>CM073460.1:12185000-13504166 GCA_037074485.1 Delonix regia
TTTTTAAAAATGTCTTTCATCGAAGGCTTTGGTGCATCTAAAGATGTGATTACTTTTAAATTAAAGATATAATTTTTTTCCGCACGGTTTTATCTTAATGAAAAGTATAGCAAAGTAAATTATTGCTGGAAAAATGGTGATTGGTGAAGACCTCTCAATTTATATTTTTTAAAATCTTAAATATCTTTTTTTTTTTTAAATTCTACTGTGTATATTTTCTTTCTAATTTTATTATATCAATATATATTTTGAAATATAATAACTATTATAAGAATACCCTCAGTTATAATGCCTTCTTATTAATCCTTGAAAACTCACTAAGCTCCTCAGCTGTTAGTGATTGTAATACATTTGATATACTCTAAATTAATAGTGAAGCTTAATTTTAATTATATGAAATTATTAAAATATGCTTCCCATTATTCGTAACATATTTTATTCATTTTTCGTCTTTCTAAACTCCTGCTTATTATTATCACCTGAGTTTTAATTTTCTTCATCTCTTGATCTTTCTTGCATTTTAGACCAAGAAATAATTGATTGGTAATTATTAAGTTTAATATATCTAATTGAAAAAAGATTAAACCCTTTCTGGTCATTTGAAAAGAAAAAAAATTTAGATATAGTTTGTTATATATTTTTTTACGAATAGTTTTTTTTGGTTAACATATGACAAGTATATGGTTAATTAATAAAAATATAAAAAATATTTAATTTAATTTAAAAATTATATAGTTATTTACAATAATCATACATGTATTGTAACAATGGTTTTAAATTGCGGTTGCGACTGCATTGCAATTACAACGATTAAAAGTATTGCGAATGTTACAATGTGAGTTGCAGTCAATGTGGTTGTGATTTTTTAAAACAATACAAAATGTTTAAAAGGTATATATAATCAATATAATTTTCAAAATTCAACTATTAATTTATTAAATACATACTAAAAAAATATTTATATCTATAGTAAGTGTTTTATCTATTGTTTTGATTCAATATACACTTTATAGTTTAAATAATTAATAACTTTTTTACATATAATGCAGATTGAACATAATTTTTGTCCATGTTAATTCAATAAGTATAAATTTTAAATAAATAATAATTATCCACTTTGTATCTAATATACTCACATCAATTTAATAAATACTCCTTTTATTGAATTAATATTCTATTTTTTCTCTTCTCTAAAACTTTTTCAATTTCTTTTACCCTTCAAATATTCCCAAACTAAAAAGAATATTTTGAAAAATTCAATGAATAAATAACATTGATTAAACCAAATATAAATACCAACATATTCCATATTTGGAAAATAATATAAAATAATAAACGAGAAAAATTCTAAACTAAAGTCTATAAATTTGGGTCCAAAAATAGAAAGACTATTGTGTAAAATTGTAAATAATATTCACATAGTATATTTTCTTTCAATTTCTTTATTGCCACCACCTAAAATTGTCCTACACAGAAAGCAAGTTATCTTATGAAGCAAATGCTTGGATAGTTTATATATTTTATATTATTGTCTCAGTTTGATATCATTGGAAGTAGAGAACTTAACTAGGAAATGACAAACCATGCCATTTAAATTCATTTGACAAGATCACGCTCTGCCTGCTCCTCACAACTAACGTCATGGTAGCTGTGATTGGAAATCACCTGGCAATTGCAGGGTGATGCGGTTGCAGCTTAATATTACGGATGCATCTATTGATGCGTTCGACAATTTAGAACAATGGTTTTAACTAAAAAAAAACATAACAAAGATATAAGATGTTACATGTAAATATTTTTTAATTAAAAAATAAGTTATTTTTTAAACACCTCCTTTTTTAATAGTGTTTGATTATAATAGCAAATATAATTGTACATTATTTATATTTCCTTTATGTTATTCAAATACCATATTTTAAAACAGAATAATTAATATGACATCAATACAAGTGAAACGTTACCATATAATACATCTAACACTAACTTCTAACTAGACATGATTATAATTTAAAAGATTCTTATGATATGATAGATTTGGCCTAAAAAATAACAACCGATTGAAAGAGAGAACAGGTAGAAAAGTATGTTTTGTAAAATGGGTCAAGTTGATCCGAGCTCAAAAAATTGAATCAATATTTTTTAATAAAAAACTTATTATTTGAAAAAATAAATATTAAAAAAAGAATGTAACTTAAGATTTAAAGTATTAAAAGTAAAATTATCATAATAAAAATAATGTAAAATATCAATTTAATAGTGAGAACGGTTCATTTTTAAGCTAAGTGATTATACATAAATCAATATATTAATATGACATGATTTCTTTGTTAAGGAAATATTAACTAGTGCCCTTCATTCAAAGCATTTATGCTAGTAGAAAAACCAATTTGTATTTATAACTTCCATGTATATAATCGTACAAGTAATAATAACCATCAACTATACATAGTATCTCATCTTTTAAATAATAAACAGACTTGATTATGACTTTAAAAAGTTCATCAGGCTCGATAGTTTAGCTCAAAAACTGATAAAGCTTGAATAAAAAACAAGCTTAAACTTTTTTACCCCTTATTCAAAGCCCAACTTGATTTTTATAAGTTCAACCTGATGATCAAGTCTACTCCCAATGTTTTATATTTCATAAAATGTTGCATTCACCATGAATGTTACTTACATTTATTTTTTAATTATGGTATGTTGTATTTATATTATACACATCTCATGCTATTATTAAAAATTTGATAAAAAAATATTATGCATAAGTGTTTCTCATAAAAGTCCTACAACAAAAAAAACTAATTTATATTTGACAAAACTATTTTATAACCACTTTTATTAAAATTATTGGGTTGGACAAATTATTTTGAAAATATTTTTATCCTCAAAATACTAAAAAGACAATATGCATTTAAGAGAGTATTAAAAAAATTATAATTATAATAATAAAGTATCTTGACTAGGAGTACAACTATCTTTACAAAAACTATTTTCTCTTCTTGCTTCAATTTCAAATGAAATGTTCTATCTTTTTTTGTATTTCATAGCAAAATAATAATAATAATAATATTATTATTATTATTATTATTATCAGTATTATCTCTGTAATTATTTAAAAACTGCATACATATATATATATATATATATGTCACACACGAAATATGACGACATGGCATGGAAAAAAGAATAATTTTAATTTTTGCTTAAAAAACCAAAAACCAAAATTTAGGAGTTGTCACGAAAATTTTTAAAGGATAAATTTTGGAAAAACCAATTCATTAGATTAACAGTAAAAGAAAAAATTTTAAATTTTAACTTCAAAATTTAAATCATCAAGTAAATACAAAACCTTTGTGATTGCAGGTGATAAAAATAGTAATTACAAAAAGATGATTAAGTTATTTGTGATAAAAAAATTATATTAGATTTTCTATTACACAATAATCCCAATAAAAAGTGATAGTCAAATAATAGAAAGATAATAGATTTAGAATCTTTAATTTAAAAATTAAATCAGTAAGTAAATACAAAACCTTTAAAGATTGATGTATTGATAATCACCATTTACCCCAAGGAAAAAAGAAAATCACCATTTGCTCAAGATTTGACCATATATATATATATATATATATATATATATATATATATATATAAATTTTGAATATTAAAATCGATATCCAAATTGATACATTTGAAAACTTCATCTTAGGGCTAAAATAGCACAAACTCTTTCTGGGGAACTTGACTTTCAAAAGAAAATATTTATACAATAAAACCAGAGAAAATATATAAAGTAGAATTAAAATATGATATTTAATTTTTTAAAAAATATAAACTTAGATTGTTGACACATCACCATTTTTGCCAACTATAACTTTACCTTAATTTTCAATAAATTAAAAATGTGCGAAAAAGAAATATCTCTTTAATTTAGAAATTATTATATCTAGTAAATTAACACACGAAAACCATCGCTGACAGATATTTTCTAAACAATAAAAAGATCATTTACAATTCACCACATACTTTAGTCCAATTTAAAAATTTTCTACTATGGTATTTTTCCATTAGCCATGATAAATATTTTATCAGTTGAAAATTTTAAATAAAAATATTTTGGTTAAGAATATAAATTAGACTAAATAAAAGTTAAATCTTTTAATTAACATTGATATATATTCGGAAAGTAGGAAAGACATATGTTTAATTTCAATAAAGCTTACAAAAATTCAAATAATTTACTCAGAGTTTTATAAAATGTTAATTCTTAATAATTATTTACACTTCATAAGTTGTCAAAAATATTGGTTATTTCATTATATGACGCTAATTATGAAGCAACTCATACTCAATTTTTTAAACCAAATTTAAGTATATTTTCTCATCTACATACTGAATTCAATTTCCTAATGTGAGTGACCTAACAATTGAGCCCTAACAGGGTGTTGGAGTCTAGAATAATAGAGACAAAAAAAATTTCTTAAAAATATTTTTCACATTTGATTTATAAAAATATATTTCTATAATACATTATATAAGTAAAATATTTTCCTTTTACTGTTTGAATTAAGTAAAATGAGATTAACTCACTAATAATATCCTTCTTCTAAAATATAGGAACAAGTTTGAATTTAGATATAAAGATTTATCATCCTTTACATATCAACAATTTTACTACTTAAATTCTAGGAGGACATATTTCTATATTTATATGTAAAATGGATACATTAACAAAAATATCATCACTCAACAACATTACCGTAACATAATATATAATAAATTGAGTAATCAAAAAGGAAAGGAAATTATCGAATAAAGCGTACAATTTTATAACTATTTACTAAGAAAACTGTGGTCACGATATTAAAGAAATACACGTGTGATAAATTTAATGGGTTCAAGGGATTTAAAATTTCTAATATATGGGTCATAATACTAAAATCAACGGCATATATTTATATATATATGTTAAAAAATTGAGTGGTGACATGTGTTTATCCGTGTAACAAAATAGCCCGTCCCAATTTTTTTAAATTGAAATTTGAATTTTGAGGTGTATTTTTTCATCCCTTCTTAATCTAATGTCAATATATTTTCAAATTGTAAACTAAAATTACTCCAAACGATTTTCTTATATTATTAATTAGTCACCTAGTCAAACTCAAAAACCCATATATACCAATTATAATTCACGATACTTTATTATTGTTAGATTAATAGTGAAAGAAAATATTTTAAATCTTTAATTTAAAAATTAAATCTGCAAGTAAATACAAAACCGTTAAAGATAGATGTATTGATATTCACCACTTAAAGATTTTCTCGATCAAATATCTTGCAAAAATCAAGAAAGTATTTTCAAAGAAGAACAATTTTTAAAGAACATTTTTTATATTATTATAAAAAAAACTATACACTAATTATAAATTTTAAAATATTCGTTTATAAAGAAAACAATTTTAAAATAAGAACAACTTTTGTGGTAACTATATTACTTAGTAACACCGTCTAGAGGTGATTATAATTAACTAGAATTACCATACTTTATTATTGATAATTAAAAGTGAAAGAAAAGATTAAAGATTTTTTATTTAAAATTTAAATAAACAAATAAAAATAAATCTTTAAAGATAAATGTATTATAGCAGAAACGGTTATGAGATAAAATTACTCCAACTTCAAGTCAAACGCAAGAAACCTTATTCTACATGGAAACCACACTATATATATATGGGTACCTGGTATTCTTAAAGCGTTCATTCCCTTGGAAGCACTTTTTTCCTTTGGTAGATCAGTGAGGAAGAAGAAGACGACATAAATATGTCACTATTGAGCATGGATGACTTCAAGGGTCGTCTTGTGAACTCTAATTGCTCTGCTTGGGAAACATTGTTGGAAGTTGCACGAGTTGCTTCTCTCAAGTTGGACCAAGAAACTTCAAATAACGCAAAAGATAAATCACCCCAAGAAACTTCAAAAATTCCTATCCGTGACAAAAAAGATGATGTTTCCAAGAATATTAAGAAACCCCCAGATATTGAACAAGGAAATCATAGGGGTTTGAAGCGTAGTCGTACCACTCTTTGTGATGATGACGACAACAAAGATTGTGCTATTTTGAAGGAACATCAAAAGAAAAAGAAATTAATACCATATGGAGGACCAAATCCACCACCAGATTTGCCAGAAGAGTTCAAGAAGAAGATAGAAGAAATGGGAGGGTTAGAACTTAGTCTGCTAATCCAAAAAAGTTTGTATGCCACAGACTTGAACCCACAACACAATCGACTTTCACTTCCTCTGAAACAACTCAACAATCCTGATTTCTTGCGCAAGGGGGAATTGCTATCATTCATGAACAAGAAGAACCATGCCCTTGATGTCATTTTGATAGAGCCATCACTTAACACCAGAAACATCGTGTTTGGCAGCTTATAAAGTTTCGCTATGGATATTGTTTACAGTCATTTAATTGGTACATAAATAATCTTGTTTATGCTAGGCCTATTGTAGAATTATTCTATGATTCCTCTCTGCTTGGTTACATTATGTTATTATGTTTTTCTGGGAAGCTACCTGTTTACTTTTACTATTTCAAACAGCTAAATTAGAAAATGGGGCGTAAGATCACAAGTGAGCCCTTGAATTATTTGGCAAAGGTTAAGGGTTCTTTGTATGTTTTCTATTTTGATTCATGGTAGATGTATCACAATGACCACATGATCCTTTGTAACTATAATCAATTTAAATTGAGAGCTGAGCTTTCCTTATTATTGATTGGTATAGATTGATAGGAGCATTGTAGAAATTTTAGGAGGTCCTATTTGTAAGGGAGACCCTGTAAAAATTTCAACAAAATTTAAGCTGGTAAATACCCTTGATGCATATGGTTGTTACCTAGGGAATTTATTTCACATCTTGGAGCTATAATCTTGATAGGTAAGGTTAATGCTAAATGTTTAAGGTTTGCAAAAGCAGGGTTGTCCTTGTTATTTGCGTCGATCACACTCCAGAAGTTTAGGGAGTGACAAGTTATTCTTTTGTATTCCATTCTTCTAAGTGAAAGAGAAGTTGAAGGAGGTTCTTTAAGGGAGTCAAGCAAGGGTGAGCTTAGGTTAAGGGGGAGGTTCCCCTGTTTAAGTGTAAGGAAAAGGTTCTCCCTAGGATTAAAGATTAAGGAATAGGTTCTCCCTTGTTGTTGCTATAATTAATTATTGAAATAGTGGAAAATCCTAAGAGGTTGCATAGGGACTGGACATAAGCTTGGATTGGAGCCGAACCAGGATAAATTACTGAGTTTGCTTTCTCTATCTTTATACTCTTTACATTTTGAATCATCATATTTATTCTCAAGCATTTATTGTTAATATTGCACTTGAAGTATTGATATACATATACTCCAAGCATTTACATTAAGCCTTCATTGATACATATAATTGTTGCTTTACATAGTACACTTCCAAGCATAATAATGAACAAGGATTTCTGTGAAGCAAATTATGAAAAGAACTGAAATTCTATAAACACTCAATTCACCCCCTTCTTGGGTGTTGATTGCTTGGGCTAACAGAGTAATCATAACTCTTGCCTAAAGACTACCCGCCTTTCATTTGCTAAGTAGATTATACAAGAAAAGAGTAGTTAAATAATAAGAGTCCTCTACCCTAAGGTTTTAATCCTCATGTTATCTAGCCTAGCACATGTTGTTCTTATAGCCAAATATATTATTAAAATAGAAACAAATATACAATTAATAAACAAGCAAACAGAGCATCTAAATATTGTTTATCCTAAATATATACAAGTGTATTTAAACAAACACTAATGAACTCATGTTAAATAAGGCATGTGAATCAAAACATGTTATCTAACTTAAGCATGAAAGGCAGACAACACATAAAAGAGTAATCAAAATAAAAGAAAAGAAGGCCATATTATTTTGCACAATCAACTTGAATGGGCTTGACTCTCAAAAGTTTCCCAATGGAGTCGCCAAACTATCACACCTGAAATGTGATCGCATGGCAAGGAAAAATGAATAATTTTAATTTTTGCTTACAAAAAATGAAAACCAAAATTTAGGAGTTTCCATTAAAATTTTTAAAGGATAAATTTTGGAAAAACTAATTTATGAGATAAAGTGATCAATGATTTAGTGATTTAAGGAACAAGTTCAGGAGTCAATTGTGCGTGGGGAAAGTGTTAGGCATCCCACAATACTTGTTGTTAAGAACAATTACCTAAAGTTGATTAAGTAAAATACATATGGCCTTGATTCAAATTTTGATTACTCTTATCAATCACACGCAAAAAATGAAAAATAATAAAGAAATTCAGAAAATAAATAAAGGAGGAAAAATGAAATATTTACAAAGGTGGACTTGACTTAGGATCAGAGCTTAGGGCCTACGTCCCCTATGATAAGGATCCAAGCGCACGTAGTTCAACCAAAATACGTGGAAGTTGGCTGGTGGTTTTATATTTTTATGAAAAGAATAAGAGAGTTGAAATTAAATAAATTTTCGTAAACAAAATGGGATTGAATTTCAGTTGGCATATTTTGATTTATGAAATCAATTTGATAAAACTTCCTTACTCCTTTCATTTTCTCTTTTAATTTTTTTATATTTTATTTTAACTTTGAAAGCTAAATTATAATGAAAAGTATTTTCAGGATTTTTAATTACAAGTAACAGACAAAACAAATCATTTCTTTCATTTTTGGAATTGTTCCACCTTTTTTTATTTTTAAAAAGACAAATACTAACTTTATAGACCTAAGGAGACTATGGATCTCACATAGCCTCTTCTAGTTGATTTTCAAGTACCTAAGGAGAATAACGATCTCATGCAGCAATCTAAAATGCTAAAGAAATTATTTGTGATTTCTATTTCTATTTTTGGGGAAAAGAATGAGATTGACAAATTTTAGATTTGGGTGGTATGTTCCAATTCACAAAATCAATGTAATCTCACTCCTTTGCTCTCTTCATTTTTTCCTACTTAATTTTAATTTTTTTAGCATTTTTTTGGAACTTCTTGAAGGAGTAATTTATTTGAATTTTTATTTGAATCTAAAATAAGAATTTCAAAAGAAAATAAAAATATATTTTTTGGATTTTTTATGGGCCATTCAAAAGAAAGTAATTTTGAAAAGTGAAAAAGAACTTTTCGAAATAAGATACTTATTTGTATTTTGGATTAATTAAGAAAGCTTTAAATAAAAATATTTTTGTTCTTTTTCGATTAACTTTTATTAAAAACACGAATTGGGTATGGGTCATTAAAACCTAAAATTAGGTAAGAAAACGTGATTGATTGGTATTAGGTAAAGCTTAAGAAGACGTAAGGTCTTACGTGGCCCTATCGATCAATTATCTAAGTGCCGAAGGAGACACAATCTCAAGAGGTGATTCTTGGACAAAAATAAGAAGAAACAAACCAATCCATAAATTATTTTTTATTATTGATAAACATAAATTTACTTTTGTTTTTATTTGTTTGTCAATTTCTTTCTTCTTATTATTTTATTATAAAAAATGATTTAAAAAAAATGATAGAACGTTAAAATGTGCACCATAAACCCTACCTCAAACAAGCATCAAATATATACTTAATATACTTGTTCAAAAACAATGCAATCACTTCATGATAGACCTCACATAAGAAAAATAAACAAATAAATCCATGCATTGTTATCAAATGGATCTTCATTCAGTGGGAGTTGCCACAAATGCAAGCAACATCAAATACTATAAATAAATATATTTATTTAATAGTAATGTAATAATTTTATGAAAGACCCCACATAAAAAGCAAATAAATAAATAAAACCATGCATTATTATCAAGTGGATTTTCATTATGTGCGGATCACACAAGTGCAAGTAACATCTAACTAAATATTACTTTCAACTCAACATGTCTTATGCACCCAATTTCATTATTTGAGATTGCTATTTAAATCTGATGCCTATAAACAGTGCCACTTTTTTTTTTTAAACAAATTAAAATAGTAAGAAAAAGAGAAAGGTAAATAACAAAAAAAAAAAATAAGGATATCATTGTCATCTAATTTTGAAATCATTAATTTTAAAATTTCACTTTTATTTCAAATTTACCCTATGACTTTAATGCTTCAATTTTTCATTTTCTATTCTTTTAGAATTTTTGTTTATAAATGACGCTTCACTTTCTACTTCTTTTGATGCTCTTTCAATTGAATCGAATCTTTGTCATCACGGAGAGTGGTATGACTACGCTTTCCTTGCTCAAGATCAGTAGGTTTCTTGATATTCTTGGAAAAGTTTTCTTCTGGGTTATTTGAAGCTTCTTGGTCCGATGGAACTTCCGAAATGGAGCAATCTGGGTTCATGGGGTGACCCATGAAGTCATCCATGCTCGAAAGTGAAATCTCTTCTTCTCACTGATGCACAAAAGGATAGATATGCTCCAACAGGAATGAACGTTGAGATGAAAGTATGCAGTACCAAGTTTTATATATAGCATTAGAACTTTTGTTTCATGTAATAATAGTTAAAGCGGGTGAATTGTTTAAGAGATGTGGGCCTATCTCGGGCTTGTATGCAATTTGAAATGGGATTAACGTGCATTCTTGTCTTGGCACGTGATACATTGTCTTGAAATAAGAGTGTTTATTCTCATAATGAAAGATGTTGATGATTCAGTGAATGTTGGTTAGTAGTTAATTGATTAGTTAGAATTCAGTTAATTGTTAATAACAGAATCAGTTGGAAGAGGGAATAATGATTCAGTGGTTCTCTAAAGTCATGATAAGGTTGACTACGAAAGAGTACTGTAGAAGTTGTAGTTAGCAGGGGTAGTCATTGTATGAGATAAATCATTGTTATATATGGGAATAACAAGAGTAGATATGTGAGGTCCTCATTGCAGAAACCGGGACAACATATGAATTGATATGGAGTGCCTTGAAACTTGAATCCTTTACGCAATCAATGGACAATAAGTTGGGAAACTAACTATATTAGGTGTATATATCACTGTTAGAAATAGTAGTGATGATTTAGGAGGTATGCCTTTCTCTCCGTAGGCTTTATTGCCACAGTAACTTACTTTACTTTATTATTCATTAAATTAAAAGTGTGAGGAAAAACTATCTCTTTAATTTAAAAATTATTATATCTTGTTGACACACCAAAACCTTATGTGATAGATAGTTTTAAAATAATAATAAATCATTTAAATTTCACCTCACACTTGAGTCCAATGTAAATTTTGTTTAACTAAGGTTTCTTTCATTAACCTAAATATATATTTCTCACTTGAAAATTTAAAATAAAAAATTTCTTAGTTAAAAAAATAAGTAATTTTTTTTAATAAAAATCTATATATATATATATATATATATGTATGTAAGTATAAATATATTTTCTCAGCTTTTTATCCGAAATATTTTTCACTGAATTCAATTTACTAATGTGAGACCTAGCCAATCGAATGAGATTTATACATGAGAAGAAATATTGAAAGAAGAAAAAAAAAAGTTAAGTCTTGAACAAGAGAAACCAATAAAAAAAAAAAAAAAAAAGGAAAATTTTGTTACCTGAGTGGAAGGAAGATTGTTGTAGATTGTCCAATATACTCTCCTAAATGAGAGGGCTGGGATTGTCTTTGTCATTAATTACCAAGTCAAATCATACAAATATAGAAAGTACACATAATTTTTTTCATTAATTAATAACTAAGTCTATTTTATGGGGAGATTGATTATATAAATTTAAAAATAACAGATAATTTTCATGCTTTTAGGAAACTAAATTCTGAGAATATCGATGGTTTTGTGAAGGGATCTACTTGTCATAATTTGATTGAATAACTTAATAGAAGATATTCAAATAGCCCACTGCCTCTGCCTCTCTCTCTTACACACACAAGCAAAATAAAACAATCAGAAATCGTATCCATTACATATTGATCGGCCATTGAAGATCATACAATCCATCTAGTTTGTCCATTTTATTACACTCTGCACATTCCCTTTCAGTCAACACAAATACTTCACTTCACATTACTGCCATTCCCTACATTTCATATATATGTTCATTAATACTAATCTTGAAAACAGAGATATAAAAAATATACTGTGTATGTAACACATTACAAAGAGCAATATTCTACTGAACGCACACTAACAACTTGATTCAATTCATCACTGAATTGGAAGAAGCGAGTTTCAAAGGAGCCATGCACAGTTGTTGGTGAACCCAAAAGGACCAGATTTGCACCACATCATTCACCATCAGCAATAACTTTGTCAAATCTTACCTCCTAAACACAATCTTTTTGGTGTGAAGTGTGGCTCTATCAAAATGATGTCAAAGGCATGTTCTTCTTTGTGAATGACAGTGATTCCCCTCTGCACAAGAAATCTGGATTGTTGATCTGATTCAGAGGAAGAAAAGGCCGATTGAGTTGTGGGCTCAAGTCTGTGCAATAGAAACTCTTGTAGAATAGCAGACTAAGCTTCGACTCTAAACCCTGCTGTTTCCTCAATCTTCTTCTTGAACTCTTCTGGCAAATTCGAAGGTGGGTTTGGTCCTCCATGTGATATCGATTTCTGCTTCTTTTGATGTTCCTCCAAAAGAAATGAATCTTTGGCTTTGCCGAGAGTAGCATGAATACACTTCAAACAGGAATGCTTTCTCAGTTCAAGATCTTAGGCCTTTTTGATATTTTCGGATACATTTTCTTTCAGGTTATATAAATTTCATGTTGCAACTTAAGAGAACCAACTCGTCAGACTTCCAACAATGCCTCCCAAGCATAGCAATCTGAGATCATGTAATGATCCTTGAAGTCATCCATGCTCAAGAGTGACATGTCTTCTTCATCTTCTGCTAATTCTCTCACCGATAAGGGAAAGGAGTCTCCGAATTTAATAGAATGAATGTTGAGATGAAAGTACGTTGTAACCAAGTTATATGTATATATACACCATCAGAATTTCTTTCCATATAGAATGGTTTCGTACTAGGTAATTAATCTATGATTTTTTGAGTTTGACTTGGAGATCAATTAATAATATAACAAAACTTTCCTATTCCATATATAAATATTGTTCATTGGAGTCCTAATTGATAGTCATGTGTCCAATTTTGGGATTATTACCCTTGTTACGAAATTGAGGAAAAAGGAAACTGAGAGATTTAAGTAACGATTAAGTTTCACTTCGAGAAGCTTTCGACTTCATCGTAATTACCACATATATTAAAAGAACCAACATTTTTACCAAAGTGTAAATAATTATTTAGCATTACGAATTTATAAAAGATAGAGTAAATTACATAGATCTAGCTTTACTGATTTTTAGACTATACACAGACTTTCTTTCATAAAATTATTATATACTTGAGTCCAATGCAAAATCTTTTTTACTAGAATATTCTTCATTTTGAATTTTTTTTAAAGTTTAAAATATATAGTTAAAGTAAAGGAAGATATTTTCATAAAAAATAAATTAAAAATAGTTTTTAAATCAAAAAAATTATAAAAAGTACTACATCAAATAAAAAAACTATAATTGACAAAATTATATTCTAAGATATTATAAGAATATTATCTTCAAAGATATATTTTACTATTAAATTACTCAAAAAGTATATTAATTAATAACTAGATCAAACAAGCTAAAAGTGATTAGAGTTGTTAAAAAATAAATTATGATTATATTAATAAAGTATTTCTTATTTTTTGCTTCTATTTTCAAAGGCAAAGTTCTAATTCTTTTCTATTTGTTTTTCATAGCAAAAAAAAAAAAATATTATCTCTGCAGTTACTTAATAGTAACATATTTATTTCAACTTTTAGAAACAAAATCGAATACTTCAATTAATTAAGATAAATAGTTTTTATGAGAGCCAAGTCTACATTCACTATGTAGTTAATCTTAGTACATAGTGTCAACATCACGTGAGAAAGAGTCAGGCCGGAAACATTACCAAAATTTTTGTATTTACTTGCGGTTCATTGCCCATGGCTAAACAAACTGCAAGAAAAATCACAGGCAAGAGTCATTAAGTATGGTTTGTAAGTTAACTACAATTAGTGTCTTAGCACATTAATTCCTGTTGGTTAAAACTGCAGTTAATTAACCACAATTCTTGGGAGAACCATGGTTAGACCTTTTAAGAAATACCCTTCCCCTTTGCAAAGTCATTTCAACGCCGCATGAAGAGAAAGATGGGGTGCGTAACTTCACGGAGGGAGAGAAAGGGAGTTCATTTTGGCCGCCATCCGTCCTAGTTCGCCTCTGCCATGCCACTGAGTTCTGTCACCTCTGGATGTTGTAATCCGCTGGTCCACTCACCGTCGTCACTGCTCCGCCATCCGTCAATGTTGTTTGTTTCGAGGTATGTTGTGTTTTTTTTTTTTTTTTAAAAAGGGTCACTTTGAAGACTAAGATCTTTGTTTATTTGTACTGCCAATATGTGGAGTGTGGTCGCCCAATCAATAAAAGTGAAGTTTGGACTGTTACGTATAAACATGTTTTAAGGTCGTTTAGTGACAAGGAGGCTAAAACAATAAATGTAGTTACTCGTTTATTTAAATTGGATAGATTTGGTATGTGCAATTGATGTAGAGTTTATGGACTTAGTTTTTAGTTGGGCGTTATTCTCTTTTTGCATTTCCCAAATTGATTTGGTTGACAAAGGAATAGATTATTGAATTTGAATCTAATTTAATGTCCACATCACAAGCAATATCCATGCAATATTCATTGGCCTTCGTTTTAGGTGGTCAAGAGCCCCATGATCCTGTTCGTGGGTTAGGATTGGCTCAAGGCCTTTATCAAGTATTTGGACATCCATCTTAGTGTTATAAAGGAATGAACTCATCTACTCCTACAAATACATAGCTAGAAAACAAGGTCACATGCTTGGAATCCAAGATCAATGCAATGAAGAGTTTCATATTGCATAATTGTTAGGGTCAAGTTCCTTTTAAGTTGCATCCTTTCAAACATCACTAGAAATGTCCTTAATCAAATAATTACAGTTCATTTATATTATAAGTTCAATGATAATTATGTCTTATATTATATTTTTCATATTTTATATTCAACCATCTAATCATGCAAGTGGACATGCAAACTTTTCTTTGCACCAATCTGATTAGGAACATTAGTAGTCTCTGCAATATTGTAATAACTTTAGGACTATGTTTTGGATGTTACAATTAAATCTAAGACTTTGTAAAACTCATTTTAGATTATGACATTGTTATATTTATAACTAGGTAATGTATGATGAACATGTGATTTGCAACTGTGAATGAAATTTGACAAAAGTTTTGTTCATTTTTTTAGTTCAAATTGAGGTTTTTATACACAATTAAGTATAGAAAAAATTTAAATATATAAATTAAATATTTCTTTTATAAAGAAAATGTATTAGCAATGGTTTAAAGTGCTACTTTTGAAATGGCTTAATTAGTTCTAATTGGAGAAAAATCGCAGTAAAATTGTTTGAATTGCCTACAAATAATAGTACAACTATAGCTAATTGTTTTTCTAGTTTGCTTGCAGTTAATTCTTGTACTTTTAGTGGTTAGGAAAATCACATGCAATTATTTAACTACGTACACATTACTTGTGGTTTTTCTAACCATGGTTAAACCTTTTAAGTGCTAAAGGTAGAAAAAAAAAAAAACCACAACTTAGCACACCTTTTGCAAAATATTTACTTGGATGGATTAATTAGACTTCCTTTAACCAATTTTTCTCGAAGGAATTTATTTCAACTGTGATATGTGTTACAAATGCAACCATTTCTATTATATTTTCTCAGTAAAAATAAATTCTATACAACAAGAAAATGTGATTTGATTTTTTATATAAAAATAATGACTTTCAATGCACAGAGAGTATAATTGCATATGAAGTAGATTGATGTCTTTTGCCTTCTTTTTCTTTGATAAATAAAGATAATAAGATTATAAGACAATGTAGAGTGATTATGTGTAAAAAGGAAGAAGAAAGAGAAGGATAGTGGTAAGTGATTATGTAGTGAAGCCAAGATCACAAAAAACAAAAGGAAAAGAAAAGAAGTGGGATATGTTAAAGAAATAGAAAGAGTGTGAAAGTGATTGTAATGGTAAATGGCACTTGGCAGCTGATGGTGGTATAAAGATTGTTGATACAAATTTGTACTATATGTTTATATAAGGTAAAACATCATTCAAATCTGAAGAATAGTAGCACATGAACAAAATAAATTAAACGCATGCATTTTTCTTTTTCCTTTCCTGCATATTGGATCATGTTACTTAGTGAGAAATGATGCTTATATGTTTTGATCTTCTCACTGAAAGAACCTAGAAGAGAAAATGCAGTAAATGCTATAATGCTCTTTAATCACAGAAGAAATCACCTACAAGAGGAAAAGGAATATACAACTAATTTTTATCATAATTAGAAAGCAATTAATTAGAAGAGAGCCAAACTTCAGTTGTTCTCCAACCTGAAAGGCCTAGACTTGCACCATATCATCCACCTTCTGCCAGTGGCTTTAGCCACCTTCATCCAAATTGACCTCAGCACATATGAAGAGCTCTTCCTCAAATCCCACCTCCCCAACACAATCTTCCAAGTGTCAAGCGATGGCTCTATCAATTCCACGTCACGAGCATGGTTCTTCTTCTTGAATGATTGTGATTCCTTTTCACGCAAGAAATTAAGATTCTTAATCAGATTCAGAGGAAGCAAAACCTGATTGTGCTGTGGGTTCAAATTTGAGGGAAACAAATTCATTGAGATTACCAATGTAAGCTCTGGCCCTCCCATTTCTTGAACTCTTCTAGCAAATCTGGTAGTGGGTTCGGTACATGAAGGATCAAATTCTTCTTCTATGGACGTTCTTCCATAAGAATTGAATCTTTGTCATCACAAAGCATGGTATGACTACACTTTCCCTACCCAAGATCAAAAGGTTTCTTGATATTCTTGGAAACATTTCCTTAGGGTTAGTTAAAGCTTCTTAGTCAAACTCGAAGCGATCTTCTTATATTATTATTTAGTCACCAAGTCAAACTTAAAAAAAAAAAAAATAGTTATCTAATAGGAATAGGAAATCTTTCAAAAATCACCAATTTACCAACTAGAATTTATGATACATTACTATTCATTAGATTAACGGTGAAAGTAAAAAAAATTTAAATTTTAACTTTAAAATTTAAATCAGCAAGTAAATACAAAACCTTTGTCATTGCAGGTGATAAAAATGGTGAAGTGAAAAAAGATGATTAACATATTTGTGATAAAAAAATTATATTTGATTTTCTAGTACACAATAATCCCAATAAAAATTGATTGTCAAATAATTGAAAGATAAAAGATTTAGAATCTTTAATTTGAAAATTAAATCGGTAAGTAAATACAAAACCTTTAAAGATTGATGTATTGATAATCACCATTTACCCGAAGGAAAAAAGAAAATCACCATTTACTCAAGATTTGACCATCTATATATATATATATATATATATATAAATTTTAAAAATTAAAATCGACGTTCGAATTGATAACATTTGAAAACTTCATCTTAGGGCTAAAATAGCACAGGCACTTTCTGGGGAACTTGACTTTCAAAAGAAAATATTTATACAATAGAACTAGAGAAAATATATAAAGTAGAATTAAAATATGATATTTAATTTTTAAAAAATATAAACTTAGATTGTTGACACATCACCATTTTTCCAACTATAAATATAACATATTTTTCATTAAATTAAAACTGTGAGAAAAAGAAACATATCTTTAATTTAGAATTTATTATATCTTGTAAATTAGTACACCAAAACCTTCGGTGATAGATATTTTCTAAATAATAAAAAGATCATTTAAATTTCACCACATACTTTAGTCCAATTTAAAAATTTTCTACTGAGGTATTTTTCCATTAGCCTAGATAAATATTTTATCAGTTGGAAATTTCAAATAAAAATATTTCAGTTAAGAAAATAAATTATACTAAAATAAAAGTTAAATATTTTAATTAACATTGATATATATTCTGAAAGTAGGAAAGACATTTATTTAATTTCGATAAAGCTTAGAAAAGTCCAAATAATTTACTCTAAATTTTATAAAATGTTAATTCTTAATAATTATTTACACTTCATAAGTTGTCAAAAATATTGGTTATTTCATTATATGACGCTAATTATGAAGCAACTCATAGTCAATTTTTTAACCAAATTTAAGTATATTTTTCTCATCTTTTTACAGGAAATATTTCATACTGAATTCAATTTCCTAATGTGAGTGACCTAACAATTGAGCTTTAACAGGGTGTTGGAGCCTAGAATAATAGAGACAAAAAAATTCTCTTAAAAATATTTTTCACATTTGATTTATAAAAATATATTTCTATAATACATTATATAAGCAAAATATTTTCCTTTTTCTGTTTGAATTAAGTTAAATGAGATTAACTCACTAATAATATCATTCTTCTAAAATATAGGAACAAGTTTGAATTTAGATACAAAGATTTATCATTCTTTAAATATAAAAAATTTTACTACTTAAATTCTAGAAGGATATATTTCTATATTTATATGTAAAATGGATACATTAACAAAAATATCATTACTCAACAACATTGCCATAACATAGTAAATAGTAAATTGAGTAATTAAAAAGGAAAGGAAATTATCGAATAAAGCATACAATTTTATTACTATTTACTAAGTAAACTGTGGTCACGATAATAAAGAAATACGCGTGTGATAAATTTAATGGGTTCAATGGATTTAAAATTTCTAATATATGGGTCATAATACTATAATCAACGGCGCGTGCGCGCACATATATATATATATATATATATATATATATATATATATATATAAAATTGAGTGGTTACATGTATTTATCCGTGTAACAACATAGCCTATCCCAATTTTTTTAATTGAATTTTGAATTTTGAGGTGTAATTTTTCATCCCTTCTTGATCTAATACCACTATATTTTCAAATTGTAAGCTAAAATTACTCAAAATGATTTTCTTATATTATTAATAAGTCACCAAGTCAAACTCAAAAACCCATATATACCAACTATAATTCACGATACTTTATTATTGTTACATTAATAGTGAAAAAAAATATTTTAAATCTTTAATTAAAAAATTAAATCTGCAAGTAAATACAAAACCGTTAAAGATGGATGTATTGATATTCACCACATAAAGATTTTCACGGTCAAATATCTTGCAAAAATCAAGAAACTATTTTCAGAGAAGAACAATTTTTATATTATTATAAAAAAAAACTATACACTAATTATAAATTTTAAAATATTCGTTTTTGAGGGAAACAATTTTAAAATAAGAACAACTTTTATTGTAACTATATTACTTAACAACACCGTCTAGAGGTGATTATAATTAACTAGAATTACCATACTTTATTATTGATAATTGAAAGTGAAAGAAAAGATTTAAGATTTTTTATTTAAAATTTAAATAAACAAATAAAAACAAATCTTTAAAGATAAATGTGTTAACAGAAAAGGTTATGAGATAAATTTACTCCAAGTTCAAGTCAAACTCAAAAAACCTTATTCTACATGGAAACCACACTATATATATATATATATATATATATATATATATATATATGGGTACCCGGTGCTCTTAAAGCGTTCATTCCCTTTGAAGCACTTTTTGCCTTTGGTAGATCAGTGAAGAAGAAGAAGACGACATAAATATGTCACTATTGAGCATGGATGACTTCAAGGGTCGTCTCGTGAACCCTAATTGCTCTGCTTGGGAAACACTGTTGGAAGTTGCACGAGTTGCTTCTCTCAAGTTGGACCAAGAAACTTCAGATAATGCAAAAGATAAATCACCCCAAGAAACTTCAAATAGTCCTATCCGTGACAAAAAAGAAAATGTTTCCAAGAATATTAAGAAACCCCCAGATATTGAACGAGGAAATCATAGGGGTTTGAAGTGTAGTCACACCACTCTTTGTGATGATGACGACAACAAAGATTGTACTATTTTGGTGGAACATCAAAAGAAAAAGAAATCAATACCACATGGTGGACTAAATCCACCACCAGATTTGCCAGAAGAGTTCAAGAAGAAGATAGAAGAAATGGGAGGGTCAGAACTTAGTCTGCTAATCCAAAAAAGTTTGTATGCCACGGACTTGAACCCACAACACAATCGACTTTCGCTTCCTCTGAAACAACTCAACAATCCTGATTTCTTGCGCAAGGGGGAACTGCTATCATTCATGAACAAGAAGAACCATGCCCTTGATGTCATTTTGGTAGAGCCATCACTTAACACCAGAAAAATCGTGTTTGGAAGGTGGGATTTGACAAAGAGCTCTTCCTATGTGCTAAGATCAACTTGGATGAAGATGGCAGAAGTCAATGGGCTAAAGGTGGATGACGTGGTCCAAGTGTGGTCCTTTCGGGTTGGAGAACAACTATGCATGGCTCTTGTTAAAATCGGTTCTCCCAATTAATTAGTTTCTAATTATGATGGGAATTAATTGTATGTTCTTGTTCCTCTATTTAGTGAAGCACAAAATCAAGTTACCTGTTTGTGTTGATCTATACTGTGTTGATCTATACCATATTACTTTTGTAATATGTTATTATCATTTATTATATTAATTTTGTTTGAATGTTATTATCTGAATGAGACTCTCCCAGTAATGTATTTCAGAATAAATATTAACTATCAATTGTTTATATTGGAGAAACTGGAAGGATTAATATATCCTCCAATTTTAATTTTATTCCCAATCATTAGTGATGCCCTGAACGTTAAAATAACTGAACCAGGAAGAAAGATAGTTAAATGCCTTAATTATATCGTCACCCTATGTATTATTCAATTCAGTTTTTCTGTTTCTTTTTCCTGTCTCCCATTACTATAACAAATCTTTATTTTTCTACATCTTACCTCTGCTCGATCTCACGGCTTTATTCAATTCTATTTTAATTTCTGAGTTTATTATGAGCACGTGCCTGATTTCTTTTCTGCTGGTGTTTGTCGGAATTTGTTATTTGTTTTAACCGAAATTAAAGTTCTTTATATCATTAGCCTAAATATATATTTTATGACTTGAAATTTTTAAATAAAAATATTTGAGTTAAGAATATAAATTAGACTGCAATAAAGGTTAAATCTTTCAATTAAAATTTATATATATTCTAAAAATAGAAAAGACATTTGTTTAATTTCAATAAAACTCAGAAGAGTCCAAATAATTTACTCTAAATTTTATAAATATTAATTGTTAATAATTATTTACACTTTATAAGATGGCGAAATTTTTGGTTATTTCATTGTACGACAATAATTATGAAGCAACTCATACTCAATTTTTTAAACAAATTTAACTATAGTATCTCAACTATTTACAGGCTTTTTTTTTTTACTGAATTCAATTTCCTAACAATTGGGCTTTTGCAGGGTCTAGAATAGTAGAGACGAAATTTTTTTTTCTTAAAAATATTTTTCACATTTGATTTATAAAAATATATTTTTATAGTATATTATATAAATGAAATATTTTCCTTTAATGTTTGAATTAAGTTAATTGAGATTAACTCACTAATAATGCTCTATTTTTTCTTCTAAAATATAGGAACAAGTTTGAATTTAGGTAAAGAGTTATTCTTTATATAAATATCAACAATTTTACTACTTAAATTCTAGGAGGATATAATTCTATAATTATTTACCACTCATGTCAAACGGATACATTAACAATATATCATCACTCAACAACATTACAATAACATAATAAATAGTAAAAGGAGTAATCTAAAAGGAAAGGAAATTATGAAGTAAAGCATACAAATTTATGACTATTTATTAAGAAAACTGTAGTCGCGACATTTTAAAAATTTATTAAAAAACGTGTGATAAATCTAATTGGTTGAATCGATTTAAAATTTCTAATATATGGGTCATAATGTAGTTTATTATAATAAATTCCACGATGGCATAGCGTAACCGCTCAAGTTTTATCCTCAATTCAATTATAATTTTCTTTCTTTCTTCCATTTCATTACCATCAATACTCACATTTGTTTTTGCTTGGAGGCACAATAATAATTGGACAAAGCCGTGTGAGAACTAACGCAGGCAGAGAGCGCATTCTAGAATTCTGTTTTCTTAATTTTTAAGAATTTAAAAATTTTAAGGTTATTTTTTAATCGTTTCATTACATTAGAATTTAGATATTAAATCAAATACATTTTTAAAATATACGTTAGACTATGATGACTTGTCCAGTTTCTCTCTCTACATTTTTCTTTATAATGTATAAAATGATGTACTCGACACAACGATGTTTTTATATTTATTTTTCAAATTATGATATCACAAATGTGTGTGTGTGTATATATATATATATATATTCAAAAATTATAAACTAGTTATTATTAAAAAAATTAATGAAATTATTACATATATTTTTTTTTAAAAAAATGTATTACAATAAAAAATAAATTTAATTTTGACAAAATCATTTAATAATCACTTTTATTAAAATTATTCTGTTTAAAAAATTATTTTAAAAAATACATTTGTATCATCAAGATATCAATTTAACAGACATGTTAAGAAATAAATGATAATTATAATAATTAATTAAATTTTTATTTTTGCTTCTATTTTCAAAGGAAAAGTTCTAATTCTGTCTTGTTCGTTTCTATTTGCGCATTCATAACAAAATTTTCTTTTCAAATAAAAATTTTCAAACATAAATTTTAGTAATACAAGCTTAATTTTCAACCAAAATCAAGTAGATCTAAAAGTAAGTTTACAATATTTTAAACACACGCTTTGTAAATGACTTCGGTTCATATATCAATTTCACAATTGTAACACGATGGAGCTAGATCCTCTAATATTTTATGATAATTCTATGAATATTACTAAATTTCATTTTAAAAGCAAAGAAGAAAAAGGATTCCCTTCTTGAAATATTTGCATTCACAATATATTTTTATTATTTTTAAGTATATTTTATAACACTCTGATTTTTATGGCTTTGAAATAAATACTTTTAGAAAATCAACATTTTATTATTTTTTTAATCAATTGAACATTTAAAAGTGTCTTGTTATTTGATATGTATATTGTATAATAAAGAAATTATGTTCGCACACACATATCACTAATTAAATATAAGTGCACTGATGAGGACATACGTGAACATCCAATTTTAGCCAAAAATCATTCAGAAAAGGAACTTGAATACCAAATCGCCTTTGCTTCCTAGAACCTTAGTTGTAAGGTAAAACGATGTCGGGTTTACAAGGATCAATTTGGGAAAATCAGTTTTTCATTAAGATATTTATCATCACAATAATTTATTAGAGAATGATTATAACTTATTTATTTGATTGCTCTTTTACACGTTTTATTTTGAATAATGTTATTAATCTTAACAATAACAAAACATTCAAATTTGAGTGTACATATTTTATGTAGCTACTAATTAACGGGCTTTCACACTCACATACATGATTTCTTGTCTTTCATTAATACAACACTTTACAATGACAGTAATAGTATTCTCTACTTTCCATATATATGTACGTCAATATTTATCCTGAAATCCTTAACAAAGAGATTTGCATAAACATATTATAGCATTTGAACTCAGAATCACAAATCCAACAAAACTAATCGACGAGTTTGATTTCCTTAAAATGCACTGAAAGTATAAAGTCCAGATGAACTAGATTGACATCTTCTGCTTTCCTTTTCATTAATGAACGAAATAAATAACATGATGCAAAGTAATTATGTGCAAAGAAGAAGAAAGAGATGAATACTGATAAGAGATTATGGAGAGAAGCCAAGATCAGAAAAAGAAAAGAAATCGAGTGGGATATGTTCAAGAGGGGAAAGAGTGAATAGTGTGTGGAAGTGGTTGTAAAGGGAAATGGAGCTTGGCAATTGATGATGACACAAAGATTATTGATATCAATTTATACTATATCTTCATATAAGATAAAACATCATACAAATTCGTAGAATAGTAGCACAAGGAACAAAATAAATTGAAGGCACTTTTTTTCTAGTCATTTCCTGCACATTAGATCATGTTACTTAGTGATAAAAAATATCACCCATAAATTTTGATCTCTTCATAGAAAGAATGTGGTGGAGAAAATGTAGTAAATGGCAATACTATAGTGTCACAAACTGAACAAATCAGTTCATTAGATAATGCTAACATCAATCGATTCATCACTAAACAAGTCACCAAATAAAGGAAAAAGGAATATACAACTCATTATAATTAGAAAGTAATTAATTAAAAGAAGAGACTTTAACCAAAGCCAACTTCAATTGTCATCTAGCTGCTTGAAAGGACCAGACTTGCACCACATCATCCACCTTCAGCCCATTGTCTTTAGCCACCTTCATCCAGCTTGATTTTAGAAAATATGAAGTTGTGTTTGCCAATTTCAACCTCCCCAACACAATCTTGGTTGTGTGAAGTGATGGCTCTATCAATTCAACATTGAGGCCATATTTCTTCATTGTGAATAATATCAATTCCTCTTCATGCAAGAAATTAGGATTCTTGATTTGATTTAGAGGAAGTGAAAGTCGAATGAGACATGGGCTCAAGTCTAAGGGGAACAAATGCTTTTGAATTAGCAGAGTGATCTTTGACCCTCCCATTTCTTCAATCTTCTTCTTGAACTCTTCTGGCAAATCCAATAGTGGGTTTGGTACATAAAGGATCGCTTTCTTCTTCTTTTGACATTTTCCCAAAAGAGTTGAATCTTTGTAGTCACAAAGAGTGGTATGGTTGTGCTTTCCCTGCTCAAGATCTGATGGTTTCTTGATATTCTTGGAAACATTTTCTTTTGCATTATTTGAAGTTTCTTAGTCTAACAATGCTTCTGAAATAGAGCAATTTGGGTTTATTGGGTGAGCCTTGAAGTCATCCAAGCTAAAAAAATGAAATTTCTTCTTCTCACTGATGTACAAAAGGAAAGTGCTCTAACTAGAATGAACGTTGAGATGAAAGTGCAAAGTACCAAGTTCTATATATGTATAGCATCATAATTTCTTTTCTATGTAATGGTAGTTAAAATGGGTGAGTTGTTTAGGCTCGAAATCAGAGTGTTTATTCTCATAATGAGTATTTAGTCTTGATGATTCAATGAGTAGTTAATTGATTAGTTAGAATTCTATTAATTGTTAATAACAGAATCAGTTGGAAGAGGGAACAATGATTCAATGGTTCTCTAATGTTGGTATCTTTACGTGGCATTATGTCTTCCTGGTAATGCTTTACGTATTGTAGAGGAAGGAGGAGTTTCTGTACTTGTATCTTTAAAGCAAATTCAGAGTCTTTGGAAAACTTGGTACACTTGAGTAAGAAACTCAAAAGAGGTAAGCAAAGGGATTTCCAAAGAGAGTATGGGGATATAATAGATTTGCTAATTATTTTGGTTCAACTAGAGACATTCACGGTTCTAGCTCAGTACTAGGATGATTCACTAAGGTGTTTTACATTTCCAACTTTCCAAATTACCCCAGCTTTAGAGGAGTATGGAGGGCTTTTGAAAATGCTGATAGCCAAAAATGCAACAATATACATGTTCCCTGGGCATTTTCCATCAAAGCATATTGTGGCCCAGATTATGGGATAGGGGGTTAATAAGGTACAATTTGTCAAGAAAGGGTTAATTGAAGGGATTTCAAGGAAGTATATGGAAAAATAGTTAGAAGCCTAAGCTGAAAAGGGTAATTGGATTACCTTTCGAAGGGTCTTGGCATTGGCTATCTATGGTCTAGTTTTGTTTCCATCAGCCATGGGAATAATTGATCAAGCAGCTATTAGTGTGTTCTGGATGGTGGAAAATCATCAAGGGAACCTTGTGCCAGCAATTTTGGCTGAGACATTTATGACTTTGAGCTTCTACCATAAAAATAAGGGAGGTAAGTTTAAATGCTATGTACAGCTATGAACTATATAGGTTGTTAACCATGTATATGGGAAAAAGTACCAAATAGGAGTAAGGTTTGAAACTACCCACAACCCTATTATGGATTACCCTAATCGTGAAGGGTATATATCACAAAATCCTAATGAAGAGATGAGATTAAGGAAAATGGATCAAGAAGGCTGGGAACAACATTTCAATAAGTTAAGGGACAACTTAATTCTCTGGAAACTGACATGGTAGGAGAGTGAAGACATACTCTACTATTGTAAAGAGTTTAAAAATGTACCTCTTATGAGCCCCTGAGGTTGCATCAGTTATAATCCCTCCATTGATTACTGCCAATTTGGATATGAACATGATATCCCTTCAGAGGAAGCCCTTCAAAAGATCCAATTTCACCATGATGATCTCGAGACTAAAGAATGGAATGCACATGATAATGAAACATAGGCTAGAGTTATATATAATAGAAGGCCTGAATTAGGTAAACGAGCAGTTATAACAACAAAAGAATACAAGGCATGGCTCAAGGAAAGATGTAAAAGATCTAATCCTTCATTGGGACCTTATAGCCTTTGCTAGGTAATAATCTAATGGAAGTGGATAAGTACTTGGCTAAAGCTGTGGAGGATAGGAAATCAGAGGTAATAGACCTGGAAGAGCAAAAGAAAAAATAGTCTAAAGAATTAACACAATTATAGAGAGAATATGCTCATATGCAAGAAGAGTTCGTTAGAGCCAAGAAATAAAGAAAATGGGAAATGAACGCTAGAGTCTATAAGTTCAAGGTAGAAAACATGAAACTCAAGGATGCAGTTGAGGAGGCCTGAAGGTATAAGCAACACAACAGAGCCAGGATGATGAAGGTCCTCAATGAGAATGAAGCTCTTGAAAGGCAAGCTAAACATTATACCTCCTAGAACAGTGGATGGACTATTTTAGAGGACTAGTGCACTTGGCCAATAACATAATACCTGAATTCACTGATGCATTCAACAAGGCAAATGGCATGAGCAATCCATTGAAGACACTTCTGGCTGTATTGGAAATTTTGGCATTATGTACCCATATTTATGATGATTTGAAGGACTTGATGAATATTTAGTGTATTGATAAATGAACTATGTAACGATTGAAAGATTTAGTTTTCCTACGAAAGATTGAATCAAACTTCTATGTGCTTACATTCTTCCCCAATCCTCATGATGCCAATTATGTGGGGATATTAATTCCCTTTTGTATTTGGTTTTTTAACCTTGATCTCCTATATGGATTTTATAATCCCCTCAGAAGTTAAAGGGTCTAATTATGCCAATGATCATTATGCCAAAGCAACCCTCTTGATAAATCAATGGACTAATAAATCAATAGATTAATTAACGTTTATTTGAATAACATGTTTCATTCAAACTTTCTCTTTATGAAACAGAAAAGTGCAAATAAAGGAAATAAAATTGCACCTCCAAAAAAGAAACCTTTTAATCATACTAAATAGCCCCCCAAAGTCTACAATACTCAAGTAAGGAGCAAGCAAATGGAAGAACATCCATTAGATGAAAATCTTAGGGGTGAGAGAGATACAACAATGCTGGATATCCATATAACAGCCATAGAGAATCAGATTTCTGAGATGATAAATCTGATGAATGCAGCCCTTACTAGAAAGAGCCACACTGAAGTTCAAACAGGAACTAGCCAATCACTACTTATGATGGAAGAAAGGGTAAGCTAACTCACGGGTGGCCCAGTTGGGGTAATACCTATACCCATCATGAACGAATCACGCCCAATACATGCAGTAAATGATGTCCAAACTCAGGGCAGGATACCTAACCCTGTTATGTAAATAACCAATAAGCATAAATATGGCAAATGGCATGCTAGAATAGCAAGAGCACAAAAATCCCCAAGTGATGGCCCAACATATACTTTTCAAATTCCTATAGCCAAGGACAAAGATGGAAGTAGAGCTGATGAAGAGGCATAGAAAGTAGAATTGTCTGCAGTGAAAGATCAACTACATGCATTACAAGGACCTACAACTGGGGGATCCCTTAATTTAGAGGAGCTTTGTTTGACTTCAGAAATCTCCATACCTAAAAAGTTCAAGGTGCCAGATTTTTACAAATTTATTAGAAGCGGTAATCTGGCGTGTCACTTAAAGACATAGTGCATAAAGATGTCAATTGGTTTAGGGATGAGAAATTCCTCATTAGTTTTCTTGAAAGCTTGTCAAGATCAGCTTTGCAATGGTATATGCAATTAGATCGATCGAAGATCCATATGTGGAGGGACCTTGCTAAGGTTTTACAAGGCAATATAAGTTCAATCTCCAAAATGCTCCAACTAGGGAACAAGTTAATAGCATGAGAAAGAAGTCAGTTGAGTCATTCAAAGAGTATGTCCAAAGGTGGAGAATGGTTGTGTCGTAAGTTAAACATCAAATGGTAGACTCAGAATTTTGCTTAAATTTTGTTCACTCCCTACCTGACTCATTCTACAGTATGATGATGGGAACACGCATTAACGATTTTGCTAATCTAATTGAGATTGGGGGAAGGATAGATGTCAATATCCGGGATGGAAGATTCCCGACTACTCAATGTGATAGGAATCCCAAGAAGTTCTCAATCAAAAGAAGAAAGAAGGGGAGGTAAATTACGTTGAATCTTCACATCCATTTCCATCATAACCAGAGGTTTTTTATCAGCTAAAAGGTGGAAACCGAAGTCAACCTAAGTCAAGGTCTACGTCTAACCAGCAAGGCGGAGGACAAAGGCCCATTCACCCAAAAGATAATTGCCCATGGCCCAATTTCTCTTCAACAAATACTAAATTATACTAAAAGCTTCGAAAAGCATAGCTTATAAGCCTGCAGTATTGCAAGATTCTTAACCCCTGTATCCTACTTGGTACAATCCAAATGTTACTTGTGAATATCATATGGGTGTACCAAAACACTAATTGAGGATTGCACTACATTTAAAAGAAATGTGCTTAATTTGATAAATGTGGGTTTGGTCCATCTTGAAGCAAGAGAAAATTCCTCTATCACTACTAATCCATTTCCATATCATGCAAGATAATTTAGGGCTATTAAAGAAGATGTCAACTTCTTTATGAACTCAATTACTGTGGGAATTCAAATGGAGGCATTGTACACCCATTTAAGAAATGCTTGGTACTTACTAGAGCTTCCAAAAACTACCTTAACTGAAGAACTAGAGGGCAACAAGCCTAAATTTTACAAGTATCACTAAGAAGTGATGAGGCATGATATTGAAGAATGCCTACAATTTAAGCAAGAGATTAAGAGGATGATGGCATTCAGAGTCATATTAATGTGAAATAGAAAAGACAAAGTGTGCATGATTAAAGAAAAAAAGGTCAAGTTAGTCATATATGACCAAATCAAGGAGAAACCAGTAGGAAAGGTAGCCTTGATCATTAACGGAATCCCACAAACATCAGCCCCACTTATTATGCTTACTCAAAGATAGCCTAAACTAGTTATAAATATGTCAACTCTTTTTCCATATGAATGTGATCGGGCAGTCCCTTGGAGGTATAGTGAGTCGATGGAGCAACCTATAAGCTTGACAATCATCACTGAAACAAAGATGAGGTCTATTTTAAATATGGCTAAAGTTGGAAGAATCACCCAAAGTGAAAGAGTGTATTCAGGGGTCAATAGTAAAAAAGTTGTAAAAGGGAAATAGGTTTGCAAAAAAGGTTTTAAAAATGATGTCACAAAAATCATGGATGGGGAATTCTTACAAATTATGAAGCAAAGTGAATATGATATTGTAGAACAATTAAAAAAAAAAAAACCCCATGAGAATCTTGATCTTATCATTGATTCTTAGTTCCAAAGTTCATCGAAAGACCTTACAAAAAGTATTGCATGAGGCATATGTGCAATCATATATAACACCTGAAAGAGTGGTGAATGTAATGAACATTGTCAAATCCTCTCCTATTATTGCATTTTCTGAAGATGAAATTCCGTGATCTTTTGTGCATCAAATGAAGGCCTCGCATATCATGCTGAAGTGTTGTGGATTTATAATGGCAAGATTTTAATTGATGATGGGTCGACTCTTAACGTACTACCTCTCACTACACTAGAGCAACTTTTAATAAATGCATCAAGTATAGAAAGTAGTGATATAGTAGTCAGAGCTTTTGATGGCTCTAGAAAGGAGATATTAAGCACTATCAACCTTCCCCTAAGGATCGGTCCTAATCTATTCAATGTTGACTTTCAAGTCATGGATGTAGACCCTGCTTATACCATGCTATTGGGGAGACCTTGGATTCATTCGACTGGGGTTGTGCCTCCTACTCTTCATCAAAGGGTCAAGTTCATTGACAGTTGAAGGATTATAACTATTAGGAAAGAGGAAGAGATGATGATAAGTAGGCCTAGCTCAATCCCTTATATTGAAGTAGCCAATCAGGTTAAGAAGACATCATTTCAAAGTCATGAGATCAAGAAGCCACCAAGCCAAGGAAAGAATATGAGCGCAATTGTGGCTAAGATCATGAAGAAGAATGGGTATGAATTTAGCAAGGGATTGCGAGCTTAGTTGCAGGGCGTTAAATCCCTAATTGACTTGTTGAAGAATTTATATTGCCAAGGGCTAGGATATGAGTCATCACTAGAGGAACAAATGAAAGAAAAAGTAAGCCTAAAAGATGCAAAAGATCTTAAAAACCAAGAATTTCCACATATTCGAGAAATTTTTCTAGCCCTTATGGAAGTAATTAATCAATGAAGCATACAGATGGTCATCAATGAAATGATGCAAGTTGTTAAGGAACATATTTCAATTGATGAATCGGGAGAGGCCTTGGACAACTAGGAAATTGAGGAGATTTCAGATGTTATCTTTTTAGAGTAACTATCTTGTTTATGTTGTTTGTTTGTTTCAGTCTAGCCCAAGATGATTAAATAGTTTATCCTTTGAATAAAAGGACAATGTTTCATCCAAACTCTAGTACTTTATGCGAATGAAATTTTTTTTTGTCATCTTAAAATCATTGATTCTTCATGATTCTTCTTTTCATTATCTATTTCTTGTCACCTTCAAGAAATTGAATTCCTTAAAATTTCTATCCAATGCAGTGTCTCTTGAAATTCTGTTAAATGAGCCACTTGTTGCTACTGATATGCATGATTGTAAATCTGATAATGAAGAGTTAACTTAAGCCTTTTTTTAAAATACTCAAATCAGTAAAAAAATGGGATGTGTCCGTATGAAGAGAAAATTGAAATAATAAACATAGGAAATGATGAGAATAAGAAAGAAATTAAAATGGTGGATAATCCGGAGATCGATCAAATGATTGAAATTTTTAAGGAATACATCAATGTGTTCGCATGGTCTTACCATGATATGTTTGGACTTAATCCTAAAATAGCTTCTTATAAGATTCTGTTGTATCCGGATGTGGAGCCCAAGAAGCAGAAGCTAAGAAAAATGAATGTTGATATATCTTTGAAGATTAAAGAAGAGGTAACAAAGCAATTAGATGTTGGCTTTCTCCAGGTGGCTAAATATCCCCCAATGGGTAGTAAACATTGTCCCAGTCCCTAAGAAAGATGGGCAAGTTCAAATGTATGTTGATTACAAAGATTTGAACAAAGCGAGCCTAAAAGATGATTTTCTTTTGCCTTATATTGATGTATTAGTTGACAATACGGCGTGAAATCATCGATACTCTTCCATGTATGGCTATTCGGGATACAATCAAATTCCTATGCATGAAAAGGATAAAGAGAAAACTACTTTCATTACCTAATAAGGAACATATTGTTGTTGAGTGATGCCATTTTGGGTTAAAGAATGCTAGGGCAACTTATCAAAGAGCCATGGTAGCGCTTTACCATGACATGATGCATAAGGAAATTAAAGTTTATGTCAACAATATGGTAGCTAAATCAACTGAGGCAAAAAACCATGTGGTAGTTCTTAGAGAATTGTTTGAAAGGCTACTTGACTTTAAACTTAGGTTAAATCCTAATAAGTGCATTTTTGGAGCCACATCTGGGAAGTTATTGGGTTTCATTGTAAGCTAAAAAGGAATTAGGGTGGACCAGGACAAGATTAGAGCGATACAAGAGATGTCACCACCTTAAACAAAGAAAGAAGTTTGTAGTTTCTTAGGTTGATTAAATTATAGGTTGATTAAACTATATAGCGAGATTCATTGCTAATTTAATGGCCATCTATGAACCGATCTTCAAAATGTTGAAGAAGAATAATACCTATAGATGGGATGATGATTGCCAATAGGCTTTTGACAAGATAAAGGAATACTTATTAAACCCATTAATACTAATTCCTCTGGTGCCAGGGAAGCCTTTAATTTTGTACCAGACAATCTTGCTCAGTTCAATGGGAGTTGTATTGGGCTAGCAGGAAGATTCCAAAGAAAAAGAAACAGGTAATCTATTACTTAAGTAAGAAGTTTAACGACTATGAAAGGTGTTACTCAATAGTAGATAGGACATGTTACGGGTTAACATGGATAGCTAGAAGATTAAGGTAGTATATGTTATACTACACCACCTGGTTGATTTCCATAATGGATGTTATCAATATATCTTCAAAAGCCCACATGTTGCTAGAAGGGTTTCAAAATGGCAAGTAGTTTTTTCAGAGTATGATGTGAAGTACATGACTTGAAAGTCAATCAAAAGAAGTGTCATAGTAGATCATTTGGCAGAGAATCCTATGGATGAATATCAACCATTAGACTTCCACTTCCCTAATAAAGATATTTGTGCTATAGAAGAAGAGGAAAATGGTGAGAAAGATGAAGAAAATAAATGGACTATGTATTTCGATGGAGTGATCAACACACATGGAAATGGTGTAAGGGTGGCAATAGTGTCACTAGAAGAAAAACAATTTCTAGTGGCTATCAAACTCAAATTTGATTGTACAAACAACATAGCTGAATACAAAGCTTGTGTCAATGATCTTCAAGCTGCTATCTCTTAAGGTGTAAAGAACTTTGAAGTCTTTGGTAATTTTGCTCTCATAATTTACCAAGTGAAGGGAGAATAAAAAACTAAGAATTTGAAGTAAGTATCCTATCAACAATTCTTAACGCAACTAATTAAACAATTCGAGGAGATTAATTTCCACCATATGAGTCAAGATAAAAACTAGTTTGTAGATGTTCTTACCATATTGGCAACAATGGTCCGTCTTAAGTGTGGGGTCCAAGTTCAACCAATCCAAATTGAGACGCAGAGAGCTCCAACACATTGCTTGAACATAGAAAATGAGCTTGACAAACATCTATGGTTCCATGACATAAAAATGTAATTAAAGAAAGAAAATATCTAGTTAAGGCCACTGAGAATGATAAGAAGACTATTAGGTGCTTAGGTATGAACTTCTTTATAAGCAATGATGTTATGTACAAGAAGGTTACGATAGCACATTGCTACGATGCATTGATTCAAGATAAGCTTGAAGGATCATGACAGAAGTACATGAGGGAATATGTGGTACACATGCAAATGTTCACATGATGGCTAAACAAATTCAAAGATGAGGATATTTTTAGATAACGATGGATAAAGATTGCATCGAATATATAAGAAAGTGTCATAAATGCCAAATTTATTTAGACAATATGAATGTTCCCCTAGTCCTATTCCACAATTTCGTGGCTCCTTGGCCATTTCAACTTGGAGAATCAATGTAATTAGCCTGATCGACCCTAAAGCGCCAAATGGACACCGTTTCATACTTATAGCCATTGATTATTTCACAAAATGGGTTGAAGCTAACTCCTTAGCCAGTGTTACTCATAAGGCCTTTGTCAGATTTCTAAAAAGATATATTATTTGTTAGTATGGGTTGCTAGAGAGAATGATTATCGACAATGTGCCTAACTTGAATAGGATAGAAATTAAAAGGCTATTTGAGCAGTTCAAAATCAAGTATCACAACTCGACACCCTACTATCCATAAATGAATAGGGCAATTGAAATAACAAATATAAACATTAAGAAGATCATTGCAAAAATGACTATCACATATAAAGATTGGCAAGGGATGCTCTCTTATGCTTTACATGGATATCGTACCATCGTGCATACCTTAACTGGGGCAAACCCATACTCTCTAGTCTATAAGATAGAGGTTGTTACTCCCATTAAAGTAGAAGTATCCTCTTTGAGGGTGATGATTGAAGCAAATCTAGAAGAGAATGATTGGGTAAGAACCCATTATGAGCAATTAAATATGATTGAAGAGAAATGGCTCATAACCATATGTCAGAGTTAGTGACCTAGTCCTCAAAAAGATCTTACCAAATCAAGAAGATAGACAAGGCAATTGGATCCCGACACATGAAGGACCTTATATCATTAAACATGCTTTCTCAGGATGTGCTTTAATATTGACAGACATGGATGGGCATGAGTTACCAAAACTTATTAATGCAGATGCTATCAAGAAATACTATGCCTAGGAAAAAGAAGAAAGGCTTACTAGGACACAAGGAGGGAGCACAAGAATGAATAGGGAATGCTTTAGTTTGGATTTATAAAATGCATATTTATGGCAATAAGGCAAATCACTCAATGGAATTGTATAGGACCATATTGAGCAAGGTTGGAACCCAAGAGGGAGGTGAATTAGGTTTTATAAAAAAATTTAAGATAAAACAAAAATTCTTTTCCAAATTGAAAACTTGATGCAAAATGATTTTCAATATAAAAGCAAGGAAAACAATAAATAACACAATTAAAGTGCAACAATAAGAGAGTAAGAAAAGAAAGAATGCAAATCGAGTTTATCCTAATTTGGCTCCAACCCAAGCCTACATCCAATCCCCAAACAAATACTTGAGATTTTCCACTAATTTGCAATCTGTTACAAAATTTCAAGAATACTCCCTTTAAAACCAAACTCTCTTCAAGGAAAACCTTTCCTTGAATTTAATCTCTCCTCAAAGAATATCTTTCCTTGAAATAATAAATCTTTTTAAGAAGAAAGTACTCATAACAATAAAAACTCTTAAAAGAGCAAATAACACAATTGAAGCTCATAAGCAAGAATAGATATCTTTGAAAGTATGAATCACTCAAGATGTTTTTCACTTTGTTTCTTTGGATTTCTAAGCTCTTGAGACATGTATTTATAGGCCAAAAAAACAGGTGAACCATTTGGAGCCAAGGAGAAATTTAAACTTGTACAACTTGATTATTGGAAGTAAGTAGCTCCATTTGTCGACTTTGTGGCCATCCTCTATTCTGTAGCTGTAAATTTAAATGTTCATAGCTCCTTCATTGAAACTTCATTTTGCAAAAATTATATATCACTAAAAAGCTCTATAACTTTACTTTCTATTATGCCAAGTTTCATTTCATTCAATTTGGTTGTTGATATATTGTTGAAAGAGTGACAAAAGGTTAGACAACAAATTAATATACATAGCCGCAAATTAAGACCCTAATAACTCTTTCATTTTAAATCTATTTTATACATGTGATATAATTCTAGAAAGCTATATGAGTGTATTTTCATATAAAACAAACCTCATTTCAAAATTCTTATCAATTGGTGATATATTGTTGAAATTGTAACTAGAGGTCTGGAAAAATGTGATATTCAAACCTAAAATTTTGACAATCATAACTTCTTAATTTAAACTCTATTTTAAGCATGTGTTATATGCCTAGAAATATGTTTAAGTCTATTTTCAAATGCAGTAAGTTTCATTTCAAAATTTCCTCTAATTTATGAGATATGATAAAAATAGTAATCTAAGATCCAAAAACAACTTCATTAAAATTCATATCTCTCTTATCTTTTTGGCTCAAACTTATATTATGAGGACCAAAATGTATTGGCCTAATAAATGTAAGTCCAAATGAATTTAACAAAATAATAATGAGATTATGATAGTTAGTCCAACTTACAAGCCAAATACTTGGTCAAATTTATGTATCCTAATATGTATATTTTAATAATAACTAGTAAAATGTAATCTTTTTTACCATGCATATAAGATCCCAATAAATAACCAGTTTTAATTGTCTATAATATTAGAGCCTACTTGATATAATATGAGTATGTATATCTCATATAAGAGATGATTCAAGTATAAAGTATTACTCATTAATGATCAATTTAAGTATATGTTCATATTATATGTTTAACTCATTTGTTACATTTTTGTCACATATTTGTCAAAACTTATAACATTAAATCTTAGGGTTAGCAATCTCCCCTTTTTCATGATGACAAATCACTAAAGAAAAATATGTTTAATAATAATGTATGTAATGTAATAAGCACAAGCACATATTTTTCTTTTCCCCTTCTCCCCTGTTTGACATCAACAAAAAGGTTTATGGAAAAGTTTAAGCATATATTTCTTTATTATTCAAGCAAATCATATAATGATGTCTTTTATTGTTGTTGAAGCTTTCTTGAAAGTTTTCATCTTCTTTCCCAATTTTACATTGATTATCTTTAAGAGGTATAGAGTAAGTTTCTTCATCTTGCACAATCCCTTGAAAGGTAACAACATTTACAACTTCAACAACATAATTAGAATGATACAGAGCATGAAGAATATCCCATATATCTTTAGCATTAGAGCAATGTTTGATTCTAACATAATCTTGCTCATTTAAGCCACCATATAATATATGCACTGCTCTAATATTCAATGAAAATAACTTTTTATGATACTCATTCCATTCATTTCTTGGTTTAGAGGTAAAACCATCTTGTACTACATCCCATAAGTCAATATCAAGAGATTCAATATAACATTTCATTCTAGATTTCCAAAATTAAAAACTAACAGCATCAAGCAAAGGGGGTTTAGTGATATCAAATCCTTCCATTAATGTAAAACATCTAATGGTTGCCATTCAAACTCTTGAGACTGTTAACTCCTTTAAATAAGAACTAGACTCTGATACCATTTGTTAGCCCAGACAACCAACACCCAAGAGGGGGTGAATTGGATGTTTACTGAATATTCTTTTCACAATTTGCTTAATAGAAATCCTTGTTCAGAATTATGCTTGGATGAGTATGATGTAAAGCAACAATTATATGTATCAATGAAGGCTTAATGTAGATGCTTGGGGTATATGTATATCAATACTTTAAGTGTACTATCAACAATAAATGCTTGAGAATAAATATGATAATTTAGAATGTGAAGAGTATAAGGATAGAGAAAACAAACTCAATAATTAATCCTAGTTCGGCTCCAATCCAAGCCTATGTCTGGTCTCCAAGCAACCTCTAAAGATTTTCTACTATCTCAATAATTAATTATAGCAACAACATGGGAAAACCTCATCCTTAATCTCTAATCTTAAGAAGAACCTCTTCCTTATACTTAAACAGGGGAACCCTTCCTCAACCCAAGCACACCCATGCTTGACTCCTTCAAGGAAGCTCCTTCAGCTTCTCCCTCACTAAGAAGAAAGAAATATAGAAGAATAACCTTTATCAAAGAAGTAGATATACAAATGAAGCTCTAAGAACTCAAATAACAAAGAATTCGTAAGTTTAGCTCAATGATCTTTGTTTTTCTCTCAAGAATGATATAACAAGTTAAGGATCACATTCTAGCACTTGGTTCTACTAAAAAATATGTTTGGAATGTCATATTTAAAGATCATGATGAGATATAGTTGTTACTCACTTAAAAGAGTTGTTATTTATGTCAAAAAACTATCTCTAGGAGCGACCAATAAACTGTCGGTGGCTTACTAGTTGACTGCCCATTAAAATATGACTTTTATTTCAAATTAGAGACTGATCAGTCAACTGTTGAGAGCTAATTAGTTGACTGCTTACTTTCTGGACTGTACCAATCAACTTGCCATGGGTGGTCAGTCGGCTGGTCACTTATAGTAACGCAGTCCTAACTTCAAATGGTCATAACTTTCTCATCTTAAATCGAATTTAAGAGAATAACCTATGGTTGGAAAGATATTTAAGCCTAGTTTCCAATACAAGTTTCATATAAAAAATCAATATATTTTTGGATATATGATTAAAAGAGTGATCAAAGGTTAGAATATAGTTCAATGCTGAATCTATATGTCATCACTCAACTTTATAAGGTCATATCTTTTTCATTCAAACTCCATTTTAAGTGAATGACCTATAATTTAAAATATATTTGAGTCTAGTTTCTAATAAAATAAGTTGCAAAGCCATATCCCATATGGTTTATGAGATATACATAAAATAGTGACCAAAGGTTAAAAATGATTTTAAGCAAAATCTATATCTCACTAACTTTTAAGTCCAAACTTATATTTTGAGAACCAAAATATATTGAGCCAATAAATGCAATTCTAGATCATTGAATTTTAACAAAATAATACTTAACCTATGACAATTATACATATTCAATCCATTGGCTATTTTGATGAATCCTAGCTTCAAATCCTTAACTTTTTCATTGCTTAGAGCATCTTTCCTTCTTCCTATCTTTGTGTGAAGCATGATATTGATATTTCATCCTTTTCACTTCAATGCCCACTCTTCTTTCTTAGGACCATACTACATATAATAGATATTCATTTTGTAAACCAAATAGTTAGTCCAAGTAGTTAATCAATTATGCACAAATTACTATTATATTTGTGACCTATATTTTTCATATATTTGTCATCATCAAAACAATCTCAACATGCTCTCCTCACACACTTCCCAAATACACATTACCTCACACAAGTTCATTTTTGGGTTTTATACCTTGGTCTGTATATGCCTAAGGTTAGTCAATGTTTCTAATAATTTCCACATGTGGATTTATACCTCTTATGTTTACCATGAAAACTTCATTTACATTGTGCCTTGCAGTATAAACTTAATCTACATGGGATTTTCCTCCCCTTACGGTTAGGTTTGTATTGCAAGTTCTTCATCCTTGTGGTGGAGGTAATTTGATAACCTTTATTCCCTTAAGAAGATAGATCCACCGTCTTAACCTGCACGATAATAGTCAAAACTTAGTAATCCTACCCTTGTAGTTAATATTTGATGTTCTTAGGTTTAGCATCCTCTACTTAAGGTTTCTCTGAGTTAGGACATAGGAGGACGTCCTTTTTTCTTTTTGTAACACATAACATGCATACTATTATTTTATGATCAAACTTATAGGTGGGCAATTCAGTGTCGCTCCTTACTGGAATGGTTTATGCGATGTCATTGCACTATAAGACACAAATTAATTACAATAAAGTATGAATAAACAAAACTGTCTATAGCCTGTAAGGGGATTTCAAACCTTGAAACTTCATAATCATACATTACATGGACATTCTCTTACATAGAAATTTCCTTGAAGAAGGCAACTTTTATAATTCATTATTACTTGAAAAAACCCTTACTGTTAATAGTGTGGAAAATTGTTCCCTCTCTCTAGTTAATGGCCAACTCCCTTTCCTTGTGAGATCTTTTATCTCTTAAGAAAATTGAGTTTTGTGAACTTATACACTAGTCAAATAATGCAATGATCATAGTAAATGTGCACGATTAGCATAGTATTCTTTAACTTACATTGAATGTTGTTTGACAATTAAATCATTGGTCTTTGAACAAATTAGTGAAATAAAATAATACAGGTTATAGCCAAGTCATTTGTAGAAGATTATATTGCCCTTATGCCTAGTTTCATGCAATAAAGGATTTGTTCCTTATTAAATGGATTGTTAAACATGTACTTCCTGTGGGTAAGCAAGTCATAGAGTGGTATGAGACAAGTACTAGTCATCTGCTGACATATCAAAAGATGAAAAATAACAAACAAAAAAAAACATAAATAATAACATAAAGTAATAATAGTGACCAAATAAATTTCCATATTCATATTATTCCAATGGATTTTACTCCATTTGTTCCTTAAGTTGTTCTGTCAAGAGTTCCAAGCATAATGGCACAAACAAGTTGCGCTTCACTTTAGAACTTAAATCTAACCCTATTGATAGGCCCAAACCTTTCACAAGCTAATCGTTGTTCTTTTCCCTTCAAAACAACATGCTTTTAAGGGAGACAAGAAGTTACCTTGGGTTCGGGTGAGGAGGAATTGAATCTGCCTGGAGCGAGCCAGGTTTGGGATATTTCCCATAGCCTTCTTTCATTATTCTTTCTGTGAACCTGAGCGAATTCTTTTCTCTATTGTACCTGAACTGAATCTTCAATGTTTCAAAAAGTCATCTTTCTGAGTGCGCTTGACCGCCTTACTTTACTCGCGGTACACTTATTATATTCTGCAGAGGTTGGCAAGAGCTTCTTTCACAGCAAGACTGAATGGAATCAGCCTCGTAGAACTGAACTACCTTGATCTAAATCTCTGGAACTCACAGAAGACCAAGGCACGTCCACTCTCAATTCAGCATAAGCTTGGGATCTTTCTTTCCTAAAAGAAAGCATTTCCCTTGAAGGACCAACTTTGATTACAAATTCACGATCAAATATTTGATAGACCAATTTAGTACTTGTTTATCTTTTAAAGACAAAATATACAATTTTCTTGTTAAATTGCATTCAATACTCTTTTATTTTAATAATATTGTGATGTATATTGTAAAAATTTTTCTTTTGATTTATTTTCTACTAATAAGATTAACTTTTCACACAATATATTAATTCCTTATAACAAATATAACTACTTAGTTGTCTTTTTTGTTATATTTATAACAAAATGACCAAAATCTCACGTGAAATATTAATATATTTGATTGTCATTACTTTTATATTAAAAATGAAATCACATTTTTCTTATTGTATAGAATTTGTCTTTATTGACAAAATATAATAATAAGCATGCATTTGTAATATATATATATATATATATATATATTGATATCAAAATTATAATAAATTATTTTGAGAAAAAGTGGATTGTTTTTTTTATTCACTATTATCTCATAATTCATAGTTTTTTTCCATTCTAGGATTTGAGCTCAAAATTAGTCAAATGAGCGTGAGGAGTTCAAAAATTGGGCTACTCCTGCTATGCTCAAGTGAATTATTTTTATGACTTAATGTGATATGATTTAACTCTTTGAAAATTTTTTTCGTCAATTTATTTTTTATTAGTAAATCTTATAGTAAAAATAGGAGAAAATGTTTTAAATATTAATGTCGTCAGAAATTAATTTCCTAATAGCATAAAAGTATCTAAATATTTGAACATTTTTAAGCAATCTTTTTTTGTAAATTCTATTAATTAATGAAAAAGTTAAGTGCTCTTTCTGTAATTATTGTTACATTCTTAAAACCATTGCAAAAATTAATTAATATTTTCTTGTCAAACAATATCATATTTATGAATTTTTTTAAAAAAATTCATTTATATATTATATTGTTCTTTTAAAATTAAAAATTAAACACTTAAAAGATTATACCTAAAATCAAACCATTAATTATGAACCTTGAATGAGAGTCACACAAAGTGTATATCGTATATCTGCTTTTTTTTTAATCTTTTTCCTTTATTTGCTAGTTTCCTACTTTCTCATAAATCATTATATGTTACTGGGCGTGATATGGAGTGAATTCCTCCATTATTTGAACCTATATAATTTGAAATGTATTTAATTTAATATCTAAATTCTAATGTAATCAAACAATTAAAAAATAACCCTATAAAAGTTTAAATTCTTAAAAAAAAAATCTAGAATCATGCTACTACTTTCTGCAGTAATGATTATAAGAGGGGAATCACATGACTTTGTACAATGGTTATTGAGCCTCCAAGCAAAAACAAATATGAAATTATTGTATTGATGCTGATGAAATGAAAAGCAAGAAAGAAAACATAAAATTGAATTGAGGATAAAGCTTGAGCGGTGACACTAAACCCCTATTGTGGTATTTATGATAATAAACTACAATCCCGAGGGCAGTTCTGACTAGAGGTGGTAAAATATTAAGCAAGTGATATGAAGAACTACAATTTTGGTTGAAATAATCATACTGAAATTGCCTCAAAACTCAGAGTTTCTTTTTCCTCAAACCCAATTTGGGCAAAAACCAATCCTTGATCCAAGAATCACCTTAAATCTAATTGCCTCTACCAATTTCACACTATTATCTTTTCTTCATCATTTCATCATCTCCACCCAATCTTCATCATTTCTCTCAATAATTCCATATCCCTCTTTCTTTCACTTTTTCTCCCCCATATCCCCATCATTTATTTTTCTCAATTATTCATCCCACTCTCTCCCACTTTTTCTACAACTCATCTCACTTTAATCATCATTATTCTTTATCCATTTTATCTTCCATTTTTTATGTTATTTTCATCAATCATTCCAATAATCCCACACTTCACTATATCTCACTTTTTCCCTTACATCTCTCACATTGATCATCATTATTCTTTCTCCATTTTATCTTCCTTTTTTGTATGCTATCTTCATCAATCATTCCAATAATTCCACACCTCACTCTCGCTCACTTTTTCCCTCACCTTCTCCTATAAAAGAACACACACCTCTCTTTCTCCTACTCACCTCTTCTCCTTTCTTCATTCTTTCTTATTAATTTTCCACCCATCCATCCCATCATCCATCTCCTATATTCTCTCCCTCTTTTTTCCAATCCCATTTAATTTCCCTTCATAATTTCTCTCTTACACCATGGTTGAAGTGTAACTAAAGGTAGTGTCATCTCCTATGTGTGGCTAGAACTTGGCTTCTTAGAGATGGGGATGAAGACTTAAGTTCCTATACTGCAAAGGGGAGTTTGATTTCTCAATTTTATTTTTAGATTGTGTAATTGATTTCCTAGTTCTAGGATTTTCTTTATGCAATTGTGAAACATAGATTTTGGGTACATTATCTTTGTGAATTGAGAATTGAGATTTTTAATTGGTTAGAAGTAACTTGATGATTATATGGAATTACCACCTTACAATGCTATGAAATATTATTTTCTATCATGTTTATGATTAGATTATATAATCATGTATGCTTGTATTTGATTGTCTCGTTTGAGCATCAATTTAAAAGAGGAACAAATTGCATTTGCGCAATTTTAATCACACATTAAGTGGTTTTTAATTAGTGTTTTAATTAGTGGTTGCTAGCTATGTTAATAGGAGTAATTACCAAGTATGAACAATAGACTCAAGTGGTATCTTAAGGTTTTTTCCCTAAAACTTAATGTAGAATTAACTCCCATATTAATTTGAACAAGGATAACCATCATTCCATTTCCAAGAGCATTTTTCATGTAATTTTGAATTTATTTTTTATTCACTCATTTTCATTTAAAGAAAATATAAAAAATAGTAGCTAAGATTTATTGCAATTAAGTTTACCTTAATTGTATATACAAAAGTCTAGCATAAAACCTTTGCCAATTGCTTGTTTTTTATGCTTAGTTTAGCTTTGGATTCAAAATAAAGGCTCCATGAGTGAATATGACTCGGATTGTATTGTTATATTGCACTAAATTCGGTTTAATTTTCTTTTGGTCTTTCATGTGTTGCCTATTAGGTGTAGTTTTCTTTTTTTTTTTTTTTTTTTTTTCATTTGTGATTGCATACATAAAAATTTCCAAAAATACCAATAAAAATATTTCTTATCTCTATTTTGTTTTTCTAATATTTTCTACATTGTTCACAGTTTGTTGATTTTTGCTTAAATAATTTGTTGTTTTTGTTTTTTTTTTAAAAAAATTCTACATAAAAAATTAGAATATTTGTGTTTATTGAATTCAGATTGATATGTGTGAATACAACTTTGTTAGTGTATGAATCAATGTTACGAAATTTTACCATTAAATCCAAAGATTGAAAGAACTTTAAGGAATTTAAGGGGAGAAAAGATCTTTGGTTGATATGACAACTCAAAAAGCATGGGTGTTGATTGAGAATATGGCTACAAATAGTTAGCAATATAGTAGTCAGGACACAAGATCAATAAGTGCAATGTATGGTTCTTCAAGACACTCACAAGAAATTAGCTCTCTTGCTTCATAAGTTGAAACATTAACAACTTAAATGTCCAAGATTTTAGCTTAGCTAAACAATTTAGGTATATAACACCCTTCTTTTCAAGAATTGTGGCACCAAGTTGTGATTTTTGTGCTTCACTAATGTATATTTCAAGTGTGTCCACACTAATATGAAAAGCTTTCAGCTATGTATCAAGGGAAGCCCAACAAATCTTAGAGATGGAGGCCTTACTCAAATACATATAATGAAGAGTGGAGACATAATCCCAAGTTCAACTGGAGGGATGGAGACAATAGATACTATAATAGATTCCAACAAAGTGGTGAAGCTAGAAGTTCTCAAGATAATTATCTAGTTATTCCTAAGAGTGATGAAACTAACCAACTGTTGAAAGGATTGATGAATCATGCTAGTTAGATGAGCAATTTGATGAAAGAAGATAAGACAACTACCAATTCTCAACTATCCACTATTTGTAAAGAGTTGGATGAATTGAAGATGAAGAATAGTAACCATACTTCATTTGTCACTCAACTTTCCAACAATATGAGTGAGCAACAAGCAAAAAGTGATGGTTTAATACCCTCTAACACAGTCATAAACCTTAAGACCTTGAATGCCATCACTCTTATAAGTGGCAGAAAGGTGAAATTTCTTGGTGAGAATGATGACCAAGCTGAAGTCGAAATAGAGGATGTCTCTGATACTCCTAACACATTGAAGGAATTTGAGAGTTCAAGAGACATGAAGTTGCTTAACAAGAAGAATACAACACTTGCATAACAAGATAAGGAGATGCAGCATAATCTAAAAGAAGAGGCAGTAGACTTTCAAGAATCTCATGTAAGTCTTACAAAGTCCAATAACAGCAAACTATGTAAGTAAGAAGAAACAAATGAGTAAGGAGCCTCTAAGCATAAAGGTAAGGAGGTAGATATTAAAGACATCTGTTTTCATCATTCTTACCTTATGAGCAAGAAAATGCATGATGATAAACATGACAAAGAGATTTTCAACTTGTTTAGCAAGCTTGAGGTTAACATTGCTTTGTTAGAGCTAATAATAAAGGTTCCTAAATATGCTAAATTTCTCAAAGACCTTTTCACACATAAAAGGAAATTTAGGTCTAATGAAAGAATGCAAAATAGTTCTAATGTATTAACTTTGTTCAAACCTCAAAGTCCCTTTAAATGCCAAGACCTTGGATCTTTCACAATCCCAGGTAAAGCAACCATTAATGGAGTTTTGTTAGATCATAGGGAAGCTATAAATGTTATGCCTAAGTCTATGTATGTATCACTAGGTATTAAAACTCTTAAGCTAACTAGTGTAGTGTTACAATTAGCCGATAGGATTATAAGGTATCCACATGGATTTTTAAAGGACATACATGTTAAGGTAAAAGATTTAGCATTCCCTGTTGATTTCTATGTGCATGATATAACTAATGAGATATCACATGACACTACATTGATCCTTGGTAGGCCTTTCTTAAAGACTACTAACACTATGATTAGCATGAAAGATGGGGTCATTACCATGGAAGTTGGGAACTAGAAAATTTACTTTAACATGTATAAGGCTATGAAGCATCCTTATGAAGATTATTCTTTATTGGGTATGAATGCAATTGATGTTTTTATTAATGAGCTTAGAGATGAACATGTGCAAAGTTTGCATGCTGACATTAGACTACACGAACTTAATTCATTTAGATGTGATGAGTCTTATGCTTCCTTTTCCTCATCTTCTTCTTTTTGTTCTTGTGGAGGTGATGTATCATGCATTATTTGTTAGAAATTAATGGCTGGCTTTCCACCCCACAAGATTTTTCTTTTTCTTTATTAGCTAGTGATGTTACTTATGGGAAAGGTTTGCATTATGATATTGTAGGTAATCAAACTTTGATAGATATTGAGGAGGTTAGAAGTGACACTATGATCATAAACAAGGATAAAAATGGTCACCTTCTAGCTATTCCACCATCTTTTACACTTTAAGAGCAATAAAAGCAACCTAATCATGAAAATAAAAGGCCACTTGCTAATTTTTCAAGATTTGTCATTTCTTCTCACACTTTGAGATACATATATGATCTTATTTTTAATTATGACACAGGTGTGAATGAGAAGAGTCATAAGCATGTTACTGCTATAGATTAACCTTGAGTTAATTTAACACATAGGAAAACTAGGGAGCAAGCTATTATTTCAAAAGAGCCAAATCAGTCCACCCAAGCTGAAATTAATTAGGGGAGTACTCTTTGTTCCTTAAAACTTCTTCATTTAATTCCTTCTATTGTTCAACCTCCTAACCTTGAATTGAAACCTTTAACTTCTTGTCTAAAGTTTGTTTTTCTTGGATGTAATGAGAAATTGCTTGTGATGTGATAATATCTAATGCATTATTTTTAGATAAAGAGGAAATATTAGTTGGTGTGCTTAAAAATCATATAAGAGCCATAGGTTGGACATTAGTTGATATACCATGGATTAGTCCATCCATTAGCTGACATAATGAGGAGTCTAAGCCTATTAGACAACCTCAAAGGAGATTAAACCCATTTATTCTAGATGTTGTGAAAAGGAGATCACTAAACTCCTAAGTGTTGGAATTATTCATCCTATATTAGATAGTGAGTAGGTTAGTTTAGTCTAAGTAGTTCCTAAGAAGAGTGGTATCATTATGGCTAAAAATGCAAAAAAATGATTTGATTTCAACTAGGGTACAAAATGCATAGAAGGTGTACATTAACTATAGGAAATTGAATGTTTCTACTAGAAAAGACCATTTCCCTCTCCCTTATATTGACTAAATGTTGGAGAGATTAGTAGGGAAGTCTCATTACTATTTTCTTAATGGCTTTTTAGGATACTTTCTAATTCCTATAGCTCCAAAAGATCAAAAGAAGACTGCTTTCACTTATCCCTTTAGTACATTTGCATACAAGAGAATGCATTATGGTTTATGTAATGCTCCCGATCATGTTGTAGTTAATATCATGCTACAAGAGAAGGTTATTGAGATGGATTCTACTTGTATAAGAGTTCAATGTTAAGGTTAATGATAGAGCTAGAGCATAGAAACTTGTAGTTGAACATCAAAGTAGACTTCCAAATCAATCAAAGGGAATAGATAATTCTGATGTTATTTGTGATAATTTTCCAGATGCTACTTTTTTTACTTTAGTTGCTAAAGAGCCATGGCTTGAACACATAGTTAATTACTTGCTCACAAATTTAATTCTACATTCGATGTCTCCCTTTTAGGTGCAAAAGCTTAAGAGAAAAGTTCTACACTATGTATAGGACCCCTTCACTTATGGAGGATGTGTAGTGACCAAGTGATTAGAAAATAATTTATAGAAGAGGAATTCCAATCCATATTCTCAGCTTGTCATTCCATGGTTTGTGGTGGTCACTTAGTGCTAGGTATACCTATAAGAAAGTATTAGATGTTGGTTTCTATTGGCCTTCCCTATTCAAAGATGCATATAATTTTTGTAAAGCTTGTGATAAGTGTCAAAGGTTTAGGGGGTTAAGTAAGAGATATGAGATACCACAACAACCTATGTTATTTTGTGAGGTTTTCAATGTTTGGAGAATAGACTTTATGGGACCTTTTCCACTGTCTTTTAGTTTCTCTTATATTTTACTTGTTGTAGATTATCTGTCTAGAAGGGTAGAAGCTATTCCCACACACAAGGATGATGCCACTATAGTTTCCAAGTTTCTTAAGTCTCATATCTTTTGTAGATTTAGAATACCAAGGGTTATAGTAAGTGATAGAGACACTCATTTTTGCAATAGGATTTTTGACAATCTATTTGCTAAACTGGGCATTACCCACAAAGTTTCCACTGCTTATTGCCCACAAATCAATGCACAAAATAAGGTATCAAATCGAGAAATCAAGTATATCCTAGAGAAAATTGTCAAACCTTCCAAGAAAGATTAGAGCCTAAGACTAAAGGAAGTATTATGGGCCTACAGGACTGCCTTTAATACCCCAATAGGAATGTCACCTTATCACATCATTTATGGTAAATCTTGACATATTCCTGTGGAGCTTGAGCACAAAGCATATTGGGTTATAAAAGCTTGTAACATGGATCTGGAATCCTTAGGCTTGAAAAGGAAGCTACAACTACAAGAACTACAAACGATGAGACTAGATGCATATGAGAGTTCACTTCTCTACAAAGAAAAGATAAGAATGTTACATGATCAAGACCTTCTTAGGAAGAATTTCCAAGTTGGTCACAAGGTGCTACTATTTAGAGCCCGATTCAAATTCAAGCCTGGTAAGTTTAACATTAAATAGGACGACCCACATAAAGTCACCAAAGTTCACAAGTTTAAGATGGTAGAGCTCATTGATGAAGTAATTAGACAAACTTTCAAGGTTAATGGACATCTTTGGAAGCTCTATCATAAGAGCTTCAAACCTCTATAAAGCTTAGGTTTTCTCTTTCCTTCCCTTATCTTTTTATCATATTTTGAGCTTTAATGCTTAAGATATGTGTTGGGGAAGGACAATTCTAGTAGTTTTAGTTTAGTTAGCTTAATTAATAAAACTCCCTGTTTTCCTTTGTTGTCATGCTCTTTGTTCACTACATCTATTGCACTTTGTTACATTAAGGGTAGTACAAGTAAATAAGCGTAGGGGGAAAGGATTTCATTTTGAATATTATGTTTCATGTGCTATGTGATTCATGGATCAAGTAGGCCGCATTAAAACATTTTTATTTCATTGCTTTGAAAGTGTAATTTTTTATTTCACATTAAAATTTTTTTAAAGCTATACATGTTCTAAACTGATTGTGACGACATGATTGATTATTGATCTTGGAGTTGGTACTTGAAATAGATGAGTTTTTGCATTGGGATTAGTCTAGTGTTTAGTTGTTTGATATAGATGAACTTGTGAGAGGTCACCTTTGTTGGAAGGATTTTTTAGCCTTTTTCTTTTATCTAGTGGAGTGTTTACCACCTACTTAAGTCAATCACTAGAACTTGTTTGAATTCTTTTTCAAAACCACACTTGCATTTAAATGATTACAGATGAAAGGGGCATGCATTTCTCATAACCACTCTTTTAAATACTTATCCTGAATGAATTAATCCATTGTCGACCCCATCTGAGTCATTCATTCTCGTAAATCTTTCACTTTAACAAGCCAAGCATGTGTATTTCATCAAGTTTTTCATAACAATTTTGGTCAAATTTACATTATCAATATTTTTGTTCACAAGACAAGGGAGTGCCACGTTTACAATTCAATAAATATATATATATATATATATATCAAAAAATGGAAAATAAAGAAAACAAGAAAAAGGGAAAATATATTGAGAAAAAAGAGAAAGGAAAAAGTAACACTTCCATTGGATTCTTATGATTAGCAAGTAAAATTGGAATATGTCCTTAGTGATTTGAAGTGGTGCTATGCTTAACTTTCTCTTAACTTATTATGCATGCTTAGAGCTTGTTCACCATTTCATTCCATGTGGCCATTCATCCATCATTTCAACCCTCTTAAGCCCCTTTGATTCATGAGTCTAATTGCTACTTAGTGGTGGAGGAAGTAGAATTTTTACAAGTTTATGGTAATTCCTACTTTAGGTGGATTTGAGTGAAATGACCCATATTTGTGAGATGAGAGAAACACTTTGATCCTTGAGTGCTCTCCTATGTTCATTTTTGTTGAACCAATTGTTTACATTGGCTAATCTTTTGTGTTAGTTCATTTTATGACTATGCTAGCTCAAGGATAAAATTGATTGAGCTATTGCATTCTTGCCCCAAACATGTTTAGTTTCTCATTTATATTAATGTTAATCACGGATCGCTTGCACTTGATTTTCTTTTTTTAGGCCTAGGAATGCAAAAGTTTAAGTGTGGCAGAATTTGATATGTCCCTATTTTATATATTATTTTATATCTTATTTTGGGATTCTTATCATATTTTATTGGACTTAAGTGCATTGGTTGTGATAAATTTGTGTCAAGTGTGATTGCATAAAATAAGATTTGAAAAAGAGAGAGGTTAAATTAGTCTAGTTTCTTTGTGATTACTCTTTAATTATGGAATTTTGGAGTTATGATATTACATTGGGCTTGTTTTGCATTATAGGTTCTATTTGGAAAATTGGAGAAAAGCAAGAAGGAATTTAGCCCAAGGTGTTCATTAATCAAAGATCCAAGAATCGATGGACCCAAAATTCATCCAAGATCCAGCTTGTGACCCAAGACCCATCTTAAACCCAATTGCCTCCACCAATTTCAGACTAATATCTTTTCTTCATCATCTCATCATCTCCACCTAATCTTCATCATTTCTCTCAATAATTCCACATCCCTCTTTCTTTCACTTTTTCCCTACCATATCCCAATCATTTATTTTTTTCAATAATTCATCCTACTCTCTCCCACTTTTTCTCCACCTCATCTCACTTTAATCATCATTATCCATTTTATCATCCATTTTTTTATGTTATTTTTATCAATCATTCCAATAATCTCACATGTCACTATATCTCACTTTTTCCCCACCATATCTCACTTTAATCATCATTATTCTTTCTTCATTTTATCTTCCATTTTTTATGCTATCTTCATCAATCATTCCAATAATTCCACACCTCACTCTCTCTCACTTCTCCCCCCCTCCCGCCCACCCCACCTTCTCCTATAAAAGAGTACACAACTCTCCTTCTCCCACACACCTCTTCTCCTTTCTTCATTCATTCTTCTTCTTAATTTTCCACCCATCCATCCCATCATCCATCTCCTATATTCTCTCAATTTTTTTTTCCAATCCCTTCAAATTTCCTTTCATAATTTCTCCTTTACGCCATGGTTAAAGTGAGGCTAAGGGCGGAGTCTTCTCCTATGTGTGTGGCTAGAGCTTGGCTTCTTGGAGATGGAGATGAAGATTTGAGTTCTATGCTACAAAGGGGGGTTTAATATCTCAATCTCATTTTTAGATTGTGTAATTGATTTCCTAGTTCTAGGATTTTCTTATGCAATTATGAAACATAGATTTTGGGTACATTATCTTTGTGAATAAAAAATTGTGATTTTTAATTGGTTGGAAGTAACTTGATGATTGTATGGAATTACCACCTTACAATGCTATGAGATATTATTTTTTATCATGTGTATGATTAGATTATATAATCTTGTATGCTTGTGTTTGATTGTCTCGTTTGAGCATTAATTGAAAAGAGGAACAAATTGCTTTTACTCAATTTTAATCACACATTAAGTGGTTTTTAAATAGTTTTTTAATTAGTGGTTGCTAGCTATGTTAATAGGAGGAATTACAAAGTAAGAACACTAGACTCAAGTGGTATTTTGAGCTGTTTTTCCTAAGACTTAATGTAGATTTAACTCCCATATTAATTTGAACAATGATAGCCATCACTTCATTTCCAAGAGCATTTTCCATATAATTTTGAATTTATTTTTTATTCACTCATTTTCATTTAAAGAAAATATAAAAAATAGTAGCTTAGATTTATTGCATTTAAATTTACTTGCCTTGCATATACAAAATTCCAACACAAAACCTTTGCCAATTGTTTGTTTTTTATGCTTAGTTTAGCTTAGGCTTCAAAATAAAGGCTCATTGAGTGAATACAACCTGGATTGTATTGCTATATTGCACTAAATTTGGTTTACTTTTAACCCTTTGTGACGTAGTTTAGTTAGTGACGATGTAGCAAAACCATTGAATTATCTCTTCTTAATTAAGTTATTTTTATGTTCAGGGTATCAAGGATGATTAGGAATAAAATTAAAATTGGAGCATACATTAATCCTTCCAGTTTCTCCCATATTATTCTGAAGTACATAACTGGGAGAGTGGCATGATCAGAAAATAACATTCAAACAAAATTATTATAATCAACGTTAGTAACATATTACGAAAGTAATATGCTAGTGATCAACACATATAGATAATTTGATTTTGTTCATCACTAAGTAGAGGAATAAGAAGATTCAATTAATTCCCATCATAATTAGAAACTAACTAATTGGAGGATATGATTTTAACAAGAGCCATGCATAGTTATTCTCTAACCCGAAAAGACCATACTTGGACCACATCATCTCCATTTAGTCCATTGAGTTATGCCATCATCATCCAAGTTGATCTCAGTATATAGAAAGAGCTTTGTCTAATCCCACCTCCCAAACACTGTTTCTGGTGTTAAGTGATGAATCTATCAAAACAACATCAGGCATAATTCTTTTTCTTCTTGAATTATAGCAACTCCCCTTTGCATAAGAAATGATGTTAATATGTCTTAAAGGAAGTGAATGTTGTCTATGCCGTAGGTTCAAGTTTGTGGCATACAAACTCTTTTGGATCAGTAGGGAAAGCTTCGAACCTCCCATTTCTTTAACATTCTTTTTGAACTCTTCAGGAAAATCTGGTGGTGGGTTTGGTCCTCCATGTGGCATTGATTTCGTCTTCTTTTGATGTCCCTCTGAAATAACACAATCGCTATTGTCATCATCATCACAAAGAGTGGTGTATCTACGCTTCAAACCCCTATGCTTTCCATGTTCAATATTTGAGGGTTTCTTGATATTCTTGGAAGCATTTTCTTTATTGTCACATATAGGATTTTTTTATGTTTATTGGTGTGATTTATTATTCTTTAGATGTTCTTCCAAAGGGATTGAATTTCTGTTGTTTCCTTGCTCAAGATTTAAGGCTTTCTGGGTATTCTTGCAAACATTATCTTTTGCGTTATTTGAAGCTTCTTGGTCCAACTTGAGAGAAACAACTTGTGCAACCTTCAACAATGCTTCCCAAGCAGAGCAATTAGGGTTCATAGGATGACCTTTGAAGTCATCCATGCTCAATAGTGACATCTTTACGTTGTTGTCTTCTTCTTCTTCACTTATAGGAAACCTAGTATAAAAAAGATGAATATAAACATTTTCTTTTACTATATATACCATTACATGACGGCAAGGTTGAAAATTAAGTTTGTGTTACTATAATTTATGTTTGCAAATTTTCATTTGAAAAGAAAATTTTGTTATGAATGCACAAATAGAAACAAACAAGAAAGAATTAGAACATTTCCTTTGAAAATAGAAGCAAAAAAAAAAAAAAAAACTAATTATTATAATTATCATTTATTTCTTAACATCTCTGTTTAATTCATATCTTGATGATACAAATGTATTTTTTAAATAATTTTTTAAACACCATAATTTTTAAAAATGTGATTATTAATTATTTTTTCAAAATTAAATTTATTTTTGTTTGTAATAAATTTTATAAATATATATATATGTAATTTCATTAAATTTTTTAATAATTACTAGTTTATAATTTTTTAATATATATATATATATATATATGTATATACACACACACATTTGTGATATCATAATTTGAAAAATAAATATAAAAAATTGTTGTGTCCAGTACAACATTTTATACATTGTAAAGAAAATTGTAGAGAGAAAAACTGGACAAGTCATCATGAATCTAACGTATATTTTAAAAATATATTTGATTTAATATCTAAATTCTCATGTAATGAAACGATTAAAAAATAACCTTAAAAATTTTAAATTCATAAAAATTAAGAAAACAAAATTCTAGAATGCACTCGCTGCCTGCGTTAGTTCTCACACGGCTCTGTCCAATTATTGTTGTGCCTCCAAGCAAAAATAAATGTGAGTATTGATGGTAATGAAATGAAAAGAAAGAAAGAAAAGTATAATTGAATTGGGAATAAAACTTGAGTGGTTAAGTTGTAGCATCAAGGAATTTATTATAATAAACTACATTATGACCCATATATTAGAAATTTTAAATCGATTCAACCAATTAGATTTATCACACGTTTTTTTAATAAATTTTTAAAATGCCGCGACTACAGTTTTCGAAATAAATAGTCAGAAATTTGTATGCTTTACTTCATAATTTCCTTTCCTTTTAGATTACTCCTTTCACTATATATTATGATATTGTAATGTTCTTGAGTGATGATATATTGTTAATGTATCCGTTTTACATGAACGGTAAAAAATTATAGAACTATATCCTCCTAGAATTTAAGTAGTAAAATCGTTGATATTTATATAAAGAATAACTCTTTACCTAAATTCAAACTTGTTCCTATATTTTAAAAGAAGAAATAGAGTATTATTAGTGAGTTAATCTCAATTTACTTAATTCAAACATTAAAGGAAAATATTTCATTTATATAATATACTATAAAAATATTTTTTTAAGAAAAAAAATTTTCGTCTCTACTATTCTAGACCCTATAAAAGCCCAATTGTTAGGAAATTGAATTCAGTAAAAAAAAATGCTCCTGTAAAAAGTTGAGATAATATATTTAAATTTGTTTAAAAAATTGAGTATGAGTTTCTTCATAATTATTGCCGTACAATGAAATAACCAAAATTTTTTCCATCTTATAAAGTGTAAATAATTATTAACAATTAATATTTATAAAATTTAGAGTAAATTATTTGGACTCTTCTGAGCTTTATTGAAATTAAACAGATGTCTGATCTATTTTCAGAATATATATAAATTTTAACTAAAAGATTTAGCTTTTATTGCAGTCTAATTTATATTCTTAACTGAAATATTTTTATTTAAAAATTTCAAGTCATAAAATATATATTTAGGCTAATGATATAAAGATTTTTAATTTCGGTTAAAACAAATAACTAATTCCGGCAAACACCATCAGAAAAGAAATCAGGCACGTGCTCATTATAAACTTAGAAATTGAAACAGAATTGAATAAAGCCTTCAGATCGAGCAGAGGTAAGATGTATAAAAATAAAGATTTGTTATAGTAATGGGAGACAGAAAAAAGAAACAGAAATACTGAATTGAATAAAACAGAGGGTGACGATATAATAAAGGCGTTTAACTATCTTTCTTCCTGGTTCAGTTATTTTAACGTTCAGGGCATCAGTAATTATTGGGAATAAAATTAAAATTGGAGGATAGATTAATCCTTCCAGTTTCTCCAATATAAACAATTAATAGTTAATATTTATTCTGAAATACATTACTGGGAGAGTCTCATTCAGATAATAACATTCAAACAAAATTAAAATAATAAATGATAATAACATATTACAAAAGTAATATGGTATAGATCAACACATGCAGGTAACTTGATTTTGTGCATCAGTAAATAGAGGAACAAGAACATACAATTAATTCCCATCATAATTAGAAACTATTTAATTGGGAGAACCGATTTTAACAAGAGCCATGCATAGTTGTTCTCCAACCCGAAAGGACCACACTTGGACCACATCATCCACCATTAGCCCATTGACTTCTGCCATCTTCATCCAAGTTGATCTTAGTACATAGGAAGAGCTCTTTGTCAAATCCCACCTTCCAAACACGATTTTTCTGGTGTTAAGTGATGGCTCTATCAAAATGACATCAAGGGCATGGTTCTTCTTGTTCATGAATGATAGCAATTCCCCCTTGCGCAAGAAATCAGGATTGTTGAGTTGTTTCAGAGGAAGTGAAAGTCGATTGTGTTGTGGGTTCAAGTCTGTGGCATACAAACTTTTTTGGATGAGCAGACTAAGTTCTGACCCTCCCATTTCTTCTATCTTCTTCTTGAACTCTTCTGGCAAATCTGGTGGTGGATTTGGTCCACCACGTGGTATTGATTTCTTTTTCTTTTGATGTTCTTCCAAAATAGTACAATATTTGTTGTCGTCATCATCACAAAGAGTGGTGTGACTACGCTTCAAACCCCAATGATTTCTTCTTTCAATATCTAGGGGTTTCTTAATATTCTTGGAAACATTTTCTTTTTTGTCACGAATAGGATTTTTTGAAGTTTCTTGGGGTGATTTATCTTTTGCATTATTTGAAGTTTCTTGGTCCAACTTGAGAGAAGCAACTCGTGCGACTTCCAACAATATTTCCCAAGCAGAGCAATTAGGGTTCACGAGATGACCCTTGAAGTCATCCATGCTCAATAGTGACATATTTATGTCGTCTTCTTCTTCTTCACTGATCTATCAAAGGAAAAAAGTGCTTCCAAGGGAATGAACGCTTTACGAGCACCAGTTACCCATATATATATGTAGTGTGGTTTCCATGTATAATAAGGTTTCTTGAGTTTGACTTGAACTTGGAGTAAATTTATCTCATAACCTTTTCTGTTAACACATTTATCTTTAAAGATTTGTTTTTATTTGTTTATTTAAATTTTAAATAAAAAATCTTAAATCTTTTCTTTCACTTTTAATTATCAATAATAAAGTATGGTAATTCTAGTTAATTATAATCACCTCTAGACGGTGTTATTAAGTAATATAGTTACCACAAAAGTTGTTCTTATTTTAAAATTGTTTCCTTTAAGAACGAATATTTTAAAATTTATAACTAGTGTATAGTTTTTTTTATAATAATATAAAAATTGTTCTTCTTTGAAAATAGTTTCTTGATTTATGCAAGATATTTGACCGAGAAAATCTTTAAGTGGTGAATATCAATACATCTATCTTTAACGGTTTTGTATTTACTTGCAGATTTAATTTTTTAATTCAAGCTTTAAAATATTTTCTTTCACTATTAATCTAACAATAATAAAGTACCGTGAATTATAGTTGGTATATATGGGTTTTTGAGTTTGACTTGGTGACTAATTAATAATATAAGAAAATCATTTTGAGTAATTTTAGTTTACAATTTGAAAATATAGTGACATTAGATTAAGAAGGGACGAAAAAATTCTCCTTAAAATTCAAAATTCAATTAAAAAAAATTGGGATGGGCTATGTTGTTACATGGATAAACACATGTAACCACTCAATTTTTTTTAATATATATATATATATATATATATATGTGTGCGCGCGCGCGTGTGTGCCGTTGATTTTCGTATTATGACCCATATATTAGAAATTTTAAATCCATTGAACCCATTAAATTTATCACACGTGTATTTCTTTATTATCGTGACCACAGTTTTCTTAGTAAATAGTTATAAAATTGTATGCTTTATTCGATAATTTCCTTCCTTTCCTTTTTGATTACTCAATGTACTATTTATTATGTTACGGCAATGTTGTTGAGTGATGATATTTTTGTTAATGTATCCATTTTACATATAAATATAGAAATATGTCCTCCTAGAATTTAAGTAGTAAAATTGTTGATATATAAAGGATGATAAATCTTTATATCTAAATTCAAACTTGTTCCTATATTTTAGAAGAAGGATATTATTAGTGAGTTAATCTCATTTTACTTAATTCAAACAGTAAAAGGAAAATATTTTACTTATATAATGTATTATAGAAATATAGTTTTATAAATCAAATGTGAAAAATATTTTTAAGAAATTTTTTTTGTCTCTATTATTCTAGACTCCAACACCCTGTTAAGGCTCAATTGTTAGGTCACTTACATTAGGAAATTGAATTCAGTATGTAATATTTCCTGTAAAAAGATGAGAAAATATACTTAAATTTGGTTTAAAAAATTGAGTATGAGCTGCTTCATAATTAGCGTCATATAATGAAATAACCAATATTTTTGACAACTTATGAAGTGTAAATAATTATTAAGAATTAACATTTTATAAAACTCTGAGTAAATTATTTGGATTTTTGTAAGCTTTATTGAAATTAAACATATGTCTTTCCTACTTTCCGAATATATATAAATGTTAATTAAAAGATTTAACTTTTATTTAGTCTAATTTATATTCTTAAGTGAAATATATATATTTGAAATTTTCAACTGAAAAAATATTTATCTAGGCTGATGGAAAAATGCCTTAGTAGAAAATTTTTAAATTGGACTAAAGTATGTGGTGAATTTTAAATGATCATTTTATTATTTAGAAAATATCTATCACCGAAGGTTTTGATGTACTAATTTACAAGATATAATAATTTCTAAATTAAAGATATGTTCTTTTTCTCACAGTTTTAATTTAATGAAAAATAAGGTAAAGTTATAGTTGGAAAAATGGTGATGTGTCAGCAATCTAAGTTTATATTTTTTAAAAATTAAATATCATATTTTAATTCTACTTTATATATTTTCTCTAGTTTTATTGTATAAATATTTTCTTTTGAAAGTCAAGTTCCCCATAAAGTGCCTGTGCTATTTTAGCCCTAAGATGATGTTATCAATTTGGATATCGATTTTAATTTTTAAAATTTAAATATATATAGATGGTCAAATCTTCAGTAAATGGTGATTTTCTTGTTTCCTTCGGGTAAATGGTGATTATCAATACATCAATCTTTAAAGGTTTTGTATTTACTTACTGATTTAATTTTCAAATTAAAGATTCTAAATCTTTTATCTTTCAATTATTTGACAATCAATTTTTATTCGGATTATTGTGTAATAGAAAATCAAATATAATTTTTTCTTTTATCGCAAATAAGTTAATCATCTTTTTTTAATCCACCATTTTTATCACCTGCAATCATAAAGGTTTTGTATTTACTTGCTGATTTAAATTTTAAAGTTAAAATTTAAAATATTTTCTTTCACTGTTAATCTAATGAATAATAATGTATCGTAAATTCTAATTGGGAAATTGGTGATTTTTAAAAGATTTCTTATTCCTATTAGATAACTATTTTTTTTTTCCAAGTTTGACTTGGTGACTAAATAATAATATATGATCGCTTCGAGTTTGACTAAGAAGCTTTAAATAACCCTAAAGAAATGTTTCTAAGAATATCAAGAAACCTTTTGATCTTTTGTAGGGGAAGTATAGTCATACCATGCTTTGTGATGACAAAGATTCAATTATTATGGAAGAACGACCATAGAAGAAGAAATTGATCCTTCATGTACCGAACCCACTACCAGATTTGCTAGAAGAGTTCAAGAATTACGATTCACTTTTGGTTTTCTTTTTTTCTGAAAAAAAAAGGGGTTACTTTGAAGACTAAGATCTTTGTTTATTTGTATTGCCTAATATAAATTCTTAATGCTAAATAATTATTTAAACTTTGGCAAAAATGTTGGTTCTTTTAATATATGTCGTAATTACGATGAAGTCCAAAGCTTCTCAAAGTGAAACTTAATCGTTACTTAAATATCTCAGTTTCCTTTTTCCTCAGTTTGGCAACAACGGTAATAATCCAAAAATTGGACACATGACTATCAATTAGGAAAGTTTTGTTAAATTATTAATTGATCTCCAAGTCAAACTCCAAAAATCATAGATTAATTACCTAGTAGGAAACCATTCTATATGGAAAGAAATTCTGATGGTGTATATAAACATATAACTTGGTTACAACGTACTTTCATCTCAACATTCATTCTATTCAATTCGGAGCACTCCTTTCCTTTATCAATGAGAGAATTAGCGGAAGATGAAGAAGACAAGTCACTCTTGACTTCAAGGATCATTACATGATCTCAGATTGCTATGCTTGGGAGGCATTGTTGGAAGTCTGACGAGTTGGTTCTCTTAAGTTGCACAAAGAAATTTATATAACCTGAAAGAAAATGTATCCAAAAATATCAAAAAGCCCTTAGATCTTGAACTGAGAAAGCCTACCTGTTTGAAGTGTATTCATGCTACTCTCTGCAAAGCCAAAGATTCATTTCTTTTGGAGGAACATCAAAAGAAGCAGAAATCGACATCACATGGAGGACCAAACCCACCTTCGAATTTGCCAGAAGAGTTCAAGAAGAAGATTGAGGAAACAGCAGGGTTTAGAGTCGAAGCTTAGTCTGCTATTCTATAACAGTTTGTTTTGCACAGACTTGAGTCCACAACTCAATCGGCCTTTTCTTCCTCGGAATCAGATCAACAATCCAGATTTCTTGTGCAGAGGGGAATCACTATCGTTCAGAAAGAAGAACATGCCCTTGACATCATTTTGATAGAGCCACACTTCACACCAAAAAGATTGTGTTTAGGAGGTAAGATTTGACAAAGTTTTTGCTGATGGTGAATGATGTGGTGCAAATCTGGTCCTTTTGGGTTCACCAACAACTGTGCATAGCTCCTTTGAAACTCACTTCTTCCAATTCAGTGATGAATTGAATCAAGTTGTTAGTGTGCGTTCAGTAGTATATTACTCTTCGTAATATGTGTCACATACACAGTATTTTTTATATCTCTGTTTTCAAGATTAGTATTCATGAATATATATATGAAATGTAGGGAATGGCAGTAATGCGAAGTAAAGTATTTGTGTTGACCGAAGGGAATGTGCAGAGTGTAATAAAATGGACAAACTAGATGGATTGTATGATCTTCAATGGCCGATCAATATGTAATGGATACGATTTCTGATTGCTTTATTTTGCTTGTGTGTGTAAGAGAGAGAGGCAGAGGCAGTGGGCTATTTGAATATGTTCTATTAAGTTATTCAATCAAATTATGACAAGTAGATTCCTTCACAAAACCATCAATATTCTCAGAATTTAGTTTCCTAAAAGCATGAAAATTATCTGTTATTTTTAAATTTATATAAACAATCTCCTCCTAAAATAGATTTGGTTATTAATTAATGAAAAAAATTATGTGTACTTTCTATATTTGTAAGATTTGACTTGGTAATTAATGACAAAGACAATCCCAGCCCTCTCATTTATGAGAGTATAGTGGACAATTTACAACAATCTTCCTTCCATACAGGTAACAAAATTTTCCGTTCTTTTTTTTTTATTGGTTTCTCTTTTTCAAGACTTAAATTTTGTTTTCTTTCAATATTTCTTCTCATGTATAAATCTCATTCGATTGGCTAAGTCTCACATTAGGAAATTGAATTCAGTGAAAATTATTTCGGATAAAAAGCTGAGAAAATATATTTATACTTGATTTTAAAAATGAGTATCAGTTGCTTCATAATTAGCGTCCTATATTGAAAGAACTAATATTTTTTATATCTTATAAAGTGTAAATAATTATTAAACACTAAAAGTAAATTATTTGGCCTTTTCTAAACTTTATGGAAATTAAATAAATATCTTTTCCATTGTCAGTATACAAACATACATACATACATATATATATATATATATATATATAGATTTTTACTAAAAAAATTATTTATTTTTTAACTAAGAAATTTTTTATTTTAAATTTTCAAGTGAGAAATATATATTAAGGTTAATAAAAGAAAACTTAGTTAACAAAAATTTAAATTGGACTCAAGTGTGAGGTAAAATTTAAATGATTTATTATTATTTTAAAAATATCTATCACCGAAGGTTTTGGTGTATCAACAAGATATAATAATTTTTAAATTAAAGAGATAGTTTTTCCTCACAGTTTTAATTTAATGAATAATAAAGTAAAGTAAGTTATTGTGGCAATAAAACCTACGGAGAGAAAGGCATACCTCCTAAATCATCACTACTATTTCTAACAGTGATATATACACCTAATATAGTTAGTTTCCCAACTTATTGTCCATTGTTTGCGTAAAGGATTCAAGTTTCAAGGTACTCCATATCAATTCATATGTTGTCCCGGTTTCTGCAATGAGGACCTCACATATCTACTCTTGTTATTCCCATATATAACAATGATTTATCTCATACAATGACTACCCCTGCTAACTACAACTTCTACAGTACTCTTTCGTAGTCAACCTTATCATGACTTTAGAGAACCACTGAATCATTATTCCCTCTTCTAACTGATTCTGTTATTAACAATTAACTGAATTCTAACTAATCAATTAAATACTAACCAACATTCACTGAATCATCGAGACCAAATGCTTTCATTATGAGAATAAACACTCTTATTTCAAGACAATGTATCACGTGCCAAGACAAGAATGCACGTTAATCCCATTTCAAATTGCATACAAGCCCGAGATAGGCCCACATCTCTTAAACAATTCACCCGTTTTAACTACTATTACATGAAACAAAAGTTCTGATGCTATATATAGAACTTGGTACTGCATACTTTCATCTCAACGTTCATTCCTGTTGGAGCATATCTATCCTTTTGTGCATCTGTGAGAAGAAGAGATTTCACTTTCGAGCATGGATGACTTCATGGGTCACCCCATGAACCCAAATTGCTCTACTTCGGAAGTTCCGTCGGACCAAGAAGCGTCAAATAACCCAGAAGAAAACTTTTCCATGAATATCAAGAAACCTACTGATCTTGCGCAAGGAAAGCGTAGTCATACCACTCTCTGTGATGACAAAGATTCGATTCAATTGAAAGAACATCAAAAGAAGTAGAAAGTGAAGCGTCATGTACTAAACCCACTACTGAATTTTGCCAGAAGAGTTGAAAAAGAAGATTGAAGAAATAGGAGGATCAGAGCTCACTATAATAATCCAAAAGTATGTGTTTCCCTCAGACTAGAGCCCACAACAATATATATATATATATTGTAAACACCCTATTTCAAACAAAAATTCTAAAAGAATAGAAAATGAACAATTGAAACATTAAAGTCCTAGGATAGATTTGAAATAAAAGTGAATTTTAAGATTAATGATTTCAAAATTAGATGACAATGATGTCCTTATTTTTTTTGTTATTTACCTTTCTCTTTTTCTTACTATTTTAATTTGTTTTAAAATGAAAAAGTGGCACTGTTTATAGGCATCATATTTAAATAGCAATCTCAAATAATGAAATTGGGTGCATAAGACATGTTGAGTTGAAAGTGATATTAAGTTAGATATTGCTTGCACTTGTGTGATCCCCGAGGAATGAAGATCCACTTGATAATAATGCATGGATTTATTTATTTGTTCGCTTTTTATGTGGGGTCTTTCATAAAATTATTACATTACTTTTAAATAAATATATTTAGTTATTGTATTTGATGTTGCTTGCATTTGTGGCAACCCCCACTGAATGAAGATCCATTTGATAACAATGCATGGATTTATTTGTTTATTTTTCTTATGTGAGGTCTATCATGAAGTGATTGCATTATTTTTGAACAAGTATATTAAGTATATATTTGATGCTTGTTTGAGGTGGGGTCTATGGTGCACATTTTAACGTTCTATCCTTTTTTTTGAATCATTTTTTATAATAAAATAATAAGAAGAAAGAAATTGACAAACAAATAAAACCAAAAATAAATTTATGTTTATCAATAATAAAAAATAATTTACAGATTGGTTTGTTTCGTCATTTTTTTTTTGTCCAAGAATCGCCTCTTGAGATTGGGTCTCTTTCGGCACTTAGAGAATTGATTGGTGGGGCCACGAGAGACCTTGCATCTTCTTAAGCTTTACCTAATAATGGTTAGTCACATTTTCTTAACTAAATTTAGGTTTCAATGACCCATACCTAATTTATGTTTTTAATAAAAGTTAATCAAAAAAGAACAAAAATATTTTTCTTTAAAGCTTTCTTAATTCATCCAAAATACAAATAAATATATTATTTCAAAAAGTTCTTTTCACTTTTACAAATTACTTTCTTTTGAATGGCCCATAAAAAATCCAAAAAAAATATTTTTATTTTCTTTTGAAATTCTTATTTTAGATTGATATAAAAATCCAAATAAATTACTCCTTCAAGAAGTTCCAAAAAAATTAAAATTAAAGAGGAAAAAATGAAGAGAGCAAAGGAGTGAAATTACATTGATTTTGTGAATTGGAACATACCAACCAAATCTAAAATTTGTCAATCTTGTTCTTTTCCCCAAAAATAGAAATAGAAATCCTAAATAATTTATTTGGCATTTTAGATTGTCGCATGAGATCGTTAATTTCCTTAGGTACTTAAGAATCAACTAGAAGAGGCTGCGTGAGATCCCTAGTCTCCTCAGGTCTAAAAAGTTAATATTTGTGTTTTTAAAAATTAAAAAGGTGAAACAATTCCAAAAAATAAAGAAATGGTTTGTTTTGTCCGTTATTTGTAATTAAAAATCCTGAAAATACTTTTTCATTATAATTTTGGTTTCAAAGTTAAAATAAAAAATTAAAAAAAATTTAAAAGAGAAAATGAAAGGAGTAAGGAAGTTTTATCAAATTGATTTCGTAAATTAAAATACGCCAACTGAAATTCAATCCCGTTTTGTTTACAAAATTTTATTTAATTTCAACTATCTTATTCTTTTCACAAAAATATAAAACCACCAGCCAACTGTCACGTATTTTGGTTGAACTATGTGAGCTTTGATCCTTATCATAGGGGACATAGGTCCTAAGCTCTGATCCTAGGTAAAGTCCACCTTTGTAAATATTTCAGTTTTCCTCCTTTATTTTATTTTCTAAATTTCTTTATTATTTTCCTTTTTTTGCGTGTGATTGATAAGAGTAATCAAAATTTGAATAAAGGCAATATGTATTTTACTTAATCAGCTTTAAGTAATCATTCCTAACAACGAGTGCTGTGGGATGCCTAACACTTTCCCCACACGCAATTGACTCCTGAACTTGTTCCCTAAATCGCAAACCACCTTATCTCATAAATTAGTTTTTCCAAAATTTTTCCTTTAAAAATTTTGGTGGAGACTCCTAAATTTTGGTTTTCATTTGTTGTAAGCAAAAATTAAAATTATTCATTTTTCCTTGCCATGCAATTATATTTCAAGTGTGATAGTTTGGCGACTCCACTGGGAAACTTTTGAAAGTCAATCCCATTCAAGTTGATTGTGCAAAATAATATGGCCCTCTTTTCTTTTATTTTGATTACTCTTTTATGTGTTGTCTGCCTTTCATGCTTAAGTTAGATAACATGTTTTGACACATGCCTTATTTAACATGAGTACATAGGTGTTTGTTTAAATACACTTGTATATATTTAAGATAGACAATATTTAGATGCTCTGTTTGCCTGTTTGTTCATTGTATATTTGTTTCTATTTTAATAATATATTTGGCTATAAGAACAGCATGTGCTAGGCTAGATAACATGAGGATTAAAACCTTAGGGTAGAGGACTCTTATATATTTAACTGCTCTTTTCTTGTCTAATCTACTAAGCAAATAAGAGGCAGGTAGTCTTTAAGCAAGAGTTATGATTGCTCTGTTAGCCCAGGCAATTAACACTTAAAAAGGGGGGTGAATTGGATGTTTATAGAATTTCGGTTCTTTTCCTAATATGCTTCACAGAAATCCTTGTTTATTATTATGCTTGGAAGAGTACTATGTAAAGCAACAATTGTATGTATCAATGAATGCTTAATGTAAATGCTTGGAGTATATGTATATCAATACTTTAAGTGCAATATTAACAATAAATGCTTAAGGATAAATATGATGATTCACAATGTAAAGAGTATAAAGATAGAGAAAGCAAACTCAGTAATTTATCCTGGTTCGGCTCCAATCCAAGCCTATGTCTAGTCCCCAAGCAACCTCTTGGGATTTTCCACTATCTCAATAATTAATTACAGCAACAACAAGGGAGAACCTATTCCTTAATCTTTAATCCTTGGAAAAACCTCTCCCTTACACTTAAACAGGGGAACCTCCCCTTTAACTTAAGTTCACCCTTGCTTGACTCCTTCAAGGAATCTCCTTCAACTTCTCTCTTACTTAGAAGAAAGGAATACAAAAGAATAACTTGTCACTCCCCAAACTTCTGGAGTGTAACCGGCACAGATAACAAGGACAACCCTGCTTTTATAAACCTTAAACATTCAGCATTAACGTTACCCATCAAGATTATAGCTCCAAGATTCACTATAATAAATTCCCCAAGTAACAACCATATGCATCAAGGGTATTTACTAGCTTAAATTCTGTTGAAATTTTGGCAGAGTCTCCCCTACAAATAGGACCTCCCAAAATTTCTACGATGCGCCTGTCAACCTATACCAATCAATAATAAGGAAAGCTCAGCTCTCAATTTAAATTGATTATAGTTACAAAGGATTGGGGGTCTTATCTGTGATCATGTGGTCATTGTGATACATCTACCATGAATCAGAATAGAAAACATACAAAGAACCTTCAACCTTAGCAAAATAATTCGGGGGCTCACTTGTGATCTTACGTCCCATTTTCTGATTTGGCTATCTGAAATAGTAAAAGTAAACATGTAGCATCCTAGAAAAACATAATAATGTAATGTAACCAAGCAGAGAGGAATTAGAGAATAATTATGCAATAGGCCTAGCATAAACAAGATTATTTCTATACCAATTAAATGACTATAAACGATATCCAAGGTGAAACTTTATAAGCTATCAAAGCTTGCGTAAGCTTTGGAAAAATCGCTAGCCACAACTTTTGTTCAACATTAACAATGAGAAAACAATTTCTTTAAAATCATAACCAGTGATTAAGAGGATCATTACGGAACATAATTTGTCTGTAGTAGGCACACAACCCGTAGTATCATATCCATTTGTCAAAACTTTAAGCAATATCCATGAATGTGGAACACCATACGCTATCAGATATGCATGGTTCTTGTTAAAATACACATAAAAACCTTCCTTTTTGTTCAAAATACGGTTGGCTCAGAACCTAGATTCAAAGGAGGACTATCAAAGACATTAAGCATCGATCATAGACTTCTGGCCTATGCAATTTAATCATCTCTCGAGTGCACATAGCTCTTAGGGTAATCACTATCAGTCAAAGGTATGTATCCCTCGAGTTATTCACTATCAGTTGAGAGCACACAACCCTTGGGGTAAATCAACCATACAGTCATGAGTCGTAAGCTCATGCTAAATCATTCGTCTTATAGTAGTCCTCCCTAAATCTATGGAATTGCCATACATGAGTTTTCTTCTTTCAATATCAATGTTGTTAGAATAAAACTTTTGCTATCTCTATTAAAACAATACCCTTTTCTCTACAATTTACTTAACTCTATATAAATCCCAATCCTTCGTAGTGAAAAGGATCATAAAAGGAATTTTTTTATAAAATGATGTCAAATGATCTCTTCTCATTAGACTGAGAAGGATAATTAAAATAACAGCTTGGGACTACTATTTGCTCAAGATACATTATCTTTCATTCGATAAAAGAAACTAAACCATGTTTCTTTAAATCATTTCGGTCAAATGTGTTAAAGTTATCCATTCTTTCTTTTACAATCAATTTCTAGATCTTTGTAAACCATTCAACTACATAAAATGATCAAACATAGCCCTTTTCAAAACCATATACACAAAAATGTATGACATAAAGAATGAAGCACATAATACTATTGGGAGTACTGTTTACCTAGTTGATGGAATAATTCTAGCTATTCCAAATTTCTCTATTTACCCTTGAGAGGTACTCTTAAAGCAATCCCTATAACAAAGAATCACATGGTATTATTTTTATTTGCAAATTAGACTATAACTCTCCAATTACAAACTCTAAGGCTTCTCTAACTTACCAATATTAAGAATTGCATACATGTCAATATAACCAAGTACATGCCAATAAAGAGCCTTCCACATTATTTATCCACCATAATCCATGCATATCACATTTCAATGAGCCAACACATTATTTATCCACCATAATAACACTTATACTATCATACTTGTTAGTTTTTGTCAATGAGCCAACACATTATTTATCCACCATAATAACACTTATACTATCATACTTGTTAGTTTTTGTCAATGAGCCAACACATTAAGATGTCAACTTTTCAACATACAACTTTCAGAAAAATAACACATTCTTTAATACCAATTTTAGTTAACTTCCTCTACTGTCCAGTATTATCTAAAGTTCTAATTCACTACTGTTTGGACATTATTTTGCCTAGCAAAATAATTCCAAATTTAGTAAAATTTGACACTCAGCTTCTTATACATGTTTTAACCTACAGTAAACTTTCAAGTGCAAATTCTTTCTTTTGGGCATCCAACAATAAAGTTTTCCCCAACTATTCTTTTCTAAAATTTGGGTTTGAACAGCCATGAATTTCATATTATATTCCCTACCAGTTGTATTCAAAAAATTTCCAAACTTTTCGAATCACATCTTTAGCATGATATGATGTTGTATACCAAATTCCAACTTGATCAGAGGCCATTTGCCTATTCTTGCACTCTGGTTTCCAAAACAATGTTGTTTATATCAATACTCCTTATTGCTAACCATGAAATTTCACCTCCAGCACATCATAAGTAACTCTATTCATACATTCCTAATACATCTTTCATTCATTAGTTTTAGCTCAATTTCCTCTAACTTCTCCTCAATTTAACACTACTAATACAATTATTTTCACTTCCTTATATTTCTTATTTCTAATTATTCTCTTACATCCTGATTTGCTATACATTAAATCTTCCTCTCACCTTCAACCAAGTTTCTAGATAAATATGAATACATATCTCACCTTTAAAACAATCAATCATATGCCTAAAATACCAATTTTAGTCATTAAATTCCAAAATTCCACACTTCTATGTTTAACCCTAAAAATCTAGAAAATTTTTGGTTTGGTCCCTAGGAGAACTACCATTTACCAATCTCAAAAACTTGTCCAAAAACATGGTTCTAAGACTAAAATTTAAAGGGAAAGGACTATAAATCAATCTACCAACAATATCCCCATGAAAAATCAAGCAAAACATCACTAAAAACAGCTGAAATCCCTCTCCCGCGATTGCTAAACATGAAACCAGAAAAGAGATGTTGATCGTCAGAAAATTGAGCCACGATGACCGAAAATGAGCTACCAGTAACGAGAAGATACCGGCCAGAGTGACAGCAGGTGATGGAATAGTGCAGACCGAGAGACACACCACAGAGAAGGAAGATGAAGCCACTTAAGGTTTTGCAAAAAATGTGATTGAGAAAGAGGAAAAATGCAATAAGAGTAATTTAGTCAATTTGCTTTGTGGACACATGGCAACATCTCAAAAAGTCTAAGGGAATAGGAAGCTAAGTCTTGAACCCTTACCATGAAGATCAATGTGCCAATGCCTTACCATTAAACCAAGGTTCTTATTTGATTAACAACCTACACCAAGGAAATTTATGCTTTTACTCTTTTAAGAACAAAACTTACAAGTGTTACATAAGCTCTCTCAAAGAAGTAGATATACAAATGAAGCTCTAAGAACTCAAATGACAGAGAATTTGCAAGTTTGACTAAATGACTTTGTTTCTCTCTCAAGAATGATATAACAAGTTAAGAATCACATTCTAGCACTTGGTTCTACTTAAAAATATGTTTAGAATGTTACATTTAAAGATCAAGATGAGATATAGTCGTTACTCACTTAAAAGAGCTATTATTTATGTCAAAAAACTGTCTTAGGGAGTGACCAGTAAAATATCAGTGGCTCACCAGTCAACTGCCCATCAAAATATAATCATTATTTCAAATAAGGGACTAACCAATTAATTGTCAAGGGCTAACCAATCAACTACTCACTTTCTGGATTGTACTAGTCGACTGGTTACTTACAGTACCGCAGTCCTAATTTCAAATCATCATAACTTTCTCATCTTAAATCCAATTTAAGTGAATGGCCTATGGTTGGAAAGATATTTAAGTCTAGTTTCCACTACAAGAAGTTTCATATGAAAAATAAATATATTTTTGGATATATGGTTAAAAGAGTGGCTAAAGGTCATAATATAGTTTTATGTAGAATCCATATCTCGTCACACAAATTTATAAAGTCACATCCTTTTCATTAAAACTCAATTTTAAGTGAATCACCTATCATTGAAAATATCTTTGAGTCTGATTTCTAATAAAATAAGTTTCATAGCCATATCCTATATGGTTTATGAGATATACATAATATAGTGATCAAAGGTCAAAAACGATTTTTAGCAAAATCTATATCTCACTATCTTTTAAGTCCAAACTTATATTTTGATAACCAAAATATCTTGAGCCAATAAATGCAATTCTAAATCATTGAATTTTTACAAAATAATACTTAGCCTATGATAATTATACCTATTCAATCTATTGGCTATCTTGATGCATCCAAGCTTCAAGTCCTTAACTTCTTCATTGCTTAGAGCATCTTTCCTTTTTGCTATCTTTGTGTGAAGCATGATATTGATATTTCATCCTTTTCACTTCAATGCCCACTTTTCTTTCTTAGGAGCATCCTACATATAATAGATATTCATCTTACAAACCAAATAATTAGTCCAAGTAGTTAATCAATTAAGCACAAATTACTATTATATTTGTGACTTATATTTTTCATATATTTGTTATCATCAAAACAATCTCCCCTTTTTTTATGTTGACAAATCACCAAGAAAAATAAGTTAAATAATTAAGTATTCAATGTATTGAGTATATGCATATATTTTTCTTCTCGTTTCTCTCCCCCATTGTCACATCAAAAAGGGAGGAAGAGAACATCTAGTCCCTATTTTAATCTCTATCCCTATTCAACATTAGCAAGAAGGTTCAAGGAAGACAATATATATTAAAGTTTAAGCATATATTCCTCTATTAATCAAATGAATCATATTATGATGTCAATTTGGTATAGGGTAGGTCTCATCAAAATAATAATTCTTTTAGAGTCACAAAGATTCAAGTTATGCAGGATATGATTGAAATGATATATTAACAAATCTATAGTTCACTCCATATCTCAACAACCATGTAAAGTTTGCAATTATTTCAAATATGTATAATTTTATCATATTTGAAAATGTTTTCCATATGCATGTTGTCACAAACATTTTCCATACATAGAATTTGATAAAGAAATAAGAAGATGTTACCTTCTACGATGGATAGACGAAAGAAGGACACCTACTTTTGCTTTGAGATGTCAAGAGTATAAACAAGTAATTCAAAAACTTCTACATCATGAAAAATAATCCCAAAGATATATGATCTCAATTATAGGCTATACTCCCCTAAAATAATGTATATTATGAATATAATGTATAACCCATTTTGCTTGTTTCAAAGAAAAATCTTTCTTGGAAAGAACTTATTTCTTCATTCAAAATGTGAGAGTTATAAGGATGATATTTCAAAGAAAATTCCTTTTAAAAAAAAGCACTTGATAGACATTCTAAGCTAAGCATAAGGAGACATTCACAATCTATATGTATAATCTCTTTTCTCATTTCAGAAGAAGATAATTTTGAATCAATTCAAATCATTTTGGAATGAAATAAAGAGTAATTTTATGAAAGAGGAATACCATGGGAGATAAAAGCATAAGTCTCCCTCTATTCTTGAATGATTGTCATGAAAATAAGGATTGTCATTTGGAAAACAATGCTGCCTTTCACAATATAATGTTCAATAAAATTTTATTTGTTTAGGCTTTATTGAATACAATGTTATTTGAGAACAATTTCATTAAAAGTTATCATATGAAAAGTATAATTCTCCTTATATGTTTGAATGATAGCTTTAGAATTAAATAGTTGCATTTGAAAAACATGGCTTCCTTTCACAAACTCATTTACGGTAAATTTTTTATGTTTATAAGCTTTAATGAATACAATCTCAACAATTTTAGGTTCTTAATACTTAAAATTTGGATTTAAAACTCTAAAGGTTCAATTGATTTAAAAAGAGTATGTAAAACTCTATTTTAAAGTTTTGTGAGCTTTGCTTAAGAATGAGCAAGCTTTCAAGGAGAATAGCTCAACCATGAGAATGTATGCAATAGGTATCATAATATATTCAATACATAAATAACCTATACAATCAATGACAAGTCAAACAATGACAAATCATGCATATACAATTAATTAGCATATATATCATTGATTTACACACATTTCATATTATAAACACTCATTATTGCCAATATAATCAAACAATCTAGAGAGCATCTTTCCAAGTTGATATGAGAGGTTCTTCTTGATTTGTTGCTTCCTTTTGGAATTTAGCTAATATCTATTCACTCTCTAATGATATCCTAGATAGAATCTTTGAGTTGAATATCAAGCTCACTGCTTAAGTAGAAACTTAAGGATGATTCAACAGTTAGCACAATTTGAAATTTTTAACATTTTCAAAATAATTACCTTTGGAAAATATGAGATCTATTTTTAATGTATAGTAATATTTGAAAACAATAATAACAGGAATAGGATATAAGTGATAACAACAAAATCATATTTAAATTGAAGTAATGGTTCATGACATTGATCTTTTTAATTTGTTTTGATAAGAAGAGCAATAATAACATGAGGAGATAATGATTATCCATTCTCAATAGAAGATATGAGATACATTATGCATAAGAGAAAGGATAAAAATGACTATAATTTGTTGAGCTCATACTCCTTGCTTAAGATTACCCTAATCATCATAGAGTTTATAAATCCTTAAGATTCCTCTGTTGTTCTCCATTTATATTGTATACTTGCGGTGGAGATTTCCTTTTTTATCTACAAAACAATATAACTTTTTTCCTTTGGCACCTAATCAATTAGGAACCTTGAAAGGTTAGATTGTAAAGGCTTTAATATGTTCATATGCCTTGAAGAATTAGATAAGCCTAAACAAGATGATTGAGCATATTATATTGATAATGTAATCATTCATGTATCCAATCTACACTATCCCCTTTTATCAATATATAAGCTTAGTAAACAACATGGGGGATTGATATAAAGCATTGCATATCTCATACACATTCATCTAAGGATATGAATCATGATCATTATATATCAATAATAGTATATTCACATGGATTTAATTAATGCAATACTCATACCTAAGACCATTTGTAATATACCTCAACTGATATCAAATATGGTTAAATATAAGGCTTAGTGATTTCGTACCTTGGCCATGGTAATTGAAGGATGTCATTTTCTTACCCAATGCTTCTCCTCATAAGTTTTGAACTTTGCAATTCTATTTGGCACTTAAGAAGCTCTCTTTTGTAGTTCCTTCTTTTCTATTCCAATTGGTCTATCACTATGAGGAATTTTCTACACAATTGAAGCACTAGAAGGACTTGTTAGTACCCATCTCAACTTAGGTCTATGAATGTTAGTACAATGATTTCTAGAGCTTTTAGAAACCTAAATATGTTTATTTCTCACATGAGAATTTCTTCTAGGGCATAAGTGAGAAATATGTCCTCCATGACCACAATAATTGCAAATAATGTGTACAAAAGCCTTTTAAGAAACAATTCTTGAAAACTTTTGCCTTTTGTTGGAATGGTATCTTAAATTATGAATTTCAAAGTTCCTTTTTAAATCTTTTTCCTTTGAAGACTTAGAGAGCACATAAGTAGAATTTTTAATAAATGAATCATTTTCAATCTTTGAGTCATAATAACTTGAACATTGAATATTTAGAGATATTGTCTCATGTAACTTATCAAATGCCTATGGCAATCTTTCATAAGTATTGTAAAGTTTAGAATTGTCAAATACCTTCAAGTTTTTGTGAGCTAAAGATTGATGATTTTCCTATTCTTGCTTGGCATGCTCACTTTAGGAAGCTTCCTCTTTTTTATTGTTGTTGAAGCTTTCTTGAAAATTTTCATCGTCTTTCTCAATTCTACATTAATCATCTTCAAAAGGCGTAGAGCATGTTTCTTCATCTTGCAAAGTCTCTTGAAGGCTAACAACATTTACAACTTCAACAACATGATTAGAATGATACAGAGCATAAAGAATATCCCGTATATCTATACCATTAGAGCAATGTTTGATTCTAACATAATCATGTTCATTTAAGCCACCATATAATATATGCATTGCTCTAATATTCAATGAAAATAACTTCTTATCATACTCATTCCATTCATTTCTTGGTTTGGAGGTAAAGCCATCTTGTACTACATCCCATAAGTCAATATCAAGAGATTTAATATAACATTTCATTATAGCTTTCCAAAAATAATAACTAACAACATCAAGCAAAGGGGGTTTAGTGATATCAAATCCTTCCATTAATGTAAAACATCCAATGGTTGCCATTCAAACTCTTGAGACAATTAAGTCCTTTAAACAAGAACAAGACTCTGATACCACTTGTTAGCCCAGGCAACCGACACCAAAGAGGGGGTGAATTAGATGTTTATAGAATATTCTTTTCCCAATTTGCTTTGAGGAAATCCTTGTTCAGAATTATGCTTGGAAGAGTATGATGTAAAGTAACAATTATATGAATCAAAGAAGACTTAATGTAGATGCTTGGGGTATATGTATATCAATACTTCAAGTGTAATATCAATAATAAATGCTTAAAAATAAATATGAGGATTCAAAATGTAAAGAGTATAAGGATAGAGAAAGCAAACTCAATAATTTATCCTGGTTCAGCTCCAATCCAAGCCTACGTCCAGTCTCAAAGCAATCTCTTAGGATTTTCTACTATCTTAATGATTAATTATAGCAACAACAAGGGAAAACCTCTTCCTTAATCTCTAATCCCAAGAAGAACCTTTTCCTTACACTTAAATAAGGGAACCCCTCCTAAACCTAAGCACACCCATGCTTAACTCCTTCAAGGAAACTCCTTCAGCTTCTCTCTTTTAAGAAGAAAGAAATACAGAAGAATAACCTCTCTCAAAGAAGTTGATATACAAATGAAGCTCTAAGAACTCAAATGACAAAAAATTTGTAAGTTTGGCTCAATGATCTTTGTTTCTCCCTCAAGAATGATATAACAAGTTAAGGATCACATTCTAGCACTTAGTTTTACTAAAAAATATGTTTAGAATGTCATATTTAAAGATCAAGATGAGATATAGTTGTTACCCACTTAAAAAAGCTGTTACTTATGTCAGAAAATTGTCTCTGGGAGCGACCAGTAGACTGTCGGTGGCCCACCAGTCAACTGCCCATCAAAATATGACTATTATTTCAAATTGGGGACTAACCAGTTGACTATTAGGGGCTAACCAGTCGACTGCTAACTTTTTGGACTGTATCAATCGACTTGCCACTGGTGGCCAGTCGACTAGTCACTTATAGTGACACAGTCCCAACTTCAAATGGTCATAACTTTCTTATTTTAAATCCAATTTAAGTGAAAGACCTATGGTTAGAAAGATATTTAAGTCTAGTTTCCAATACAATAAGTTTCACATAAAAAAATCAATATATTTTTGGAGATATAATTAAAAAGTGATCAAAGTTATAATATAGTTTGATGCTAAATCAATATCTCGTCACTCAAATTTATAAGGTCATATCTTTTTTATTAAAATGGAATTTTTTATTAAAACTCTATTTTAAGTGAATGACCTATCATTGAAAATATATTTGAGTCTAGTTTCTAATAAAATAAGTTTCATAGACATATCCCATATGGTTTATGAGATATACATAAAAGAGTGACCAAAGGTTAAAAATGATTTTAAGCAAAATCTATATCTCACTATCTTTTAAGTCAAAACTTATATTTTAAGAACCAAAATATCTTAAGCCAATAAATGCAATTATAGATCATTGAATTTTCACTAAATAACACATAGCTTATGATAATTATACCTATTCAATCCATTGCCTATCTTGATGCATCTAAACTTCAAATAGAGCATCTTTCCTTTTTGCTATCTTTATGTGAAGCACGATATTAATATTTCATTCTTTTCACTTCAATGTCCACTCTTCTTTATGAGGACCATTTTACATGTAATAGATATTCATCTTGTGAGCCAAATAGTTAGTCCTAGTAGTTAATCAATTAAGCATAAATTACTATTATATTTGTGACTTATATTTTTCATATATTTGTCATCATCAAAACAACCTAAACAAGCTCTCCTCACATACTTCACAAATACACATTACCTCACACACATTCATTTTTGGGCCTATACTTGGGTTTACGTGCACCTTAGGTTAGTCAAAGTATTTATTGGTTTCCACATGTGGATTTATGCCTCATATGTTTACCATGAAGACTTCAATTGCATTGTGCCTTGTTGTATAAACTTAACCTACGTGCGATTTTCCTCCCCTTATGGTTAGGTTTGTATTGCAAGTTCTTTATCCTTATGGTGGAGGCAATTTGAGAACCTTTATTCCCTTAAGAAGATAGATCCACCCTCTTAACCTGCATGATAATAGTCAAAACTTAGTAATCCTACCCTTATAGTTCGTATATGACGTCCTTAGGTTTAACATCTTCTGCTTAAGGTTTATCTGTGTTAGGACACAGGAGGATGTCCCTTTTTCTTTCCCTGACACGTAATATGCATACTATTATGTCATGATCAAACTTATAGGTGGGCAATTCAGTGTCGCTCCTCATTGGAGTGGTTGATGTGATGTCATTGCACTATAAGACACACATTAATTACAATGAAGTATGAATAGAAAAAGTTGTCCATAGCCTAGAAGGGGATTTCAAACCTTAACACTTCATAATCATACATTTCATGGGCATTCTCTTACATAGAAATTTCCTTGAAATGGGAAACTTTTATAATTCATTATTGCTTGAAAACAAAAATGGTCAGCACAAGAGTGAACCAATGACTGTTCAATGTAACCTTAGACTAAAAAAGCCTTTATTGTTAACAGTGTGGATGATTGTTCCCTCTCTCTAGTTAATGGTCAACTCCCTTTCTCTGTGAGATCTTTTATATCATAAGAAAATTAAGTTTTGTGAACTTATACACCGGTCTAATAATGCAATGATCATAATAAATAGTGCATTACTAGCAAAGTATTCTTTAACTTACATTAAATGTCATTTCACAATTAAATCACTGGTCTTTGAATAAATTAGTGAAATAAAATAATACAGGCTGTAGCCAAGTTGTCTATAGAAGATCATATTACCCTTATGCCCAATTTTAGATAAAGGATTTGTTCCTTATTAAATAGACTGTTGAAGATGTACTTCCTGTGGGTTAAAAAGTCATAGAGTGGTATGGGACAAGTACTAGTCATTTGCTAACGTATCAAAAGATGAAAAAAAAAAAAAAAAAACATAAACAATACACAAAGTAATAATAGGGACCAAATAAATATCCATATTCATATTATTCCAATGGATTTCACTCTACTTGTGCCTTAAGTTGTTTTGTCAAGAGTTCCAAGCATAATGGCACAGTTAAGTCGTGCTTCACTTTAGAGCTTAAATCTTACCCTATTGATAGGCCCAAACCTATCACAAGCTAATCGTTGTTCTTTTCCCTTCGAAACAACATGCTTTTAAAGGAGACAAAACATTCCTTTTCAGGGTTCACTTTCTCTTCAAAATTATCTTTGGTCAATAGGATAGACTAAAGATAAAATAACTTGCCATGTTACCCTTTTAACAAGTTATTAAGTTGACACTATTTATTTTGGAAGCTAAAGTTTTCTTAGCATTAATCATGTAGAGACCATATTCTCTCCTAGGTTAATTGTCAATTTTTACTTCTCTAGAATGCGATGAGCATCTTGAGGAAAGGAGTTTTAATACACCCCCTATGTCAAAAGAATATAGCATTGCCTTTCTGAGGATCGGGGTCATTTTTCTTTCTTTCTTTAATAATAAAATAAGCATATAAAGGGAAAGATGATATTTTCTCCTTATAAAGACTTCGTTTTTGTTATTAAACATAAATGAATTACATCTATGCATACGTGTGGTGCATTTCATGAAAATCCCATATTTTAGAAAGATAAGATTTTCTTTACTCATTTGTCATGGAAAATTTAGGCTTAAGCCAAGGTCTTGATAGAAAGTTGCACTTAAGAATGTCCAAGATAAAATAAGTGGTGGTCTAGCAAGCAAAACAATGGACATCGGTCATAGATACAACATTAAGGAGTGGTAATCTCTATTCAGATAGAGATAAGGGTTACTGAAGTGGCTAGTTTGTGACTCTTTATATCACTTTCCCCTTCAACTTATTACCTCCCACCCACCATCAACCTTAACCAATTGACAGAATCCAAACTATTCTAAAAATTGTCAACATTTATGTCAAATCCACTTTCCATCATCACAAACCTGACATGCTCAAGGTCAAAGACTAGTTAGTTCACAAAGAATCAACGACCTTCCATCTAACTTTCATATGACTAGCTATAATGGTGCTATGACCTTTCCTTTATTAGTTTTTAATCTTAATTGACATGGATTAACTTAGGGTTATGATTTCACTAAGAGAAACATAATTTTTCTTAACATGAGTTTAGAAGAGTAGAGTCATCAAAGAGGAATTTCTTGTTTCAAGAGCATGGCTGTAAGAGTAAAATTCTTATTTTGACCCCATATAAATATTTGGGCCATTAAATCATTTTCTTTCTTCAGCCAAAATTGTCACCGATGGAACCCCATTTCAACCTTAAAGTATCCTCACTCAACAAGTGAATTTTGAGTATAAGTTCATTTTAGAGAAGCAAGATGGAAGGTCATGGAGAATAAAGGTATAGAGATTTTGAGCCTAATATCATTCCATTTCTAAAACCCATTTACTATGGCCTCATTACAAGTATTTAAAGTCCTTGTTAAGACATAACTTGTTTAAAAAGCAAATTGAGGCAACAATTACAGGCCAAGAACATTTGCCAAAAAAAAAAAAATGATTTGGCATTGATGATTTGATTCAAAATAGGATTTCCCCTCATCAATAAGAATTTTCAAAGGAATACATTAAATCTTGAAGTAGGGCATCTTCTCATTATTGCAACCCATTCCATTGTTTTTCTAAATCTTTAGCATGTTTGTTTGCTTCATTATTCGCTATGAAACTTTAAATTGGGTCAATCCATTCCAATACTCAACTTTGCAACCTGCATACACTATAACACTTTAAGTCTGGAATTAAGCTATCTTCTAGTCTAACATCTATTTTCCATTTGACACTACTTTGTGAACCATCAAGCATGTTAGTGAGCATTATCACTCCCCATATTTCTTCAAACTGGGGTAAGTCATCTCCTTTAATAGATTCACACTTTGCATTTATTAACGAATGACTGCATTGAGCATGGTAAGTAAAATATGAGCAAATTTCGATTGTTGACCTTTCAAGCATTAATAATGAAAGAATTTGATGGGAAATGCATTAGGTTCAAGTCCAAAGGTCTTATTCGCAATAATTGAGACAAGGAAATAAATTGATTTAAGGGTCAAAAGTAAGGTAATCTGGTTTGGATATCCTGATTGAAACCTCTATGAATATTGGTTCGATTCATATGGAGCATGTACTTAAACTTATTAATTACAGTAGACAAAGAAGCTCCCATAAATTAAACTTGTTGACTAGGGCAAGCAAATAAGCTTCTAAGACTTAAAGCTGTTTAATTAGGGCAAGCTATAGAGTTAAGGTGAGCAATTTTCCATAAAACAAATGAATAAGAAAACCTTTTATCTTCTAAGCTCCTAGTGGATTTATACATCATCTGTTTGCACTATTTTTTTCTTTTTTGCAATAGCAAAGTGTATTTCACAAAATGTCTAAAAAGGGAAAGGAGGAAGACATCCTTCCTTTTTGTTCATATTAATTTGTTTCTTTCATAAAAAAAAACAATAAATAAAAACAAACATGTTCTCCTAGTTCTGACTTTCTAAGGGGTTCATCCCTTTTAAAGGTGACAACCATACTTCTCTTACCTTTCTTTGGAATTAAGGCCCAAAGGGTCAGCATTCCGATCTTATAAAGAGCACAACCTCCATGCAAAAAAAAAATAAAAATTTGGCACTCTTACAAATCCATATATTCTGTAAGAATCATGCATCTCACATATATGGTCAACATATGCATCATACATCTCATTTTATGTGGCGTGGGGAATCACTTCCCCACTTGCTAGTACACCATTTGCTTTTATGTCTACATCAATTCAGGCATCATTTTAAGTCCTGCACAAGTCCAAGCATCCTTTCAAAGTCTTACACAAGTCCAAGCACCCTTAGCTTTTTACATAAAGCCATGTAAGACAAGCACTCCAAAGCCCAGTTCTGGCTGGTGCCTTTCAAAGCCATGTAATGACAGACACCCCTAAAGTCTAATATCAGCTGGCACCTAAAAGCCCTATGAAGACAGGCACCTTTCAAAGCCCTATAATGTCAGGCACCCTAAAGCCCAGTTTCGACTAGCACTTTCTGAAAGCCCTGTAAGACAAATACTCTCAAAACCTAATTTTGGTTGGCACCCTTCAAAAGCCTTGTAAAACAAGCACCTTTCAAAGCCTTATAATGGTAGACACCCTTAAAGCCCAGTATTGGCTAGCTCCCTTCAAAGCCTTGTAATAGCAGGCACCCTAAAGCCCAATTCTGGTTGGGACCTTTCAAAGCCTTGTAAAGACAGACACCTTTTAAAGGCCTTTAACAGCAGACACCCTAAAGCTAGTTTAGGTTGGCACATTTTAAAGCCCTATAAATACAAGCACTCTTCAAAGCCCTATAACAATAGGCACCCTTAAAGCCTAGTTTCGGCTGGCACTTTTCCATAACCTTGTAAAGGTAGGCACCTTTCAAAGCCTTGTAACGGCAGGCACCTCAAAGCCTAGTACCAGCTGGCACCCTCAAAGCCCTATAACGACAGGCATTTTAAAGCCTTGTAACTGTAAGGGCTTTAAAGCCTAGTTATGTTGGTGCCTTTAGATCCTTGGCTCATAGTGAGCATTGGTTTTCTTTCACTGGATAATTTATTTGTTTACATCTTTACTAGCTCTTAAGTAAGACCCACAAAATGCATCTTTTGTTTCAATTACCTATGAGACAAGTAAAGAGGGGTAATTGTGAACACTTTATTTCAAAAAAGAAAAAAATTAAAAGAATAGAAAATGAAAAATTGAAACATTAAAGTCCTATAATATATTTGAAATAAAAGTGAAATTTTAAAATAAATGATTTCAAAATTAGATGACAACGATATCTTTTTTTTTTTTTTTGTTATTTACCTTTCTCTTTTTCATACCATTTTTATTTGCTTCAATATAAAAAGAAGTGGTAGATCTATATACATACACTTATACATATACATATATATATATAGATGGAGCTATATGAATAAGCTGAAGGCCAAAATTAACAGTGCTCCTTGCTACTTATTTCTACCACTTGAGAATTGCATCAAAATATAAAGCTACCAAGTACCAATCACCTTACTCTTTGTCACTCACACACCTTTGCATAATAGCTTACTCAATGACTGCATGGATGACATATAAAAAATGAACCATTCCTTCTACCTTCATTAAGAGAGTTGAATAGATATGGGAAACCTTAGGTGTTACCAGAGGTGACTCCTAACCCTTTGTCTATTGGGAGGCTCAAGGATTACAGTGAGAGGGATGGGTGAATGGTAGAGAAAGGGATGTATGAGAAATAAGGACAGACCAGAGCACTCCCTGTCACTGCACAGTAAAGCAGATAGGGGTATGGGATGATAAAATGGAGTGGGGTGTGAGAGGAGGAGAGGGGAACAAGTGGATTTCAAGAAAAGAGGGAGCTATGTTCCATGACACAAGAAAAGAGAATGAACAAAGGAGAAAGTAGGAGTGAGAGCCCAAAAGAAACATAAGAGCATAAAAAGTATGAAAGGAGAAGAATAAAAGGACTTGAGGGAGGGCTGAAATTTAGGGAATACCATAGAGAGAAGACAAAGGAGGAAGAGCTAACTCTATTTGGCAGGTGAAGAACAAAATAAATATGTTTGGTAGATGAACGACACACACTCCTATTCTCAACTGCAGGTAGATATGGTCTATATAACGTTAAAGGGGTGAGTTTAAGGGGGTAGTGAAAAACTGAAGTCAAGAGAGAGCTTAAAGAGGAAGGTGAGGATGCCATAAAGCTACTTTGTTTGTCCCTATTATAGTTGCCCAAAATAAAGCTCCGTAAGAAGAACAACAAAAGACAAGGAGGTTGTGAAGATGATTGAAAAACCAAAACTGAGAGAGAAGAGGTGAGGGGAAAAAAAATGAAAAGAGAATAAGCTTTAGGTTAGAGTGAGGAGAGAATGCCTGGTCTGATGATTAAGAATAAAGGTGTGACACTATAAAGCTAAAGAGGTGACATTAGAAGAGAGGGTTGGACAAAGAAGAAGAGCTAAGGAAAAGAGAGCATAGACAAAAAAATAATAATATAGAAACTATAGTATCAGGGACGAAGGAAGCAAGAAAGAAAGATAGAACACGGTAAGTGCAAGCCTTGATCTCATATTTTATTTGGACTAAAAAAAAAACTCATCTTTGATAGGTAGGGATAGCTTGAAAGTGATTCATGCTCATCAGGAAACCTAACTTTGACTTATTGTCATTTGTTTCCCTTCATGTGCTTGCTTGGTATTTAATGTTTGATCTGAATACATTCAAATGGTGTGAAAAGAATTCTAGTTTTCTTTTTTTCTTTTTTTTCTTTTAATCTCTCCATAAGTATGAGGAAGGTTATCACAAGTCACTTTATTATAGCTTTTTAGGCTTTGGATTTAAACACCAACCTCAAATAATGGAATTGCGTGCATAAGACATGTTAAGTTAAAAGTGACATTAGGTTAGATTTTGCTTGCACTTGTAAGATCCCCAAGGAATGAAGATCCATTAGATAATAATGCATGAATTTATTTGTCTATTTGCTTTTTATGTGGGGTCTTTCATAAAATTATTGCATTACTTTTGAATAAATGTATTTAGTTATAGTATTTGATGTTGCTAGCATTTGTGGGAACCCCCGATGAATGGAATGAAGATCCATTTGATAACAATGCATGGATTTATTTGTTTATTCTTATGTGGGGTCTATTATGAAGTGATTGCATTATTTTTGAACAAGTATATTAAGTATATATTTGATGCTTGTTTGAGATAGGTTCTATTGAGCACCTTTTTATGTTCTATCATTTTTTTAATAATAAAATAATAAGATGAAAGAAATTGACAAACAAATAAAACCAAAAATGAATTTATGTTTATCAATAATAAAAAATAATTTATGGATTGGTTTATTTATCCTTTTTTTTTTTGTCCTAGAATTGCCTCGTGAGACTTAGTGTCTCCTCTGGCACTTAGTGAGTTGATCGATAGGACCATGTGAGACCTTGAATCTTCTTATGCTTTACCTAATATTGCTTAGTCACCATTTTTAAAAATAAATTTAGGCTTCAATGACTCATTCCCAATTTGTGTTTTTTATAAAAGTTAATTGAAAAAGAATACAAATATTTTTCATTAAAGCTTTCTTAATTCATCCAAAATACAAATAAATATCTTCTTTCAAAAAGTTCTTTTCACTTTTCAAAAATTACTCTTTTGAATGGCCCAAAAAAAAATCCAAAAAAAATATTTTCATTCTCTTTCAAAATTCTTATTTTAGATTCAAATGAAAATCCAAATAAAGTACTCCTTCAAGAAGTTCCAAAAAACCATACAAAAATTAAAATTAAAGAGAAAAAATGAACAAAGCAAAGGTGTGAGATTACATTGATTTTGTGGCTTGGAACATACCAACCAAATCTCAAATTTGTCTGGTCCATGAAAACCAATGTAATTTCGTTAATCTTGTTCTTTCTTCCAAAAATAGAAATAGAAATCACAAATAATTTTTTTGGCGTTTTAGATTGCCGCGTGAGATCATTAATCTCCTTAGGTACTTGAGAATCAACTAGCAGAGATTGCGTTGAGATCCCTAGTCTCCTCAGGTCTTGAAAGTTAATATATGTCTTTTTAAAATAAAAAAGGGGGAACAATTCAAAAAATGAAAGAAATGGTATGTTTTGCCCATTATTTGTAATTAAAAATCCTAAAAATACTTTTTCATTATAATTTTGCTTTCAAAGTTAAAATAGAAAAAATAGAAAAAATTTAAAAGAGAAAATGAAAGGAGTAAGGAAGTTTTATCAAATTGATTTTGTAAATCAAAACACGCCAACTGAAATTCAATCCCATTTTGTTTATGAAAATTTATTTAATTTCAACTCTCTTGTTCTTTTCACAAAAATATAAAAACACCAGCCAACTGCCACATATTTTGGTCAAATTACATGGGTTTTTATCCCTATTGCAGATTACGTAGGCCCTAAGCTCTGATTTTAGGTCAAGTTTACCTTTGTAAATATTTCATTTTTCCTCTTTTATTTTATTTGTTGTATTTCTTTATTATTTTCCATTTTTTGGTGTGTGATTGATAAGCGTAATCAAAATTAGAATCAAGGCCATACATTTTTACTTAATCAACTTTGGCTAATCATTCTTGATAATGAGTGATGTGGGATGCTTAACACTTTCCCCACGTACAATCGACTCTCGAACTTGATCCTTGGATCGCAGACCACCTTATTTTATAAATTGGGTTTTCCAAAATTTATCCTTTAAAAATTTTGGTGGCAACTCCTAAATTTTGATTTTCGTTTTATAAGCAAAAATTAAAATTATTCTTTTTTCCATGTCATGTGGTTATATTTCGAGTGTGGCATATATATATATATATATGTAGTTTTTAAATAATTGCATAGATAATGATATTATTATTATTATGATTATGATTATTATTATTATTTTGCTATGAAATACGAAAAAAAATTACAACATTTTATTTGAAATTGAAGCGAAAAGAGAAAATAGCTTTTGTAAAGATAGTTGTACTCCTAGTCAAGATACTTTATTATTATAATTATAATTTTTTAATACTCTCTTAAATGCATATTGTCTTTTTAGTATTTTGAGGATAAAAATATTTCCAAAATAATTTTTCTAACCCAATAATTTTAATAAAAGTGGTCATTAAATAATTTTTTCAAATATAAATTAGTTTTTTTTGTTGTAGGACTTTTTATGAGAAACACTTATGCATAATTTGTTTTATCAAATTTTTAATAATAGCATGAGATGTGTATAATATAAATACAACATATCATAATTAAAAAATAAATGTAAGTAACATTCATGGTGAATGCAACATTTTATTAAGTATACAACATTAGGAGTAGACTTGATCATCAGGTTGAACTTATAAAAATCAGGTTGGGCTTTGAATAAGGGGGAAAAAAGCTTAAGCTTGTTTTTTATTCAAGCTTTATCAATTTTTTTGAGCTAAACTATTGGGCCTGATGAACTTTTTAAGTCATAATCAAGTCTGTTTATTATTTAAAAATGAGATACTATGTATATCTTATGGTTATTATTACTTGTACCATTATATACCTGGAAGTTATAAATATAAATTAGTTTTCTGTTAGCATAAATGCTTTGATTGAAGGGCACTAGTTAATATTTCCTTAACAAAGAAATCATGTCATATTAATATATTGATTTATGTATAATCACCTTAAATTAAAAATGAACCATTCTCACTATTATATTGATATTTTACATCATTTTTATTATGATAATACTAATTTTAATACTTTAAATCTTAAGTTACATTCTTTTTTTTAATATATGTTTTTCTAAATAATAAGTTTTTTTATTAAAAATTATTGATTCAATTTTTTGAGCTCGGGTTAGTTTGACCCATTTTACAAAACACACTTTTCAACCTATTCTTTCTTTCAATCAATTGTTATTTTTTAGGCCAAATCTATCAAATCAGATTGATCTTTTAAGTTATGATCATGTCTAATTAGAAAGTAGTGTTAGTTGTATTATATGGTAACGTTTCACATGTATTGATGCCATATTAATTATTCTGTTTTGAAAAATGATATTTGTATAACATAAAGGAAATATAAATAATGTACAATCATATTTGCTATAATAATCAAACATTATTTGTCGTAACCGACCTTTCGGTGGAATAAAATAAAAAGAGTTTAAATTGATTCCCAAAAACGAATCTTGAAAATCAATTTATTTGGAGTTGCCACCAAAATTTTTAACGGAAAATTTTGGAAAACCAATTTAAAAGAAAAAGAAAAGGCAAGATGGTCTGCGAAAAGAGAGATGAGTTCGGGAGTCTGTTTGAGTGTGGGAAAGGTGTTAGGCACCCCACAACACCCGTCCATGAGGACGGTTACCTTAAACTAGTTAGCTGAAATAGAATATGGCTTTTAAATTTACTTCAATTACCTTTTTTATTGACATGCAAACCTGTTAAACAGAGGAGACAAAACAACAAAAATGAAAGCAAACAGATGGATATTTACAAAGGGCGGACTTGACCTAGGATGAAAACCTAGGGCCTACGTACCCAGTGATTGGGATCAAAGTCCATGTAGTTCGACCAAATGGCATGTTTATTAGTTGATGATTTGTGAATTTTGTGATGAGTACAGGAGGATTTCAATTAAACAGATTTTTGTAAACAAAACGTAATTGGGATTTGGTTCATGTGTTTTAATTTACGACAACTTGATTAATCTAACCCTCATGACCTCTTCATTTTTCTCTCTTTTTAATTTATTATTTTTTTTGGGATTTTAATATTTATTTTGAAATTTCAATAAAATGAAATGATTATAAAGGATGACTTCGATCATGTAAAGAAGAAATTTTATTAGAACATTTATTTTCATAATATTGTTAATATTGTTATTATTATTTTAAAACAAGCATGTGCTGATTTTGGGGATCTAAGGAGATTAAAATCTCACATGATCTCATGCAATCGAGGAGAACCGATTCCTCACACGATAATTTCATAAATAATGGAAAATATTTAATTAAAGTAAATATTTAGTTATTATTATTTTTAAAACCAATGTGCTAATTTTAAAAAAGATCTAAGGAGATTAAAGTCTCACATGACCTCATGCAATCGAGGAGAACTGAATCCTCACACGATAATTTCATAAATAATGGAAAATATTTAATTAAAGTCAATATTTAATTATTATTATTTTTAAAACAAATGTGCTAATTTAAAAAAAGATCAAAGGATATTATAATCCCACATGATCTCATGCAATTGAGGAGGGCAATATCCTCACACGATAATTTTCATAAATAATGGAAAATTATTTAATTAAATTAAATATTTAATTATTATTGTTTTGAAAACAAATGTGCTAATCTTAAAAAGATCTAAGGAGATTAAAATCTTACATGATCTCATGCAATCGAGGAGGACAAAATCCTCACACTATAATTTTCATAAATAATGGAAAATTATTTAATTAAATTAAATATTTAATTATTATTGTTTTGAAAACAAATGTGCTAATCTTAAAAAGATCAAAGGATATTATAATCCCACATGATCTTATGCAATTGAGGAGGACAAAATTCTCACACGATAATTTTCATAAATAATGGAAAATTATTTAATTAAATTAAATATTTAATTATTATTGTTTTGAAAACAAATGTGCTAATCTTAAAAAGATCTAAGGAGATTAAAATCTCACATGATCTCATGCAATCGAGGAGGACAAAATCCTCACACGATAATTTCATATATAATTAAAAGATTTATTTTTTCATTATTATCATTATTTTTGTCAATATCATTCTAAAACAAGTATGGGTTAAATTTCGGGGTCTATGGAGATTAAAATCTCACACAACCCCCGAGCATTCGAGGAGAAGAATATTCTCGCACGATGCCTTCCTTAAAACTTCACTTGTAATGCCAAAAAAAATGATAACGATAGCAACAAAAAAACATAAATAAAAATGAAAAAAAAAATAAGATGGAGCTGACAACGTAACCTGGCACTAAATGCAGAAACAGTGCTAATGTGCATGTAACTCAACCATGACACTGTTCCACAACACTGCTTCAACTTCTCAGTTGAAGAATAGCACTGCTTCAGCTTCTCATTTAAAGCATTGTGTTGACAGTTTCGTGCTGGCACCTCATCCTTCTCACCTTGGCACTCTTTCTCCGCCTCGTCACTCTCTTTCCACTGACGAATGGACTCCATCCAGTTGTAAGTAGGTGACGCTTTGGTTGTCCACGATATATATGGCGAAAAGTCTAAACATTGTCATGCAAATCCCAGGCCACAAGTTCTTGAGCAGGTGATTGCTTAGAATAACCAAAAGAAAGGAAAATCTTTTCTGTTGACTTGAGAGCAAGATCTTATCTTAATAATGCATCCTTGTCAAAAGAAGGCACTGGTTGAAGTGTCATCTGAGCATATACTTCATCAGTTTCTGGGTCAGCATGCAAGGTAACATTGGGAAGGAGACAAAGAAACTTTGAGGGGGGAATTGGATAGTTTGGGATTTGGGCATCCACATCCTTCTTTGAAGATGTTGCAACTTGTTCGTTGTGACCTTAAGGGAAGTATGCGACGTGAGTACCAGCTGGAGGCAGGTTCACCAGTGGCCCCGCACAAGCTTGCCAAAGCTCTGGATTTATGCTCTTCTTCTCTGTTCCTTCGCAAGGATATGGTAGAGCAGTGGCAGAGGCAGCTCCAGCTCTGGGACCTTCTGCCTGTGTCTTCATTGTTTCGTCTCTCCTATGAATCTGCTACAGTAGTTGTCAAGCGCAACAACTATGCAAGTTCTTTTATGATTAATCAAAGTTCCAGCAGGTTATTGGCCAAATAGCTGAACCATTAGAAATTGAGCTTTGAACAACTTTATTCGGAAGGCAGAAAAGTTGAGCTGGAATGTGTAGTTTTACAAATTGTTAAGCCAACAAATAGGTGCTAGAGCCCCGGTTGGCGAGTTGGCCGAGAAAACAAGTTTCTCAGAGACCAAACGCTGAAGCTTTGCCTTTATCTTCCTCTACAATGCCCAGACATTTGGTTCCTCTTCCCCTGGTCTTTTTCACCTTCGCAATGCCCTTTTTTACCTTTCTCTCTCTAGGTCCTCTCTCTCATTTTCTGAGCTTCCTCTGTTTACCCCTGTCAATGATACTCAGAACAGGGGAGCTCGTTTCCTTCTCGGTTTGCTTCCAATCTTGGTTTTCTGGTTCTGCTTCTCGGTTTCTATCTTCCTTTCTCTTCTCCTTTTTTTGCTACCTTCTCCTCTTCTTCTCCTTCAGCTTCCTGCCTTAGTTCCTCTTTTCTTTTTTGTTCTCTGCACCACGAGCTACCCCCTCTCATATGTTTTCTCTTAATGTTTTCAGTCCGTGCCCTCCTTCTCTCAGTTTCTGCTTCTGCTTCTCGGTTTCTCTCCCCTCCTCTCTTGGTTTCTGCTTCAGTTCCTCTTTTCTTTTCTGTTCTCTGCACCATGAGCTACCCCCTCTCACATGTTTTCTGTTAACGTTTTCAGTCATGCCCTCCTCCTCTCAGTTTCTGCTTCTGCTTCTTGGTTTCTCTCCCCCCTCTCTCGGTTTCTGCTTCAGTTCGTTGCTGTCGCTCCCCTCTCGGTTTCTGCTTCTGCTTCTCGATTTCTATCCCCTCCTCTCTCGGTTTCTGCTTCAGTTGTCTTTCTTTCATACTCTTTCTTCTTCCTCCATCTAAAGAAATTTAGCCACCTCACAATTGCTCTTTTCCCCTTTAGTTCCTTTCTCTTTAACTTGGGAATATTACCAGCATCGTCAAGAGTTGAGGATTTTTCAGAATCCTGAAGTGGCTCTACAACTGTATCATTAGACTTCAGGAATGGACCTGAATGAATGCAAAGGTGACCCGAGAAAGGAGACCCTTTTATGTCATAGTGGTAGCCAAAACTAGACTCCAGACCGCATGCCTTGCAAATTACACAGTTCAAGCTGGTTCTGCAAAGAACCAAATGGGAAAAGAAGGGCGCGAGAAGCCAAGAATTCGAGGAGAGATCCTTGAGCATGTGAGATTTTCTGAGAGCTCTTGATGCCAAAACCCTCCCGCCATTTTTCTCGCTGCACTCTGTCTCCAGATGTGGTGTTGCTCCTGTCCTTCTTGTTGGAGCAGCCACTTCCCTCCTTTCTCTGCTGCTACCTCTGCCTCATCTCCCTCTTTTTTTATTTTTTTCCTTTTTTGCAGCTTTCCAGCATAACATGTTTATGCTTTTTACTAGTTTTTTTTATTTTTTTTTATTACACTATTATGATTAATATTTTTGAGTTTTTTAATATTTAATTTTTTATTTTTCCTTATATATATATACTTTTATTTTTTATAGTTTTGCTTTGATTTATTATAATAAATTTTTTTAATTAGCTAATTTATATATATATATATATAATTTTTTGGGTTTTGAGTTTATTTAATTATCACCCATTATTTATTTTTAATTCTAAATTGTCCCCTAATTAGAAATGTCATTTGAAGTTCCTATTTGTCTAATTATTAATTAATTAGTATATCAATTAATTAAATAATTAGACAATTAGGGATGGGGTGTTCACACTATTGAAAAAGGAGATGTTTAAAAATAACTTATTTTTTAATTAAAAAAATTTACATTTAACATCTTATATCTTTGTTATATTATTTTTTAGTTTAAACCATTGTTCTAAATTGTGGAACACATCAATAGATGCATCTATAATATTGCGATTGCGGCTATCACTCCGCAAGTGCGAGGTGATTTCCAATCGCAGCTACCATGACGTTAGTTGTGAGGTGCAGGCAGAGTGTGATCTTGTCAAATGAATTTAAATGGCATGGTTTGTCATTTCCTAGTTAAGTTCTTTGCTTCCAATGATATCAAAATGAGACAAGAATATAAAATATATAAACTATCCAAGCATTTGCTTCATAAGATAACTTGCATTCTGTGTAGGGCAATTTTAAGCAGTGGCAATAAAGAAATTGAATAAAAATATACTGTGTGAATATTATTTACAATTTTACACAATAGTCTTTCTATTTTTGGACCCAAATTTATAGACTTTAGTTTAGAATTTTTCTCGTTTATTATTTTATATTATTTTCAAAATATGGAATATATTGGTATTTATATTTGGTCATACATATATGTTAATCAATGTTATTTATTCATTGAATTCTTCAAAATATTCTTTTAAGTTTGGGAATATTTGAAGGGAAAAAGAAATTGAAAAAATTTTAGGGAAGAGAAAAAATAGAATATTAATTCAATAAAATGAGTATTTATTAAATTGATGTGAGTATATTAGATACAAAGTGGATAATTATTATTTATTTAAAATTTATACTTATTGAATTAATATGGACGAAAATTATGTTCAATGTGCATTATATGTAAAAAAGTTATTAATTATTAAAACTATAAAGTGTATATTGAATCAAAACAATAGATAAAACACTTATTATAGGTATAAATATTTTTTAGTATGTATTTAATAAATTAATAATTGAATTTCAAAAATTATATTGATTATATAAACTCTTTAAATATTTTGTGTAGTTTTAAAAACTCATGACCACATTGACTACAACCTGCATTGTAACATTCGTAATACTCGCAATAGCAGTAATTGCAATGCAGTTGCAACCACAACCGCAATTGCAATTTAAAACTTTAGTTAAACAATAATAATTATATGACTTTTCAATTATATAGATTACAACACGTGTATGATTATTTTAAATAACTATATAATTTTAAAATTAAATTAAATACTTTTTATATTATTATTGATTAACCATATACTTGTCATATGTTAACAAAAAAAAAACTATTAGTAAAAAAATATATGAGAAACTATATCCAAGTTTTTTCTTTTCAAATGACCAGAAAGAGTTTAATCTTTTTTCAATTAGATATATTAAAATTAATAATTACCAATCAATTATTTCTTGGTCTAAAATCCAAGAAAGATCAAGAGATAAAGAAAATTAAAACTGTGATAAGAATAAGCAAGAATTGAGAAAGATGAAAAATGAATAAAATATGTTACGAATAATGGGAAGCATATTTTAATAATTTCATATAATTAAAATTAAGCTTGACTATTAATTTAGAGTACATGAAATGTATTACAATCACTAACAGCTGAGGAGCTTAGTGAGTTTTCAAGGATTAATAAGAAGGCATTATAACAGAGGGTATTCTTAAGTTATAATAGTTATTATATTTCAAAATATATATTGATATAATAAAATTAGAAAGAAAATACATAGAGTAGAATTTAAAAAAAAAATGATATTTAAGATTTTAAAAAATAAAAATTCAGAAGTCTTCACCAATCGCCATTTTTCCAGCAATAATTTACTTTGCTTTACTTTTCATTAAGATATAACCGTGAGGAAAAAAAATTATATCTTTAATTTAGAAGTAATCACATCTTCAAGTTGATGCACCAAAGCCCTCGATGAAAGACATTTTTTAAAAATAATAATAAATTTTGTATTAAAATTTACCAAACACATTTTAATTTAAAGTTTTTGACAATAATATCTTCTATTAACTTAAATATATATTTTAAACTTGAAAATTTTAAGACAAAGAACATTTTAGTCAAAACCTTTTACATTGAACTCAAGTATATATATAAAATAATTATATTAAGCAGAATTCTGTGTATATTTTGAAAATTGAAAAGAGATCCGGAAAATTTCAATAAAACGATATTCATATAATTTACTCTATATTTTATAAACTGTTAGTGCTTAATGATTATTTATTAATAATTTGCCTTACAATTTTAATTTAAAGTTTTTTGACAAAAATATCTTCCATTAACAAAAATAATTTATTCCATATAACAGTGTAATTTATTCTATATGATTTTATAAACTGTTAATGCTTAATAATTATTTACATTTTATCATATGTCAAAACCGCTGATTGTTCGTTCATATGAGGTAAATATGAAGCAACTAATAAAATGTTTTTAACAAATTATTGATATATTTTCTTAGCATTTTAAATCTACGCCTCCTTTGGGAAGATTTTTTTTTCGTTTAAAAATAGGAAGCATTGCCAAAGTGGTCTGCCAAATATTTTAAATCAATTAATCATGAAGATCATAATATTAATTAGTTATTTATTTAAAACCTGCCACAGCTTCCTTGTGCCTCAATCTTGCAACAACGATAATAAGGAGACCTGGCTACCGATCAGTACTCCAAAGAACAATACTCGTAAAGAATAGGAAGCGTCTGTTCTATCATTAATTAGTCGTACTTAGTCATACTCAAAAGTCATACATTAGTCGTCTATTTGGAATAGGAAACCCTTTTTGTACGGAAAGTTCTGATGCCATATCTCTAAAACTTGATACTACGTACGTACACTTACCCCGTGCGTCATTTCTGAAGAAGAAGAGACAACGAAGAGATGTCATTTCTGTGTGTGGATGACTTCAAGTTCAAGGGTCACTCCACGAATGCCAATTGCTCTGCTTGGGAGGCACTGTTGGAGGTCACACGAGTTACACATCTAAAGTTGCACCAAGAAATTTTAGAAGACTCAAAGGAAAGCGTTTCTGTTTCTAAGAAGACCAAGCATACGAGTTTGAAACGTAGACACCCCACTCTTCTCTATGACGACAAGGATTTGATTCTTTTGGAGGAACATTTAAAGAAGAAGAAATTGATGTCACGTAGAGGATTGAACCCACCGCCTGATTTACCAGAAGAGTTCAAGAAGATTGAGGAAATGGGAGGGTCGAAGCCGAGTCTGCTAGTCCAAAAGAGTTCATATTTCATAGACTTGAGCCCGTAACACAATCGACTTTCGCTTCCTCTGAATCAGATCAACAATCATGATCATTTCTTGTGCAAAGCGGAATCGCTATCATTCAAGAAGAAGAACCAATCCCTCGACGTCACTTTGATAGAGCCATCGCTTCACACCAAGAAAATCATGTTGGGGAGGTGGAATTTGACAAAGAGTTCTTCTGATGTGCTGAGGTCAAGTTGGATGAAGGTGGCTAAAGCCAATGCATTGAAGGTGGATGATGTGGTGCAAGTCTGGACCTTTTGAGTTGGAGAACAACTTTGCATGGCTCTGGTTAAGGTTCCTTCTTTCAATTAATTGCTTTTTAATTATGATGGAAATTAGTTGTATATTCCTTTCCTTTTGTTAGGGGATTTATTCAGTGATGAACCACTTGAAGTTAGCCTTACATTTCTGCTGGTATATTTCTTTTCGATTAGTTTTGTTGGATATGTCATTAGCTTTCGTTATATAAATTTTGTTGGAGTCAAATTTTGATTTGGGGTTTGAATGTTAGAATCTGTTTACGCAAATCTCTCTGTTATACATGGAAAGAAGAGAATGGCAGTAGTGTGAAGAATTCGTATTCTGGAAACACAAACCATGGAGAAATTCACTGGTTGCATCTTCATACTGCTTGCCTAGATTCTACTTTACTATACTGTTGTTTACTATAATTTCCTCTGTGTGATGTATAATATATTTGTATAGCCAATAAAATTTTGAATAAAAAAATTTATTTAAATTATTCAGACCACTGAAGAATGGAAAGAAATCACCCAGGTGAAGGAAATAGCGAAGTGAATTCCTTTTATAGCTTAATGTCATATGATTTAGATATTGGAACTTTTTGTACATACCTTGCTTTTTATTAGTGAATTTGATAGTCAACATATAAAAAAATTGTAGCTAAGTAATAACAAAGCTGTCGGAAATCAGTTTCTTAACAGGGTAAAATTTATCTAAATATTCTAAAATTTGTAAACAATCCTTTTCTATAAATTTTGTAATTAATTAATTAAAAAATTCAAGTGCTCTTTCTGTGTTTGTTGTTGGATTTATTAAACCATTGCAAATATTAAATTTTTTTATCATACACTATCACATTGCTAAATTTTTTAAATATTAAAATTCATTCACATATTGTGTTTTGATTAAAAATCTAAAAGAAACACTTACAAATTGTACCTAAAATTAAAACTTTACTTAAGAACAGCGAGTGAGAGTCAAACAATGACATATATATATATATATATATATATATATCTCTCTCTCTCTCTCTCTCTCTCTCTCTCTCTCTTTATATATACAATTTGTCTAATGCTTTCTTAAGTGTATATTATATTGTTTTTAATATTAGTTATATTGTATTTATCACTCTTTTTATTTTAATAATATTATGATGCTTATATTTAAAATATATTGTAAAAAGTTTTCATTTATTTTATTTGCTATGAATAAAGTCAACTTTTGGCACAATATATTCCTTTTAAAAAATAAAACTACTCAGTTGACTATTTAGTTATATTTAAAATAAAATTATCAAAATCTCACGTCAAAGATTAACATCTTTGATTGTGATTATTTTTACATTAAAAATCAAATCACAATTTCTTACTGTAAAGGAATTTATTTTTATTGACAAAATATAATAATACAGGATGTATATGTAATATATATCAGAATTGATTTCTTTTTTTTAAGTGACACTCCTCAAATTTACCAATTTAATAGTTAAGTCCAATTGAAAAAAAATGGTTTGCTTAATATGACAAAGAAAAAAGAGAATGTAGATGTAGTATGAATTAAAATTTTAAATAATTCGTAAAGAATAAAGTCATAAAATAATTAGAGAAAAATTTCCCCCTTTTTTTAAGCATGACACATGTTCTTTGTTAGAAGATTACAAGAAAGCCTATAATCTTTTTTTTTTTTCTCTTCCTTTTCTTTAATTTTTTCTTCCTTCTTTCTCCTTCCTCCTCATGCATACATGCATGACAATAAGCTCCAAGAATCCATCTCCACTTCTTGCTTTGATTTTAATGTTTCTTCATCATCTCCACCTCCTTCGACATCCTTTGTCATTATTTTGGCTAATTCTGACGTGGTTCATCTTAACTATGATAGGTTGCTAAGAAGAGCTATTTGGACACGATTTTAATGTTACCATATGAGTTTGTAGAAATTGGAAATTTTCTATTTGGATATGTTTTTTTATTATGTATTCTATTATAGAAAATATGGTTTTCTTAAAAATATATCCAATATAGAATCCTATAGCTAATGACAGTAGACGTTGGCCTTGGTGAACTATGATCTGTTCTAAACACCAACTAGTAGGGGTGTTGCTAGCCCCGCATGTCACGGTCACCACACATGGATATGTTTTGACTATTTACGAGCCATATTGTTTAACTCTGAGTGCTATTTGTATTGTGATTCCTAGCCTAGAGCTAGTGTTTGTTATGAATTTTGATAAGTTTTGTGAGATGTCTTCTACTTCGGTATGACCCATTTTAGAAATTATTTTGGATTTCCACTGTTTTTAATATGATTTGTTTTGCAAAGTATTTTTAATTTTTCCTAAGCATTACAAGTTATATTATACGATTTATGATTTTCCTTTTAGATTAATTTCAACATACGTAAGTTTGATGTTTGTAAGCTGCAAAATGATATGGTTTTGAAAAACTCCAGCTTTTTGTTTGTTCCCTCATGTTATGATTAATAATATTTGTTCACCAAGTGTAATCACTCTTCCCTTCTCTCGTTGATTTTTTCTTCAGATAGTAGCATTAATTTGGTTATCACTTCATAGTTTAGAGACAACAAAAAGACTTATTAATGAGTATTGCATTGTTTGTAAGGGTGAGAATCATTTTTATTTAGTTGTTAAACATATGGAAATATTTTCTTTGTATTCTAGTAGCTTCATTATCATAGGCAGAGAGTTTAGTTTTGTGTAACCTTGAGTTAGTTGTATGATTATGGAGGATTGAATTGGATATTATTGATGCCCTTCGTTACATCAGTATTTGTATCAATTAGTTTGTCAAATTTGTTTGGCCTACAGAGACAAGATTTACCTTCTCCTTTGTGACAATCACACTCTGTCATTTGGGGCATGACAATAATTTAGTTAAGAATTTTGAAAAAAAATTAATGCAAGATAAATTGGTTTGTACGAAGTCTAAAAATGGTTAAGCCCTATACAACTGAAAGAATGATCTTACATATTTAGTAGTATTTTATGATCTTATACGAATGTATCAATTAATTGAAGTAGGAAAAATTTTAAATATAATTTTTATATTTCTATTATATTATTTTAAAATTAAAATCCACGTTTGATTTTTTTATTATATCATGACATGTGTATGGTTATTGTTGATAACTATATTTTTTTAAAATTTAATTATACATTGTTATTAATTAGCTAAATACTTGTCAGGTTTTAATTGAAATATATGATAACAAAGAGATGACGAACTACATGTAATTCTAATATATTGAAGTCTTCCGATGAGTTTGAAAAGTAACTGCAGAGATAATAACTCTTTTTTCTATGAAAAAGGAATAGAAACTAATTAGTACTTTTCTTTTGAAATAGAAGCAAAAATAATAAATAATTTTTTTTAAGGACAGCCATACTCCTGGTCAAAATAATTTATTATTATAATTATCATTTTTTTTTTCTTAACTACTGTATTAAATACATTTTTTAACTTTAATTTGACAGTAAAAAGTATTTTTTTAGAATAATTTGACAAACACAATAAATTTTGTAAAAATGATTTATAAATAATTTAGTCAAATGTAAATTTAAATTTTTTGTAATACCATCTATAAGATAAAACTTATATATAATTTTGTATCAAAATTTTTAATAATCACATGTTTATATTTTTTCGTATATATGCTTGTAAAATCATAATTGAAAAATAAACATAAGAAGTTGTTGTGGCAAGTGTGACATTTCTATACAGTATCCATTGTCAAGCGGTGTTGTTAGTTCTATATACGGTAACGTTTTACTTGTGTTGATTCCAAATTAATTATTCTGGCATATATATGAAATTTTTGTAGCAAATAAAGAAAATATAGATAATATATGTACAATTATATTTGTCATAATAAACACTTGTTTTAAAAATGAGATGTTCATAAATAACTAATTTTCTAATAAAAAAATTATATACAGTTTCTTATATATATTTGTTATACCACTCTCTAATATAAAATATAATAAATTTATGTATAGTTTTTTGATTATATGACAATATACGTATGGTTGTTACAATAATTATATAACTTTCGATAAGACGAGATCAACGTAATTTTTTTTTTTATATTTTATAAACTATTGATGCTTAATAACTATTTACACTTTGTCAAAAGCGTTGGTTCTTTTTATGATAGGTAATTGTGAAGCAACTAACACTAATTTTTAAACAAATTATATATATATATATATACACACACACACACACACACATATGCATATACATATACATATTATCACACCCCAAAATTTGAAGTGTGACCAATGGGGAATACCAATAAAAAATTTTTATTTCCGTAAGCCTGAACATACAATCTGACCTTCTAATCTCACAAGCTAGATGACATAAGAAATAAGCACAACAAATAATTTTCATTGATAATTTAAATAAAATTACAACGTTATGATTTCATTTAAATTACAACATATGTATGTGTGTGTGGGTAAGGAAGGGAGTGATATCCATCAAGATTTCTTTGCTTTTATTTAGAAGTTAAGGTATTTAGATTTTAGATTGTTTTGAAATTTAATCTCATACCAAGTCATATGATATGGCTAATATATACTCTTGACTAAGAAACTATTTAAACTACAAATATAAGTTATCTGATGCTTTATCTATTATATATAGACACAGATGAAGATGCTTCAATCTTAATCAATACTCTCACATAAGAATTGAGTCTTAGCATTTCCACCAAATTCTCAAATCTTAAGATAACTATTAATATGGTTTTAGAGCAACTTTATTTCAGATTCTCAAACACTGACATGACATTTTGTGCTTAACTCATGCTTTAAACCAAAGCTAAATCTTGCTAAAATATCAGTGGGACAACACACTAACATTGGATAGAAGATGGTCCAACATGGATACTTTTTACATTTTGTGCTTAACTCTAAATACTATTTACAAGCACCCATAATAATATATAGAGAATGGTCAAACATGGAAGCTTTTAATTTAATGAACTCTGATAAAAAAATTCTTCATCACGCACATGAATCCAATTTATAAATTTTAATGATGTTACAGTTATGTTAACACACACAAAGGACCATATGACATAATCAAAGCAGTAACAAGGACCATGGCAATGAGTTGTTTACTAAAAATCATTTGTAGGGGACACATGGGGACTATGTCAATTACAAATGCAGGAGAGACTACTTGCCCAACTGAAACTCCATGTTTGACAAAAAAATTATTCTTTCCACCACCCTGGACCCACCATATCATATGAGCATGTGAAAATCATTTTTTTCCTATCACAACAATGTTTAGAAAAAGCTATGTTTCTATCTAAACCAATGTTATCAAAATCGCGATTTAACTCGTTAGAATCGACGATTTTACGATCTTAGGTAGCATTTTCATGTTAAATTGCAAGAAGAATCAGAATTAGTGCTAACTCGGTCAAACTCAGTACTGACTTGCATAGAATCGATAGAATCAGTGAGTTTGATCGAGTTAGACGATTCTACCTGATGGCCCATTTATGCAGCGCAAAATCAAATCTCTCATTTTCTCTGCTAAAAAAAAATACGGTTCAGCCCAAACAAAAACGGTTCAACTTAAAGTCCACAAACCATTGACTGCCAAAAAAAAAAAAAGCTCTGAAGAGTGAAGACTCAAACTGAAGTTAAAGGCTTGACAGAAATAATGTGGCAGAAGCATTCGAAATTGAAACCAAATCCCTAGCTAGAATGGTGAACGTCGCGAACTGCAGAAGCATTCACCTGACTGTGCTTTGCCTCAAGCCTCATGGACACAGTGCTCTCATTGCTTTTCCTCTCTCTTCACTGCTCATGGTGCTCTCACTGTCACTGCTCTTCCTCTCTCCTCACTGCTCACGGTGATCTGTGGTCTACGATCTGCTGTTCGCCTCACGGTACTCCGCCTCTCTCCTCACGATGCTCTGCTTCTCACCTACTGGTGACGCTCTACATCTGCCTCTCGTCTTCATGTCTCAATTCATCTCCGATCTGTCTTATTCTTTCTTCCACCAGGTATTCTCAGAGCTCCTTAGCTTCTTGTGGTTGGAATAATGCTTCATTGCTTCGAATGGTAGATAGATGCTTCGAAATGGAATGGTGCTGCAGCTGCTTGTTCTTGTTCTGTTTGTTATATTTCTATGCAATTTTTTATCCTCATATTCTGTTGAATTTGTTATGCTTTGAAATGGAATGGTGCTTCACTGCTTCGAATGGTATATGGTTCGATGCAAATTACATAAAACAATTGCAGAATGTGCAAGAAATCTATTCTATCTGCCTCATTTGAGGGTTATATGCAGATATCTTGTACTGCCCTTTGCATTTACCGAACAATTATTTAGACATAGGCATATAGCAATGAAAATGTTAAGTTTGATCATAATTATTTTGTATTACAGTGTATGAATGTCTTCCATTTTTCTTCTTCTTGATCTTTATATGAATGTCTATCATTTTAATTCTTTGTTTTGGCTAGGAGTATTAGATGGTTAGTTAAATTTGCATAAGATGCAAGAATTTACTGTCATATTATAAATTGGTGATTCTCATTGGCGGTTACATTTTCTACTTTCATGATTGAGGAGTGAATATAAGATTTTTCCACTTTTGAACAAATAAAACTTATTATGTGAACTATGAATTGATCTCTTACATTTATTCATCTTTGTTTTGTTGTAATAAATCAAAGGAAATATATCTTCAAGTGCAAGTGCTCCATCAGTCCCTACTAGAAAAAATGTAGCTGTTGGAAGGAAGAATTTTCCTGGTAATAGATATAATATAGGGTGGAAACATGGGATGGATGTTAATGGAGATGGTAAAAAAGTTAAATGTAATTATTGTGGCAAGACTTATAGTGGAGGAGTCTATAGGTTCAAACATCATTTAGCTGGTATCAGAATAGATGTTGAACCATGTCTTAGTGTTCCAGAAGATGTTAAGGCACAGATGTTACAACATATTATTGATGCTAAATGTGCAACATTTAAAAGGAAAAAACAATGGGTTGATGTTGGTGAAGAAGAAACTCTAGGCACTCAAGGACATTCAAATTCCTAAGACCTTTTAAATTTATTGAAGGGTCCCAAAAAACATAACAGTGGCCAAGGTAGTTCACAATCTACTATTAATCACATGTTCAAGAAAGATATTAGGGAAGAAGCTTGCCAACAAGTAGGCGGATTTTTTTACACAAGTGTCATTCCCTTTAATTGTGTAAAAAATCCTGAGTTTATTAAGATGTGTGAGATTATTAGGAGATATGGCCAAGGGTTTAAGCCTCCATCCTATCATGAGATTAGAGAAAAATACTTGAATATGGAAGTTAAGAACACACATGCAATGCTTGAAGAGTTTAAACAAGAATGGAAAAAAATGGGTTGTTCAATTATGTCTGATGGGTGGACGGATAATAAAAGACGTTCTATTTGTAATTTTTTGGTGACTGTGTTTTTATATTCACTAGATACTTCTCATATTTCTAAAACTACTGACAAAGTGTTTGAGATGCTTGATGATGTTGTTGAGAAAGTGGGAGAGGAGAATGTGGTGTAAATAATAACTAATAATGCTGCAAACTACAAGGCAGCTAGACAAAAATTAATGGAGAAAAGAAAACACCTGTATTGGACACCATGTGTAGCTCATTGCATTGATTTGATGCTGAAGGACTTAGAAAAGAAAATAAAGTCGCATAAAGAAACAATAAGTAGGGGCAGAAGAAATACAACTTGCATTTATGCAAGATCAATGCTTATCAATATGTTAAGAAAATTCACAAAAAGGAGAGACTTGATTAGGCCAGTTGTGACTCGTTTTGCCATTGCTTATTTGACATTAGGTTGTCTTAATGACCATAAAGCGGCATTAATAAATCTATTTAATTATGAGGAATGGAAAGATAGCAAATTTTCTGCTACGAAGGATCGGAAGGAAGTGGCAAGAAGTGTTATGGATAACAGGTTGTGGAGGAATATGATTACTAGCCTTAAAGTTGCTGCTCCTCTCATTAAAGTTCTTTGCTTAGTGGATTCAAAGGAAAAACCAGCCATGGGATTCATATATGAAGTAATGGAAAGTGCAAAGGCAAAAATTAATATGAACTTTAATAATGTTTCAAGGAGGTAAATACAAACATATATACCTTATATTAGTGTCTTTATCTTTAATATATTTTGGCTTGATTGTTTGTTGATTACTATAGCTATGAGCCTGTATTGAACATAATTGACGAAAGGTGGGATACTGAATTGCATAAGCCTTTACATGCAACTGCGTATTACCTCAATCCTCATTTCCACTTCATCACTGACTTCCAAGCTAATTATACGGTTAAGCAAGGGCTATATGAATGCATAGCAAGACTAGTTGAAGATAAGGGAGAAAGAGACAAAACTGAGTTCCAATTGGTCAAATTTCATTTTGCAAAGGGCATGTTTAGTTGTGGTTCTGCACTGACATTAATAACACAGTTGGCCCCAGCAGAATGGTGGGAAGGCTATGGAGATGGATGCCTAGAACTTAAAAGATTGGCAATTCGCATTCTTAGCTTATGCTGCAGCTCTTCAGGATGTGAACATAATTGAGTGCTTTTGAAAGGGTAAGTAATTGTAAAATTATAAATTACTTTCTTTCTTTATTTTCATTTTAATTTTTTTAGGGGTTAGAATACTTATCAACATTGTTTATTTTGTTTAGATTCATACCAAGAAAAGAAATCGCCTGCACCAAAAGAAGATGAATGACTTGGCATTTGTGATGTGCAATTTGAAGCTAAAAAATAAGCAAACTACAAGAACTCATGTTTATGATTTTGATGATATTCATTCTGATGATGAATGGATAACTGAGGAGATGGGAAATAAAGATAATGTGGAGGCAGATTATGAGGTTCTTGAACCCATTCAAGTTAATCCTGTTTCGGCAACAATAGAAATTGATGATTTGGTTGTTCAGCTTGATGCTAATATTGGTGGTACTAGTATTGGTGAACAATTTAACAATATGGATTTTGATGATGACTTCCAAGATGAAGAAGAAGATAATAATGTTGAGAATGAGAATGAGATAGGTGGAGATTATATAGGAGGTGATCAAGATTCTGGTAGTGATGATAGTTATGGGATTGATGATCTTTATTGAATTTATATTTTGGAGTTTGTTATGTTAACTAAATGACTATTATGTATTATGTGTGATAGATTATATCTTATGGATTATGGATTATGACATATGGATTACAGGGTTTATTGAACTTTGTATATTGATTTGGATTATATATTATAGATTATGGAAATGGATTATAGAGTTTATTGAACTTTGTATGTTGGTTTGGATTATATATTATGGATTATGGATATGGATTACAGAGTTTATTGAACTTTATATGTTATAGATTATGAATTATGAACTATCTATGAAATTTTATGTGATATGATTATGTTCAATAGCTTAAATAACAGGTGTAAGTAAACTCTTATGATTTTACATTACGAGTTTACGATACGAGTTCACCCTCCTTTTCTGAGTCTAGGTAGAATCGCGATTTTGACAACATTGATCTAAACTATGTTTAGATATAACAATTTTCATGTTAAGTAAGATTCTTCTATGTACATCATGACAAACAAAGAAAATATAAACAAAAAAAATTCCCTCAACTTAAAACCCACATACCTTTGAAGACATAGTCCCTTCTTCTTTGTTTATTCTCTACCCTTCACTATTTTAAATATTTGTCCTTTAATTTTAGCCTTCAAACACTTTGTCCCTTCTATCTTTGTAATGCTCAATCTTTAATTTTTGTTAGCGTCAAAAGACAATCTTATAAAATAGGGTCATCCATGATTTTTGCAATTTCTACCAGTGTCTTCTAAAACTGCTCAATTACTCTATAAAAGCCACTTCCAGTTCCCTTGTGCCCTTGCTTGTTGTCGTCGGTGAGTTAACCCTTAAAGCCTTATATGCCAATTTTGATTAAGCAAACTAGCTTCCATCTTCTATCAACCAAAGAAAGAAAAAAGACCTAGTTCCATCTTTCATTTGCCTGATATGTGTGTTGAGGAAGAGCTCCACTAATCCAACTAAGCATATAATGGAATTAGTTGGCAGACTTTTTTAACACCTTGCTAAAGGAATGACTAACTTTGGTCACTAGATGAAACTCTAGGGTACCACTTTAGTACCTTTCATCTTTCCTAGACCAAATTGATCTAACAGCCAAAGATCAGGGATTAAAAGTGGATTTTTCTTTTTTAAAAGATTATTTATGAAGTTTATAAATAAGAATTTTTTTTTTATATTTTTATGTTTTTAGAAAATTAATTTTGGACAACATTGGTATTCAGAATTAGACTTAGTTAAAATATCTTATATTTTTATTATTAGATATTTACCAATAAAAATTAACTCGTAAATTTTTTTTTGAATAACTAAACCATATGACATTAAATGTTTGGAAAAGTTTACTTGACATACTTTTATTAAATAACTTATCTTTGGAGACTTATAATAATTACTCTTAATTTATTTTCTTATACATTTTAATATGCAAACCTTATGAAAAATTAAAGGAAAATCTTTTATCAAATTATTTTAGCTATTCAAATATATATATATATATATAAAGAATGTAAATATGAAATAGTATAATTAAATTTATGCTAAAAAAGAATTAAACTCATTTGAAATGAATAGTCAATCCCCTTCATGAAAACAATTCATTCAGTTTATCAAATATATTTATTTGTAGGCTTTTTGTCCTTTTGCTACAATAAAAAAATATTAAAAACATGCCATGTGGTGCTTAGTTTTTTTAACGAAAGTAGTAGCACCTTTTCAGCATGTCTTTGCTATGCATTAGATTTTAACATAGCGTGGTGACTAACACATGGGGCTTAGTCCTACGAACTGAAGTATGAAACAACATTGATGTAACAGTTGCAACTTCTTACTAGTTCTATGAATTGAAGTCCTAGCCTAGCAGCCTCAATATCAACAGAGATCTAATCAAATCAATAAAATTATGCAAGCATCCTCTTTTAACAAGTAAAACCATGTGGTCCAGGATCAAACTTGGCTTCTCGCCACCATTATCTTTACAAGGTGAAACATAAAGGTTGCCCAATACAGAGGCTGCTTCCTATCTTATATCAAATGGAGAGAGACAAGGTTGTCAAAATCACGATTCTAGGAAGACTCATTTTGGGGGATGAACTCATAATGTAAAATTGTAAGAGTTTACATACACTTGTTATCGAATACAAGTTAAACATAACCATATAAAAAATAATAATAATAACATTTATACTTAATCCATAATCCATAGTTTCATACTTGTCATTGAAGTCTACAAATATATTTCAATAAACTCTATACATTAATACTCATTCAACATCACTAAGTCTCTAAATTAACAATAAAAATTCACCATAATTCTTCAAATCCTGCTATATTGTCATCATTTCTAGAGTTTTCACCGTCATCATCTCTATTACCTACCTCACAACCATCATTTTCTTCTTCCTCATCCTCAAAGTCATCAACCAATGCCAAATTTTTAGAAAGTTCACTACCTATATTTGGATTCAGGTCAATCACAAAATCATCACACATTCCTGCCATGGGAACGAGAACCTCATCACCATCATCATCTTCCTCATCCTCAACATTAATAACACTTCTCCTCCAGACGCAAATAAGACCCTTTAGTCTAGTGACCAACTAATCATTTCCGCTTTTCAAATTAAAAAAATGGAAATAAGTCTTTTCCTGGAAAATGGGTAATTATTTAATGATGGAAAACAATGTATGTGAAAAAAAGGGCCAATACTAAATTATTATAGTTGAAATTTAAGAACAAATTAAAAAATTGGAAATGACAGTCAACAATATTAAACCTCTCTTTCTAAACAAAAAATTGGCATTTTTGGAACATCAAAATTAATGGGTGATAAGAAACATTAATGGGAGAAATATCTGGCCTTCCTATTTGTTCCATCACATTCATATAGAAGTTTCAACCCAACAAAAATTTTGATGCATAGGAAAAAAATCTGCACATGTATCCTAAAAAAGATGTTTCACTGTCCAAATCTCATCCTCGTATACATACATAGACAATATTTTACAGTATTAATAACAGAAAAGTCAATGCTTTTGTACTTAAATAGAGCTCCAGCCAAGTTGAGCAAAATGCATAGAAAAGATACCATAATCTGTTCACAATCTCAAGAACTAAATTTTATTGAAGGATGGAAATCATGGAGTAGAGAAAAAATTGAATGAAGAAAATAGAAATCGTGAATGCAAATGCCATTAAAGACAAAGAAGTCCAGTGAAAGGTGAAGCTTTAAATGCATAATCAAGCAAGAACAAGGAGGGAAATGAACTAGAAGAGAAGTAAGAGTGAGATGGAAGTAAGCAAGTAGAGACCCACCTCTTATTCATAAACCCACATCGAACCAAGACTCGAGATTGTGAACTGCAAAAGCTTCGGTGGCTTGAGGTTGTAAAAATGCTCCGACCATCGCTACTGCTTTAATCAACCATTACTGGCTCTGTTACTGTGTAGTAGGGTATAGAGTTTGGGTTTGTTGAAGGATGAAGATTTGAGGATGATATTGATGCAGATTCCTTTCTCAGCTTGTCATTGTGCTATGCATTTCATTTAGCCAAATATGGCTTAGTGTGCATTTTGGGTCTCAGGCCCAGCATTTTTTTTTGGACTAATCTAATGGGTTAGGTTTTAGGAGTTCTAGACTTTTTTTAAAAAAATAAAAAATAAAAATAGCTTTGGGTTGCATGATTTGGGCTTATCACTCAACTCAGTAGAAACTCACAAACTCAACGAGTCAGGCGAGTTTAATTGAGTCATAGACGAGTTTGAGTGAGTCAATAGCAATTCTTAGTCTATGTCTAAGTTAGATCATTTTGGTCACTTACAAACTAAACTCGATAAGTCAACTCAGTTGACTCATAAGTTTGACAACAATAGAGAGAAAGGCACACTTGTTGAACCATTATGACTATTTCTAACAATGATATTTACTTTAATTTCCTAAGTGTCATGAAAACTGTTAGAGCTGATTGAGAAGGCAATTCTCATACTTCTATTTCATCTAGAATTGGATGAAAGCATTCTCAAAATGGTGGATAACTGTGAACACCCCACCTGAATTAACAATAATAATAATCATGGTAATAATAATAAATAGAATTAAAAAATTCTAAAATAATAATAATAATAATAATTAATCAAAACAAAATTGCAAAAGGCAAAAAAAAAAATAGAAGTAATATGGAAAAAACCAAATATAAGAACCAAAAATAATAAAAAGGAAAATGCAAGATATATGTTTGAAGAAGAGACATGGCAATCATCTTGCAAAGAAATAAAATGAACAAGGCCACATACTTGAAATGGAATTGCAAAACACTCTCACTTGTTCACACTCACACACTCTCACATGCTCACTTGCCCTCACACACATGACACACATCACTCTCACACACTCACACTCTCACTCACGGACACACCTCCTCACACACTCACACTCACACTCTCACATGCTCATTTGCTCCCATATGCTCACTTGCCCTCACACACATGACACACATCACTTTCACACACTCACACTTTCACTCACGGACACACATCCTCACACACTCACACTCACACTCACAGACACACCTCCTCACACACTCACACTCACACTCTCACATGCTCATTTGCTCCCATATGCTCACTTGCCCTCACACACATGACACACATCACTTTCACACACTCACACTTTCACTCACGGACACACATCCTCACACACTCACACTCACACTCTCATACACTCTCACCCATGGACACACACACTCACTCACTCCCACATGCATACACTCATGTACACACATGCACAAGAGGACAAGGGGGACAAAAAAGTAAGAGGGAGTTGGTTCTTCAGAGGAGGCAGAAAGTGGAGCGGCTAGTGCAGAGAAAGAGAGAGTGGCGTGGTTGAAAATGGCAGAAAAAGGAGTGGACTATGAGCAGTAAATGAGTGGCTAGAAGTTGCAGAAAAAGTAAGGAGAAAAGGGAGCAACATGGCAGAAAAAGGGAGGTGGGCTGGAGCATAAAGAGAGGAGGCCTCGGCTGAGAAGAAAAGGAGTTGAAGAGAAGAGAAGGGGAGGAGGAGAAGAGAAGAGAAGAGGGAGAAAGAAGGGAGAAACAACGCTGAAGAGAAGAAAGAGAGAGCAACGAACCAAGAGGAAAAAGGGAGGAACAAAGCTGAACGAAACTAGAAAACAAGGCAGTAATGTGAGGGAGAAAACAGAAGAGAAAACAAAACCAAAAACTGAGAAGGAGAGGAGCTGAACGAGGCAGAAACCGAGAGGAGGAGGGGGGAGTCGTGGTACAGAAAACTGTGGAGAGAAACGTCCAAACCGTGGAGAGAAAAGGAGCTGAAGTTCAGACCATCCAAGGAGCAGAAAATGGAGAGTTGGATGCCAAAATGATGAGTAGAAACAAGGAGGCCTGAATGCAAAACAAAGTGGCAGCAAAATCGTTGATAGATGCTGAACCATGGAGCAGAAAAAACTCTGTTTTAAGCCCAGAAAACAGAGGTAAACAGAGGAGGATTTAGGGAGCACAAGGAAGAAGAGAAAGTGTAGAGAAGAAGGGAAGCTTTCAGCCTTCACCTTCCAGCCGAGAAGCAGAGACGCATGAGCAGAATTTTCAGCGTTGAAGACAACCAAAATTTCCAACGCTGACCAACAAAGTGGTCTGCCATTTTTGCTTGCTTCCAGCCAAGACCAGCAACTTTGGGGCTGTTGGAGGTCCATCTACCATAGGTGAGTGAGAAGGAGAAGGTCATTCTTCATTGGAGCACAAGGGAGAGGCTGAAAACGCACAGGTATGGTTGCACAGTTTGCCACTGCCGAGATTTCTGCATGCATGTCACTGTTCATATGAGTTGCTTCAAGACAATCTCATGCATGCTGCACTGTTCATGCGTTTTAATTTGAGGTGTTACTGTTCATTTGCTTAAACTTGTTTTAGTTTTGTTTATTACCATTGTTTAAACATTAACTTTGATTAATTATTGCTATTACATATAAAATTATTGTGTGAGAATTTTGTTCTTCTTGATTACCGGGGATTATGTGAGATATTAATCTCCTTAAATCCTTGCAATTAATTAAACGATTGGAAGACAACAATAATATTAATGAAATATTAATGAAGGAATGGTAAAAAAAAATAAGTGAATGATAATTAAGAAATATTGCTACCACACATAAAACTATCATGTGAGAATTTTATTCTCCTTGATTACCGGGGATTATGTGAGATATTAATCTCCTTAAATCCCTACAATGAATTGAATAATTGAAAAGCAATAATAATATTAATGAAATATTAATGATTGAATGGTGAAAAATAATTGAATGATAATTAATAAATATTGTCATGATGGATAAAATTATCGTGTGAGAATTTTATTCTCCTCGATTACCGGGGGTTATGTGAGATGTTAATCTCCTTAAATCCTTCCAACTAGTTGAATAATTGAAAAGTGATAATAACATTAATGAAATATTAATGAATAAATGGTGAAAAAATAAAGGAATGACAATTAAATATTAATTTTGATTAAATCATAATAATAATCATAATTAAAATGTTTGCTTTAATGAGTTGTTTCCCATTATTTGCAAAATTATCGTGTGAGAATTTTATTCTCCTCGATTACCGAGGATTATGTGAGATATTAATCTCCTTAAATCCCTACAATGAATTGAATAATTGAAAAGCAACAATAATATTAATGAAATATTAATGGATGAATGGTGAAAAATAAATGAATGATAATTAAATATTAATTTTGATTAAATCATAATCATAATCAAAATGTTTGCTTTAATGAACTGTTTCCCGTTATTTGCAAAAATTATCGCGCAAGAATACTGTTCTCCCCGATTACCTAGGATCGCGTGAGATTTTAATCTCCTTAGATCCCTGAAGTTAGCATACCCTTTTTTAAAAAAAAAAAAGAGTAATAAATAATAAGTAATCAACAGATTTGCTTTAATTAAACATTTCCCATTATTTATGAAATTATCGTGTGAGAATATCGTTTTCCTCGATTGCATGGGATTATGTGAGGTTCTAATCTCCTTAAATCCCTATAATTAATTCAGAAATAATAATAATATTAATGATAATAATAATAATACAAAAAAATGAATAAATGGACAATAATTAAATATTAACTTTGATTGAATATTTATACAAAATGAATCGTGTGAGAATACTTTTCTCTCCTCGACTTCCCGGGCTCGTGTGAGATTTTAATCTCTATAGAACCTGAAAATTAGCATATATTCGTTCAAAGATAAACAGATAAACAAATAAATAATAGCACTTGAATTAAATTATTTACCAATAATCAATAATAATAATAATCAATATTTACCAACAATAAATTCAAAAGTTCAAAAAAAATAAATATTCCTTTCATTATAAATCATGCATTAATTCTCAGAATATGAGCTCCCAAAACTACCAAAACTCAAAATAATAATAATAATAATAAAATCGACAAAAAATTTTAAAAGAGAAAATGTGAAGAGATCAGGAGAATGGGGTTAATCAGATTGTAGTAAATTAAAACACATAAACCAAATCCCAATTCTGTTTTGTTTACAATCATCTGTCTTAATTAAAATCCTCCTATTCTCATAACAAATCAAAAAACCACCAACCCACAAAACATGCCTTTTGGTCGAACTACGTGGACTTTGATCCCTATCGCAGGGTACGTAGGCCCTAGGCTCTCATCCTAGGTCAAGTCCGCCCTTTTGTAAATATCTATTTGTTTGTATGCATTCTCGCTTTTTTGTCTCCTATGTCTAACATGCATCCATGTCAATAAAAGGGTAATTGAGATTAATTAAAGGCCATATTCTATTTCAACTGACTAGTTTAAGGTAACCGTCCTTATGGGCGAGTGTTGTGGGGTGCCTAACACCTTCCCCACACTCAAATAGACTCCTAAACCCATCTCTGATTTCGCAGACCATTTCACTTTTTTTGTTTTGTTTTAAATTGGTTTTCCAAAGTTTTCCATTAAAAATTTTGGTGGTGACTCCAAACAAATTGATTTTCAAAATTCTATTTTTTGGGGAATCAGTTTAAAACATCTATTTTATTCTATTCCGCCGAAAGGTCGATTACGACAATAACATTGTTTATATTTTATTCCAAGAGACGTACCTATCACTAAAAACAATCAAGTCCATAAAAGCTTTAAATCGCATGAAGTAACTAGGATCTTGTACCCTTTGTTTGCGTAAAGGATTCAAGTTTCAACTATCAAGGCAAACCATACCAATTCATATGTTGTCCTGGTTTTTGCAATGAGGACCTCACTTATCTATTCTTGTTATTCCTATATATAACAATGATTTATCTCATACAAAGGCTATCCTTGCTAACTACAAATTCTACAATACTCTTTCGTAGTCAACCTTATCATGACATTGGAGAACTATTGAATCATTATTCCCTCTCCCAATTAATTGTGTTATTAACAATGAATAGAATTATAACTAATCAATTAACTACTAACCAGTATTCACTAAATCATCAAGACCAAATGCTTTCATCATGAGAATAAATAGTATGATTTCAAGACAACGTATCACGTACCAAGACAAGAATGCAATTAATCCCATTTCAAAATGTATAGAAGCCCAAGACAAGCCCACAACACTTAAACAATTGAACCGTTTTAACTACCATTATATGAAACAGAAATTCTGATGATATATATATAGAACTTGGTACTACATACTGTCATCTCAAAGTTCATTTCTACAAGATCATATCTTTCCTTTTGTGCATTAGTGAGTAGAGATTTCACTTTGGAGTATCGATGACTTCAAGTGTCACCCTATGAACCCAAATTACCCTGCTTCAGAAGTATCGTTGGATCAAAAAGCTTTAAATAACCCAAAAGAAAACTTTTCCAAGAATATTGAGAAACCTTTTGATCTTGAGCAAGGAAAGCGTGGTCATACCACTCTCTATGATGACAAAGATTCGATTCAATTGGAACAATGTCCAAAGAAGTTGAAAGTGAAGCTTCATGTACCAAACCCACTACTGAATATGCCAGAAGAGTTAAAGAAGAAGATTGAAGAAATGAGAGGGTCAGAGCTCACTATGTTAATACAAAAGACTTTATTTTCCTCATACTTGAGTCAATGGCTTAATCAACTTTCGCTTCCTCTGAATCAGATGAAGAATTCTAATTTCTTGCGTGAAGAGGAATCAATGTTAATAAAGAGCCATGGCCTCAACGTGGAGTTAATAGAACCTTCGCTTGACACCAAGAATATTATGTTGGGGTGGTGGGAATTGAAAAACAGCTATGTGCTAAGATTAAGTTGATGCTAAATCAAATACTGATGTCAGTTACAATATTTGGTCTACAAACGCTAAACTAAACACATTTTTTGCAGCTTTTCATTCCCTTGAAAGATATGTAAATGTTTTATTTTTCTTGTTTTAAAAGGGCACTTCAACTCTAAGCATATGTCTTTTATATATATATATATAATGAGTGTGCATATTTTACTTTTTTGCATGATTAGTTAAATTGCAAGAAAAATATATTTTTGGTCTTTCACCTTTCGTCATTAGATCAATTTAGTCCCTATAATATGGAAAATACTAAATTAATCCTTCAAAGATTTAACTTGATCAAAGTCTGTCAGTCTGTTGTGAGAGCATAAAAAATAAGCTGAGGTGAACCATTTTCTTCTCACTTCATTATCTATTGAGGTGTGTTAATGTGGCCCCATCTCATTGGACACATCACAAAAAGAAACCCTCATCTCAGCCTTCTTAAGTCAAGAACCAAAAATAGGGCTTCTATTGAAGACTTTAGCAATTTGTCTTAGTGTATTTTGTGACTATGCCAATGTCTTATGTGATTTCTAAAGAACAACATCTTTTGCCCTTTGGATGCCCAGCAGTCTTCTGCCCTTCTTTTGCTAGATGAAAGCTCAAGATGACACTCTTTATTCAATGCTTATGCTTATGTGATGAAAAGGCTTGTGAAGAGATAACATGTTGCAAAAAAAAAAAAAAAGTTTACCTCAACTCATTTTTGACGCCATCATGACATAAGGAAGGACGAACTTTGATTACAAATTCACAATCAAATATTTGACAAACCAATTTAGTACTTTTTCTCTTTTAAAGACCAAATATATAATTTTCTTGCTAAATTTCATTCAATACTCTTCTATTTTAATAATATTGTGATGTATATTGTAAAAATTTTTCTTTTGATTTATTTTCTACTAATAAGATTAACTATTCACACAATATATTAATTCCTTACAAAAAATATAATTACTTAGTTGTCTTTTTTGTTATATTTATAACAAAATGACCAAAATCTCACGTGAAATATGAATATATTTGATTGTCATTATTTTTATATTAAAAATGAAATCACATTTTTCTTATTATGTAGAATTTGCCTTTATTGACAAAATATAATAATAAGGATGCATTTGTAATATATATAAATATTGATATAAAAATTATAATAAATTCTTTTGCAAAAAAGTGGTTTCTTTTTTTTTATTCACTATTATCTCATAATTCATAGTATTTTTCCACACTAGGATTCAAGCTCGAAACCACTTGGATGAGCATGAGGTGTTTAACAATTGGGCTACTCCTGCTATGCTAAAGTGAATTATTTTTATGACTTAATGTGATATGATTTAACTCTTTGAAAAGTTTTTTAGTCAATTTATTTTTTATTAGTAAATCTTATAGTAAAAATAGGAGATAATGTTTTAAATATTAATGTCGTCAGAAATTAATTTCCTAATAGCATAAAAGTATCTAGATATTTGAACATTTTTAAGCAATCTTTTTCAGTAAATTCTATTAATTAATGAAAAAGTTAAGTGTTCTTTTTGTAATTATTGTTACATACTTAAAACCAGTGCAAAAATTAATTAATATTTTCTTGTTGAACAATATCACATTTATGAATTTTTTAAAAAGAAAAATTCATTTATATATTATTTTATTCTTTTAAAATAAAAAATTAATCACTTAAATGATTATACCTAAAATCAAACCATTAATTATGAACCCTGAATGAGAGTCACACAAAGTATATATGGTATATATGATTTTTTAAATTTTTTTCCTTCATTTGCTAGTCTGCTACTTTCTCATAAATCATGATAAGTTACTGAGCGTGGATTTGGAGTGAATTCCTCCATTATTTGAACCTATATAATTTGAAATGTATTTAATTTAATATCTAAATTCTAATGTAATCAAACGATTAAAAAATAACCTTATAAAAGTTTAAATTCTTAAAAATTATAAAAGGGGATTCACACGACTTTGTACAATGATTATTGAGCCTCTAAGCAAAAACAAATATGAAATTATTGTATTGATGGTGATGAAATGAAAAGCAAGAAAGAAAACATAAAACTAAATTGAGGATAAAACTTGACCGGTGACACTATACCACTATCGTGGTATTTATGATAATAAACTACAATCCTGAGGTCAGTTTTAACCAGAGGTGGTAAAATATTAAGCAAGTGATATGAAGAACTTCAATTTTAGTTGAAATAACTGTACTAAAATTGCCTTAAAACCAAAGTTTCTTTTTTCCCAAACCCAATTCGGGAAAACACCAACCCATGATCCATGAACCATCTTAAATCCAATTGCCTCTACCAATTTCACATTAATCTCTTTTCTTCATCATCTCATCGTCTCCACCTAATCTTCATCATTTCTCTCAATAATTCCACATCCCTCTTTCTTCCACTTTTTCCCCACCATATCCCAATCATTTATTTTTCTCAATTATTCATCCCACTCTTTCCCACTTGTTCTCCACCTCATCTCACTTTAATCATCATTATTCTTTATCCATTTTATCTTCCATTTTTTATGTTATCTTCATCAATCATTCCAATAATCCCACACCTCACTATATCTCACTTTTTCCCCTACATCTCTCATATGAATCATCATTATGCTTTCTCCATTTTATTTGTTATGTTATCTTCATCAATCATTTGAATAATTCCACACCTCACTCTCTCACACTTTTTCCCTCACCTTCTCCTATAAAAGAGCACACACCTCTCCTTCTCCCACACACCTCTTCTCCTTTCTTCATTCCTTCTTCTTAAATTCCCTCCCATCCATCCCATCATCCATCTCCTATATTTTCTTCAATTTTTTCCAATCCCATTCAATTTCCCTTCATAATTTCTCTCTTACGCCATGGTTGAAGTGAAACTAAGGGCAGTGTCTTCTCCTATGTGTGGCTAGAACTTGGCTTCTTGGAGATGGGGATGAAGACTTGAGTTCCTATGCTACAAAGGGGAGTTTAATTTCCCAATTTTATTTTTAAATTGGGTAATTGATTTCCTAGTTCTAGGATTTTCTTTATGCAATTATGAAACATAGATTTTGGGTACATTATCTTTGTGAATTGAGAATTAAGATTTTTAATTCGTTAGAAGTAACTCGATGATTGTATGGAATTACCACCTCACAATGCTATGAAATATTATTTTCTATCATGTTTATGATTAGATTATATAATTTTGTGTGCTTGTATTTCATTGTCTCGTTTGAACATTAATTGAAAAGTGGAACAATTTCTTTTGCTCAATTTTAATCACACATTAAGTGGTTTTTAAATAGTGTTTTAATTAGTGGTTGCTAGCTATGTTAATAAGAGGAATTACTAAGTAAGAACAATAGACTCAAATGGCATCTTGAGGTTTTTTTTTTCCTAAGACTTAATGTAGAATTAACTCCCATATTAATCTGAGCAATGATAGCCATCATTCCATTTCCAAGAGCATTTTTCATATAATTTCCAATTATTTTTTTATTCACTCATTTCATTTAAAGAAAATATAAAAAATAGTAGCTTAGATTTATTGCAATCAAGTTTACCTTAATTGCATATACAAAATTCCAGCATAAAACCTTTGCCAATTGCTTGTTTTTTATGCTTAGTTTAGCTTTGGATTCAAAATAAAGGCTCCTTGAGTGAATATGACTAGGATTGTATTGCTATATTGCACTAAATTTGGTTTAATTTTAACCCTTTGTGACATGCTTCGATCATGATTTTGGCACTGTTGCCAGGGAGCCAATTTATTTAGTTCTTTGGTTATCTAAGTGTCAAGATTTTGTGCCAATTTTTTTTTTTGGTCTTTCATGTGTTGCCTATTAGGTGTAGTTTTCATTTTTTTTTCATTTGTGATTGCATAAATAAAAATTTTTATAAATACCAATAAAAATATTTCTTATCTCTGTTCTATTTTTCTAATTTTTTCTACATTATTCACAGTTTGCTGATTTTTACTGATATAATTTGTTGTTTTTGCTTTTTTTCTTTTTGAAAACAATTCTGCATAAAAAATTATAATATTTGTGTTTATTGAATTTTGACTAATACATGTAAATACAACTTTGTTAGTGTATGAATCAATGTTTTGAAATTTTACCATTAGATCTAGAGATTGAAAGAACTTTGAGGAATTTAAGGAGAGAAAAGATCCTTGATTGATAAGACAACTCAAAAAGCATGGGTGTCGATTGAGAAGATGGCTATAAATAGTTAGCAATATAGTAGTTGGGACACAAGATCATTGAGTGCATTGAGTGGTTCTTCAGGACACTCATAAGAAATTAGCTCTCTTGCTCCATAAGCTAAAACATTAATAACTCAAATGTCCAAGATGTCAACTTAGCTAAACAATTTAGGTATGCAACACCTTTCTTTTCAAGCAATTATGGCACAAAGTTGTGATTTTTGTGCTTCACTAATGTATATTTCAAATGTGTCCATACCAGTATGAAGAGGTTTCAGCTATGTATCATGGGAAGCCCAATAAATCTCAGAGATAGGACCTCTACTCAAATACATATAATGAAGAATGGAGACATATACCTAAGTTCAACTGGAGGGATGCAGACAATAGAGACCATAATAAATTCCAATAAAATGGTGGAGCTAGAAGTTCTTAAGATAATTCTCTAGTTATTCCCAAGAGTGATGAGACTAACCAGCTATTGAAAGGATTGATGAATCAAGCTAGTCAGTAGAGCAATTTGATGAAAGAAGATAAGACAACCACCAATTCTCAACTATCCACTATCTGTAAAGAGTTGGATGAATTGAAGATGAAGAATAGTAACCTCACTTCATTTGTCACTCAGCTTTCCAACAATATGAGTGAGCAACAAGCAAAAAGTGATGGTTTAATACCCTCTAACACAGTCATCAACCTTAAGACGTTGAATGCCATTACTCTTAAAAGTGGTAGAAAGGTGAAATTTCTTGGTAAGAATGATGACCAAGCTGAAGTTGAAACAGAGGATGTCTCTAATACTCCTAACACATTGTAGGAATTTGAAAGTTCAAGAGACAAGAAGTTGCTTAACAAAAAGAATATGACACTTGTATAATATGATAAGGAGACGCAGTATAATCCAAAAGAGGGAGCAATAGACTCTCAAGAATTTCACGTAAGTCCTGTAAAGTTCAATAGCAGTAAACCACCTAGGCAAGAAGAAACAAATGAGCAAGGAGCCTCTAAGCATAAAGGTAAGGAGGTATATATTAAAGACATCCCTTTTCATCATTTTTACCTTGTGAGCAAGAAAATGTATGATGATAAACATGACAAAGAGATTTTGGACTTGTTTAGCAAGCTTGAGCTTAACATTCCTTTGTTAAAGCTAATAAAAAAGGTTCCTAAATATGCCAAATTTCTTAAAGACCTTTTCACACATAAAAGGAAATTTAGGCCTAATGAAAGAGTGCCAAATAGTTCTAATGTATTAACTTTGTTTAAACCTCAAAGTCCCATTAAATGCCTAGGCCTTAGATCTTTCACAATCCCATGTACTATAGGTAAAGCAACCATTAATTGATTTTTGTTAGATCATGTGGTTGCTATAAATGTTATGCCTAAGTCTATGTATGCATCACTAGGCATTAAAACTCTTAAGCTAACTAGTGTAATGTTACAATTAGCCGATAGGATTATAAGGTATCCATATGGATTTTTAGAGGACATACATGTTAAGGTAAAAGATTTAGTATTCCTTGCTGATTTCTATGTGCTTGATATAACTAATGAGACATCACATGATACTAAAATGATCCTTTGTAGACCTTTCTTAAAGACTGCTAACTCTATGATTAGCATGAATGATGGCGTCACTACCATGGAGGTTGGGAACCAGAAAATTTACTTTAACATGTATGAGGCTATGAAGCATCCTTATGAAGATTATTCTTTATTGGGTTTGAATGCAATTGATGTTTAGATTAATAAGCTAAGACTTGAACATGTGCAAAGTTTACATGTTGACATTAGACTGCACAAAATTAATTCATTTGGATGTGATGAGTCTTATGCTTCCTTTTATTCATCTTCTTCTTTTTGTTAATGTATCATGCATTATTTGTTTAGAAATTAATAGCTAGCTTTCCAACCCGCAAGATTTTTCTTTTTCTTTATTAGTTAGTGATGTAACTTATAGGAAAGGTTTGCATTATGATATTGCAAGTAATCAAACTTTGATGGATATTTAAAAGGTGGTTAGAAGTGACACTATGATCATAAACAAGGATAAAAATGTTCACCTTCTGTTCCACCATCTTTTGCACTTCAAGAGCAATAAAAACAATCTAATCATGAAAATAAAAGGCCACTTGCTAATTTTTCTAGATTTGTCATTTCTTCTCTCACTTTGGGATACTTATATGATCTTATTTTTAATTATGACACAGGTATGAATGAGAAGAGTCATGAGCATGTTATTGCTATAGATCAACCTTGAGTTAATTCAACACCTAGGAAGACTAAGGAGCAAGCTGTTATTTCAAAGGAGCCAAATTAGTCCACCTAAGCTGGAATTAATGAGGGGAGTACTCTTTGTTCCCTAGAACTTCTTCATTTAATTCCTTCTATTGTTCAACCTCTTAACCTTGAATTGAAACCTTTACCTTATAGTCTAAAGTTTCTTTTCTTGGATGCAATTATAAATTACTTGTGATAATATCTAATGCATTATTTTTAGATAAAGAGGAAATATTAGTTGGTGTGCTTAAAAATCATATAGGAGCCATAGGTTGGACATTAGCTGATATACTAGGGATTCGTCCATCAATTTGCACCTATAGGATATTACTTAATGAGGAGTCTAAGCTTACTAGACAACCTCAAAGGAGATGAAACCCACTTATTCTAGATGTTGTGAAAAAGGAGATCACTAAACTCCTAAGTGCTGGAATTATTCATCAAATATAAGATAGTGAGTGGTTTAGTTCGGTCTAAGTAGTTCCTAATAGAGTGGTATCATTACGGTTAAAAATGAAAAAAAAAATGATTTGCTTTCAACCAGGGTACAAAATGCATGAAGGGTGTGTATTGACTATAGGAAACTGAATGCATCTACTAAAAAAAACCATTTCCCTCTCCCATTTATTGACTAAATGTTAGAGAGATTAGCAAGGAATTCTCATTGCAATTTTCTTAATGGTTTTTTAGGATACTTTTTGATTTCTATAGCTTCAGAAGATTAAAAGATGGCTACTTTCACTTGCCCCTTTGGTACATTTGCATACAAGAGAATGCATTTTGGTTTGTGTAATGCTCCTGATCATGCTGCAGTTAAATATCTTTCCAAAAAGCCTCAATCCAAGGCATGGTTATTGAGATGGATGCTACTTGTATAAGAGTTCAATGTTGAGGTTAATGATAGAGCTAGACCATAGAAACTTGTAGTTGATCATCGAAGTATAATTCCAAATCAATCAAAAGGTGTAGATAATTTTGATGTTATTTGTGATAATTTTTTGGATGCTACTCTTTTTACTTTAGTTGTTAAAGAGCCATGATTTGCACATATAGTTAATTACTTGGTCACAAATTTAATTCCACACTCTATGTCTCTCTTTTAGGTGCAAAAGCTTAAGAGAAAAGCTCTATACTATGTATAAGACCCCTTCACTTATGGAGGATGTGCAATGACCAGGTGATTAGAAAATAAGTTATAGAAGAAGAATTCCAATCCATATTCTCAACATATCATTCCATGGTTTGTGGTGGTCACTTTAGTGCTAGGAAAACCTATAAGAAAGTATTAGATGTTGGTTTCTATTAGCCTTCCTTGTTTAAAGATGCATATAATTTTTGTAAAGCTTGTGATTAGTGTCAAAGGTTTAAGGGGTTAAGTAAAAGATATAAGATGCCACAACAACCTATTTTATTTTGTTAGGTTTTCGATGTTTGAAGAATAGACTTTATGGGTCCTTTTCCACTATCTTTCAGTTTCTCTTATATTCTACTTGTTATAGATTATCTATCTAGAAGGGTTGAAGTTATTCCCACACACAAGGATGATGCCACTACAGTTTCCAAGTTTCTTAAGTCTTATATCTTTTGTAGATTTAGAATACCAAGGGCTATAGTGAGTGATAGAAACACCTATTTTTGCAATAAGATTTTTAATAACCTATTTTCTAAACTGGGCATCACCCATAAAGTTTCCACTGCTTATTGTCCATAAAATAATGGACAAACTGAGGTATCAAATTGAGAAATCAAGCATATCTTGGAGAAAACTGTCAAACCTTCCAAGAAAGTTTGGAGCCTAAGACTAGAGGAAGCATTATAGGCCTATAGGATTGCCTTTAAGACCCAAATAATAATGTTACCTTATCACATCATTTATGGTAAAACTTGCCACATTCTTATGGAGCTTGAGTACAATGCATATTGGGCTATAAAGGCTTGTAACATGGATATCGAATCCTTAGGCTTGAAAAAGAAGCTGCAACTACAAGAACTACAAGAGATGAGACTAGATGCATATGAGAGTTCACATTTCTACAAAGAAAAGACAAGAATATTGCATGATCAAGACCTTCTTAGGAAGAATTTCGAAGTTGGTCACAAGGTACTACTATTTAGAGCCTGATTCAAATTCAAGCCTGGTAAGTTCAACACTAGATGGGACGACCCATATAAAGTCACCAAAGTTCACAAGTTTGGGATGGTAAAGCTCATTGATGAAGTAATCAGACAAACTTTCAAGGTTAATGGACACCTTTGGAAGCTCTATCATAAGAGCCTCAAACCTCTATAAAGCTTAGGTTTTCTCTTTCCTTCCTTCATCTTTTTATCATATTTTGAGCTTTAATACTTAAGATAAGTGTGGGGGAAGGACAATCCTAGTAGTTTTAGTTTAGTTAGCTTAATTAATAAAACTCCTCGTTTCCCCTTTGTTGTCATGTTGTTTGCTCACTACATCTATTGCACTTTGTCACATTAAGGGCGATACAAGTAGATAAGCGTATGGGGAAGGGATTTCATTTTGAATATTGTGTTTCATGTGCTTCAATGTGATTCATGGATCAAGTAGGCTGTATTAAAATTTTGGCATTTTCTTGCTTTGAAAGTGTAATTTTCTATTTCACATTAAATTTTTTTTAAAGCTATACATGTTCTAAGCTTATTATGATGGCATGATTGATTATTGATCTTAGAGTTGGTACTTGAAATAGATGAATTTTTGCATTCTGATTAGTCTAGTGTTCAGTTGTTTGATATGGGTGAACTTGTGAGAAGTTACTTTTGTTGGAAGGATTTTTTAGCCTATTTCTTTTTTCTAATGGAGTGTTTACCACCTACTCAAGTCAATCACTAGAATTTGTTTGAATTCTTTTTCAAAATCACACTTGCATTTAGATTATTACAGTTGAAAAGGGCATGCATTTCTGATAACCACTCTTCTAAATACTTATCCTAAATGAATTAATCCATTGCCAACCCCCTTTGAGTTATTCATTCTCACAAATCTTTCACTTTAGCAAGCCAAACATGTGTATTTCATCAAGTTTTTCATAGCAATTTTGGTTGAATTTACATTATCAGTATTTTTGTTCACAAGACAATGGAGTGCCATGTTTACAATTTAATAAAAATAAATATATATATTTCAAAAAATGGAAAAGAAAGAAAACAAGAAAAAAGGAAAATATATTGAGAAAAAAGAGAAAGGAAAAAGGAGCACTTCCATTGGATTCTTATGATTAGCAAGTAAAATTGGAATATGTCCTAAGTGATTTGAAGTTTACTATGCTTAACTTTCTCTTAACCCATTATGCATGCTTAGAGCTTGTTCACCATTTCATTCCACATGGCCATTCATCCATCATTTCAATCCTCTTAAGTCCCTTTGATTCATGACTCTAATTGCTACTTAGTGGTGGAGGAAGTAGAATTTTTACAAGTTTATGGTAATTCCTACTTTAGGTGGATTTGAGTGAAATGACCCATGTTTGGGAGATGAGAGAAACACTTTGATCCTTGAGTGCTCTCTTATGTTCATTTTTGTTGAATCAATTGTTTACATTGGCTAATCCTTTGCGTTAGTTCATTTTATGACTATGCTAGCTCAAGGATAAAATTGATTGAGCTTTGCATTCTTGCCCAAACATGTTTAGTTTCTCATTTATATTAATGTTTAATCATGGATTCCTTGCACTTGATTAATTTATTTATTTTTGCCCAAGAGTACAAAAGTTTAATTGTGGGGGAATTTGATATGTCCCAATTTTATATATTATTTTGGGATTCTTATCATATTTTATTGGACTTAAGTGCATTGGTTGTGATAAATTTGTGTCAAGTGTGATTGCATAAAATAAGATTTGTAGAAGAGAGAGGTTAAATTGTTCTAGTTTCTTTGGGATTACTCTTTAATTATGAAATTTTGGAGTTATGATATTACATTGGGCTTGTTTTGCATTGTAGGTTCTATTTGGAAAATTGGAGAAAAGCAAGAAGGAATTTAGCCCAAGGAGTTCATATCCAAGATCCAAGAATCCATGGACCTAAAATTCATCCAAGATCCAACCTGTGACCCAAGACCCATCTTAAACCCGATTAACTCCATCAATTTCACACAAATCTCTTTTCTTCATCATCTCATCATCTCTACCTAATCTTCATCATTTCTCATAATAATTCCACATCCCTCTTTCTTTCATTTTTTCCCCACCATATCCCAATCATTTATTTTTCTCAATTATTCATCCCAGTCTCTCCCACTTTTTTTCCACCTCATCTCACTTTAATCATCATTATTCTGTATCCATTTTATCATCCATTTTTTTATGTTATTTTCATCAATCATTCCAATAATCTCACACTTCACTATATCTCACTTTTTCCCTACCATCTCTCACTTTAATCATCATTATTCTTTCTCCATTTCATCTTCCATTTTTTATGCTATCTTCATCAATCATTTGAATAATTCCATATCTCACTCTCTCTCACTCCCCCCCTTCTCCTATAAAAGAGTACACAACTCTCCTTCTCCCACACACCTCTTCTCCTTTCTTCATTCATTCATTTTCTTAATTTTCTACCCATCCATCCCATCATCCATCTCCTATATTCTCTCAATTTTTTTTTTTCTAATCCCTTCTAATTTCCCTACATAATTTCTCTCTTACATCATGGTTAAAGTGAAGCTAAAGGCAGAGTCTTCTCCTATGTGTGGTTAGAGCTTGGCTTCTTGGAGATGGAGATGAAGATTTGAGTTCTATGCTACAAAGGGGGGGTTTAATTTCTCAATTTTATTTTTAGATTGGGTAATTGATTTCCCAGTTCTAGGATTTTCTTATGCAATTGTGAAACATAGAATTTGGGTACATTATCTTTGAGAATAAATAATTGTAATTTTTAATTGGTTGGCAGTAACTTGATGATTGTATGGAATTACCACCTTACAATGCTATGAGATATTATTTTTTATCATATTTATGATTAGATTATATAATCTTGTATGCTTGTCTTTGATTGTCTCATTTGAGCATCAATTGAAAAGAGGAACAAATTGCTTTTACTCAATTTTAATCACACATTAAGTGGTTTTTAAATAGTGTTTTAATTAGTGGTTGCTAGCTATGTTAATAGGAGTAATTACTAAGTAAGAACACTAGACTCAAGTGGTATCTTAAGGTTTTTTTCCTAAGACTTAATGTAGATTTAACTCCCATATTAATTTGAACAATGATAGCCATCACTCCATTTCCAAAAGCATCTTTCATATAATTTTGAATTTATTTTTTATTCACTTATTTTCATTTAAAGAAAATATAAAAAGTAGTAGCTTAGATTTATTGCATTTAAATTTACTTTCTTTGCATATACAAAATTTCAACACAAAACCTTTGCCAATTGCTTGTTTTTATGCTTAGTTTAGCTTAGGCTTCAAAATAAAGGCTCCTTAAGTGAATACGACCTAAATTGTATTGCTATATTGCACTAAATTTGGTTAACTTTTGACCCTTTGTGACGTAGTTTAGTCAGTGACGATGTAGCTAAACCTTTGAATTATCTTTCGCTTTAATTAAGTTATTTTCATGTTCAGGGCATCAAGGATGATTAGGAATAAAATTAAAATTGGAGCATACATTAATCCTTCCAGTTTCTCCAATATTATTCTGATGTGCATAACTGGGAGAGTTGCGTGATCAGAAAATAACATTCAAACAAAATTATTATAATAAACATTAATAAAATATTACAAAAGTAATATGCTAGTGATCAACACATATAGATAATTTGATTTCGTTCATCACAAAGTAGAGGAACAATTAATTCCCATCATAATTATAAACTAACTAATTGGAAAATATGATTTTAACAAGAGCCATGCATAGTTATTCTCCAACCCGAAAGGACCATACTTGGACCACATCATCCCCATTCAGTCCATTGAGTTATGCCTTCATCATCCAAGTTGATCTCAACATATAGGAAGAGCTCTTTGTCTAATCCCACCTCCTAAACACTATTTTTGGTGTTAAATGATGACTCTATCAAAATAACGTCAGGCATAGTTCTTTTTCTTCGTGAATTATAGCAATTCCCCTTTGCATAAGAAATAACGTTAATATGTCTTAAGGAAGTGAATGCTGACTATGTAATAGGTTCAAGTTTGTGGCATACAAACTCTTTTGGATCAGTAGGCTAAGCTCCGAACCTCACATTTCTTTAATCTTCTTTTTAAACTCTTCAGGCAAATCTGGTGGTGGGTTTGGTCCTCCATGTGGCATTGATTTCTTCTTCTTTTGATGTTCCTCTAAAATAACACAATCTTTATTGTCATCATCATCACAAAGAGTGGTGTGTCTACGCTTCAAACCCCTATGCTTTCCATGTTCAATATTTGAGGGCTTTTTGATATTCTTGGAAACATTTTCTTTTTTGTCACATATAGGATTTTTTTATGTTTATTGGTTTGATTTATTATTCTTTAGATGTTCTTCCAAAGGGATTGAATTTATGTTGTTTCCTTGCTCAAGATTTGAGGCTTTCTGGGTATTCTTGGAAACATTATCTTTTGCATTCTTTGAAGCCTCTTGGTCCAACTTGAGAGAAACAACTTGTGCGACCTTCAACAATGTTTCACAAGCAGAGCAATTAGGGTTCATAGGACGACCTTTGAAGTCATCCATGCTCAATAGTGACATCTTTACGTCGTCTTCTACTTCTTCACTTATACAAAGCCTAGGATAAAAAAGATGAATATAAACATTTTCTTTTACCATATATACCATTACATGACGACAAGGTTGAAAATTAAGTTTGTATTACTATAATTTATGTTTGCAAATTTTCATTTGAAAAGAAAATTTTGTTATGAATGCACAAATAGAAACAAACAAGAAAGAATTAGAACGTTTCCTTTGAAAATAGAAGCAAAAATAAAAATTAATTAATTATTATAATTATCATTTATTTCTTAACATCTCTGTTAAATTCATATATTGATGATACAAATTTATTTTTTAAAATAATTATTTAAACACAATAATTTTAATAAAAGTGATTATTAATGATTTTGCCAAAATTAAATATATTTATTTTTGTAATAAATTTTATAAAAATATATATATGTAATTTCATTAAATATTTTAATAATTACAAGGTTATAATTTTTTAATATATATATATATACACACACACACACACATTTGTGATATCATAATTTGAAAAGTAAATATAAAAAATTGTTGTGTCGAGTACAACATATTGTACATTATAAAGAAAATTGTAAAGAGAAAAACTGGACAAGTCATCATGAATCTAACGTATATTTTAAAAATGTATTTGATTTAATATCTAAATTCTAATGTAATGAAACGATTAAAAAATAACCTTAAAAATTTTAAAATCATAAAAATTAAGAAAACAAAGTTCTAAAATGCACTCTGCCTGCGTTAGTTCTCACACGGCTTTGTCCAATTATTGCTGTGCCTCCAAGCAAAAACAAATGTGAGTATTGATGGTAATGAAATGAAAAGAAAGAAAGAAAAGTATAATTGAATTGAGGATAAAACTTGAGCGGTTACGTTATACCATCGTGGAATTTATTATAATAAACTACATTATGACCCATATATTAGAAATTTTAAATCGATTCAACCAATTAGATTTATCACGCATTTTTTTAATAAATTTTTAAAATGTCGTGACTACAGTTTTCTTAATAAATAGTCATAAATTTGTATGCTTTACTTCATAATTTCCTTTCCTTTTAGATTACTCCTTCTACTATTTATTATGTTATTTTAATGTTGTTGAGTGATGATATATTGCTAATGTATCCGTTTTACATGAGTGGTAAATAATTATAGAACTATATCCTCCTAGAATTTAAGTGGTAAAATTGTTGATATTTATATAAAGAATAACTCTTTACCTAAATTCAAACTTGTTCCTATGTTTTAAAAGAAGAAATAGAGTATTATTAGTGAGTTAATCTCAATTAACTTAATCAAACATTAAAGGAAAATATTTCATTTATATAATATACTATAAAAATATATTTTTATAAATCAAATGTGAAAAATATTTTTAAGGAAAAAAATTTTCGTCTCTACTATTCTAGACCCTATAAAAGCCCAATTGTTAGGAAATTTAATTCAGTAAAAAAAAATGCTCCTGTAAACAGTTGAGAAAATATATTTAAATTTGTTTAAAAAATTGAGTATGAGTTGCTTCATAATTATTGCCGTACAATGAAATAACCAAAATGTTTGCCATCTTATAAAGTGTAAATAATTATTAACAAATAATATTTATAAAATTTAGAGTAAATTATTTGGACTCTTCTGAGCTTTATTGAAATTAAACAAATGTCTGATCTATTTTCAGAATATATATAAATTTTAACTAAGATTTAATTTTTATTGGAGTCTAATTTATATTTTTAACTGAAATATTTTTATTTAAAAATTTCAAGTCATAAAATATATATATAGGCTAATGATATAAAGATCTTTAATTTTGGTTAAAACAAATAACAAATTCCGGCAAACAGCATCAGAAAAGAAATCAGGCACGTGCTCATGATAAACTTAGAAATTGAAACAGAATTGAATAAAGCCTTCAGATCGAGCAGAGGTAAGATGTAGAAAAATAAAGATTTGTTATAGTAATGGGAGATAGGAAAAAGAAACAGAAATACTGAATTGAATAAAACAGAGGGTGACGATATAATAAAGGCATTTAACTATCTTTCTTCCTAGTTTAGTTAATTTAACGTTCAGGGAATCACTAATTATTGGGGATAAAATTAAAATTGGAGGATAGATTAATCCTTCCAGTTTCACCAATATAAACAATTAATAGTTAATATTTATTCTGAAATACATTACTGGGAGAGTCTCATTCAGATAATAACATTTAAACAAAATTAATATAATAAATGATAATAACATATTACGAAAGTAATATGGTATAGATCAACACATACAGGTAACTTGATTTTGTGCATCACTAAATAGAGGAACAAGAACATACAATTAATTCCCATCATAATTAGAAACTAATTAATTGGGAGAACCGATTTTAACAAGAGCCATGCATAGTTGTTCTCCAACCCGAAAGGACCACACTTGGACCACATCATCCACCTATAGCCCATTGACTTTTGCCATCTTCATCCAAGTTGATCTTAGTACATAGGAAGAGCTCTTTCTCAAATCCCACCTTCCAAACACGATGTTTCTGTTGTTAAGTGATGGCTCTATCAAAATGACATCAAGGGCATGGTTATTCTTGTTCATGAATGATAGCAATTTCCCCTTGCGCAAGAAATCAGGATTGTTGAGTTGTTTCAGAGGAAGTGAAAGTCGATTGTGTTGTGGGTTCAAGTCTGTGGCATACAAACTTTTTTGGATTAGCAGACTAAGCTCTGACCCTCCCATTTCTTCTATCTTCTTCTTGAACTCTTCTGGCAAATCTGGTGGTGGATTTGGTCCTCCATGTGGTATTGATTTTTTTTTTTTTTGATGTTCTTTCAAAATAGCACAATCTTTGTTGTCGTCATCATCACAAAGAGTGGTGTGACTACGCTTCAAACCCCTATGATTTCCTTGTTCAATATCTGGGGGTTTCTTAATATTCTTGGAAACATTGTCTTTTTTGTCACGGATAGGATTTTTTGAAGTTTCTTGGGGTGATTTATCTTTTGCGTTATTTGAAGTTTCTTGGTCCAACTTGAGAGAAGCAACTCGTGCAACTTCCAACAATGCTTCCCAAGCAGAGCAATTATAGTTCACAAGACGACCCTTGAAGTCATCCATGCTCAATAATGACATATTTATGTCATCTTCTTCCTCACTGATCTACCAATGGAAAAAAGTGCTTTCAAGGGAATGAACGCTTTAAGAATACCAGGTGCCTATATATATAAATATATATAGTGTGGTTTCCATGTAGAATAAGGTTTCTTGCGTTTGACTTGAAGTTGGAGTAATTTTATCTCATAACCGTTTCTGCTATAATACATTTATCTTTAAAGATTTGTTTTTATTTGTTTATTTAAATTTTAAATAAAAAATCTTTAATCTTTTCTTTCACTTTTAATTATCAATAATAAAGTATGGTAATTCTAGTTAATTATAATCACCTCTAGACGGTGTTATTAAGTAATATAGTTACCACAAAAGTTGTTCTTATTTTAAAATTGTTTTCTTTAAAAACGAATATTTTAAAATTTATAATTAGTGTATAGTTTTTTTATAATAATATAAAAAATGTTCTCTAAAAATTGTTCTTCTTTGAAAATAGTTTCTTGATTTTTGCAAGATATTTGATCGAGAAAATCTTTAAGTGGTGAATATCAATACATCTATCTATAACGGTTTTGTATGTACTTGCAGATTTAATTTTTAAATTAAAGATTTAAAATATTTTCTTTCACTATTAATCTAACAATAATAAAGTATCGTGAATTATAATTGGTATATATGGGTTTTTGAGTTTGACTAGGTCACTAATTAATAATATAAGAAAATCGTTTTGAGTAATTTTAGTTTACAATTTGAAAATATATTGATATTAGATTAAGAAGGGATGAAAAAATACACCTCAAAATTCAAATTTCAATTTAAAAAAATTGGGATGGGCTATTTTGTTACACGGATAAACACATGTCACCACTCAATTTTTTAACATATATATATATATATATATATATATATATGCCGTTGATTTTAGTATTATGACCCATATATTAGAAATTTTAAATCCATTGAACCCATTAAATTTATGACACGTGTATTTCTTTAATATCGTGACCACAGTTTTCTTAGTAAATAGTTATAAAATTGTACGCTTTATTCGATAATTTCCTTTCCTTTTTTATTACTCAATTTATTATTTATTATGTTACGGTAATGTTGTTGAGTGATGATATTTTTGTTAATGTATCCATTTTACATATAAATATAGAAATATGTCCTCCTAGAACTTAAGTAGTAAAATTGTTGATATTTAAAGAATGATAAATCTTTATATCTAAATTCAAACTTGTTCCTATATTTTAGAAGAAGGATATTATTAGTGAGTTAATCTCATTTTACTTAATTCAAACAGTAAAAGGAAAATATTTTACTTATATAATGTATTATAGAAATATATTTTTATAAATCAAATGTGAAAAATATTTTTGAGAAAATTTTTGTCTCTATTATTCTAGACTCCAACACCCTGTTAAAGCTCAATTGTTAGGTCACTCACATTAGGAAATTGAATTCAGTATGTAATATTTCCTGTAAAAAGATGAGAAAATATACTTAAATTTGGTTAAAAAAAATTGAGTATGAGTTGCTTCATAATTAGCGTCATATAATGAAATAACCAATATTTTTGACAACTTATGAAGTGTAAATAATTATTAAGAATTAACATTTTATAAAACTTTGAGTAAATTATTTGGATTTTTCTAAGCTTTATTGAAATTAAACATATGTCTTTCCTACTTTCCGAATATATATTAATGTTAATTAAAAGATTTAACTTTTATTTTAGTCTAATTTATATTCTTAACCGAAATATTTTTATTTAAAATTTTCAACTGATAAAATATTTATCTTGGCTAATGGAAAAATACCATAGTAGAAAATTTTTAAATTGGACTAAAGTATGTGGTGAATTGTAAATGATCTTTTTATTGTTAAGAAAATATCTGTCAGCGATAGTTCTGGTGTATTAATTTACAAGATATAATAATTTCTAAATTAAAGAGATATTTCTTTTTCGCACATTTTTAATTTATTGAAAAATAAGGTAAAGTTATAGTTGGAAAAAATGGTGATGTGTTAACAATCTAAGTTTATATTTTTTAAAAAATTAAATATCATATTTTAATTCTACTTTATATATTTTCTCTAGTTTTATTGTCTAAATATTTTCTTTTGAAAGCCAAGTTCCCCAGAAAGAGTTTGTGCTATTTTAGCCCTAAGATGAAGTTTTCAAATGCATCAATTTGGATATCGATTTTAATTTTTAAAATTTAAATATATATATATATATATATATATATATGGTCAAATCTTGAGCAAATGGTGATTTTCTTTTTTCCTTGGGGTAAATGGTGATTATCAATACATCAATCTTTAAAGGTTTTGTATTTACTTACTGATTTAATTTTTAAATTAAAGATTCTAAATCTATTATCTTTCTATTATTTGACAATCACTTTTTATTGGGATTATTGTGTAATAGAAAATCTAATATAATTTTTTTTATCACAAATAACTTAATAATCTTTTTGTAATTCACCATTTTTATCACCTGCAATCACAAAGGTTTTGTATTTACTTGCTGATTTAAATTTTGAAGTTAAAATTTAAAATTTGTTCTTTCACTGTTAATCTGATGAATAAAAAAGTATCATAAATTCTAATAGGTGAATTGGTGATTTTTGAAAGATTTCTTATTCCTATTACATAACTATTTTATTTTTTAAAGTTTGACTTGGTGACTAAATAATAATATAAGATCGCTTCGAGTTTGACTAAGAAGCTTTAAATGACCCTAAAGAAAAGTTTCTAAGAATATCAAGAAACCTTTTGATCTTGAGTAGGGAAAGTGTAGTCATACCATGCTTTGTGATGACAAAGATTCAATTCTTATGGAAGGACGTCCATAGAAGAAGAAATTGATCCTTCATGTACCGAACCCATTACTAGATTTGCTAGAAGAATTCAAGAAGAAGATTCAAGAAATGAGAGGGCCAGAGCTCACATTGCTAATCTCGAAGAATTGGTTTCCCTCAAATTTGAACCCACAACTCAATTAGGTTTCGTTCCCTAATGCTCGTGACGTGGAATTGATAGAGCCATCACTTGACACCTGGAAGATCGTGTTGGGAAGGTGGGATTTGAGAAAGAGCTCTTCATATGTGCTGAGGTCAATTTGGATGAAGGTGGCTAAAGCCATTGGCAGAAGGTGGATCATGTGGTGCAAGTCTAGTCCTTTCAGGTTGCAGAACAACTGAAGTTTGGCTCTCTTCTAATTAATTACTTTCTAATTGTGATAAAAATTAGTTGTATATTCCTTTTCCTCTTGTAGGTGATTTCTTCTGTGATAAAAGAGCATTACAGCATTTACTGCATTTTCTCTACTAGGTTCATTCAGTGAGAAGATCAAAACATATAAGCATCATTTCTTACTAAGTAACACGATCCAATATGCAGGAAAGGAAAAGAAAAATGCATGCCTTTAATTTATTTTGTTCATGTGCTACTATTCTTCAGATTTGAATGATGTTTTATCTTATATAAACATATAGTATAAATTGGTATCAACAATCTTTATACCACCATCAGCTGCCAAGTGCCATTTCCCTTTACAATCACTTTCACACTCTTTCTATTTCTTTAACATATCCCACTTCTTTTCTTTTCCTTTTGTTTTTTGTGATCTTGGCTTCTCTACATAATCACTTACCACTCTTTCTTCTCCCTTTTTACACATAATCACTCTACATTGTCTTATTTAATTTATTTATCAGAGAAAAAGAGGGCAATAGACGTCAATCTACTTCATCTGCAATTATACTCTTTGTGCATTGAAAGTCATTATTTTTATATCAAAAATCAAATCACATTTTCTTGTTGTATAGAATTTATTTTTACTAAGAAAATATAATAGAAATGGTTGCATTCGTAATACATATCACAATTGAAATAAATTCTCTCGAGAAAAATTGGTTAAAGGAAGTCTAATTAATCCATCCAAGTAAATATTTTACTAAAGGTGTGCTTAGTTGTGGGTTTTTTCGTCTACCTTTAGCAGTTAAAAGGTTTAACCACGGTTAGAAAAACCACAGGTAATGTGTATGTAGTTAAATAATTGCATGCAGTTTTCCAAACCCCTAAAAATACAGGAATTAACTGCAGGTAAACTACAAAAAAAAGTAGTTGTATTTGTACTATTATTTGTAGGTATTTCAAAAAATTTCATTGCAATTTTTCTCCAATTATAGTTAGTTGAGCCATTTCAAAAGTAGCACTTAAAAACGTTGCTAATATGTTTTCTTTATAAAAGAAATATTTAATTTATGTATTTAAATATTTTTTTATACTTAATTGTGTATAAAAACCTCAATTTGAACTAAAAAAAAAGAACAAAACCATTGTCAAATTTCATTCACTGTTGCAAATCACATATTCATCATTGTAACACTTGCTAAAGTTAATGTAAAAATTTTTCTCTTAGCAAGAATGAAGTCATAAATATTTTTAGTGTGTTTTATTAATTAGATATAAGCTTTGGCTTAGTGGTAAGTCAAGGCATCCGGAATCACGATGGTGTTGCTTTGAGATGCAACTTCCTCCTCCTTTAAAAATTTTTTGGAGATGACACGTGTCTGCCCCAGGCAAAAATTATGAAACTGCCCTTCTCTTTTTTTTCTTCCCTTCCGTGGCTTCTTCTCCTTCTTCAGAATGTAGCTCTCTTTCTCTCTCTGTTCTACATGTCACTGCCACGGACAGTCATGCCACCACCTCCAGCCAATTTCCTCCTTCACTGATGACACCCTCTGGATAGCCATTGCCTGCAGTTGGTCAGCGACAGTAGCTTTTCCGGCAGTTTTCATGACAATTAAGAGCAATAGTTTTTTAGTGGATTTTGGTGAGTTTTAATCATTTTTTTCATGACAATGATGTTAGGAGAAGCATTTTCAATCCTTTTCCATTGAATTTCAGCTTTGGAAACATGATTTTAGGCAAGTTTTTGAGAGTTGTTCTGATAGGGACTAAACTGAGAAGTTTTGAAATTTTAAGGTTTTCAGAAAATCGTGAAATACTGCAATTTAATGGATTTAAATTGGTCTTATAAGAACACTTTTAAGTTGTATGACATGAAACCCTATTGTTCTTCATGGTTTTACTTGGGTTGTAGGTAGAAGTATGAAATTTGGGACTAAAGTGAAAATTCAAAAAGTTTTTAAGGCAGTGAATGTAAATTGATGAAAATTCTGGGAAAGTTAAGTGATGGAATCAAGGAATTTGAGCTAGGGCTTGTTTTTAGTAATGATAAAGAAGTGGAATATGAAATTGGAAATGAAAATATGAAGAATTAAAGAGAAGGAAGAAATATGTGATAAATTAATGTTATGGGATTATGGTTGCTTTATAACTTTGTTAAGGTATCATAATGAACCTAAATTGCTATGTTTAGTGATGGGAATTGAGGAAAGTACATTTTTATGATATAGGGATTGTGGATGAATTTTATTGTTAACCAATAAGAGAAGACAAGGTTATTTTAGAGTACGTCATTCACCAGGTAAGCGATAGCTCTTCCAATCGTATGATTACCATTGTGTTTATGGTATCATAATTGTTAGACTTGTTAGTCTTTCACATGAACTATGACTTATGATTGGTATGTGATATCCATGTAAAACTATAAAAGAGAGGTTTGCATAAAAAGGGAATGTTTTATTAGAGAATTGATATTGAAAAGGAAAACTCATGTATGGCAGTTCCTTAAATTTAGGGAGGACGCTATAAGACGGATAGTTTAGCATGATCTTGTGACTCAGAACCGTATGGGTGATTGACCCTGAGATATTGTGTGCTCTCGATAGATGATTAAACTACATGGACCCCGAGTCCATAACCGATGTTAGATGTCTTTGATAGTCCTCCCTAGAATCTAAGTTCTGATCCAACCGTATTTTGTATAAAAAGGAAGGTTTTCACATGTCTTTTAATAAGAATCCAAGGATTGAGTTCCCTTGATTGTTTGATAAAAATATACAAGAGCTAAGTACCCTTAACTAATGAGAGATTTTTTGAGGGCTGTGGATCTTCGACTATGAAAATGTGATTTCCATGGGTTAAGTACCCTTGACCGATTTAATTTTTCATGGAATGAATTTTATTGCTTGTTTATGGCTTTAAGTGTTAAGGGTTCAAATAATGATTTATCAAAAACTAATAAGTTTGAAAGGTATTATTGATTTATTACTATAATGTTACCCATTTATGTTTTATTGAATTTCAGGCAGCCATCTAGAGCAATTTGTTGACCAAGAAGGTTAGAGGAGCCTTATTGGTACTGTGGATGTTTTGATTTCCCTATTTTGTTAGGGGTTTTTTATTCTTTTGTTAAAGTGTAGTTTGATAATGCTGTAAATAGATGTAAATGATATGTATGACCACAGGTAAATTCCCCACTCCCCTACTGTGTTATAGTTATCTCTGAATTGAATTTAGAGCTGAGCTCTCTTTTATGAATATTATTGCTCTGGCAGATATTTGTAGAAACTTCGGGAGGTCTTAGTTACAAAGGAGACTCTGCCAAAATTTCTACAAATTATGTATGTATGAGAATATGCTTGAATATGAATGTCCATGATGTATGAGTTTCAATTCGGTTAAGGAATCAACTTGTTAGACTTACAGAGATGAGCTACTCTTATTATCTGCGTCAGTCACACTCTGGGAATTGGGATGTGACAATCATACATTACCTGGTTATAAATATAACAATGTCATAATCTAAAAAGAGTTTTACAAAGTCCTAGATTTAATTATAACATCCAAAACATGGTCCTAAAGTTACTACAATATTGTAGAGACTATTGATGTTCCCAATCAGATTGGTGTAAAGAAAAGTTTGCATGTCCGCTTGCACAATTAAGTGGCTAAATATAAGATATGGAAAATATAATATAAGACATAATTATCATTGAACTTATAATATAAATGAACTATAATTATTTGATTAAGGACATTTTTGGTGATGTTTGAAAGGGTGCAAATCAGGAGGAACTTGACCTTAACAATTTTGCAGTATGAAACTCTTCGTTGCATCGATCTTAGATTCCAAGCAGGTGACCTTATTTTCTAGCTATGTATATGTAGGAGTAGATGAGTTCATTCCTTTATAACACTGAGATGGATGTCTAAATACTTGATAAGGGCATGGAGCCAATCCTAACCCACGAATAGGATCATGGTGCTCTTGACCACCTAAAACTAAGGCCAATGAATTTTGAATGGATATTACTTGTGAAGTGGACATTAGATTAGATTCAAATTCAATAATTTATTCCTTTGTCAGCCAAATCAATTTGGGAAATGAAAAAAGAGAACAACACCCAACTAAAAACTAAGTCCATAAACTCTGCACCAATTGCACAGACCAAATCTATTCAATTTAAATAAACGAGCAACCACATTGATTGTTTTAGCCCCCTCATTACTAAACAACCTTAAAATGTGTTTATGCGTAACAGTCCAAACTTCACTTCTATTGATTTGGCGACCACACTCCAGATATTGGCAATACAAATAAACAAAGATCTTAGTCTTCAAAGTAACCCTTTTTTAAATAAATAAAAAAAAAAAACACAACATACCTCAAAACAAACAAATTTGACGGATGGGGGAGCAGTGATGACGGTGAGTGGACCAGCTGATTACAACATCCAGAGGTGACAGAACTCAGTGGCATGGTAGAGGCAAACTAGGACGAATGGCGGCCAAAATGAACTCCCTTTCTCTCCTTTCATGCAGTTGCGCTCCCCATCTTTCTCTTCACGCGGCGTTGAGATGACTTTGCAAAAGGGAAGGGTATTTTTTGAAAGGTTTAGTCATGGTTCTCCCAACAATTGTGGTTAATTAACTGCAGTTTTAACCAACTGGAATTAATGTGCTACGACACTAATTGTAGTTAACTTACAAACCGCACTTAATGACTCTTGCCTGTGATTTTTCTTGCAGTTAGTTTAGCCATGGGCAATGAACCGCAAGTAAATACAAAAATTTTGGTAGTGTTTCCAGCCTGACTCTTTCTCACGTGATGTTGACACTGCGCACCAAGATTAACTACATAGTGAATGTAGACTTGGCTCTCAGAAAAACTATTTATCTTAATTAATTGAAGTATTCTGTTTTGTTTCTAGAAGTTAAAATAAATATGTTACTATTAAGTAACTGCAGAGATAATGATTTTTTTTTTCTATGAAAAACAAATAGAAAAGAATTAGAACTTTTGCCTATGAAAATAGAAGCAAAAATAAGAAATACTTTATTAATATAATCTTCATTTATTTTTTAACAACTCTAGTCACTTTTAGCTTGTTTCATCCAGTTTATTAATTAATATATTTTTTGAGTAATTAAATAGTAAAATATATCTTTGAAGATAATATTCTTAAAATATCTTAGTATATAATTTTGTCAATTATATTTTTTTTTATTTGATGTAGTACTTTTTATAATTTTTTGATTGAAACTTTACTTTAACTATATATTTTAAACTTTAAAAAATTTCAAAATGAAGAATATTCTAGTAAAAAAGATTTTGCATTGGACTCAAGTATATAACAATTTTATGAAAGAAAGTCTGTGTATAGTCTAAAAATCAGTAAAGCTAGATCTACGTAATTTACTCTATATTTTATAAATTCTTAATGCTAAATAATTATTTACACTTTGGCAAAAATGTTGGTTCTTTTAATATATGTCGTAATTACGATGAAGTCCAAAGCTTCTCAAAGTGAAACTTAATCGTTACTTAAATATCTTAGTTTCCTTTTTCCTCAGTTTGGCAACAACGGTAATAATCCAAAAATTGGACACATGACTATCAATTAGGACTCCTATCAACAATATTTATACATGGAATAGGAAAGTTTTGTTAAATTATTAATTGATCTCCAAGTCAAACTCCAAAAATCATAGATTAATTACCTAGTAGGAAACGATTCTATATGGAAAGAAATTCTGATGGTGTATATAAACATATAACTTGGTTACAACGTACTTTCATCTCAACATTCATTCTATTCAATTCGGAGCACTCCTTTCCTTTATCAATGAGAGAATTAGCAGAAGATGAAGAAGACAAGTCACTCTTGACTTCAAGGATCATTACATGATCTCAGATTGCTATGCTTGGGAGGCATTGTTGGAAGTCTGACGAGTTGCTTCTCTTAAGTTGCACCATGAAATTTATATAACCTGAAAGAAAATGTATCCAAAAATATCAAAAAGCCCTTAGATGATAGATCTTGAACTGAGAAAGCGTACCTGTTTGAAGTGTATTCATGCTACTCTCTGCAAAGCCAAAGATTCATTTCTTTTGGAGGAACATCAAAAGAAGCAGAAATCGACATCACATGGAGGACCAAACCCACCTTCGAATTTGCCAGAAGAGTTCAAGAAGAAGATTGAGGAAACAGGAGGGTTTAGAGTCGAAGCTTAGTCTGCTATTCTATAAGAGTTTGTATTGCACAGACTTGAGCCCACAACTCAATCGGCCTTTTCTTCCTCAGAATCAGATCAACAATCCAGATTTCTTGTGCAGAGGGGAATCACTATCGTTCACAAAGAAGAACATGCCCTTGACATCATTTTGATAGAGCCACACTTCACACCAAAAAAGATTGTGTTTAGGAGGTAAGATTTGACAAAGTTTTTGCTGATGGTGAATGATGTGGTGCAAATCTGGTCCTTTTGGGTTCACCAACAACTGTGCATGGCTCCTTCGAAACTCACTTCTTCCAATTCAGTGATGAATTGAATCAAGTTGTTAGTGTGCGTTCAGTAGTATATTACTCTTCGTAATATGTGTCACATACACAGTATTTTTTATATCTCTGTTTTCAAGATTAGTATTAATGAACATATATATGAAATGTAGGGAATGGCAGTAGTGAAGTAAAGTATTTGTGTTGACTGAAGGGAATGTGCAGAGTGCAATAAAATGGACAAACTAGATGGATTGTATGATCTTCAATGGCCGATCAATATGTAATGGATACGATTTCTGATTGCTTTATTTTGCTTGTGTGTGTAAGAGAGAGAGGCAGAGGCAGTGGGCTATTTGAATATGTTCTATTAAGTTATTCAATCAAATTATGACAAGTAGATTCCTTCACAAAACCATCAATATTCTCAGAATTTAGTTTCCTAAAAGCATGAAAATTATCTGTTATTTTTAAATTTATATAATCAATCTCCTCCTAAAATAGATTTAGTTATTAATTAATGAAAAAAATTATGTGTACTTTCTATATTTGTAAGATTTGACTTGGTAATTAATGACAAAGACAATCCCAGCCCTCTCATTTATGAGAGTATAGTGGACAATTTACAACAATCTTCCTATACAGGTAACAAAATTTTCCGTTCTTTTTTTTTTTCTTATTGGTTTCTCTTTTTCAAGACTTCAATTTTGTTTTCATTCAATATTTCTTCTCATGTATAAATCTCATTCGATTGGCTAGGTCTCACATTAGGAAATTGAATCCAGTGAAAAATATTTTGGATAAAAAGCTGAGAAAATATATTTATACTTGATTTTAAAAATGAGTATCAGTTGCTTCATAATTAGCGTCCTATATTGAAAGAACTAATATTTTTTATATCTTATAAAGTGTAAATAATTATTAAACACTAAAAGTAAATTATTTGGCCTTTTCTAAACTTTATGGAAATTAAATAAATATCTTTTCCATTGTCAGTATACAAACATACATACATATATATATATATATATATATATAGATTTTTACTAAAAAAATTATTTATTTTTTTAACTAAGAAATTTTTTATTTTAAATTTTCAAGTGAGAAATATATATTAAGGTTAATAAAAGAAACCTTAGTTAACAAAAATTTAAATTGGACTCAAGTGTGAGGTAAAATTTAAATGATTTATTATTATTTTAAAAATATCTATCACCGAAGGTTTTGGTGTATCAACAAGAAATAATAATTTTTAAATTAAAGAGATGGTTTTTCCTCACAGTTTTATTTAATGAATAATAAAGTAAAGTAAGTTATTGTGGCAATAAAACCTAAGGAGTGAAAGGCATACCTCCTAAATCATCACTACTATTTCTAACAGTGATATATACATCTAATATAGCTAGTTTCCCAACTTATTGTCCATTGTTTGCGTAAAGGATTCAAGTTTCAAGGCACTCCATATCAATTCATATGTTGTCCCGGTTTCTGCAATGAGGACCTCACATATCTACTCTTGTTATTCCCATATATAACAATGATTTATCTCATACAATGACTACCCCTGCTAACTACAACTTCTACAGTACTCTTTCGTAGTCAACCTTATCATGACTTTAGAGAACCACTGAATCATTATTCCCTCTTCCAACTGTTTCTGTTATTAACAATTAACTGAATTCCAACTAATCAATTAACTACTAACCAACATTCACTGAATCATCGAGACCAAATGCTTTCATTATGAGAATAAACACTCTTATTTCAAGACAATGTATCACGTGCCAAGACAAGAATGCACGTTAATCCCATTTCAAATTGCATACAAGCCCGAGATAGGTCCACATCTCTTAAACAATTCACCCGTTTTAACTACTATTACATGAAACAAAAGTTCTGATGCTATATATAGAACTTGGTACTGCATACTTTCATCTCAACGTTCATTCCTGTTGGAGCATATCTATCCTTTTGTGCATCAGTGAGAAGAAGAGATTTCACTTTCGAGCATGGATGACTTCATGGGTCACCCCATGAACCCAAATTGCTCTACTTCGGAAGTTCCGTCGGACCAAGAAGCGTCAAATAACCCAGAAGAAAACTTTTCCATGAATATCAAGAAACCTACTGATCATGAGCAAGGAAAGCGTAGTCATACCACTCTCTGTGATGACAAAGATTCGATTCAATTGAAAGAACATCAAAAGAAGAAGAAAGTGAAGCGTCATGTACTAAACCCACTACTGAATTTTGTCAGAAGAGTTGAAAACGAAGATTGAAGAAATAGGAGGATCAGAGCTCACTATAATAATCCAAAAGTATGTGTTTCCCTCAGACTAGAGCCCACAACAATATATATATATGTTGTAAACACCCTATTTCAAACAAAAATTCTAAAAGAATAGAAAATGAACAATTGAAACATTAAAGTCATAGGATAGATTTGAAATAAAAGTGAAATTTTAAAATTAATGATTTCAAAATTAGATGACAAAGATATCTTTTTTTTTTTTTTTTGGTTATTTACCTTTTTCTTTTTCTTTCAAAAGTGGCACTGTTTATAAGTATCAGATTTAAATAGCAACCTCAAATAATGAAATTGGGTGCATAAGACGTGTTGAGTTGAAAGTGAAAGTGATATTAAGTTAGATGTTGCTTGCACTTGTGTGATTTTCGAGGAATGAAGATCCACTTGATAATAATACATGAATTTATTTATTTGTTTTTTTTCATGTGTGGTCTTTCATAAAATTATTGCATTACTTTTGAAGAAATATATTTAGTTATAGTATTTGATGTTGCTGGCATTTGTGGGAACCCTCGGTGAATAAAGATCCATTTGATAACAATATACGAATTTATTTGTTTATTCTTCTTATGTGGGGTCTATGGTGAAGTGATTGCATTATTTTTGAACAAATATATTAAGTATATGTTTGATGCTTGTTTGAGGTGGGGTCTATGATGCACATTTTAACGTTCTATCCTTTTTTTTAATCATTTTTTATAATAAAATAATAAAAAGAAAGAAATTGACAAACAAATGAAACCAAAAATAAATTTATGTTTATCAATAATAAAAAATAATTTAGGTTTCAATGACCCATACCCAATTCTTATTTTGAATAAAAGTTAATTGAAAAAGAACAAAAATATTTTTGTTTAGAGCTTTCTTAATTCATTCAAAATACAAATAAATATCTGATTCCAAAAAGTTCTTTTCACTTTACAAAATTACTTTCTTTTGAATGGCCCATAAAAAATCCAAAAAATATATTTTTATTTTCTTTTGAAATTCTTATTTTAGATTCAAATAAAAATCTAAATAAATTACTCCTTTAAGAAGTTCCGAAAAAATGCTAAAAAAATTAAAATTAAAGAGGAAAAAAATGAAGAGAGCAAACGAGTGAGATTACATTGGTTTTGTGAATTGGAACATATCAATCAAATCTAAAATTTGTCAATCTTGTCCATTTTCCCAAAAATAGAAATAGAAATCAAAAATAATTTCTTTGGCATTTTAGATTACTACGTGAGGTCCTTAATTTCCTTAGGTACTTGAGAATCAACTAAAAGAGGCTACATGAGATCCCTAGTCTCCTCAGGTCTAAAAAGTTAATATTTGTCTTTTTAAAAGTAAAAAAAGGTGGAACAATTCAAAAAATGAAAGAAATGGTTTGTTTTGCCCATTATTTGTAATTAAAAATCCTGAAAATACTTTTTCATTATAATTTTGCTTTCAAAGTTAAAATTAAAAGATTGAAAAAAATTTAAAAGAGAAAATGAAAGGAGTAAGGAAGTTTTATCAAATTTATTTCCTAAATTAAAATACGCCAATTGAAATTCAATCCCGTTTTGTTTACGAAAATTTATTTAATTTCAACTCTCCTGTTCTTTTCACAAAAATATAAAACCACCAGCCAACTGCCACATATTTTGGTTGAACTACATGAGTTTTGATCCCTATTGCAGGGGGCATAGTTCCTAAGCTCTGATCCTAGGTCAAGTCTACCTTTGTAAATATTTCATTTTTCCTCCTTTATTTTATTTTCTGAATTTCTTTATTATTTTCCGTTTTTTACGTGTGATTGATAAGAGTAATCGAAATTTGAATCCAGGCCATATGCATTTTACTTAATCAACTTTGGGAAATCATTCTTGATAACGAGTGTTGTGGGATGCCTAACACTTTCCCCACACACAATTGACTCTCAAACTTGTTCCCTAGATTGTTGGCCACCTTATCTCATAAATTGGTTTTTCCAAAATTTATCCTTTAAAAATTTTGGTGGCGACTCCTAAATTTTGGTTTTCATTTTTTTAAAAGCAAAAATTAAAATTATTCTTTTTTCCTTGCCATGCGATCACATTTTAGGTGTGACAGTTTGGCGACTCCATTGGGAAACTTTGGAAAGTCCAGCCCATTTAAGTTGATTGTGCAAAATATTATGGCCTTCTTTTTCTTTTATTTTGATTACTCTTTTACATGTTGTCTATCTTTCATGCTTAAATTAGATAACATATTTTGATTCACATGCCTTATTTAACACGAGTACAATGGTGTTTGTTTAAATACACTTGTATATATTTAGGATAGACAATATTTAGATGCTCTGTTTGCTTGTTTATTAATTGTATATTTGTTTCTATTTTAATAATATATTTGGCTATAGTAACAACATGTGCTTGGCTAGATAACATGAGGATTAAAACCTTAGGGTAGAGGACTCTTATATATTTACCTACACTTTTCTTGTCTAATCTACTTAGCAGATGAGGGGTAGGTAGTCTTTAAGCAAGAGTTATGATTGCTTTGTTAGCCCAGGCAATCAACACCCAAGAGGGGGGATGAATTAGGTGTTTACAAAATTTCAATTCTTTTCATAATTTGCTTCACATAAATCCTTGTTTTAGAATTATGCTTGGAAGAATACTATATAAAGCAACAATTATATGTATCAATGAAGGCTTAATGTAAATACTTGGAGTATATGTATATCAATACTTCAAGTGCAATATCAATAATAAATGCTTGAGAATAAATATGATGATTCAGAATGTAAAGAATGTAAAAAGTATAAGGATAGAGAAAGCAAACTCAGTAATTTATCCTGGTTCAGCTCCAATCCAAGCCTATGTCTAGTCCCCAAGCAATCTCTTGGAATTTTCCACTATCTCAATAATTAATTATAGCAACAAAGAGGGAGAACCTCATCCTTAATCTTTAATCCCAGGAAGAACCTCTTCCTTACACTTAAACAGGGGAACCTCCCCCTCAACCTAAGCTCACCCTTGCTTGACTCTCTCAATGACCTCCTTCATCTTCTTTCTCACTTAGAAGAAAGGAATACAAAAGAATAACCTATTTCAAAGAAGTAAACATACAAATGAAGCTCTAAGAACTTGAATAACAAAGAATTTGCAAGTTAATGATCTTTGTTTCTCTCTCAAGAATGATATAACAAGTGAAGGATCACATTCTAGCACTTAGTTCTACTAAAAAATATGTTTGGAATGTTATATTTAAAGAGCAAGATGAGATATAGCCATTACTAACTCAAAAGAGCTATTATTTATGTCAGAAAACTACCTCTAGGAGTGACTAGTAGATTGTCGGTGGCTTATTAGTTGACTGCCCATTAAAATATGATTGTTATTTCAAATTAGGGACTAACCAATTGATAGTTGGGAGCTAACCAGTCAACTGTTCACTTTCTGGATTGTACTAATTGACTTGCTAAAAGTGGCTGGTTGAACGGTCACTTATAGTGACGTAGTCCCAACTTCAAATGGACATAACTTTCTCATCTTAAATCCAATTTAAGTGAATGACCTATGGTTGGAAAGATCTTTAAGTCTAGTTTCAAATGCAACAAGTTTCATATTAAAAACCAATAAATTTTTGGATATATGATTAAAAGAGAGACCAAAGGTCAGAATATAGTTTTATGTAGAATCCATATCTTGTCACTCAATTTTATAAGGTCATATCTTTTTCATTTAAACTCTGTTTTAAGTGAATGATCTATCATTGAAAATATCTTCGAGACTAATTTCTAATCAAATAAGTTTCATAGCCATATCTCATATGGCTTATGAGATATACATAAAATAGTGATCAAAGGTCAAAAATAATTTTTAGCAAAATCTATATCTCACTATCTTTTAAGTGAACCAAAATATCTTGAGCCAATAAATGCAATTCTAAATCATTGAATTTTTACAAAATAATACTTAGCCTATGATAATTATACCTATTCAATTTGTTGGCAATCTTGGTGCATCCAAGCTTCAAATCCTTAACGTCTTCATTGCTTAGAGCATCTTTCCTTCTTGCTATCTTTGTGTAAAGCACGATATTGATATTTCATCCTTTTCACTTAAATGCCCACTCTTCTTTCTTAGGACCATCCAACACATAATATATATTCATCTTACAAACCAAATAGTTAGTCCAAGTAGTTAATCAATTAAGTACAAATTACTATTATATTTGTGACTTATATTTTTCATAAATTTATTATCATCAAAACAATCTCAACAATCTCCCCCTTTTTTATGATGCCAATTTACCAATGAAAAATATGTCAAATAATTAACTATTCAATGTATAAGTATATGCATATATTTTTCTTCTCATTTCTCTCCCCCTTTGTCACATCAAAAAGGGAGGAAGAGAACATCTAGGCCCAATTTTAATCTCTACCCCTATTTGACATCAGTAAGAAGGTTCAAAGAAGACAATATATATCAAAGTTTAAGCATATATTCCTCTATTAATCAAATGTATCATATTATGATGTCACTTTGGTATAAGGTAGGTCTCATCAAAACAATCATTTTTTTAGAGTCACCAAGATTCAAGTTATGCACAATATGATTGATAGAATATATTATCAAATCTATATTTCATTCCATATCTCAACAACCATGTAAAGTTTGCAATTATTTCATAGATGTATAATTTTATCATATTTGAAAATGTTTTCCATATGCATGATGTCACAAACATTTTCCATACATAGAATTAAATAAAAAAATAAGAAGATGTTACCTTCTACGATAGATAGATGAATATAATGTATAACCCATTTTGCTCGTTCCAAAGAAAAATCTTTCGTTGAAAAAACTTATTTCTTCATTCAAAATGTAAGAGCTATAAGGATGATATTTCAAAGAAAATTCCTTTTAAAAAAAGCACTTGATAGACATTTAAAGCTAAGCATAAGGAGACATTCACAATCTATATGTGTAATCTCTTTTCTCATTTCAAAAGAAGATAATTTTGAATCAATTCAAATCATTTTGGAATGAAAAAAAGAGTAATTTTATGAAAGAGGAATACCATAGGGGATAAAACGATATTACTATAAAAGCATAAGTCTCCCTATATTCTTGAATGATTGTCATGAAAATAAGGATTGTCATTTGAAAAACAATGTTGCCTTTCACAATATAATGTTCAATAAAATTTTATTTGTTTAGGCTTTATTGAATACAATTTCATTTGAGAACAATTTCATTAAAAGTTATCATATGAATTGTATAATTCCCCTTATATGTTTGAATGATAGCTTTAGGATTAAATAGTCCCATTTGAAAAACATGGCTTCCTTTCACAAACTCATTTTCAATAAACTTTTTATGTTTATAAGCTTTAATGAATACAATCTCAACAATTTTAGGTTCTTAATACTTAAAATTTCAATTTAAAACTCTGGAGGTTCAATTGATTTAAAAAGAGTATGCAAAATTTTTTGAAAAAGTTTTGTGAGCTTTACTTAAGAATGAGCAAGCTTTCAAGGAGAATAGCTCAACCATGAGAATGTATGCAATAGGGATCATAATATATTCAATATATAAACAACCTATACAATCAAAGACAAGTCAAACAATGACAAATAATGCATATACAATTAATTATCATATATATCATTGATTTGCACACATTTCATATTATAGACACTTATTATTGCCAATATAATCAAACAATCTAGAGAGTATCTTTCAAAATTGATATGAGAGATCATAGAGCTATAGAGATACTCAACAATTTTGACAATGTTGAGATGCGTCTTGATTTGTTACTTCCTCTTGGAATTTAGCCAATATCTATCCACTCTTTAATGATATCCTAGATTGAATCTTTGAGTTAAGCATATTACATTTAGCTTGAATATGAAGCTCACTGCCTAAGTAGAAACTTAAGGTTGATTCAACAATTAGCATAATTTGAAATTTTTGACATTTTAAAAATAATTACCTTTGGAAAATATGAGATCTATTTTTAAGATGAAAGTATTAAAATGAATAGATTACGGATTTGCCAATTTATCTTCATTTAAGAAATTTTAAGTGAAACTAAGGAGGCTCAAGAAATAAGAATTTTAAAAAGCCAAAAAGATGTTTCATTTTATTAAAAGAGTGTTAAACTTGTTTTTCCATCATTTTTTCCAAATCTTTCCAAGTTATTCTGGTGGAGCTTATTGTTGGCTATCTGTAGATTTTCTCATATTATCATGCTCATCAATATATAAGACATAATGCATTTGAAAGCATATGATTCACATAAAATTTATTTTGAATGAGCATGTTCTATGACATGGATATTCACTCATGATTACAACTCATGCCACTCCATAATATTTAAGCCAACTTTATAATTCTCTTAAAATAGGATCAAAATCAAGTTCACTTCTCTATGAATATTCATGAGCCAAATTTTTGCCTTTGATAAAGATTTCACAAATCATCTCATAAAACTAATTTTCAAAGGAAAACCAAATTTTGGCCTGTGAAAATTCATTTAGAGAGTCTAAGAGATGTCATATATAAAAATTTTCACAAATAATTTCAATAATTTTCAAGAAAAAAATGTTGATATTCAAAATTTCATTTCATGGAGTCTTGAAGGAAACAAAATCTTTCTCTTTCAAACCTAAGAGCTGTATGAGACAATGGGATAGGTTGTTAAACAATATATTTCAATTAAGCACAAAAGGATCCCACTAAATCACATGTTCAAGTATAGAAGATTACTTATAGACAAACTTGTACATTTCAAAAACATGTACCCTTCTAGCAATTGCAATATCATATAATTAATATTTGAACATGGATTGCTATAAAAGCAAAAGAAGGACACAAATACTCCAAATAATAATTTTTCACCTAATTATGATGCATATAGAGTGAGTAAGTTATAGGTATTACCATAATTGTAGTCTTTCATGTCCTTGTATTCAACTACTTGGCATTGGTGTAAAGTTGCTTATTTTCCATTTTAAATTTTGAAACCAATATGCATGCTTCAAGAATTTTGAAATGTATGCTTCATTAAGGGTGTCGTAACCGAACGTACGGCGAGAAGGATAAAAGTGTTTAAATTGATTCCCAAAAATGAATCTTGAAAATCAATTTATTTGGAGTCGCCACCAAAATTTTTTTAACGAAAAAATTTGGGAAACCAATTTAAAATAAAAATAAAAATAAAATGGCAATATGGTCTATGAAATCAGAGATGAGTTCGGGAGTCTATTTGAGTGTAGGGAAGGTGTTAGGCACCTCACAACACCCGTCTATAAGGACGGTTACCTTAAACCAGTCAGTTGAAATAGAATATGGCTTTTAAATTTATCTCAATTACCGTTTCATCGACATACATGCTCGTTAAACAGAGGAGACAAAACAGCAACAATGAAAGCACACAGATAAATATTTATAAAGGGCAGACTTGACCTAGGATGAAAGCCTAGGGCCTACATACCCTGCGATAGGGATCAAAGTCCACATAGTTCGACCAAATGGCATGTTTATTGGTTGATGATTTATGGATTTTGTGATGAGTACAGGAGGGTTTCAATTAAATAGATTTTTGTAAACAAAACATAATTGAGATTTGGTTTGTGATTTTAATTTACGACAACCTGATTAATCTAACCTTCTTGACCTCTTCATTTTTCTTTCTTTTTAATTTAGTATTATTTTTTGTTTCTGGGATTTTAATCTTTATTTTGAAATTTAAATGAAATAATTATAAAGAATGAATTCAATCACGTAAAGAAAAAAAATTATTTAATTAAGACATTTATTTTCATAATATTGTTATTATTGTTATTATTATTTTAAAACAAGTATGTGCTGATTTTGGGGATCCAAGGAGATTAAAATCTCACATGACCCCATGCAATCGAGGAGAACAATATTCTCACACGATAATTTCGTAAATAATAGAAGGTATTTAATTAAGGTAAATATTTAATTATTATTATTTTTAAAACCAATGTGTACCAAATTTAGGGATCTAAGGAGATTAAAATCTCACATGATCCCATGCAATCGAGGAGAACAAAATTCTCACATGATAATTTCATAAATAATGGAAAATATTTAATTAAAGTAAATATTTAATTATTATTATTTTTAAAACAAGTGTGTACTAATTTTAGGGATCTAAAGAGATTAAAATCTCACATGATCCCATGCAATCGAGGAGAACAAAATCCTCACATGATAATTTCATAAATAATGGAAAATATTTAATTAAAGTAAATATTTAATTATTATTATTTTTACAACAAATATGCTAATTTTAAAGATCTACGGAGATTAAAATCTCACATGATCTCATGCAATCGAGGAGGACAAAATCCTCACATAATAATTTCATAAATAATGGAAAATTATTTAATTAAAGTAAATATTTAATTATTATTGTTCTGCTTGGTCTCCTCTCCCTCCTCATGGTTTCGCTACTTTCTGCTCGGTCTCCTCTCCCTCCTCTCAGTTTCGCTACGTTCAGCTTGGTCTCCTCTCCCTCCTCTCGGTTTCGTTCCTTTCTACTCAGTCTCATCTCCCTCCTCTCAGTTTTGCTACTTTCTTCTCGATCTCCTCTCCCTCCTCTCGGTTTTGCTACTTTCTGCTTGGTCTTGGTGTCCCTTCTCCCTCCTCTCAGTTTCGTTCCTTTCTCTGAGCTTTTCTTCCCTCTCTATCCTCTTTACTCATCTCGGCCTCCATTCTTCTGCCCTTCTCTGGCTTTTAATCATCCTCTTTTTCTGTCTCATTCCCCAGTAACCAAATAATCAGCCTCCCCCATGATTTAGACCTTCAGAGATTCTTTTCCCAATTCGTGGTTCCCTCCCTGAAGATAAAGATCTGGTCAAAGTATAAGCAGGATCCAAAGTAGTCCTCCTTCTCTTGTGTCTCTATCTCTGCAGTCTAATGTAGCAGCAAGAATCAACTTGCTTTCCTAAATGGTGCAATCTGTAACTCTGAAGAACCCATCCACTGTGCCTGTAACCCTTTGCATGCTTTAATATTTGTCCTGTTCAGACCTGTGTTTTCTTTTTCTATAATATTATATTAACATTATTATATGCATATATATATATATATATTATGTTTTTCCTTATGTTTTATTTCTTATTTCATTTTTCATATTTTGATCTTTATTTGTTTTTCCTATTTAGAGTTATTATTTTTCTCTTGACACCCGTTATACATCCGCTTAATGAATTAACTAATTGATCAATTACTTAATCATTAATTTTTATTCTTATCTCATTTTGGGGTGGGGTGTTCACAAAGGGTGGTTGTTTTTGTTCCATCTATATTACACTTTTGTTTGGTATTCCTAATACTCCTTGAACCTTTCACTTTTTAAAAAATAAAGATTTACATAGAAACAAATTCTCATAATAAAGTATACAGAACAATGAAGCATTTATGCAATAGAAAGCTACTAAGAAGATGAATCTTATGATATAATCATTCATAAATGTTTTCCCTCATTAATTTAAAGTCTATAGGTTGTGTATAAATAGTTAGAAGTCCAATAGATGCATTAGGAGTAAGAGGGAAGTCAAAATTTTCAGAATTTGTAAGTTACAAAACTATTATAGCTTCTCTGCCATAGGCCAGTTGATGCTCTCTCATGGCCAGTTGACTGCTTAAGCTTTCCCTCTTAAAAATTTAAATTTTGGATCCCAATAGTTGATTGCTCACTCTTAGCCAATCAACTTGTCACTCACAGAGAGCCTATAATTGATAGTCTCAAGGTTGGCAGTTGACTAATGCTTGATTTGGGAGGTGACCAATCAACTACTCATAGTGGCTAGTCAACTGCCTACTTCTAGAGAGCTCCCAGTTGACCTGGCTTAAGTTGGTTGCTAACTGGTCTCACAAAGAGTACCCAGTCGATCAAATTTCAAGTTGGTAGCAGACTAGGGGCATTTTAGGAGGTGACTAGTCAACTGCTGGCTAGTGGCTAGTCAACTGTTCACTGATAGTAAGCTTCCAAATCAGTTTTTCTTAACTTTTAAGACTTTAGACTGATTCTACATTCATTTTAAATTATTCTTATCAACTTAGTATCATTTAAAAAGGCTTCTATGACATGATTGAACATTGAAAATATCTAAAACCTAAGTATTTCATTGAAAAATTTTCAAAATAAACTTTGTAATTTATCAAAACCTTAATGTTTTCACCAAATAGGCTCCTTTCATCTTCTGTAATGTAAATTATTTCTGTTTTATGGTAATGAATACATATTGGTTCCCAAGATTTAATGTATAGTAATATTTGAAAACAATAATAATAGGAATATGATATAAGTGATAACGACAAAATCATATTTTTATTCAAGTAATGGTTTATAACAATGATCTTTTTAATTTGTTTTGATAAGAAAAGCAATAATAACATGAGGAGATAATGATTATCCATTCTCAATAGAAGATATAAATATATTATGCATATGAGAAAGGATAAAAATGACCATAAATTGTTGAGCTCATACTCCTTGCTTAGGATTGCCCTAATCATTATAGACTTAATTAATCCTTAAGATTCCTCTATTGTTCTCCATTTATATTGTATACTTACGGTGGAGATTTTCCTTTTTATCTATAAAAAAATATAACTTTTTTTCTTTGGCACCTAATCAATTAGGAACCATGTAAGGTTAGATTATAAAGGCTTTAATATGTTTATATGCCTTGAAGAATTAGATATGCCAAAACAAGATGATTGAGCATATTATATTGATCATGTAATCATTCATGTATCCAATCTACACTATCCCTTTTTATCAATATATAAGCATAGTAAACAACATGGGGGATTGATACAAAGCATTGCATATCTCATACACATTCATCTAAGGAGATGAATCATGATCATTATATATCAATAACAATATATTCACATGGATTTAATTAATTCAATGATTATACCTAAGACCATTTGTAATTTACCTCAATGGATATTAAATATGGTTAAGTATGAGGTTCAGTCACTTGATACCTTGGCCATGGTAATTGAAGGATGCCATTTTCTTCCATAATGCTTCTACTTATAAGTTTTGAACTTTGCAATTCTATTTGGCACTTGAGAAGCTCTCTTTTGTAGTTCCTTTTTTTCTATGCCAATTGGTCTATCACTATGAGGAATTTTTTGCACAATTGAAGCACTAGAAGGACTTGTGAATGCCCATCTCAACTTGGGTCTATGAATGTTAGTACAATTATTTCTAGAGCATTTAGAAACCCAAATATATTTATTTCTCACATGAGAATTTCTTCTAATAGGGCATAGGTGAGAAATATGTCCTCCATAACCATAATAATTGCAAATAATGTGTACAAAAGCCTTTTGAGAAACAATTCTAGAAAACTTTTTCCTTTTGTTAGAATGGTATCTTAAATTATGAAATTCAAAGTTCCTTTTTAAATCTTTCTCCTTTGGAAACTTGGAGAGCACACAAGTTGAATTTTTAATAAATGAATCATTTTCAATCTTTGAATCACAATAACTTGAACAATGAATATTCAGAGATATTGTCTCATGTAACTTATCAAATGCATGTGTCACTCTTTCATAAGTATTGTAAAGTTTAGAATTGTCAAATACCTTCAAGTTTTTGTGAGCTAAAGATTGATGATTTTCCAATTCTTACTTGACATGCGTACTTTGGGAATCTTCCTCTTTTTCATTGTTGTCGAAGCTTTCTTGAAAATTTTCATCTTCTTTCCCAATTCAACGTTGATAATCTTCAAGAGACATAGAGCATGTTCTTTATCTTGCACAATCCCTTGAAGGCTAACAACAATTACAACTTCAACAACATGATTTGAATGATACAAAACATGAAGAGTATCCCTTATATTTTTAGCATTACAGTAATTTTTGATTCTAACATAATCATGCTCATTTAAGCCATCATATAATATATGCATTGCTCTAATATTCAATGAAAATAACTTTTTATCATACTTATTCCATTCATTTCTTGGTTTAGAGGTAAAACCATCTTGCACTACATCCCATAAGTCAATATCAAGAGATTCAATATAACATTTCATTCTAGCTTTCCAAAAATAAAAACTAATAGCATCATGCAAAGGGGGTTTAGTGATATCAAATCCTTCCATTAATGTAAAACATTCAATGGTTGCCATTCAAACTCTTGAGACTGTTAAGTCCTTTAAACAAGAACTAGACTCTGATACCACTTGTTAGCCCAAGCAGCTGATACCAAAGAGGGGGCGAATTTGATGTTTATAGACATTCGTTTCACAATTTGCTTAATAGAAATCCATATTCAAAATTATGCTTGGAAGAGTATGATGAAAAGTAACAATTATATACATAAATAAAGGGTTAATGTAAATTCTTGGAGTAGATGTATATCAATACTTCAAGTGTAATATCAACATCAAATGCTTGAGAATAAATATGATGACTCCAAATGTAAAGAGTATAAGGATAGAGAAAGCAAACTCAGTAATTTATCCTAGTTTGGCTCCAATCCAAGCCTACATCTAGTCCTCAAGCAACTTCTTAGGATTTTCTACTGTCTTAATAATTAATTATAACAACAATAAGGGAAAACCACTTCCTTAATCTCAAATCCCAAGAAGAACCTCTTCTTTACACTTAAACAGGGGAAACCCCCCTCAACCCAAGCACACCCATGCTTGACTCCTTCAAGGAACCTCATTTAGTTTCACTCTCACTAAGAAGAAAGAAATACTAAAAAATAACCTCTTTCAAAGAAGTAGATATACAAATGAAGCTCTAAGAACTCAAATGACAAAGAATTGGTAAGTTAGGCTTAATGATCATTGTTTCTCTCTTAAGAATGATATAACAAGTTAAGGATCACATTCTAGCACTTGGTTCTACTAAAAAATATGTTTGGAATGTCATATTTAAATATCAAGATGAGATATAGTCGTTACTCACTTAAAAGAGCTATTATTTATGTCATAAAATTGTCTTTAGGAGCGACTAATAAACTGTCAATGGCTTATTAGTCAACTGCCCATTAAAATATGACTTTTATATCAAATTAGAGACTGACCAATCAACTATTGGGGGCTAACCAGTCGACTGCTCACTTTCTGGACTGTACCAATCGACTTGCCACAGGTGGCCAGTCGGCTAGTCACTTATAGTGACGTAGTCCCAACTTCAAATGGTCATAACTTTCTCATCTTAAATCGAATTTAAGTGAATAACATATGGTTGGAAAGATATTTAAGTCTAGTTTCCAATACAATAAGTTTCATATAAAAAATCAATATATTTTTGGATATATGATTAAAAGAGTGATCAAAGGTCAGAATATAGTTTTATGCTGAATCCATATCTCATCATTCAACTTTATAAGGTTATATCTTTTTCATGCAAAGTCCATTTTAAGTGAATGACCTATAATTTAAAATATATTTGAGTCTAGTTCCTAATAAAATAAGTTTCAAAGCCATATCCCATATGGTTTATGAGATACATAAAATAGTGACCAAAGGTAAAAAGTGATTTTAAGCAAAATCTATATCTCACTATCTTTTAAGTCTAAACTTATATTTTGAGAATCAAAATATCTTGAGCCAATAAATGCAATTCTAGATCATTGAATTTTTACAATACAGCCTATGATAATTATACATATTCAATACATTGGCTATTTTTATGCATCCAAGCTTTAAATCCTTAACTTCTTCATTGCTTAGAGCATCTTTCCTTCTTGCTATCATTGTGTGAAGCATGATATTGATATTTCATCCTTTTTACTTCAATGCCCACTCTTCTTTCTTAGGACCATCCTACACATAATAGATATTCATTTTGTAAACCAAATAGTTAGTCCAAGTAGTTAATCAATTAAGCACAAATTACTATTATATTTGTGACTTATATTTTTCATATATTTGTCATCATCAAAACAATATCAACATGCTCTCCTCACGCACTTCACAAATACACATTACCTCACACAAGTTCATTTTTGGGTCCTATACCTAGGTTTTTATGCACCTTAGGTTAGTCAATGTTTCTAATGGTTTCCACATGTGGATTTATGCCTCCTATGTTTACCATGAAAAATTCATTTGCATTGTGCCTTGCTGTATAAACTTAACCTACATGGGATTTTCCTCCCCTTATGGTTAGGTTTGTATTAGAAGTTCTTCATCCTTGTGGTGGAGGCAATCTGATAACCTTTATTTCCTTAGGAAGATAGATCCACCATCTTAACCTGCACGATAATAGTCAAAACTTAGTAATCTTACCCATATAGTTAGTATTTGATGTTCATAGGTTTAGCATCCTCTACTTAAGGTTTCTTTGAGTTAAGACATAGGAGGACGTCCCTTTTTCTTTATGTAACATGTAACATGCATACTATTATTTTATGATCAAACTTATAGGTGGGCAATTCAGTGTCGCACCTTACTGGAATGGTTGGTGCGATGTCATTGCACTAGAAGACACAAATTAATTAAAATAAAGTATGAATAAACAAAACTGTCTATAGCCTGTAAGGGGATTTCAAACCTTGACACTTCATAATCATACATTACATGGGCATTCTTTTACATAGAAATTTCCTTGAAAAGGGAAACTTTTATAATTCATTATTACTTGAAAAAAAAAACGATCAGTACAAGAGTGAACCAATGACTGTTCAATGCAACCTTAGACTGAAAAAACCCTTACTATTAATAGTGTGGAGGATTGTTCCCTCTTTCTAGTTAATGGTCAACTCCCTTTCCCTATGAGATCTTTTATCTCTTAAGAAAATTGAGTTTTGTGAACTTATACACCGATCAAATAATGCAATGATCATAGTAAATAGTGCACTATTAGCAAAGTATTCTTTAACTTACATTGAATGTTTTTTCAGAATTAAATCATTGATATTTGAACAAATTAGTGAAACAAAATAATACTGGTTATAGCCAAGTCGTTTGAAGAAGATCATATTGCCTTTATGCCCAGTTTTCATGCAATAAAGGATTTGTTACTTATGAAATGGACTGTTAAACATGTACTTCCTGTGGGTAAATAAGTCATAGCGTGGTATAAGACAAGTACTAGTCATCTGCTGACATATCGAAAGATGAAAAATAACCAAAAAAAAAAAAAACAATAACATAAAGTAATAATAGTGACCAAATAAATTTCCATATTCATATTATTCCAATGGATTTTACTCCCCTTGTTCCTTAAGTTGTTCTATTAAGAGTTCCAAGCATAATGGCAAAAACAAGTTTTGCTTCACTTTAAAGCTTAAATCTAACCCTATTGATAGGCCTAAACCTTTCAAAAGCTAATCGTTGTTCTTCTTCCTTCGAAACAACATGCTTTAAAGGGAGACAAAACATTCCTTTTTAGGGTTCACTTTCACTTTAAAATTGATTTTTAGTCAACATGATAGACTAAAGATAAAATAACTTACTGTGTTACCCTTTTAACAAGTTATTAGGTTGACACTGGTTATTTTGGAAGCTGAAGTTTTCTCAGCATTAGTCATGTAGAAACCTTGTTCTCTCCTAGTTTAACTATCAATTTCCACTTCCCCGTGATGCAATGAGCATCATGAGGAAAGAAGTTTTAATACACCCCTTATGCCAAAAGAATGTAGCATTGCCTTTCTGAGGATCAGGGTCATTTTTCTTTCTTTCTTTAATAATAAAATAAGCATCTAAAGGGGAAGAGGATAGTTTCTCCTTATAAAGACTTCATTTTTGTTATTAAACATAAATAAATTACATCCATGCATATGTGTGGTGCATTTCATGAAAATCCTAGATTTTGGAAAGATAAGATTTTCTTTATTCATTTGTCATGGAAAATTTAGGCTTAAGCTAAGGTCTTGAAAGAAAGTTGCACTTGAGAATGTCCAAGATAAAATAAGTGGTGGTCCAAAAAGCAAAGTAATTAACATCAGTCATAGATACAACATTAAGGAGTAATAATCCCTATTCAAATAGAGATAAAGGTTACTTAAGTGGCTAGTCTGTGACTCTTTGTATGACTTTCCACTTCAACTTGTTACCTCCCACCCACCATCAACCCTAACCAATTGACAGAATCCAAACTATTCTAGAAATTGTTGACATTTCTATCAAATCCACTCTTCATCATCACAAACCTGACATGCTTAAGGTCAAAGACTACTTTGTTCACAAAGAATCAACAACCTTCCATCTAACTTTCACATGACTAGCTATAATGGTGTTATGACCTTTCCTTTATTAGTCTTTATTAACTTAAGGTTGTGATTTCACTAAGAAATAGTTAAGCACTTGAGAGAATGGCACATTATATTTTTGATCAAAATTGGAAGGGAATCTCCATGCCAACCATCATATGGACCATAGGATCACCTTAAAGTAAGAAGAAATTCCATTTTTATCATTTCTTCATTAGATAATGCTTGCGTAGTTAACCTATTTTATCTAGTTGAAGTCCAAAGCTTGTGGAAGCAGATTCATTTATTAGACCTTATCTTATTTAGCATTATCAATGCAGTGTTTGTGTGTTGCAAATTCACCATAACACATCTTCCATGCATACCATTCCACAATTCAAGGATGAAAAAAAATGAAAAAATCATGCAGTATTCTTTTTAAAAATTTTTAATTGATGAGGAAAATGGTCACACTAGAAGGAGATTCAAGAAAATAAATAAAATATAGATGATAACTTATGCCTCCAGAACAAGTTATGCCATGGATACAAGGCTTTCTTTGTCTCTTAAAAAAAGAAGGAGTTATCCTCAATCACCCTAATTGAGCCAAAAGTAGGGTAGTGTCTTTCCTTCATAACTCTGAATTCCTGGGTAGGGCTAACTCTAAGATGCTTTTATACCGATGACTCATATATCAAGAAAGGATCAAATTCATTCAGTTATCCAAATGCTATTCAAACTTTGCCACCCACTTTGAGACTTCAAGATCTTTCAAACACCCAACACGAATTGAACCTGGGGAGCAATGAGAATTTAATATAAGAGCTCTCTAAGTGTTAGAATGATTTCCTTTTAAAGGAAGAAAATGAACAAAGTGTGAAAATGCATTGGAGAAAATGAAAAGATGAAAAATTAGAATCCTTGTGAAGAAGCCCATGTTGAACAAAAATTAAAGAAAAAGAACCTTCAAAAGAGAACTCTTTCTCCATAAGAATAAACCCATTGAGAAAGAATTTCCTATTGAACGAAAAGAGAAAAATAATTTTACTTAACATGAGTTTGGAAGAGTAAAGTTGTCGTAATCGACCTTTCGGCGAAATAGATAAAAGTGTTTAAATTGATTCCCATAAATGAATATTGAAAATCAATTCATTTGGAGTCACAACCAAAATTTTTAGTGGAAAACCAATGTAAAACAAAAAGAAAAAGGCAACATGGTTTGTGAAAACAGAGATGGGTTCGGGAGTCTATTTGAGTATGGGGAAGGTGTTAGGAACCCCACAACACCCATCCATAAGGACGGTTACCTTAAACTAGTCAGCTAAAATAGAATATGACCTTAAATTTATCTCAATTACCCTTTTATTGGCAATAATAGAGGCAAACAGATAGATATTTACAAAGGGCAGACTTGACCTAGGATGAAAGCCTAGGGCCTACATACCCTACGATAAGGATCAAAGTCCACGTAGTTTGACCAAAAAGACATGTTCATTGAGTGATGATTTGTACATTTTGCGATAAGAACAGGAAGGTTCAAAAATAGATTTTCGTAAACAAAATGGAATTGGGATTTGATTTGTGTGTTTTAATTCTGCTACAATTTGATTGATCTTGCTTTCCTGATCTCTTTGTTTTCTCTTAATAGTTTTTTTATTTATTTTTGAAATTTTGAATACTATATTCTAAATTTTAAATGAAATGATTATAAAGAACGAATTCGATCACATAAAGAAAGAAAGAAAAAATTATTTAATTAAAACATTTATTTTCGTATTATTGTTATTATTATTTTAAAACAAGCATGTGTTGATTTTAGGGATCCAAGGAGATTAAAATCTCACATGACCCCATGCAATTGAGGAGAACAATATTCTCACACGATAATTTCGTAAATAATAGAAGGTATTTAATTAAGGTAAATATTTAATTATTATTATTTTTAGAACCACTGTGTGCCAAATTTAAGGATCTAAAAAGATTAAAATCTCACATGATCCCGTGCAATCAAGGAGAACAAAATTCTCACACGATAATTTCATAAATAATAGAAAATATTTAATTAAAGTAAATATTTAAATTTTTTTTTTACAACAAATGTGCTAATTTTAAAGATTTAAGGAGATTAAAATCTCACATGATCTCATGTAATCGAAGAGGACAAAATCCTCACACGATAATTTTATAAATAATGGAAAATATTTAATTAAAGTCAATATTTAATTATTATTATTTTTAAACCAAGTGTGTACTAATTTTAGGGATCTAAAGATATTAAAATCACACATGATCTCATGCAAATGAGATGAACCGAATCCTCACACGATAATTTCATAAATACTGGAAAATATTTAATTAAAGTCAATATTTAATTATTATTATTTTAAAAACAAATGTGCTAATTTTAAAAGATTTAAGGAGATTAAAATCTCACATGATCTCATGCAATCAAGGAGAACAATATTCTCATATGATGATTTCATAAATAATGGAAAATTATTTAATTAAATTAAATATTTAATTATTATTGTTTTGTATTATTATTATTATTAGCAACAAATATGTATTAATTTTTAGGATCTAAGGGGATCGAAATCTCACACAATCCCAAACATCCAAGGAGAACAATATTTTCACTTGATAATTTCTTTAAAACTTTACTTATAAAGCCAAGAAGAAAAGAAAAAAAAAATTATTAATCCCATATAAAAATAACAATACTAATAATAACACATTAATTAATTAATCAATTAACTAATAAACTAAAAAAAACAAAGAAGCTGAATGAGGACACACGAAATGAATTGCAACGTGAACATCCACATGTATGCATGAGAATTACCTGGCTTCATCTCGGTGGGCTGCTCTTTCCAGTGACTCTCCTCCTCCAACGGTTCTACTCGGCCTTCCTTAGTTCACCGTAGCTCCTCCCCTCAACAATCTTTCTCTCTCCTCGGCTCACCACGAATCCTTCTCGGTCTCCCTTAGTTTTCAACGTTTCTCTCTCAGTTTACAGGGCTCCTCTCATACCCTTCAATAGCCTCTTCTTCCTTTTAATTCCCACAAAAGTACCTCAGCTCTGTCTTGCTCTGTATCACCCTCCAGTAGCTCTCATTTCCACCCTTCTCTTGCTGCTTCTCTCTCTCTCTACGGTCAGTAGTGGGCAACTCTGTTGAACTCTGTTTTGGGCTGCCAAAATAGAGGATTTTACTCCACTTAGATGGCTTTTAGTTCTACCCCTTCTTGGCTTGCATTCGGTCCTGTTCTTTCTCTCCTCCTTTCAGTTTGTCTCTCTTTTGCTCGGTCTCCTCTCCCTCCTCTTAGTTTCTCTACTTGTCTCGGCTTCTCTTCCCTCTCTCCCCTCTCTACTCATCTCGACCTCTCTTTTCTCTCTCCCCTCTCTACTCATCTTGGCTTAAACCTCCAACACTCCTCTCTTTTCTCCTCCAGCCATAGTTTCACCGTCCAGTAGTCTCTCAGTTTTAAGCCTCCAGCCTTCTTCTCTTTTTTTGGTCTTCTCGGTCCAGTAGTTTCTCGATTTTAAGCCTCCAGCCTTCTTCCCTTTTATTTTCTTCTCGATCTAGCAGTCTCTTCTGAAAAACTCCCCCTTTTCCTCTCCTTTTCAGCCCTCTTTATCCTCTTTTTCTAGTGCACACTACCTCCTTTTCAGCCCCTTACCTCTGCTTCTGCTCATCTCCACTTTCAACAGCAAATCCCCCTTTTTTTGCCGTGTCTCTTGCCCCTTTTTCTTTTCAGCCCTCCTTGTGTCCTTTTGTTTCTTATGAGAGTGTGTGAAAGTGGTGTGTGTGTCCGTGAGTGTGTGGAAGTGTCAGTGGGAGTGTGTGAGTGTGAAAATGTGTAAAAGCAAGTGAGAGTGTGTGAGAGCAAGTAAGAGTAAGTTTGCATTTTTATTTTAATTAGGTGGCCTTTCTCTCCTCTTTGTATTTGGATCAATTCAAAAATTTGTTAACCTTATTCATTTTTATTTTTTGCAAGATGATTATCATGTCTTTACTTCAAATATGTATTTTGAATTTTTTCTTTTAATATTTTTTTGTTTTGTATTTGGTTTTTCCCATGTTAATTCTATCTTTTTCTTTTTGCATTTTTATTTTTAATTAATTAACTTTTTAAGATTTTTAATTTTATTTATTATCCTTACTATGGTTATTATTATTATTATTATTATTTTAGGTGGGGTGTTCACAAAAGTTATCAAAGAGGAATTTCTTGCTACAACAGCATGGTTGTAAGAGTAAAATTCTTATTTTGACCTTACATAAATATTTGGGCCATTAAATCATTTCCTTTCTTCAGCCAAAATTTTCACCGATACTTAAATTGGGCTAGTCCATTCTAATACTTAACTTTGCAGCTTGCATGCACTGTAACACCTTGAATTTGGAATTAAGGTATCTTCTAGTCCAGCATCTACTTTCCATTTAACACTACTTTGTGAACCATCACGCATGTTAGTGAGCATTATCACTCCCTATATTTCTTCAAACTGGGCCAAGTCATCTCCTTTAATAGATTCCCACTTTGCACTTATTAATGTATGACTGCATTGAGGTTGGTAAGTAAAATACGAGTAAATTTCAATTGTTAACCTTTCAAGCATTAATAACAAAAGAATTGATGGGAAATGCGATTAGGTTTAAGTCCAAAGGTCTTATCCGTAATAATTGAGACAAGGAAATAAATTGATCTAAGGGTCAAAAGTAAGGTAATTTGGTTTGGACATCTTGATTGAAACCACTATAAATATTGGTTCAATTCATAAGGAGCTTGCACTTAAACTTATTGATTACAATAAACAAAGAAGCTCCCACAAATTAAACTTGTTGACTAAGGCAGGCAAATAAGCTTCTAAGACTTAAATTTGTTTAACCAGGGCTAGCTATAGAGTTAAGGTGAGGAATTTTCCATAAAACAAATGAATAAGAAAAATTTGTATCTTTTAAGCTTTTAGCAGATTTATGCATCATGTGTTTGCACTATTTTTTTCTTTTTTGCAATAGCAAAGTGTATTTCGTAAAATGTCTAAAAAGGGAAAGGAGGAAGACATCATTCTTTTCTGTTCACATTAATTTGTTTCTTTCATGAAAAAACAAACATGTTATCCTAGTTTTGACTTTCTAAGGGGTTCATCCCTTTTGAAGGTAATGGCCATACTTCTTTTACCTTTCTTTAGAATTAGGGCCTAAAGGGTCAGCATTCCAATCTTAATAAAGAACATAGCCTCTATACAAAAAAAAAAAAAAAACAAAATTTAGCATTCTTACAAATCTAAATATTCCTTGAGAATCATGCATCTTACATATATGGTCAGCATATGCATCATACATCTCATTTTTTGTAGTGTGGGGAATCACTTCCCTACTTGCCAATACACTATTTGCTTTTATGCTTGCATCAGTTCAGGCATCATTTCAAGTCTTGCATAAGTCCAGGCATCCTCTCAAAGTCTTGTATAAGTCTAGGCACCCTTACCTTTTTGCACAAAGCCTTGTCAGATAGACACTCCAAAGCCTAATTCTGGCTGGCACCTTTCAAAGCCCTATAATGGCAGGCACCCCTAAAGCTCAATACCAGCTGGTACCTAAAAGCCTTGTGAAGACAGGCACCTTTCAAAGCCCTATAATGACAAGCACCCCAAAGCCTAGTTTCAGCTAGCACTTTCTAAAAGCCCTGTAAGACAAGCACTCCTAAAGCCCAGTTCTGGCTGGCACCCTTCAAAAGCCTTGTAAAACAGGCACCTTCCAAAGCCCTGTAATGGTAGGTACCTGTGAACACCCCACCCAAATTAACAATAATAATATTCACAATAATAATAATAACTAGAATTAAAAAATAAAAAAATAAAATAAAATAAAATAATAATAACAATTAATCAAAACAAAATTGCAAAAAAGTAATATGAAAAAAAACCCAAATATAAGAACCAAAAACAATAAAAAGGAAAATTCAAGATGTATGTTTGAAGAAGAGACATGGCAATCATCTTGCAAAGAAATAAAATGAACAAGGCCACATACTTGAAATGGAATTGCAAGACACTCTCACTTGCTCACACTCACCCACTCTCACATGCTCACTTGCTCCCACATGCTCACTTGCCCTCACACACATGACACACATCACTCTCACATGCTCACTTGCTCCCCACATGCTCATTTGCCCTCACACACATGACACACATCATTCTCACACACTCACACTCCCATTCACGGACACATTACTCTCACACACTCACACTCACACTCTCACATGCTCATTTGCTCCCATATGATCATTTGCTCTCACACACATGACACACACCACTCTCACACACTCACATTCTCACTCACAGACACATCACTCTCACACACTCACACTCACACTCTCATACACTCTCACTCATGGACACACACACTCACCACATGCATGCACCCATGCACACACTTGCACAAGAGGATAAGGGGGACAAAAAAGCAAGTGGGAGTGGTTCTGCAACATGGCAGAAAGTGGGGTGGCTGGAGCAGTGAGAGAGGAGTGTGGCGTGGCTGGAGATGGCAACAAAAGGAGGGGACCATGTGCAGCAAAGTGGTGGCTGGAAGTTGCAGAAAAATCAAAGGAAAAAGGGAGCAACATGGCAGAAAAAGGGGGGTGGCGTTGGAGCATAAAGGGAGGCAGCAAACCGAGAGGAAGGAGGAGAAAAAAGCTAGAGAGAAAAGAGGTCTCGGCTAAGAAGAAAAGAGAGCTGGAGAAGAGAAGAAAGGAAGGAAAAAGAAAGAGGAACCACGTTGAAAAGGGAGAGCCACGTGGCCAAGAAGGGAAGAGGAGCTGAAGAAGAAAGGAAGAGCAACGAAGATAGCAACAAACCGAGAGGAACAACGCTGAATGAAAAGAGAGAAGGGAGTCAGCAACGTGAGGGAGAAACCAAGTTGAACGAAGCAAGGAAGCAAGGCAGCCACGTGAAGAAAGAACAGCAGGGAAACGAACTAGAAACGAGGCAGCAAATCGAGAGCTAAACTACAGAAATCTAGAGCTGAACGAAGCTGTCCAACGAGCAGAAAAATCATGGAAGTAACGTCCAAAATTCTGGAGTGAAAAGGTGCTGAAGTTCAGACCATCCAAGGAGCAGAAAAATGGAGAGTTGGATGCCAAAATGATGTGCATAAACAAGGAAGTCTGAATCCAAAACAAAGTGGCAGCAAAAGGGAGGAATAGAAGCTGAACCATGGAGGAGAAAAAACTCTGTTTTGAGCTCAAAAAATAGAGGTGAACAGAAGAGAGCTTAGGGAGCACAAGGAAGAAGAGGAAGTGTGGAGAAGAAGAGAAGCTTTCAGCCTCCATCCTCTAGCCGAGAAGTAGAGACACTTTCTGTAGAATTTCCAGCACTGGAACCAACCAAAAAACTCCAACAAAGCTGTCCAACGAAACTCCAATGAAGCTGCCCGTTTCTGCACTTCCAGCCAAGACCAGCAACTTTGAGGGGCTGTTGGAGGTCCATCTTCCATTGTTGGGTGAGGAGGAGAAGATCCTTCTTCATTGGAGCACAAGGGAGGAGCTAAAACGCCAGGTATGGCTGCACGTTCTTCACTTGGCCGAGAATTCTGCTGCATGCTACTGTTCACTCGATTTCCTTCAAGACCACTTCATGCATGTGCACTATTCATGTGTTTTAATATGAGAAGCTACTGTTCACGTGCTTAAATTTGTTTAGTTTCATTCATTATGATTGTTTAGACATTAGTTTTGATTAATTATGGCTATTACGTATAAAATTAGCATGTGAGAATTTTGTTGTTCTTGATTGCCGGGATTATGAGTTTTTTTTTTTTCATCTCCTGAAATCCTTGAAATTAATCAAATAATTGGAAGACAATGAATATTAATGAAAGAATGTTGCAAAATAATTGAATGATAATTAATGAATATTGTCATGACGGATAAAATTATCGTGTGAGAATTTTGTTCTCCTCGATTACCGGGGGTTATGTGAGATATTAATCTCCTTAAATCCTTGCAATTAGTTGAATAATGCAAAAGTGACAATTAATATTAATGAAATATTAATTAATAAATGGTGAAAAAAATAAAGGAATGACAATATATACTAATGAAATATCAATAATTGAATGATGATTAATATCGGCATGGTGGATAAAATTATCGTGTGAGAATTTTGTTCTCCTCGATTACTGGGGATTATGTGAGATATCAATCTCTTTAAATCCCTACAATGAATTGGATAATTAAAAAGTAACAATGATACTAATGAAATATTAATGGGTGAATGGTGGAAAATAAATTAACCATAATTAAATGTTAAATTTGGATTAAATCATAATAATAATCATAATCAAAATGCTTGCTTTAATAAACATTCCTATTATTTGCGAAATTATCGTGTGAGAATATTGTTCTCCTCGATTGTGCGGGATTACGTGAGGTTCTAATCTCCTTAAATCCCTATAATTAATTCTGAAATGACAATAATATTAATAATAATACAAAAATGAATAAATGGACAATAATTAAATATTAACTTTAATTAAATATTTATGCAAAATGGATCGTGTGAGAATACTTGTCTCTCCTCGACTTCCCGAGCTCGTGTGAGATTTTAATCTCCATAGAACCCGAAAATTAGCATATATTTGTTCAAAGACAAACAGATAAACCAATAAATAATAGCACTTAAATTAAATTGTCTACCAATAATCAATAATGATAATAATAATCAATATTTATCAACAATAAATTCAAAAACTCATAAAATAAAAAATATATTCCTTTCATTATAAATTATGCATTAATTCCCGAAATATAAACTCTCAAAACAAAATAATAATAATAATAAAATCGACAAAAAATCTTAAAAGAGAAAATGTGAAGAGTTCAGGAGAACGAGGCTAATCAGATTGTAGTAAATTAAAACATACAAACCAAATTCCTATCCCGTTTTGTTTACAATGATCTGTTTCAATTAACATCCCCCTATTCTCATCACAAATCAAAAAACCACCAATCACAAAAATGTCTTTTGGTCGAACTATGTGGACTTTGATCCCTCTCACGGGGTACGTAGGCCCTAGGCTCTCATCCTAGGTCAAGTCCGTCCTTTGTAAATATCCATAAGTTTGCATGCATTTTTGTTTTTTTGTCTCCTAGGTCTAACGTGCATCCATGTCAATAAAAGGGTAATCGAGATTAATTAAGGGCCATATTCTATTTCAACTAACTAGTTTAAGGTAACCGCCCTTATGGGCAGGTGTTGTGGGGTGCCTAACACCTTCCCCACACTCAAATAGACTCCCGAACCCATCTCTGACCTCGCAGACCATTTCGCCTTTTTCTTTTTCATTTAAATTGGTTTTCCGAAGTTTTCCATTAAAAATTTTGGTGGTGACTCCTAATAAAGTTGATTTTCAAAATTCCGTTTTTGGGAATCGGTTTTAAACCTATTTTAATTCCATTCTGCCGAAAGGTTGGTTACGACAGTACCCTTAAAGCCCAGTATCAGCTGACTCCCTTCAAAGCCTTGTAATGATAGGCACTTTAAACCCTAGTTCCAATTGGGACCTTTTAAAGCCCTGTAAAGATAGACACTTTTCAAACCCCTGTAACAGCAGACACCCTAAAGCTAGTTTAGGCTGGCACCTTCCAAAGCATTGTAAAGACAAACACCCTTCAAAGCCCTATAATAGTAGGCACCTTCAAAGCCCAGTTTCGGCTGGCACTTTTCCAAAACTTTATAAAGACAGGCACCCTTCAAAGCCCTATAACGACAAGTACCCTCAAAGCCTAGTTCCAATTAGCTCCCTTCAAAGCCCTGTAATAGCAAACACCCCAAAGCCAAATACTGGCTGACACCCTCAAAGCCTTATAACGATAGGCATTCTAAAGCCCTGTAATGACAAGGGCCTGAAAGCCTAATTACACTGGTGCCCTTAAATCCTTAGCTTATAGTGAGCATAGGTTTTCTTTCACTAGATAATTTGTTTGTTTACATCTTTACTAGCTCTTAGGTAAGACCCAGAAAGTGCATCACTCGCTTCAATTACGTATGAGATATGTAAAGAGGGGTAACTATGAACACCCTATTTCAAAATTTTTCTTAAAAAGAATAGAAAATAAAAAATTGAAACATTAAAGTCCTAGGATATATTTAAAATAAAAGTGAAATTTTAAAATTAGATGACAATGATATCCTTTTTTTTTTTTAGTTATTTACCTTTCTCCTTTTCTTACCATTTTTATTTGTTTCAAAATAAAAAAGAAATGGTAGATCCATATAAATATACATATATATATATATATATATATATACAAACATATATATACATACATATATATATATATATATATATGGATGGAGCTATATGAATAAGTTGAAGGCCAAAATCAATGGTGCTCCTTGCTACTCATTTCTACCGCCTGAGAATTGCATCAAACTATAAAGCTACCAAGTAACCATCACCCTACTCTTTGCCACTTACACACCTCTGCACAACAACTTACTCAATGACTACATGGAAGATGTATAAAAAATGAACCATTCCTTCTGCCTTCATCAAGAAAGTAGAACTGATATGGGAAACCTTGGGGGTTGCCAGAGGTGACTCCTAACCTCTTTGTCTAATGGGAAGCTCAAGGATTGTAGTAAGAGGGATGGGTGAATGGTAGAGAAAGGGATGTTTATGAAATAAGGACAAACCCGAGCACTCCCTGTCACTGTACAGTAAAACTAACAGGGGTAAAGGAGGATAAAATAGAGCAGGGTTTGAGAGGAGGAAAGGGGACTAAGTGGCTTTCAAAAAAAGAAGGAGCTATGTTCCATGACATAAGAAAAGAGAATAAACACAAAGGAGAAAGTGGGCGTCAGAGCCCAAGAGAAACATGAAAGCCCAAGAAGTATGAAAGGAAAAGAATAAAAGGACTTGAGGGGGGCTAAAATTTGGGAAACGCCACAGAGAGAAGACAAAGGAAGAGGAACTAACTCTATTTAGTAGTGAATAACAAGATAAATATGTCTGGTAGTTGACCGACACCCACTCTTATTTTCAACTGAAGGCAGATACTATCCGTAAAACGTTGGAGGGGCTAGCTTAAGGGGCAGTGAAAAACTGAACTTAAAAGAGAGCTTAAAGAGAATGGTGAGGACTTTATAAAGTTGCTTTGTTTGTCCCTATTATAGTGGTCTAAAACAAAGCTCTATAGAAAGAACAACATAAGAGAATGAGGTTGTGAAAGCGATTGAAGAACCAAAATTGAGAGAGAAGAGGTGAGACAAAAAAAAAATGAAAAGAGAATAAGCTTTGGGTCAGAGTGAGGAAAGAACCCTTGGTCTGATGATTAAGAACAAAGGCGCAACGCTGCAAAGCTGAAGAGGTGACACCAGAAGAGAGAGTTGAACGAAGAAGGAAAGCTAAGGAAAATAGAGCATAGACAAAAAAAATAATTATAGAAACATTAGTATCAGGGAAGAAGGAAGCAAGAAACAAAGACAGAATACGATAAGTGCAAGCCTTGATCTCATTTTATTTGGACTAAAAAAAATCCTTATCTTTAAATGCTAGGGGCAGCTTGAAAGTGATTCTTGCTCATTAGGAAACCCAACTTCAACTTATTGTCATTAGTTTCCCTTTATTTGCTTGCTTGGTATTTAATGTTTGATCTGAATACATCCAAATGATGTGAAAAAAATTTTAGTTTTCTTTATTTTTTCTCTTTTAATCTCTCCATAGGTATGAGGAAGGTTCTCACGAGTCAATTTATTATAGCTTTATAGGCTTCAGATTCAAATAGCAACCTTAAATAATGGAATTTGGTGCATAAGACATGTTGAGTTCAAAGTGATATTAGGTTGGATATTGCTTGCGCTTTTGAGATCCCCGAGGAGCGAAGATCCACTAGATAATAATGCATGGATTTATTTATTTGTTTTCTTTTTATATGGGGTCTTTCATAAAATTATTGCATTACTTTTGAATAAATATATTTAGTTATAGTATTTGATATTGCTAGCATTTGTGGGAACCCCCAGTGAATAAAGATCCATTTGATAACAATGCATGAAGTTATCTATTTTTTCTTCTTATGTGGGGTCCATCGTGAAGTGATTGCATTATTTTTGAACAAGTATATTAAGCATTGTCGTAACCGACCTTTTGGTGGAATAAAATAAAAAGAAAAGAGTTTAAATTGATTCCCAAAAATGAATCTTGAAAATCAATTTATTTGGAGTCGCCACCAAAATTTTTAACGAAAAATTTTGGGAAACCAATTTAAAACAAAAAGAAAAAGGCAATATGGTTTATGAAATCAGAGATGAGTTTGGGAGTCTATTTGAGTGTGGGGAAGGTGTTAGGCACCTCACAACACCCGTCCATATGGATGGTTACCTTGAACCAGTCAGTTGAAATAGAACATGACTTTTAAATTCATCTCAATTACCTCGTCAAACAAAAGAGACGAAACAGTAAGGATGAAAGCAAACAGATAGATATTTACAAAGGGCAAGCTTGACCTAGGATGAAAGTCTAGGGACTACGTACCCCGTGATAGGGATCAAAGTCCATGTAGTTCAACTAAAGGGCATGTTTATTGGTTGATGATTTGTGAATTTTGTGATGAGTATAGGAGGGTTTCAATTAAAAGAATTTTCGTAAACAAAACGTAATTGGGATTCGGTTCATGTGTTTTAATTTATGACAACCTGATTAATCTAAGCCTCTTGACCTCATCATTTTTCTCTCTTTTTAATTTTTCTTTTGTTTTTTTGGATTTTAATCTTTATTTTGAAATTTAAATAAAATGAAATGATTATAAAGAATGACTTCGATCACGTAAAAAAAAATATTAAAACATTTATTTTCGTAATATTGTTATTATTGTTATTATTATTTTAAAACAAGCATGTGCTGATTTTGGGGATCCAAGGAGATTAAAATTTCACATGATCTCATGCAATCGAGGAGAATTGAATCCTCACACGATAATTTCATAAATAATGGAAAATATTTAATTAAAGTCAATATTTAATGATTATTATTTTTAAAACAAATGTGCTAATTTTTAAAAGATCTAAGGAGATTAAAATTTCACATGATCTCATGTAATCGAGGAGGATAAAATCCTCACACGCTAATTTCATAAATAATGGAAAATACTTAATTAAAGTCAATATTTAATTATTATTATTTTTAAAACAAATGTACTAATTTTTAAAAAGATCTAAGGAGATTAAAATCTCACATAATCTCATGCAATCGAGGAGAACCGAATCTTCACACGATAAATTCATAAATAATGGAAAATATTTAATTAAAGTCAATATTTAATTATTATTATTTTTACAACAAATGTGTGCTAATTTTAAGGATCTATGGGGATTAAAATCTCACATGATCTCATGCAATCGAGGAGGATAAAATCCTCACACGGTAATTTCATAGATAATGAAAAATTATTTAATTAAAGCAAATATTTAATTATTATTATTTTTACAACAAATGTGTGCTAATCTTCATTTATTATTTTTTCTCTCTTTTTAATTTTTTTTTGGTTTTTGAGATTTAAATAAAATGAAATGATTATAAAGAACGAATTCGATCATGTAAAGAAAAGAAATTATTTAATTAAGACATTTATTTTTGTAATATTGTCATTATTGTTATTATTATTTTATAACAAATATGTGCTGATTTTGGGGATCCATAGAGATTAAAATCTCACATGACCCTATGCAATCAAGGAGAACAATATTCTCACATGATAATTTTGTAAATAATGTAAAAGATTTAATTAAAGTCAATATTTAATTATTATTATTTTTAAAACACATGTGTGCTAACTTTTGGGATCTAAGGAGATTAAAATCTCTCACAATGTTAAGCACTCGAGGAGAATAATATTCTCACACGATGATGACGTAGCTTTATTTTCATATATTTATTTTAAAACAAATTTTGAAATTGGAAATATTTAAGCCAAGATCAACTCTCCTAAACCTATGAGAACTTGAGTCCTACATGACACTTTTATTTAATTAAATTTTATAAAGACCCCAACTTAATCATTTTGTAAATAATTTAATTTTTATATTCATTTTTTAAATTATTATTATTTATTTATTTGTTATTATTAATATTTATTTATTTTTTTAACAAGTATGTACTAAATTTCGGGGTCTAAAGAGACTAAAATCTCACACAACCCCAAGCACTCGAGGAGAATAATATTCTCACACGATGATGACGTAGCTTTATTTTTCATATATTTATTTTAAAACAAATTTTGAAATTGGAAATATTTAAGCCAAGATCAACTCTCCTAAACCTATGAGAACTAAGTCCTACATGACACTTTTATTTAATTAAATTTTATAAAGACCCCAACTTAATCATTTTGTAAATAATTTAATTTTTATATTCATTTTTTAAATTATTATTATTTATTTATTTGTTATTATTAATATTTATTTATTTTTTTAACAAGTATGTACTAAATTTCAGGGTCTAAAGAGACTAAAATCTCACACAACCCCAAGCACTCGAGGAGAATAACATTCTCACACGATGATGATATAGCTTAAAACCTTGTTTGTAAAGCTGAAATCAATTCCACATCCACATTGACATAAAAAAAATGACAATAAGAATAATAAAAATGACAAAAAATAAATTAAAAACAAAACATAAGCAAATAAACACAATGTTATCTGAAGCAAAACGCATGAACAGTGACAATCATGCATAACAACTTCCACCATGCAATCATACCTCACGTGCTTCTTCTTCAGCGTTATTTTCTTACTCAGATGAAAGACTGCTTTCCTTCCTCGGTTGATGCTTTGCTCACAGCTCTCTAACACGGTCCCCAAACTTCTGCTTGTCGGTTGGAAAATAGAGGCCAAATGCTTCTCTTCAACTTAACACCTTCCCTTCTTCCTTACTTCTTCTTCTTCCTCTTGATACCTTTCCCTCTTCCTTCCTCTCTTTTCCTCTTCTTCTCAGTGTTTCTGTTGTCTTCTCGGCTCCTTACACACCTTCAGTTTTTTTAGCACCTCTCCTCAGTTGGATCTCCCTGGATGGCCTCCATTTTTAGCGTGTTATTTCTCCTTTTTCTCTTCAACTCCTCCTCTGTTCAGCTCTATTTTTTGAGCTCAAAATAGAGGATTTCTTCTTCCGCACGAATCCCCTAAACTTCCTCTACTTTGGATCATTCAAACAGAGGTGAACAGAAAGATAGCTTGGTGTGTCTATTGAACCTCTACGTCAACGGTTTTTTTTAAGTCCGTGGCTCTTCTGCTCAACACGTTGTTTTCCCTCTCTTCTGCACTTTTTTGTCTCTCCTCTTCTTCCTCCTCCAGCCATGGTTTCAAGGCCCAGCAGCACCTATCTTCTTTCAGCTCTCCATTCACGGTCCTCCAGCATTTCGATTCACCTCTCAGTGTTCTCTTGGTTCAGCAACATTTCTCCTCTTCTTGGTTCAACAGTGTTTCTCCTCTCCTCGGTTCAGCAGCGTTTCTCAGTTTCTCTCTCCCCTCTCTACTCGTCTTGGCCTCTCTTCTCTCCCTCCCTTCTCTGCTTGTCTCGGCTTAAACCTCCAACACTCCTCTCTTTTCTCCTCTAGCCACCCTTTTTTTTTCAGCAGTGCCTCCTCTCTTTTTCTCTTAGTTTTTCTCCCTTTTTCTCCTCCAACCACGGTCTAGCAGTCCCTTCCTTTTAAGCCTCTAGCCTTCTTCTCTTTTTCTACTCTCTTCCCCTCTTTTTCTGGTGCACATTGCCTCCCTTTTTAGCCACTACCATTACTTTTGCTCCCTTCCACTTTTCAGCAACAAACCCTCCTTTTCTTGTCGCATCTCCTGCCCCTTTTGCCTTTTCAGCCCTCCTTGTGTCCTTTTGTTTCTTATGAGAGTGTGTGAGAGTAGTGTGTGTGTCCGTGAGTGTGTGCATGTGTCAGTGGGAGTGTGTGAGTGTGAGCAAGTGGGAGTGTGTAAGTGTGAACAAGTGAGAGTGTGTGAGAGCAAGTGAGTAAGTTTGCATTTTTATTTTAATTAGGTGGCCTTTCTCTCCTCTTTGTATTTGGATCAATTCAAAAATTTGTTGACCCTATTCATTTTATTTTTTTGCAAGATGATTATCATGTCTTTACTTCAAATATGTATTTTGAAATTTTCCTTTTAATATTTTTTGGTTTTGTATTTGGTTTTTCCCATGTTAATTCTATCTTTTGCTTTTTACATTTTTTTTTTAATTAATTAATTTTTAAAATTTTTAATTTTATTTATTATCATTACTATAGTTATTATTAGTAATTGTTATTATTATTATTATTATTATTATTATTATTTTAGGTCGGGTGTTCACAAGCATATATTTGATGCTTGTTTGAGGTAGGGTCTATTGAGCACCTTTTTACACTCTATCCTTTTTTTAATCGTTTTTTTAATAATAAAATAATAAAATGAAAGAAATTGACAAATAAATAAAACCAAAAATAAATTTATGTTTATCAATAATAAAAAATAATTTATAGATTGGTTTATTTATTCTTTTTTTTTTGTCTTTGAATCACCTCGTGAGACTGAGTATCTCCTCTGGCACATAGGGAGTCGATCGATGGGGCCATGTGAGACCTTGCATCTTCTTATGCTTTACCTAATACAGGTTAGTCACTGTGAACACCTCATTTGTAATTACCTAATTATTTAATTAACTGATTCACCAATTAATTAATAATTAAACAAATGAGGAAAATTAAAAATAACAAAGGCTCAAATGACATCTTCAAGTGGAGGCAATTTGAAATTTAAAAAATAAATAATGGAAGAAATTTAAGGCAAGCAAAATCAAGATTTAAAAGTAAAAATTAATTATTAGTAATAATAAAAAATCAAAGTAAAAAATCGAAAAAGAAGAAAAAAAACACAAAAATAGAGAAATCATGAAAAATAAAAAATAAAAATCAAATCAAACGAGAAAACCTTAAATAAAAAAATATAATAGAAAAAATCCATGTGCAAATAAAAACAAATCAAAAAATCAAAAATGAAAATCAAAAGTAAAACGGATAGGAAGAAATGTTTTGGAAAAAATAGGGAGTAAGGTGCATGCATAAAAGGTTACCCATTGAAGAAGGAAGTAGCTCTTTACCAAATTGCCGCCAAGTCGCTTTGCTACAGCCCTCACACCTCTTGTAAGTTAACTTGTTGATGGATGAGGTGTGATGATGGTCGAGGTGCATATCACAGAAATGTAGAAGAGTGAGCTGAAAAAAAAAAGGGATGCACATCAATGAGTCCTAGTACAAGACCATAAGCTCAACTTGAGATCTCTAAGATATACACATAAACTCATCTCAAACCAACTCAAGAGGAGTGTGAACACCCCACCTAAACTAACAATAATAATAATTATAGTAATGATAATAAATAAAATTTAAAATTTTAAAAATTAATTAATTAAAAACAAAATTGCAAAAAGCAAAAAATAGAAGTAATATGGGGAAAACCAAATATAAAACCAAAAATATTAAAAGGAAAAATTCAAAATATATGTTTGAAGTAAAGACATGATAATCATCTTGCAAAAAAAATAAATAAATAAATAAAATGAATAGGATTAACAAATTTGTGAATTAATCCAAATACAAAGAGGAGAGAAAGGCCACCTAATTAAAATAAAAATGCGAACTTGCTCACTTGCTCTCACACACTCTCACTTGCTCACACTCACACACTCTCACTTGCATACTTGCTCTCACACACGCTCACTTGCTCTCTCACACTCTCACTTGCTCACACTCACACACTCCGACTTGTTTACATTCATACACTCCCACTCCCACATGCACACACTCACGGGAAGGCTGAAAAAACAAAAAAGGAGCAGGAGACACGGGAAGAAAAGGAGGGATTGTTGCTGAAAAGTGGGAGGGAGCAAAAGCAATGGTGGTGGCTGAAAAGGGAGGCAGTGTGCATCAGAAAAAGTGAGGAAGAAAGCAAAAAAAGAGGAAAGGCTGGAAGCTTAAAGAGGACGAGCATTTGCAGCAGTAGGAGGCAACAACTCATTGTTTTAGAGTCAAAGCAAAAAAAGAGGAGAGGTTGGAGGCTTAAAAAGGACGACCATTTACAGTAGAGAGGAGCAGCTCATCGTTTCAAAGGCAAAGCAGAAAAGAGGAGAGAAAGAATAGAAAAGAAGAGGGAAGATGCACTGCTGAAGAGGAGGGTACGGCTGGACTGAGAAGGGAGGGGGGAGTTCTTGAGAGTTGCTGTGAAGGAAAGAAGCTAAGAATTGAAGAAGAGAGCTGCTGTGAGGGAGAGAAACCGAGAATCGAAGAAAAGGCTGCGGGAAAAAAAAAAAGAAAGGAGATGGTTGGAGGCAGCTGGAAGTGAGACGAACAGAGTTAGGAAGGAACTAAAAAAACTGAGAGAAGTGAGAGAGTTGAGAGAAACGAGCTACAGCTGTGACGAGCAGAGTGGTGGACGCAGTGACGAGCAGAAACGAGAAGGCAACGATGAGTTGAACCAAGCTAGAACCAAGAAACAGACCGTGCTGAAGCTGTGAATGTTTTCCTCTGTTCCAAACAACTTTAAACAGGGGCGAACAGAGGTAAGTCTGGCCAAGAGAAACTTAGGGTGCCATGATGCATTTTTCTGCTTCCTGATGCATTTTTTTTTGGGCTGAGAATGTATATATATGTAGGCATGTGTGTATCTGAGTTTACTTGCTTCCTGAGGCATTTTTCTGGCTGAGAAATATATATATATATATATATACATATATATACATATAAGCATTTGTGCATAGGAGTTTCCTTGCTTCCTAATGCATTTTCTTCATCCTTCCATCGTTATATATATATATATATATATAGCTGTGTGTATATGGATGTATATACATATACATTCGGGTGTGTATATGTGAATGCATGTAGATGGATATATGGATATATGAATACTCATGTGAGTGCATGCATGTGGTGTGGGGTGGGCTCTTTGTCTTTCCTGATGCATTTTTCTCTTCTTCCATTGTTATATATATATATGTGTGTGTGTGTGCATATATAGATATATATATATATATATATATACATGAATATATGCATGTGGCGTGTAAGTTTTTCTTACTGATGTTTTTCTTTTCTTCCATTGTCAAGTTTATATATATCCACATATATGTATATATATAGATGTATGAAGATATATACATGTGTGTGTGTGCATATATAGATATATATATATATATGAATATATACAACTGGAGTGTAGGTTTTTCCTCTTACGAATGCTTTTCTTTTCTTCCATTGTCATGTTTATATATATATATATATATATATACATATCTTTTCTTTTTAAAATTAGTACACACTTGTTTTAAACATAATAATAATCAAATATTGACTTTAATAATTGTGAACACCCCACCCGAATTAACAATAATAATAATCACAATAATAATAATAAATAGAATTAAAAAATTCAAAAAAAATATAAAATAATAAAATAATAATAACAATTAATCAAAACAAAATTGCAAAAGGCAAACAAAATAGAAGTAATATGGAAAAAACTAAACATAAGAACCAAAAATAATAAAAAGGAAAATTCAAGATATAGGTTTGAAGAAGAGACATGGCAATCATCTTGCAAGGAAATAAAATGAACAAGGCCACATACTTGAAATGGAGTTGCAAAACACTCTCACTTGCTCACACTCACACACTCTCACATGCTCACTTGCTCCCACATGCTAACTTGCCCTCACACACATGACACACATCACTCTCACACACTCACACTCACACTCCCACATGCTCATTTGCTCCTATATGCTCACTTGTCCTCACACACATGACACACATCACTCTCACACACTCACACTCTCACTCACGGACACATCACTCTCACACACTCACACTCACACTCATACTCTCACACACTCTCACCCACGGACACACACTCACCACATGCATACACTCATGCACACACATGCACAAGAGGACCAGGGGGACAAAAAAGCAAGTGGGAGTGGTTCTGCAGAGGAGGCAGAAAGTGGGGTGGCTGGTGCAGTGAAAGGAGAGTGTGACATGGCTGGAGATGGCAGGAAAAGGAGGGGACCGTGTGCAGCAAAGTGGTGGCTGGAAGTTGCAGAAAAAGCAAGGAAAAAAAGGGAGCAAGATGGCAGAAAAAGGGAGGAAGGCTGAAGCATAAAGGAGGGGCAACAAACCGAGAGAAGGGAGGGAAAAAAAATGCTGGAGAGAAAGGAGGCCTCGACTGAGAAGAAAAAGGGCTGGAGGAGAGAAGAGAGGAAGGAAAAAGAAGGCAGAAACCATGCTGAAAGGGAGAGCCACGTGACCGAGAAGGGAAGAAGAGCTGAAGAAGAAAGGGAGAGCAACGAAACTAGCAACAAACCAAGAGGAAACAACGCTGAAAGAAAGAAGAAAGTGGAATCAGCAACGTGAAGGAGAACTTATCCAAGTTACGAGAAGACGAGAGAGCAAAAAGGAGAAAAAAGTCAGAGATGAGCATTGAGTTGAGAAGATTGAAAGAGGAAAATGACAAGTTGAAAAACACCATAAGAAGGATTCAAAAGCGGGCTGAAGAAAACAACAGGAAGGCCCTCCATTATCAAGCTTAATTGTTAAAAGTTGTTAAGGAAAAGGATGCCATGATAAGGCAGGCGGAAGAACTTGAGTCTCCTAGTGATCTCCAACGAGAAATTGATGTACTCGTCAAACAGCTAGAAGAAAAGATAAGTGAGGTGACCATGGTTAAGAGTGATAATGCGATAGCCATACAAAACTTGATCAAACAGCTCAACCATCAAGCAGAAAAGGCTTGATTGTGGGAGGCTCGCCATGAGGAGCAAGTGATCGAGAAAGAAATGTGGCTAGAGCATTTCAAAAGAATGATCCTATTTGCCAATGATACCATTCCTGAATTCATTTACGCATATAAGAATGTTGAAGGGCACATTATCCCTACGAAGACTCCTATGGCTGTAACTGAATTTCTCACTATATGTCATAACCTTATGGAGGATTTGAAGATGTTAATGAAATTTTAGATGAGTAGAGGCAGAGACAATTTCAGTATTTTGTAAAGTGAACTCATGGACTGGGTTACTTTGATGTATGACGTAATCAAACATTCCATTTTTTAGTAAAATGCATGGTTTCTTCTTTTGGCTATCAAATATGTTCGTTACTGCATATATGGAACATCAGAAATCACGTGAGAAAGTAGGTTGTGTGGTGCAAAATAGACCTACGCATGTGGATATTAAATGTCCCTTGTGTTAGCTATTAACTTTGATTCATTAAGTGTTACAATACGTACCCTCAAGGATTCAAAGGTCTGTGGTCTTTATACCCTTTATGCCAAGTCAACATATTGAAAAATCAGAAACTTAGGTAACTATTTCATTATTAAAGTCCATTTTTTTCTTTCTTCTAAAAAAAAGCAGGTAAAAAGCCAATATTGCCCGAGGGGAGAAGAATTTGTCTAACCAAGCTCAGTCATCGAGAAGAACGTATTTAACTAGAGTGCGTGCTAGAGCTATGGCCACCGAAAATAGTCGATCAGAAATTGAGCAGCGGTTAGAAGTTGAAGTGGGAGCCCTAAAGGATCAAATGGGGACCATGCAGTCTTAAATGTTAGAAATGATGAAGCTATTACAGAATATGAGTTCGAGTGTGGCTACAAATAACGTTCCACCAAACCCCACTAATGTAGACCACAGTGCCCCTAATACAAGTGTTGAAATACCGGGAGTAACTTTGGGTAGTCCTTCTGCCACCGGGGTTCCGGAACCGACACAAAGACCTACGACAGTAAGTTGTCCACCAAATCCCTTAGCTTCAGGGGCGGAAGGACAGGGGTATCAAGAATGGAACCAAGGGGGTGTTTCCCCTTATGGCCTTCCAGGATGGGAGCCGGCTATCGGGATCATTAGTCCTATTCAGCCCATTGCCAATACTGGCCTTAAGATGAAAGAAGGTAACGAGAAGAAGGATTGGGAAGAAGATATAGCAGAGGTTAAGGACAGGCTGCAAACTCTGCAGAGGCCAACTAACTAGAAGTCTGTCGAATTGGAGGAATTATGTTTAGCCCCGGAGGTACCCATCCTTAAGAAGTTCAAAGTGCCTGAGTTCACCAAGTATGATGGTAGTGGAGATCTGCACTATCATCTAAAGTCATACTGCACCAAAATGTCAGTATGGTCTAGGGATGAAAGGTTTCTTTTAAACTTCTTCCACGAGAGCCTGACCGGTGCAGCATTGCATTGGTTCATGAAACTAGATCACTCTAAACTAAAGAGATGGAGAGATCTTACTGATGTGTTCATGAGGCAATACAGGTTCAACCTGGATATAGCACCCACACGAGAGCACTTAAAAGGGTTGAAGAAGAAAGGAACAGAGACCTTTAAGAAATATGCTCAAAGGTGGAGAGCTACAGCAGCTAAGGTTCAGCCGCCGCTTCTAGACTCAGAATTATGTTCTTATTTCATTCGTACCCTGGGGGACCCATATCGTAAGATAATGCTCGAGACCCATATGGATGAATTTTCTGATCTTATCTGAGTTGGAGAGAGGATAGATACTGACGTATGCGAGGGTTTGTTTGAAAGCACCTTTATAGAAGCCAGGAGGCCTATAAGCAATCGAAAGAAGGAAAGGGATGTTAGTCACATCCACGCAGCATACCATCACCCTCGCCCCACATATAATCAATATCCTCAAACACCATTTCACGGTCCAAACCTAACCATGTCTTACCAGCCCCGAGGTCCAGCTGTGAGTAGTCATATGAGTTACTCAACGCCACCACAATCCCATCTTGGATCACAACAAATGACGATCCAAAATAAAGGGTTTAGGTCTATGCAATAGTCTCGCGATGATAGGCTGTTACCTGACTTCAATGTCAGTCGATCGAAGCTCTTCCACGATTTGGTGGCTAAAAAGCTTATGGGCCCTAAGCCGGTTAAACCACTTCAACCACCATTCCTAGGGTGGTATGACTCTGGCACTACTTGTGAGTACCATATGGGAGCTACGAGACATAGCATTGACAAATGTGATGCCTTTAGGAAACACGTCTTGGCATTATTAGACAATAACCATATTGGCATAAAAACAGGTAACGACCTTGACATCGTCACCAATCCCTTGCCAAATTACAATAAAGGGAAGCAAGTGTCCATGATAGATGGAAAAGAGCCTAGCTTGAAAAACTTGACAGATGTGTCATCCACCATGAAGCAGTTATATAAAAGCTTGAAGGACGCTAACTATATCTCTACTCGGGATGAAGAGCGAAATGTGATCAGAGGGTCACAGAACAGCTACTGCGAGTTTCATGATGGAGAAGTGGGTCATGACATTGAAGAATGTGAGCAATTTAAGGAATTAGTGCAAAGAATGATGTCGCTTAGAATCCTGACCATTGAAGGAACTCGAAGGCCCACTGAAGGGAATGTATGTGTCACAAAGAAAAATGGTGCTAGAACTAAGGGATCACCTGACCCTACAAAGCCTAGGAACTCCTTTCTAATGGTTAATAAACCAATTTATGAAGTTAACAAGGCTGCCCCAACCCAAGGCAACTATGACCCATGAGGTACAACAAAGGGATCCTTGCCCGTCATACACACACTGACGCCTGTAAAAAATCCAACTGCTATTATCCATGTGCCATCTTCATTTCCATATCGGAGTAATCATGCTATGCCATGGAATTACGAGCTAAAAATAGAATGCTCTCATGATAATGAGGTAGGACTGTTATAGAAAAAGGGTAGTCAGAAATGATAGGGGGAATTACTCACAGTGGTAGAACATATTCTAAGGACAGCGAAGGAATTCTAAACCTTAACCCGGAAATAGGAGAAAGCTCGAACCTCAAAGAAACCCCTAGAAAAGGAGAACGAGAGGAGATTGATGAGTTCTTAAAAATTATGAAGCAAAGCGAATATGATGTAGTTGATCAGTTGCAGAAAATACCGGCCCGAATTTCCATTTTGACCCTAATAATGAATTCAGAAGCTCATCGAAAGGCGTTACAAAGTGTGTTGGATGAAGCCTATGTACGGCTTGATATTACTCCGGAAAAGGTGGTAAACATGATAAATGTGGTAAAGAATGCCACTTTCATCGCATTTTCTGAGGTATACCCCTCATCGGCTGGAAAGCCCAAAGCCCTCCATATACTTTGAAATGCTATGGTACGTAATCGCTAAGGTACTCATTGATGGAGGATCCGCGCTGAACGTCTTACCCTTATCCACTTTAGGGCAATTACCAGTTGAGAAGTCATGCATAGAATATAACAACATGGCAGTGAGAGCCTTCGATGGGACAAGGAGGGAAGTAATTGGAAATGTTGAACTCCCATTGGAAATTGGTCCAAATATATTTACTCCACCAAAGGTTGAATTCCATACTAGAGTTTGGAAGTGCTAGAAGCTGGGAACTCCACCAAAGGTGCCAACCAGAACCCAGAAGGAGTAGGGGGATCTACCAAGGATGTCAATCAAGTAGTGGCCAAGATCATGATGAGTAATGGATATCAAAAAGGAAAAGGATTGGGCGCGAAGTCGCAAGGTATAAAGGAACCGGTTGAGTTACTTGAAAATCCAGGGCGACAAGGGTTAGGGTACGAGTGTCTATGGAAACTCAGAGGGCACGATGGAAGGAAGGTAAACCAAGAGGGAGAATAGAAATACCCCACATCCGAGAAACGTTTCCTATTTCTACTGAGATAATACACCCAGGCGACCTAGCTATAATGGTGAGTAAAGAAGAAGAAAAGCGCACAGAGGCCCCATGGATCCAGCTGAACAAGCTAGGAAAAGCACTTGATAATTGGGAATCTGAAATGTTACTAGATGTTATGTCATTAGAGTAATATTTTGAATATCATCTTAAAAAGTTTTGTAATAGCTAACAATTTGAACTTTATTTTGAATATTGAATGAATGCAGCAATTTCAATCTTCTTCCAAAATCTTGTTTGAATTATGCCTCTTCATATTTATTCTTGCCTTTTCTACCCACTTTCCAGGGATTTTGAATCTTTGAAGCTCTTGTCTGAAGCAGAGGCGTTTGGGCACTGTTTGAATGAGCCTCATCTTGTCACAAATATGAATGATTTAGAAATTGATGATAAAGATGACACATCTTGAACCTTCGTTAAAATAATAGAATCTACAGAAAAGGGTATTACTCCGCATGAAGAAGCTACCAAAGTGATTAATATAGGGACTGAGGATAATAAAAAGGAATTAAAAATAATTGATAACCCAAAAAGGGAGGAAATGATTAATTTGTTTAAGGAATATATGGATGTGTTTGCCAGGTCCTACCAAGATATGCCAGGAATAGACCCTGAAATTGCTACCCATAAGATGCCCTTGTACCTTGATGTAGGACCTAAGAAGTAAAAGTTAAGGAGGATGAGCCCAGAGATGTCCCTCAAAATCAAGGTGGAAGTGATGAAGCAATGGGATGCCGATTTCCTAGAAGTCTCTAAATACCCCAAATGGGTCTCGAACATAGTCCCTGTACCAAAGAAAGATGGGCGAGTGAGGATGTGTGTCGATTATCGGGATTTAAACCGGGACTGCCCGAAAGATAACTTTCCTTTACCCCACATTGACGTCTTAGTTGATAATACAACAAGAAGCTTCAAGTATTCCTTTACGGATGGGTACTCTGGTTATAATCAAATTCCGATGCACCCCAATGATAAAGAAAAAACCACATTCATCACCCAATAGGGAACCTTCTGTTACAAGGTAAATGCCCTTTGGGCTTAAAAATGCTGGGGCTACCTACCAACGGGCAATGGTAGTTTTGTTTCATGACTTGATGCATAAAGAAATAGAGGTATATATGGATGACATGGTTGCTAAATCGGCTGAAGGGGAAAGTCATGTGGCTACGTTACGAAAGCTCTTTGAAAGACTGCGAAAGTACAAACTCAGGTTGAATCCTAATAAATGCATATCTGGGGCTACATCAGGGAAGCTTTTAGGATTCGTCGTTAGTAAGAAGGGAATAGAAGTAGACCCTGATAAAATTAAGGCAATTCATGATATGCCACCACCTAGCACAGAAACAGAAGTTTGGGGGTTCTTGGGGTGTTGGAATTACATAGCTAGGTTTATTGCGAATTTAATTGACACTTGTGAACCGATATTTAAATTATTACGCAAGAACCAACCAGGAGAATGGAATGAGACTTGCCAGCGAGCGTTTGATAGGATAAAGGAGTACATTTCAAATCCCCCTGTCTTGGTGCCGCTTACGCTTGGGCGGCCCCTTATCCTTTATTTAACAATCCAACCAAGGTCCATGGGTGCTGTGTTAGGACAGCATGATGAATCAGGAAGAAAAGAGCAAGTCATTTATTACCTGAGCAAAAAATTTAATGAATGCGAGTCGCGGTACCCGTTAATTGAGAAGACTTGTTGCAGTCTCGTGTGGACCACAAAGAGACTGAGACAATATATGCTTTACCATGTCACATGGCTTATTTCTAGGATGGATCTTATTAAATACATCTTCGAGAGTCCTCATGTATCAGGAAGAGTCTCAAAATGGCAAGTGATACTCTCAGAATATGACGTGAAGTACATGACCAGTAAATCAATCAAAGGCAGCGTTAGAGCTGAGCATTTGGCGGCTAATCCCCTGGATGAATATCAACCGTTAGATTTTCAGTTCCCAAATGAGGATATTCTAACAATGGATGAAGATGAACCAAAGGAGGTTAAGTGGACAATGTACTTTGATGGAGCAGCCAATGCACACAACAGTGGATTAGGAGCGGTGATAACATCACCCGAAGGCAAGCAGTATCCAGTGCCAGTCAAACTCAGTTTCAATTGCATGAATAATGTGGCGGAATATGAGGCTTGTGTCAATGGCTTACAAGCTGCCTTAGAGTTAGGTGTCGAAGATCTTGATGTGTTTGGAGATTCAGCCCTTGTAATTTATCAGGTAAAGGGGGAATTGCAAACCAAAGATCCCAAACTGATCCCATACCAAAAGCACCTGACAGAACTATTATCAAGGTTTGAAGAGATAAATTTCACACATCTGACCCATGATAAAAATCAGTTTGCCAATGCGTTGGCTACCCTGGCTTAATGATCAAGTTAGACTGTGGAGTCAATATGCTTCCCATCCAGATTGAGACTTGGGACACTTCAGCTTACTGCCTAAATATGGAGGAAGAAAGCGATGGGTGACCATGGTTCCATGATATAAAGAACTATGTCCAGAGTCAACAATACCCGGCTGAGGCATCTGAGAATGATAAAAAAACCATTCGCCGATTGGCGATGAGTTTTTTCCTTAGTGGAGAAGTGTTGTATAAAAGGACATGGGACAACACTCTGCTCCGATGTGTGGATGCATCAGAAGCCCGAAAGGTAATGATAGAGATTCATGAGGGAACATGTGGGACCCATGCTAATGGCCATACCATGACTAGATAAATTCAAAGGTGTGGATACTTCTGGTTAACCATGGAGAAAGACTGCATTGACTACATGAAGAAATGTCATAAATGCCAGACACATGCTAACAGGATCAATGCTCCACCACAACCTCTGCACAACTTAGTGGCACCTTGGCCATTCTCAATGTGGGGAATAGATGTGATTGGCCCCATCAATCCAAAGGCATCTAATGGACACCGATTCATTCTGGTAGCCATTGATTACTTCACAAAATGGATAGAGGCATGTTCGTTCTCCAATATTACCTAAAGGGTCTTCCTTCGATTTCTGAAATCGAACATTATATGCAAAAATGGTATACCAGAAAGGATTATCACTGATAATGCGCCCAACCTAAACGGAGTTGACATCAAGAAATTATGTGAACAATTTAAGATTAAACATCACAACTCTGCACCCTATCGGCCACAGATGAATGGGGCAGTCGAGGCAGCAAACAAAAATATCAAAAAGATCATTAGCAAGATGGCTATCACTTATAAAGACTAGCATGAGGTGCTCCCGTATGCTCTTCACGGGTATCGCACAATAGTACGAACATCCACAGGGGCAACGCCTTACTCTTTAGTATATGGTATGGAGGCAGTCACCCCGGTTGAGGTAGAAATCCCTTCTCTCCTAGTGTTGATCAAATCCAACCTAGAGGAGAGTGAGTGGGTAAAGACACAGTATGAGCAACTGAATATGATCGAAGAAAAAAGACTAGTAGCTATGTGTCATGGGCAACTATACCAAAAAAGGATGGCAAGGGCCTTCAATCAAAAGATTCATCCCAGGCAATTCAAGCTAGGGGAGTTGGTGCTGAAAAGATCCTCCCAAATCAGGAAGATAATAGAGGCAAATGGGCACCTTCATATGAAGGTCCATATGTGGTGATACAAGCATTCTCTGGAGGTGCACTAGTTCTTGCCGATATGGATGGAAGGGAGCTCAGAAAACCAGTTAACTCTGATGCAGTAAAAAAATACTTTGCTTAAAATGGGAATGGCAGGAAAGAGGAAAGAAGAAAGAAAGGAGATTTTACAATTAGGTCCAGTTAGGTCAAAAACCTAAAAAGGTGGTTTAAACAAAAGACGGGGCAATAAATGATGAACAAAGTGAGATTGTACAAGGACCAAATCACCTATCTAGAAGGATCCTCAGAGATTGTCTTCATTAATCAGTTTCTAAATAAGTGTATCCGAGGGCAACACCAGGCGCAAACAACCATTGCCACTTGGAGTCAAAAGTCAAAGTCATTCCAGTCCTTTTTTTTGCTAATCTTTGCATTTACATTCAATTTATCACCCCCTTTCCTTAGGACCATGTGATCTATCTTCAAAATAAAATCGCTTACTCATTTATGATAACTGCTTCTTATTACTCTTTTCCTTTCTATATACCGTGTTGCCTTTATAATTGCTTCATGCATTCAATACACAAAATAAACATTCAAGCGAATAATGCCATTCGAAATATTGTCACCATTCAAAATATTGTCTAATGATATGAATTTTGGAAACACCCACGATTCTTTAAGTGCTTCCATGAAATTGTTGGGATGAAGCTTAATGTGTGAAACATGTACGCGTCTTGGCATTTCTGTGGCATTTCTAATTTCGTTATCGGGTTACTTTGTAAAATAGGACATAGAAGCATTTTCAATGTCCTCTAGTTTACTGTAAGGAAAAGAATATAAGTCTGCCGAGAGTTAAGCCAAAGAGGTAAAGTTATGCAGATCACCGCTTGTTGAAATGATGGATTCAGGGTCACAACATGAAAGGAGCTTGGTTAGGCAATGCTTTCGCTCTGGGCAATATTGATGTTTTTCCAATTACCATGAACTATAACCTAACATGTCACCCCCCTAGCTTCCAAAGTATAAGGTAGAGGTTCTACGTTAACGTAAAGTCTCTTATTTCTAACACCCAGGCTATAATTTTGAAATATATCAAAGCAAATAAAATTTTCATTATTCTCAAAAAACGAGCCTATCTCATGCATACATGGTTCTCCACTTATCATATATCTCACTCTTGCATCATGTCCAAGCAATTTACATTTCCGTCAAAGTCCTGCATCGTGTCCAGGCAATTTACATTTCTGTCAAAAGTCCTACATCATGTCCAGGGCAATTTACATTTCTGCCAAAGTCCTACATCGTGTCCAGGCAATTTACATTTCTGTCAAAAGTCCTGCATCGTGTCCAGGCAATTTACATTTCTACCAAAGTCCTGCATCGTGTCCAGGCAATTTACATTTTTGCAAAAGTCCTGCATCGTGTCCAGGCAATTTACATTTTTACTAAAGTCCTGCATCGTGTTCAGGCAATTTACATTTATGTCAAAGTCCTACATCGTGTTCAGGCAATTTACATTTCTGTCAAAGTCCTGCATTGTGTCTAGGGCAATTTACATTTCTGTCAAAGTCCTGCATCGTGTCTAGGCAATTTACATTTCTGTCAAAGTCCTGCATTGTGTCCAGGCAATTTACATTTTTGCCAAAGTCCTGCATCGTGTCCAAGCAATTTACATTTCTGTCAAAGTCCTGCATCGTGTCCAAACAATTTACATTTTTGCCAAAGTCCTGCATTGTGTCCAGGCAATTTACATTTCTGCTAAAGTCCTGCATCGCGTCTAGGCAATTTACATTCCTGTTAAAGTCCTGCATCGTGTCTAGGCAATTTACATTTCTGCCAAAGTCCTACATCATGTCTAGGCAATTTACATTTATGTCAAAAGCCACGCATCCTGTTCAGGCTATTCACCATCCTTTCTAAGCACGAATTTACTCCTACCTTCCCCTGTCTTCCCTCGATGTGGTGGATGGTGTGTTCACATCTTTGCTTGCTCTTAAGATTTGGTCATATCTTCACTATATTCACTTCCCTAACTTAAGAGACAAGCAAAGAGAGGCAACTGTGAACACCCCACCTAAACTAACAATAATAATAATTATAGTAATGATAATAAATAAAATTTAAAATTTGAAAAATTAATTAATTAAAAATAAAATTGCAAAAACCAAAAATAGAAGTAATATGGGGAAAACCAAATATAAAACTAAAAATATTAAAAGGAAAAATTCAAAATATATGTTTGAAGTAGAGACATGATAATCATCTTGCAAAAAAAAATAAATAAATAAAATGAATAGGATTAACAAATTTGTGAATTAATCTAAATACAAAGAGGAGAGAAAGGCCACCTAATTAAAATAAAAATACAAACTTGCTCACATGCTCTCACACACTCTCACTTGCTCACACTCACACACTTTTACTTGCTCACTTGCTCTCACACACGATCACTTGCTCTCACACACTCTCACTTGCTCACACTCACACACTCCCACTTGCTTACATTCATACACTTCCACTCCCACTTGCACTCACTCACGTACACACACACACTACTAAGAAACAAAAGGACACAAGGAAGGCTGAAAAAGCAAAAAAGAGCAGGAGACACGAGAAGAAAAGGAGGGATTGTTGCTGAAAAGTGGGAGGGAGCAGAAGCAATGGTGGTGGCTGAAAAGGGAGGCAGTGTGCATCAGAAAAAGTGAGGAAGAAAGCAGAAAAAGAGGAGAGGTTGGAAGCTTAAAGAGGACGAGCATTTGCAGCAGTGGGAGGCAGCAGCTCGTTGTTTCAGAGCCAAAGCAGAAAAAGAGGAGAGGCTAGAGGCTTAAAAAGGACGAGCACTTGCAATAGAGAGGAGCAGCTCGTTGTTTCAGAGGCAAAGCAGAAAAGAGGAGAGAAAGAATAGAAAAGAAGGGGGAAGATGCACTGCTGAAGAGGAGGGCACGGCTGGACCGAGAAGGGAGGGGGGAGTTCTTGAGAGTTTCTGTGAAGGAAAAAAGCCAAGAATTGAAGAAGAGAGCTGCTGTGAAGGAGAGAAATTGAGAATCGAAGAAAAGGCTGCGGGGAGAAAAAGAAAGAAGATGGTTGGAGGCAGCTAGAAGTGAGACAGACAGAGTTAGGAAGGAACTAAAAAAATCGAGAGAAGTGAGAGAGTTGAGAGAAACGAGCTACAGCTGTGACGAGCAGAGTGGTGGACGCAGTGACGAGCAGAAGCAAGAAGGCAACGATGAGTTGAACCAAGCTGGAACCAAGAAACAGACCGAGTTGAAGTATGAATGTTTTCCTCTGTTCCAAATAGCTTTAAACAGGGGCGAACAAAGGTAAGTCTGGCCAAGAGAAACTTAGGGTGCCATGATGCATTTTTCTGCTTCCTGATGCATTTTTTGTTAGGCCGAGAATGTATATATATGTAGGCATGTGTGTATCTGAGTTTCCTTGCTTCTTGAGGCATTTTTCTAGCTGAGAAATATATATATATCTATATATATATACATATATATACATATAAGCATGTGTGCATAGGAGTTTCCTTGCTTCCTAATGCATTTTCTTCATCCCTCCATCGTTATATATATATATATATATATAGCTGTGTGTATATGGATGTATATATATATATACATTCGGGTGTGTATATGTGAATGCATGTAGATGGATATATGGATATATGAATACTCATATGAGTGCATGCATGTGGTGTGGGGTGGGCTCTTTGTCTTTCCTGATGCATTTTTCTCTTCTTCCATTGTTATATATATATATATATATATGTGTGTGTGTGTGCATATATAGATATATATATATATATACATGAATATATGCATGTGGCGTGTAAGTTTTTATTACTGATGTTTTTCTTTTCTTCCATTGTCATGTTTATATATATCCACATATATGTATATATATAGATGTATGAAGATATATACATGTGTGTGTGTGCATATATAGATATATATATATATATATATATGGATATATGCATGTGGTGTGTAGGTTTTTCCTCTTACTGATGCTTTTCTTTTCTTCCATTGTCATGTTTATACATATCTACATATGGGTATGTATAGATGTATATGGATAGATATGCTTATATATATATATATATATATGTATATATATGTGCATATATAGATATATATATATATATATATATGAATACCCATGTGAGCGCATGCATGTGGCGTTGAGGGTTCTTTGTCCTTCCTTATGTTTTTTTTTCTCCTTCCATTATATATATTTATATATATATATATATATTTGTGTGAACATAGAGGTATATATATGTATGTACGCATGGAAGTACTTCATTTGCCTCTCGGTGCTTGTCTCTTATCAATGGGAGATTAATTCGGGCTTTATAAACAAGATTCCAAGAAAATTATCATGTGACGATTCGATCCTCCTTGATTGCACGAGATTATGTGAGATTTTAATCTCCTTAGATCTTTTTAAAATTAGTACATTTGTTTTAAAATAATAATAATTAAATATTGACTTTAATTAAGAATTTTCCATTATTTATGAAATTATTGTGTAAGGATTTTATCCTCCTTGATTGCATGAGATTATGTGAGATTTTAATCTCCTTAGATCTTTTTAAAATTAGTACATTTGTTTTAAAATAATAATAATTAAATATTGACTTTAATTAAGAATTTTTCATTATTTATGAAATTATCGTGTGAGCATTTTATCCTCCTCAATTGCATGAGACTATGTGAGATTTTAATCTCCTTAGATCTTTTTAAAATTAGTACATTTGTTTTAAAATAATAATAATTAAATATTGACTTTAATTAAGCATTTTCCATTATTTATGAAATTATCGTGTGAGCATTTTATCCTCCTCAATTGCATGAGACTATGTGAGATTTTAATCTCCTTAGATCTTTTTAAAATTAGTACATTTGTTTTAAAATAATAATAATTAAATATTGACTTTAATTAAGCATTTTCCATTATTTATGAAATTAGCGTGTGAGGATTTTATCCTCCTTGATTGCATGAGATCATGTGAGATTTTAATCTCCTTAGATCTTTTTTTTTTTTTTTTTAAATTAGTACACACTTGTTTTAAACATAATAATAATCAAATATTGACTTTAATAATATTTTTCATTATTTATGAAATTAGCATGTGAGGATTTTATCCTCCTCGATTGCATGAGATCATGTGAGATTTTAATCTCCTTAGATCTTTTTTTTTAAATTAGCACACACTTGTTTTAAACATAATAATAATAAAATATTGACTTTAATAATATTTTCCATTATTTATGAAATTAGCGTGTGAGGATTTTATCCTCCTCGATTGCATGAGATCATGTGAGATTTTAATCTCCTTAGATCTTTTTTTAAAAAAAAAAAATTAGTACACACTTGTTTTAAACATAATAATAATCAAATATTGACTTTAATAATATTTTCCATTATTTATGAAATTATCGAGTGAGAATATTATTCTCCTCGATTGCATGGGGTCATATGAGTTTTTAATCTCCTTGGATCCCCAAAATCAGCACATATTTGTTATAAAATAATAATAACAATAATAACAATATTATAAAAATAAATGTCTTAATTAAATGATATATTTTCTTTACGTGATCAAATTCATTCTTTATAAGAATTTCATTTTATTTAAATTTCAAAATAAAGATTAAAATCCCAAAAACCAAAAAAAAACAATAAATTAAAAAGAAAGAAAAATGAAAAGGTCAAAAGGGTTAGATTAATCAGGTTATCGTAAATTAAAACACACGAACCAAATCCAAATTACGTTTTGCTTACGAAAATCCATTTAATTGAAACCCTCTTGTACTCATCACAAAATTCACAAATCATTAACCAATAAACATGCCATTTGGTCAAACTACGTGGACTTTGATCCCTACCGTAGGGTACGTAGGCCCTAGGCTCTTATCCTAGGTCAAGTCCGCCTTTGTAAATATCTATCTGTTTGTTTCCACTTTTGTCGTTTTTGTCTTCTCTGTTTAACAGGCATGCATGTTAATAAACAGTAATTGAGATAAATTTAAGGCCATATGCTATTTCAATTGACTAGTTTAAGGTAAACGTCCTCATGGACGGGTGTTGTGGGGTGCCTAACACCTTCCCCACACTCAAATAGACTGCCGAACTCATCTCTGATTTCACAGACCATGTTGTCTTTTTCTTTTTTATTTAAATTGGTTTTCCAAAGTTTTCCGTTAAAAATTTTGGTGGTGACTCCAAATAAATTGATTTTCAAGATTCGTTTTCGGGAATCAATTTAAACTCTTTTACTTTTATTTTATTTTGCCAAACGGTCGGTTACGACAAGGAGGGCAAAGGAGGAAGGGAGCTTGAGGTGAGAGGAAAAACATAGATGCAATCTAACAGGGAAAGGAGAAAGGAACTTCCATGCCACCTACCAGAAAACACAAAGAAAGAACTTGAGTGGAGAGGTTGAGGAATCAACATGAAAGTATTAAGGGTGCAAGAGTCGCACCATTACTAAGCCATTTTCATTGGCTCACTAGGTTAGTTGGTCTATACACATATGGTTCACATCTTGTATGGCAGTAGCATGTTTTTTTTTATCTCATGTTTGTTAGTCATTCTCTTCATTTTACTTACTTCCTCCTTCACTTCTTCCTTTTACTCATCTTATTGCTGTTGAGTATGGCTTATCCTTCCTCTTCACCTCCTTTTCCCATATCATGTGAGAGTTACTGTCATTGAAACAAACTCCCCTGCTCACACACATCAAAACAGAGGCAAACAAAGGCAAAGAGGAATGCTAGAAATATCTATTAAGTTCCTCAGTTTGTAGTTTTACCTCTTTTCTTTTTTCTATTCTTAGCTTCAATCCTGGTTGCTGCTCGTCTCTTATTTCATTTGTCATGGAAACATGGTTGTAGCCTCCACTCCGTGCCATTGTTGAGTTGTTGTTGAAGGAAGTAGAGTGGGTGTCTTCAGTTTGGTTGCAAGCTGATGTTTTACTAAAGAAATAACTAAAGATAAGAGTCAAGAAGGAAATGAGAATGATATCTGAATATATATATATATATATATATATACGTACATATAGGCATATATACATATAAGGTGAACAAAAAAAAAAAGAACCAAAAGCAAGTATTCTTCTTTTTCCAAGGAAGCTCACGTGCATGGCCTTCACATTGCATGTTAAATGGTAAGTTACTTAGATACAAGAACAATATATATATAAATATATATATACATATAAGGTGAGAAAAAAAATGAAATGAACCAAGAAGAAGTGTTCTTCTTTTTCTAGGGAAGTTCACGTACATGGCCCTTACATTAGTTTTGCATGTTAAATGGTAAATTACTTAGATACAAGAATAATATATATATATATATATGTATAGGCATATATATATATATATATATATGTATAAGGTGAACAAAAGATGAACCAAGAGGAAGGTATTCTTTCTTTTCCAGGGAAGTTCACTTACGCGACCCTTACACTAGTCTTGCATGTTAAATGGTAAGTTACTTAGATACAGGAATTATATATATATATATATATATATATATATATATACATATAGCCATATATACATATAAGGTGAAAAAAAAAAAAGGAGGAACTAAGAGGAAGGTCTTTTCTTTTTCCTAGGAAGGTCACATGCATGATCTTGGCTATTAGTAATCATGAGCTCTACCAGCCTTGCATCTTAGATAGGTTAAGTTACTTCATATCCATCGATTTTTTTTTTCTTCTTAGTATTGTTTCATTGTTTTACTATTTTAATTAAAATATCCATGACTGACATTTCATCTCTTAAGCATTAGGAAGGTTATCTGATAAGGCAAGAGAACAAATGAAATAATTTTGAAACTCACAAAATTGATAGGGTCCTAAAATGTAAAGAAATGTATATATACATTCCAAATAAAATGGAAATTCCTCCCATAACGCAAGAATAAGATGATTTCCAACACTTAATTATTCAATTTATTTTAGAAGCTATGTTTTTCCAAGATAAATAGGTAAAAAATAGTAATAAAAATCAAATAATTCCTAAAGGTTGTGCGAGATCATTAGTCTCTACGAACATTTAGGAAATAATCATAGAGGTCATGCAAGACCCTAGTTTTTTTTGGCATTTAGGGATTAATAATTATTTACTTTGCCTATTGATTATAAGTTTAAACCCTTAAGGAATTTAACACAAACATCTTAGCTTCAAAATAAAGGCCAAAATTCCAAGAGGAACCAACAAAATAAAAAATTATTAATTAATTAAATCACTAACTGACTACCATATGTTCTTAAGTTGAACTACGTGGACTTTGATCCCTATTACAGGATATCCTAGGTCAAGTCCGCCCTTTGTAAATATCTATTTGTTTGCTTTCATGTTATTATTTTTGTCTTCTATACTTAACATGCATCCATGTCAATAGAAAGGGTAATTGAGATGAATTTAAGGTCATATCTTATTTCATTTGACTAGTTTAAGGTAGCCATCAGCATAGACGGGTGTTGTGAGGTGCCTAACACCTTCCCTACACTCAAATAGACTTTCGAACCCATCTTTATTTTCACAGACTACGATGCCTTTTCTTTTTGTTTTGAATTGGTTTTCCAAAGTTTTCCGTTAAAAATTTTAGTGGCGACTCCAGAGAATTGATTTTTAGGATTCATTTTGGGAATCAGTTTAAATTCTCTTTTTCAAAATTTCCACCAAAATGTCAGTTACGACAGTCACCTTTTTTAAAATTCTCTTTTTGGGAACCATTCTCAATTCGTGTTTTTTATAAAAGTTAATCGAAAAAGAACAAAAATATTTTTCTTTCAAGCTTTCTTAATTCAACCAAAATACAAATAAATATCTTCTTTCTAAAAGTTCTTTTCACTTTTCAAAAATTACTCTTTTGAATGGCCTAAAAAATCCAAAAAAAAAAATTTCATTCTCTTTTGAAATTCTTATTTTAGATTCAAATGAAAATCCAAATAAAGTGCTCCTTCAAGAAGTTCCAAACAAACCATAAAAAATTAAAATTAAAGAGAAAAAATTGAAAAGAGCAAACGTGTGAGATTACATTGATTTTGTGACTTAGAACATACCAACCAAATCTCAAATTTGTCTAGTCCATGAAAACCAATGTAATTTTATCAATCTTGTTCTTTTTTCCAAAAATAGAAATAGAAATCAAAAATAATTTCTTTGGTGTTTTAGATTGCTGTGTGAGATTAGTAATCTTCTCAGGTACTTGAGAATCAACTAGCAAAGGCTGCGTGAGATCCCTAGTCTCCTCAGGTCTTGAAAGTTAATATATGTCTTCTTAAAAATAAAAAAGGTGGAACAATTCAAAAAATGAAAGAAATAATTTGTTTTGCCCATTATTTGTAATTAAAAATCCTAAAAATACTTTTTCATTATAATTTTGCTTTCAAAGTTAAAATATAAAATTAAAAAAAATTAAAAGAGAAAATGAAAGGAGTAAGGAAGTTTTATCAAATTGATTTTGTAAATCAAAACATGCCAACTGAAATTCAATCCCATTTTGTTTATGAAAATTTATTTAATTTCAACTTTCTTATTCTTTTCACAAAAATATAAAAATACCAGCCAACTGCCATGTATTTTGGTCAAACTACGTGGGTTTTGATCCCTATCACAGGGTTCGTAGGCTAAGCTTTGATCTTAGGTCAAGTCTGCCTTTGTAAATATTTCATTTTTCCTCCTTTATTTTATTTTTTGAATTCCATCATTATTTTTCATTTTTTTGTGTGTGATTGATAAGAGTAATTGAAATTTGAATCAAGGTCATATGTATTTTACTTAGTCAACTTTAGGTAATCGTTCTTGATAACGAGTGATGTGGAATGTTTAATACCTTCCCCACGTACAATCAACTCCCGAACTTGATTCCTGGATTGTAGATCACCTTATCTTATAAATTGGTTTTTCCAAAATTTATCCTTTAAAAATTTTGGTGGCAACTCCTAAATTTTGGTTTTCGATTTTTTAAGCAAAAATTAAAATTATTCTTTTTTCCATTTCATATCATCATACTTCGTGTGTGACATATATATATATATGTATGCAATTTTTAAATAATTACATAGATAATACTAATAATAATAATAATATTATTATTATTATTATTATTTTGCTATGAAATACAAAAAATATATATATAGAACATTTCATTTGAAATTGAAGCAAAATGAGAAAATAGTTTTTGTAAAGATAGTTGTACTCCTAGTCAAGATACTTTATTATTATAATTATAATTATAATTTTTTAATACTCTCTTAAATGCTTATTGTCTTTTTAGTATTTTGAGGATAAAAATATTTTCAAAAAAAAATTTTCTAACCCAATAATTTTAATAAAAATGGTTATAAAATAGTTTTGTCAAATATAAATTAGTTTTTTTTGTTGTAGGACTTTTTACGAGAAACACTTATGCATAATTTTTTTTATCAAATTTTTAATAATAGCATGAGATGTGTATAATATAAATACAACATACCATAATTAAAAAATAAATGTAAGTAACATTCATGGTGAATGCAACATTTTATGAAATATACAACATTGAGAGTAGACTTGATCATCAGGTTGAACTTATAAAAATAAGGTTGGGCTTTGAATAATGGAAAAAAAAAAGCTTAAGCTTGTTTTTTATTCAAGCTTTATTAGTTTTTTTTAGCCGAACTATCAGGCCTGATGAACTTTTTTAAGTCATAATCAAATCTGTTTATTATTTAAAACATGAGATACTATGTATAGTTGATGGTTATTATTACTTATACGATTATATACATGGAAGTTATAAATACAAATTAGTTTTTCTACTAGCATAAATGCTTTGATTGAAGGGCACTAGTTAATATTTCCTTAACAAAGAAATCATGTCATATTAATTTATTGATTTATGTATAATCACTTAGCTTAAAAATGAACCATTCTCACTATTAAATTGATATTTTACATTATTTTTATTATGATAATTTTACTTTTAATACTTTAAATCTTAAGTTACATTCTTTTTTTAATATTTATTTTTCCAAATAATAAGTTTTTTTATTAAAAATATTGATTTAGTATTTTGAGCTCGGGTCAACCTGACCCATTTTACAAAACACAATTTTCTACCTGTTCTCTCTCTCAATCGATCATTATTTTTTAGGCCAAATCTATCAGATCAGAAGGAACTTTTAAGTTATGATCATGTCTAGTTAGAAGTTAGTGTTAGTTGTATTATATGGTAACGTTTCACTTGTATTGATGCCATATTAATTATTCTGTTTTAAAATACGATATTTGTATAACATAAAGGAAATATAAATAATGTACAATTATATTTGCTATAATAATCAAACACTATTAAAAAAGATGTTTAAAAAATAACTTATTTTTTAATTTTAAAAAATTTACATGTAACATCTTATGTCTTTGTTATGTTATTTTTTAGTTAAACCATTATTCTAAATTTTCGAACGCATGAATAGATGCATCTGTAATATTAAGCTACAATCGCATCACCCTGCAATTGCCAAGTGATTTACAATCATAGCTACCATGACATTAGTTGTGAGGAGCAGACAGACTGTGATCTTGTCAAATGAATTTAAATGGCATGGTTTGTCATTTCCTAGTTAAGTTCTCTGCTTCCAATGATATCAAACTGAGACAAGAATATAAAATATATAAACTATCCAAGCATTTGCTTCATAAGATAACTTGCTTTCCGTATAGGACAATTTTAGGCGGTGGCAATAAAGAAATTGAATAAAAATATACTATGTGAATATTATTTACAATTTTACACAATAGTCTTTCTATTTTTGGACCCAAATTTATAGACTTTAGTTTAGAATTGTTCTCGTTTATTATTTTATATTATTTTCCAAATATGGAATATGTTGGTATTTATATTTGGTTTAATCAATGTTATTTATTCATTGAATTTTTCAAAATATTCTTTTTAGTTTGGGAATATTTGAAGGGTAAAAGAAATTGAAAAAAATTTAGAGAAGAGAAAAAATAGAATATTAATTCAATAAAATGAGTATTTATTAAATTGATGTGAGTATATTAGATACAAAGTGGATAATTATTATTTATTTAAAATTTATACTTATTGAATTAATATGGACGAAAATTTTGTTCAATGTGCATTATATGTAAAAAAACGTTATTAATTATTTAAACTATAAAGTGTATATTGAATCAAAACAATAGATAAAACACTTATTATAGATATAAATATTTTTTTAGTATGTATTTAATAAATTAATAGTTTTGAAAATTATATTGATTATATATACCTTTTAAACATTTTGTATAGTTTTAAAAAATCACAACCACATTGACTGCAACCCACATTGTAACATTCGCAATACTTTTAATCGTAGTAATTGCAATGCAGTCACAACTGCAATTTAAAACCATGGTTACAACACATGTATGATTATTGTAAATAACTATATAATTTTTAAATTAAATTAAATATTTTTTATATTATTACTGATTAACCATATACTTGTCATATGTTAACCAAAAAAACTATTAGCAAAAAAATATATAAGAAACTATATCTAAATTTTTTTTCTTTTCAAATGACCAGAAAGAGTTTAATCTTTTTTCAATTAGATATATTAAAATTAATAATTACCAATCAATTATTTCTTGGTCTAAAATGCAAGAAAGATCAAGAGATAAAGAAAATTAAAACTCAGGTGATAAGAATAAGCAAGAATTGAGAAAGATGAAAAATGAATAAAATATGTTACGAATAATGGGATGCATATTTTAATAATTTCATATAATTAAAATTAAGCTTAACTATTAATTTAGAGTACATCAAATGTGTTACAATCACTAACAGCTGAGGAGCTTAGTGAGATTTCAAGGATTAATAAGAAGGCATTATAACTGAGGGTATTCTTAAGTTATAATAGTTATTATATTTCAAAATATATATTGATATAATAAAATTAGAAAGAAAATATATAGAGTAGAATTTTTAAAAAAAGATATTTAAGATTTTAAAATATATAAATTGAGAGGTCTTCACCAATCACCATTTTTCCAGCAATAATTTACTTTGCTTTACTTTTCATTAAGATAAAACCGTGAGGAAAAAAATTATATCTTTAATTTAAAAGTAATCACATCTTTAGATGCACCAAAGCCTTCGATGAAAGACATTTTTTAAAATAATAATAAATTTTGTATTAAAATTTTACCAAACACATTTTAATTTTAAGTTTCTGACAATAATATCTTCTATTAACTTAAATATATATTTTAAAGTTGAAAATTTTAAAACAAAGAACATTTTAGTCAAAACCATTTACATTGAACTCAAGTATATACATAAAATAATTATATTAAGCAGAATTCTGTGTATATTTTGAAAATTGAGAAGAGATCCGAAAAATTTCAATAAAACGATATTCATGTAATTTGCTCTATATTTTATAAACTGTTAGTGCTTAATGATTATTTATTTAAAATTTACCTTACACTTTTAATTTAAAGTTTTTTGACAAAAATATCTTCCATTAACTAAAATAATTTATTCCATATAACAGTGTAATTTATTCTATATGATTTTATAAACTGTTAATGCTTAATAATTATTTACACTTTATCATATGTCAAAACCGCTGATTGTTCGTTCATATGAGGTAAATATGAAGCAACTAATAAAATGTTTTTAACAAATTATTGATATATTTTCTTAGCATTTTAAATCCACGCCTCTTTTGGGAAGATTTTTTTTTTTTTTGTATAAAAATAGGAAGCATTGCCAAAGTGGCCCTCCAAATATTTTAAATCAATTAATCATGAAAATCATAATATTAATTAGTTATTTATTTAAAATCTCCCACAACTTCCTTGTGCCTCAATCTTGCAACACCGATAATAGGGAGATGTGGAGTGATTCACTAAATAACCCTAAATAAGTAATTTAATTGATTATTCTTGAATTGTGACTAGGATAATTTCCAAATTTTCTTAATAATGTTAGGCAACAAATGGTTAAGAAAGAGAAATTATTTTGGGTCCTAGGTATATTCAGGATAAAATACATTAAAATAGAAATAAATAAATAATAAATAAATAAAAGTAAGATTTGAACTAAGATTGTGAAATCTACTTGTGATATTGGAAGGCAAAGAGTTAGCACCCCATTTTGAGATTAAAGAGAATTGATACATAGTGATTGGACAAGAATTAGGTTAAGCGATGGGAAGTCATTTGAATTAAAGAATAATTTCTTATATGGGAACTTAAATGTGAGCTACTTGTTATTATAGGATCATAGGCATTGGCTTTGTGATCAAGTGAGATAAGAAAAGAAATGTTAGGAACATGATTATTATGTGCATACCTTCCAGGTGAGTAAATATTGCTAATCTATTCTTTAAGAGGGCACTTCAACTCTAAGCATGTCTTATATATATATATATATATATATATAATGAGTGTGTATATTTTACTTTTTTGTATGGTTAATTAAATTGCAAGAAAAATATATTTTTGGTCCTCCACCTTTCGTCATTAGATCAATTTAGTCCCTGTAATATGAGAAATACTAAATTGGTCCCTGAAAGATTTGACTTGATCAAAGTCTGTCCGTCCATCGTGAGAGCATAAAAAATAAGCTGTGGTGAACCATTTTATTCTCACTTCATTATCTGTTGAGGTGTGTTAATATGGCCCCTTCTCATTGGACACATCACAAAAAGAAACCCTCATCTTGACCTTTTTAAGTCAAGAACAAAAATAGGGCTTCCATCATTGCAAATGCAAAAGGCAGTCATGGAAGAAAATCAACAAGCTTGCGTAAGAGATATCTCTTACTATAGATGACAGATCTATTGATAAATCCTAAGATTGGGCATCTGTCTCTCTACTACTAACCCTTCAATTTCTATCAAAGACTTTAGCAATTTGTGGTAGCATATTTTGTGACTATGCCAATGTCTTATGTGATTTCTTAAGACCACCATCATTTGCCCTTTGGATGCTCAGTAGTCTTCTGCCCTTCTTTTACTGGATGAACGCTCAAGATGACACTCTTTATTCAATGCTTATGCTTAGGTGATGAAAAGGCTTGTGAAGAGATAACATGTTGCATCAAAAGAAAATAGTCTACCTTAACTTATTTTAACGCCTTCATGACATAATGAAGGACCAACTTTGATTACAAATTCATGATCAAATTTTTTATAGACCAATTTAGTACTTTTTATCTTTTAAAGACCAAATATATAATTTTCTTGTTAAATTGCATTCAATACTCTTCTATTTTAATAATATTGTGATGTATATTGTAAAAATTTTTCTTTTGATTTATTTTCTACTAAGATTAACTTTTCACACAATATATTAATTCCTTATAACAAATATAACTACTTAGTTGTCTTTTTTGTTATATTTATAACAAAATGACCAAAATCTCATGTGAAATATTAATATATTTGATTGTCATTACTTTTATATTAAAAATGAAATCACATTTTTCTTATTGTATAGAATTTGTCTTTATTGACAAAATATAATAATAAGGATGTATTTGTAATATATATATATATATATATATATTGATATCAAAATTATAATAAATTATTTTGAGAAAAAGTGGATTCTTTTTTTTATTCACTATTATCACATAATTCATAGTATTTGTTCACACTAGGATTCGAGCTCAAAACCACTCAAATGAGTGTGAGGAGTTCAACAATTGGGCTACTCCTGCTATGCTCAAGTAAATTATTTTTTTGACTTAATGTGATATGATTTAACTCTTTGAAAATTTTTTTAGTCAATTTATTTTTTATTAGTTAATCTTATAGTAAAAAAAGGAGAAAATGTTCTAAATATTAATGTCGTCAAAAATTAATTTCCTAATAGCATAAAAGTATCTAAATATTTGAACATTTTTAAGCAATCTTTTTCTATAAATTCTATTAATTAATGAAAAAGTTAAGTGCTCTTTCTGTAATTATTGTTACATTCTTAAAACCATTGCAAAAATTAATTAATATTTTCTTGGCAAACAATATCATATTTATGAATTTTTTTAAAAGAAAAATTCATTTATATATTATATTATTCTTTTAAAATAAAAAATTAAACACTTAAAAGATTACACCTAAAATCAAACCATTAATTATGAACCTTGAATGAGAGTCACACAAAGTATATATCGTATATTTGCTTTTTTTAATTTTCTTTTCTTCATTTGCTAGTTTCCTACTTTCTCATAAATCATGATATGTTACTGGGCGTGATATGGAGTGAATTCCTCCATTATTTGAACCTATATAATTTGAAATGTATTTAATTTAATATCTAAATTCTAATGTAATCAAACGATTAAAAAATAACCTTATAAAAGTTTAAATTCTTAAAAATTAAAAAAAAAAATCTAGAATCATGCTAGTATTTCCTGCAGTAATGATTATAAGAGGGGAATCACACGACTTTGTACAATGATTATTGAGCCTCCAAGCAAAAACAAATATGAAATTATTGTATTGATGGAGATGAAATGAAAAGCAAGAAAGAAAACGTAAAATTGAATTGAGGATAAAGCTTGAGCGGTGACACTAAACCACTATTGTGGTATATATGATAATAAACCACAATCACGAGGGCAGTTCTGACCAGAGGTGGTAAAATATTAAGCAAGTGATATGAAGAACTTCAATTTTGGTTGAAATAACCGTATTGAAATTGCCTCAAAACTCAAAGTTTCTTTTTTCCCAAACCCAATTTGGGCAAACACCAACCCATGATCCAAGAATCACCTTAAATCTAATTGTCTCTACCAATTACACACTAATATCTTTTCTTCATCATCTCATCATCTCCACCCAATCTTCATCATTTCTCTCAATAATTTCATATCCCTCTTTCTTTCACTTTTTCTCCCCCATATCCCAATCATTTATTTTTTTCAATTTTATCTTCCATTTTTTTATGCTATCTTCATCAATCATTCCAATAATTCCACACCTCACTCTCACTCGCTTTTTCCCTCACCTTCTCCTATAAAAGAGCACACACCTCTCCTTCTCCTACACACCTCTTCTCCTTTCTTCATTCTTTCTTATTAATTTTCCACCCATCCATCCCATCATCCATCTCCTATATTCTCTCTTTTTTTTTTTTTTTCCAATCCCATTCAATTTCCCTTCATAATTTCTCTCTTACACCATGGTTGAAGTGTAACTAAAGGTAGTGTCTTCTCCTATGTGTGGCTAGAACTTGGCTTCTTGGAGATGGGGATGAAGACTTGAGTTCCTTTGCTACAAAGGGGAGTTTAATTTCTCAATTTTATTTTTAGATTGTGTATTTGATTTCCTAGTTCTAGGATTTTCTTTACGCAATTGTGAAGCATAGATTTTGGGTACATTATCTTTGTGAATTGAGAATTGAAAATTTTAATTGGTTAGAAGTAACTTGATGATTGTATGGAATTACCACCTTATAATGCTATGAAATATTATTTTCTATCATGTTTATGATTAGATTATATAATCATGTATGCTTGTATTTGATTGTCTCATTTGAACATCAATTGAAAAGAGGAACATATTGCTTTTGTGCAATTTTAATCACACATTAAGTGGTTTTTATTTAGTGTTTTAATTAATGGTTGCTAGCTATGTTAATAGGAGTAATTACTAAGTAAGAACAATAGACTCAAGTGGTATCTTGAGGTTTTTTCCCTAAAACTTAATGTAGAATTAACTCCCATATTAATTTGAACAAGGATAGCCATCATTCCATTTCCAAGAGCATTTTTCATATAATTTCCAATTCTTTTTTTATTCACTCATTTTCATTTAAAGAAATTATAAAAAAATAGTAGCTTAGATTTATTGCAATTAAGTTTACCTTAATTGCATATACAAAATTCCAACATAAAACCTTTTCCAATTGCTTGTTTTTTATGCTTAGTTTAGCTTTAGATTCAAAATAAAGGCTCATTGAGTGAATATGACCTAGATTGTATTGTTATATTGCACTAAATTCGATTTAATTTTGAACCCTTGCAATGTGCTCCGGTCATGATTTTGGCACCATTGCCTGGGAGCCAATTTATTTAGTTCTTTGGTTATCTAAGTGTCAAGATTTTGTGCCAATCTTTTTTCTTTTGGTCTTTCATGTGTTGCCTATTAGGTGTAGTTTTTTTTTTTTTTTTCCATTTGTGATTGCATACATAAAAATTTTCAAAAATACCAATAAAAATATTTCTTATCTTTGTTTTGTTTTTCTAATTTTTTTCTACATTGGTCACAGTTTGTTGATTTTTGCTAATATAATTTGTTGTTTTTGCTTTTTTTTTAAAAAATTCTGCATAAAAAATTAGAATATTTGTGTTTAGTGAATTTTGATTGATACATATGAATACAACTTTGTTAGTGTATGAATCAATGTTCTGAAATTTTACCATTAGATCTAGAGATTGAAAGAACTTTGAGGAATTTAAGGAGAGAAAAGATCTTTGATTGATAAGACAACTCAAAAAGCATGGGTGTTGATTGAGAATATGGCTACAAATAGTTAGCAATATAGTAGTTGGGACATAAGATTAGTGAGTGCAATGAGTGGTTCTTCAAGACACTCATAAGAAATTAGCTCTCTTGCTTCATCAACTGAAACATTAACAACTCAAATGTCCAAGATGTCCGCTCAGCTAAACAATTTAGGTATGCAACACCCTTCTTTTCAAGCAATTATGGCACCAAGTTGTGATTTTTGTGCTTCACTAACGTATATTTCAAGTGTGACCACACCAATATAAAGAGGTTTCAGCTATGTATCAAGGGAAACCTAACAAATCTCAGAGATGGCGTCCCTACTCAAATACATATAATGAAGAGTGGAGGCATAATCCCAAGTTCAACTGGAGGGATGGAGACAATAGAGACCATAATAGATTCCAACAAAGTGGTGTAGCTGGAAGTTCTCAAGATAATTTTCTAGTTATTCCCAAGAGTGATGAGACTAACCAGTTGTTGAAAGGATTGATGAATCATGCTAGTCAGATGAGCAATTTGATGAAAGAAGATAAGACAGCTACCAATTCTCAACTATCCACTATCTGTAAAGAGTTAGATGAATTGACGATGAAGAATAGTAACCTTACTTCATTTGTCACTCAGTTTTCCAACAATATGAGTAAGCAACAAGCAAAAAGTGATGGTTCAATACCCTCCAACACAGTTATAAACCTTAAGACCTCGAATGCCATCATTCTTACAAGTGGCAGAAAGGTGAAATTTTTTGGTGAGAATGATGACTAAGCTAAAGATAAAAAAGAGGATGTCTTTGATACTCCTAACACATTGAAGGAATTTGAGAGTTCAAGAGATAAGAAGTTACTTAACAAGAAGAATACGACACTTGCATAACAAGATAAGGAGATGCAGTATAATCCAAAAGAAGCAGTTGACTCTCAAGAATCTCATGTAAGTCTTACAAAGTCCAATAACAGCAAACCACGTAAGTAAGAAGAAACAAATGAGTAAGGAGCCTCTAAGCATAGAGTTAAAGAGGTACATATTAAAGACATCCTTTTTCATCATTCTTACCTTATGAGCAAGAAAATGCATGATGATAAACATGACAAAGAGATTTTCAACTTGTTTAGCAAGCATGAGGTTAACATTGCTTTGTTAGAGCTAATAAAAAAGGTTCCTAAATATGCTAAATTTCTCAAAGACCTTTTCACACATAAAAGGAAATTTAGGCCTAATGAAATAGTGCAAAATAGTTCTAATGTATTAACTTTGTTCAAACCTCAAAGTCCCATTAAATGCCAAGACCTTGGATCTTTCACAATCCTATGTACTATAGGTAAAGCAACCATTAATGGAGTTTTGTTAGATCATGGGGTTGCTATAAATGTTATGCCTAAGTCCATGTATGCATCACTAGGTATTAAAACTCTTAAGCTAACTAATGTAGTGTTACAATTGGCAGATAGGATTATAAGGTATCCACATGGATTTTTAGAGGACATACATGTTAAGGTAAAAGATTTAGCATTCCTTGCTGATTTCTATGTGCATGATATAACTAATGAGATATCACATGACACTACATTGATCCTAGGTAGGCCTTTCTTAAAGACTACTAACATTATGATTAGCATGAAAGATGGGGACATTACCATGGAAGTTGGGAACTAGAAAATTTACTTTAACATATATAAGGCTATGAAGCATCCTTATGAAGATTATTCTCTATTGGGTTTGAATGCAATTGATGTTTTTATTAAAGAGCTTAGAGATGAACATGTGCAAAGTTTGCATGCTAACATTAGACTACACGAACTAAATTCATTTAGATGTGATGAGTCTTATGCTTCCTTTTCCTCATCTTCTTCTTTTCATTCTTGTGGAGGTGATGTATCATGCATTATTTGTTAGAAATTAATGGCTGGCTTTCCACCCCACAAGATTTTTCTTTTTCTTTATTAACTAGTGATGTTACTTATGGGAAAGGTTCGCATTATGATATTATAGGTATCAAACTTTGATAGATATTAAGAAGGAGGTTGGAAGTGACACTATGATCACAAACAAGGATAAAAATGGTCACCTTCTAGCTGTTCCACCATCTTTTACACTTTAAGAGCAATAAAAGCAACCTGATCATGAAAATAAAAGGCCACTTGCTAATTTTTCAAGATTTGTCATTTCTTCTCACACTTTAAGATACATATATGACCTTATTTTTAATTGTTACACAGGTGTGAATGAGAAGAGTCATAAGCATGTTGCTGCTATAGATCAACCTTAAGTTAATTCAACACACGGGAAGACTAAGGAGCAAGCTGTTATTTCAAAGGAGCCAAATCAGTCCACCCAAGCTGAAATTAATGAGGGGAGTACTCTTTGTTCCCTAAAACTTCTTCATTTAATTCCTTCTATTGTTCAACCTCCTAACCTTGAATTGAAACTTTTACCTTCTAGTCTAAAGTTTGTTTTTCTTGGATGTAATGAGAAATTGCTTGTGATAATATCTAATGCATTATTTTTAGATGAAGAGGGAATATTAGTTGGTGTGCTTAAAAATCATATAAGAGCTATAGGTTGGACATTAGCTGATATACCATGGATTAGTCCATCCATTTGTACCTATAGGATATTACTTAATGAGGAGTCTAAGCCTATTAGACAACTTCAAAGGAGATTAAACCCACTTATTCTAGATGTTGTGAAAAAGGAGATCACTAAACTCCTAAGTGCTAGAATTATTCATCCTATATTAGATAGTGAGTGGGTTAGTCTAGACTAAGTAGTTCCTAAGAAGAATGGTATCATTACGGTTAAAAATGAAAAAAAAAATGATTTGATTTCAACTAGGGTATAAAATGCATAGAGGGTGTGCATTGACTATAGGAAATTGAATGCATCTACTAGAAAAGACCATTTCCCATTCCCTTTTATTGACTAAATGTTAGAGAGATTAGTAAGGAAGTCTCATTACTATTTTCTTAATGGCTTTTTCAGGATACTTTCTGATTCCTATAGCTCTAAAAGATCAAGAGAAGACTACTTTAACTTATCCCTTTAGTACATTTGCATACAAGAGAATGCATTTTGGTTTATGTAATGCTCCCGATCATGTTGCAGTTAATATAATGCCACAAGTGAAGGTTATTGAGATGGATGCTACTTGTATAAGAGTTCAATGTTAAGGTTAATGATAGAGTTGGAGCATAGAAACTTGTAGTTAAACATCAAAGTAGACTTCCAGATCAATCAAAGGGAATAGATAATTCTGATGTTATTTGTGATAATTTTCCAGATGCTACTTTTTTGGCTTTAGTTGTTAAAAAGCCATGGTTTGCACACATAGTTAATTACTTGCTCACAAATTTAATTCCACATTTGATGTCTCCTTTTTGGGTGCAAAAACTTAAGAGAAAAGCTCTACACTATGTATAGGACCCCCTCATTTATGGAGGATGTGCAGTGACCAAATGAATAGAAAATAATTTATAGAAGAGGAATTCCAATCCATATTCTCAGTTTGTCATTCCATGGTTTGTAGTGGTCACTTAGTGCTAGGAATACCTCTAAGAAAGTATTAGATGTTGGTTTCTATTGGCCTTCCTTGCTCAAAGATGCATATAATTTTTGTAAAGATTGTGATAAGTGTCAAAGGTATAGGGGGTTAAGTAAGAGATATGAGATACCATAACAACCTATGTTATTTTGTGAGGTTTTCAATGTTTGGAGAATACACTTTATAGGACCTTTTCCACTGTCTTTTAGTTTCTTTTATATTCTACTTGTTGTAGATTATTTGTCTAGAAGGGTAGAAGTTATTCCCACACACAAGGATGATGCCACTATAGTTTCCAAGTTTCTTAAGTCTCATATCTTTTGTAGATTTAGAATACCAAGGGCTATAATGAGTGATAGTGACACCCATTTTTGCAATAGGATTTTTGATAATCTATTTGCTAAACTGGGCATTACCCACAAAGTTTCCATTGCTTATCGCCCATAAATCAATGCACAAAATAAGGTATCAAATCAAGAAATCGAGCATATCTTGGAGAAAATTGTCAAACCTTCCAAGAAAGATTAAAGCCTAAGACTAAAGGAAGTATTATGGGCCTACAGGACTATCCCAATAGGAATGTCACCTTATCACATCATTTATGGTAAATCTTGACACATTCCTGTGGAGCTTGAGCATAAACCATATTGGGCTATAAAAGCTTGTAACATGGATCTGGAATCCTTAGGCTTGAAAATGAAGCTGCAACCACAAGAACTATAACATATAAGACTAAATGCATATGAGAATTCACTTCTCTACAAAGAAAAGATAAAAATGTTGCATGATCAAGACCTTCTTAGGAAGAATTTCTAAGTTGGTCACAAGGTGCTACTATTTAGAGCTCAATTCAAATTCAAGCCTGGTAAGTTCAACACTAGATGGGACGACCCACATAAAGTCACCAAAGTTCACAAGTTTGGGATGGTAGAGCTCATTGATGAAGCAATCAGACAAACTTTCAAGGTTAATGGACATCTTTGGAAGCTCTATCATAAGAGCTTAAAACCTCTATAAAGCTTAGGTTTTCTCTTTCCTTCCCATATCTTTTTATCATATTTTGAGCTTTAATGCTTAAGAAAAGTGTAGGGGAAGGACAATCCTAGTAGTTTTAGTTTAGTTAGCTTAATTAATAAAAATCCTTGTTTTCCCTTTATTGTCATGCTCTTTGCTCACTACATCTATTGCACTTCGTTAATTAAGGGCAATACAAGTAAATAAGCGTAGGGGGAAAGGATTTCATTTTGAATATTGTGTTTCACATGCTTTAATGGGATTTATGGATCAAGTAGGCCACATTAAAATTTTTGCATTTCCTTGCTTTGAAAGTGTAATTTTCTATTTCACATTAAAATTTTTTAGAGGTATACATGTCCTAAACTGATTGTGACAACATGATTGATTATTGATCTTGGAGTTGGTACTTGAAATAGATGAGTTTTTGCATTAGGATTAGTTTAGTGTTCAGTTGTTTGATATGGATGAACTTGTGAGAGGTCACCTTTGTTGAAAGGATTTTTTAGCTTGTTTCTTTTATCTAATGGAGTGTTTACCACCTACTCAAGTCAACCACTAGAACTTGTTTGAATTCTTTTTCAAAACCACACTTGCATTAAGATGATTACAGATGAAAGGGGCATGCATTTCTCATAACCACTCTTCTAAATACTCATCCAGAATAATCCATTGCTAACCCCCTTTGAGTCATTCATTCTTGTAAATCTTTCACTTTAACAAGCCAAGCATGTGTATTTCATCAAGTTTTTCATAGCAATTTTGGTTAAATTTACATTATCAATACTTTTGTTTACAAGACAATGGAATGCCAAGTTTACAAGTCAATAAATATATATATATATATATTTCAAAAAATGGAAAAGAAAGAAAACAAGAAAAAGGGAAAATATATTGAGAAAAAAGAGAAAGGAAAAAGGAACACTTCCATTGGATTCTTATGATTAGCAAGTAAAATTGGAATTTGTCCTTAGTGATTTGAAGTGGTGTTATGCTTAACTTTCTCTTAACTCATTATGCATGCTTAGAGCTTGTTCACCATGTAATTCCACGTGGCCATTCATCCATCATTTCAACCCTCTTAAGCCCCTTTGATTCATGAGTCTAATTGCTACTTAGTGGTGGAGGAAGTAGAATTTTTACAAGTTTATAGTAATTTCTACTTTGGGTGGATTTGAGTGAAATGACCCATATTTGTGAGATGAGAGAAACACTTTGATCCTTGAGTGCTCTCCTATGTTCATTTTTGTTGAATTAATTGTTTACATTGGCTAATCTTTTGCGTTAGTTCATTTTATGACTATGCTAGCTCAAGGATAAAATTGATTGAGCTATTGCATTCTTGCCCCAAACATGTTTAGTTTCTCATTTATATTAATGTTAATCACAGATCGCTTGCACTTGATTTTTTTTTTTTTCACCCAAGAATGCAAAAGTTTAAGTGTGGGGGAATTTGATATGTCCCTATTTTATATCTTATTTTGGGATTCTTATAATATTTTACTGAACTTAAGTACATTGGTTGTGATAAATTTGTGTCAAGTGTGATTGCATAAAATAAGATTTGAAAAAGAGAAAGGTTAAATTGTTCAAGTTTCTTTGTGATTACTCTTTAATTAGGGAATTTTGGAGTTATGATATTACATTGGGCTTATTTTGCATTATAGGTTCTATTTGGAAAATTGAAGAAAAGAAAGAAGGAATTTAGCCCAAGGAGTTCATTAATCCAAGATCCAAGAATCCATGGATCCAAAATTCATCCAAGATCCAACCTGTGACCCAAGACCCATCTTAAACCCAATTGCCTCCACCAATTTCACACTAATCTCTTTTCTTCATCATCTCATCATCTCCACCTAATCTTCATCATTTCTCTCAATAATTCTACATCCCTCTTTCTTTCACTTTTTCCCCACCATATCCCAATCATTTATTTTTCTCAATTATTCATCCTACTCTCTCCCACTTTTTCTCCACCTCATCTCACTTTAATCATCATTATTCTTTATCCATTTTATCATACATTTTTTTATGTTATTTTCATCAATCATTCCAATAATCTCACACCTCACTATATCTCACTTTTTCCCCATCTTTCACTTTAATCATCATTATTCTTTATTCGTTTTATCTTCCATTTTTTATGTTATCTTCATCAATCATTCTAATAATTCCACACCTCACTCTCTCTCACCTCTCCCCCCCTCCCCCACCCCACCTTCTCCTATAAAAGAGTACACAACTCTCCTTCTCCCACACACCTCTTCTCCTTTCTTCATTCATTCTTCTTCTTAATTTTCCACCCATCCATCCCGTCATCCATCTCCTATATTCTCTCAATTTTTTTCCCAATCCCTTCAAATTTCCTTTCATAATTTCTCCATTACGCCATGGTTAAAGTGAAGCTAAGGGCGGAGTCTTCTCCTATGTGTGGCTAGAGCTTGGCTTCTTGGAGATGGAGATGAAGATTTGAGTTCTATGCTACAAAGAGGGGTTTAATTTCTCAATCTCATTTTTATATTGTGTAATTGATTTTCTAGTTCTAGGATTTTCTTATACAATTGTGAAACATAGATTTTGGGTACATTATCTTTGTGAATAAAAAATTGTGATTTTAATTGGTTGGAAGTAACTTAAGGATTGTATGGAATTACCACCTTACAATGCTATGATATATTATTTTTTATCATGTGTATGATTAGATTATATAATCTTGTATGCTTGTGTTTGATTGTCTTGTTTGAGCATCAATTGAAAAGAGGAACAAATTGCTTTTACTCAATTTTAATCACACATTAAGTGGTTTTTAAATAGTGTTTTAATTAGTGGTTACTAGCTGTGTTAATAGGAGGAATTACAAAGTAAGAACACTAGACTCAAGTGGTATTTTGAGATTTTTTCCCTAAGACTTAATGTAGATTTAATTCCCATATTAATTTGAACAATGATAGCCATCACTCCATTTCCAAGAGCATTTTTCATATAACTTTAAATTTATTTTTTATTCACTCATTTTCATTTAAAGAAAATATAAAAAATTGTAGCTTAGATTTATTGCATTTAAAATTTACTTTCTTTGCATATACAAAATTCCAACACAAAACCTTTGCCAATTGCTTGTTTTTTATGCTTAGTTTAGCTTAGGCTTCAAAATAAAAGCTCCTTGAGTGAATACGACCTGGATTGTGTTGCTATATTGCACTAAATTTGGTTTACTTTTGACCCTTTATGACATAGTTTAGTCAGTGACAATGTAGCAAAACCATTGAATTATCTTTCTTCTTAATTAAGTTATTTTTATATTCTGGGTATCAAGGATGATTAGGAATAAAATTAAAATTGGAGCACACATTAATCCTTCCAGTTTCTCCCATATTATTCTGAAGTACATAACTGGGAGAGTGGCATGATTAGAAAATAACATTAAAAAAAAATTATTATAATTAACGTTAATAACATATTACGAAAGTAATATGCTAGTGATCAACACATATAGATAATTTGATTTTGTTCATCACTAAGTAGAGGAATAAGAAGATTCAATTAATTCCCATCATAATTAGAAACTAACTAATTGGAAGATATGATTTTAACAAGAGCCATGCATAGTTATTCTCTAACCCAAAAGGACCATACTTAGACCACATCATCCCTATTCTGTCCATTGAGTTATGCCATCGTCATCCAAGTTGATCTCAGCATATAGAAAGAGCTTTGTCTAATCCCACCTCCCAAACACTATTTCTGGTGTTAAGTGATGACTTTATCAAAACAACGTTAGGCATAGTTCTTTTTCTTCCTGAATTATAGTAACTCCCCTTTGCATAAGAAATGATGTTAATATGTCTTAAATGAAGTGAATGTTGACTATGCCGTAAGTTCAAGTTTGTGGCATACAAACTCTTTTGGATCAGTAAGGTAATCTCCGAACCTCCCAATTCTTTAATCTTCTTTTTGAACTCTTCAGGCAAATCTGGTGGTGGGTTTGGTCCTCCACGTGGCATTGATTTCTTCTTCTTTTGATGTCCCTCTGAAATAACACAATCTCTATGGTCATCGTCATCACAAAGAGTGGTGTATCTACGCTTCAAACCCTTATGCTTTCCATGTTCAATATTTGAGGGTTTCGTGATATTCTTGGAAACATTTTCTTTATTGTCACATATAGGATTTTTTTATGTTTATTGGTGTGATTTATTATTCTTTAGATGTTCTTCCAAAGGGATTGAATTTCTATTGTTTCCTTGCTCAAGATTTGAGGCTTTCTGGGTATTCTTGCAAACATTATCTTTCACGTTATTTGAAGCTTCTTGGTCCAACTTGAGAGAAACAACTTGTGCAACCTTCAACAATGCTTCCCAAGCAGAGCAATTAGGGTTCATAGGACGACCTTTGAAGTCATCCATGCTCAATAATGACATCTTTACGTTGTTGTCTTCTTGTTCTTCACTTATACGAAACCTAGTATAAAAAAGATGAATATAAACATTTTCTTTTACTACATATACCATTACATGTCAGCAAGGTTGAAAATTAAGTTTGTATTACTATAATTTATGTTTGCAAATTTTCATTTGAAAAGAAAATTTTGTTATGAATGCACAAATAGAAACAAACAAGAAAGAATTAGAAATTTCATTTGAAAATAGAAGCAAAAATAAAAATTAACTAATTATTATAATTATCATTTATTTCTTAACATCTGTGTTAAATTCATATCTTGATTATACAAATGTATTTTTTAAAATAATTTTTTAAACACCATAATTTTTAAAAAAGTGATTATTAATTGTTTTTTCAAAATTAAATTTATTTTTGTTTGTAATAAATTTTATAAATATATATATATATATGTAATTTCATTAAATTTTTTTAATAATTACTAGTTTATAATTTTTTAATATTTATATATATATATATATATATACACACACATATTTGTGATATCATAATTTGAAAAATAAATATAAAAAATTGTTGTGTCAGAACGAATCTGAGTTGATGAGTTGACTCAATACATTGTTTTCAAAAAATGAACAGTTCTAGGACTCAAACCTGCAACCTCCGCGTAGCAAAAGTGTTCTTTTTCTTTTAGCCAACGTTGACTTTCAATATATGTATGTGTTGTATTATATATATTTACACTTCATTTTCTTAGTTTCAAAAAATATATCTCCTTATACTTGAACCCAAACACTTAAAGTAACTTCATCACCCATTACCACATAACTAATAAAAACTTCATGTTCATAATTTGTAATGTATTATATATATTTATTATTGGCCTTTTTTTATAGAAATTTTATCTTGAATTTTTCATTAGTCATGACTTGAAAAGTTGTCTATTATTATCTTTGAACCTGTTTTAACAAAGTAATCTTTAATAATTATATTTATTACTCTATAAATTATTTTAATTCAAATTTAAAATTATTCGTATTTGATTATTAATAATTATTATATTTAGATTTAAATATATAAAATTTTTAAAAATATTTATATTTAATTTTACTTATTCAACTATAATCAAACTAATAAACTATTAATCATTGCATTCAGCAGTTTTAGTTATTAGTCTAAATTTAAAAATATTGATTTTAATTATGTAATTGCATATTTTAATAATTATTTTTTATTATAGATAAACTCTTACGATTTTATGTTACGAGTTTATTTTCCTCAAACGATTTTACTTAAATTCATGAGTTTGACAACCTTAGTGTCCAGTACAATATTTTATACATTGTAAAGAAAATTGTAGAGAAAAAAACTGGACAAGTCATCATGAATCTAACGTATATTTTAAAAATATATTTGATTTAATATGTAAATTCTCATGTAATGAAATGATTAAAAAATAACCTTAAAAATTTTAAATTCATAAAAATTAAGAAAACAAAATTCTAGAATGCACTCTCTGCCTGCGTTAGTTCTCACACGGATCTGTCCAATTATTGTTGTGCTTCCAAGCAAAAATAAATGTGAGTATTGATGGTAATGAAATGAAAAGAAAGAAAGAAAAGTATAATTGAATTGAGAATAAAACTTGAGCGGTTAAGTTGTACCATCATGGAATTTATTATAATAAACTACATTATGACCCATATGTTAGAAATTTTAAATCGATTCAACCAATTAGATTTATCACACGTTTTTTTAATAAATTTTTAAAATGCTGCGACTACAGTTTTCGAAATAAATAGTCAGAAATTTGTATGCTTTACTTCATAATTTCCTTTCCTTTTAGATTACTCCTTTTACTATTTATTATGTTATTGTAATGTTGTTGAGTGATGATATATTGTTAATGTATCCGTTTTACATGAGTGGTAAATAATTATAGAACTATATCCTCCTAGAATTTAAGTAGTAAAATAGTTGATATTTATAAAAAGAATAACTCTTTACCTAAATTCAAACTTGTTCCTATGTTTTAAAAGAAAAAATAGAGTATTATTAGTGAGTTAATCTCAATTAACCTAATTCAAACATTAAAGGAAAATATTTCATTTATATAAGATACTATAAAAATATATTTTTATAAATCAAATGTGAAAAATATTTTTAAGAAAAAAAATTTTTCGTCTCTACTACTCTAGACCCTATAAAAGCCCAATTGTTAGGAAATTGAATTCAGTAAAAAAAATGCTCCTGTAAAAAGTTGTGATAATATATTTAAATTTGTTTAACAAATTGAGTATGAGTTGCTTCATAATTATTGCCGTACAATGAAATAACCAAAATTTTTGCCATCTTATAAAGTGTAAATAATTATTAACAATTAATATTTATAAAATTTAAAGTAAATTATTTGGACTCTTCTGTGCTTTATTGAAATTAAACAAATGTCAGATCTATTTTCAGAATATATACAAATTTTAACTAAAAGATTTAACTTTTATTGCAGTCTAATTTATATACTTAACTGAAATATTTTTATTTAAAAATTTCAAGTCAAAATATATATTTAGGCTAATGATATAAAGATCTTTAATTTCGGTTAAAACAAATAACTAATTCCGGCAAACACCATCGGAAAAGAAATCAGGCACGTGCTCATGATAAACTTAGAAATTGAAACATAATTGAATAAAGCCTTGAGATCGAGCAGAGGTAAGATGTAGAAAAACAAAGATTTGTTATAGTAATGGGAGACGGGAAAAAGAAACAGAAATACTGAATTGAATAAAACAGAGGGTGACGATATAATAAAGGCATTTAACTATCTTTCTTCCTAGTTCAGTTATTTTAACGTTCAGGGCATCAGTAATTATTGGGAATAAAATTAAAATTGGAGGATACATTAATCCTTCCAGTTTCTCCAATATAAACAATTAATAGTTAATATTTATTCTGAAATACATTACTGGGAGAGTCTCATTCAGATAATAACATTCAAACAAAATTAATATAATAAATGATAATAACATATTACAAAAGTAATATGGTATAGATCAACACATACAGGTAACTTGATTTTGTGCATCACTAAATAGAGGAACAAGAACATACAATCCATTCCCATCATAATTTGAAACTAATTAATTGGGAGAACCGATTTTAACAAGAGCCATGCATAGTTGTTCTCCAACCCGAAAGGACCACACTTGGACCACATCATCCACCATTAGCCCATTGACTTCTGCCATCTTCATCCAAGTTGATCTTAGTACATAGGAAGAGCTCTTTGTCAAATCCCACCTTCCAAACACGATTTTTCTGGTGTTAAGTGATGGCTCTATCAAAATGACATCAAGGGCATGGTTCTTCTTGTTCATGAATGATAGCAATTCCCCCTTGCGCAAGAAATCAGGATTGTTGAGTTGTTTCAGAGGAAGTGAAAGTCGATTGTGTTGTGGGTTCAAGTCTGTGGCATACAAACTTTTTTGGATTAGCAGACTAAGTTCTGACCCTCCCATTTCTTCTATCTTCTTCTTGAACTCTTCTGGCAAATCTGGTGGTGGATTTGGTCCACCACATGGTATTGATTTCTTTTTCTTTTGATGTTCCTCCAAAATAGTACAATCTTTGTTGTCGTCATCATCACAAAGAGTGTTGTGACTACGCTTCAAACCCCTATGATTTCTTCGTTCAATATCAAAGGGTTTCTTAATATTCTTGGAAACATTTTCTTTTTTGTCACGGATAGGATTTTTTGAAGTTTCTTGGGGTGATTTATCTTTTGCATTATTTGAAGTTTCTTGGTCCAACTTGAGAGAAGCAACTCGTGCGACTTCCAACAATATTTCCCAAGCAGAGCAATTAGGGTTCACGCGACGACCCTTGAAGTCATCCATGCTCAATAGTGACATATTTATGTCGTCTTCTTCTTCTTCACTGATCTACCAAAGGAAAAAAGCGCTTCCAAGGGAATGAACGCTTTAAGAGCACCAGTTACTCATATATATATATGTAGTGTGGTTTCCATGTAGAATAAGGTTTCTTGAGTTTGACTTGGACTTGGAGTAAATTTATCTCATAACCTTTTCTGCCAACACATTTATCTTTAAAGATTTGTTTTTATTTGTTTATTTAAATTTTAAATAAAAAATCTTAAATCTTTTCTTTCACTTTTAATTATCAATAATAAAGTATGGTAAATCTAGTTAATTATAATCACCTCTTGACGGTGTTATTAAGTAATATAGTTACCACAAAAGTTGTTCTTATTTTAAAATTGTTTCCTTTAAAAACGAATATTTTAAAATTTATAATTAGTGTATAGTTTTTTTTTTATAATAATATAAAAATTGTTCTTCTTTGAAAATAGTTTCTTGATTTTTGCAAGATATTTGACCGAGAAAATCTTTAAGTGGTGAATATCAATACATCTATCTTTAACGGTTTTGTATTTACTTGCAGATTTAATTTTTTAATTCAAGATTTAAAATATTTTCTTTCCCTATTAATCTATCAATAATAAAGTACCGTGAATTGTAGTTGGTATATATGGGTTTTTGAGTTTGATTTGGTGACCAATTAATAATATAAGAAAATCGTTTTGAGTAATTTTAGTTTACAATTTGAAAATATAGTGATATTAGATTAAGAAGGGTCGAAAAAATTCACCTCAAAATTCAAAATTCAATTAAAAAAAATTGGGATGGGCTATGTTGTTGCACGGATAAACACATGTAACCACTCAATTTTATATATATATATATGTGTGTGTGTGTGTGTGTGTGTGTGTGTGTGTGTGTGTGGGTGTGTGTGTGTGTGTGTGTGTGTGTGTGGGTGTGCCGTTGATTTTAGTATTATGACCCATATATTAGAAATTTTAAATCCATTGAACCCATTAAATTTATCACACGTGTATTTCTTTATTATCGTGACCACAGTTTTCTTAGTAAATAGTAGTAAAATTGTATGCTTTATTCGATAATTTCCTTTCCTTTCCTTTTTGATTTCTCAATGTACTATTTATTATGTTACGGCAATGTTGTTGAGTGATGATATTTTTGTTAATGTATCCATTTTACATATAAATATAGAAATATATCCTCCAAAAATTTAAATAGTAAAATTGTTGATATTTAAAGAATGATAAATCTTTATATCTAAATTCCAACTTGTTCCTATATTTTAAAGGAATGATATTATTAGTGAGTTAATCTCATTTAACTTAATTCAAACAGTAAAGGGAAAATATTTTACTTATATAATGTATTATAGAAATATATTTTTATAAATCAAATGTGAAAAATATTTTTAAGAAATTTTTTTTGTCTCTATTGTTCTAGGCTCCAACACCCTGTTAAAGCTCAATTGTTAGGTCACTCACATTAGGAAATTGAATTCAGTATGAAATATTTCCTGTAAAAAGATGAGAAAATATACTTAAATTTGGTTAAAATTTTGAGTATGAGTTGCTACTTAATTAGCGTCATATAATGAAGCAACCAATATTTTTGACAATTTGTGGAGTGTAAATAATTATTAAGAAATAACATTTTATAAAATTTAGAGTAAATTATTTGGACTTTTTAAAGCTTTATTGAAATTAAACAAACGTCTCTTTCCAACTTTCAGAATATATATATCAATTTTAATTAAAAGATTTAACTTTTATATTAGTCTAATTTATATTCTTAACTGAACTATTTTTATTTGAAATTTTCAACAGATAAAATATTTATCTAGGCTAATGGAAAAATACCTTAGTAGAAAATTTTTAATTTGGACTAAAGTATGTGGTGAATTTTAAATGATCTTTTTATTATTTAGAATATATCTATCACCGAAGGTTTTGGTGTACTAATTTAAAAGATATAATAATTTCTAAATTAAAGATATGTTTCTTTTTCTCACAGTTTTAAATTAATGAAAAATATGTTAAAGTTATAGTTGGAAAAATGGTGATGTGTCAACAATTTAAGTTTATATTTTTTAAAAATTAAATATCATATTTTAATTCTACTTTATATATTTTCTCTAGTTTTATTGTATAAATATTTTCTTTTGAAAGTCAAGTTCCCCAGAAAGTGCCTATTTTAGCTCTAAGACGAAGTTTTCAAATGTTATCAATACATCAATCTTTAAAAGGTTTTGTATTTACTTACTGATTTAATTTGCAAATTAAAGATTCTAAATCTTTTGTCTTTCAATTATTTGACAATCAATTTTTATTGGGATTATTGTGTAATAGAAAATCAAATATAATTTTTTTATCGCAAATCTTGCTGATTTAAATTTTAAAGTTTAAATTTAAAATATTTTCTTTCACTGTTAATCTAATGAATAATAATGTATAGTAAATTCTAATTGGTAAATTGGTGATTTTTAGAAGATTTCTTATTCCTATTAGATAACTATTTTTTTTTTTTCAAGTTTGACTTGGTGACTAAATAATAATATAAGAAGATCGCTTTGAGTTTGACTAAGAAGCTTTAAATAACCTAAAGAAATGTTTCTAAGAATATCAAGAAACCTTTTGATCTTGAGTAGGGAAAGTATAGTCATACCATGCTTTGTGATGACAAAGATTCAATTCTTATGGAAGAACGTCCATAGAAGAAGAAATTGATCCTTCGTGTACCGAACCCACTACCAGATTTGCTAGAAGAGTTCAAGAAGAAGATTCAAGAAGTGGGAGGGCCAGAGCTTATATTGCTAATCCCAAAGAATTTGTTTCTCTCAAATTTGAACCTACAACACAATCAGGTTTTGCTTCCTCTGAATCTGATCAAGAATCTTAATTTCTTGCGTGAAAAGGAATTACAATCATTTAAGAAGAAGAACCATGCTCATGACGTGGAATTGATAGAGCCATCGCTTGACACTTGGAAGATTGTGTTGGGGAGGTGGGATTTGAGAAAGAGCTCTTCATATGTGCTGAGGTCAATTTGGATGAAGGTGGCTAAAGCCATTGGCAGAAGGTGGATGATGTGGCGTAAGTCTAGTCCTTTCAGGTTGGAGAACAACTGAAGTTTGGCTCTCTTCTAATTAATTACTTTCTATTTATGACAAAAATTAGTTGTATATTCCTTTTCCTCTTGTAGGTGATTTCTTCTGTGATAAAAGAGCATTATAGCATTTACTGCATTTTCTCTACTAGGTTCTTTCAGTGAGAAGATCAAAACATATAAGCATCATTTCTCACTAAGTAACATGATCCAATATGCAGGAAAGGAAAAGAAAAATGCATGCCTTTAAATTATTTTGTTCGTGTGCTACTATTCTTCCGATTTGAATGATGTTTTATCTTATATAAACATATAGTATAAATTGGAATCAACAATCTTTATACCACCACCAGCTGCCAAGTGCCATTTCCCTTTACAACCACTTTCACACTATTTCTATTTCTTTAACATATCCCACTTCTTTTCTTTTCCGTTTGTTTTTTGTGATCTTGGCTTCTCTACATAACCACTTACCACTATCCTTCTCTTTCTTCTTCCCTTTTACACATAATCACTCTACATTGTCTTATTTAATTTATTTATCAAAGAAAAAGAAGGCAAAAGACGTCAATCTACTTCATCTGCAATTATACTCTCTGTGCATTGAAAGTCATTATTTTTATATAAAAAATCAAATCACATTTTCTTGTCGCATTGAATTTATTTTTACTGAGAAAATATAATAGAAATGGTTGCATTCGTAATACATATCACGGTTGAAATAAATTCTCTCCAGAAAAATTGGTTAAAGGAAGTCTAATTAATCCATCCTAGTAAATATTTTACTAAAGGTGTGCTTAGTTGTGGTTTTTTTTTCTACCTTTAGCACTTAAAAGGTTTAACCACGGTTAGAAAAATCACAGGTAATGTGTACGTAGTTAAATAATTGCATGCAGATTTTTTAACCACTAAAAATATAGGAATTAACTGCAGGTAAACTAGAAAAAATATTAGCTGTAGTTGTACTATTATTTGTAGGCAATTCAAACAATTTCACTGTGATTTTTCTCCAATTGTAGATAATCAAGCCATTTCAAAAGTAGCACTTTAAAATGTTGCTAATATGTTTTCTTTATAAAAGAAATATTTAATTTATATATTTAAATTTTTTTATTCTTAATTGTGTATAAAAACCTCAATTTGAACTAAAAAAATGAACAAAACCATTGTCAAATTTCATTCACAGTTGCAAATCACATATTCATCATACATTACCTGGTTATAAATATAACAATGTCATAATCTTTTCACAGTTGCAAATCACATATTCATCATACATTACCTTGTTATAAATATAACAATGTCATAATCTAAAAAAGTTTTACAAAGTCCTAGATTTAATCCAAAACATTGTCATAAAGTTACTACAATATTGCAGAGACTACTGATGTTCCTAGTCAGATTGGTGCAAAGAAAAGTTTGCATATATGCTTCCACGATTAGCTAGTTGAATATAAGATATAGAAAATATAATATAAGACATAATTATCATTGAACTTATAATATAAATGAACTATAATTATTTGATTAAGGACATTTATGGTGATGTTTGAAAGGGTGCAACTCAGGAGGAACTTGACCCTAACAATTATGCAATATGAAACTCTTCATCGCATCAATCTTGGATTCCAAGCAGGTGACCTTATTTTCTAGCTGTGTATTTGTAGGAGCAGATGAGGTCATTCCTTTATAACACCAGGATGAATATCCAAATACCTGATAAGGGCATGGAGCCAATTCTAACCCACGAATAGGATCATTGAGCTCTTGACCACCTAAAACAAAGGCCAATGAATCTTGAATGGATATTGCTTATGATGTGGACATTATATTAGATTCAAATTCAATAATCTATTCCCTTGTCAACCAAATCAATTTGGGAAGTGCAAAAAGAAAACAACACCCAACTAAAAACTAAATCCATAAACTCTGCACTAGTTGCACAGACCAAATCTATCCAATTTAAATAAACGAGCAATTACGTTGATTGTTTTAGCCCCCTCGTCACTAAACAACCTTAAAACTTGTTTATGCATAATATTCCGAACTTTACTTCTATTGACTGGGCGACCACACTCCACATATTGGCAATACAAATAAACAAAGATCTTAGTCTTCAAAGTAACCCTTTTTTTTTCAAAAGAAAAAAAAAAACAACATACCTCAGAACAAACAACATTGATGGATGGCGGAGCAGTGACGACGGTGAGTGGACCGGCTGATTACAACATCCAGAGGTTACAGAACTCAGTGGCATGGTAGAAGTGAACTAGGACGGATGGCGACCAAAATGAGCTCCCTTTCTCTCTTTCTGTGTAGTTGCGCTCCCCATCTTTCTCTTCACACGGCGTTGAAATGACTTTGCAAAAAGGAAGGGTATTTTTTGAAAGGTTTAACCATGGTTCTCCCAAGAATTGTGGTTAATTAACTGCAGTTTTAACTAATTGGAATTAATGTGCTAAGACACTAATTGTAGTTAACTTACAAACCACACTTAATGACTCTTGCCAGTGATTTTTCCTGCAGTTAGTTTAGCCATGGGCAATGAACCGCAAGTAAATGCAAAAATTTTGGTAGTGTTTCCAGCTTGACTCTTTCTCACGTGATGTTGACACTACGTACTAAGATTAACTACATAGTGAATCTTGACTTGGTTCTCAGAAAAAACTATTTATCTTAATTAATTGAAGTATTCAGTTTTGTTTCTAGAAGCTAAAATAAATATATTACTATTAAGTAATTGCAGAGATAATGATTTTTTTTTTTGCTAAAGAAAAACAAATAGAAAAGAATTAGAACTTTTGCTTTGAAAATAGAAGCAAAAATAAGAAATACTTTATTAATATAATCGTCATTTATTTTTTACCAACTCTAATAACTTTTAGCTTGTTTCATCTAGTTTATTAATTAATATATTTTGAGTAATTTAATAGTAAAATATATCTTTGAAGATAATATTCTTAAAATATCTTAGTATATAATTTTGTCAATTATAGGTTTTTTCATTTGATGTAGTACTTTTTATAATTTTTTGATTTAAAAACTATTTTTAATTTATTTTTTATGAAAATATCTTCCTTTACTTTAACTATATATTTTAAACTTTAAAAAATTTCAAAATGAAGAATATTCTAGTAAAAAAGATTTTGCATTGGACTCAAGTATATAATAATTTTATGAAAGAAAGTCTGTGTATAGTCTAAAAATCAGTAAAGCTAGATCTATGTAATTTACTCTATATTTTATAAATTCTTAATGCTAAATAATTATTTAAACTTGGGCCAAAATGTTGATTTTTTTAATATATGTGGTAATTACGATGAAGTCGAAAGCTTCTCAAAGTGAAACTTAATCGTTACTTAAATCTCTCAGTTTCTTTTTTTCTCAATTTTGCAACAATGGTAATAATCCCAAAATTGGACACATGACTATCAATTAGGACTCCGATGAACAATATTTATATATGGAATAGGAAAGTTTTGTTATATTATTAATTGATCTCCAAGTCAAACTCAAAAAATCATAGATTAATTACCTAATAGGAAACCGTTCTATATGGAAAGAAATTCTGATGGTGTATATATACATATAACTTGGTTACAACGTACGTTCATCTCAACATTCATTCTATTCAGTTCGGAGCACTCCTTTCCTTTATCAATGAGAGAATTAGCAGAAGATGAAGAAGACAAGTCACTCTTGACTTCAAGGATCATTACATGATCTCAGATTGCTATGCCTGGGAGGCATTGTTGGAAGTCTGACGAGTTGGTTCTCTTAAGTTGCACCATGACATTTATATAACCTGAAAGAAAATGTATCCAAAAATATCAAGAAGCCCTTAGATGATAGATCTTGAACTGAGAAAGCGTACCTGTTTGAAGTGTATTCATGCTACTCTCTGCAAAGCCAAAGATTCATTTCTTTTGGAGGAACATCAAAAGAAGCAGAAATCGATATCACATGGAGGACCAAACCCACCTTCGAATTTGCCAGAAGAGTTCAAGAAGAAGATTGAGGAAACAGGAGGGTTTAGAGTCGAAGCTTAGTCTGCTATTCTATAAGAGTTTGTACTGCACAGACTTGAGCCGACAACTCAATCGGCCTTTTCTTCCTCTGAATCAGATAAACAATCCAGATTTCTTGTGCAGAGGGGAATCACTATCATTCACAAAGAAGAACATGCCCTTGACATCATTTTGATCGAGCCACACTTCACACCAACACCAAAAAGATTGTGTTTGGGAGGTAAGATTTGACAGAGTTTTTCGTATGTGCTGAGATCAAGCTGGATGAAGGTGGTTCAAGCCAATGGGCTAATGGTGAATGATGTGGTGCAAATCTGGTCCTTTTTGGTTCACCAACAACTGTGCATGGCTCCTTTGAAACTCACTTCTAATTTAATGATGAATTGAATCAAGTCGTTAGTGTGCGTTCAGTAGTATATTGCTCTTCATAATATATGTCACATACCCAGTATTTTTTATATCTCTGTTTTCAAGATTAGTATTAATGAACATATATATAAAATGTAGGAAATGGGAGTAATGTGAAGTGAAGTATTTGTGTTGACTGAAAGGGAATGTGCAGAGTGTAATAAAATGGACAAACTAGATGGATTGTATGATCTTAAATGGCCGATCCATATGTAATGGATACGATTTCTGAATGTTTTATTTTGCTTGTGTGTAAGAGAGAGAGACAGAGGCAGTGGGCTATTTGAATATGTTCTATTAAGTTATTCAATCAAATTATGACAAGTAGATTCCTTCACAAAACCATCAATATTCTCAGAAGTTAGTTCCAAAAAGCATGAAAATTATCTGTTATTTTTAAATTTATATAATCAAGCTCCTCCTAAAATAGATTTAGTTATTAATTAATGAAAAGAATTATGTGTACCTTCTATATTTGTAAGATTTGACTTGGTAATTAATGACAAAGACAATCCCAGCCCTCTCATTTAGAAGAGTATAGTGGACAATCTACAACAATCTTCCTTCCATTCAGGTAACAAAATCTTCCTTTCTTTTTTTTTTTTTTTATTGGTTTCTCTTTTTCGAGACCTAACTTTTTTTTTCTTTCAATATTTCTTCTTATGTAAAAATCTCATTCAATTGGCCAGGTCTCACATTAGGAAATTGAATTCAGTGAAAAATATTTTGGATAAAAAGCTGAGAAAATATATTTGTACTTGATTTTAAAAATGAGTATCAGTTGCTTCATAATTAGCGTCCTACAATGAAATAAATAATAGTTTTTGTATCTTACAAAGTGTAAATAATTATTAAACATTAAAAGTAAATTATTTGGCCTTTTCTAAACTTTATGGAAATTAAACAAATATCTTTTCCATTGTCAGTATACATACATACATATATATATATATATATATCTATATATTTATAGATATATATATATATATATATGTAGATTTTTACTAAAAAAAGTATTTATTTTTTTAACTAAGAAATTTTTTATTTTAAATTTTCAAGTGAGAAATATATATTAAGGTTAATGAAAGAAACCTTAGTAAAAAAGATTTTAAATTGGACTCAAAGGTGGTGAAATTTAAATGATTTATTATTATTTTAAAAATATCTATCACCAAAGGTTTTGAGGTATCAACAAGATATAATAATTTTTAAATTAAAGAGATAGTTTTTCCTCACAGTTTTAATTTAATGAATAATAAAGTAAAGTAAGTTATTGTGGCAATAAAACCTAAGGAGAGAAAGGCGTACTTCCTAAATCATTACTACTATTTCTAACAGTGATATATACATCTAATATAGCTAGTTTCCCAACTTATTGTCCATTGTTTGCGTAAAGGATTCAAGTTTTAAGGCACTCCATATCAATTCATATGTTGTCCCGGTTTCTGCAATGAGGACCTCACATATCTACTCTTGTTATACCCATATATAACAATGATTTATATCATACAATGACTACCCCTGCTAACTACAACTTCTACAGTACTCTTTCGTAGTCAACCTTATCATGACTTTAGAGAACCACTGAATCATTATTCCCTCTTCTAACTGATTCTGTTATTAACAATTAACTGAATTCTAACTAATCAATTAAATACTAACCAACATTCACTGAATCATCGAGACCAAATGCTTTCATTATGAGAATAAACACTCTTATTTCAAGACAATGTATCACGTGCCAAGACAAGAATGCACGTTAATCCCATTTCAAATTCCATACAAGCCCGAGATAGGCCCACATCTCTTAAACAATTCACCCGTTTTAACTACTATTACATGAAACAAAAGTTCTGATGCTATATATTGAACTTGGTAGTGCATACTTTCATTTCAACGTTCATTTTTGTTGGAGCACATCTATCTTTTTGTGCATCAGTGAGAAGAAGAGATCGCACTTTCGAGCATGGATGACTACATGGGTCACTCCCTGAACCCAAATTGCTCTACTTCGGAAGTTCCGTTGGACCAAGAAGTTTCAAATAACCCAGAAGAAAACCTTTCCAAGAATATCAAGAAACCTACTGATCTTGGGTAAGGAAAGCGTAGTCATACCACTCTCTGTGATGACAAAGATTCGATTCAATTGAAAGAACATCAAAAGAAGTAGAAAGTGAAGCGTCATGTACTAAACCCACTACTGAATTTTGCCGGAGGAGTTGAAAAAGAAGATTTAAGAAATAGGAGGATCAGAGCTCACTATAATAATCCAAAAGTGTGTGTTTCCCTCAGACTAGAGCCCACAACAATATATATATATATATATGTATTGTGAACACCCTATTTCAAACAAAAATTCTAAAAGAATAGAAAATGAACAATTGAAACATTAAAGTCCTAGGATAAATTTGAAATAAAAGTGAAATTTTAAAATTAATGATTTCAAAATTAGATAACAATGATATTCTTATTTTTTTCGTTATTTACCTTTCTCTTTTTCTTACTATTTTTATTTGTTTTTTTTTTTTTAAAAAAGTGGCACTGTTTATAGGCATCAGATTTAAATAGCAATCTCAAATAATGAAATTGGGTGCATAAGACATGTTGAGTTGAAAGTGATATTAAGTTAGATGTTGCTTGCACTTGTGTGATCCCCAAGGAATGAAGATCCACTTAATAATAATGCATGGATTTATTTATTTGTTCGCTTTTTATGTGGGGTCTTCCATAAAATTATTACATTACTTTTAAATAAATATATTTAGTTATAGTATTTGATGTTGCTTGCATTTGTGGCAACCCCCACTGAATGAAGATCCATTTGATAACAATGCATGGATTTATTTGTTTATTTTTCTTATGTGAGGTCTATCATGAAGTGATTGCATTATTTTTGAACAAGTATATTAAGTATATATTTGATGCTTGTTTGAAGAGGGGTCTATGGTGCACACTTTAATGTTCTATCCATTTTTTAAAAATCATTTTTATAATAAAATAATAAGAAGAAAGAAATTGACAAACAAATAAAACCAAAAATAAATTTATGTTTATCAATAATAAAAAATAATTTACAGATTGGTTTGTTTCTCCTTTTTTTTTTTTTGTCCAAGAATTGCCTCTTGAGATGGTGTCTCCTCTGGCACTTAGAGAGTTGATTGGTAGGGCCACGTGAGACCTTGTGTCTTCTTAAGCTTTATCTAATACCGATCAATCACGTTTTCTTAAATAAATTTAGGTTTCAATGACCCATACTCAATTTGCATTTTTAATAAAAGTTAATCGAAAAAGAACAAAAATATTTTTCTTTAAAGCTTTCTTAATTCATCCAAAATACAAATAAATATCCTATTTCAAAAAGTTCTTATCACATTTCAAAACTACTTTCTTTTGAATGGCCCATAAAAAATCCAAAAAAAATATTTTTATTTTCTTTTGAAATTGATTCAAATAAGAATCCAAATAACTTACTCCTTCAAGAAGTTCCAAAAAAATGCTAAAAAAAATTAAAATTAAAGAGGAAAAAAATGAAGAGAGCAAACAAGTGAGATTACATTGATTTTGTGAATTGGAACATACCAACCAAATCTAAAATTTGTCAATCTTGTCCTTTTCCCCAAAAATAGAAATAGAAATCACAAATAATTTCTTTGACATTTTAGATTGCCACGTGAGATCGTTAATCTCCTTAGGTACTTGAGAATCAACTAGAAGAGGCTAAGTGAGGTCTCTAGTCTCCTCAGGTTTAAAAGGTTAATATTTGTCTTTTTAAAAATAAAACAAGGTGGAACAATCCAAAAATGAAAGAAATGGTTTGTTTTGCCCGTTATTTGTAATTAAAAATCCAGAAAATACTTTTTCATTATAAGTTTGCTTTCAAAGTTAAAATAAAAAAATAAAAAGAAATTTAAAAGAGAAAATGAAAGGAGTAAGGAACTTTTGTCAAATTGAGTTCGTAAATCAAAATACGCTAATTGAAATTCAATCCCATTTTGTTTACAAAAATTTATTTAATTTCAACTCTCCTATTCTTTTCACAAAAATATAAAACCACCAGCCAACTGCTACATATTTTGGTCAAACTATGTGAGGTTTGATCCTTATCGTAGAGGACGTAGGCCTTAAGCTCTAATTCTAGGTTAAGTTCACCTTTGTAAATATTTCATTTTTCCTCTGTTATTTTATTTTTTGAATTTCTTTATTATTTTCATTTTTGTGTGTGTGATTGATAAGAGTAATCAAAATTTTAATCATGGCCATATGTATTTTACATAATCAACTTTAGGTAATCGTTCTTGATAATGAGTGTTGAGGGATGCCTAACACTTTCCACATACACAATTGACTTCCAAATTTGTTCCCTATATCACAGACCACCTTATCTGATAAATTAGTTTTTCCAAAATTTATCCTTAAAAAATTTTAGTGGCGACTCCTAAATTTTGGTTTTCATTTTTTTTAAGCAAAAATTAAAATTTTTCTTTTTTCCTTGCCATGTAATCACATTTCGGGTGTGATAGTTTTGCAACTCCATTGGGAAACTTTTGAAAGTCAAGCCCATTCAAGTTGATTGTTCAAAATAATATGACCTTCTTTTCTTTTATTTTGATTACTCTTTTACATGTTGTGTGCTTTTCATGCTTAAGTTAGATAACATGTTTTGATTCACATACCTTATTTAACATGAGTACATAGGTGTTTGTTTAAATACACTTGTATATATTTAAGATAGACAATATTTAGATGCTCAGTTTGCTTGTTTATTAATTGTATATTTGTTTCTATTTTAATAATATATTTGGCTATAAGAACAACATGTGCTAGGCTAGATAACATGAAGATTAAAACCTTAGGGTAGAGGACTCTTATATATTTAACTGCTCTTTTCTAATCTACTTAGCAAATGAGGGGTGGGTAGTCTTTAGGCAAGAGTTATGATTGCTCTATTAGCCTAGGCAATCAACACCCAAGAAGGGGGGTGAATTGGGTGTTTACAAAATTTCAGTTCTTTTCATAATTTGCTTCACAAAAATCCTTGTTTAGAATTGTGCTTGGAAGAGTACTATGTAAAGCAACAATTATATGTATAAATGAAGGCTTAATGTAGATGCTTGGAGTATATGTGTATCAATACTTCAAGACCAATATTAACAATAAGTGCTTGAGAATAAATATGATGATTCAGAATGTGAAGAGTATAAGGATAGAGAAAGCAAACTCAGTAATTTATCCTAGTTCGGCTCCAATCCAAGCTTACATCCAGTCCCTATGCAACCTCTTGGGATTTTCCACTATCTCAATAATTAATTACAACAACAACAAGGGAGAACCGATTCCTTAATCTTTAATCCTAAGAAGAACCTCTTCCTTACACTTAAACAGGGGAACCTCCCCCTCAACCTAAGCTCACCCTTGCTTGACTCCCTAAAGGAACCTCCTTCAGCTTATCTCTTACTTAGAAGAAAGGAATACAAAAGAATAACCTGTCACACCCCAAACTTCTGGAGTGTGACCGGTGTAGATAACACGGACAACCCTACTTTTGCAAACTTTAAACATTCAACATTAACCTCACCAATCAAGATTATAGCTCTAAGATTCACTATAATAAATTCCCTTGGTAACAACCATATGCATCAAGGGTATTTACTGGCTTAAATTTTGTTGAAATTTTAGCAGAGTCTCCCTTACAAATAGGACCTCCCAAAATTTCTACGATGTGCTTGTCAACCTATACCAATCAATAATAAGAGAGATCAACTCTCAATTTAAATCAATTATAGTTGCAAAGGATTGGGGGTCTTATCTGTGATCATGTGGTCATTGTGATACATCTACCATGAATTAGAACAAAAAACATACAAAGAACCCTCGACCTTAGCAAAATAATTTAGGGGCTCACTTGTGATCTTATGTCCCATTTTCTAATTTAGTTGTCTAAAATAGTAAAAGTAAATAGGTAGCATCCCTGAAAAACATAATAATGTAATGTAACCAAGCAAAGAGGAATCAGAAAATAATTATACAATAAACGTAGCATAAACAAGATTATTTTTGTACCAATTAAAAGATTGTAAACGATATCCATAGTGAAACTTTATAAGCTATCAAAGCTTGCGTAAGCTTTGGAAAAATCGCTAGCTACAACTTTTGTTCAACATTAACAATGAGAAAATTTCTTTAAAATCATAATCGGTGATTAAGAGGACCATCACGGAACATAATTTGTTAGTAGTAGGCACACAACCCACAATATCATATCCATTTATTGAAACTTTAAATACCATCCATGAATATGGAATACAATACGCTATCAGATATGCATGGTTCTTGTTAAAATACACGTAAAAACCTTCTTTTTTTTTACAAAATACAGTTGCCTCAGAACCTAGATTCAAAGAAGGACTATCAAAGACATTAAGCATCAATCATGGACTTTCGGCCCATGTAGTTTAATCATCTATCGAGAGCACATAGCTTTTGGGGTAATCACTATTGGTCAAGGGTATGCATCCCTCGGGTTATTCATTATGGGTCGAGAGCACACAACCCTTAGGGTAAATCAACCATACGGTCGTGAGTCGTAAGCTCACGCTGAATCATTCATCTTATAGTAGTCCTCCCTAAATCTAAGAAACTACCATACATGAGTTTTCTTCTTTCAGTATCAATGCTGTCAGAATAAAACTTTTGCTATCTCTATCAAAACAATACCCTTTTCTACACAATTTACCTAACTCCATATAAATTCCAATCCCTTATAGTTAAAAGGACCATAAAAGGAATTTTTTTTATAAAATGATGTCAAATGATCTCTTCTCATTAGACTAAGAAGGATAATTAAAGTAACAACTTGGGACTACTATTTGCTCATGATACATTATCTTTCATTTGATACAAGAAAATAAACCATGTTTCTTTAAATCATTTCAGTCAAATGTGTTAAAGCTATCCATTCTCTCTTTTACAATCAGTTTCTAGATCTTTGTAAACCATTCAACTAAATAAAATGATCAAACATAGCCCTTTTTGAGACCATATACAAAGAAACGTATAACATAAATAATGAAGTGTATAACACTGTTGGGAGTACTACTGTTTTCCTGGTCGATGGAATAATTCTAGCTATTCCAAATTTCTCCATTTACCCTTAAGAGGTACTCTTAAAGTAAGTCCCTATAACAAAGAATTACATGGTATTATTTTTATTCACAAATTAGACCATAACTCTCTAATTACAAACTCTAAGGCTTCTCTAACTTACTTAGCAATATTAAGAATTTCATACATGTCAATATAAACCAAGTACATGCCAATAAAGAGCCTTCCACATTATTTATCCACTATAATCCATGCATATCACATTTTAGTATTCAATCTTTAATAACACTTATACTGTCATACTTAAGATGTCAAATTATCAACATACAACTTTCAGAAAAATAACACATTCTTAAATGCCAATTTTAGTTAACTTCCTTTGCTGTCCAATATTATCTAGAATTCTAATTCACCACTGTTTGGACATTATTTTGACAAGCAAAACAATTCTAAATTTAGTAAAATTTGACACCCAGCTTCTTATACGTGTTTTTAACCTACAGTAAAACTTTCAAGTTCAAATTCTTTCTTTTGGGCATCCAACAATAGAGTTTTCCCCAACTATTCTGATCTAAAATCTGGGTTCAAACAGCCATGAATTTCATATTATATTCCCTATTATTTATATTTAGAAAATTTTCAAACTTTCCAGATCACATCCTTAGCATGATATGATGTTGCATGCAAAATTCCAACTTGATTGGTGGCCATTTGCCTATTCTTGTACTTTGGTTTCCAAAACAATGTTGTTTATATCAATACTCCTTATTGCTAACCATGAAATTTCACCTCCAGCACATCATAACTAACTTTATTCATACATTCCTAATACACCTTTCATTCTTTAGTTTTAGCTCAATTTCCTCCAACTTCTCCTCAATTTAACACTACTAATCCAATTATTTTCACTTCCTTATATTTCTTATTTCTAATTATTCACTTACATCCCAATTTGTCATACATTAAATCTTCCTTTCACCTTCAACCAAGTTTCTAAATAAACATCAATACATATCTCACCTTCAAAATAATTAATCATATGCCTAAAATACTAGCTTTAGTCCTTAAATTCCAAAATTCCACACTTCTATGTTTAACCCCAAAAATCTGGAAAATTTTTGGTTTGGTCCCTAGGAGAACTACCATTTACCTATCTCAAAAACTTGTCCAAAAACATGCTTTTAAGACTGAAATTTAAAGGGAAAGGACCAAAAATCAATCTACCACCAACATCTCCATAAAAAGTTGAGCAAAAAAACACCAAAAACCATTGAAATCCTTCTCCCACAATTGCCAAACATGAAACTAGAAAAGAGATGTTGCTTGCTAGAAAACATGACGACCAAAAACAAGTTGTCGATGATGATAAGATACTAGCCAGAGTGATAGTAGGTGATGGAACAGTGTAGATCGAGAGACACACCATAGAGAAGGAAGATGAAGCCATTGAAGGTTATCCAAGAAATGTGATCTAGAAAGAGGAAAAAGGAAACAAGGGTAATTTGGTCATTTTGCGTCGTGGACACATGGTAACATCTAAAAAAGTTTGAGGGTGGAGGAAGCTGAGTCTTGAATCCTTGCCATCAAGATCAATGTGCCAATGCCTTACTGCTAAACAAGGTTCTTATTTGATTAACAACCTACACCAAAGACATTTATGCTTTTACTCTTTCTAAGAACAAAACATACAAGTGTTACATAATGTCTCTAAAAGAAGTAGATATACAAATGAAGCTCTAAGAACTCAAATGATAGAGAATTTGCAAGTTTGACTTAATGATCTTTTCTTATTTCTTAAGAATGATATAACAAGTTAAGGATCACATTCTAGCACTTGGTTCTATCAAAAATATATTTGGAATGTTATATTTAAAGATCAAGATGAGATATAGTCGTTACTCACTCAAAAGAGCTATTATTTATGTCAGAAAACTGTCTTTACGAGTGACTAGTAGACTGTCGGTGGCTCACCAGTCAACTGTCCATCAAAATATGACTGTTATTTCAAATCAGGGACTGACCAATTGACTATCAAGGGCTGACCAATCAATTGCTCACTTTTTAGATTGTGCCAGTCGACTTGCCACAAGTGGCCAGTTGATTGGTCACTTACAGTGACGCAATCCCAAATTCAAATCATTATAACTTTCTCATCTTAAATCCAATTTAAGTGAATGACCTATGGTTGGAAAGATATTTAAGTCTATTTTCCAATACAATAAGTTTCATATCAAAAATAAATATATTTTTGGATATATGATTAAAAGAGTGACTAAAGGTCATAATATAGTTTTATACAAAATCCATATCTTGTCACTCAACTTTATAAGGTCATATCTTTTTCATTAAAACTCTATTTTAAGTGAATCACCTATCATTGAAAATATATTTGAGTCTAATTTCTAATAAAATAAGTTTCATAGCCATATCCCATATGGTTTATAAGAGATGCATAAAATAGTGTTTAAAGATTAGAAACGATTTTTAGCAAAATCTATATCTCACTATCTTTTAAGTCCTAACTTATATTTTGAGAACCAAAATATCTTGAGCCAATAAATGCAATTCTAAATCATTGAATTTTTACAAAATAATACTTAGCCTATGATAATTATACCTATTCAATCCATTGGCTATCTTGATGCATCCAAGCTTTAAGTCTTTAACTTCTTCATTGCTTAGAGCATCTTTCCTTCTTGCTATCTTTGTGTGAAGTATGATATTGATATTTCATCCTTTTAACTTTGATGCCCATTCTTCTTTCTTAGTACCATCCTACACATAATAGATATTCATCTTACAAACTAAATAGTTAGTCCAAGTAGTTAATCAATTAAGCACAAATTACTATTATATCTGTGACTTATATTTTTCATATATTTATCATCATCAAAACAATTTCAACAATCTCCCCCTTTTTTATGATGACAAATTACCAAAGAAAAATATGTCAAATAATTAAGTATTCAATGTATTGAGCATATGCATATATTTTTCTTCTCGCTTCTCTCTCCTTTTGTCACATCAAAAAGGGAGGAAGAGAACATTAAGTCCTTATTTTAATCTCTACCTTTATTTGACATCAGCAGGAAGGTTCAAGGAGGACAATATATATTAAAGTTTAAGCATATATTCCTCTATTAGTCAAATGAATCATATTATGATATCAATTTGGTATAGGGTAGGTCTCATCAAAACAATCATTCCTTTAGAGTCACAAAGATTCAAGTTATGCAGGATATGATTGAAAGGATATATTAACAAATCTATAGTTCACTCCATATCTTAGCAACCATGTAAAGCTTGCAATTATTTCATATATGCATAATTTGATCATATTTGAAAATGTTTTTCATATGCATGATGTCATAAACATTTTCAATACATAGAATTAGATTAAGAAATAAGATGATGTTACCTTCTACGATGGATAGATGAAAGAAGGACACCTGCTTCTCCTTTGTGATATGAAGAGTATAAACAAGTAATTCAAAAACTTCTATGTCATGAAAAATAATCCCAAAGATATATGATCTCAATTATAGGCTATACTCCCCTAAAATAATGTATATTATGAATACAATGTATAACCCATTTTGTTGGTTTTGAAGAAAAATCTTTCTTGGAAAGAACTTATTTCTTCATTCAAGATGTGAGAGCTATAAGGATGATATTTCAAAGAAAATTCCTTTTAAAAAAAGCACTTGATAGACATTTAAAGCTAAGCATAAGGAGATATTCACAATTTATATGTGTAATCTCTTTTCTCATTTCAAAAGAAGATAATTCAGAATCAATTCAAATCATTTTGGAATGAAATAAAGAGTAATTTTATGAAAGAGGAATACCATAAGAGATAAAACGATATTACTATAAAAGCATAAGTCTCCCTATATTCTTGAATGACTGTCATGAAAATAAGGATTGTCCTTTGAAAAACAATGTTGCCTTTCACAATATAATGTTCAATACAATTTTATTTGTTTAGGCTTTATTGAATACATTGTCATTTGAGAACAATTTCATTAAAAGTTATCATATGAAAAGTATAATTCACCTTTTATGTTTGAATGATAGCTTTAGAATTATATAGTCCTATTTGAAAAACATGGCTTCCTTTCGTAAACTCATTTTCAGTAAACTTTTTATGTTTATAAGCTTTAATGAATACAATCTCAACAATTTTAGGTTCTTAATACTTAAAATCTAAATTTAAAACTCTGATGGTTCAATTGATTTAAAAAGAGTATGCAAAACTCTATTTCAAAGTTTTGTGAGCTTCACTTAAGAATGAGCAAGCTTTCAAGGAGAATAGCTCAACCATGAGAATGTATGCAATCAGGATCATAATATATTCAATATATAAACAACTTATACAATCAATGACAAGTCAAACAATGACAAATCATGCATATACAATTAATTAGCATATATATCATTAATTTGCACACATTTCATATTATAAAAACTCATTATTGCCAATATAATCAAACAATCTAGAAGGTATCTTTCAAAATTGATATGAGAGTTCATAGAGCTATAGAGATACTCATCAATTTTGACAATGTTGGGAAAGTTAAGGATGATTCAACAATTAGCACAATTTGAAATTTTTGACATTTCAAAATAATTACCTTTGGAAAATATGAGATCTATTTTAAGATGAAAGCATTAAAATGAATAGATTATGGATTTGCCAATTTATCTTCATTTCAGTAATTTTAAGTAAAAGTAAGGAAGCTCAAGAAATAAGAATTTTAAAAAGCCAAAAAGAAGTTTCATGTTATTCAAAGAGTGTCAAAATTGTTCTTCCTTCATTTTTTCCAAATCTTTCCAATTTATTCTAGTGGAGCTTATTGTTGGCTATCTTTAGATTTTCTCATGTTATCATGCTCATCAATATATTAGACATAATGCATTTGGAAGCATATGATTCACGTTTAATTTATTTTGAATGAGCTTGTTCTATGACATTCATATTCACTCATGAATGCATCTCATGCCACTCCATAATATTTAAGCCAACTTCATAATTATCTTAAAACAGGATCAAAATCAAGTTCACTTCTATATGAATATTCATGAGCCAAACTTTTGCCTTTAAGAAAGATTTCACAAATCATCTCATAAAACCAATTTTCAAAGGAAAAACAATTTTTGACATGTGAAATTTCAATTAGAGAGTTTAAAAGATGTCATATATAAAAAGTTTCACAAATAATTTCAATAATTTTCAAGAAAAAAAAAATGTTGATATTCAAAATTTCATTTCAAGATGGTGACTAGTCGACTACTGGCTTGTGACCAGTTAACTGTTCACTCATAAAGAATGCCTAGTCGATCAAATTTCAAGCTGGTAACAAACTGGGGGCATCTCAAGAGGTGACTAGTCGACTGCTAGCTAGTGGCTAGTCAACTGTTCATTGACAGAAAGCTTTCAAATAAGTTTTTCTCAACCTTTAAGACTTTAGATTGATTATACATTCATTTTAAATGATTCTTATCAACTTAATATCATTTACAAGGGCTCCTAAGACGTGATTAAACATTAAAAACATCTAAAACCTAAGTATTTCATTGAAAAATTTTCAAAATAAGCTTTGTAAGTTATTAAAACCTTAATGTTTTCACCATATAGGCTCTTTTCATCCTCTATAATGCAAATTATTTCCTATTTATGGTACTGAATACATATTGATTCCAAGATTTAATGTATAGTAGTATTTGAAAACAATAATAACAGAAATAAGATATAAGTGATAACAACAAAATCATATTTCAATTCAAGTAATAATTCATGACATTGATCTTTTTAATTTGTTTTAATAAGAAGAGTAATAATAACATGAGGAGATAATGATTATCCATTCTCAATAGAAGATATGAAATATATTATGCATAAGAGAAAGGATAAAAATGACCATAAATTGTTGAGCTCATACTCCTTGCTTAGGATTGCCCTAATCATCATAGAGTTAATTAATCCTTAAGATTCATCTATTGTTCTCCATTTTTATTGTATACTTGCGGTGGAGATTTTCCTTTTTATCTACAAATCAATATAACTTTTTTTCTTTGGCACCCAATCAATTAGGAACCCTGAAATGTTAGATTGTAAAGGCTTTAATATGTTCATTTGCCTTGATAAGCCAAAACAAGATGATTGAGCATATTTTATTGATCATGTAATCATTCATGTATCCAATCTACACTATCCCCTTTTATCAATATATAAGCATAGTAAACAACATGAGGGATTGATACAAAGCATTGCATATCTCATACACATTCATCTAAGGATATGAATCGTGATCGTTATATATCAATAATAGTATATTCACATGGATTTAATTAATGCAATGCTCATACCTAAGACCATTTGTAATATACCTTAATGGATATTAAATATGGTTAAATATAAGGTTTGGTCACTTCATACCTTGGCCATGGTAATTGAAGGATGTCTTTTTCTTACCCACTGCTTCTCCTTATAAGTTTTGAACTTTGCAATTCTATTTGGCACTTGAGAAGCTCTCTTTTGTAGTTCCTTCTTTTATGTGCCAATTGGTCTATCACTATAAGGAATTTTCTACATAATTGAAGCACTAGAAGGACTTGTTTCTCAACTTGGGTCTATGAATGTTAGTACAATGATTTCTAGAGCCTTTTGAATTATTTCTCACATGAGAATTTCTTCTAATAGGGCATAAGTGAGAAATATGTCCTCCATGCCCACAATAATTGCAAATAATGTGTACAAAAGCCTTTTGAGAAATAGATTTAGAAAACTTTTGCCTTTTGTTGGAATGGTATCTTAAATTATGAATTTCAAAGTTCCTTTTTAAATCTTTCTCCTTTGGAGACTTAGAGAACACATAAGTAGAATTTTTAATAAACAAATCATTTTCAATTTTTGAATCACAATAACTTGAACATTGAATATTTAAAGATATTGTCTCATGTAACTTATCAAATGTATGTGGCAATCTTTCATAAGTATTGTAAAGTTTAGAATTGTCAAATACCTTTAAGTTTTTGTGAGTTAAAGATTGATGATTTTCCAATTTTTGCTTGGCATGCTCACTTTGGGAATCTTCCTCTTTTTCATTGTTGTTGAAGCTTTCTTGAAAATTTTCATCTTCTTTCCTAATTCTACGTTGATCATCTTTAAGAGGCATAGAGCATGTTTTTTCATCTTGCACAATGTCTTGAAGGCTAATAACATTTACAACTTCAACAACATGATTAGAATGATATAGAGCATGAAGAATATCCCATACATCTTTAGCATTAGAGCAATGTTTGATTCTAACATAATCATGCTCATTTAAGCCACCATATAATATATCATTGCTATAATATTCAACAAAAATAACTTCTTTTCATACTCATTCCATTCATTTCTTGGTTTGAAGGTAAAACCATATTGTACTACATCCCATAAGTCAATATCAATAGATTCAGTATAACATTTCTTTCTAGCTTTCTAAAAATTAAAACTAATAGCATCAAGTAAAGGGGGTTTAGTTATATCAAATCCTTCCATTAATGTAAAACATCCAATGGTTGCCATTCAAACTCTTGAGACTGTTAATTCCTTTAAACAGGAACCAGACTCTGGCACCACTTGTTAGCCCAGGCAACCAACACCTAAGAGGAGGTGAATTGGATGTTTACAGAATATTCTTTTCACAATTTACTTAATGGAAATCCTTGTTCAGAATTATGCTTAGAAGAGTACGATGTAAAGCAACAATTATATGTATCAATGAAGGCTTAATGTAGATGCTTAGGGTATATGTATATCAATACTTCAAGTGTAATATCAATAATAAATGCTTAAGAATAAATATGATGATTCATAATGTAAAGAGTATAAGGGTAGAGAAAGCAAACTCAGTAATTTATCCTGGTTCGGCTCCAATCCAAGCCTATGTCCAGTCTCTAAGCAACCTTTTAGGATTTTTTACTATCTCAATAATTAATTATAGCAATAACAAAGGAAAACCTCTTCCTCAATCTCTAATCCCAAGAAGAACCTCTTCCTTACATTTAAACAGGGGAACCCCTCCTCAACCCAAGCACACCCATGCTTGACTCTTTCAAGGAAACTCCTTCAGCTTCTCTCTCACTAAGAAGAAAGAAATATAGAAGAATAACCTCTCTCAAAGAAGTTGATATACAAATGAAGCTTTAAGAACTCAAATGACAAAGAATTTGTAAGTTTGGCTCAATGATCTTTGTTTATCTCTTAATAATGATATATCAAGTTAAGGATCACATTCTAGCACTAGGTTCTACTAAAAAATATGTTTGGAATGTCATATTTAAAGATCAAAATGAGATATAGCTGTTACTCACATAAAAAAGCTGTTATTTATGTCAAAAAATTGTCTCTGAGAGCGACCAGTAGACTGTCGGTGGCTCACCAGTCAACTGCCCATCAAAATATAATTGTTGTGAACACCCCACCTAAATTAACAATAATAATAATTATAGTAATGATAATAAATAAAATTAAAAATTTTAAAAATTAATTAATTAAAACAAAATTGCAAAAAGCAAAAAATAGAACTAATATAAAAAAAACCAAATATAAAAACCAAAAATATTAAAAGGAAAAATTCAAAATATATGTTTGAAGTAGAGACATGATAATCATCTTGCGAAAAAATAAAATGAATAGGGTTAACAAATTTGTCCAAATACAAAGAGGAGAAAAAGGCCACCTAATTAAAATAAAAATGCAAACTTGCTCACTTGCTCTCACACACTCTCACTTGCTCACTTGCTTTCACACACGCTCACACTCACACACTCTCACTTGCTCATACTCACACACTTCCACTTGCTTACATTCATACACTCTCACTCCCACATGAACACACTCACGTACACACACACTACTAAGAAACAAAAGGACACAAGGAAGGCTAAAAAAGCAAAAAGGAGTAGCTTGTTGTTTCACAGGAGAGTAGAAAAAGTGGAGTAGCTCGTTGTTTTAGAGAGAGCAGAAAAGAGGAGAGGCTATAAGCTTAAAAAGGAAGAGCATTTGCAACAAAAGGAGGGAGGAGCTCATTGTTTTAGAGGAGAGCAGAAAAAGGAGGGAGGAGCTCGTTGTTTCAGAGGAGAGTAGAAAAAGTGGAGCGGCTCGTTGTTTCAAAGAGAGCAGAAAAGAGGAGAGGCTGGAAGCTTAAAAAGGGAGAGCATTTGCAACAGAAAGGGGAAGAGCTCGTTGTTTCAGATGAGAGCAGAAAATGGGGAGGAGCTCATTGTTTTAGAGGAGAGCAGAAAAAGTGGAGCAGCTCATTGTTTCAGAGATAGCAGAAAAGAGGAGAGGCTGGAAGCTTAAAAAGGAACAGCATTTGCAACAGAAGGAGGGAAGAGCTCATTGTTTCAGAGGAGAGCAAAAAAAGTGGAGCAGCTTGTTGTTTCAGAGAGAGCAGAAAAAGAGGAGAGGCTAGAAGCTTAAAAAGGGAGAGCATTTGCAACAGAAGGAGGGAGAAGCTCATTGTTTCAGAGGAGAGCAGAAAAAAGAGGGAGGAGCTCATTGTTTCTGTGGAGAGCAGAAAAAGTGGAGCAGCTCGTTGTTTCAGAGAGAGCAAAAAAAGAGGAGAGGCTAGAAGCTTAAAAAGGGAGAGCATTTGCAACAGAAAAGGGAAGAGCTCATTGTTTCAGATGAGAGCAGAAAATGGGGAGGAGCTCGTTGTTTCAGAGGAGAGCTAAAAAAAGAGAGCAGCTCATTGTTTCAGAGGGGAGCAGAAGAGAAGGAGACCGTGGCTAGAGCAAAAGAGAAGGAGGCCGTGGTTGGAGCAGAAGAGAAGGAGACCATGGCTAGAGCAGAAGAAAGCTGTGCAGAACCGTGGCTGGAGGAGAAAGCTGTGCAAAACCGTGGCAAGCTGGAAGTAGAATGTTTGAAGCAGATTGTGACGAGCTAAAGCTGTGAACGTTTTCCTCAGTTCCAAACTGCTTTAAATAGGGGCAAACAGAGGTAAGTCTGGCCAAGAGAAACTTAGGGTGCCATGATGCATTTTTTTGCTTCCTGATGCACTTTTTGTTGGCCCGAGAATATATATATATGTAGGCATATGTGTATCTGAGTTTCCTTGCTTCCTGAGGCATTTTTCTGGCTGAGAAATATATATATATATATATATACATATATATACATATAAGCACATGTGTATGGGAGTTTCCTTGCTTCCTAATGCATTTTCTTCAACATTTTCTTCATCCCACCCTCATTATATACATATATATATAGTTGTGTGTATATGGAAGCACATATATATATACATTCGGGAGTGTATATGTGAATGCATGTAGATGGATATATGGATATATGAATACTCATATGAGTGCATGCATGTGGTGTGGGGTGGGCTCTTTGTCTTTCCTGGTGCATTTTTCTCTTCCTCCATTGTTATATATATATATATATGTGTGTGTGTGTGCATATATAGATATATATATATATATATATATGTACATGAATATATGCATGTGGCGTGTAAGTTTTCTTACTGATGTTTTTCTTTTCTTCCATTGTCATGTTTATATATATCCACATATATGTATATATATAGATGTATGAAGATATATACATGTGTGTGTGTGCATATATAGATATATATATATATATATATATGAATATATGCATGTGGTGTGTAGGTTTTTCCTCTTACTGATGCTTTTCTTTTCTTCCATTGTCATGTTTATACATACCTACATATGGGTATGTATAGATGTATATGGATAGATATGCTATATATATGTATATATATGTGCATATATAGATATATATATATATATATATATATATGAATACCCATGTGAGTGCATGCATGTGGCGTTGAGGGTTCTTTGTCCTTGCTTATGTTTTTTTCCTTCCATTGTATATATATATATATATATTTGTGTAAACATAGAGGCATATATATGTATGTACATGAATATATGGGTGCATGCATAGTTAAACATACATAAGGTAAGGAAAATGAACCAGTAGGAAGTTGTCTTGTTCTCATTTTTGTCATATTTGTTATGGTTGTGTTCTTTTGTGTTATTATTATTATTATTTTATTATCATCATTATTATTTCATTTTGTTTTTATATGAATATAAGACTAATCTTGGTCCCATGGGTAAAGTTTTATGAAATTTATCGCGTGAGAATTTTGTTCTCCTCGATTGTATGAGATTACGTGAGGTTTTAACCTCCTTGGATCCCTAAATTGGTACAGATTGGTTTCTATTACTTATGAAATTTATCGTGTGAGAATTTTGTCCTCCTCGATTGCATGAGATCATGTGAGATTTTAATCTCCTTAGATTTTTTAAAAATTAGCACATTTGTTTTAAAAATAATAACAATTAAATATTAACTTAATTAAATACTTTCCATTATTTATGAAACTATCGTGTGAGAATTCGGTTTTCCTCGATTGCATGAGATCATGTGAGATTTTAATCTCCTTAGATCTTTTAAAAATTAGCACATTTGTTTTAAAAATAATAACAATTAAATATTGACTTAATTAAATACTTTCCATTGTTTATGAAATTATCGTGTGAGAATTTGGTTCTCCTCGATTGCATAAGATCATGTGAGATTTTAATCTCCTTAGATCTCTTAAAAATTAGCACATTTATTTTAAAAAATAATAATAATTTAATATTGACTTAATTAAATATTTTCCATTATTTATGAAATTATCATGTGCAGATTCTGTTCTCATCGATTGCATGAGATCATGTGAGATTTTAATCTCCTTAGATCTTTTAAAAATTAGCACATTTGTTTTAAAAATAATAATAATTAAATATTGGCTTTAATTAAATATTTTTCATTATTTTCAAAACTATTGTGTGAGGAGTCGGTTCTCTTCGATTGCATGGGAATATGTGAGGTTTTAATTTCCTTAGTTCCCTAAAATTAATATACCTCTATCTAATAATAATAATAATATAATAATAATAAAGAAAAAAAATAATCATAATTAAATATTCATTCTAATTAAATATTTTCCATTATTTACAAAATTATCGTGTGAGAATATAGTTCTCCTCAAATACTTGGGATCGTGTGAGATTTTAATCTCTTTAGACCTCGAAATTTAGTACATACTTGTTTGAAAGATAAATAATAAGAATGATGATAAATAGATAAAATAATAATAATGCAAAAATGAATATTTTAATTGAATTATTTACAAAATAAATAAAGTCAGGGTTTTATAAATTTAACGAATTAAAATGCCACGTTCAAAATTTCCCAAAAATGGCTTTCTGTTATATTTTGCTCTAATTTCAACAATCAATCCTGATTTAAAAAAAATAAATAATAAGTAAAACAAAAAAAACCAAAATCCAAAAATTAAATAAATTAAAAAACTCAAAAATATTCCTTTCATTATAATTACATTTCAAATTCCAAAAGAAATAAAATAAAATATAAACTTCCCAAAGTCCCAAAAATCTCATTCCGTAATCATTTCATTTAAATTTCAAAATAAAGATTTAAAATTTCGACAAATAAAAAATTTTAAAAGGGAAAAAATGAAGAGATCAGGAGAGCTATGTTTGTCAGGCTGTCGTAAATTAAAACACACAAGCCAAATCCCAATTCCGTTTTGTTTACGAAGACCTATTTAACTTAAACCCTCCTATTCTCATCACAAAATTTACAAATAATCAACCAACAGACACACCCATTTTGGTCGAACTACATGGACTTTGATCCCTATCGTAGGGTACGTAGGCCCTAGGCTCTTAGCCTAGGTCAAGTCCGCCCTTTGTGAATATCTGTCTATTTGCTTTCATTCGTGTTGTTTTGTCTCTTTTGTTTAACAAGCATGCATGTCGATGAAAAGGGTAATTGAGATAAGTTTAAAAGCCATATTCTGTTTCAGCTGACTGGTTTAAGGTAACCGTCCTTATGGACGGGTGTTGTGGGGTGCCTAACACCTTCCCCACACTCAAATAAACTCCCGAACTCATCTCTGATTTCGTAGACTAGGTTGCCTTTTTCTTTTTATTTTAAATTAGTTTCCCAAAGTTTTTTGTTAAAAATTTTGGTGGCGACTCCAAATAAATTGGTTTCCAATATTCGTTTTTGTGAATCAATTTAAAGCCTTTTTTTATTTTATTATGCCAAAAGGTCAGTTACAACAATTATTATTTCAAATAAGGGACTAACCAGTCGACTATTGGGGGCTGACCAGTTGACTGCTAACTTTCTGGACTGTATCAATCGACTTGGCACAGGTGGCTAATCGACTAATCACTTATAGTGATGTAGTCCCAACTTCAAATTGAATTTAAGTGAATGACCTATGGTTAGAAAAATATTTAAGTCTAGTTTCAATATAATAAGTTAAAAAAATCAATATATTTTTAGAGATATGATTAAAAGAGTGATCAAAGTTCATAATATAGTTTTATATTGAATCCATATCTCGTCACTTAAATTTATAAGGTCATATCTTTTTCATTAAAACTCTGTTTTAAGTTAATCACCTATCATTGAAAATATATTTGAGTTTAGTTTCTAATAAAATAAGTTTGATAGCCATATCCTATATGGTTTATGAGATATACATAAAATAGTGACTAAAGGTTAAAAACGATTTTAAGCAAAATTTATATCTCACTATCTTTTTAGTCTAAACTTATATTTTGAGAACTAAAATATCTTGAGCTAATAAATGCAATTCTAGATTATTGAATTTTTACAAAATAATACTTAGCCTATGATAATTATACCTATTCATTCCATTGACTATCTTGATGCATCCAAGCTTCAAATAGAGCATCGTTCCTTCTTACTATCTTTGTGTGAAGCATGATATTAATATTTCATCCTTTTAACTTCAATGCCCACTCTTCTTTCTTAGGACCATCTTACACATAATAGATATTCATCTTGTGAACCAAATAGTTAGTCCAAGTAGTTAATCAATTAAGCATAAATTACTATTATATTTTTGAGTTATATTTTTCTTATATTTGTCATCATTAAAACAATCTCAACATGTTCTCCTCACATACTTCACAAATACACATTACCTCACACACATTCATTTTTGGGCCCTATACATGGGTCTACGTGCACCTTAAGTTAGTCACAGTTTCTATTGGTTTCCACATGTGGATTTATGCCTCCTATGTTTACCATGAAAACTTCACTTGCATTGTGCCTTGCTGTAAAAACTAAACCTACGTGGGATTTTCCTTCCCTTATGGTTAGGTTTGTATTGCAAGTTCTTCATCCTCGTGGTTTAGGCAATCTGAGAACTTTTATTCCCTTAGGAAGATAGATCTACCCACTTAACCAGCATGATAATATTCAAAACTTAGTAATCTTACCCTTATAGTTAGTATCTGATGTCCTTAGGTTTAACATCCTCTGATTAAGGTTTATCTGTGTTAGGATACAGAAGGACATCCTTTTTTTCTTTCCCTAACATGTAACATGCATACTATTATGTCATGATCAAACATATAGGTGGGCAATTCAGTGTCGTTCCTCACTAGAGTGGTTGATGCGATGTCATTGCACTATAAGACACACATTTATTACAATGAAGTATCAATAAACAAAGTTGTCCATAGCCTATAAGGGGATTTCAAACCTTGATGCTTCATAATCATACATTACATGGGCATTCTTACATAAAAATTTCCTTGACAAGGGAAACTTTTATAATTCATTATTGCTTTAAAAAAAAATGGTCAGTACAAGAGTGAACCAATAACTGTTCAATGCAACCTTAGACTATAAAAACCCTTTACTGTTAACAGTGTGGAGGATTGTTCCCTCTCTCTAGTTAATGGTCAACTCCTTTTCTCTATAAGATCTTTTATCTCTCAAGAAAATTGAATTTTGTGAACTTATACACCAATCTAATAATGCAATGATCACATTAAATAGTGCACTATTAGCAGAGTATTCTTTAACCTACATTGAATGTCATTTCACAATTAAATCATTGGTCTTTGAACAAATTAGTGAAATAAAATAATATAGGCTATAGCTAAGTTGTTTATAGAAGATCATATTGCCCTTATGCCAAGTTTTCATGCAATGAAGTATTTGTTCCTTATTAAATGGACAGTTGAAGATGTACTTCCTGTGGGTAAATAAGTCATAGAGTGGTATGGGGCAAGTACTACTCATTTGCTGATGTATCGAAAGACGAAAAACAAAAAAAAAAAACATAAACAATAACACAAAGTAATAATATGGACCTATCCATATTCATATTATTCCAATGGATTTCACTCCACTTGTTCCTTAAGTTGTTCTGTCAAAAGTTCTAAGTATAATGGCACAGACAAGTCGTGCTTCACTTTAGAGCTTAATCTAACCCTATTTGTGAACACCCCATCCCTAATCACTTAATTATTTAATTAATTGATACACCAATTAATTAATAATTAAGCAAATAAAGGAAATAAAAATGACAGAGACTCAAATGACATTCTTAAGTGATGGTAGTTTAAAATTCAAAATGAATAATAGGAGAACTTAAAAGAAAAAAAAACCAAAATTTGAAAATAAGAATTAATTAATAATATTAATAACAAGAATAACAAATTAAAATAAAAAAACATAAAAAAGGGAAAAATAATAAAAACACAAAAATAAAAATACAAAAATACAAAAATAAAATTAATAGTGATAATGACAAAAAAAAAAAGGGTTAAATTACAAAATAATAAATTAAATCAAAAGTACCAAAATATATAATATAACTCTGCTTACTCTGATCTGATTTTTTTTACAGTGGCTTCGGCAAGTTGGCACTGCTCTATAAATTGCCAAGTTGGCGGTAGCTATTGCTACAGCCCATAGCTCATCTGAGGAAGTGACAGGCAATAGGTAATGATGTTGGAGGCCAGGCTGATAAGAGGGAGTATTCAAGGAAGAAAGGGCTGGACGTGAACCAAGAAGAAGCTCAAACCGAGAGTGAAGACGTACAGACAGAGAGCTGCTGTTGGAGGGAGAGTTACTGTGAGAAACCAGAGGAGGAAGTATGGAGCTGTAAGGGAAATCGAGAACCAAGGAGGAGGTTGAGAACTACTGGTGAAATCGAGAACCAAGGAGGAAGTCTGGAGCTGTGAGGGAAACCGAGAACCAAGGAGGAGGCTAAGAACTGCTAGAGAAACCGAGAACTGGAGAGAGTTGAGAACATGCTGCTGCTAGAGGGCGAGAAAGCTGAGAACATGCTGCTGCTGGAGGGAGAGAGAGCTGAGGCCAAGAGCTGCAAAGGAGAAGGTGACGAGCTGAGATTGAGCTGAGGCCGAGACTACCCTCCCCTATTTTGGATGCTATGAGCAGGGATAAACACAGAGAGAGTGAGTCAAAGGTGCCGTGAAGGAGAAGGGAGGGAGAGAGTAAGCTTCTTTGGATTCCTGATGCTTTCAGTTTTCTTTTATCATGCATATATGTATGTAAGTGTATGTGTTTATATATATGTGTGTATATATATAAATACGTATAGGTATAGGCGTGGGAATGCTTTTTCTACTTCCTAAAGTTTGCTTCCTTTTATGTCTACATGTATATATATATATATATAGATGCATAGAAGTATATTATATATATATATATGCATGTAGATGGATATATATATATATTTGAGTGTATATATACGAATATATGTTTCACTGTTGTTTGATGCTTGCTCTCTCTCTCCTTCTATCATGCTCATATATATACTTCATAGGTGTTTATATATATGTATATATATATGTATATAAGTGAATACATATTGTCGTAATCGACCTTTCAGCGGAATAGGATAGAATGGTTAAAACCGATTCACAAAAACGGAATTTTGAAAATCAATTTATTTGGAGTCGCCACCAAAATTTTTAATGGAAAACTTTGGAAAACCAATTTAAAAGAAAAAGAAAGGGCAAGATGGTCTGCGAAATCAGAGATGGGTTCGGGAGTCTATTTGAGTGTGGGGAAGGTGTTAGGCACCCCACAACACCCGCCCATAAGGACGGTTACCTTAAACTAGTTAGTTGAAATAGAATATGGCCTTTAATTAATCTCAATTACCCTTTTATTGACATGGACGCACGTTAGACATAGGAGACAAAAAAAGCAAGAATGCATGCAAACTGATAGATATTTACAAAGGGCGGACTTGACCTAGGATGAGAGCCTAGGGCCTATGTACCCTGTGATAGGGATCAAAGTCCACGTAGTTCGACCAAAAGGCATGTTTTGCGGGTTGGTGGTTTTTTGATTTGTTACGAGAATAGGAGGATTTTAATTAAGACAGATCATTGTAAACAAAACAGGATTGAGATTTGGTTTATGTGTTTTAATTTACTACAAATCTAATTAACCTCATTCTCCTGATCTCTTCACATTTTCTCTTTTGAAATTTTTTGTCAATTTTATTATTATTATTATTTTTTTGAGTTTTGGGAATTCATATTTCGGGAATTAATGCATGATTTATGATGAAAGGAATATTTATTTTTTTTGAACTTTTGAATCTATTGTTGGTAAATATTGATTATTATTATTATTGATTATTGGTAAATAATTTAATTCAAGTGCTATTATTTATTTGTTTATTCGTTTATCTTTGAACGAATATATGCTAATTTTCGGGTTCTATGGGGATTAAAATCTCACACGAGCCCGGGAAGTCGAGGAGAGAAAGGTATTCTCACACAATTCATTTTGTATAAATATTTAATCAAGGTTAACATTTAATTATTGTCCATTTATTTATTTTTTGTATTATTATTAATATTATTATTATTTCGAAATTAATTATAGGGATTTAAGGAGATTAAAATCTCACATAATCCCAAGCAATCGAGGAGAACGATATTCTCACATGATAATTTCGTAAATAATAGGAAATGTTTAATTAAAGCTAATCTTTTAATTATTTACTATTTATTATTCTTTCCTTTTTTTTATAAAAAAAAGGTATGCTAACTTCAGGGATCTAAGGAGATTAAAAATCTCACGTGATCCCAGGTAATCGGGGACAACAATATTCTCACACGATAATTTTGCAAATAATGGGAAACAGTTCATTAAAGCAAACATTTTGATTATGATTATTATTATGATTTAATCAAAATTAAGATTTAATTATCATTCATTTATTTTTCATCATTCATTCATTAATATTTCATTAATATTATTGTTGCTTTTCAATTATTCAATTCATTGTAAGGATTTAAGGAGATTAATATCTCACATAATCCCTGGTAATCGAGGAGAACAAAATTTTCACACGATAATTTTATCCATCATGACAATATTTATTAATTATCATCCAATTATTTTTCACCATTCCTTCATTAATATTTCATTAATATTAATTGTCATTCCTTTATTTTTTCACCATTTAGTCATTAATATTTCATTAATATTATTGTCACTTTTCAATTATTCAACTAGTTGTAAGGATTTAAGGAGATTAACATCTCACATAACCCCTGGTAATCGAGGAGAATAAAATTCTCACACGATAATTTTAACCATCATGACAATATTCATTAATTATCATTCAATTATTTTTCACCATTCCTTCATTAATATTTCATTAATATTATTGTTGCCTTCCAATTATTTAATTAATTGCAAGGGTTTAAGGAGATTAAAAACTCACATAATCCCCGGCAATCAAGAAGAACAAAACTCTCACATGCTAATTTTATACGTAATAGCAATAATTAATCAAAGTTCATGTTTAAACAATGGTAATAAACAAAACTAAAACAAATTTAAGCAAGTGAACAGTAGCACCTCATATTAGAATGCATGAACAGTGCACATGCATGAGATTGTCTTGAAACAATTCGAATGAACAGTGACATCATGTAGAAATCTCGGCAGTGGCAAACCGTGCAACCATACCTGTGTGTTTTCAGCTTCTCCCTAGTGCTCCAATGAAGAATGACCTTCTCCTCCTTACTCACCTATGGTAGATGAACCTCCAACAGCCCCAAAGTAGCTGGTCTCGACTGGAAGTGCAGAAATGGCAGACAGCTTCGTTGGACAGCTTTTTGGAGTTTCTGGTTAGCTTCAGCGCTGGAAATTCTACAGAACGTGTCTCTGCTTCTCGGCTGGAAGGTGGAGGCTGAAAGCTTCCCTCCTTCTCCACGCTTCCTCTTCTTCCTTGTGCTCCCTCAGTTCTCCTCTGTTTACCTCTATTTTTTGAGCTCAAAACAGAGTTTTTTCTCCTCCATGGTTCAGCTTCTATCCATCCCTTTGCTGCCACTTTGTTTTGCATTCAGACTTCCTTGTTTCTGCTCATCATTTTGGCATCCAACTCTCCATTTTCTACTCCTTGGATGGTCTGAACTTCATCTCCTTTTCACTCCATGATTTGGGATGTTTCTCTATGGTTTTCTACACGTTTTCTGCACCGTTCAGCTCTTGGTTTCACTCAGTTTCTGGTTCGTTTTCTCTTCTGTTTTTTCCCTCACGTGGCTGCCTTGTTTTCTAGTTTCATTCAGCTTTGTTTTTGTCCCTCACATTGCTGGTTTCATTTTCATGTTTCGTTCAGCGTTGCTTCCTCTCGGCTTACGTGGCTCTCCCTTTTTCTCTTCAACTCTTCTTCCCTTCTCGGTCATGTGGTTCACTCTCCCTTTCAGTGTGGTTTCTGCCTTCTCTTTCCTTCCTCTCTTCTCTTCTCCAGCTCTCCTTTTTCTTCTCAGCCGAGGCCTCCTTTATACTCCAGTGTTTTTCTCCCTTTCTCTCAGTTTGTTGCTTCTCCTTTATACTCCAACGCCACCTCCCTTTTTCTGTCATGTTGCTCCCTTTTCTCCTTACATTTTCTGTAACTTCCAGCCACCACTTTGTTGCTCATGGTCCCTTCCTTTTTGTGCCATCTCCAGCCACGCCACACTCTCCTTTCTCTGCACCAGCCACTCCACTTTCTGCCTCCTCTGCAGAACCAACTCTCACTTGCTTTTTTGTCCCCCTTGTCCTCTTATGCATGTGTGTGCATGAGTGTATGCATGTGGTGAGTGTGTGTGTCCGTGGGTGAGAGTGTGAGTGTGAGTGTGTGAGGAGGTGTGTCCGTGAGTGAGGGTGTGAGTGTGTGAGAGTGATGTGTGTCATGTGTGTAAGGGCAAGTGAGCATATGGGAGCAAATGAGCATGTGAGAGTGTGAGTGTGTGTGTGTGAGGAGGTGTGTCCGTGAGTGAGAGTGTGTGTATGTGAGAGTGATATGTGTCATGTGTGTGAGGGCAAGTGAGCATGTGGGAGCAAGTGAGCATGTGAGAGTGTGAGCAAGTGAGAGTGTTTTGCAATTCCATTTTAAGTATGTGGCCTTGTTCATTTTATTTCCTTGCAAGATGATTGCCATGTCTCTTCTTCAAACCTATATCTTAAAATTTCCTTTTTATTATTTTAGTTCTTATATTTGGTTTTTTTCCATATTACTTCTATTTTGTTTGCCTTTTGCAATTTTGTTTTGATTAATTGTTATTATTATTTTTTTAGAAATTTTTTAATTCTATTTATTATTATTACCATGATTATTATTATTGTTAATTCGGGTGAGGTGTTCACACATATATATGTGCGTGTAGATATAGATATGTGATTTTTTTTCCTGATGGCTGCTCCCTGTTGCTCTCCTCTTCCATCATGCCTACATTACATGTGTCTACATATATATATATATATATATATGTATGCATATATATAGATGTATATAGGTATATATATATATATAAGCGTGGGAGTGTTCCATGTGTTTCCTGACCTTTTCATACCTTTCATATCATGCTTGTATAGATATTACATATATGTTTATATATATATATATATATATGTATATATATATGTACATAGATGTATCTATATGTATATGCGTGTGTGTATATGGGTATATGTTTTTTTCTTTTTTTCCTCCCTAATGCCTGCTTCTTGGAGCATTCTTTGTTTCATACCATGTTTATATATATATGTTACATATGCATCTATATATATATATATATATATATATATGTATATATATGGATACATATAGGTATAGATATATTATTGTTATCTTTTTGTCAATATGAGATTAATTTTTGGCTTTATAAACAAATTTCTGAGAAAGTCATCAAGTGAGAATATTATTTTCCTCGGGAGTTTGGGATTATGTGAGATTTTAATCTCCTTAGGTCCCTAAAATTAATACACATCTATCTAAAAATATATATATTAATAAAGAAAAAAAACAATAATAATTAAATATTCACCCTAATTAAACATTCTCCATTATTTATGAAACAATTGTGTGAGAACATTGTTCTCTTGGATTGCATGGGAATATGTGAGATTCTAATCTCCTTAGATCCCTAAAATTAATACACATCTATCTAAAAAAAAATGATAATAATATAATAATAATAATAATAAAAATCATAATTAAATATTCCCCATTATTTATGAAATTATCATGTGAGAATATAGTTCTCCTCAAATGCTTGGGGTTATGTGAAATTTTAATTTCATAAACCCTAAAAATTAATATGTACTTGTTTTAAAATAATAATAACCATAATAATAACACAAAAATAAATATTTTGATTAAGGTTTTTTTTTTTACAAAGAGATTAGTTCTTCCTTCATAATCATTTCATTTAAAATTTAAAATTCCAAAAATAAACAAAAAAGAATTTAAAAAGAGAAAATGAAGAGATCAGGAAAGCGAGATTAATCAAATTGTAGGAAATTAAAACACACAAATCAAATTCCAATTTCGTTTTGTTTACGAAAATCTATTTTTGAACCTTCCTGTTCTCATCGCAAAACGTACAAGTCATCACTCAATGAACATGCCTTTTTGGTTGAACTACATGGACTTTGATCCTTAACATGGGGTACGTAGGCCCTAGGCTCTTATCTTAGGTTAAGTCTGCCCTTTGTAAATATTTATTTGTTTGCTTTCATTCTTACTGTTTTGTCTCCTCTGTTTAACAGGCATGCATGTCGATAAAAGGGTAATTGAGATAAATTTTAAAAGCCATATTCTATTTCAATTGACTGGTTTAAGGTAACCGTCCTTATGGACGGGTGTTGTGGGGTGCCTAACACCTTCCCCACACTCAAATAGACTCCCGAACTCATCTCTGACTTCGCAGACCATATTGCCTTTTTCTTTTTGTTTTAAATTGATTTTCTAAAATTTTCCATTAAAAATTTTGGTGGCGACTCCAAATAAATTGATTTTCAAGATTCGTTTTTGGGAATCAATTTAAAAACTTTTTATTTTATTTCTGCCAAAAGGTCGATTACGACAGTTTGGTGACTCTGTAGGGGATAGTTTGAGAGTCAAGCCTATTTGATTAGTCAGCTGAAATAATGTGGCTTTCTGTTATCTTGATTACCCTTGTCATATTTTGGCTTAATTATGTATTCTTATTCGTTGTTTTTGTGTCTATTTATTTCTTGTGGTTATATGTTATGCCTGTATGTTCTTATGTATTTGCCACTTATTTTTACTATTTATATAGGTATCTATTTTCTTTTTTTCTTTTTTTCTTAGTCATATAACATGCTTAAAATTCACCTTTTACCATATAATTTTGTTAGTTTATTTGTAATACATGTGCTAGGATAGATAACATGTGGGACAAAACCTTAGGGTAGACGATATCTGTATTGTAAATTCTTGGTTTCTCTTGCAGTTTATCTGTTTGACAGATGAGGGTTGGGTAAACTTTAGGTTCAGAGGTTTGAATGCTCCCTTCACACACTTAGCACACTCACGTTGTACCTCACACACCTTTTGGGCTCTATACCTGGGTCTTCACTCGCTTTAGGTTAGTAAAGGTTTATATTGGTTTCCCTGTGGAGCTTCCCGTTTCTAGAGGTTACCGTGAAGACCTCACTCAGGTTGTATCTCGTTATGTGAATTTGACTGGAGTGGGATTCTGTCCTCTTTTAGTCCAATTCATGTCACGTGATCCTTAGTCTTATGAGTAGGGGCAATATGGGAACCAGTAATTCTTTAAGGTATTAGACCTATCCTCAGAACTATGCACATTAGTTGACTGAACTTAATAGACAACCTTCCTAGAGCCTGTCATCTTTAGGGTGACTTTGCCTCATTTAGGGTTGACCCAGTTAGGACACCAAGGGAGCATATTTCACTATCATTTTGTATGTTATGATAGCATTCATGGCATAGTTACATGTTTTTAAAATAAATTTGTTTTTGAGCTGGTTTTAACTATCAGAATATCTCCATTTGATGCATTATTAACCTAAGAAATGAGCTAAGGTTGAAAATATGCTCTGTGTGGAAGTTTAGCCTAATGATGCATTAAAGGAGTTGGGATTTTTTAAAAAAAAAATCAATAACTTTGGCAAAAACAATATATCAATGGATTATCTGGTTCACTTATCCGAGCCTTGCCTATGTGAATACCTACTTTTCCTTGGGTTTAGAGTTTTTTATCTATTACTCACAATGAATCAATAAGGCTCTTGGTGATTAATAGTGAATAAAGTGCTAAATAATCTATTGATTAAAGAAATTTACATGCCCATTCCATTTTATTTCTAACTAATGGACTTGTTACAGCTTGAGTCATCATTTCTATTGATTGGCATAAAGATATGATGGAATCATTGGACACCACACAACCTTAAGACACAAGCCCAATAGGAATAATCTCGACTGGGAAGAGTCCTCGCCTTGGCGGTATATAAGTTAGTATTATTCCCATCGGCAGTGGGGGTAGTTGATCAGGCAGCGGTAAGTGTCCTGTGGATGGTAGAAAATCACCAGGTGATCCCAGTGCCAGCACTTCTAGCAAAAACATTTCTAACATTGAGTTTCTGCCATAGAGAGAAGAAAGGAAAATTGAAATGCTATTTACCATTGTTGAACATATATTGGGTTAATCATGTCTATGGCAGGGAATACCAACTCAGTACGAGATTTGATGCCATCCATCACCCAATCTGAGATTATCCACACCGTAAAGGGTCAATTCCACTACAAGCAAGAATGAATCGTGATAAGTTGATCAAAAAGATAAAAGAGCTTGAAGATACCACCGTTTAGTGGAAACTCTCTTGGTGGGAAAGCAAGGATATCATTTACTACTACGGGAACTTCCCTAACGTTCCCCTTATGGGTGCCCGAGGATGCATTAACTATAACCCCGCAGTCGCGCATTGCCAATTTGCATATGAACAGGACATCCTGCCTAAAGAGGTAGTGCAAAAAGTCAATTTCTATTACAGTGATCTGTTGAAGGTAGAAATGACCCATAAGATAAGAGATGCATGGAATCATGTTGTGTGTAAAGGGAGGTTCGAGCTAGGAAAACGCATCGTGGCAACTACAAAAGCATATGAGGCTTGGCTCAAGGAGAGGACTGGTGGGACCCATCTACCCTTGGGGCCTCGCAATCCCTTGTTGAGTAACAACCTACAGGAGGTTAATGAGTGTCTAGCCAACCAATTAGAGGGTAAAAAGGCTGAGCTGCAAAGTTTGGAGGAATTAAGCAAGAGGCACTTGGAAAGCTTAGTCAAGTCACAAGAAGACAAGAGAGCAAAAAGAAGAAAAGAATCATAAATGAATACCGAGCTGAAGAGATTGAAGGAGGAAAATGATAAATTAAAAGACACAGTAAGGAGGGTTTAAAGATGAGCTAAAGAAAGCAACAAGAAGGCCTTCAATTATCAAACTCGATTGTTAAAGGTTGTTAAAGAAAAGGATGCCATGATGAGGGAGGTGGAGGAACTTAAGTCTCCTAATGACCTCCAATGAGAAATCAAAATCCTCGCCAAGCGGTTGGAAGAAAAAATGAGGGAGGTGGTTAGTGTCAAGAGTGATAATGCGATAACAATACAAAACTTAATTGAACAGCTCAACCATCAAGCTAAAAAGGCTCAGTTATGTGAAACTCGCCATAAAGAGCAAGTGATTGAGAAGGAAATGTGGCTAGAGCATTTCAGAGGGATAATTATATTTGCCAATGATGCCATTCTTGAATTCACGTATGCGTATAGACAAGCTAAAGGGCACACCATCCCCACAAAGACTCCTACAGCTATAACTAAATTTCTCACCTTGTGTCATAACCTTATGGAGGATTTGAAGATGCTGATGAAATCTTAGATGAATGAGAAAGGGAGACGACTTCCATATTTTGTAATATGAATTCATAGGCTGGGTTACTTTTTTATGTATGAACTCAAATCAAGTAATGGAATCAAACATTTTGTTCTTAGTAAAATGCACGGATTCTTCTTTGGGTTATCAGACATGTTCATTACTCATCTGTGGAATGTCAGAAATCATGCAAAGAATGAATAGGTTGTGTGGTGCAAAATAGACCTGTGTATGTGGACATTAAACATCCCTTACGTTATCCGTTAACTTTGATTCATTGAGTGGTACAATATGTACCCTCAAGGATTCAAGGGTTTGAGATTCCTATGCCCTTTATGCCAAGTCAATGTATTAACAAATAAAAATTAAATAAAATAAAAACATAAGATAAAAACCTAAGTGACTGCTTTATTATAAGGTCTGTCATTTCTTTTTTCAAAATGTAGGTAAGAAGCCAACATTGCCCAAGGGGGAAAGAATCTGTCTAACCAAGCTCAGCCGTCAAGCCGAACGTATCTGACCCAGGGACGTGTTAAAGCTATGTCTGCTGAAAATAATCGATCAGAGTCTGAGCAACGGTTAGAAGTCAAAGTGGGTGCATTGAAAGATCAAATGGGGACCATGCAGGCTCAAATGCTAGAAATGATGAGGTTGTTGCAGAATATGAACTTAAGTGTGGTTGCAAACAATATTTCGTCGAATGCCACTAACACCATGAATGCGGATCATGGAGTCCTTAATTCAAGTATTGAGATACCAGGAGTAACTTTGGGTAGTCCCTTAGCCATAGGAGTGCCAGAACTAACACAGAGGCCTGCAGTGGTAAGTCGACCCCCAAATCCCCTGACTTTAGGAATGGAAGGACAAAGGTATCAGGAATGGAATCAAGGGGGTGCTTTCACCTGTAATCTCCCAATAGGAGAACCGACTGTTGCATTCACTGGTCCTACCTAGCCTGCCACTAATACCTGCCTCAAGGTGAAAGAGGATAATGAAAAGAAAGACTAGGAAGAAGATATAGTGGAGGTTAAGGACAGGTTACGAGCTTTACAGGGGCCAACTAACTGGAAGTCTGTGGAATTGGAGGAGTTATGCTTAGCCCCAGAAGTACCAATTCCTAAAAAATTTAAGGTACCTGAGTTCACTAAGTATGATGGTAGTGGAGATCCACACTATCATCTAAAGTCATATTGCACCAAAATGTCGGTATGGTCTAGGGATGAAAGGTTCCTTATAAACTTCTTCCATGAGGGCCTGACTGGCACAAAATTACATTGGTTTATGAAACTAGATCACTCAAAACTAAAGAGGTGGAGAGATCTTACTGATGTGTTTATGAGGCAGTACAGGTTCAACCTGGATACAACTCCCACACGAGAGCACTTAAAGGGGTTGAAAAAGAAAGGAATGGAGACCTTTAAGGAATATACCCAAAGGTGGAGAGCCACAGTAGCTGAGGTTCAACCACCACTCATGGACTCAGAATTATGTTCCTATTTCATTCGTACCTTGGGGGACCCTTATCATAAAATCATGTTAGGGACCCATGTGAATGAGTTTGCTGACCTTATCCAGGTTAGGGAAAGAATAGATGCTGATGTGTGCAATGGATGGTTTGAAAATACATCTGCAGAAACCAGAAGGCCTATAAGCAATCGAAAGAAGGAAGGGGATGTCAGTAACGTCCATGCTATATACTAGCACCCTCGCCCCCTGCTGGATCAATATCCCCAGGCACCGTATGATGGCCAGAACTCAGCCATGGCCTACCAGACGCTAGGTCTAGCTATGAGTAGTCATATGAGTTACCCAACACCGCCACAATCCCTTCTTAGACCGCAACCAATAATGGTCCAAAGTAGAGAGTTTAGGCCTACTCAACAGCCTCGCGATGATAGACCATTACCTAACTTCAATGTCAGTCGATCTGAGCTATTTCATGACTTGGTGGAAAAAAGCTTATGGGCCCTTGGCCTGTTAAGCCACTTCAGCCACCATTCCCTAGGTGGTATGACTCCAACGCTACTTGTGAGTATCACATGGGAGCTACTGGGCACAATATTGACAGGTGTGATGCCTTTAGGAGGCACGTTTTGGTGTTATTAGACAATAATCATATTGGCATAAGGGCAAGTGATAACCCCAACATTGTCACCAACCCCTTGCCAAATCATGATAAAGGGAAACAAGTGTCTATGATAGACACAGAAGAGCCCAGCTCAAAAAACTTGACAGATGTATTATGCACCATGCGACGGTTATATGAAAGCTTGAAGGACACTAACTATATTTCCACTCAGGATAAGGAGCAGAACATACCTAGAAGGTTACAGAACAATTACTGTGAGTTTCATGAAGGAGAAGTGGGGCACGACTCCAAAGACTATGGGCAATTTAAGTAATTAGCACAGAGAATGATGACGTTAGAAGTTCTGACCATCGAAAAGATTTAAGAACCCATTGAAGGGAACGTGTGTGTCATAGAGGAGGATGGTACCAAGACCAAGGGATTGTCTGGCCCCACGAAACCCAGGAGCTTTTCCTAGTGGTTAATAAGCTAGTTTATGAAGTTAAGGAGGTCATTCCTGCCGAAAGTAATTGCGACCTGCAAACTACAATGAAAGGATCTTTACTTGTTATACCCACGCCAATGCCTAGTAAAAATCTGACCCCTGTCATCCATGTGCTGGCTCTATTTTCATATCAGAACAATCATGCTGTACCATGGAATTATGATCTAAAGATAAAATGCCCACATGATAATGAGGCATCAGGAGAAAGGCCAGTCACAGAAAGAGTGCATGCAGAAATTATAGGGGGAATTACTCGTAGCGGTTGGGTGTACTCCAAGGATGTAGAAGGAACTCCAAACCCGAATCCGAAAGTAGGTGAAAGTTCAAACCTAAGGGAGGCCTCTAGGAAAGGAGAACGAGAGGAAGCAGAGGAGTTCTTGAAAATTATGAAGTAGAGTGAGTACGATATGGTTGATCAACTGCGAAAAAAACTAGCCCGAATTTCAATCTTGACCCTTATAATAAATTTGGAGGCCCACCAAAAGGCCTTACAGAGCATGTTAGAAGAAGCCTATATGCGTCCTGATATTACCCCATAAAAGGTGGTGAATATGATAAATACAGTGAAAAACTCCACCCTAATTGCTTTTTCAGAGGACTAGATACACCCTGCGCTGGCTGGAAAACCCAAAGCCCTCCACATTACTTTGAAATGCTATGGATATGTGATTGCTAAAGTACTCATTGATGGAAGGTCAGCTCTAAATGTTCTACCCTTATCCACTTTAGGGTAGTTACCAGTCAAAAAGTCATGTATTAAGTACAATGACATGGTGGTGATGGCCCTTGACGGGACATGAAGAGAAGTAATTAGAAAGATTGAGCTCCTTATGGAAATTGGTCCAAACTTATTTACAGTCAAGTTTCAAGTCATAGACATTGACACGACATATACGATTGTCGTAACCGACCTTTCGGCGAGATGGAATTAAAATAGGTTTAAAACCGATTCCCAAAAACGGAATTTTGAAAATCAATTTTATTTGGAGTCGCCACCAAAATTTTTAACGGAAAACTTTGGAAAACCAATTTAAATAAAACAAAAAAAGAAAGGCAAAATGGTCTACGAGGTCAGAGATGGGTTCGGGAGTCTATTTGAGTGTGGGGAAGGTGTTAGGCACCCACAACACCCGCCCATAAGGACGGTTACCTTAAACTAGTTAGTTGAAATAGAATATGGCCTTTAATTAATCTCAATTACCCTTTTATTGACATGGATGCACGTTAGACATAGAAGACAAAAGAGCGAAAATGCATGCAAACTGATGGATATTTACAAAGGACGGACTTGACCTAGGATGAAAGCCAAGGGCCTACGTACCCCGTGAGAGGGATCAAAGTCCACGTAGTTTGACCAAAAGGCATTTTTGTGATTAGTGGTTTATTTTTTTTATTTGTGATGAGAATAGGAGGATTTTAATTAAAACAGATCATTGTAAACAAAACGGGAAAGAAATTTGGTTTGTGTGTTTTAATTTACTACAATCTGATTAACCTCGTTTCCTGAGCTCTTCACATTTTCACTTTTAAAATTGTCTTTGACAATTTTATTATTATTATTATTATTTTGAGTTTTGAAAGTCTATATTTCGGGAATTAATGCATAATTTATAATGGAAGGAATATATTTTTTATTTTATGAGTTTTTGAATTCATTGTTGATAAATATTGATTATTATTATTATTGATTATTGGTAGACAATTTAATTTAAGTGCTATTATTTATTGGTTTATCTGTTTGTCTTTGAACAAATATATGCTAATTTTCGGGTTCTATAGAGATTAAAATCTCACACGAGCTTGGGAAGTCGAGGAGAGACAAGTATTCTCACACGATCCATTTTGCATTAATATTTAATCCAAGTTAATATTTAATTATTGTCCATTTATTCATTTTTGTATTATTATTAATATTATTGTCATTTCGAAATTAATTATAGGGATTTAAGGAGATTAGAACCTCACGTAATCCCGCACAATCAAGGAGAACAATATTCTCACACGATAATTTCGCAAATGATAGGGAATGTTTATTAAAGCAAGCATTTTGATTATGATTATTATTATGATTTAATCCAAATTTAACATTTAATTATGGTTAATTTATTTTCCACCATTCACCCATTAATATTTCATTAGTATCATTGTTACTTTTTAATTATCCAATTCATTGTAGGGATTTAAGGAGATTGATATCTCACATAATCCCCGGTAATCGAGGAGAACAAAATTCTCACACGATAATTTTATCCACCATGCCGATATTAATCATCATTCAATTATTAATATTTCATTAGTATATATTGTCATTCCTTTATTTTTTTACCATTTATTAATTAATATTTCATTAATATTAATTGTCACTTTTCCATTATTCAACTAATTGCAAGGATTTAAGGAGATTAACATCTCACATAACCCTCGGTAATTGAGGAGAACAAAATTCTCACACGATAAATTTATCCGTCATGACAATATTCATTAATTATCATTCAATTATTTTGCAACATTCTTTCATTAATATTTCATTAATATTCATTGTCTTCCAATTATTTGATTAATTGCAAGGATTTAAGGAGATGAAAAAAAAACTCACATAATCCCGGCAATCAAGAACAACAAAATTCTCACATGCTAATTTTATACGTAATAGCCATAATTAATCAAAACTAATGTCTAAACAATTATAATGAATAAAACTAAACAAATTTAAGCACGTGAATGGTAGCTTCTCATATTAAAACACATGAAAAGTGCACATGCATGAAGTGGTCTTGAAGGAAATCGAGTGAACAATAGCATGCAGCAGAATTCTCGGGCAAGTGAAGAATGTGCAGCCATACCTGGCTTTTCAGCTCCTCTCTTGTGCTCCAATGAAGAAGGACCTTCTCCTCCTCACCTAACAATGGAAGATGGACCTCCAACAGCCCCTCAAAGTCACTGGTCTCAGCTGGAAGTGCAGAAACAGGCAGCTTCGTTGGAGTTTTGTTGGACAGCATTGTTGGAGTTTTCTGGTTGGTTCCAGCGCTGGAAATTCTGCAGAAAGTGTCTCTACTTCTCAGCTAGAGGATGGAGGCTGAAAGCTTCTTTTCTTCTCCACACTTCCTCTTCTTCCTTGTGCTCCCTAAGCTCTCCTCTGTTCACCTCTGTTTTTTGAGCTCAAAACAGAGTTTTTTCTCCTCCATGGTTCAGCTTCTATTCCTCCCTTTGCTGCCACTTTGTTTTGGATTTAGACTTCCTTGTTTCTGCACATCATTTTGGCATCCAACTCTCCATTTTTCTGCTCCTTGGATGGTCTGAACTTCAGCACCTTTTCACTCTAGAATTTTGGACGTTACTTCCATGATTTTTCTGCACATTTGATAGCTTTGTTCAGCTCTCGGTTTCTGCAGTTCAGCTCTCGGTTTGCTGCCTCGTTTCTGGTTCGTCTCCCTGCTGTTCTTTCCTCACTTGGCTGCCTTGCTTCCTTGCTTCGTTCAACTTGGTTTCTCCCTCACGTTGCTACCTCCATTCTTCTTCCTTTGTTCAACGTTGTTCCTCACGGTTTTTTCTGGTTTTGTTACTCTTCTTTTCTTCTTCAGCTCCTCTTCTCTTCTTGGTCACGTGGCTCTCCCTTTTCAACGTGGTTCCTCTTTCTTTTTCCTCCCTCTCTTCTCTTCTCCAGCTCTCTTTTCTTCTCAGCCGAGACCTCTTTTCTCTCTAGCCTTTTTCTCCTTCCTCTTGGTTTGCTGCCTTCCTTTATGCTCCAACGCCACCTCTCTTTTTCTGCCATTTGCTCCTTTTTTCCCTTGTTTTTTCTGCAACTTCCAGCCACCACTTTGCTGCACACGGTCCCCTCCTTTTGCTGCCATCTCCAGCCATGCCATACTCTTCTCTCACTGCTCCAGCCACCCCGTTTTCTGCCATGTTGCAGAACCATTCCCTTTTGCTTTTTTGTCCCCCTTGTCCTCTTGTGCATGTGTGTGCATGGGAGCATGCATGTGGTGAGTGTGTGAGGAGGTGTGTCCGTGAGTGAGAGTGTGAGTGTGTGAGAGTGATGTGTGTCATGTGTGTGAGAGCAAATAAGCATATGGGAGCAAATGAGCATGTGGGAGTGTGAGTGTGAGTGTGTGAGAGTGATGTGTCCGTGAATGGGAGTGTGAGTGATGTGTGTCATGTGTGTGAGGGCAAATGAGCATACGGGGAGCAAGTGAGCATGTGAGAGTGATGTGTGCCATGTGTGTGAGGGCAAGTGAGCATGTGGGAGCAAGTGAGCATGTGAGAGTGTGTGAGTGTGAGCAAGTGAGAGTGTCTTGCAATTTCATTTCAAGTATGTGGCTTTGTTCATTTTATTTCTTTGCAAGATGATTGCCATACATCTTGAATTTTCCTTTTTATTATTTTTGGTTCTTATGTTTGGTTTTTTCCATATTACTTTTATTTTGTTTGCCTTTTGCAATTTTGTTTTGATTAATTGTTATTATTATTTTATTATTTTATATTTTTTGAATTTTTAATTCTATTTATTATTATTATTGTGATTATTATTATTGTTAATTTGGGTGGGGTGTTCACAACGATGCTCCTAGGAAGACCTTAGATACATGCAGCGGGTGCAGTCTCATCAACTGTGCATCAAAGGATCAAGTACATTTATGAAGGGAAACTCATCACAGTAAAAGGTGAAGAAGAGATGATCATTAGCAAACCAAGCATGGTGCCCTACATTGAGAATGCCGAATAGGTTATGGATAGCTTCTACCAGAGTTTGGAGGTGTTAGAGGTTGGAAAATCTACAAAAGGCGCCAACCAAAACCCATAGGAGTGGGGGAATCTACTAAGGATGTCAACCAAGTAGTGGTCAAGATCATGATGAATAATGGGTATCAAAAAGGAAAAGGATTGGGTGCTAATCTGCAAGGCATAGGAGAACCGGTTGAGTTACCTAAAAATCTGGGACAACAAGGGTTAGGATATGAGTTGTCTGTGGAGAATCACAGAACACGATGGAAAGAGTGTAAGCTGGGAGGAAAAATGGAAATACCCCAAATTCGAGAAACATTTCCTATTGTTGTAGAGATAATACACCTGAGCGACCCAGTTGTAATGGCGAGTGAAGAAGAAAGAGATCACACAAAAGCCATGTGGATCCAGTTGGATGAACTAGGAGAAGCACTTAACAATTAGGAATCTGAAGTGTTGTCGAATGTCATGTCATTAGAGTAATATTTTGAATATCACTTCAAGAGTTTTTTAATAGCTAACAATTTGAATTTTATTTTGAATATCGAATGGATACAACAATTTCAATCTTTTTGCCAAAATCTTATTTATATCCTGTCTTTTTTGTATTTATTCTTGCCTTTTCTACCCACTTTCCAGGGAGTTTGAATCCTCGGAACTCTTGTCTGAAGCAGAAGCACCCGGGCATTGTTTAAATGAGCCACATGTTGTTTTGGATACAAATGACTTAGAAACTAGTAATAATGATGAGTTATCTCGAACCTTTGCTAAAATAATAGAATCTTCGAAAAAGAGAATCATTCTGCATAAAGAAATCACTGAAGTAATTAATATGGGGACCAAAAATGACAAAAAGGAGTTAAAAATAGTGGATAATCTAGAATGGGAAGAAATGATCAATTTGTTTAAGGAATATATGGATGTGTTTGCATGGTCGTACCAGGATATGCTAGGAATAGATCTTGAAATTGCTACCCACAAAGTACCTTTGTACCCTAATGTGGCGCCCAAGAAACAAAAATTAAGAAGGATGAGCCCAGAAATGTCCCTCAAAAATCAAGGAGGAAGTAATGAAGCAATGAGAGGCTGGTTTTCTAAAAGTTGCTAAATACCCTCAATGGGTCACGAACATAGTCCTCGTACTAAAGAAATATAGGCGAGTGAGAATGTGCGTCGATTATAAAGACTTAAACCGGGCTAGCCCAAAAGATGACTTTCCTTTACCTCACATTGATGTTCTAGTTGACAATACAGCAAAAAGCTTCAGATATTCCTTTATGGATGGATATTTTGGCTACAATCAAATTCCCATGCACACCGATGATAAAGAGAGAACCACTTTCATCATTCAATGGGGAACCTTCTGCTACAAGGTAATGCCTTTTGGGTTTAAAAATGTCAGAGCCACCTATCAACGCGTGATGGTAGTCCTGTTTCATGACTTGATGCATAAAGAAATAGAGGTATATGTGGATGACATGGTCGCTGAATCAGCCGAAGGGGAAAGTCATATGGCTGTGTTGCGAAAGCTCTTTGAAAGACTGCGGAAGTACAAACTTTGTTTGAATCCCAGTAAGTGCGTGTTTGGGGCCACACTGGGGAAACTTTTGGGGTTCATTGTCAGTAAATAGGGAATAGAAGTGGACCCCAATAAAATTAAGGTCATTCGTGACATGCCACCTCCAAGTATGGAAACAGAAGTTATAAGTTTCTTGGGACATTTGAATTACATAGCTAGGTTCATTGCAAACCTAATTGCCACTTGCGATCGAATATTCAAATTATTGCACAAGAATCAACCAGGGGAATGGGATGAGACTTGTTGGCGGGCATTTGATAAGATAAAAGAATAACTCTTGAATCCTCTGTCTTGTTACCACCTACGCCAGGGCGGCCCCTTATCCTTTATTTGATGATCCAACTGGGGTCTATGGGTGCTGTGTTAGGACAACATGATGAGTCGAGGAAAAAGGAGCAAGCGATTTATTACCTAAGCAAGAATTTTAATGAATGTGAGTCACGGTATTCGTTAATTGAGAAGACCTGTTGTGGCCTCATGTGGACCACAAAAAGACTGAGGCAGTACATGTTATATCATGTTACATGGCTGATCTCTAGGATGGATCCAATCAAGTACATCTTCAAGAGTCCTCATGTATCAGGAAGAGTCTCAAAATGACAGGTGATACTCTCAGAATATGACATAAAGTATATGACCAGCAAATCAGTCAAAGGGAGCATTATAGCCAAGCATTTGGTGGCTAGTACTTTGGATGAATACCAATCGCTGGATTTCTAGTTCTCGGACGAAGATATCCTAACAATGGAAGAAGATGAACTAAAGGAGGTCAAGTGGACAATGTATTTTGATGGGGCTGCCAATATCACGGTAGTGGATTAGGGGCTGTGATAACATCACCCGAAGGTAAATAGTATCTAGTGGCAATCAAGCTCAGTTTTTGACTATACAAATAATGTGGTAGAATATGAGGCTTGTGTCAATGGCCTACAAGCTGTTTTAGAAGGTGTCAAATATCTTGATGTGTTTGGAGATTTAGCCCTTGTAATTTATCAGGTAAAGGGAGAATGGCAAACCAAAGATCCCAAACTGATACCATACCAACAGTACCTAATGGAATTGATGTCAAAGTTTGAGGAGATGAGCTTTAACATTTGACTCAGGACAAAAATCAATTTGCTGACACATTGGCTACCCTCACCATAATGATCAAGCTAGACTGTGGAGTTAATGTGCTACTAGTGCAGATTAAGACTCGAGACACCCTAGCTCACTGCCTAAATATGGAAGAAGAAAGCGATGGGCAACCGTGGTTCCATGACATAAAGAACTATGTTCAAAGTCAGCAATATCTGACTGGGGCATCTGAGAATGACCAAAAGACCATTCGTTGATTGGCAATGAGTTTCTTCCTTAGGGGATAAGTGTTGTATAAAAGATCATGGGATAACACTTTGCTCAGATGCATAGATGCATCAAAAGCACGAAGGATAATGACAGAGATTCATGAAGGGATATGTGGAACCCATACTAACGGCCACACCATGACTAGGAAAATTCAAAGATGTGGGTTGTGAACACCCCATCCCTAATTGTCTAACCATTTAATTAATTGATACACTAATTAATTCATAATTAGGCAAATAGGAACTTCAAATGACATTTTCAATTGGGGGACAATTTGGAATTAAAAATAAATAATGGGTGATAATTAAATAAACTTAAAACCCAAAATATATATATATATATATTAGCTAATTAAAAAAATTATAATAAATCAAAGTAAAACTATAAAAAATAAAAGAATATATATATAAGGAAAAATTAAAAATTAAAAATTAAAAAACTCAAAAATATTAATCATAATAGTGTAATAAAAAGAAAAATGGAAAAAGCTAGTAAAAAGAATGGACATGTTATGCTGGAAAGCTGCAAAAAAAGAGAAAAAGCAAAAAGAGGGAGATGAGGCAGAGGTAGTAGCAAAATCAGGGAGTGGGGGCAAAATTCTGGAAAGCCTCAGCTTTAACAAGGGTTTTTGTCGAAGGAGTGGAAAAAAAAGAAAGGAAAAGGGCTGGTAGAGAGAGGAGGAGCAAAAGGGAACAGCACCACCGAAGTAAGAGAAACTGAGAGAGAGTTGGAGGGGAAGAAAATTGAAGCTGAAACCAAAAAAAAAGGAGAGAGATCGAAGCTCTCTGGTTTGACCCTTCTGACCCTTCACACTCTCACTCTTCTCGGGTTCCTTCTTCTTCTGCAGAAGAGAGACGGACTAGAGGAGACTGAACCGAGGAAGAAGGAGCAAGTGATGTGTGGGGGAGGCACACTGTGAAGGAAGAAAGAGCGAGACTAGGAGAGGATGGAGGAGTAGAAACAATGAGGAAGAAAAAAAAACAAAGAGAAAGAAGAAGGACTCTGTACGTGGCTATGCGTAACCCCTGTCACGAAACCAGAAAGTAGAGTCGAAGTTTGAAATGGACTGTGCGTCACTAGTCATGGAACCGAAAAGCAGAGTCAATGTCTAAAGTAGCTCGAAGTTGAAGGAGAAGGGGATTAAGTCATTATTTCCCATTCAGGCCATAACTTTTGATATCGTTCTTGATGGGTCTGATTTGGTTGGTCGGGCTCGCACTGGGCAGGGTAAAACTCTTGCCTTTGTGTTGTCTATATTGGAGTCCTTAACAAATGGCCCAGCAAAAGCAGTGAGAAAGACTGGATATGGAAGGTCTCCAAGTGTTCTTGTGCTTTTACCTACTCGAGAGTTGGCCCAATCAGGTGTATGCTGATTTTGAAGTTTATGGTGGGGCATTGGGATTAGCTTCTTGCTGTTTATATGGTGGCACTTCATATCAAGCTCAAGAAACTAAACTCAAAAAAGGCCTTGATATTATTGTTGGAACTCCAAGATGCATAAAAGATCATATAGAGAGGGAAAATATTGACCTGAGCCAACTAAAGTTCCGCGTCCTTGATGAGGCAGATGAGATGTTGAGGATGAGTTTTGTTGAAGATGTTGAACTCATTCTGGGTAAAGTAAAAGATGTTAGTAAAGTTCAGACACTTCTTTTTAGTGCTGCTTTGCCAGACTGGGTTAAGCGTATTTCTACAAAATTTCTGAAATCAGATAAGAAAACTGTTGATCTGGTTGGCAATGAGAAAATGAAAGCTAGCACCAACATTAGGCATATTGTTCTCCTATGTTCTAGCTCTGCCAGGTCCCAGCTTATTCCAGATGTTATATGCTGCTATAGTAATGGAGGCCGGACAATTATATTCACTGTGACAAAGGAGTCTGCTTCTGAGCTTGCAGGGTTGTTGCCTGGTGCACGAGCTCTGCATGGTGATATACAGCAAGCACAGCGTGAGGTTACATTGGCTAGTTTCAGATCTAGGCTTGGGGCTTGGACATTAATGATGTTCAATTACTTATCCAATGTGAACCCCCACGTGATGTAGAAGCCTATATCCATCAATCTGGGCGCGTGGAAGAGCAAGAAAAGGGAGAAAGAGTAAGATCTTCCTAATGCTTTCATGCTAATATATATACTGGTGTTTATATATATATAGGTATATGTATATGTGTATATTTGCCTCTTGATGCTCATTCTCTTCTCTTGCCATATGCCATACATGTGTATATAAAGAGAGATATATATATATATGTACATTGTTTTCGTTTTTCTGCCTCGCCATGCTTATGTATATATATATTATATAGGTGTTTATATATAGATAGGAATATGTATACGTGTATATTTGCCTCCAGATGCCTATTCATTTCTCATGCCATATGTTATACATGTTGTGAACACCCCACCTGAATTAACAATAATAATAATCATGGTAATAATAATAAATAGAATTAAAAATTCAAAAAAAAAATTTAATTAATTAAAACAAAATTGCAAAAGGCAAAAAAAATAGAAGTAATATGGAAAAAACCCAAATATAAGAACCAAAAATATTAAAAAGAAAAATTCAAAATATATGTTTGAAGAAGAGACATGGTAATCATCTTGTAAAGAAATAAAATGAATAAGGCCACCTAATCAAAATAAAATTGCAAAACACTCTCACTTGCTCATGCTCACTTGCTCCCACATGCTTACTTGCTCTCACACACATGTCACACATCACTCTCACACACTCACACACTCACCCTCACATCACTCTCACACACTCACACTCTCACTCACGGACACATATCATCACACACTCTCACTCACACCCTCACACACTCATACTCACTCACTCTCACCCATGGGAACACACACTCACACACTCTCACATAGGAGACAAGGGATGCTAGGGGGTACAAAAGAGGTGAGGCGTGACAGAGAAAAGGAGGTGGAGCTGAAAAGTGGAAAGGAGGCTGGAAAAGGTGGTGGTGCAAGATGGTAGGGGGGACAATACGGATAGTGGAGCAGGAAAAAGAAAAGCAGCGGGCTGAACGCTACAGAGGCCGAGAATGATAAAAAAATGGGCCTGAGGAAGATATAAAAGGAGGCAGCTCATGGTGAGGAAAAAAAAAGGAGGGGGAGAAAAGAGGAACTAGCTAGTGGTGAGAAAAGAGAAAAGAAGAGAGGAGGAGGGAGTTGAACGAGAGGCAGAAACCGTGGAGAAGAAGTCAGCTGAAGCAACGTCCAAAAGGAGGAGAAGAAGTGAGCTGAAGTAACGTCCAAAAAGGGGAGAAAAAATGAGCTGAGGCAATGTCCAAAAGGAGGAGAGAAAGTGAGCTGAAGCAACGTCCAAAAGGAGGAGAAAAAGTGAGCTGAAGCAACGTCCAAAAGGAGGACAAAAAGTGAGCTGAAGCAACATCCAAAAGGAGGAGAAAAGTGAGCTGAAGCAACGTCCAAACCATGGAGAGAAGAGGAGCTGAGGTTCAGGCAATCCGAGGAGCAGAAAGTGGAGAGTTGGATGCCAAAATGATGAGCAGAAACAAGGGGGCCTGAATGTAAAACTAAGTGGCAGCAAAAGGATTGATAAAGGCTGAACCATGGAGGAGGAAAAACTCTGTTTTGAGCCCTGAAAACAGAGGTAAACAGAGGAGAGTTTAGGGAGCACAAGGAAGAAGAGAAATTGTAGAGAGGAAGGGAAGCTTTCAGCCTTTGCCTTCTAGCCGAGGAGCAGAGACACGTGAGCACTTCCAGCCAGAATTTCCAGTGCTGAAACCAACCAGAATTTCCAACGCTGCCCAACGACATGCTGTCGCCATTTTTGCTTGCTTCCCAGCTGAGACCAGCCACTTTGGGACTGTTGGAGGACCATCTACCATATGTGAGTGAGGAAGAGAAGGTCATTCTTCATTGGAGCACAAGGGAGAGGCTGAAATCGCACAGGTATGGCTGCACGGGCTGCATGGCTGATTTTTCTGCATGCATGTTACTGTTCATGCGAGTTGGTTGAAGATAATCTTATATATTCTGCACTGTTCATGCGTTGGTTCTAAGATGCTACTGTTCATTTGCTTAAACTTGTTTTAATTTTGTTTATCGCCATTGTTTAAATATTAACTTTGATTAAATATCGCTATTACCCATAAAATTATCGTGTGAGAATTTTATTCTCCTCGATTACCAAGGATTATATGAGATGTTAATCTCCTTAAATCCTTACAATGAATTGAACAATTGAAAAGCAATAATAATATTAATGAAATATTAATGATTGAATGGTGAAAAATAAGTGAATGATAATTAATAAATATTGTCATGACGAATAAAATTATCGTGTGAGAATTTTATTCTCCTTGATTACCAGGGGTTATGTGAGATGTTAATCTCCTTAAATCCTTACAACTAATTGAATAATTGAAAAGTGATAATGATATTAATGAAATATTAATGAATGAATGGTAAAAAAATAAATGAATGATAATTAAATATTAATTTTGATTAAATCATAATAATAATCATAATTAAAATATTTGCTTTAATGAACTGTTTCCCATTATTTGCAAAATTATCATGTGAGAATATTGTTCTCCCCGATTACCTGGGATCGTGTGAGATATTAATCTCCTTAGATCCCTGAAGTTAGCATACCTTTGCTTTAATTAAACATTTCCCATTATTTACGAAATTATCGTGTGAGAATATCGTTCTCCTCGATTGCTTGGGATTATGTGAGATTCTAATCTCCTTAAATCCCTATAATTAATTCTGAAATAATAATAATATCAATGATAATAATAACAATACAAAAAATAAATAAATGGACAATAATTAAATATTAACTTTGATTAAATATTTATACAAAATGTATCGTGTGAGATTACTTTTCTCCCCTCGACTTCCCGGGCTCGTGTGAGATTTTAATCTCCATAGAACCCAAAAATTAGCATATATTCATTCAAAAATAAACAAATAAACAAATAAATAATGGCACTTGAATTAAATTATTTACCAATAATCAATAATAATGTAAAAATGAACAGTTTAAATAAGTCAAGCATAAAATTTAATTAATAAAAAAAAAATGACATGCGGAACTTGAGTCTCCATAATCAACAATAAATTTAAAAATTCACAAAAAAATATATATATTCCTTTCATTATAAATTATGCATTAATTCCCGAAATATAAACTCCAAAAACTCAAAATAATAATAATAATAATAAAATCGATAAAAAAAATTTAAAAGAGAAAATATGAAGAGGTCAGGAGAATGAGGTTAATCAAATTGTAGTAAATTAAAACATACAAACCAAATTCCAATCCCGTTTTGTTTACAATGATCTGTCTTAATTAAAATCCTCCTATTCTCATCATAAATCAAAAAACCACCAACCCACAAAACATGCCTTTTGGTCGAACTACGTGGACTTTGATCCCTATCGCAGGGTACGTAGGCCCTAGGCTCTCATCCTAGGTCAAGTCTGCCCTTTGTAAATATCTATCTGTTTGCAAGCATCCTTGCTTTTTTTTGTCTCCTATGTCTAACATGCATCCATGTCAATAAAAGGGTAATTGAGATTAATTAAAGGCCATATTCTATTTCAACTGACTAGTTTAAGGTAATCGTCCTTATGGGCGGGTGTTGTGGGTTGCCTAACACCTTCCCCACACTTAAATAGACTCCCGAACCCATCTCTGATTTCGCAGACCATTTCGCCTTCTTCGTTTTGTTTTAAATTGGTTTTCCAAAGTTTTCCATTAAAAATTTTGGTGGCGACTCCAAACAAATTGATTTTCAAAATTCCATTTTTGGGAATCGGTTTTAAACCTTTTTACTTTATTCCGCCGAAAGGTCGGTTACGACACATGTGTTTATATATATATATATATGTGTGTGTGTGTGTGTGTGTGTGTGTGTGCGCGTACCCGTATGTATGGATATAAAGGTATATATATATATATTTGCTGCTTCCTAATACATGTTTGTCTCCTCACCATGTCTATATATATATATATATATATATATACTATACATGTGTTTATACATATATATATATATATATATGTATCTGCGTATGTGTAAATATAGAGATGTACACATATATATATCCATTGCTTCTTGATGCACATGTGTTTCCTCGTCATGTGTACATATATATAATATACTATACATGTGTTCATATGTATATATATATATATATTTGTATGTGTGTAAACATAAAGGTATATGTGTATATATGCATGGATGTACTTCATTTGCTTCTCGGTGCTTGTCCCCTGTCAATAGGAGATTAATTTCGGCTTTATAAATAAAGTTCTAAGAAAGTCATCGAATGAGAATATTATGCTCTTCAGGTGTCTTGGGATCGTGTGAGATTTGGATCTCCTTAGATCCCAGAAAATTACTAATTAAAAATTAATACATACTTGCTATAAATAATAACAATATGAAAATAATAATAATAATAATAATAATAATAATAATAATAATGATTTAATATTGATCCTAAATTAAACATTTTTATTATTTATGAAATTATCACGTGAGAGTTTTGCTCTCCTCAATTGTAGGGGATTATGTGAGATTTTAGTCTCCTTAGATCCCTAAAATTAGTATACATTTGTTTTACAAAAAAATATATAAATGATAATTAAATATTGATCCTAAATTAAACATTTTCATTATTTATGAAATTATCTTGTGAGGATTTGGTTCTCCTCGATTGCATGAGCTCATGTGAGATTTTAATCTCCTTAGATCTCTTAAGAATTAGCACATTTGTTTTAAAAATAATAATAATTTAATATTGACTTAATTAAATATTTTCCATTATTTATGAAATTATCGTGTGAGGATTTGGTTCTCCTTGATTGCATGAGATCATGTGAGATTTTAATCTCCTTAAATCTTTTAAAAATTAGCACATGTGTTTTAAAAATATAGTACTTAAATATTGACTTTAATTAAATATTTTTCATCATTTTCAAAACTATTGTGTGAGGAGTCGGTTCTCTTCGATTGCATAGGAATATGCGAGGTTTTAACTTCCTTAGTTCCCTAAAATTAATATAGCTCTATCTAATAATAATAATATAATAATAATAATAATAATAAAGAAAAAAAACAATCATAATTAAATATTCATTCTAATTAAATATTTCCCATTATTTACGAAATTATCATGTGAGAATATAGTTCTCCTCAAATACTTGGGGTCGTGTGAGATTTTAATCTCTTTAGACCTCGAAATTTAGTACATACTTGTTTGAAAGATAAATAATAAGAATGATAATAAATAGATAAAATAATAATATTGCAAAAACGAATATTTTAATTGAATTATTTACGAAATAAATAAAGTCAGGGTTTTATAAATTTAACAAATTAGAATGCCACGTTCAAAAATTCCAAAAATGGCTTTCTGTTAGATTTTGTTCTAATTTCAATCCTGATTTTAAGAAAAACAAAAAAAGAAATAAAAAATAAAAAAATAAGTGAAACAAAAAACCAAAATCCAAAAATTAAATAAATCTAAAAAACTCAAAAACATTCCTTTCATTATAATTACATATTCCAAAAGAAATTGAATAGAATATAAACTTCCCAAAATCCCAAAAATCTCATTCCGTAATCATTTCACTTAAATTTCAAAATAAAGATTAAAATTCCAAAAACAAACAAAAATTAAAAGGTTGAAAAATGAAGAGAGCAAGAGAGCTAGATTACTTAGGTTACTATATATTAAAACACACAAATCCAAATTCCAATCCTGTTTTGTTTACAAAAATCTATTTAATTTGAACTTTCCTATTCTCACCACAAAAATTATAAATCACCAACCAACAGACACGCCTTTTGGGTCGAACTACATGGACTTTGATCCCTATCGTAGGGTACGTAGGCCCTAGGTTTTCATCCAAGGTCAAGTCCGCCTTTTGTAAATATCTATCTGTTTGCCTTCATTCTTGTTGTTTTGTCTCCTCTGTTTAATAGGCATGCATGTCGATAAAAGGGTAATTGAGATAAATTTAAAGGCCATATTTTATTTCAATTGACTAGTTTAAGGTAACCATCCTTATGGACGGGTGTTGTGGGGTGCCTAACACCTTCCCCACACTCAAATAGACTCCCGAACTCATTTCTGATTTCGCAAACCACGTTGCCTTTTTCTTTTTTTATTTTAAATAGGTTTTCCAAAGTTTCCCATTTAAAATTTTGGTGGCGACTCCAAATAAATTGATTTTCAAGTTTCATTTTAGGAATCAATTTAAACACTTTTATTTTTTATTCTGCCGAAAGGTCGGTTACGACATGGGTACTTTTGGTTAACCATAGAGAAAGATTGCATTGACTATGTGAAGAGATGTCATAAATGTCAAATATATGCCAATAGGATCAATGCTCCACCGCAACCCTATACAACCTGGTGGGACCTTGGCCATTCTCGATGTGGGGAATCGATGTGATTAGTCCCATCAATCCAAAGGTGTCTAATGGACACTGATTCACTTTAGTAGCCATCGACTACTTCACAAAATGGATAGAGGCGTGCTCCTTCTCCAATATTACCCAAAGGGTCTTCCTTCGATTTCTGAAATCAAACATTATATGTCGATATGGTATACCGAAAAAGATCATCACTAACAACGCCCCCAACCTGAATGGAGCTAACATTAAGAAGTTATACGAACAATTTAAGATTAAGCATCACAATTCTGCACCTTATCGCCCACAGATGAATGGGGCAATCGAGGCAGCAAATAAGAACATAAAAAAGATCATCAATAAGATGACTATCACTTACAAAGACTGGCACGAGATGCTTCCATATGCTCTCCATGGTATCGTACAACAATACATACATCCACAAGGGTAACTCTTTACTCATTAGTATACGGTATGGAGGCGGTCACCCCAATTGAGGTTGAGATCCCCTCTCTTTGAGTGTTGATAGAATCCAACCTAGAAGAAAGTGAGTGGGTAAGGACACGATATGAGCAGTTGAATATGATCGAAGAAAAGTGGCTAATAGCTATATGTTATAGACAATTATACTAGAAAAGGATGGCAAGGGCCTTCAATCAAAAGATTCGTCCTAGAGAATTCAAGCCAGGGGAGTTGGTTCTAAAAAACGTCCTCCCAAATCTGGATGATAATAGAGGCAAATGGGCACCTTCATATGAAGGTCCGTATGTGGTGATATGAGCATTCTCTGGAGGTGCATTAGTCCTTGCTAATATGGATGGAAGAGAACTCAGAAGACCGATTAACTCAGTTGCAGTAAAGAAATACTTTGCTTAAAAATGGGGACGATGAAAGAAAAAAGTAAAAAAAAAGAAAAAGAAAAAGAAAGGAAGAAGATTTTACAATCGGGGCCTGTTAAGTCGAAAACTTGAAAAGACGGCTTAAGCAAAAGTTAGGGCAATAGATGATGAATGAAGCGAAGCTGCACAAGATTAAATCTCCCACTTGGAAGGATCCATAAAGATTGTCTTCATTAACCAGTTTTGAAATATGTATATCCAAGGCAACACCAGGTTCAAGCGACCAATGTCACCTAGAGTTGAAAGTCAAAGCCATCCCAGTTGCCATCTTGGCTCTCCTTTGCATTTGTATCCAATCTATCACTATTTTCCTTTAGACCACATGATCTATTTACAAAAGTCGCTTACTCATTTGAGAGACTTGCTTCCTATTACCCTTATTCTTTCTTCAAAATCGTATCACCTTTATAATTGCTCCATTCATTTAATATGCAAAATAAATATTCAAGTGAATGAAGTTGTTCAAAATATTGTCTAATGATACACATTTCGAAAACACCCACAATTTTTAAATAAGTGCTTCCACGCAATTACTGGGATGAAACTTAAAATGTGAAATATATACACGTCTAGGCATTTCTGTTTTTGTTATCAGGTTACTTCATAAAAAGAGATTGAAGCATTTTCAACGTCCCCTGGTCTACCGTAAGGAAAGGAAATTAAGTTTACTAGATGTTGTCCTGAAAGAATAAAGTTATGGGGACCATCAGCTATTGAAATGACGAATTAAAAGTCATGATAGGAGAAGCTTGGTTAGACAATTCTTTCACTCCGGGCAATATGGTTTCCTTTCCAACCAGCATAAACTATGACTTAATATGTTACCCCTTTAGTTTCCAAAGTTTAAGGTAGAAAGTCTACGCTCACATAGAGCGTTCTCTTATTTCTAACGCCTAGGGTATAAGCATCATTTTGGAAATGTATTAAAGTATACAAAATTTTCATTATCTTTCAAAAACCTGCATGTCTCATGCATACATGGTTCTCCACATTCATCATCTAGCTCGTGCATCCACCACACGTGCAAAATTAATGTTTCAAATATACACCATGCATTTTGCGCACCAACACATGTTATATCACATCTCATGAATGTCCAAGAGGTGCTTCCAAAAGAGTCACACCCCTCCTTGGTATAAGTATTTTTATTGTTCAAGAAAATTCATCCTGGAGTTTCACGAGATAACAATTTAAATGTCGAGGGCAAAAACTTGGCAGAATTTGGATCTATTCACTCCTAAGGAACACCATGGTCATAAAGATGATGAGCTTAGTAAGCGGTAAAATCATGCCACAGTCTGAGCATGATGGTATGTATCTCACATAGGTGCACGCATTGCACTGCGTGATAGCATATTCCATACAAGGTGAATACCTCTCTTCAAATCAATGCAAAAGTCCTGCATCGCGTCCAAGCAATTTATGTTTCTGTAAAAAGTCCTACATTGTGTCCAGGCAATTTACATTTCTTTCAAAAGTCCTGCATCGTGTCCAGGCAATTTACATTTTTGCCCAAAGTCCTGCATCATGTCCAAGCAATTTACATTTCTGCAAAAGTACTGCATCGGGTCTAGGCAATTGACATTTCTTTCAAAAGTCCTGCATCGTGTCCAGGCAATTTACGTTTATGTCAAAAGTCCTACATCCTATCCAGGCAATTTACGTTTCTTTCAAAAGTCCTGCATTGTGACTAGGTAATTTACATTTTTGTCAAAAGTCCTGCATCATGTCCAGGCAATTTACATTTATGCAAAAGTCCTGCATCGTGTCTAGGCAATTTACATTTCTTTCAAAAGTCCTGCATCATGTCCAGGCAATTTACATTTTTGTCAAAAGTCCTACATCGTGTCCAGGCAATTTACATTTCTTTCAAAAGTCCCACATCATGTCCAAGCAATTTACGTTTCTGTCAAAAGTCTTGCATCATGTCCAGGCAATTTACGTTTCTTTCAAAAGTCCTGTATCGTGTCCAGGTAATTTACATTTTTGTCAAAAGTCCTGCATCATGTCCAAGCAATTTACATTTCTGCAAAAGTCTTGCATTGTGTCCAGGCAATTGACATTTCTTTCAAAAGTCTTGCATCATGTCCAGGCAATTTACATTTCTTTCAAAAGTCCTGCATCGTGTCCAAACAATTTACATTTCTGCAAAAAGTCCTACATTGTGTCCAGGCAATTTACATTTCTTTCAAAAGTCTTGCATCATGTCCAAGCAATTTACATTTTTGCAAAAGTCCTACATCATGTCCAGGCAATTTACATTTCTTTCAAAAGTCCTGCATCATGTCCTGGGCAATTTACATTTCTTTCAAAAGTCCTGCATCGTGTTCAGGTGATTTATCTTTCTGCCAAAGTCCTGCATCATGTCCAGGCAATTTTCTTTCAAAAAATCTTGCATCATGAGGCGACAACTTACTGCCCATTCGGGCTCGGATTTACATAAGGTCCCCATTCACTTGTTTTCCCTCAGCATGAGGAATGGTGTGTTCGCGTCTTTGGTTGCTCTTAAGTTGGGTAATCTCTTCACAATATTTGCTTTTCTAACTTAAGAGACAAGCAAAGAGGGGCACTGTGAACACCCCATCCTTAATCACTTAATTATTTAATTAATTGATACACCAATTAATTAATAATTAAGCAAATAAAGGAAATAAAAATGATAGTGACTCAAATGACATTCTTAAGTGAAGGCAGTTTAAAATTCAAAATGAATAATGGGATAACTTAAAAGAAAAAAAAACCAAAATTTGAAAATAAGAATTAATTAATAATATTAATAACAATAATAACAAATTAAAATAAAAAAATCATAAAAAAGGGAAAAATAATAAAAACACAAAAATAAAAAATAAAAAAAATCCAAAAATAAAATTAATAGTGATAATGACAAAAAAGGGGTTAAATTAAAAAATAATAAATTAAATCAAAAGTACCAAAATATATAATATAACTCTACTTACTCTGATCCGTCTTTTTTTACGGTGGCTTCAGCAAGTTGGCGCTACTTTTCAAATTAGCGAGTTGCCTGTAGCTATTGCTGCAGCCCATAGCTTGTCTAAGGAAGTGATGGGCAATAGGTAATGATGATCGAGGCTAGGTTGATAAGAGGAAGCATTCAAGGAAGAGAGGGCTAGACGTGAACCAAGAAGAAGCTCAGACCGAGAGAGAAGACGTGCAAACAGAGAGCTGCTGCTAAAGAGAGAGTTGTTGTGAGAAACCAAAGGAGGAAGTCTGGAGCTATGAGGGAAACCGAGACCCAAGGAGGAGGCTGAGAACTGCTGGTGAAACCGAGAACCAAGGAGGAAGTCTGGAGCTGTGAGGGAAACCGAGAACTAAGGAGGAGGCTAAGAACTGCTGGAGAAACTGAGAACTGGAAGAGCTGAGAACGTCCTGCTATTAGAGGGCGAGAGAGCTAAGAACGTGCTGCTGCCAGAGGGAGATTAAAAGCAAAACATGCTACTGCTAGAGGGGAAAAAAAATGCAAAACGTGCTACTGTTGGAAGGAGAGAAAGTTGAGGCCGAGAGCTGCAGAGGAGAAGGTGATGAGCTGAGACTGAGCTGAGGCCGAGACTACCCTCCCCTACTTTGGACACTATGAGCAGGGATAAACAGAGAGAGAGTGAGTTGAGGGTGCCGTGAAGGAGAAGAGAGGGAGAGAGTAAGCTTCTTTGGATTCCTGATGCTTTCAGTTTTCTTTTATCATGCTTATATGTATGTATGTGTATGTGTTTATATATATGTGTGTATATATATAGATACATATAGGTATAGCCGTAGGGATGCTTCTTCTACTTCCTAAAGTTTGCTTCCTTTTGTGTCTACATGTATATATATATGCATAGAAATGTATTATATATATATATGCATTTAAATGGATATATATATATATATATATATTTGAGTGTATATATACGGATATATGTTTCACTGCTGCCTGATGCTTGCTCTCTCTCCTTCTATCATGCTCATATATATACTACATAGGTGTTTATATATATGTATATATATGTATATAGGTGAATACATATATATGTGTGTGTAGATATAGATATATGTTGCTTTCACTGTGTGATGCATTTCCTGAAGCTTTCTACCTTTCATATCATGCTTATATACATATACATGTGTGTTTACATATATATATATATATATGTGTGTGTGTGTGTGTGTGTGTGTGTATAAATGTATATATATATGTGAATGTGTATATATAGAATGAGATTTTTTTTCCTGATGGCTGCTCCCTGTTGCTCTCCTCTTCCATCATGCCTACATTACATGTGTCTACATATATATATATATATATATATATGTATGCATATATATAGATGTATATAGGTATATATATATATATATATATATATAAGCATGGGAGTGTTCCATGCGTTTCCTAACCCATTCATACCTTTCATATCATGCTTGTATAGATATTACATATATGTTTATATATATATACATACATATATATATATATATATATATGTACATAGATGTATCTATATGTATATGCGTGTGTGTATATGGGTATATGTTTTTTTCTTTTTTTTCTCCCAAATGCCTGCTTCCTGGAGCATTCTTTGTTTCATACCATGCTTATATATATGTTACATATGCATATATATATATATATATATGGATACATATAGGTATACATATATTATTGTTATCTTTTTGTCAATATGAGATTAATTTTTGGCTTTATAAACAAATTTCTGAGAAAGTCATCGAGTGAGAATATTATTCTGCTCGAGTGTTTAGGATTATGTGAGATTTTAATCTCCTTAGGTCCCTAAAATTAATACACATCTATCTAAAAAAAATATAATAATAAAGAAAAAGCAATAATAATTAAATATTCACCATAATTAAACATTCTCCATTATTTACGAAACAATTGTGTGAGAACATTGTTCTCTTTGATTGCATGGGGATATGTGAAAGCCCATTATTTATGAAATTATCGTGTGAGAATATAGTTCTCCTCGAATGCTTGTGGTTATGTGTAATTTTAATTTCCATAAACCCTGAAAATTAAGACGTACTTGTTTTAAAATAATAATAATAATAATAATAACACAAAAATAAAAATTTTGATTAAGTTTTTTTCTTTTTTACAAAGAGATTAGTTCTTCCTTCATAATCATTTCATTTAAAATTCAAAATAAAGTATTCAAAATTCCAAAAACAAACAAAAAAAAATTTTAAAAAGAGAAAATGAAGAGATCAAGAAAGCAAGATTAATCAAATTGTAGGAAATTAAAACACACAAATCAAATCTCAATTCTGTTTTGTTTACCAAAATCTATTTTTGAACCTTCCTCTTCTCATCGTAAAATGTACAAGTCATCACTCAATGAACATGCCTTTTTGGTCGAACTATGTGGACTTTGATCCCTATCATGGGGTACGTAGGCCCTAGGCTCTTATCTTAGGTAAAGTCTACCCTTTGTAAATGTCTATTTGTTTGCTTTCATTCTTGTTGTTTTGTCTCCTCTGTTTTACAGGCATGCATGTCGATAAAAGGGTAATTGAGATAAATTTAAAAATCATATTCTATTTCAGCTAACAGGTTTAAGGTAACTGTCCTTATGGACGGGTGTTGTGGGGTGCCTACCTTCCCTACACTCAAATAGACCCCTGAACTCATCTTTGACTTCGCATAGCATATTGTCTTTTTCTCTTTGTTTTAAATTGGTTTCCCAAAATTTTCCATTAAAAATTTTAGTGGCGACTCCAAATAAATTGATTTTCAAGATCTATTTTTGGGAATCAATTTAAAAAACTTTTTATTTTATTTCTGCCGCAAGGTCAGTTACAACACTATTGATAGGCCAAAACCTTTCACAAGCTAATCATTGTTCTTCTCCCTTTGAAACAACACTCTTTTAAGGGAGACAAAACATTCCTTTTTGGGTTCACTTTCTCTTCAAAATTATTTTTGGTCAACAGGATAGACTAAAGATAAAATAACTTGTCGTGTTGCCCTTTTAACAAGTTATTAAGTTGACACTGGTTATTTTAGTAGCTGATGTTTTCTTAGCATTAATCATGTAGAGACCATATTCTCTCCTAGGTTAACTGTCAATTTCTACTTCTCCATGATGCAATGAGTTTCCTAAGGAAAGGAGTTTTAATACTCCCCTTATATCAAAAGAATATAGCATTGCCTTTCTGAGGATCAGGGTCATTTTTCTTTCTTTCTTTAATAATAAAATAAGCATCTAAAGGGGAAGATGATATTTTCTCCTTATAAAGACTTCATTTTTGTTATTAAACATAAATAAATTGCATCCATGCATACATGTGGTGCATTTCATGAAAACCCCAGATTTTAGAAATATAAGATTTTCTTTATTTATTTGTCATGGTAAAATTAGGCTTAAGCCAAGGTCTTGATAAAAAGTTGCACTTGAGAATGTCCAAGATAAAATAAGTGGTGGTCTAGCAAGCAAAACAATGGACATTAGTCATAGATACAACATTAAGGAGTGATAGTCCCTATTCAGATAGAGACAAAGGTTACTTAAGTGGGTAGTCTGTGACTCTTTATATCACTTTCCACTTCAACTTATTACCTCCCACCCACTATCGACCCTAACCAATTGACAGAATCTAAACTATTCCAGAAATTGTCAACATTTCTATTAAATCCACTCTCCATCATCACAAACTTGACATGTTCAAGGTCAAAGACTACTTTGTTCACAAAGAATCAATGACCTTCCATCTAACTTTCACACGACTAGCTATAATGGTGTTATGACCTTTCCGTTATCAGTTTTTAATCTCAATCGACATGGATTAACTTAGGGTTGTGGTTTCACTAAGAGAAACATAATTTTTCTTAACATGAGTTTAGAGGAGTAGAGTCATCAAAGAGGAATTTCTTGCTACAAGAGTATGGCAGTAAGAGTAAAATTGTTATTTTGACCCCACATATATATTTGGGCCATTAAATCATTTTCTTTCTTCAGCCAAAATTTTCATCGATGGAACCTCATTTCAACCTTGAAGTATCCTCTTTTAACAAGTGAATTTCGAGTATAAGTTCATTTTAGAGAAGCAAGATGGAAGGTCATGGAGGAATTGATAAAGGTATGGAGATTTTAAGCCTAATATCATTCCATTTTTTAAACTCATTCACTATGGCCTCATTACAAGCATTTAAAGTCCTTGTTAAGACACAACTTATTTAAAAAGCAAACTGAGCCAACAATTATAGGCCAAGAACATTTTCTAAAAAAAAAAATGAGTTGGCATTGAGGATTTAATTCAAAATAGGATTTTTCCTCATCAATAAGAATTTTCAAAGGAATACATTAAATCTTAAAGTAGGGCATCTTCTCATTATTGCAATACATTCCATTGTTTTGTTAAATCTTTAGCATGCTTGTTTGCTTCATTATTCACTATGATACTTTAAATTAGGCCAATCCATTCCAATACTCAACTTTCCAGCTCGCATGCACTATAACACCTTAAGTCTGGAATTAAGGTATCTTATAATCCAACATCTATTTTCCATTTGACACTACTTTGTGAACCATCAAGCATGTTAGTGAGCATTATCACTCCCCATATTTCTTCAAATTGGGGCAAGTAATCACCTTTAATAGATTCTCACTTTGCACTTATTAATGCACGACTGCATTGAGGATGGTAAGTAAAATATGAGCAAATTTCGATTGTTAACCTTTCAAGCATTAATAATGAAAGAATTGATAGGAAATGCCATTAGGTATAGGTCCAAATGTCTTATCCGCAATAATTGAGACAAGGAAATAAATTGATTTAAGGGTTAAAAGTAAGGTAATCAGGTTTGGACATCCTAATTGAAACCTCCATGAATATTAGTTTGATTCATAAGGAGCTTGCACTTAAACTTATTGATTATAGTAGACAAAGAAGCTCCCACAAATTTAACTTGTTGATTGGGGCAGGCAAAGAAGCTTCCAAGACTTAAAGCTGTTTGACTAGGGCAAGCTATAGAGTTAAGGTGAGGAATTTTCCATAAAACAAATGAATAAGAAAATCTTGTATCTTCTAAGCTTTTAGCGGATTTATGCATCATGTGTTTGCATTTTGTTTTTTTGCAATAACAAAGTGTATTTCACAAAATGTCTAAAAAGGGAAAAGAGGAAGACATCCTTCCTTTTTGTTCACATTAATTTGTTTCTTTCATGAAAAAAACAATAAATAAAAACAAACACGTTCTCCTAGTTTTGACTTTCTAAGGGGTTCATCCCTTTTAAAGGTGACGACCATACTTCTCTCACCTTTCTTTGGAATTGGGGCCCAAAGGGTCAGCATTCCAATCTTATAAAGAGCATAACCTCCATGCAAAAACAACATTTTAGCACTCTTACAAATCCAAATATTCCATAAGAATCATGCATCACACATATGAGGTCAACATATGTATCATACATCTCATTTTATGTGGCATGGCAAATCACTTCCCCACTTGCCAGTACACCATTTGCTTTTATACCTACGTCAATTCAGGCATTATTTTAAGTCCTGAACAAGTCCAGGCACCCTTACCTTTTTGCACAAAGCCCTATAAGATAGGCATTCCAAAGCCAAATTCTGGCTGGTGCCTTTCAAAGCCTTGTAATGACAGGCACCCCTAAAGCTCAACACCGGCTGGCACCTGAAAGCCTTGTGAAGATAGGCACCTTTCAAAGCCCTATAATGATAGCCACCCTAAAGCCTAGTTTCGACTAGCACCTTCTGAAAGCCCTGTAAGACAGACACTCCCAAAGCCCAGTTTTAGTTGGCACCCTTCAAAAGCCCTATAATAGTAGACACCCTTAAAGCCCAGTACTAGATGGCTCCCTTCAAAGCCTTGTAATGATAGACACCCTAAAACCCAGTTCTGGTTGAGACCTTTCGTAGCCTTGTAAAGATAGACACCTTTCAAAGCCCTGTAACGATAAACACCCTAAAGCTAGTTTAGGTTGGCACCTTTTAAAGCCCTATAAATGCAAGCACCCTTCAAAGCCCTATAATAGTAGGCACCCTCAAAGCCCAATTTTGGCTGGCACTTTTTCAAAACCCTGTAAAGACAGGCACCCTTTAAAGCCCTATAATGGCAAGCACCCTCAAAGCCCAATTCCAGTTAGCTCTCTTCAAAGCCCTGTAATGGCAGGCACCCCAAAGCCCAGTATCGGCTAGCACCCTTAAAAGCCCTGTAATGACAGACATTCTAAAGCCCTGTAACGGTAGGGGCCTTAAAGGCTAGTTACGCTGGTACCCTTAAATCCTTGGCTCACAGTGAGCATAGGTTTTCTTTCATTGGATAATTTGTTTATTTACATCTTCACTAGCTCTTAGGTAAGACCCACAAATTGTCTCTCTCGCTTCAATTACCTATGAGACAAGTAAAGAATGGCAACTGTGAACAATTTATTTCAAAAAAAAAAATTTAAAAGAATAGAAAATGAAAATTTGAAACATTAAAGTCCTAGGATATATTTGAAATAAAATTGATATTTTAAAATTAATGATTTCAAAATTAGATGACAACGATATCTTTTGTTTTTTTTTTGGTTATTTACCTTTCTCTTTTTCATACCATTTTTATTTGTTTCAATATAAAAAGAGGTGGTAGATCCATATATATATATACTTATACATATATATATATATATATATATGTATGGATGGAGCTATATGAATAAAGCTACTCCTTGTCACTCATACACCTCTACACAATAGCTTACTCAATGGCTGTATAGAAGATGTATAAAAAATGAACCATTCCTTCTATCTTCATTAGGAGAGTTGAACAGGTATGGGAAACCTTGGGGGGTTGCTAGAGGTGACTCCTAACCTCTTTGTCTAATGGGAGGCTCAAGGATTGCAGTGAAAGGGATGGGTGAATGGTAGAAAAAAGGATGTATGAGAAATAAGCACAGACCAGGGCACTCCTTGTCACTGCACGGTAAAGTAGATAAGGGTAAGGGATGATAAAATAGAGCGGGGTCTGAGAGAATGAGAGGGGACCGAGTGGCTTTCAAGAAAAGAGGGAGCAGTGTTCCACAACACAAGAAAAGAGAATGAACAGAATGAAGAAAGTGAGAGTGAGAGCTCGAGAGAAACATAAGAGCCCAAGAAGTATGAAAGGATAAGAATAAAAGGACTTAAGGGGGCTAAAATTTGGGGAACACCACAAAGAGAAGACAAAGGAGGAGAAGCCAACTCTATTTGGCAGGTGAAGAACAAGATAAATATGTTTGGTAGTTGAACGACACACACTTCCATTCTCAACTAAAGGCAGATATGATCTGTAAAACGTTGGAGGGGCGAGCTTAAGGGGGTAGTGAAATACTAAAGTCAAGAAAGAGCTTAAAGAGGAAGGTGAGGACTCCATAAAGCAACTTTATCTGTCCTTATTATAGTTGTCCAAAATAGAGCTCTGTAGGAAGAACAATAGAAGAGAAAGAGGCTGTGAAAGTGATTGAAGAACCAAAACTGAGAGAGAATAGGTGAGGGAAAAAAAAATGAAAAGAGAATAAGCTTTAGGTTAGAGTGGGGAGAGAACCCCTGGTCTAACGATTAAGAACAAAGGCGCGACACTACAAAGCTAAAGAGGTGACACCAGAAGAAAGAGTTGGACAAAAAAGGAGAGCTAAGGAAACTAGAGCATAGACAAAAAAAAAATTCATAAACTATAATATCGAGGAAGAAGGAAGCAAGAAACAAAGACACAACACGGTAAGTGCTAGCCTTGATCTCATATTTTATTTCGACTAAAAAAAACTCATCTTTGAATGGTAGGGACAGCTTGAAAGTGATTCTTGCTCATCAAGAAACCCAACTTCGACTTATTGTCGTTGGTTTCCCTTCATGTGCTTGCTTGGTATTTAATGTTTGATCTAAATACATTCAAATGGTGTGAAAAAAATTATAGTTTTCTTTATGTTTTTTCTTTTAATCTCTCCATAGGTATAAGGAAGGTTATCATGAGTCACTTTATTATAGCTTTATAGGCTTCAGATTTAAATACCAACCTCAAATAATGGAATTGGGTGCATAAGACATGTTGAGTTGAAAGTGATATTAGGTTAGATTTTGCTTACACTTGTGAGATCCCCCAGGAATGAAGATCCACTAGATAATAATGCATGAATTTATTTGTCTGTTTGCTTTTTATGTGGGGTCTTTCATAAAATTATTGCATTCCTTTTGAATAAAGTTTCTGACAACAATATCTTTGATTAACTTTAATATGAATTTTAAACTTGAAAATTTTAAAACAAAGAACATTTTAGTCAAAACCATTTACAGTGAACTCAAGTATATATAACAAATAATTATATTAAGCAAAATTCTGTGTATATTTTGAAAATTGAAAAGAGATCCGGAAAATTTCAATAAAACGATATTCATATAATTTACTCTATATTTTATAAACTGTTAGTGCTTAATGATTATTTATTTAAAATTTACCTTACACTTTTAATTTAAAGTTGTTTGACAAAAATATCCTCCATTAACTAAAATAATTTATTCCATATAACAGTGTAATTTATTCTATATGATTTTATAAACTGTTAATGCTTAATAATTATTTACACTTTATCATATGTCAAAACCACTGATTGTTCGTTCATATGAGGTAAATATGAAGCAACTAATAAAATGTTTTTAACAAATTATTGATATATTTTCTTAGCATTTAAATCTACGCCACCTTTAGGAAGATTTTTTTTTTTTGTTTAAAAATAGGAAGCATTGCCAATGTGGCCCGCCAAATATTTTAAATCAATTAATCATGAAAATCATAATATTAATTAGTTATTTATTTAAAATCTCCCACAGCTTCCTTGTGCCTCAATCTTGCAACAACGATAATAAGGAGACCTGGCTACCGATCAGTACTCCAAAGAACAATACTCGTAAGGAATAGGAAGCTTCTGTTATATCATTAATTAGTCGTACTTAGTCAAACTCAAAAGTCATACATTAGTCGTCCATTTGGAATAGGAAACCCTTTTTGTACGGAAAATTTTGATGCCATATCTCTAAAACTTGATACTACGTACGTAAACTTACCCTATGCGTCATTTCGGAAGAAGAAGAGACAACGAAGAGATGTCATTTCTGTGTGTGGATGACTTCAAGTTCAAGGGTCACTCCACGAATGCCAATTGCTCTGCTTGGGAGGCACTGTTGGAGGTCACACGAGTTACATATCTAAAGTTGCACCAAGAAATTTTAGAAGACCCAAAAGAAAGCGTTTCTGTTTCTAAGAAGACCAAGCATTCGAGTTTGAAACGTAGACACCCCACTCTTCTCCATGACGACAAGGATTTGATTCTTTTGGAGAAACATTTAAAGAAGAAGAAATTGATGTCACATGGAGGATTAAACCCACCGCTTGATTTACCAGAAGAATTCAAGAAGACTGAGGAAATGGGAGGGTCGAAGCTGAGTCTGCTAGTCCAAAAGAGTTCATAGACTTGAGCCCGTAACACAATCGACTTTCGCTTCCTCTGAATCAGATCAACAATCATGATCATTTCTTGTGCAAAGCGGAATCGCTATCATTCAAGAAGAAGAACCAAGCCCTCGACGTCACTTTGATAAAACCACCGCTTCACACCAAGAAAATCATGTTGGGGAGGTGGAATTTGACAAAGAGTTCTTCTTATGTGCTGAGGTCAAGTTGGATGAAGGTGGCTAAAGCCAATGCATTGAAGGTGGATGATGTGGTGCAAGTCTGGTCCTTTTGAGTTGGAGAACAACTTTGCATGGATCTGGTTAAGGTTCCTTCTTTCAATTAATTGCTTTTTAATTATGATGGAAATTAGTTGTATATTCCTTTCCTTTTGTTAGGGGATTTATTCAGTGATGAACCACTTGAAGTTAGCCTTACATTTCTCCTGGTATATTACTTTTCGATTAGTTTTGTTGGATATGTCATTAGCTTTTGTTATATAAATTTTGTTGGAGTGAAATTTTGATTTGGGGTTTGAATGTTAGAATCTGTTTACGCAAATCTCTCTGTTATATATGGAAAGAAGAGAATGGCAGTAGTGTGAAGTATTCGAATTCAGGAAACATAAACCATGGAGAAATTCACTGGTTGCATGTTCATACTGCTTGCCTAGATTCTACTTTACTATACTGTTGTTTTCTACAATTTCCTCGGTGTGATGTATAATATATTTGTATAGCCAATAAAATTTTGAATAAAAAAATTTATTTAAATTATTCAGACCACAGAAGAATGGAAAGAAATCGCCCAGGTGAAGGAAATAGCGAAGTGAATTCCTTTTATAGCTTAATGTCATATGATTTAGATATTGGAACTTTTTGTACATACATTGCTTTTTATTAGTGAATTTGATAGTCAACATATAAAAAATTTTTAGCTAAGTAATAACAAAGCTGTCAGAAATCGGTTTCTTAACAGAGTAAAATTTATCTAAATATTCTAAAATTTGTAAACAATCCTTTTCTATAAATTTTGTAATTAATTAATTAAAAAATTCAAGTTCTCTTTCTGTGTTTGTTGTTGGATTTATTAAACCATTGCAAAAATTAAATTTTTTTATCATACACTATCACATTGCTAAATTTTTTAAATATTAAAATTCATTCACATATCGTATTTTGATTAAAAGTCTTAAAGAAACACTTACAAAATTGTACCTAAAATCAAAACTTTACTTAAGAACAGCGAATGAGAGTCAAATAATGACATATATATATATATATATATATATATATCTCTCTCTCTCTCTCTCTCTCTCTCTCTCTCTCTCTCTCTCTCTCTCTCTCTCTCTTTATATATACAATTTGTCTAATGCTTTCTTAAGTGTATATTATATTGTTTTTAATATTAGTTATATTGTATTTATCACTCTTTTTATTTTAAAAATATTATGATGGTTATATTTAAAATATATTGTAAAAAGTTTTCATTTATTTTATTTGCTTTGAATAAAGTCAACTTTTGGCAAAATATATTCCTTTCAAAAAAAAAAACTACTCAGTTGACTTTTTTGTTATATTTAAAATAAAATTATCAAAATCTCACGTCAAAGATTAACATCTTTGATTGTGATTATTTTTATATTTAAAATCAAATCACAAATTCTTACCGTAAAGGAATTTATTTTTATTGAAAAAATATAATAATATAGGATGTATATGTAATATATATCAGAATTGATTTTTTTTAAAAAAAAGTGACACTCCTCAAATTTACCAATTTAATAGTTAAGTCCAATTGAAAAAAAATGGTTAGCTTAATATGACTATCGTAACCAACCTTTCGGCGAGAAGAAATAAAAAAGTTTATAAAATTTATTCCCAAAAACGAATTTTGAAAATCAATTTATTTAGAGTCCCTACCAAAATTTTTAACGGAAAACTTTGGAAAACCAATTTAAAATAAAAAGAAAAAAGGCAAAATGGTCTACGAAAACAGAGATGAGTTCGGGAGTCTATTTGAGTGTGAGGAAGCTGTTAGGCACCCCACAACACTTGTCCATAAAGACGGTTACCTTAAACTAGTCAATTGAAATAGAATATGACATTAAATTTATCTCAATTACCCTTTTATTAACATGGATGCATGTTAAACAAGGAGGACAAAAACAACAAAACCGGCAAGTAAACAAATAGATATTTACAGACAGTGGACTTGACCTTGGATGAAAGCCTAGAGCCTACGTGTCCTGCGATAGGGATCAAAGTCCACGTAGTTCAACCAAAAAGGCATGTCTATTGGTAGATAATTTGTAAATTTTGTGATGAGAATATGAGGGTTTCAATTAAATAGATTTTCGCAAATAAAACGTAATTAGGATTTGGTTCATGTGTTTTAATTTATGACAACCTGATTAATCTAAATTTCTTGACCTCTTCATTCTTCTCTTTTTCTTTTTCTTTTTTTTGAAATTTTAATCTTTATTTTCAAATTTAAATGAAATGATTATAAAGAATGAATTTAATCATTTTGTAGATAAAAAAAATTAATTAAGATATTTATTTTTGCATTATTATCATTATTGTTATTATTATTTTAAAATGAGTATGTACTAATTTTGGGGATCTAAAGATATTCAAATCTCACACAACCATAAACATTGGAGGAAAACAATATTCTCACACGATGCTTTCGTAAATAATGGGAAATATTTAATTAAAGTAAATATTTAATTATTATTATTTTTAAAACAAATGTGTACTAATTTTAGGGATCTAAGGAGATTAAAATCTCACATGATCCCATGCAATCGAGGAGAACAATATTCTCACACGATAATTTCGTAAATAATAGGAAATATTTAATTAAAGTAAATATTTAATTATTTTTTTGTATTATTATTGTTATTGATAACAAGTATGTATTAATTTTTGGGATCTAAGGAGATTGAAATCTCACACGATTCCAAACATCCCAGGAGAACAATATTCTCACTCGATGATTTCCTTAAAAACCTTACTTATAAAGCAAAAAAGTAATCTCATATAATACTAATAATAACAAATTAATTAATTAATTAATTAACTAATAAACCAGGAAAAAAAAAACAAAGAACCTGAATGAAATATTTCGAAATGAGATGCAGCATGAACGTCAATATGCATGTGCGAGAGTTACCTGGGCTTCGTCTTGGCTGGCTCTTCTTCCCGGTGACTCTCCTCCTCCAGCGATCCTCCTCAGCCATCTTCGGTCTACCATAACTCCTTTTCTCAGCAGTCTCTCTCTCTCCTCGGCGCACCATGAATCCTTCTCGGCCTCCCTTCGTTTCGATTTTTCTTTCTCAGCTTACAGGGCTACTCATGTACCTTTCAACACTTTCTTCTTCTTACTCTCAATCCCACAAAAGTACCTCAGCTCCGCCTTGCTCCGTGTCTCCCTCCAGCAACTCTCCTTTCCACCTTTCTCTCTCTACGACCTACAGTGAGCAGCTCTGTTGATCTCTGTTTTGGGTTGCTAAAGCAGAGGATTTTCTTCCCCTCTTCCCTTCTCCTCAGTTGGCTTTCAGTTTTGCTCCTTCTCAGCTTGCCTTCAGTCTCGTTCTTTCTCTCATCCTCTCGGTTTTTGCTTAACATGGCAGCTCATTTACTTTCTCCTGGTAGCTCGAATTCTTTTCCCTTATCCTTGGCTCATGCTCTCTTTGTTCTTGGTCTCACCCTCCTTTCACTCTTGATCTACACACTCTCCTCTCTTGGTCTGCATCCTCTTCTCTCTCGATCTCACCTTTCCTTCAGTCTCGGTTTCGTACTCTCTCCTTTCTCCTCGGCTCACACTCTTCTTCAGTCTCGGTTTCGTACTCTCTCCTTTGTCCTTGGCTCACCTCTCCTTCCTCAGCTCATTTTCTCCTTTTATTAAAAAATGGCATACTCTTTATCCTTTGGTCCTCTCCATGATGCATGCTAATTCCTAACTCTTTACCCTACACATTGTGGCTAAGCATGGTCCTTTCTTCCTTCCATTGTAAGTTCTACATGCAAGGAGCAGAATACATTTGACTAATCCTCTTAGCTGTTATCCTTCATTTAGGTGTAATAGATGGGAGTATCAAGAAGCTAGCACCTTGCCATTTTGGTGCTTCTTTTTTCTCTAGGTTTGCAGGGTGGGGAGTAGCATATTTCCTACAGAGTGATAATGTGCCAAACTCTGCTTTTCCCTTTTGTCTCTTCTACTCATGTATGCATTAACTCTCATTCTTCAGTCTTCCTCTTCTTCTTTTTTTTTTGTTTTTTTTTTTAGATCATTTTATTCTTTATACTTTAGCTTTAATTTCTCCACTTTTATCATCAAAATATTCATGATTTTTACTTTGATTTATTATTATTAATTGTCATATTTTTTAGGTTTTTATTTTGCTTGTCTCAAAATCCCTTTATTATTTATCTTTAATTTCAAATTGTCTCCAATTGTGAATGTCACTTGAATCTTGGTCATTTTTAATTTCTCCATTTGCTTAATTATTAATTGATTGGTGAATTAATCATATAATTGGGGGTGCGGTGTTCACAATGACATAGAAAAAAGAAAATGTAGATGTAGTCTGAATTAAAATTTTAAATAATTCATAAAGAATAAAATCATAAAATAATTAGAGAAACATTTCCCCTTTTTTTTAAGCATGACACATGTTCTTTGTTAGAAAATTACAAGAAAGCCTATAATCTTTGTTTTTTTCTCTTCCTTCTCTTTCTTAATTTTTTCTTCTTTCTTTCTCCTTCCTCATCACGCATACATGCATGACAATAAGCTCCAAGAATCACACTCCACTTCTTGCTCCGATTTCAATGTTTCTTCATCATCTCCACCTCCTTGGACATCCTTTGTCATTATTTTGGCTAATTCCGACGTGGTGCTAAGAAGAGCTATTTGAACACGATTGAAAAAAGATTCCTCTAAATTGAGTTGTACATCTTCCATTGGTGAGTAATTTATCATTTTCCCTTTATTCTTTGTGCTTAATTTTATCATCTTGGCCTTGAATTTTGGAATCTCAACCCCAAATTTCAAATTTCCTCAATTATGTGACCCAGAGTGGCACAAGAGAAGAAATTGAACATAATTGGTGAAAGGTTTCATTAAATTGATTTACAACTTTGTTTCTTAGCACCAAATTCGTTCTTTCTCCTTTATAATCCGCAATCAATTTCTGAATTTGGAGTCTTGACTTTGAAACCTTTCTTTTCAAAGTGTTGATAGTGTAAATTCGAAATTGGACTTGATTTTGGTGATATTTCGTCAAATTAAGTTGGGATTTTGGTTCTTAGATGAATTATGAGTATTTTTCCTCTAATTCCCATGTGAAATTGCTAGATTTTGGTCTCCAATTACAAACCCCCTTGGTTGCACTATATGTGTGATGGGGTAATGGAGTTTCAAAAATATTGGATCAATTTTCTTCAAGAATCACTACTAGAGAAAGAAATTAAGTGATTGAAAGTTATCGTTTGAAGTAGTACATGGATTTAGTAGCTTTTCCTAATTTTCTTAAATTTTCTTTGTTGTTTTAAAGAAAAAGGATGAAAACCTTATAGTGATTCACTAAATAACCCTAAATAAGTAATTTAATTGATTATTAAATTTTGAATTGTGACTAGGACAATTTCCAAATTTTCTTAATAATGTTAGGCAACAAATGGTTAAGAAAGAGAAATTATTTTGGGTCCTAGGTATATTTAGGATAAAATACATGAAAATAGAAATAAATAAATAATAAATAAAAGTAAGATTTGAACTAAGATGGTGAAATCTACTTTTGATATTGGAAAGAGAAGGGTTAGCACCCCATTTTGAGATTAAAGAGAATTGATACACAGTGATTGGACAAGAATTGGGTTAAGCAATAGGAAGTCATTTGAATTAAGGTATAATTTCTTATATGGGAAGTTAAATGTGAGCTACTTGTTATTATAGGACCATAGGCATGGCCTTTGTGATCAAGTGAGATAAGGAAAGAAATGTTAGGAACATGATTGTTATGTGCATACCTTCAAGGTGAGTAAATATTGCTAATCATACCTATTTTTATATATTCACTGTTCATTTATGAAATATTTTTGTTTTATATACTTTGGTGCATTAGGAATAAGCCTTTTAAATTATTTTGTTAATTATGACATTTATTTGCACTCTCTAAAATTTGAGAAATTTCTTTGTGATATTTCATTGTATTTGAATTATCATTTTGAACAATTTACATACTGTATAATATTTTGGGAACTTTCATAATGATTTTGTTACCATATGAATTTATAGAAATTGGAATTTTGCTATTTGGATACATTTTTTACTATGTATTCTATTATAGAAAATATGGTTTTCTTAGAAATACATCCAATACAAAACCCTATAGCTAATGATAGTAGACGTTGGCCTTGGTGAATCATGATTTGTTTAGAACGCCAACTAGTAGGGGTGTTACTAGCCCTGCATGACACGACCACCACATATGAATATGTTTTGACTATTTATAAGACATATTGCTCAACTCTGACGGCTATTTGTATTGTGATTCCTAGCCTAGAGCTAGTGTTTATTATGAATTTTGATCAATTTTATGAGATGTCTTCCACTTTGATATGACCCATTTTAGAAATTATTTGGGATTTCCACTATTTTTAATATGATTTGTTTTGCAAAGTATTTTGCATTTTTCCTAAGCATTACAAGTTATATTATACGATTTATTATTTTCCTTTTGGATTAATTTCAACATATGTAAATTTGATATGTTTTAAGCTGCAAAATGATATGGGTGTGAAAAACTCCAGCTCTTTGTCTATTCCCTCATGTTATGATTAATAATATTTGTTCACCAAGTGTGGTCACTCTTCCCTTCTCTCCTTGATTTTTTCTTCAGATAGTAGCATTAATTTGGTTATCACTCCATAGTTTAGAGACAACAAAAAGACTTATTAATGAGTCCTACATTGTTTGTAAGGGTGAGAAGCATTTTTATTTAGTTGTTAAACGTTTAGAAATATTTTCTTTGTACTCTAGTAGCTTCATTATCATAGGTAGAGAGTTTAGTTTTGTGTAACCTTGAGTTAGTTGTATGATTATGGAGGATTGAATTGGATATTATTTATGTCCTTCGTGATATCAGTATTTGCATCAATTAGTTTGTCAAATTTGTTTGGCTTACTGGAGACAAGGTTTACCTTATTCTTTGTGACAATCATACTCTGTCATTTGGGGTGTGACAATAATTTAGTTAAGAATTTTGAAAAAAAATTAATGCAAGATAAATTGGTTTGTATGAAGTCTAAAAATGGCTAAGCCCCATACAACTGAAAGAATGATCTTACATATTTAGTAGTATTTTATGATCTTATACGAATGTATCAATTAATTGAAGTAGGAAAATTTTTAAATGTTATTTTATATTTCTATTATATTATTTTAAAATTAAAATCCACGTTTGATTTTTTTATTATATCATGAAATGTGTATGGTTTTTGTAGATAACTATATTTTTTTAAATTAAATTATACGTTGTTATTAATTAGCTAAATACTTGTCAGGTTTTAATCGAAATATATGATAACAAAGAGATAACGAACTACATGTAATTCTAATATATTGAAGTCTTCCGATAAGTTTCTTAAGTAACTGCAGAGATAATAACTCTTTTTTCTATGAAAAAGGAATAGAAACTAATTATTACTTTTCTTTCGAAATAGAAGCAAAAATAATAAATAATTTTTTTTGAGGACAGCCATACTCCTGGTCAAAATAATTTATTATTATAACTATCATTTTTTTTCTTAACAACTGTATTAAATACATTTTTTAACTTTAATTTGACAGTAAAAGTATCTTTTAGAATAATTTGACAAACACAATAAATTTTGCAAAAATGATTTATAAATAATTTAGTCAAATGTAAATTTAATTTTCTTTTTAGTACCTTCTATAAGATAAAACTTATATATAATTTTGTATCAAAATTTTTAATAATCACATGTTTATATTTTTTGGTATATATGCTTGTAAAATCATAATTGAAAAATAAACGTAAGAAATTGTTGTGGCAAGTGCGACATCTAGACAGTGTCCATGGTCAGGCGGTGTTGTTAGCTCTATATACGGTAACGTTTTACTTGTGTACAATTATATTTGTCATAATAAACACTTGTTTTAAAAATGAGATCTTCATAAATAAATAATTTTCTAATAAAAAAAGTATATACAGTTTCTTATATATATTTGTTATACTACTCTCTAATTTAAAATATAATAAATTTATGTATGGTTTTTTGATTATATGACAATATACGTATGGTTATTACAATAATTATATAACTTTTGATAAGACGAGATCAACGTAGTTTTTTGTATATTTTATAAACTATTGATGCTTAATAACTATTTACACTTTGTCAAAAGCGTTGGTTCTTTTTATGTTAGGTAATTGTGAAGCAACTAACACTAATTTTTAAACAAATTATATATATATATATATACACACACACACATATACATATACATATACATATACATATTATCACACCCCAAAATTTGAAGTGTGACCAATGGGGAATACCAATAAAAAATTTTCATTTCCGTAAGCCTGAACATACAATCTGACCTTGTAATCTCACAAGCTAGATGACATAAGAAATAAGCACAACAAATCATTTTCATCAATAATGTAAATAAAATTACAACATTATGATTTCATTGAAATTACAACATATATATGTGTGTGTGGGAAAGGAAGGGAGTGATATCCATCAAGATTTCTTTGCTTTTATTTAGAAGTTAAGGTATTTATATTTTAGATTGTTTTAAAATTTAATTTCATACCAAGTCATTTGATATGGCTAATATATACTCTTGACTAAGAAACTATTTGAACTACAAATATAATTTATCTCATGTTTTATCTATTATATATAGACACACAGATGAAGATGCTTCAATCTTAATCAATACTCTCTCATAAGAATTGAGTCTTAGCATTTCCACCAAATTCTCAAATCTTAAGATAACTATTAATATGGTTTTAGAGCAACTTTATTTCAGATTCTCAAACACTGACACAGCATTTTGTGCTTAACTCATGTTTCAAACCAATTCTAAATCTTGCTAAAATGTCAGTGGGACAGCACACCAACATTGGACAGAAGATGGTCCAACATGGATACATTTTACATTTTGTGCTTAATTCTAAATACTATTTACAGGCACCCACAATAATATATAGAGAATGGTCAAACATGGAAGCTTTTAATTTAATAAGCTTTGATAGATTCTCCACACCATTAAAAAAGTCTTTATCACACACATGAATCCAATTTATAAATTTTAATGATGTTACAGTTATGTTAACACACACAAAGGACAATTTGACATAATCAAAGTGATAACAAGGACCATGGCAATGAGTTGTTTACTCAAAATCATTTGTGGGGGACACATGGGGACCATGTCAATTACAAATGTAGGAGAGACCACTTGACCAACTGAAACTCCATGTTGGACAAAAAATTTATTCTTTCCACCACCCTTGGTCCACTGTATCGGATGAGCATGTGAAAATAATTTTTGTCCTGTTACAACAATGTTTAGAAAAGCTATGTTACTATCTAAACTATGTTTAGATATAACAATTTTCATGTTAAGTAAGATTCTTCTATGCATAACATGACAAACAAAGAAAACAAAAACCAAAAAAATTCCTTCTACTTAAAACCCACATACCTTTGAAGACATAGTCCCTTCTTCTCTGTCTATTCTTTGCCCTTCACTATTCTAAATATTTGTCCTTTAATTTCAACCTTCAAAAACTTTGTCCCTTCTGTCTTTGTAGTGCTCAATCTTTAATTTTTGCTAGCGTCCTCAGCCAATCTTACAAAATGAGGTCATCCATGATATTTGCGGTTTCTACCAGCATCTTCTAAAATTGCTTAACTACTCTGTAAAAGTCACTTTCAGTTCCCTTGCACCCTCGCTTGTTGTCGTTGGTGAGTTAACCCTTAGAGCCTTAGATGCCAATTTTGATTAAGCAAACTAGCTTCCATCTTCTATTGACCGAAGAAAGAAAAAAGACCTAGTTCCATCTTTCACTTGACTGATATGTGTGTTGAGGAAGTGCCCTACTAATCCAACTAAGCATATAATGGACATAGTAGGCAGACTTTTTTAACACCTTGCTAAAGGAATGACTAACTCTGGTCACTCGATGAAACTCTGGGGGACCATTTTAGTACTTTTCATCTTTCCTAGACCAAATTGATCTAACTGCCAAAGATAAGGGACTAAAATTGGATTTTTCTTTTTAAAAAGATTATTTATGAAGTTTATAAATTAGAATTTTTTTTATATTTTTATGTTTTTAGAAAATTAATTTTGGACAACATTGGTATTCAGAATTAGACTTAGTTAAAATATCTTATATTTTTATCATTAGATATTTACCAATAAAAATTAACTCGTAAATTTTTTTTTGAATAACTAAACCAAATGACATTAAGCTATTGAAAAAGTTTACTTGTCATACTTTTATTAAATAACTTATCTTTGGAGACATATAATAATTACTCTTAATTTATTTTCTTATACATTTCAATATGCAAACCTTATGAAAAATTAAAGGAAAATCTTTTATCAAATTATTTTAGCTATTCAAATATATATATATATATATATATAAAGAATGTACATATGAAACAGTAAAATTGAATCTATGCTAAAAAAGAATTAAACTCATTTGAAATGAATAGTCAATCCCCTTCATGAAAACAATTCATTTAGTTTATCAAATATATTTATTTGTGGGCTTTTTGTCCTTATGCTACAATAAAAATAAAATAAAAACATGCCACGCGGTGCTTAGTTTTTATAACAAAAGTATAAGCACCCTTTCAGCATGTCTTTGATATGCTTCGGATTTTAACATAGTGTGGTGACTAACACATGAGACTTAGTCCTATGAATTGAAGTATGAAGCAACATTGATGTAACAGTCGCAATTTCTTACTAGTTCTATGAATTGAAGTCCTAGCCTAGCAGTCTCAATATCAACAGAAATATAATCAAATCAATAAAATTATACAAGCATCCTCTTTTAACAAGTAAAACCATTTGGTCTAGGACTAGACTTGGCTTCTCGCCACCATCATCTTTAGAAGGTGAAACACAAAGGTTGCCCAATACAAAGGCTACTTCCTTTCTTATATCAAATGGAGAGAGACAAGGTTGTCAAAATCATGATTCTAGGCAGACTCATTTTGGGCGGGCAAACTCGTAACGTAAACTCATAACGTAGAATCGTAAGAGTTTACATACACTTGTTATCGAATACAAGTTGAACATAACTATATAAAAATAATAATAATAAGATTCATACTTAATCCATAATCCATAGTTTCATACTTGTCATTGAAGCCTACAAATATATTTCAATAAACTCTATACATTAATACTCATTCAACATCACTAAGTCTCAAAATCAATAATAAAAATTCATCATAATTCTTCAAATCCTACTATATTGTCATCATTTCTAGAGTCTTCACCTTCATCATCTCCATTATCTACCTCACAACCATCATTCTCTTCTTCCTCATCCTCAAAGGGATCAACCAATGCCAAATTTTTAGAAAGTTCACCACCTATATTAGGATTCAGGTCAACCACAAAATCATCACACATTCTTACCATGGGCGCAAGAACCTCATCATCATCATCTTCCTTGTCCTCAACATTAACAACACTTCTCCTCCCAAACATAAATAAGACCCTTTAGTCTAGTGACCAACTACTCATTTCCATTTTTCAAATTAAAAAAATGGAAACAAGTTTTTTAATAGAAAATGGGTAATTATTTAATGATGGAAAACAATGTACGTGAATAAAGGGCCAATACTAAATTATTATAGTTGAAATTTAAGAACAAATCAAAAAATTGGAAATGGCAATCAACAATATTAAACCTCTCTCTCTAAACAAAAAATTGGCATTTTTGGAACATTGAAATTAATGGGTGATAAAAAAAAATTAATGGGAGAAATATCTGGCCTTCCTATTTGTTCTGTCACATTCATATAGAAGTTTCAACCCAACAGAAATTTTGATAGTAGAAGTAAAAAGCACAAGAAAAAATACCACACATGATTCCTCAAAAAGATGTTTCACTGTACAAATCTCATCCTTGTATACATACATATACAATATTTTATAGTATTAATAGCTGAAAAAGTCGATGCTTTTGTACTGAAACAAAGCACCAACCAAATTGAGCAAAAGGCAGAGAAAAGATACCATAATCAGTTCACAATCCCAAGAACTAAATTTTATTGAAGGATGAAGGTCATGAAGTAGAGAAAAAATTGAATGAAGAAAAGAGAAACCATGAATGCAAATACCATTAAAGATAGAGAAGTCTAGTGAAAGAGGAAGCTTTAAATGCAAAATCAAGCAAGAACAAGGAGGAAAATGAACTAGAAGAGAAGAGTGAGATTGAAGTAGGCAAGCAGCAGAGACTTACCTCTGATTCATAAACCCATATTGAACCAAGACTCGAGATTGTGAACCACAAAAACTCTGGTGATTGGAGGTTACAAAAAAGCTCTGACCACCACTGCTGCTTTAATCGACCGTTGCTGGCTTATTGCTCAGCTACTGTGCAGTAAGGCATAGAGTTCAAGTTTGTTGAAGGATGAGGATTTGAGGAAGATGTTGATGCATATTCCTTTCTCGACTTCTCGCTGTGCTGTGCATTTCATTTAGCTGAATATAGCTCAGCGTACGTTTTGGGTCTCAGGCTCGACATTTTTTTGTTTAGGCTAATCTAATGGGTTGGGTTTTAGGTGTTTTAGACTTTTTTGTTTTTTTTTAAGAAAAAAGCTTTGGTTTGCATGATTTGGGCTTACCACTCAACTCGGTAGAAACTCATAAACCCAGCGAGTCAGGCGAGTTTAATCGAGTCGACAGCGAGTTTGAGTGAGTCAATAGTGATTCCTAGTCTATGTCTGAGTTAGATCATTTTGGTCCTCAACAAATGTTGACTCGCAAGTTTGACAACAATAGAGAGAGAGGCATACTTGTTGAACCATTACGACCATTTCTAATAGTGATATTTATTCTAATTTCCCAAGTGTCATGAAAATTGTTAAAGCTGATTGAGAAGGCAATTTTCATACTTCTATATCATCTGGAATTGGATGAAAGCTTCCTCAAAATGGTGTATAAGAATGTTTATATTTTATTCCAAGAGACATACCCATCACTAAAAAAATAAAGTCCATAAAAGCTTTAAATCATACGAAGTAACTAGGATCTTGTACCCTTTGTTTGCATAAAGGATTCAAGTTTCAACTATCAAGGTAAAGCACACCAATTCATATGTTGTCCTGATTTCTCTAATGAGGACCTCACTTATCTACTCTTATTATTCCTATATATAACAATGATTTATCTCATACAAAGGCTATCCCTACTAACTATAAATTCTATAGTACTCTTACGTAGTCAACCTTATCATGACTTTGGAGAACCATTGCATCATTATTCCCTTTTCCAATTGATTGTGTTATTAACAATTAACTGAATTCTAACTAATCAATTAACTACTAACCAGCATTCATTGAATCATCAAGACCAAATGCTTTCATCATGAGAATAAACAGTTTGATTTCAAGACAATGTATCACGTGCCAAGACAAGAATGCACATTAATCCCATTTCAAAATGCATGGAAGCCCAAGGCAAGCCCACAACACTTAAACAACTGACCCATTTTAACTATCACTATATGAAACAGAAATTTTGATGCTATATATATAGAACTTGGTACTACATACTGTCATCTCAAAGTTCATTTCTATAAGAGCATATCTTTTCTTTTATGCATCAGTGAGTAGAAATTTCACTTTGGAGCATGGATGACTTCAAGTGTCACCCTATGAACCCAAATTACTCTACTTCAGAAGCATGGTTGGATCATGAAGCTTCAAATAACCCAAAAGAAAACTTTCCAAGAATATCGAGAAACCTTCTGATCTTGAGTAAGGAAAGTGTGGTCATACCACTCTCTATGATGACAAAGATTCTATTTAATTGGAACAATGTCTAAAGAAGTTGAAAGTGAAGGTCCATGTGCCAAACCCACTACTGAATATGCCAGAAGAGTTAAGGGAGAGGATTGAAGAAATGAGAGGGTTAGAGCTCACTTTGCTAATCCAAAAGAGTTTTTTTTCCTCAGACTTGAGTCAATGGCTCAATTAACTTTTATTTCCTCTGAATTAGAAGAAGAATCCTGATTTCTTGCATGAAAAGGAATCAATGCTAATAAAGAGCCATGGCCTCCACCTAGAGTTGATAGAACCTTTACTTGACACTAAGAATACTATGTTAGGGTGGGGGGAAATGAAAAATAGCTATTTGCTGAGATCAAGTTAGGTGAAGGTGGCTGAAGCCAATGGGCTGGGGTGGATGATATGGTGCAAGTCTGGTCCTTTCAATTTGGAGAACAATTGAAGTTGGCTCTAGTTAAAGTCCCTTCTTCTAATTAATTATGATTGAAATTAGTTGAACATTACTTTTCCTCTATTAGGTAATTTGTTCATTGACAAATTGATTGAAGGTAGCATTATGTGATGAACCAATTTGTTTAGTTTGAGACATTAGCATTTACTGTATTTTCTCCACCAGGTTCTTGTGGGAAGATAAAAAATTAAGAGTGGCATTTTTCTCTAAGTAACATGTTACAATACGTAGGAAAGGAAAAGAAAAAAAAATGTCTATAATTAATTTTGTTCCCGTGCTTATATTCTTCAGATTTGAATGATGTGTTATTTTATATAAAGATATAGTATAAATTGGTATCAATAATCTTTGTATCATCATTAGCTGCAAAGCAACATATCCTTTTAATTACAACCACTTCCACACACTCTTCCTTTTCTCTCTTTCTTTGATATATCCCACTTCTTTTCTTGTCCTTTTTGGGATCTTGATTTGTTTGCATAATCATTGATCATTATCCTTCTCTTTCTTCCTTTTTACACACAATTCAATTTCCAAAAGAAAATCATGTTATTTATTCCGTAAAAGGTGCCTTTAATTTATTTATTAAAGAAAATGAAGGCAAAAGACGTCAATCTAGTTCATCTGGAATTATATGCTTAGTGCAATTTAAGTAAATCAAACTTAGATTGCTAAAAAGAGGTACTATCTCCTCTTCCAATTAAACACGCCTTCTTTTCAATTAGTTTTGTTGAATTTGTGTGTGGGTGTGAAAGAACAATACTTAGTAGCAACATAAAATATGTACTAAGCTGCTAGAAGTTGCCACTTGTCTTAGACTGATTAGAGGGAATGTGTAGAGAATATTTTAGGTTCATATAGGAACAAATTCTTAGTATAAAGGTACAAATATTTCAAAGAGTCAAACATATGCACTAATAAGTTCTTAAATTTTCTTAAATATACTTGAGTTGTCTTTTCTTCTTTACATATGCACTCAAATTAGTATATTTGCTATGAAACCATTTGAGAAATACAGTAGTAGTTCAAGTGAATCATAATTTATCTTTTGGCCCCTTTTGTTATTGTTATAATTGATAATTATTCAAAATAAAACCAATAAAAGTGCTATCAAATAAATAATTTATAATCATCCTCTAATTAATTATTTCGATGATAAAAATATTAATTGAAAATTGCTTTTCTCGATTTGATCCCTATGAACACAACATTGTTTAACCTTACAACTAAGATTCTAGGAGGCAAACGTAATTTGGTATTCAAGTTCCTTTGGTGATTTTGTTGCTAACATTGGATGTTTAGCCTAAGTATGTTCTCGTTAGAGATATATTTAATTCATGATATGTATGGGTGAACATAATTTTTATGCTATGCAATATACATAACAAATAACAACACACTAGTAAATGTTCAATTGGTTTTTATTGAATAAAATAAAATAAAATGTTGATTTTTGAGAGTATTTATTTCCAAGCTATTAAAATTGTAGCATTTGTAATAGAATATACAAAAATAATAAAAAATGATTATGAGAGTAAATATTTCATAACGGGAATCGTTTTTCTTCGTTAATTGTAAATGAAAATTAGTAATATTCATAGAATTATAACAAAAATATTGAAGGAACTTGCTCCATTGAGTTATAAATGTGATATTGATATATGAACCAAAATCATTCACAAGACAACATTTAAATTAAAATATTGTAAACTTATTTTATGATCTACTTGATTTGGGTTGAAAATTGAGTTTGTATGTCTATAATTTATGTTTAAAAATTTTTGTTTGAAAAGAAAATTTTGTTTTGAATGCACTTTATCCATGTAAAATTATTTCTTGTTTTTGCTCTTGTGCAAATAGAGATTTAGAGAAAAAATGTGGCTTGGTAAAACTAATAATTTCATGCTAAATCAAATACTAATGTTAGTTGCAATATTTGATATGCAAACGCTAAACCAAACACATTTTTTGTAGCTTGTCATTCCGTTGAAAGATATTTAAATGTTTTATTTTTCTTGTTTTAAGAGGGCACTTCAACTCTAAGCATATGTCTTTTATATATATATATATATATATATATATCATGAGTGTGCATATTTTGCTTTTTTGGATGATTAGTTAAATTGTGAGAAAAATATATTTTTGGTCCTTCATCTTTTGTCATTAGATCAATTTAGTCCCTGTAATTTGGAAAATACTAAATTGGTCCCTCAAAGATTTGATTTGATCAAAGCCTATCCATCCATCGTGAAAGCATAAAAAAAAAAGCTTAGGTGAACCATTTTCTTCTCACTTCATTATCTGTTGAGGTTTGTTAATGTGGGCCCTTCTCATTGGACACATCACAAAAAGAAACCCTCATCTCAACCTTCTTAAGTCAAGAACAAAAATAGGGCTTCCATTGTTGAGAATGCAAAAGGCACTCATGGAAGAAAATCAACGAGCTTTGTATAAGAGGTATCTCTTGCTATAGATGACAAATCTGTTGATAAATCCTAAGATTGGGCATTTGTCTATCAACTACTAGCCCTTCGATTTCTATCGATGACTTTAGCAATTTGTGGTAGAATGTTTTGTGACTATGCCATTGTCTTATGTGATTTCTAGAGAACAACATCCTTTGCCCTTTGGATGCTCAACAGTCATTTACCCTTCTTTTGTTGGATGAAAGCTCAAGATGACACTTTTTATTCAATGCTTATGCTTATGCTAATGTGATAAAAAGGCTTGTGAAGAGATAACATGTTGCATCAAAAGAAAATAGTCAACCTCAACCGATTTTTAACGCCATCATGACATAAGGAAGGACCAACTTTGATTACAAATTCACGATCAAATCTTTGATAGACCAATTTAGTACTTTTTATCTTTTAAAGACCAAATATATAATTTTCTTGTTAAATTGCATTGAATACTCTTCTATTTTAATAATATTGTGATGTATATTGTAAAAAATTTTCTTTTGATTTATTTTCTACTAATAAGATTAACTTTTCACACAACATATTAATTCCTTATAAAAAAATATAATTACTTAGTTGTCTTTTTTGTTATATTTATAACAAAATAACCAAAATCTCACGTGAAATATTAATATATTTGATTGTCATTACTTTTATATTAAAAATGAAATCACATTTTTCTTATTGTATAGAATTTGTCTTTATTGACAAAATATAATAATAAGGATGCATTTGTAATATATAATAATATTGATATCAAAATTATAATAAATTCTTTTGTGAAAAAGTGGTTTCTTTTTTTTTATTCACTATTATCTCATAATTCATAGTATTTTTCCACACTAGGATTCGAGCTCAAAACCACTTGGATGAGCATGAGGTGTTTAACAGTTGGGCTACTCCTACTATGCTCAAGTGAATTATTTTTATGACTTAATGTGATATGATTTAACTCTTTGAAAATTTTTTTAGTCAATTTATTTTTTATTAGTAAATCTTATAGTAAAAATAGGAGAAAACGTTCTAAATATTAATGTCATCAGAAATCAATTTCCTAATAGCATAAAAGTATCTAGATATTTGAACATTTTTAAGCAATCTTTTTCTATAAACTCTATTAATTAATGAAAAAGTTAAGTGCTCATTTTGTAATTATTGTTACATTCTTAAAACCAATGCAAAAATTAATTAATATTTTCTTGTCAAACAATATCACATTTATGAATTTTCTAAAAAGAAAAATTCTTTTATATATTATATTATTCTTTTAAAATAAAAAATTAAACACTTAAAAGATTATACCTAAATCAAACCATTAATTATGAACCCTAAATGAGAGTCACACAAAGTATATATGGTATATCTGGTTTTTTTAATTTTTTTTCTTCATTTGCTAGTTTGCTACTTTCTCATAAATCATGATATGTTACTAGGCATGGATATGGAGTGAATTCTACCATTATTTGAACCTATATAATTTGAAATGTATTTAATTTAATATCTAAATTCTAATGTAATCAAATGATTATAAAATAACCTTATAAAAGTTTAAATTCTTAAAAATTATGAAAGGGGATTCACACGACTTTGTACAAAGATTATTGAGCCTCTAAGCAAAAACAAATATGAAATTATTGTATTGATGGTGATGAAATGAAAAGCAAGAAAGAAAACGTAAAACTAAATTGAGGATAAAACTTGAGCGGTGACATTATACCACTATCGTGGTATTTATGATAATAAACTACAATCCCAAGGGCAGTTCAGACCAAAGGTGGTAAAATATTAAGCAAGTGATATGAAGAACTTTAATTTTGGTTGAAATAACCATATCGAAATTGCCTCAAAACCAGAGTTTCTTTTTTCCTAAACCCAATTTGGGCAAACACCAACCTATGATCCAAGAATCGTCTTAAATCCAATTGCCTCTACCAATTTCACACTAATCTCTTTTCTTCATCATCTCATTATCTCCACCAAATCTTCATCATTTCTCTCAATAATTTCATATCCCTCTTTGTTTCACTTTTCTCCACCATATCCCAATCATTTATTTTTCTCAATCATTCATCCCACTCTCTCCCACTTTTTCTCCACCTCATCTCACTTTAATCATCATCATTCTTTATCCATTTTATCTTCCATTTTTTATGTTATCTTCATCAATCATTCCAATAATCCCATAGCTCAGTATATCTCACTTTTTCCCCTACATCTCTCACATTAATCATTATTATTCTTTCTCTATTTTATCTTCCATTTTTTTTATGTTATCTTCATCAATCTTTCTAATAATTCCACACCTCACTCTCTCTCACTTTTTCCCTCACCTTCTCCTATAAAAGAGCACACATTTCTTCCTTTCTTCTTAAATTTCCACCCATCCATCCCATCATCCATCTCCCATATTCTCTCCAATTTTTTTTTTCCAATCCCATTCAATTTCCCTTCATAATTTCTCTCTTACACCATGGTTGAAGTGAAACTAAGGGCAGTGTCTTCTCCTATGTGTGGCTAGAACTTGGCTTCTTGGAGATGGGGATGAAGACTTGAGTTCCTATGCTACAGAGGGGATTTAATTTCTCAATTTTATTTTTAAATTGTGTAATTTATTTCCTAGTTCTAGGATTTTCTTTATGCAATTGTGAAACATAGTGGGTACATTATCTTTGTGAATTGAGAATTGAGATTTTTAATTTGTTAGAAGTAACTTGATGATTGTATGGAATTACCACCTTACAATGCTATGAAATATTATTTTCTTTCATGTTTATGATTAGATTATATAGTTTGTATGTTTATTTTGTGAGGTTTTCAATGTTCTGATAATAGACTTTATGAAACCTTTTCCACCATCTTTTAGTTTCTCTTATATTCTACTTGTTGTAGATTATCTATCTAGAAGGGTAGAAGCTATTCCCGCACACAAGGATGATGCCACTATAGTTTCCAAGTTTCTTAAGTCTCATATCTTTTATAGATTTAGAATACCAAGGGCTATAGTGAGTGATAAAGAGACCCATTTTTGCAATAGGATTTTTGATAATCTATTTGCAAAACTAGGCATTACCCACAAAGTTTCATTGCTTATTGCCCACAAATCAATGGACAAACTGAGGTATCAAATCAAGAAATCAAGCATATCTTGGAGAAATTGTCAAACCTTCCAAGAAAGATTGGAGCCTAAGACTAAAGAAGCATTATGGGCCTATAGGACTGCCTTTAAGACCCCAATAGGAATGTCATCTTATCACATCATTTATGGTATATCTTGCCACATTCTTGTGGAGCTTGAGCACAAAGCATATTGAGCTATAAAAGCTTGTAACATGGATATGGAATCTTTAGGCTTGAAAAGGAAGCTGCAACTACAAGAACTACAAGAGATGAGACTAGATGCATATGAGAGTTCATTTCTCTACAAAGAAAAGACAAGAATGTTGCATGATCAAGACCTTCTTAGGAAGAATTTCCAAGTTGGTCACAAGGTGCTACAATTTAGAGCCTGATTTAAATTTAAGCCTAGTAAGTTCAACACTAGATGGGACGACCTATATAAAGTCACCAAAGTTCACAAGTTAAGGATGGTAGAGCTCATTGACAAAGTAATCAAGAAAACTTTCAAGGTTAATGGACATCTTTGGAAGCTCTATCATAAGAGCTTTAAACCACTATAAAGCTCAGGTTTTCTCTTTCCTTCCCTTATCTTTTTATCATATTTTGAGCTTTAATGCTTAAGATAAGTGTGGGGGAAGGACAATCCTATTAGTTTTAGTTTAGTTAGCTTAATTAATAAAACTCCTCATTTCCCCTTTGTTGTCATGCTCTTTGCTCACTACATCTATTGCACTTTGTTACATTAAAGGCAATACAAGTAGATAAGCATTGGAGGAAGGGATTTCATTTTGAATATTGTGTTTCATGTGCTTCAATGTGATTCATGGATCAAGTAGGCTGTATTAAAATTTTTGCATTTCCTTGCTTTGAAAGTGTAATTTTCTATTTCACATTAAAAAATTTTTTAGAGCTATACATGTTATAAGCTGATTGTGACGACATGATTTATTGTTGATCTTGGAGTTGGTACTTGAAATAGTTAAGTTTTTGCATTGTGATTAGTCTAGTATTCAGTTGTTTGATATGAGTGAACTTGTGAGAGGTCACCTTTGTTGGAAGGATTTTTTAGCTTGTTTCTTTTCTCTAGTGGAGTGTTTACCACCTACTCAAGTCAATCACTATAACTTGTTTGAATTTGTTTTCAAAATCACACTTGCATTTAGATGATTACAAATCAAAGGGGCATGCATTTCTTAGAACCACTCTTCTAAACACTCATCCTCAATGAATTAATCAATTGCCAACCCCCTTTGAGTCATTCATTCTTGTAAATCATTCACTTTAGCAAGCCAAGCATGTGTATTTCATCAAGTTTTTCATAGCAATTTTGGTCAAATCTACGTTATCAATATTTTTGTTCACAAGACAATGGAGTGCCATGTTTACAATTCAATATAAATATAAATATATATATATATATATATATATATTTCAAAAAATGGAAAAGAAAGAAAACAAGAAAAAGGGAAAATATATTGAGAAAAAGAGAAAGGAAAAAAGGAACACTTCCATTAGATTCTTATGATTAGCAAGTAAAATTAGAATGTGTCCTTAGTGATTTGAAATGGTGTTATGCTTAACTTTCTCTTAACTCAGTATGCATGCTTAGAGTTTGTTCACCATTTCATTCCATGTGGTCATTCATCCATCATTTCAACCCTTTTAAGCCCCTTTGATTCATGAGTCTAGTTGCTACTTAGTGGTGGAGGAAGTAGAATTTTTACAAGTTTATGGTAATTCCTACTTTAGGTGGATTTGAGTGAAATGACCTATATTTGTGAGATGAGAGAAACACTATGATCCTTGAGTGCTCTCCTATGTTCATTTTTGTTGAATCAATTGTTTACATTAGCTAATCCTTTGTGTTAGTTCATTTTATGACTATGCTAGCTCAAGAATAAAATTGATTGAGCTATTGCATTCTTGCCCCAAACATGTTTAGTTTCTCATTTATATTAGTGTTAATCACAAATTGCTTGCACTTGATTATTATTTTTTTTTGGCCTAGGAGTGCCAAAGTTTAAGTACGGGGGAATTTGATATGTCCCAATTTTATATATTATTTTATATCTTATTTTGGGATTCTTGTCATATTTTATTGGACTTAAGTGCATTGGTTGTCTTAAATTTGTGTCAAGTGTGATTGCATAAAATAAGATTTGAAAAAGAGAGGTTAAATTGTTCTAGTTTCTTTGTGATTACTCTTTAATTATGGAATTTTGGAGTTATGATATTACGTTGGGCTTGTTTTGCATTGTAGGTTCTATTTGGAAAATTGGAGAAAAGCAAGAAGGAATTTAGCCCAAGGAGTTCATTAATTCAAGATTCAATAATCCATGGACCCAAAATTCATCCAAGATCCAACTCGTGACCCAAGACACATCTTAAACCCAATTGCCTCCACCAATTTCACACTAATCACTTTCCTTCATCATCTTCATCATCTCCACCTAATCTTCATCATTTCTCTCAATAATTCCACATCCCTCTTTCTTTCACTTTTTCCCCACCATATCCTAATCATCTATTTTTCTCAATTATTAATCCCTCTCTCTCCCACTATTTCTCCACCTCATCTCACTTTAATCATCATTATTCTTTATCCATTTTATCAACCATTTTTTTATGTTAATTTCATCAATCATTCCAATAATCTCACACCTCACTATACCTCACTTTTTCCCCACCATCTCTCACTTTAATCATCATTATTCTTTCTTCATTTTATCTTCCATTTTTTATGCTATCTTCATCAATCATTCCAATAATTCCACACCTCACTCTCTCTCACTCCCCCCCCCCCCTCACCTTCTCCTATAAAAGAGTACACAACTCTCCTTCTCCCACACACCTCTTCTCCTTTCTTCATTCATTCTTCTTCTTAATTTTCCACCCATCCATCCCATCATCCATCTCCTATATTCTCTCAATTTTTTTTTTCCAATCCCTTCTAATTTCCCTTCATAATTTCTCTCTTACACCATGGTTAAAGTGAAGCTAAGGGTGGAGTCTTCTCTTATGTGTGGCTAGAGCTTGGCTTCTTAGAGATGGAGATAAAGATTTGAGTTCTATACTACAAAGGGGGGTTTAATTTCTCAATTTTATTTTTAGATTCTGTAATTGATTTCCTAGTTCTAGGATTTTCTTATGCAATTGTGAAACATAGATTTTGGGTACATTATCTTTGTGAATAAAAAATTGTGATTTTGAGTTGGTTGGAAGGAACTTGATGATTGTATGGAATTACCACCTTAGAATGCTATAGATATTATTTTTTATCATGTTTATTATTAGATTATATAATCTTATATGCTTGTGTTTGATTGTCTCGTTTAAGCATCAATTGAAAAGAAGAACAAGTTGCTTTTGCTCAATTTTAAACACATATTCATTGGTTTTTAAATAGTGTTTTAATTAGTGGTTGCTAGTTATGTTAATAGGAGGAATTACTAAGTAAGAACACTATACTCAAGTGGTATTTTCAAGTTTTTTTTTCTTAAGACTTAATGTTGATTTAACTCCCATATTAATTTGAACAATGATAGCCATCACTCCATTTCCAAGAGCATTTTTCACATAATTTTGAATTTATTTTTTTATTCACTCATTTTCATTTAAAGAAAATATAAAAAATAGTAGCTTAGATTTATTGCATTTAAATTTACTTTCTTTGCATATACAAAATTCCAACACAAAACCTTTGCCAATTACTTGTTTTTTATGCTTAGTTTAGCTTAGGCTTTAAACTAAAGGCTCTTTGAGTGAATACGACCTAGATTGTATTGCTATATTGCACTAAATTCGGTTTACTTTTGACCCTTTGTGATGTAGTTTAGTCAGTGAAGATGTAGCCAAAATATTGAATAATCTTTCATCTTAATTTAGTTATTTTTATGTTCAAGGTATCAAGGATGATTAGGAATCAAATTAAAATTGGAGCATACATTAATCCCTCCAGTTTCTCCAATATTATTCTGAAGTACAAACTGGAAGAGTTGCATGATCAGAAAATAACATTCAAACAAAATTATTATAATAACATATTACGAAAGTAATATGCTAGTGATCAACACATATAGATAATTTGATTTTGTTCATCACTAAGTAGAGGAATAAGAAGATTCAATTAATTCCCATCATAATTAGAAACTAACTAATTGGAAGATATGATTTTAACAAGAGTCATGTATAGTTATTCTCTAACCCGAAAGGACCATACTTGGACCACATCATCCCCATTCAGTCCATTGAGTTTTGCCATCATCGAAGTTGATCTCAGCATATAGGAAGAGCTTTGTCTAATCCCACCTCCCAAACACTATTTCTGATGTTAAGTGATGACTCTATCAAAACAACATCAGACAGTTCTTTTTCTCCGTGAATTATAGCAATTCCCCTTTGCATAAGATATGATGTTAATATGTCTTAAAGGAAGTGAATGCTAACTATGTCATAGGTTCAAGTTTGTGGCATACAAACTCTTTTGGATCAGTAGGGTAAGCTCCAAACCTCCCATTTATTTAATCTTCTTTTTGAACTCTTTAGGCAAATCTGGTGGTCGGTTTGGTCCTCCACGTGGCATTGATTTCTTCTTCTTTTGATGTCCCTCTAAAATAACACAATCTCTATTGTCATCGTCATCACAAAGAGTGGTGTGTCTACGCTTCAAACCCCTATGCTTTCCATGTTCAATATTTGAGGGTTTCTTGATATTCTTGGAAACATTTTCTTTATTGTCACATATAGGATTTTTTTATGTTTATTGGGTTGATTTATTATTCTTTAGATGTTCTTCCAAAGGGATTGAATTTCTATTGTTTCCTTGCTCAAGATTTGAGGCTTTCTGGGTATTCTTAGAAACATTATCTTTTGCGTTATTTGAAGCTTCTTGGTCCAACTTAAGAGAAACAACTTGTGCGACCTTCAACAATGCTTCCCAAGCAGAGCAATTAGGGTTCATAGGACAATCTTTGAAGTCATCCATGCTCAATAGTGACATCTTTACGTTGTCGTCCTCTTCTTCTTCACTTATACGAAGCCTAGGATAAAAAAGATGAATATAAATATTTTCTTTTACTATATATACCATTACATGACGGCAAGGTTGAAAATTAAGTTTGTAATACTATAATTTATGTTCGCAAAATTCATTTGAAAAGAAAATTTTGTTATGAATGCACAAATAGAAACAAACAAGAAAGAATTAGAACATTTCCTTTGAAAATAGAAGAAAAAATAAAAAATAATTAATTATTATAATTATCATTTATTTCTTAACATCTCTGTTAAATTCCTATCTTGATGATACAAATGTATTTTTTAAAACAGTTTTTTAAACACAATAATTTTAATAAAAGTGATTATTAATGATTTTGTCAAAATTAAATTTATTTTTCTTTGTAATAAATTTTATAAAAATATATATATGTAATTTCATTAAATTTTTTAATAATTACTAGTTTATAATTTTTTAATATATATATTTATATACACACACACACATTTGTGATATCATAATTTGAAAAATAAATATAAAAAATTGTTGTGTCTAGTACAACATTTTATACATTGTAAGGAAAATTGTAGAGAGAAAAACTGGACAACTCATCATGAATCTAACGTATATTTTAAAAATGTATTTGATTTAATATCTAAATTCTAATGTAATGAAACGATTAAAAAATAACCTTAAAAATTTTAAATTCTTAAAAATTATGAAAACAAAATTCTAAGATGCACTCTCTGCCTGCGTTAGTTCTCACATGGCTTTGTCCAATTATTGTTGTGCCTCCAAGCAAAAACAAATGTGAGTATTGATGGTAATGAAATGAAAACAAAGAAAGAAAAGTATAATTGAATTGAGGATAAAACTTGAGCAGTTACGCTGTGCCAACGTGGAATTTATTATAATAAACTACATTATGACCCATATATTACAAATTTTAAATCGATTCAACCAATTAGATTTATCACACGTTTTTTTAATAAATTTTTAAAATGTCACGACGACAATTTTCTTAATAAATAGTCATAAATTTGTATGCTTTACTTCATAATTTCCTTTCCTTTTAGATTATTCCTTTACTATTTATTATGTTATTGTAATGTTGATGAGTGATGATATATTGTTAATGTATCCGTTTTACATAAGTGGTAAATAATTATAGAACTATATCGTCAAAGAATTTAAGTAGTAAAATTGTTGATATTTATATAAAGAATAACTCATTATCTAAATTCAAATTTTTTCCTATATTTTAAAAGAAAAAATAGAGTATTATTAGTGAGTTAATCTTAATTAACTTAATTCAAACATTAAAGGAAAATATTTCATTTATATAATATACTATAAAAATATATTTTTATAAATCAAATGTGAAAAATATTTTTAAGAAAAAAAAAATTTCGTCTCTACTATTCTAGACCCTATAAAAGCCCAATTGTTAGGAAACTGAATTCAGTAAAAAAAAAAAAAAAAGAATGCTCCGGTAAAAAGTTGAGATAATATATTTAAATTTGTTTAAAAAATTGAGTACGAGTTGCTTCATAATTATTGTCGTACAATGAAATAACCGAAATTTTTTCCATCTTATAAAGTGTAAATAATTATTAACAATTAATATTTATAAACTTTAGAGTAAATTATTTGGACTCTTCTGAGCTTTATTGAAATTAAACAAATGTCTTTGCTATTTTCAGAATATATATAAATTTTAACTAAAAGATTTAACTTTTATTGCTGTCTAATTTATATTCTTAACTGAAATATTTTTATTTAAAAATTTCAAGTCATAAAATATATATTTAGGCTAATGATATAAAGAACTTTAATTTTGGTTAAAACAAATAACTAATTCCGGCAAACACCATCAGAAAAGAAATCAGGCACGTGCTCATGATAAACTTAAAAATTGAAACAGAATTTAATAAAGCCATCAGATCGAGCAGAGGTAAGATGTAGAAAAATAAAGATTTGTTATAGTAATGGGTGACAGGAAAAAGAAACAGAAATACTGAATTGAATAATACAGGGGTGACGATATAATAAAGGCATTTAACTATCTTTCTTCCTAGTTCAGTTATTTTAACGTTCAGGGCATCACTAATTATTGGGAATAAAATTAAAATTGGAGGATAGATTAATCTTTCCAGTTTCTCCAATATAAACAATTAATAGTTAATATATATTCTGAAATACATTACCGGGAGAGTCTCATTCAGATAATAACATTCAAACAAAATTAAAATAATAAATGATAATAACATATTACGAAAGTAATATGGTATAGATCAACACATACAGATAACTTGATTTTGTGCATCACTAAATAGAGGAACAAGAACATACAATTAATTCCCATCATAATTAGAAACTAATTAATTGGGAGAACCGATTTTAACAAGAGCCATGCATAGTTGTTCTCCAACCCGAAAGGACCACACTTGGACCACGTCATCCACCTTTAGCCCATTGACTTCTGCCATCTTCATCCAAGTTGATCTTAGCACATAGGAAGAGCTCTTTGTCAAATCCCACCTTCCAAACACGATATTTCTGGTGTTAAGTGATGGCTCTATCAAAATGACATCAAGGGCATGGTTCTTCTTGTTCATGAATGATAGCAATTCCCCCTTGCGCAAGAAATCAGGATTGTTGAGTTGTTTCAGAGGAAGTGAAAGTCGATTGTGTTGTGGGTTCAAGTCTGTGGCATACAAACTTTTTTGGATTAGCAGACTACGTTCTGACCCTTCCATTTCTTCTATCTTCTTCTTGAACTCTTCTAGCAAATCTGGTGGGGGATTTGGTCCGCCACGTGGTATTGATTTCTTTTTCTTTTGATGTTCCTCCAAAATAGTACAGTTTTTGTTGTCGTCATCATTGCAAAGAGTGGTGTGACTACGCTTCAAACCCCTATGATATCTGAGGGTTTCTTAATATTCTTGGAAACACTTTCTATTTTGTCACGGATATGATTTTTTGAAGTTTCTGAAAGAAGAACTAAAATATGTAATTAAATATAATTACAAATTGGGAGAATAAATAAATCAACAATCTAACCTGATGAAGACGACATCGTTGATCTGAGTATTGGTTGAGTCTAATAAATTCAACCCACAATCCCCAAGAGTGTTTTGACAGTAGAGAGAGAGAGTGACAGATTTAATGTATGTAAACTAGGGCTTCAATGTGTTATTTATAAGATTTTATTTAATAATATAATTAATCAATATTATCCAGTAAAATCTTTCAGAATCTTTAAAACAATTTTAAATTTAATTAATCAATCAAAATTAAGCCCATAAAATCTCTCTCTGGATAACAATCTTAGATTAGTAATCTGACGGGATAATTACTAATACTCTTGGGCTATGGGTTGGGTTTCTACCCAACGGGCTTGTGGATAATCGAACCCATCACCGATTATCCACACATATTAAAATAAAACCCAGTCCATTCTCAGTTTATAAATTATTACATTAATTGCCTAATTAGAATTAATAAGGTACTAATCTAATAAAATAATTAATGCTAATCCATATAATATTAAAAATATTCTAACAATCACATTAACACATGAATGTGTGTATATTTATAAACCATATAAAATTCAGAAGTGAAACTACACACAAAGATCACTGAATTCGATAAGGAAACAAGTGATATTAACATTGTTATAAATTAGTTTCAATATCTGAATAGAATGGAATACAAAATGACATTTGAAGCATCATATTACAATGCAAAAGTCCCTTTAGGACTTAACTCTGAAATTTGGTGTTAAATTGCACCACAAAAAGCCCTTTAAGGACTCAACTCATAAATTTGGTGTCAAATTGTACCACAAAAGCCCCTTAAGGACTCAACTCATACTCCCACTAGACCAAGGCTACATCAGAATTCAACAAGACCCATATGAGTTATACAATTTGAATTACTTTTATGGATAGGCATTGGTCAATAGATCCGTCATCATACTCTCACTACAAATGTGAACTATGCGAGTCTGAGATAACAAAAATTCAGAAATGAAATCATGGATCAAGGATATTAAATCCGATAAGGAAAGCATTGTTATAAATGCCAGCAAAATTTCAATTCTGAATTATATCTAAAATTTTGGCATAACCAAAACATTGAATCCGATAGGGAAACAAATGTTATAAGTGCCAAAATATGCCAAAGTGTTCCTTAAGAACACAACTCAGACTCTTACTAAAAAAACACATCAAAATTCGAATATACCCAAGAGTCATATATTTCCAAAACTCTAATGGGTTTGTGTTGATAAATGGATCACCTAAAATGAGTATGAGATATACAAATCTTCTCTCCAACAAACAGGAATTGACTATCAAAATTTGATATAACTAAAATTCCTGTAACTTTGAGAGAAGCGTATAATAGAGTCATGTCGCAACAAAATGGTCAAGACTTAAAATATACACATGACGAAAATTGATTTCCTTGACCATATTCCTTAAAGAGTGATCATCACAAAACTAGCGACATACTCTTCACTAATATATATATATATATATATATAAGGCAGTTGTAAATGTCCATTTGACACTTCTCAACAAAACAACTCCTTCAAAAACATTGTATAGATGTAATCAGAAGTGGGTTCAAGATCATCATAACTGTCTCTGTAGCTTTCTAATGATCATGCCTAGAATTACTTAAATATATCTGCCAAACACACCAGCATAGAAAAAAAAAAAAACAATGTTCAAACGTGTGCACACTTGACCCTATATATTAGGCCATTAATAATTGATTCACATGGAACTTTGTCCATCAAAGTTTTCTTTTCATCATTTAAGACATAACGATTTAAACAACCTATTACCACTTTGCACAAGTGCACAAGGAGTGCAAGAATACATATCAAATTTCTTGAGCACTTGTTCAATATAAGTTGCTTGAGACAAACCAAGAATGCCACAATATCTATTACGGTCAATCTAAATTCCTTTTTTTTTTAAAAAAAATTTCACCTAGATCTTTCATATCAAAGTGGCATGACAAAATGTACTTTGTCTCATTTAATAAGCACATTGAGTTACTAGCCAATAGGATGTCATCCACACTCAGCACATCCTTATGCAAGTTTTCATCGTGATTACAGTGCCTACATAGCTAACTGTAATCGAACTTCCTTCCAATCCAAGGATGGTTTATTATTCTTATTGTTTTTCTTGAGTCCATACGTTTTCTTGCCATAGGCATTGCCTTCACTTTCCTTTCCTTTTCAATTTCACATTTCCAGCCTTTCTAAATGAACTATGTAAAATATAGTTCATTAATTATGAGAATTCACCTTCTTTATTGATTCTTCCTCTTGGGTCATTTTAGACATCATATGATTAATAGACCACTCTAACTCTTGGGAATTATAAGTGATTTTCAAGACCCCATATTTAGCAGAAAGGGATTAGAGAACTCTATAAACTAGGTTGCTCTCATTCAAGTCCACATCTAGGATTTCAGCTTGTTGTAGCAGTTAACAAGCTTCATCATGTGTTCACACACTCCTAACACTTTGTCATAGTGAGTGTTATCTAGCAAAGAGAGATAATAGGCCTTTTTAAGTCTTATCAAACTTCTTAAATTTCTTATTGACCACTTTGAGATATTCAATTGCGGTGTCCTTCTTAGGAATACTTTGTCTGATAGCCTTCTCAATTGTATATTTAATGACAGTTAGACAAATCTATTGGACTGATACCACTGTTTATGATAAGCCTTGTCAGCAGCGCTAGGCTCAGCGGTGAGATCAGCTAGCTTAGGTTCTCTCATACCTAAACCTCCCTTGGTGATCACTAGATACATATCAAGGGATTTAATCTAATTATCGTAATCTATTTTGTTCAGAGTTTTTCACCATAAATAGTTGCAAGAACAGAGACGCTGAGGAAAAAAAAACAAATAGGAAACATATAATTATGTCCTAGATACATAATTATATATATAACAAAGTTTCCATAACAAAACTCAGCTTCAGCAACTGTGTAACAAAATACTCATCATATCCTACCTAAGGGCTTGGACTATGATAAATCAATAAAACTCATACATACCAAGGAAGCTCATTATTGAGAGAAACGACACAAAATACACCCACAATTTCCATATCGATAGGATATAAGAAACCATGAATACATCAATTAGCAAATCGCCACTGACAAGCCACAAATAGGCCTTATTTACAAAATTATATTGACAATGTCACACCGATAGAGCATGTCCATTATCAACATAATATTTACATACACTCTCTCAAGTGAACTTATCACAATATTCAGACTCATCTCTGATAATGGTAATTAAATTATTCAAAAAAAATGTAGGAAATTAAATGACAAATATGGTATAAATTAATTTATAAAAGACATATCACCATGATTGGGCCCACGATAGGCGAGCACACAATCAATAAGTGTATGTGAACCAAAGTCATTACAATTTCCACACACAACCTATTCCTTTTAACACATGTGCTTAAATTAGGAATAAAATATAATAATTAACACAAAGAAATTGATTATAATTTATTTACACATAATCAGGCAGAGTGAACTGAACATATTGTTCCGTATTATGTCTAGTCTTTACATAAAATTTTCCAGGTCAAAATACCTTATCTACACATTATTTTAATGCCCTTAATTTTCAAAAAATTTTAACAAAAAAAAAAACTCCTATTTCCAGGGCTCAAAAATTTTGGAAAAATCACCATAATTTAATTAGGGCGAGTGGAGCTAATTTCAAAATTTGAAGTTCATCTGATCGACGGTATGGCTACACACGGCAAGAAAATTTAGAGCTAATTTCATAATGTACAAGAAAATTCACTCATCAAAATTCTTATCCTAGGCTTGTTATAGCTTACACAATATTTCTCTAGATATTTCAAAATATTTACCAAGCCTCATTCTTCTCTAATTCTATCCTTCTTTGACCTTCAATGGGCTCATGGAAGGTTATGGTGACAAAATTTTAAGATAAATGATCATAGGCCAAAAGGGATTGGTTATATAATATTATGGTGTGTTCTATACTCAACTATATTTTCACACCATAGCCAACCTTTTTTACCTTTACATTACTATGAAGACCATCTAAAAAAAAGAAGAAGGAAAAGGAAGAAAAGAAACTAGAATATGCTAAACCATATTACGAAGACGAGATTAAAGAAATGAAAAAAATTTCATAGTCCATCAAACCAGGCTCTGATACCATTTGAAAGAGGAACTAAAATATGTAATTAAACATAATTACAAATTGGGAGAATAAATAAATCAACAATCTAACCTGATGAAGACGACATCGTTGATCTGAGTATTGGTTGAGTCTAATAAATTCAACCCACAATCCCCAAGAGTGTTTTGACAGTAGAGAGAGAGAGAGAGACAGATTTAATGTATGTAAGCTAGGGCTTCAGTGTGTTATTTATAGGATTTTATTTAATAATATAATTAATCAATATTATCCAGTAAAATCCTCCAGAATCTTTAAAACAATTTTAAATTTAATTAATCAATCAAAATTAAGCCCATAAAATCTCTCTCTGGATAACAATCTTAGATTAGTAATCTGACGGGATGATTACTAATACTCTTGGGCTGTGGGTTGGGTTTCTGCCCAACGGGCTTATGGATAATCGAACCCATCACCGATTATCCACACATATTAAAATAAAACCCAGTCCATTTTCAGTTTATAAATTATTACATTAATTGCCTAATTAGAATTAATAAGGTACTAATCTAATAAAATAATTAATGTTAATCCATATAATATTAAAAATATTCTAACAGTTTCTTGGGGTGATTTATCTTTTGCATTATTTGAAGTTTCTTGGTCTAACTTGAGAGAAGAGACTCGTGCGACTTCCAACAATGTTTCCCAAGCAGAGCAATTAGGGTTCACAAGACGACCCTTGAAGTCATCCATGCTCATTAGTGACATATTTATGTCGTCTTCTTCTTCACTGATCTACCAAAGGAAAAAAGTGCTTCCAAGGGAATGAACGCTTTAAGAGCACCAGGTACCCGTATATATATATATATATATATATATATATAGTGTGGTTTCCATGTAGAATAAGGTTTCTTGAGTTTGACTTGAACTTGGAGTAAATTTATCTCATAACCTTTTCTGCTAAAACACATTTATCTCTAAAGATTTGTTTTTATTTGTTTATTTAAATTTTAAATAAAAAATCTTAAATCTTTTCTTTCACTTTTAATTAACATATAATAAAGTATGGTAATTCTAGTTAATTATAATCACCTCTAGACGGTGTTATTAAGTAATATAGTTACCACAAAAGTTGTTTCCTTTAAAAACAAATATTTTAAAATTTATAATTAGTGTATAGTTTTTTTATAATAATATAAAAATTGTTCTTCTTTGAAAATAGTTTCGTGATTTTTGCAAGATATTTGACCGAGAAAATCTTTAAGTGGTGAATATCAATACATCTATCTTTAACGGTTTTGTATTTACTTGCAGATTTTTTTTTTAATTAAAGATTTAAAATATTTTCTTTCACTATTAATCTAACAATAATAAAGTATCGTGAATTATAGTTGGTATATATGGGTTTTTGTGTTTGACTTGGTGACTAATTAATAATATAAGAAAATCGTTTTGAGTAATTTTAGTTTACAATTTAGTGATATTAGATTAAGAAGGGATGAAAATATACACCTCAAAATTCAAAATTCAATTAAAAAAAATTGGGATGGGCTATGTTGTTACACGGATAAACACATGTCACCACTCAATTTTTTAATATATATATATATATGTGTGTGTGTGTGTGTGTGTGTACGCGCCGTTGATTTTAGTATTATGACCCATATATTAGAAATTTTAAATCCATTGAACCCATTAGATTTATCACACGTGTATTTCTTTAATATCGTGACCACAGTTTTCTTAGTAAATAGTTATAAAACTGTATACTTTATTCGATAATTTCCTTTCCTTTTTGATTACTCAATTTACTATTTATTATGTTACGGCAATGCTGTTGAGTGATTATTTTTTTTTTTAATGTATCCATTTTACATATGAATGTAGAAATATATCCTCCTAGAATTTAAGTAGTAAAATTGTTGATATTTAAAGAATGATGAATCTTTATCTAAATTCAAACTTGTTCCTATATTTTAAAAGAAGGATATTATTAGTGAGTTAATCTCATTTAACTTAATTTAAACTTTAAAAGGAAAATATTTTACTTATATAATGTATTATAAAAATATATTTTTATAAATCAAATGTGAAAAATATTTTTAAGAAAAGTTTTTTCGTCTCTATTGTTCTAGGCTCCAACACCCTGTAAAAGCTCAATTGTTAGGTCACTCACATTAGGAAATTGAATTCAGTATGAAATATTTCCTGTAAAAAGATGAGAAAATATACTTAAATTTGGTTAAAATTTTGAGTATGAGTTGCTACTTAATTAGCGTCATATAATGAAGCAACCAATATTTTTGACAATTTGTGGAGTGTAAATAATTATTAAGAAATAACATTTTATAAAATTTAGAGTAAATTATTTGGACTTTTCTAAGCTTTATTGAAATTAAACAAACGTCTCTTTCCGACTTTCAGAATATATATATCAATTTTAATTAAAAGATTTAACTTTTATATTAGTCTAATTTATATTCTTAACTGAACTATTTTTATTTGAAATTTTCAACAGATAAAATATTTATCTAGGCTAATGGAAAAATACCATAGTAGAAAATTGTTAAATTGGACGAAAGTATGTGGTGAATTTTAACTGATCTTTTTATTATTTAGAAAATATCTATCACCGAAGGTTTTGGTGTATTAATTTACAAGATATAACAATTTCTAAATTAAAGAGATATTTCTTTCTTGCACAGTTTTAATTTAATGAAAAATAAGGTAAAGTAAGTTCTAGTTGGAAAAATGGTGATGTGTCAACAATCTAAGTTTATATTTTTTAAAAATTAAATATCATATTTTAATTCTACTTTATATATTTTCTCTAGTTTTATTGTATAAATATTTTCTTTTGAAAGTCAAGTTCCCCAGAAAGAGTTTGTGCTATTTTAGCCCTAAGATGAATTTTTCAAATGTTATCAATTTGGATATCGATTTTAATTTTTAATATATATATATATATATATATATATATAGATGGTCAAATCTTGAGTAAATGGTGATTTTCTTTTTTTCTTGGGATAAATGGTGATTATCAATACATAAATCTTTAAAGGTTTTGTATTTACTTACTGATTTAATTTTTATACTAAAGATTCTAAATCTTTTATCTTCCAATTATTTGACAATCACTTTTTATTGGGATTATTGTGTAATAGAAAATCAAATATAAATTTTTTTTGTCACAATTAAGTTAATCATCTTTTTCAATTTACCATTTTTATCACCTGCAGTCTTTATTTTTTATCTTTTTCTTTCCTAAAAATTTGACCGAGAAAATATTTAAGTGGTGATTATCAATTCATCTGTTTTTAAAGGTTTTGTCTTTAATTGCTGATTTAAATTTTAAAGTTAAAATTTAAAATTTTTTCTTTCACTGTTAATCTAATGAATAATAAAGTATCATAAATTCTAATTGGTAAATTGGTGATCTTTGAAAGATTTCTTATTCCTAATAGATAACTTGTTTTTCTTTTAAGTTTGACTTGGTGGCTAAATAATAATATAAGAAAATCGCTTCGAGTTTGACTAAGAGGCTTTAAATAACCCTAAAGAAAAGTTTCTAAGAATATCAAGAAACCTTTTGATCTTGAGGAGGTAAAGCGTAGTCATACCACGCTTTGTGACGACAAAGATTCAATTTTTATGGAAGAACGTCCATAGAAGAAGAAAGTGATCCTTCATGTACCAAACCCATTACCGGATTTGCCAGAAGAGTTCAAGAAGAAGATTCAAGAAATGAGAGGGCCACAGCTTACATTGCTAATCCAAAAGAATTTGTTTCCCTCAAATTTGAACCCACAACACAATAAAGTTTCGCTTCCTCTGAATCATATCAAGAATCCTAGTTTCTTGTGCGAAAAGGAATCATTATCATTCAAGAAGAAGAACCATGCCCGTGACATGGAATTGATAGCGCCATCGCTTGCGTGTTGGAGAGGTGGGATTTGAGAAAGAGCTCTTCATATGTGTTGAGGTCAATTTGGATGAAGGTGGCTAAAGCCATTGGCAAAAGGTGGATGATGTGGTGCAAGTCTGGTCCTTTCAGTTTGGAGAACAACTGAAGTTGGCTCTCTTCTAATTAATTACTTTCTAATTATGACAAAAATTAGTTGTATATTCCTTTTCCTCTTGTAGGTGATTTCTTCCGTGATAAAAGAGCATTATATGAAGAACTGATTTGTTTAGTTCAAGTCACTATAGCATTTAGTGCATTTTCTCCACTAGGTTCTTTCAGTGAGAAGATCAGAACATATAAGCATCATTTCTCACTAAGTAACATGATCCAATATGCAGGAAAGAAAAAGAAAAAGGCGTGCCTTTAATATATTTTGTTCATGTGCTACTATTCCGATTTGAATGATGTTTTATCTTATATAAAGATATAGTATAAATTGGAATCAATAATCTTTATAGCTCCATCAGCTGCCAAGTGCCATTTACCATTACAATCACTTTCACACTCTTTCTAATTCTTTAACATATTCCACTTCTTTTCATTTCCTTTTTTTTTTTTTTTTGTGTGATCATGGCTTCTCTGCATAATTACTTACCATTATCCTTCTCTTTCTTCTTCCTTTTTACACATAATCACTGTACATTGTCTTATTTAATTTATTTATTAAAGAAAAAGAAGGCAAAAGTCGCTAATCTACTTCATCTGCAATTATACTCTCTGTGCATTGAAAGTCATTATTTTTATATCAAAAATCAAATCACATTTTCTTGTCATATAGAATTTTTTACTAAGAAAATATAATAGAAATGGCTGCATTCGTAATACATATCACAGTTGAAATAAATTCTCTTGAGAAAATTTGGTTAAAGGAAGTCTAATTAATCCATCCAAGTAAATATTTTACTAAAGGTGTGCTTAGTTGTGTTTTTGTTTTTTTCTAGCTTTAGCACTTAAAAGGTTTAACCACGGTTAGAAAAACTGGAGGTAATGTGTACGTAGTTAAATAATTGCATGCGGTTGTCCTAACCACTAAAAATATAGGAATTAATTGCAGGTAAACTACAAAAAAATTAGCTGTAGTTGTAGTATTATTTGTATGCAATTCAAACAATTTTGCTACGATTTTTCTTCAACGATAGGTAATAGAACCATTTCAAAAGTAACAGTTTTAACCACTGCTAATATGTTATTTTTCTAAAAGAAATATTTAACTTATATATTTAAATTTTTTTCTTACTTAATTGTGTATAAAAACCTCAATTTTAACTGATAAAATGAACAAAGCCATTGTCAAATTTCATTCACATTTGCAAATCATAGTCATCATACATTACATGGTTATATATATAACAATGTCATAATCTAAAAAGAGTTTTACAAAGTCCTAGATTTTATAATAACGTCCAAAACATGGTCATAAAGTTATTACAATCTTGTAGAGACTACTAATATTCCTAGTCAGATTAGTGTGAAGAAGAGTTTGCATGTCCGCTTGCATGATCATGTGGCTGAATATATGATATGGAAAATATAATATAAGACATAATTATCATTGAACTTCTAATAAAAATGAATTGTAATTATTTGATTAAGGACATTTATGGTGATGTTTGAAAGGGTGCAACTCAAGAGGAACTTGACCCTAACAATTTTGCAATATGAAACTCTTCATTGCATTGATCTTAGATTCCAAGTAGGTGACCTTATTTTCTAGTTGTGTATTTGTAGAATCAGATGAGTTCATTCCTCTATAACACCGGGATGGACATCCAAATACTTGATAAGAGTATGGAGCCAATCCTAACCATGAACAGGATCATAATGCTCTTGACCACCTAAAACAAACGCCAATAAATCTTGAATGGATATTGCTTGTGATGTGGACATTAGATTAGATTCAAATTCAATAATCTATTCCTTTGTTAACCAAATCAATTTGGGAAATGCAAAAAAAGAACAACACCAAACTAAAAACTATGTTCATAAACTCTGCACCAGTTACACAAACCAAATGTATCCAATTTAAATAAACAACCAACTACATTGATTGTTTTAGCCCCCTCGTCAATAAATGACCTAAAACCGTGTTTCTACGTAACAGTCCAAACTTCATTTCTATTAACTGGGCAACCACACTCCACATATTGGCAATACAAATAAGCCCATATCTTAGGTAGAGCAATGACAGATGGTAGAGCAATGACAACGGTGAGTGGACCAGCCGATTACAACATCCAAAGGTGACAGAACTCAATGGCATGGCAAAGGTGGACTAGGACTGATGGTGGCCAAAATGAACTCCCTTTCTCTCCCTCTGTGTAGTTGCGCTCCCCATCTTTCTCTTCACACGGCGTTGAAATGACTTTGCAAAAGGGAAGGGTATTTTTTGAAAGGTATAACCATGGTTATCTCAAGAATTATGGTTAATTAACTGCAGTTTTAACCAACTGGAATTAATGTGCTAAGACACTAATTGTATTTAACTTACAAACCACACTTAATGTCTCTTGCCTGTGATTTTCTTGCAATTAGTTTAGCCATGGGCAATGAACTGCAAGTAAATACAAAAATTTTGGAAGTGTTTCCAGTCTGACTCTTTCTCACGTGATGTTGACACTGCGTACTAAGATTAACTACATAGTGAATGTGGAATTGGCTCTCAGAAAAACTATTTATCGTAATTAATGGAAGTATTCAATTTTGTTTCTAAAAGTTAAAATAAATATGCTACTGTTAAGTAACTGCAGAGATAATGATATTTTTTGGGCTATGAAAAACAAATAGAAAAGAATTAAAACTTTTCCTTTGAAAATAGAAGCAAAAATAAGAAATACTTTATTATTATAATCATCATTTATTTTTTAACAACTCTAATCACTTTTAGCTTGTTTCATCTAGTTTCTTAATTAATATATTTTTTAACTAATTTAACGGTAAAATATGTCTTTGAAGAAAATATTCTTAAAATATCTTTGTATAAAATTTTGTCAATTATAGTTTTTTTTTTCATTTGATGTAGTACTTTTTATAATTTTTTTATTTAAAAAATATTTTTAATTTATTTTTTATGAAAATATCTTCCTTTACTTTAAGTAAATATTTTTAACTTAAAAAAACTCAAAACGAAGAATATTTTAGTACAAAAGATTTTGCATTGGACTCAAGTATATAATAATTTTATGAAAGAAAGTCTGTGTATAGTCGAAAAGTCAATAAAGCTAGATCTATGTAATTTACTCTATTTTATAAATTCTAAATGCTTAATAATTATTTACACTTTGGCAAAAATGTTGGTTTTTTTAATATATGTGGTAATTATGATGAAGTCAAAAACTACTCGAAGTTAAACTTAATCGTTACTTAAATCTCTGTTTCCTTTTCCCTCAATTTTGCAACAACGGTAATAATCCCAAGATTGGACACATGACTATCAATTAGGACTCCAATGAACAATATTTATATATGGAATAGAAAAGTTTTGTTATATTATTAATTGATCTCCAAGTCAAACTCAAAAATCATAGATTAATTACCTAGTAGGAATAGGAAAAGGACACCATTCTATATGGAAAGAAATTCTGATGGTGTATATATACATATAACTTGGTTACTACGAACTTTCATCTCAACATTCATTCTATTCAATTCGGAGCACTCCTTTCCTTTATCAATGAGAGAATTAGCAGAAGATGAAGAAGACATGTCACTCTTGAGCATGGATGACTTCAAAGATCTCTGCATGATCTCAGATTGCTATGCTTGGGAGGCATTGTTGGAAGTCTGGCGAGTTGCTTCTCTTAAGTTGCACCATGAAATTTATATAACCTGAAAGAAAATGTATCCAAAAATATCAAAAAGCCCTCAGATCTTGAACTGAGAAAGCGTACCTGTTTGAAGTGTAGTCATGCTACTCTCTGCAAATCCAAAGATTCTTTTTTTTTGGAGGAACATCAAAAGATGCAGAAATCGATATCACATAGAGGACCAAACCCACCTCCGAATTTGCCAGAAGAGTTCAAGAAGAAGATTGAGGAAATAGGAGAGTTTAGAGTCGAAACGTAGTCTGCTATTCTAAAAGAGTTTGTATTGCACAGACTTGAGCCCACAACACTATCGACTTTTTCTTCCTTTGAATCATATCAACAATCCTCATTTCTTGTGTAGAGGGGAATCACTATCATTCACAAAGAAGAACATGCCCTTGACATCATTTTGATAGAGCCACGCTTCACACCAAAGAGATTGTGTTTAGGGGTAAGATTTGACAAAGAGATTTTCGTATGTGCTGAGATCAAGCTGGATGAAGGTGGTTCAAGCCAATGGGCTGATGGTGAATGATGTGGTGCAAGTCTGGTCCTTTTGGGTTCACCAACAACTGTGCGTGGCTCTTGTGAAACTCACTTCTTCCAATTTAGTGATGAATAGAATCAAGTTGTTAGTATGCGTTCAGTAGTATATTGCTCTTCGTAATATGGGTCACTAACTTTTATTATATTAGTTTTTGTTGGAGTTCTGTTCTAGGTTTGAATGTTATAATCTGTTTATGCAAATCTCTCTGTTTCCAAGAATAATATTAATGAACATATATATGAAATGTAGGGAATGGCAGTAATGTGAAGTGAAGTATTTGTGTTGACTGAAAGGGAATGTGCAGAGAGTAATAAAATGGACAAACTAGATGGATTGTATGATCTTCAATGGCCGATCATCATGTAATGGATACGATTTCTGATTATTTTATTATGCTTGTCTGTGTAAGAGAGAGAGATAGAGGCAGTGGGCTATTTGAATATGTTCTATTAAGTTATTCAATCAAATTATGGCAAGTAGATTCCTTCACAAAACCATCAATATTCTCATAAGTTAGTTTCCTAAAAGCATGAAAATTATCTGTTATTTTTAAATTTATATAACCAATCTCCCCCTAAAATAGATTTAGTTATTAATTAATGAAAAAAATTATATGCTCTTTCTATATTTGTAAGATTTGACTTGGTAATTAATGACAAAGACAATCCCAGCCCTCTTATTTAGGAGAGTATAGAAGACAATCTACAACAATCTTCCTTCCATTCCAGTAACGAAATCTTCTTCTTCTTCTTTTTTTATTGGTTTCTCTCATTTAGGAGAGTACAGTGAACAATCTACAATAATCTTCCTTCCATTCAGGTGACGAAATCTTCTTCTTCTTTTTTTTATTGGTTTCTCTTTTTGGAGACCTAACTTTTTTTTCTTCGAATTTTTCTTCTCATGTAAAAATCTCATTCGAATCCCTTGAAGAATAATAGGATCATAAAGGGTATTTTTTTTCCTATTCTTGGCTCTGACACCCGGTAGGGAGAATGAGAAAGCCCAATTGGCTAGGTCTCACGTTAGGAAATTGAATTCAGTGAAAAATATTTCGGATAAAAAGCTGAGAAAATATATTTAAACTTGATTTTAAAAATAAATATTAGTTGCTTCATAATTAGCGTCCTACAATGAAATAAATAATATTTTGGATATCTTATAAAGTTGAAATAATTATTAAACATTACAGTTTATAAATTTAAAAGTAAATTATTTGGGCTTTTGTAAACTCTATTGAAATTAAACAAATATCTTTTCCATTGTCAGTCTATATATAGATTTTTACTAAAATATTTAAACTTTATTTTAAAAATATCTATCACCGAAGGTTTTGGTGTATCAACAAGATATAATAATTTTTAAATTAAAGAGATAGTTTTTTCCTCACAGTTTTAATTTAATGAATAATAAAGTAAAGTAAGTTATTGTGGCAATAAAACCTAAGGAGAGAAAGGCATACTTCCTAAATCATTACTACTATTTCTAACAATGACATGTAAATCTAATATAGCTAGTTTCCCAACTTATTGTCTATTGTTTGCGTAAAGTACTTTGACCAATACCATCTTTTATTCTACCGCAATACCCTTTATGTTGTTCCAAGTTTAAACTTCTCTATATCTTACACCCTATCTTCATTTTCATCATTACATTAGGACTTTGAAAACATAATTGTAGCATGTAATTATACATGATCACAAATAGGAAAAATAAATTAATCAAAATCTAATCTGATAAAGACGACATGGTTATAATGTGGTACTGGTTAAGTCAGAACAATTTCAACCCCCATAGTGTTTCAGAGTGTTTGCCGACAAAGAGAATGATAGTAATTTTTGTGTATAAAATTAGGGCTTCAATGCGTTATTTATAGATTTTTGTTTTAATAATATAATTAATTAATATTATTAAAATAAAATCCTTCAGAATCTTTAAAATGATTTCTTATTTAATTAATCAGAGCCCATTAAATCTCTCTAGGTAACAATCTCAAATTAGTAATCTGACGAGATGATTACTAATGCTCTTGTGTTGTGGGTTAGGTTTCTGCCCAATTGGTTTGTGGATAATCGAACCAATCACTAATTATCCGCAAATCAAAATAAAACTCGTTCCATTTATAGTTTACAAATTATAACATCAATTGTCTAATCAATAATGATAAGATATTAATTTAATAGAATAATTAATGCTAATCCATAAAATATTAAAATTATTCTAACAATCTCCCACTTAGATAGCATTAATTAAATTATTAGATTAATAAACGAATACATAATCAGGCAAAATAATGTTCACATGAACATATGGATATGTGTATATTTATAAACCATACAAAATTCAGAAGTGAAACTATACACAAAGATCATTGAAATCGATAGAGAATCAAGTGATATTGACATTACTATAAATAAGTTTCATTATCTAAATAGAATGGAATACAAAGTAACATTCAAGATGTCAAATTACAATTCAAAAGTCCCTTAAAAACTTAATTCTGACTCCCATTAAACCAAGGCTACATTAAAATTTTCAACAACTCCTATGTGAGTCACATGATTCTTAAAGACTCCTACGGGTAAGCCTATGGTCAACAGATCCGCCAACATATGTTCACCAGGAATGTGAACCAAATGAGTCTAAGATTCTGTAACCTTTTCTCTGACAAATAGGAACTTAACATTAAAGTGTTTAGTACGACTGGAGTTCCTATGATTCTGAGAAAAACCTATAGCAGATGAAATATCGCAGTATATGGTTAGAGGTCGTAATATAGAATTAACCAAATGCATGCCAGATATCAGTTTCCTCAACCATATGGCTTGGCAGGTAGCCTCATAACATGCGATATACTCTGCCTCCGTAGTCGAGGTGGCTGTTATTGATTGCTTACAACTATTCCATGATACAGCTCCTCTAGACATCATGAATATGTATCCAAAAGTGGATTTACGATCATCCATACAAGATGCATAATCAGAATCTGAATAACCCCTAATTTCAAGTTGCTCAGATCTCCTAAAATTAAGCATGTGATGTTTCATACCTTGTAGATACCTCATAACTTTCTTCGCAGCCCTCCAATGATCAGGACCAGGATTACTCAAGTATCTACCAAGTACACTGATAGCGAAAGCAATATCAAGTTGTGTGCATACTTAAGCGTACATAAGGTTGCCAATAATAGATGCATATGGAATCGTATTCATTTTAATTTTTGAATCTTTATCTTTAGGACAAGATGATCTAGACAACCTTTTACCTTTCTGTACAGGTGCAGCGCAAGGAGCGCAAGCATACATGTTAAATTTCTTTAGCACTCGATCTATATAGGTTGCCTGAGATCAACCAAGAGTGCCACAAGATCTATTATGATGAATCTGAATTCCTAAGATGAAAGAAGCTTCACCAAGATCTTTCATCTCAAAGTGGCATGACAAAACATGTTTGACCTCATTTAACATAGTCACTGAGTTACTAGCTAACAGTATGTCATCAACATACAACACGAGTATCATGAAGTTATCTCTGTCAAATTTCTGATAGATACATTGATCAACAATATTCTCTGTGAAACCAAGTGAAGTAATTATCTAATCAAACTTCAAATACCACTATCTTAAGGTTTGTTTAAGCCTATAGATAGACCTTTCAACTTGCACACTAAATGTTCTTTCCTTGCTTTAGTGAATCCATCAGGTTGTGTCATATAAATATCCTTAAGTAAAACCATTTAAGAATGTTGTTTTGACATCCATCTGATGAAGTTCAAGATCCAACTGTGCAACAAGAGTCATTACAACTCTGAAGGCATCTTTAGTAGATATGGGTGAAAATGTTTCCGTATAATCAATTCTTTCCTTTTGATTATAGCCTTTAGCTACAAGTCTGGCTTTAATCTTTCAACTTCACATTGGCCCCTCTTTTGTTCTTAAAGACCCATTTGCAACTAACGGGTTTACAAACATCTGGTAACTCAGTTAATTCCCATACATGGTTACGAGACATAGAGGACATCTCATCATTTATAGCCCCCAACCACTCAAATGAATGAGATCCTAACACAGCCTTGTCATAAGAAATTGGATTTGTGCCATCAACAACGTCTGACTCAAATTCCTGTAAGTAAACTATGTAATCTTATGAAATTGCAGGTCTACAAGACCTCTGTGATCATCTCAAATTAACGGCTGGTTCTCCTACATCAGTTATAGGAGCTTCTACTAAAGGATCAATCAGATTCTCAACAAGAATGTCATCTCTAATATCATGATCCACAGGTAGAAATGACAATGGTGATATGAGTAAGATGGTGTCCACACAATACAGGTTAATTATTCTACGAACACCACTCCTACTATCCAAGTCATCCTCAAAATAGAATGCTCTGTCAGATTCAATGACTTTGGTAGTGTGAGTAGGACAATAAAATCTGCATCCTCTGGATCCTAAATAATACCCAATGAAGAATCCACTAATAGTCCTAAAATCAAGTTTCTTGAGTTGTGGATTATAGGGTCTCACTTTTACTCTACAACCCCACACGCGAAAGTGCCTCAGACTAGGCTTCTTACTAGTAAAAAACTCATATGGTGTCTTTTCAACTAACTTACTCGGAACTTGATTCAGGATATAGGCTGTTATCTTAAGGGCATCACCCCACATAAATTTTGGCAACAAAGAGTGACTGATCATACTTCTGACCATGTCCATGAAGGTGCGATTATGTCTCTCAACAACTCCATTTTGTTGTGGAGTGTCAGGCATAGTATACTAAGCTTCAATTCCTTGCTCTTGTAAGAATAGAGGAAACGGTCTAGGGTTTCTCCTAGTTTCAATATACCTCCCATAATATTCTCCACCTATGTCTGATCTTATACTCTTGATTACCTTTCCAGACTTTAATTCAACGGTAGCCGTAAATGCCTTAAATGCATTTAACGAGTTAGATTTTTCATGCAACAAATGAATCCAGCCAAATCTAGAATAGTCGTCTATAAAGGTTATAAAATATTTGTAATTACCCATAGCAGTAGGAGTAATTGGTCCACTAATATCTATGTAGATCAATTCCAAAATAGTCTCAAATCTATTAGCCCCTTTCTTCCTTGCTCTAGCGGGAAGTTTTCCCTTAATGCAGTCAACACATGATTCAAAGTCAGAAAAATTTAGGTCATGCAATATTCCTTGTCTAACCATTCTCTCCAATCTCTCTTTTGAGATATGACCCAAATGTTGGTGCCATAACATGGAAGAGTTCTCATCAATTCTTCAGCGTTTGTGTTCAATTACAACATTAATTGATGCCACAGAAGTAGAATTTGAACAAACATTTGCATTCAAGCAATATAAACTATTCATTAATCTAATAGTTCCAACAATGACTGAATTAAAGTAAACATCAATTTTGCCATTTCCTTGCCAAAAGGAATATCCTTCTTTGTCTAATACAGAACTTGAAACCAAATACCTCTTTGAAAAAAGTACATAGACAACGTTATATAATGTTAAAGTATGTCCAAAATACAAGTTCAAAACTACAATTCCTATGCAATCCACTGTAGCTGAACTTCCTTCTACTCCCAAAATGGTCTTTTCCCTCTCATTTGGGCTCCTCCTATCTCTGAGCCCCTACAAGGAATTAGTTACATGAACAGTCGCTCTAGAATCCAACCACTAAGTGTCCATAGAGGTTTCAAAATTATTGGATTCAAGACAAACTAGAGCTAAGAGGGCAATTTTAGGAAAGATACCTTTTTTCATATGCTTGTACTTCAGTTTAAGGCATTTTGAGATCTTGTGGCTAGGCCTCTTACAATAATTTCAATCACCCTTAAAAACCTTCTTCTTCTAACCCTTATTCTTCTTATTATTCTTCTTGATCTTAAGGAATTTTTTACCATTAGGCTTGCCTCAAGTTTCTTTCCCTTAAGCTTTTTATTTCCAGCCTTGCTTGACAAACCATGAGAGATGTAGTTCACTGAATGACCATGTGAACTCGATTTCTTTAATGACTCCTCCTCTTGAGTCACGATGGACATCATCTGATCAACTGTCCATTCAGCTTCTTGCAAGTTATAGGTGGTTCTGAGAACCCCATATTCTACTGGAAGAGACTGTAGGACTTTGTAGACAAGATAACTCTCACCCAAGTCCACATTTAGAGATTTCAACTTGTTGAAGTAATTCACCAGCTTCATTATATGCTCGCGTACACCAGACACTCCGTCATAATGAGTGTTATCCAATAAGAAAATATAGTATGCCTTCTGCGTCTAATCGAACTTCTTGAACTTCTCACTTACAGCCTAAAGGTATTCTAGAGCAGTGTCCTTATCAGGAATATTTTGTCTGGTTGTCTTCTCAATAGTGTACTGTATAATCATCAGACAGATCATATTGGACTTATACCATTGCTTGTGATAAGCTCTGTTAGTAGCACTAGACTTAGCAGTGAGATATGCTGGTTTTGGTTCTCTCATGGCCAAATCCTCCTTAGAGATGATCAGGTACATGTTGAGGGACTCATGCCAGTCATCAAAATTCATCCCATTCAGAGTTTTCACCATAAATAGTTACTGGAACACGAAATCTGATGCAACAAAATTAGGAAACATTAATTATGTTTCAGAAACATAACTATAAAACAAGGTTTCCTTCACAAAATTCAGCTTATGCAACTGTATCATAAAGATGTTCATTATAATCTCACTAAAAGTTTTGGATTACAACAAATCAAGAAAGAAAACTCATATGTACCATAGATTTGACAATAAAGAGAAATAATAAAATGCATTCATGGTTTCCATATCAATAGGATATAAAAAACAATGAAAGCATTGGTTTAAAATTGTTGCTAACCATTCACAATTATATCTACTTCACAAAATTATATTAACAATGTCACACCGATAGGGTATGTCTATTGTTAACATAATAATATATATATACACACTCTCTAATGGACTTATCATAATATTTAGACTCATCCCTGATGATGGTAATTAAATTATTCTTAATTAAAGAAATTAAATTATAAACACTATATAAATTATTTATAAAATACATATCACGATGATTGGGCCCATGATAGGCAAGCACACAATCATTAGGTGCATGTGACCCAAAGTTACAACAAATTCCATATATAGTTTATTCCTTTTAAGGCATGTGCTTAAATTAGGAATAAAAATTAACAATTAATACAAAGAAATTAATTATAAGTTATTCACACATAATCAAGGAGAGTGAGTTGAGTATGTTGTTCCGTACTATGTCTAGTCTATAGATAAATTTTCTCAGATCAAAATACTTCATCTACACATTATTTTAAGGCCCTAAATCTTCAAAAAAATTCAAAAAACTCCTATTTTCAGGGCTCCAAAAATTATGAAAAAATCACCATAATTTAGATCAGGGCGAGTGGAGGCTAACTTCAAAATTTGAAGTTCATTTGACTGGCGGTGTGGCTGCATACGCCATCATGCACCGACGGTGTGCATGGGCCTCGCCCACGTGCACCTTCTTCAACCTCTAGCAGGTCAATTCGACCTGCTAGAAAACCCGCTAGTTTTCTACTCCTCAGTCTTCAAAACTGACACCGTTTCAATTGTCATTTCATGATCTTTAAAACCCTTACATAGGTTTTGCATCAATCTCTTCCAGTTAAGCCATATTTGAATTTGAAGTTTAAAATTTTTTTTTTGGTTTATCAATTTAGTTCGAAGATGAAGGGCTCACTGACGACGCAAAACAACAGTGGTTTTAAATCGTCGGCAACCTCTTCAAATGGTGGCAAGGAAGAAAAAGGGTTTCTTACCGGAAACCAAAGTTCTTGTCGGCGATGGATTTTTACGATAACATTAATGTTACCAAAAAAAAAATTAATGAACACAAGCGACCTAGTTGATTCTGATCGTGGTAACTATGATTGATTACCGAATAATAATAATAATAATAATACATGAATTTAAAATTTCATAAGCCATAGAAAAAATAAAATTTGGCTGACAAAATTTAAAGAATGAAATTTTTTAAAAAAATTAATCCATAAAATTGAAGCTGATGGAGACAAAATTCAGAGAAAGAAAAATTTCATAATCATAAAACCTGGCTCTGATACCATATGAAAACATAATTGTAGCATGTAATTATACATGATCACAAATAAGGAGAATAAATTAATCAAAATTTGACCTGATGAAGACAACCTAGTTATGATGTGGTACTGGTTGAGTTAGAACAATTTCAACCCCCAATGCCCAAAAGTGTTTCAAAGTGTTTCACAATAGAGAGAATGATAGTAATTTTTGTGTGTATAAAATTAGGGATTCAGTGCGCTATTTATAGAGTTTTATTTTAATAATATAATTAATTAATATTATTAAAATAAAATCCTTCAGAATCTTTAAAATGATTTCTTATTTAATTAATCAGAAAACTGAACCTATTAAATCTCTCTATGTAACAATTTCAAATTAGTAATCTGACGAGATGATTACTAATGTTCTTGGGCTGTGAGTTTGGTTTCTGCCTAGTGAGCTTATGGATAATCGAACCCATCACTGATTATCTACAAATCAAAATAAAACACGTTCCATTCATAATTTACAAATTATAACATCAATTGCCTAATCAGTAATAACAAGATATTAATCTAATAGAATAATTAATGCTAATCTAAAAAATATTAAAATTATTCTAACAGCATAATCTTAGCGTCATCATTTAATTCTTGTAAAATTGTATTTCAACCTCAATTATGAACTATAATTAATATTTAATATTAATTTTTACAATTTATCAATTAACAAACTTAGTTTACTCAATTGTACAAGAGCAAAGTATCAAAATAGTTGTCCAATTTTACACTAGTGACAATTTAATTTTTTACAAATTAGCTGCACAATTTTTACTTTGTTAATTACATCAAATATATTTTTTAATTATTCAAACCAAAGGAGAATGGAAGGAAATGATTAAACCTATCACGCTATGGGGCGCTAAAAGATGGAGCAGAACACATTGCTGAGTGGACTCTTTTTATAGCTTAATGTCATATGATTTAGTTACAGGAAATTTCTTTTTACATACGTTGCTTTTTGTTAGTAAATTTGACAGTAAAAATATAAAAATTGTAACTCAATAATACCAATGCTGTCAGAAATCAATTTCTTAGAAGCAGAAAAGAAATCTGAATATTCTACAATATATAAACAATTTTTTTTATAAATTTTGTTATTGATTAATGGAAAAAAATTTTAAGTGGTCTTTTTGTGCTTGTTGTTGGATTTTTAAAACCAATGCAAAAATTAAATATTTTTCATCATACAATATCACATTGTTGAAATTTTTTTTATTTTAAAATTCATTCATATATATCGTATTTTGATTAAAAATCTAAAAGAAACACTTAAAAAAATTATACCTGAAGCAAAAGTCCGGTGGAATATCTGTTTTTTTTTTTTTTTTCCTATACCTTTTGTTTACTGCTTTCTTAAGTGTATATTATACTTTTCTTCAAGATTAGTTAAATTGTATTTATTACTTTTTTATTTTAAAAAATATTGTGATGCTTATATTTAAATATATATTTGTATATATATATATTGTAAAAAGTTTTCTTTTATTTATTTCCTACGAAAAAAATCAAAGTTTGGCACAATATATTCCTTTTTAAAAAAATCAAATTACTTAGGTGTCTTTTCGTTATATTTAAAATAAAATAACCAAATTCTCACGTGAAAGATTAAGATATGTGATTGTCCTTATTTTTCTATGAAAAATCAAATCACAAATTTTTTCAGTAAAGGAATTCATTTTTATTGTCAAAATATATTAATAATGGATGCATACGTAATATATGTCGAAAGTTTTTCATGATTAATTGGCAGCAGGTCGAACCAGATATTTTCAAACAATTCATCCAAGTCAATGCAACTCCAAATCAAACTTGGAAAAATGACTGAATCATTATTAGTTTACTTAAATCTCCCTGTTTCCTTTCACTCAATTTTTCAACAACAGTAATAACCCCAAAATTTGCGACATGGTTATATCCATTAGGAATTCCAAACAACAATATTTATGTATGGAATGGGAAACTTTTGTTATATTATTAATCCCCTGGTCAATTTGGCCCAATGCTTCATGGAGGACTAAACCCACCGCTGGATTTTCCCGATGAGTTCAAGAAGAAAATTGAGGAAATTGGGGAGTCGAAGCTCAGTATGCTAATCCAAAAGAGTTTGTATGTTATAGACTTGAATTCACAACACAATCAGCTTTCGTTTCTTCTAAATCTGATGAACAAACCTTATTTCTTGGGCAAAGGGGAATCGCTATCATTCACAAAGCAGAACCATGCCCTTGATGTCGCTTGATAGAGCCATCGGTTTGCACCAGAAAGATCGATTTGGGGAGGTGGAATTTGACGAAGAGATCTTCCTATTTGCTGAGATTGACTTGGATAAGAGTGGCTTATGACAATGGGTTGAAGGTGGGCGATGTGGGGCAATTCTGGTCCTCTCAACTTTCACCAACAACTATGCATTGCTCTAAGCTTAGTATGCATTGGTCTGAGCTCAGTGTCCTAGACCCCTAGTCAATTTCTCCTAATGCCTCATGGATGACCAAACCGACCATTCGATTTTCTCGATGTGTTCAAAAAGATTGAAGAAATGGGAGGGTCAGAGCTCAGTATGCTAATCCAAAAGAGTTTGTATGTTATAAACTCGAACCCACAACACAATTGGCTTTCGCTTCCTCTAAATCAGATGAACAAACCTCATTTCTTGGGCAAAGGGGAATCGTTGTCATTCGCAAAGAAGAACCATGCCCATGATGTCATTTTGAGAGAGCCAATGCTTTGCACCAAAAAGATCATGTTGGGGAGGTCGAATTTGACAAAGAGCTCTTCCTATATGCTAAAATCAACTTGGATGAAGGTGGCTCAAGCTAATGGGTTGGAGGCGGACAATGTGGTGCAAGTCTGGTCCTCTCAGGTTTCACCAACAACTATGCATTACTCTGGTTAAACTCACTTCATTCAATTAATTAGTTTCTACTTATGATAGGAATTAATTGTATACTCCTGTTCCTTTATTTAGTGATGAATATAATCAAGTTGTTAGCATGTGTTTTGTAGTCTATTGCTTTTCATAATATGTTAGGAACTTTTATTAGTCAAGTTATGGGTTTGAATGTTATAATCCATTCATGCAACTATCTCTATTACGGATTTTAGAATAAATAATAAATTGTTTAAGTATTAACGTGCATATATATGATAAAGTATGGAATGGCAAAAATGTGAAGTATTCGTAATGTATTTTAAGAAAGATAAACAATGGAGTGCATATGTGTGACTGCCAAAAATAAACAAGTACTTATTGTTGGATATTGCAATGGCGTGTGATGAGTATGAAAGAGCATTAATTAGTAGCTACATTAGATATGTGTTGTGTTGGAGCTTTTTTCACTTTGTTTTGGACTGAGAAAATGATATGTGTTGTGTTGGAGCTTTCTCACTTTGTTTTGCGTAAAGACAAATAAATTAAAGAGACGAAAGTCTTTGAATCAAATATTTAAATTAAAATAGATAAATTTTTACAATTTAAAAGGTGAATATTTATAAATTATAGTATTAAATCAAATATATAAGATAAAATTACATATAAAAATTATAATTTTAAAAAAGTTAAAATAACGATTTAATCCCTTAATTTTATCTATCATTTTAATGAAATCCCTTAAATTTAAGGTGTTTTAAAATAGTTCTTTAAATTTTTAAAACCTCTAACAAAAAAATTCTTTTAAGTGAATTTCGTCAAAACTTTAATGAAGTTAATTTTAATGTTGGTTTGGCAAGTACATATATTATTTAGTTATAATTTACAAGATGATTTGACACCTAATAACATTTTACATAAATTTAAAATACAATGAAGTGTCAACTCCGTTTGGCTCTGTTTTGTGCTCTGCTTCATTGTGCTTGTGCTTCCCTTGGCTTTTGCTCAATTGAAGGTTGGATTTTATAGGATTATTGCAGTCTTCTAATCTCTTGACGATTTGTTTGATTAGAAGTGTCTCATGTTTGCCGCTTAAGTCGACGTCATGGTGTTGCACGTAAGAAAAACAGTAAAGCCAACAAGCTTCATCTCACTTCGAGACCATTGTCTCTGTTTCAGTGCAACAAATAAGGTCCAAACATCATCGTCTAGGTATGCACCCCGCCTTCTTATGGTTCTGAAATTGAGAGATCTACATTTTTATACTACCCACAGTTTCTGATGCCTTGATTGTCTCCTACAACATTACTTAATTATTCTCTCTCAAAACCTAGCCATGAAAATAAGAGTATTAATGGTTTGATAATTTTGAAGTATTACCATTACAGTAGATGTTGGGATTAATAATTCATCAATTACAATTTCATTAACAATGAGCAGTTGGATTGGGAGAAAGAGATCGGGGAATGTAGTTGACGAATTCGCCATGCACGACGTGCAACATTCGAAGGAGGAAATACACACAGGATTGCGTGTTTGCAAGCAATACGGCTCAGATTCTGAGAGAGCTTAACGCGGCGCAGCTGGAGGACGGACAGTAAGAAGAAGTCTGGTTCAAGATTACTGCTTTGGGAATGAAGTCTTATAGAATCCAACCTTCAGCTAAGCAAAGGCCAAGGTAAGCACGAGCACAAAACAGAGCCAACCGAGCTAACACAATGATGAATTCGTTCTTTTTTAAAAAAAAAAAATTATGTTAAATATTAATTGGGTGCCAAATAATCTCATAAATTATAACTTAAAAAATACACGTGATTGTCACATTTGCATTAAAATCAAGGATGTTAAAGTTTTAACGAATTCAATTAAAGGATTTTTTTTTGTGATGTTTTAAAACCTTAAGGGATCAATTTAAATCACTTTAAATTTAAGGGACTATATTGAAATAGTAAATAAAGTTAAAGGACCATGTCACTATTTTAACCTTTTAAAAATATAAGGGGTGACTACACCCTTAGATCCATCCCTGGACAGAATGTGATATATTGGAAAAATTAATTGGATGGGTTGTATCTTAGTTATTCAAATCTATATAATTTAATCATAAACAATTATTTGTTATAAGGTTCTATATAAGTATTCAAATTTTAATACAATGAAACTATTAGAAGTGGTCTTTTAAAATTTTAAATTCTTCAAAATAAAAGTAACACTTCTGGAAAATTGTTTTGCTTTTCTTAGTTTTATAAACAAAATCTTAAAAATTCTTTCATGCTTTTTCCATTGGATTTTTTTTTTTTGGTCCCATTCGTAGCATAAGCATATTTAAGTTACAAATATGGAGAGGCAAGAACAAACATTTTTTTCATTTTAAAATTTTGTGCAAAAAAACTTATCAGATAATTTTTTTCATTTTATTTTCATGAATTGTTCTTAAAGGCTTGGATGGATGCCCAGGAGCGGAGTAGGACTTTTTAAATTTTTAACTTTTATATGTTATTTTAGCATATATCTTTATTCGCTTACTTAATTTATAAGAACTCACCACCTTGTTTTCTAAGAATTTATTCCCCTTACTTCATAATTAGAAAATAATTTTTGTCTCTTAAACTAAGAATTTTAATATTTAACGTTGTGCTTAAAGATTCAATTTTATAGAGTTCAAAAAATTTCATCTACCCATATTTGGGCGATGAAGTGATCATTTCTTAATACTTGAGTTATAATAAGCACAACGGCCTTGTTAGGCCCATTTTGCTTTTTAGTTAGTCCCAATAATTTGATTAGACTACTTTTTTGCTAATCTCTTCTTGAACTAAACACAGACTTGAAATTAATGAATTGAAAATTACCACTTGATTTGTCTCAAGGTCTATGCTAAACCTTAAACTGGAGGCTATCTCATTAAAATCTCTATAGGGCTGTATAAAAATCCATTAGTATATCCATATAGATAAAAAAAATGCAAAAATAAGCGTACCTCTAACCATTACTTTCAATTCAAAAAATTACACACACACATGCACACATTAATGATCTCTTCTGAATCTCTTTTTCTCATTATAAGATGGTGTAAACTGAAAGAATTTGTTAGAAATGAAGTCAAGGAACCCATATATATAGGAAGAAACTGAAGAGTCTCAACCATCATGGAAGTTGAATTTTATAGAGATATGGAATATGCTAAAGATCATGTTGCTTTGAAATTCCATACAAAATTGGACCACTCATGAACTTTATGGGAAATATCTTTTGGAATGTTAGTTATGTTCTTAATTATGTGGAACTAACAAACCCATAATGATTAGATCGTAATAGAAACCTTAACATAAACTATATAAAGAGGAAGAGACCAAACAAAATGCCTACCATTAATTATAAATCCATTGGAGTAATTGAGAATGTGCACCTAAGTAGCAAACATATGAGTCAAAGAAGGTGGATGTCACACCCCAACTTTCAAAGTGCAACCGGCACAGATAACAGGAATAACCTGTTTCTGTAAGTCTAACATAATGTTTTCTTAACCGAATTGTAAATCATACATAATAGAAATTCATGGAAATTCGTTACCAAGTATATTCACATTCATATATTTTGTAGAAATTTAGGCAGAGTCTACTCTGTAATTGAAACCTCCTGAAATTAATACAAATATCTGCTAAAAACCTCAATATCTAGAAAAGAGAGCTCAACTCTCAAATCAATCCAAAAACAACTACATCACAATAGGGGAATAGAAAATTTACCTGTGGTCATACATACTCATTTAAAATTATTTACATCTTAACAAATTACACTATTACAAAAATATAAAATCCCAACAAAAAATAGGGAATCAAATCCTTAGCAATACCAATAGGGCTCTTCTAGCCCTCCTGGTAAGTAAACTGTTTTTGGTGATTGCTAGAAATTAAGTAAAATATAAATGAGTAGCATTCTAGTAATAAACTATTATAATACCTTTTAAACTGGTCAGTTCTCTGTAAATCATCATTTAAAACCTTATCATATTAAGCCATAAACATGCAATATAATAATAACGGTCATAGATTCATTCCATGGAAATTAAATCAGTCAGGGGTACATAGCCCTTAGAAATCACATTTATCGATTGAGGATCCACTACTCTCGAGAAAAACTTTCTCAACAGTCAAGGGTACTTAGCCTTTGGATATTTTATCATCGGTTAAGGGAACTTAGCCTTTGGGTACTTTTATCATTGGTCAAGGAAACTTAGCCTTTAAGTCACAAGCTCATGCTATTTACACATCTAGTGCCACTTTTCATACAATCTTCTTTTTCTATGGTTTTTGCATGGCATCACATGCAAATCATAAGTCATAATTCATTTAAAAGACTAACAAGTCTAGCAAACTATGCTACCATATAACGATACAACGGTAATCATACAGTTGGAAGAGTTACTGCTTACCTGGTGTATGAAATAGATTCCTTCTATTGGTTATAAGATATTTCACCCAATAATTCCTATATCACAAAAGTACAATTTCCTCAATTCCCATCACTAATACACTTAATTTAGGCTCATTATAATGTCTGTTAACAAATTTATAAATGGAAAAGATTTACCAAAAGTAACCAAATATCTACAATTCTCATACTATCTCATAACATCAATTCAACACATAATCTCAATTAAAAAGAATTTTTCTTCTTTTAATTCTTCATATTTCCAATACTAGATTCATGTCCAACTTCCTTATCATCACTAAAAACAAGTCTTATCTCATGCTCCTTGGTTCCACCACATAACTTACTCAGGTTTTTCATAAATTTAAATTCACTTCCTTATAAACTTACTAAATTTTTAATTTCATTCTAGATTTCCCTACTTTAACCTTCAACCAAGCCTAACCATAAAGAACAATAGGATTTCATTTCATAACCATTAAAAGTGTTCCTATAATACCAACTTAAACCCATAAATTTCCAGAATTCTACAATTTTCTGTAAAACCCCAAAAATTTGGAAAATTTTCAGTTTAGTCCTTGGATGAACAAATCTAAAAAATGTGCCTAAAAACATGCTTCCAAGGCTTAAATTCAATGGGAAAGGATAAAAAATTCAACTACCATATACATTTTCATGAAAAGCTAAACAAAACTCACAAAATAACTGTTGAAAATCGCTCACTACAGCTGCCAACAAAAGACGCTGGAAAACGAAGGCTGTTGCCGAAAACTACAAGGCGTGGTGGTTAGAAACTCATTGCTGGTGAGGGAAGGTGCTGTCGGAAGCTGGGACGTGGCTGACCATGATGGAGGAAGGAGAAACAGAGAGGAAGAGGATAAGCATTTTGCAGAGGAAGAAAATAACGGAAGAGGAAGAAGAAAAAGTGAGGGCATTTTAGTCATTTCACTTGCCAGGAGGACACATGTCAACACCAAAAAAATTTTTGAGGGAGAAGGAAATGGGTCTCAAACCTGGGACATCAAACTTTGGGACACTATGAGCTTACCACTAAACTATAGCTCATATCTAATTAATAACATGCATTATAAATATTTATACGTTGACTCTTACTAAGAACAAAAATTTTGCATCATACTTGGCAAGTGTTACAGTGGAAGAAAGGGAGACTAAAAAAATATAAAGCCTCTTTCTCTTTCTCTTTTCCCACATCGAACTTTTCAACTTCAAAGGAGAGGACAAGCCAGGAATATCAAGCACATACATCAGTAAGAACGAACGTGGCACGAATACTAGCCAAATGAACATATAATGTTGGACAAACATTGAACGAATAATAAGTAGAACGAACGAATGAACAACATCATGAACAAGAAGATTAGGCTGAACAAAAGAGAAGACGAGATCAAACATGGCTGAACATAAACAAGGCCTGGCTACCGATAACAAGCATGGATAGTGATGTACGAGCGAAGAAGATAATGAGTCTTCCTCCTTCTTTGACTATTCTAGGCATCTTCAATCTCTAAACTAGGGAATAGATGTGTTAAGTATAATAATGGTTATAGAGGCAAATATTAAACAAAAAAATCAAATAGGAGGGCCTGCAAACCCACTAGGCTGGCTTGTTTAACCTATGAGTTAAAAAAGTCAGGCTACTCTCATCTTACTACAAACCTCTTACATAGAAGTCCCCTTCTCAACTCACCATTTTGATGGGTTAAACAAGCCTGACATGGCATTTTGATGGCTCCACATTTTCTTATTGTGAAGAAATTGATTTTATTGACAAAATATAATAGTAATGGATGCATTTGTAATATATATATATCAAAATTGATCATTTAAATAAAAGCTATATAATTAATTAGTCAAACTTTTTCAAAAAGAAATCCTTCATAGATGAATTGGTAGTAAGAAGTCTAATTGATGGCTAGACCCCCACACAATTGAAAAAAGCGTCCTAGTTATCTTGCAATATTTTATGATCTAATATGTATGTATTAATTAATTGACATATTCAGCTGAGTTTCTAAAATTAATATATATATATATATATATATGTTGCTTTTATGTAATTGCAGGGATAATTATTAATATTATTTTCCTATGAATTGCAAATAGAAAATATCTAAAATAGAAGCAAAAAGAAAAAAAAAAGTTTAGCCTGTTTTTTATTCAAGCTCTTATCAAATTTTTTAATCAACCTATCAGGCATGACGAATTTTTGGAAGTCATAATCAAGTCTATTTATTATTTAGAACTTATAATACTATATATATAATTGATGGTTCTTGTACGATTTTATATAAAGAAGTTATAAATACAAATTAGTTATCCTACTAGTATAAATCCTTTGAATGAAGGGCACTAGTTACTATTTCCTTAATAAGATTTCTATGTCATATTAATCTATTGTTTTATGTATAACCATCTTGAATTAAAAATGAACCAATCTTACTATTAAATTGATATTTTACATCTTCTTTATCAAGATAGTTTTACTTTCAATATTTTAAATCTTAAGTTACATTCTTTTGATAACAATTACTTTTAAAAAAATAATAAGTTTTCCTTATTAAGAAAATATTTATTCAAATTTCTTGAGCTTGGGTTGGGCTTGACCTGTTTTAAAAAACATGCCTTTCTATGGAAGCTTTCTTTCATTTGGGCGTTACTTTTTTAGGTCAATTCTATTGGATTGAACAAATTTTATAAGTTATAATCATATCTTGTTTGAAAGTGCTATTAATTATATTATATGGTAATGTTTCAAACGTATTGATGCGATTTTAGTTATTCTATTTTAAAATATGATATTTATATAACATAAAGAAAAAATAAATAATGTATAATCACATTCACTATAATAATTAAACACTCCTTAATAAACGAGATTTTAAAAATAACTTATCTTTTAATAGAAAAAAATTTACATGTAATACCTTATATCTTTATTATGTTATTCTTTAATTAAAACATGACAACTATATGATTTTTTTTTAATTATATCAATTATGACACATGTCTGATTATTGTAAATAACTCTATAATTTTTAAATTAAATTATACACTTTTTATATTATTATTGATTAACCATATACTTGCCATATGTTAACAAAAAAAAACTATCAGTCAAAATATACATAATAAATTGTATCTAGGTTTAATTCTTTTCAAATGACCAAGGAAAAAGGTTTAATCATTTTTCAATTAGATATATTAAAATTAACAATTACCAATCAATGATTTTCTTGCCCTAAAATCCAAGAAGTCATGTAATAATTTATTCACAATACATGAACACAAAGTTAGGAGATATTAAGATATATAAAATCTGACTTGATGCTGAAGATAACATAATGTAATCTTATAGAGAAATATCAACTCACAATACTCAAGAGAGAGATCTCAGAGTAGGCAACCACCAGAGAAAGTTATCGTCACAATTCTAATTAGGGCTTACGTTAAAATAACTTATAGGGTTTTATTTTAATAATAATAATTAATTATAATAAAAAAAACCTTAGATATATATTAAAATAGTTTCCTCTTTCATTATTTGAAAAAGGAAGCACATTAACTCTCTCTTAGTAATTAACTCTTTATTAGCAATTTCATGGGATAATTATTAATTCTCTTAGGCTGTAAGTTGTGATATCTACCCAATGGATTTATAGATTATCTAACCCATCATTGATTACCCACAATGAATATAAATCCAATCCATTCTTAATTTATCAATTATAATATTAATTGCCTAATTAGTCATAACAAGAAATTAATCTAATAACATAATTAATGTTAATCCATATAATATTAAAATGTTCTAACAAGATCAAGAGATAAAGAAAATTAAAACTCAGGTGATAAGAATAAGCAAGAATTGAGAAAGATGAAAAATGGGTAAATATGTTACAAATAATGGGAAGTATATTTTAATTATTTCATATAATTAAAATTAAGCTTAACTATTAATTTAGAGTACATGAAATTTATCACAATCACTAACAGCTGAGGAGCTTAGTGAGTTTTCATGGATTAATAAGAAGGCATTTTATTACTGAGGGTATTCTTAAGTTATCCTAGTTATTATATTTTTAAATAAAAATATTATATAATAAAATTAGAAAGAAATTATATAGAATAGAATTTTAAAAAATGATATTTAAGATTTAAAAAATTAAAATTAAAATTTCTTAACCAATCACCTTTTTTCCAACAATAATTTACTTTGCTTTACTTTTCATTAAGATAAAACTATGAGGAAAAAAAATTATATCTTTAATTTAAAAATGATCATATCAATCTTCAAGTAGATGCACCAAAGCCCTCGACGAAAGATATTTTTAAAAATAATAATAAATTTTGTATTAAAAATTTACCTTACAAATTTTAGTTTAAGTTTTTTTGACAATAATATCTTCTATTAGCTTAAATATATATTTTAAACTTTAAAATTTTAAAATAAAGAACATTTAAGTCAAAATCATTTACATTGGACTCAAGTATATATAAAATAATTATTTTAAGAAATATCTGTGTTTATTTTGAAAATTGAACAGAGATCCGTGTAATTTCAATAAAACGATACTCGTATAATTTACTCTATATTTTATAAACTGTTAGTGCTTAATGATTATTTAGTTAAAATTTGCCTTACACATCTAAATTAAAGTTTTTTGACAAAAATATCTTCCATTAACTAAAATAATTTATTCCATATAACAGTGTAATTTATTCTATGTGATTTTATAAACTGTTAATGCTTCATAATTATTTACCATTTATCATATGCCAAAACCGAATGTAGTAAACATGAAGCAACTGATAAATATTTTTTTAACAAATTATTGGTATATTTTCTTAGTTTTTAAATCTACGCCTCCAAAGTGGCCCACCAAATATTTTAAATCAATTATTCATGGAAGTCAATATTAATTAATTAGTTATTTAAAATCTCCCCTAGCTTCCTTGTGCCTCAATCTTGCAACAACGACAATAAGGAGACATGACTATCGATAAGTACTCTAAAGAACAATACTCGTACAAGGAATAGGAAACTTCGTTATATCATTAATTAGTCGTACTTAGTCAAATTCAAAAGTCATACATTAGTCTTCTAATTGGAATAGGAAACCTTTTTTGTATGGAAAGTTCTGAAGGTATATCTCGAAAACTTGGTACTACATACTCTTATAATTTTCTTTTGTGTATAAGTGAAGAAGAAGATGAAGACGACGAAGAAATGTCATTTTGAGCATGGATGATGTCACATTTCAATATCTGGAATATAACAGGCACAGATAACAAGACTAGCCCATCTCTGTAAGCTTAAAAAGTTGATTTATTAACTAAATTGAAAATCATACATTATGAAAATTCATTACCAAACAGATTCACATTCATATATAATTTGTAGAAATTTTGGCAGAGTCTCCTCTGTAACTGAGACCTCCCGAAATTGTTACAGATATTTGCCAAAACAATAATATTCATAAAAGAAAGCTAAGCTCTCTATTCAATCCAAAGACAACTACAACACAATAGAGGAGTAGGGAATCTACCTGTGGTCATACATATTCATTTACAATTATTTACATCTTTAACCAATTACATTGTTACAAAATACACCCAACAAAATAGGGAAATCACATCATCAGCAGTACCAATAGGGCTCTTTCAGCCCTTCTAGTCAGCAAACTACTTTGGTTGACTGCCTGACATTAAGTAACATGTAAACGAGTAGTATTCCAATAATAAATCAATAATACCTTTTAAACTGGTCAGTTTTTGGTAAATCATGATTTAAAACTTTAACAATTTAAGCCATAAATATGTGATAAAACAATAATGGTCATGGATTCATTCCATGGAAATTAAATCGGTCAAGGATACATAGCCCTTGGAAATCACATTTTAACAGTTGAGGATCCACAGTCCTCGAAGAATCTTTCTCATCGGTCAAGGGTATTTAATCCTTATATACTTTTATCAAATGGTCAAGGGAACTCAGTCCTTGGCTTCTTGTTAAAAGACATGTAAAAACCTTCCTTTTTATTCAAAACACGGTTGGCTCAGAACCTAGATTCAAAGGAGGACTATCAAAGACATCAAGTATTGGTCATAGACTTGTGACCCATGCAGTTTAATCATCTATAGAGAGCACATAGCTCTTGGGGTAAATCACTATGGGTCGAGGGTATGTATCCCTCAGGTTATTCACTATTGGTCGAGAGCACACATCCCTTGGGATAAATTACCCATGCGGTCGTGAGTCGCAAGCTCACACTAAAACCTCCGTCTTATAGTGTCCTCCATAAATTTAAGGAACTGTCATACATGAGTTTTCCTTTTTTAATATCAATGCTGTCAAAATGAAATCTTTGCGATCTCTAGTAAGATAATACCTTTTTCTATACAATCCTCTCTTTTTATAGTTTTCACATGGACATCATATACAAGTCATAAATCATATTATGCTACCATATAACAAAAAAATAGTAATTATACGGTTAGAAGAGGTACCACTTACCTGGTGAATGATTAAGCTAAAATAACCTTATCTTCTTCTCTTAGTTATAAAATAGAATTCACCAATAATCCCTATAACACAAGAATATAATTTCCTCAATTCCCATCACTAAAACATATCAATATAAGTTCATTCTAGTGCCTCTTAACAAATTCATCAAGCAACCATAACTTGCTCATATCAATTCCCATCATATTTCCATTACTAATCTCACATTCAATTTCCTTATCATTACTAAAACCAAGCCCTTGCATTCATGGCCTAGAAACTTACTAAATTTTCACTTTAGTCCTAAATTCTCATACTTTCACCTTCAACCCAAGTTAAACCATGAAGAATAGTAGGGTTTCATGTCATACACATTAAAAGTGTTCTTATAAGACCAATTTAAACCCATTAAATTCCAGAATTCCACAATTTTTTGTAAAATCCCAAAATCTCAAAAATGTTTAGTTTAGTCCCTATTAAAACAAATCTCAAAACCTTACCTAAAGACATGCTTCCAAGGCTGAAACTCAATAGGAAAGGGCCGAAAATGCTTCTCCTAATATCATTTTCATGAAAAATTGATCAAAACTCACCAAAATCTATTGCAAAAATCTCTCTTCCTCGGCTGTCATGGAACCCGCCGGAAAACGCTACTGTTGCCAACAACTGCAGATGGTGGTGGTCAAGAAAGCATCGCCGGTGAGGGAGGAAGCTAGCCAGAGGTGGTGGTGTGACTAACCATGGCGGTGGAAAAAGCAAAACAAAGAGAAAGATGAAGAAGCTTTCTAGAGGAAAAAAATGATGAGAGAGGAAGAAGGAAGGGAGGGGTATTTTGATAATTTTGCCTAGGGGGACATATGTCAGCACAAAAAATTTTCTGAGGAAGAAGGGAGCTACATCTCAAACCCAGGACATCAAACTTCCACTACCATGTCTTACCACTAAGTCAAAGCTCATATCTGATTAATAATAAACACCATAAATATTTATACTCTCACTTTTGCTAAGAACAAAATTTTCATCATATTTTGGCAAGTATTACAAATGACTTCAAGGATCACCCTATTAACCCCAATTGCTCTACTTGGGAGGCATTGTTGGAGGTGACATGAGTTGCATCTTAGCAGTTGCCTTAAGAAATTTTAGAAAACCCGAAAGGAAGTGTTTCCTTTTCTAAGAAGACTAAGAAATTCTCATAAATTGAACAGAGATTGTGTACGAATTTGAAACATAGACACGACGACAAGGATTTGATTCTTTTAAAGGAACATTTAAAGAAAAGGAAATTAATGCCACATAGAAGACCAAACCCACTGCATGATTTACCATAAGAGTTCAAGAAGAAGAATGAGAAAATGAGAGGGTTTGACTTGAGTCTGCTAATTCAAAAGAGTTTATATTCCACAGACTTGAACCCACAACACAATTGGCTTGCTGAGAAATCTTTCAGGCAACAATGTAGCAATTCTCAATGATAGGGAATTTTCCTTGGTTCCTAGATCCTCTGTTCTAGTCACCACTTCATTGGGTATGTTCAGATGCTTTGGGGCCCGAACCAACTACAACTTCAAAGCATTAGTCAAAGAAAACGCATCACTAAAGATTGTGGTGGACTAAAATGAAACTTGGGAGGTGCTACCTTGGTAACTTTGGTGGAGTTCGCCATTGGAAACTCCAACATGAACAAGGATTTCTATGTTGCTAGCCTAGTGGACAGTTACAATGTTTTGCCCTTATTTTTTAAAAGAATGGTTTGTTGTATGGACCCTATGTCTCCTCAGGCAATTGGAAAGTCAGTTGATGAAATCGAGTGAAACCTTATGCCTTCTAAGATTTTATCCAATATCAGTCCATAGCATTTAAAATAAATTCAGGTTTCAATAACCTACTTTCAATCAAATTTTCAAAAATTAAAATGAAAATTCTTTTTAATAAAATTATAAAAATATAAATTAATAACCTATAATCTAAAAAATACTTTTTTCCTTGATAATTTCATTCTTATTTCAAAATAAAAAAAATAAGAAATACAAATTTCAAAAATTCAAAAGACATAAATCATAAAATCCTAAAATCATATTTTCATAACAATTTCACTCTTTCTAAATTAAGCAAAAAAGTTCAAATTTCAAAATAAAAAATATAAGTTCAAAAATCCTAAAAATCCCTTTCATCAATAATTCCTTTAGTTTTTCAAATTTAAAATAAGAAAATTCCAATTTCAAAAATCTCTAAAAACATGAAATCAAAAAATCTTAAAATTACTTTTCCTTTAATAATTGTTTCCACTTCTAAAGTTGAAAGAAGATGAAAAGAGCAAGAGAATGATATCCAGTTGACTTTGTAAATTAAAACACACAAACAAAATTTTCATCTCATTTTATTTATGAAAATCTATTTGATTTCTACTATCTTGTTCTTCTTATAAAAATAAAAATTACCAACTAACTAACATGTCATTTTACTCAAACTATGTGGACTTTGATCCTTACAACTGGGTACATAGGTCCTAAACTTTCATCTTAGGTTAAGTTTTCCTTTTATAAATATCCATTTGTTCATTTTCATTATATTTTTTTGTTTTCTCTACTAATGTACAAGTATTTTGATTAAGGTAATTGAGATATATTTAAGGTCATATTGTTAATTTTATTTGACTAGTTTAGGTAATTGTTCTTATAGATAGGTATTGTAGGGTACTTAATACCTTCTTCATACTCAAACAGATTTCCGAACACATCTTTATTTTCATAGATCACTTTGCCTTTTTTATTTATTTTAAATTGCTTTTCTAGAATTTTTCTTTAAATATTTTGGTGGCAACTTCTAAATAAATCACAGATTCTTAAGCTAAAGGTACAAATTCTTCAAAGAGGCTAACTTCTAGATTAATAGGTTCTTAAATTTTCTTAAATATATTTTGAGTTTTCATTTCTTCTCTATATATGCACTCAAATTTGAATATTTGCTATGAAACCATTTGAGAAATACATTAGCAACTCATGTAGAAATTATACTTGATCTTTTTACCCCTTTTTTTATTATTAGGATTAATAATAGGTAAAATCTATGCGCAACTATAAAATTAGTTGCATCGGTGCAATCATTACATGGCACACTAAAAGGAAGACACGTGGTAATAACATGTCATATTATGCTGATTGTATGCCAACTTAAAATACCTTGTTGTTTCTATATTTTGACCCCATTATTTTTAAATTTTATTTATGAGACCAAAATTCTTTTTAACTTATAATTACTCTCTTCATATTTTATTTTTTAATAATCCACATAGAAATATTAGTTTATAACTTTGTTAACTCACCTTTGTACTTTTTTTATTTTTCCAATAACTCAACAACTTTATAATTTTATTCTTATTTTCAATTTATGAACTAATATTTCACAAGGTCACTAAAAAATAAAAAATAGAGGGGATAACTTAATAATTAAAAAAAAAAATTTGGTACACAAATAAAATATAAAAATATTGTAGTCAAAATATAAATAAAACAAATCATTTTGAATTGGCATACAGTCAACATATTTTGACATATCATTATCACATGTCTTCTCCTAAGTGTGCCGCACATTAATTGCACCAGTGTAACAAATTTTGTAGTTGTACTATATATGGCACCTTAATAATATTATTCAAAATATAACAAATATATGAAAGTGCAATCAAATACATAATTTATAATCAATTTCTAATTAATTATTCTAATGATAAATATATTAATTGAAAATTGCTTTTCTCAAATTGATCCCTATGAACACGACATTGTTTTGCCTTACAACTAAGATTCTAGAAAGCAAAGGTGATTTGGTATTCAAGTTCCTTTGGTGAATGATTTTTAGGGTGTTTAGTTTAGCGTTCGAAAGGTTCAAAAGCTCGTTTGCATACCTAAATGAGCGTTTGCCTTATAAATATTGTCGTGTGCTTTTGCATATAATGTTTTTCTAAACTCAATTCTACTCTCCAAATTTCCGTTTGCGTAGAAGTAAAAAATAATTGCTTTTGGGTTGAATGAACTATATAAATAATAAAAAAGTAATTTTTAATAAGATGTTTTCAAACATAAATCACGATGGTGTAAAATCACGTTTGACCAAAATTAATTTTAAAAATCTAGTTAACTCAAAATCACATTTACCCAACGTTAATCCAAACATTAGTGGCTAATGTTGGATGTTCAGCCTATGTGTGTTCTCACTGGACATATATGTAGTTAATGACGTGTGTGCGAGCATAATTTTTATGTTATACAATATGCATAACAAATAACAACACACTAGTAAATGTTTAATTGTTCTTTTTAGAAAAATAAAAAAATGTTGATTTTTGAAAGTATTTATTTCAAAGCTATAAAAATCGCAGCATTTATAATAAAATATTTAAAAATAATAAAAATTGATTACGAGTGTAAATATTTTAGGAATGAAATCTTTTTTCTTCTTTGATTTTAAATGACAATTAGTAATATTCATAGAATTACCCCAAAAATATTAAACGAACAAGCTCCATCGAGTTACAAATGTGACAATGATATATGAACCAAAGTCATTTACAAGACAACGTGTGTATAGATTAAAATATTGTAAACTTATTTTAAGATCTACTTGATTTTGGTTGGAAATTGAGTTTGTATGACAATAATTTATGTTTAAAAATTTGTATTTGAAAAGAAAATTTTGTTTTGAATGCAATTTATCCCATATAAAAGTAATTTTTTTTTGCAAATAAGGATTTAAAGAAAAACGTGGCTTGTTTAAAAAAAATTCTGGTAACATATAAAGTAATGGTGTATATTGCGATTTGGTCTACAAACGCTAAACTCAACACATTATCAGTAGCTTGTCTTTCTATTGAAAGATATGTAAATGTTTTATTTTTCTTGTTTCAAAAGGGCACTTAGACTATAAACATATGCTTTTTCTATTTCTTTTCCATATAAATGAGCATGCATATTTTACTTTTTTGCATGATTAATTAAATTGTGAGAAAAATATAGTTTTGATCATTCACCTTTTGTCATTAGATCAATTTGATCCATGGAGTTTGGAAAGTACTAGATTGGTCTCTTAGAGATTTGACTATGATTAAAGTTTGTCCATCCGTCATGAGAGTGTTAAAAAAAAGTTGAGGTGGACCATTTTCTTTTCACTTCATTATCTGTTGAGGTGTGTTAGTGCTGCTCCATCTCATCGAACACATCACAAAGAGAAACCCTCATCTCATCCCTCTTAAGTCAAGAACAAAAATAGGGCTTCTGTTGTTGCAAAGGCAAAAGGCATCCGTAAAAGAAAATCAACGAGCTTGGAGGAGGAAGGACTTGGAAGAGATATCCCTTTCTGCAAATGAAAGGTCTATTAATAATTCCTGGGATTGGGCATCTGTCTCTCTACTAACCTCCTTTCAAATTCTATTGGTGTCTTTGGCAATCTGTGGTTGTGTATTTTGTAAATATGCCAGCGTCTTCTGTGATTGCCAGGTGAAAGCCCTCGATGACACTCTCTGTTCAATGCTTATGCTAATGTGATGAAAAAGGCTTGTTGAGAGATAATGTGTTGCATCGGTAGAAACCAGTCCACCTTAGCTTATTTTTAACGTCTTTATGATGGAAGGATTAACTTTGGTCACGATTAAGTTTTTGACAGACTAATTTAATACTTCCCATATTTTAAAGACCAAATATGTAATGTTCTTATTAAATTGCATTCGCTACTCTTTTATTTTAATGATATTATGATGTAAATTGTAAAAAGTTTTCTTTTTGATTTATTTTCTATTGATAAAATTAACTTTTTGCACAATATATTTCTTATAAAATTTAATTACTTAGTTGTCCTTTTTAGTTATATTTGAAACAAAATGACCAAAATCTCACGTGAAATCTTAACATATTTGATTGCAAGGGTTGATACAAGGAGGGCATGGGGGTGGTCATCCCCTTTGGATTTTTAAAGTTTTAACTTTTATATGTAATTTTATCTTATATCTTTGATTTTGTTCTTTAATTTATAAGAGTTTGCTTCCTTGAATTATAAAAATTTGTCTTCTTTAGTTCAAATATTTGATCTAATAACTTTCGCTCTCTTATAATCAAATCTTAGATCTATTCCTATTTGATTGTCATTTCTTTTATATAAATAAATCACATTTTCTTATTGTATAGAATTTGTCTTTATTGACAAAATATAATAATGAGGTTGCATTTGTAATATACATAAAAATTGATATCAAAATTATATTAAATTCTTTCACGAAAAAGTGGTTTGTAGTAAGTCTAATTATTCCATATCCTGGAAATTATTTCAAGCCTGAATCTTTCTCTCATGATGTTCATAGAACAGATTGGGATTAAGTGCATAGTGAATGTGGACTTGGCTCCTCCTGGAAAAACTATTTATTTTAATTAATTGAGGTATTTGGCTGAGTTTCTAAATGTAAAACTAAATGTGTTGCTATTAAGATACTTCAGTGATAATAATTTTGTTTACTATGAAAAACAAACAGAAAAGAATTAGAACTTTTCCTTTGAAAATAGAATTAAAAAAATAAAAATTTTCTTTATTGTTGTAATCATCGTGTATTTTTTAACATCTTTGTTGAATTCATATCTTGATGATACAAACGTATCTTTTGAAATAATTTTTCAAATACAATAATTTTAATAAAAGTGATTAGTAAATAATTTTTTCTTAAATAATTTTTTTTTATTGTAGTACATTTTATAGAAAAAATATACATGTAATTTTATTTTAAATAATAACTGGTTTATAATTTTGTATAATATATATATATATATGATGTCATAATTTGAAAAATAAATATAAGAAACTGTTGTAGCGAGAAATTAATTTCCTAAAAGCATAAAAAATATCTGAATATTCTAAAATTTATAAACAATCTTTTTCTATAAATTTTATTAACTAATGAACAATTTGGTTGTTTATATTCGTTCTGAAATACATAACTAAGAGAGTTGCATAATCAGATAATAATATTCAAACAAAATTAAGATAACTGTTAATGACATATTACGAAAGCAACATGCTATAGATCAACACGTACAGAAATTTGATTTTGTGCATCACTAAATAGAGTTACAAGAACATACAATTAATTCCCATCTTAATTAGAAACTAATAAATGATCGAAAGAAGTGACTTTAACATGAAGCATGCATAGTTGTTCTCCAACTCGAAAGGACCACACTTGCACCACATCCACCTTAAGCCCATTGGCTTATGCCGTCTTCATCCAAGTTGATCTTAGCACATAGGAAGAGCTTTTCATCAAATCCCACCTCCCAAATACAATATTTCTCGTGTTAAGCAATGGCTCTATCAAAACAACATCGAGGGCATGGTTCTTCTTCATGAATGATAGCGATTCCCCTTTGTGCAAAAAATGATGATTGTTGATCTGTTTCAGAGGAAGGGAAAGCCGATTGTGCTGTGGATTTAAGTCTGTGGCATACAAACTCTTTTGGATTAGTAAACTAATATCTGACCCTCCCATTTCTTTTATCTTCTTGAACTTTTCTGGCAAATCTGACTGTGGATTTGGTCCTCCACGTGGCATTGATTTCTTTCTTTTGATGTTCCTGCAAACTTACACAATTTTTGTTATCATCATTATCACAAAGAGTGGTGTGACTATGATTCAAACCCCTATGTTTTCTTTGTCCAATATATGAGGGTTTGATATTCTTGGAAACATTTTCTTTTTTGTCACAAATCGGATTTTCTTCCAAAGCAATTGAATCTTTGTGGTTTCCCTGCTCAAGATTTGAGGCTTTATAGGTATTCTTAGAAACGCTATCCTTTACGTTATTTGAAGTTTCTTGGTCCAACATGAGAGAAGCAACTCATGCGACCTCCAACAGTGCTTCCCAAGCAAAGTAATTAGGGTTCATGGGACAACCCATAAAGTCATCCACGCTCAATAGTGACATCTTTATGCCATCTTCCTTTTCTTCTTTACTGATACACAAAAGGAGAGAAGTGCTTTGAAGGGAATGATCATACTTGTACCTAGTTATATATAGTGTGGTTTGCATGTAAGATAAGGTTTCTTCAGTTTGACTTTTTTGACTTGGAGTGATTTTATCTTCAGAGATTTGTATTTATTTGCTTCTTTAAATTTTAAATAAAAAATCTAAAATCTTTCTTGCACTTTTAATTATCAATAATAAAGTATGATAATTCTAGTTAATTATAAACACCTCTAGATGGTGTAACTAAGTAATATAGTTACTACAAAAGTTGTTTTTGTTTTAAAATAGTTTTCTTTAAAAACGAAGATTTGTAAAAATATAATTAGTGTATAGTTTTTTAATAATAATATAAAAAATCTTCTTTAAAATTTGTTCTTATTTTAAAATATTTTTAGATCTTTCCAAGATATTAGACAGAGAAAATCTTTAAATGGAGATTATCAATGCATCTATCTTTAAAGGTTTTGTGTTTACTAACTGATTTAATTTTAAAATCAAAGATTAAAAAAAAATTTCACTATCAAATATTAATATAATGAAAATAAAGTATCGTGAATTATAATTGGTATGTTAGTGATTTATGAAAAGATTCCCTATTCCTATTAGATAATTAATATATGGGCTTTTGAGTTTGGCTTGGTGATTAATTAATAATATAAGAAAATTGTTTTGTGCAATTTCTGTTTACAATTTGAAGATATATTGATAAAAATTAAGAAGGGATAAAAAATACACCTCAAAATTTTAAAATTCAAGAAAAAAATTAGGAAGGGATATGTTGTTACATGGATAAATACATGTCAGCACACAATTTTTTTAAAATTTGTATGTATATATATATACCGTTGATTTTAATATTATAACCTATATACTAGAAATTTAATATCTATTAATAAACTTGGTACAGAGAAGAGATAGAGATAATCTTCCACAACTTCATACTATTTCCCATTGCTAATATACTGATGATTTGCAACCATCAGCAATAACAGTTCACTAACAACTTTAACTAACTTTTACTAGAAACTAATAGATAACAACTAACAAAATACAAAACTAACTAATCACTTTGTTTGACACGTAACAATAGCATTCCCTTACAAAGATCTTTGTCCTCGAGTATGATCAGAAAACACATTAAAATTGGGAAATTGTTGTTGTATAGTAGTGATAGGTTTCGAGGTTGCATCTTCTAGAGTTGTGTGCCACCAGTGTAGTAACACTTGAGTCTGTGGTAGGTTGCCATGTTTAACAATTGTTCTAGCTAAAATATGTTCTGGTTGCATGATAAATTGCTCCTCATCATCAATTTCTAGTAACCTTGTTAGTAGAGAATGTTTTGACCGGTGGTACTTCTTCAAAAGGCTTACATGGAAAATAGAATGAATAAGACTCTGATCCGGTAGTTGCAACTTATATGCTGCCTTCCCAATTTGCTCCAATACTTTGTAAGGTCCAAAGTACCTCGTTGAGAGCTTGTAAAATGAAGTACTTGAAAGAGTATTTCTCCTAAATGGCTTTAACTTCAAAAACAACATATCTCCAACCTAGAACTCCCTTTCAGAATGCTTGCTATTAGCTTATTGTACCATTCTTTACTAAGCCTTCAACAAATTAGCTTTAAAAGTCTACAACACAACCTTTCTTTCCTTCAATTGATTATCAACACACTGATTAGTAAAATCCTTAGCTATGTAGGTTAAATGCACTGGAGGTGGTACTCCATAAACTACTTCGAAACGTGTCATCTTTATAGTTAAATGATATAAGGTGTTATACCAAAATTCAGGTAAAGATAACCACTTTAATTACTATTTTGGACATTCACTAGTCATGCATCTTAAGTAACATTCAAGAATCTCATTCAATACTTCTGTTTGACCATTTGTTTGAGGATAGTAAGTAAAAGAATAATACAGCTTGACTTTTTAACACTTAAACAACTCACGCAAAAAAAAAAAAAATGCCACAAAATAATGGATCTCTATCTGATACAATTGTGTAAGGAAAGCCATTCAATTTAATCACTACATCCATAAACACTATAGCAATTTCTACAGCTATATAAGGGTGCTCTAATGAAGCAAAATGGGCAACCTTGCTAAATCTGTCAACTATCACAAGTATGAAATCCTTGTTATAAGACTTGTGATGCCTAACAATAAAATCCATGGCTAGATCTCTCCCGACAGTATATGGGATAGGTAAGGGTTGTAATAACCCAAGCTCATCACTTTTTTTGGTTTAAAGCAATAACAAATATCACAGTTTCTAATATAATTCTTGACATCTCTCTCCATGTCTTTCTAATATAATACTAAAGCCAATCTTTTATAAGAAGGAATGACCCCAAAATGACCTCTATAGGGACTAGTATGGAAGTTATGAAGGAGATCATTTATTAGTTGCACATTATCAATGCTCCTTATTCGCACTTTTACTTCCCATAAGACAACAGGTCAACCTAAAACTTATTGATTAAATGTCTCAACCAGTCATCATCTTCCTAATACTCACGAACCACTATAATAAACCTGAAAAGATTGAAGTTACTGCATAACATATCCCTAACTTATCATGTGGCATTCTAGACAAGGCATAAGCTATTGTATTATCCTTCCCTTCCTATATTCTATCGTACAGTCACTAAAAGAAATTGTTTTTAGCGGTGACAACTTGTCGTCTCAAAGTCACTACTTAAGGTCTTGTAACTAAATACATTTAGTGGTGGCAAAATGTGCGCCACTGAATGTACATAAATTGAATTTTATAGTTAGGTCGCCACAAAAGGAATCTCTTTAGTGGTGAGTTTAGTCGCCTCTATATAATTTTAGTGGCAACTACTCAATTGCCACTAAATTGTCTTAGTGGCGACCACTGGTAGTTGCCACCAAATATCTTTAGTAGCAACTTCTCATAATGTATTAGTGGTGTCACTTAGTTGTCATCACTAGAGAGCAACTTATTGAGTGGTCGCTGATGCCATTTAATGGCAGCTAATTTTTGCCATCAAATATATCTAGCGGTGACCAAAATTGCCACTAAATGTTATTTTTCATTTTTTTTGTATTTTTAAATAGATTGAGCCTATGAAAACCTAATAAAACATAGCAATTGAGTAAATAACCTGTGATATTGCTTATATGACCAACCAATTACAACCTAAACATGGGAAACAAAATTTAAACACTAAAATTTAATATACAAACATTTGCAATTATACTTAAATTGAAACTAAATATTGTGAAATACAAGATCAACTATTTGAATGCAAAATATACAAACCAGAACCAAAAGTTCATTCTTCCAAATATTTGAACATAGAAGCAAAGTTAACATGCAACTAGTACAAACTACACTAAAGCAATAGTGACATGAAAGTAATTCCTTAAGTACATAAAAACTAGACTTTCAACTTCTTATGTGATGATTCATACAATTATATTCATGCAAAGGCAATAGCAACCCATAAATGTTAATTCCTCCAACTTGTGCAATCACTTTCTTCATTGAAACTTGCTTTTCTACTTCAAAACCTTCATGTGTCATTATGATAATCATTGTCATTTCCTACAACAAAACATTGTTACCAAAATATTTGAAAGTGATAACATCTAGAACAAGTTATAAGTTACACATAAAATGTTTTTGGAGCATACAACTCTTAAATAAGCACACACATGGTTAAGTATTTTTAATAGTAACTTGACATTAAATTATACCTTTAACTTAGCAAAACAATATTTTGCAAGCTCATTAACTATGGTTATTTATCTACACCACCTGATAAGTTACTTGGAAGAAGTACGTGTCCTTAATGGGAAGAAATGTCACTTCCAAATTTCTACCATTGTAAAAAGAAACAAAGAACTATAAAACATACCTATTGTAGGGTAGCCATTTGAGCTCAAATCTCTACTTGTATTTGTTGTTGTAGTTGGGCTCATTCCTCGTGCAACTTTATCTCCAAATTTCTCTCCATTTCTTCACACATATTGGCACAATCTTCTTCTCGTTGTCTCTCCCTCTTAGCTTGCATTTGCTCAATAGCAAAAGACACTCTGGAGTTTACATTGGCTTAATTTATAGTTTTACTCTTTGGCAGTTTCTTCCCATACCCCATTCCACGCACATACCTTGATTGCTCACCTTGTACAATAGCTAGGATCTCATCTCTTGTCATTGGCGTCTAAGTGTCCTCTGATTATTGCTGAATAACTATATCATGAATGCGCCCCTACAATTATTGGAATAGTTAAAACATTAAAGTATAAGACATAATTGAATGGAGGATTGGAAGTCATTAAATATATAAGACAAATATGAATTTCTTGTGATCTCAAATCTGACCACACTATATCTCCTTCTTTAGTTCGACAAGTGTGTTGTAGCTCTCAAACTCAATCAACTTATGCCTTTTGACCTATCACGGGATTTCTCTACAATGTTATTTATAAAAAAAAATTCTTAGTAATTGTAAGTACAATATAATATAATTGTGACTATACATGTAAAAAAAGAAAAAGATAAAGAAAGGAATGTGCACTCACTGTTGACTCCTCCACCTCTGCAAATGATTATGTCCAACATGTATGCTTAGTAAGTTACTTACTCCTATTTAGTTTATTCCTCCTACTTATACGAATTTACCTTAACTGGCCAAATACTGACTTGCACTCATATTCCTATAAGGCTAGAACTCTTCACTTGCTAGACCTAATTGAACATTTCTACGATTGTTAGAAAAATCAGGATGTTGTTCATCAAATGATTTCCAAGCAATTGAGTCGAGGGATGTCTTAAAACACCATCATCAATGTGTCCCTCTTTGTGCCACCTCATCATTTTTGCAACGTGGGAAGCCATGTAAAACTTTAGCAACCTAAGTTTTATTGGAAAATGTCACAACACTTTACAAGGTACTTTCTTGCCTTTATGATTGTCCAACTTTTACCTAGACATCTTGCTCTTATGACATGATTGTGCATTGGCATGTTCCTACTAATATAAAATGCAATCATTCCTACATGCATCTATCTTTGTATAATTCAATCCTAGATCCTTAATAACCTTCTTCACCTTATAGTAGGAGTTAGGAACTAATGCACAAAACTTCTTTGAATAAACTTAGCAATGCATCAATTGATTTGTAGCTCCAATGGTTAAAACACATCAAGTGAAGTAGCTTAACTATAAAAGATAGCTTTGACACTTTGGTACAACCTGGATAGAGGTTGATTTGAGCATCATCTACCAACTCAAAAAACTTTCTAGGTTGTGTATTAGGTTGTTCATTTTGTTCAGAAGTAAAATTCATATCCTCCAAATTAGAAGGTCTGTATGCATCATGAATAATTTCAATAATGTCATCCTCTTAAAAAATATCAATTTAACCATTATCCTCTTCCAATTCTTTAGTGTACTCGTGAAGGGACTATCAAGATGGGTTCAAACTTCTACACTTGATAACTCTCACAAAAACCCTTCTTAAATAGATCTTCCCTAACTTTACATTTCAACTTGAATGTTGTATTCATGCAACCTTTGCATGGGCATCGAATCATATCAGTCACCCCTAGTTGACTAAAAGCCTATTAGAAAAACTATTCACTCTTTGTATATATGAAATGTCTGCTCTATTTCTAATCTTTAACCAACTTTTATCCATCCTAATTCCTATATATCTTAGAAAAGGTTCACAAGTAATATTCACAAACATTATATAATTGCACAAAGTGACTCTAAGAAAAGTACTAAGCAAAAAAAATTGCATGTAATTCTTGCCTATTAAATTCTAAAATTTTATAAGTAACCGAATAATAGTAAAGTTGAGAAGTGTTATCTTAAACAGTTTACATTCCTAATATACAAAGTAAATTAAAAGCTCTACAAGTAAAAGAAATACATAAAATTGTAAATACCATATCAGAAATTGTTTCCAGCTGGGAAGAAAAGAAGTGTGGGATATCACTCGGTCTGCAGAAGAATTTGAACAATTTATAAACACCTACAGAGCATAAACATTTTAGTTAAAAATTCTCAAGACTTGAATCAACATGAACAGCGCCCACAAATAAAAAAGGAATGTACAAGTAGGTCTGAATTTTAATATACAACTAGATCATCTTGTATTATTTAACAATTTTGGTAAACATAATTTATTAAAATTTTGAAATGTATTTTTGAATAGATATTTAAAAAAATTATATTATTCATGAAGGTATTTTAGCCATAATTTAGTTTTAAGAAAAATTTGTATATCTGCTCATAATAAATGACGAAGTCATAGAATTTAGATATATATTAGGAGAGCACAGAGTAACTTACATATAAAAGAAAAAAAAAAAAAAAAACACACACACACACACACACACACACATGCACATTGAGCTCACTCCAAGGTATTAATTTTTTCTTTCTTGGTGTAATATAAAGTATTTATTTATTTTGTAAATTGTTACCTTAATCTTAACTACTTGAATTTGAGGCGTTCAAGATGGTCGGTTTGTTCAAGCTGAAATTCAAGATATGAAGCGGCATTCTGATTTTTTATTTTTGGAGATATCAAATAACTTTATTTTAATTCGTAGCTCATTTTAATAAAAATTAAAAAAAATTATTTCAAAATCTTTAAGTCTATAAATTTAAAATTATTAATTAAATAATATGAATTTTTGTACCTTTATATCTTACATTATAGTAGTCTAAAACAGTAAAAGAAAACATTAAAATTCAATTTAGAAAGAAAAAACTTGCAATATCTTCGATACATTGAGTTTATTTTTAATATTATTGTCATTTATAGATTGATATGTAATTCTATTCAATGTTAATAGCTGTTATGTAATTTAATTTTAAGTGTTAATCTATTTTTTAAAATATAAATAACAGTAATACTAAATTTTTCAATAATACCAAAATAAATTAAAATTTCCCTACTCTTGATAGATCATTTGATTTCAGCAGATTTTTATGATGATTGAATATAAGCCTTTTAATTTTAGAGTTAGCTGGATATTTATATGTTCATAATTGGTACACTTAGCTTAAATGAGAGACATTCTTTGGTGGCTTCATTACGATCAAGATGTGACACGGACAGAGAAATAGCACCAAACAAACAAACAAATAAATAAAAATAGTTATTTTCTTTTTCTAGGGCCAAGAAATAAATATGAAAAGACTTGATCCCTCAAGTATGTGAAAATATTTCATTATACTTTATTTTATTTAGCTATTTAAGATGCCACCTGGTTTTCTAATTTAAGAAGTCTAATAATTTGTGGCATTCGCAATTACTCAAATCCAAAAAGCAGCATATATAGGACACAAATCTTGAATAAAAGAAAAAAGGTAAATTTTAATTAATATTTAATGTGGCCCATTTAATACTGTTTTATTGCATGTGCTTTCATGACCATTTAAATCTACCAAAGGGGAACATTATTTTATTTTTCTACAATTAAGACTTTCAAACTAAAGCCCAATATTGCTCAATTAAATAATTATGACCAAGTATATGTAGTCTTAATTAAATAAGAAAATGAGGTAAAAAACTTCTTTTTTTTTTTGGCTAATAAGGACTATTCAAATCTTACTTTTCCCGCTTTGAAAAGAAAATTCCCATTGTTATATATTGAAAAAGATCAAGACCTTGAGTGGGCAAGTAAGCCCACGTGTTACAATCAACTTGCTTTAATTTTTTTAAGAACAAAAAATTAAAATAATAACATTAACAAAAAAATGTAAAAAAAAATCAATAAACAACAAAAGGGGAACAATAAAATGCACAGACCATTTTAATGTTGAAAATTGAAAGGCCCTTCCTTTAACTATTGTTTAGATTAAACCAGTCCATCCATTTTTCTGTCATGGCATGAAATGAGCAGAGGCAAACCACAAGAGGAGAAATGCCAAAGAAAATAAACTAATTAATATAAGAGAGCCTAGCGACGTGTGTAATGGAAAGTAAAGATGGGAAAGACAGATGGTAACAAACAATAATCAGAAAAATAAAACAAAGTAAAATGGAAGCCAAAATATTAATATAAGATTGTTACCCTGTCGATGGAAACTAAGTTCCTCAGCCACTAAATTGCAGGAAATGGTGGGGGATGAAAGTTTCCTCAACGGTTGGGAGAGGATGGACCACGAAGCACGAAGATGGAAGAGCCTTGATGAAATCCCAAGCTAAAAGACGAATAATGAAACCCAAATGACAAGGCATGAAAACCCACGGCTGAAATAGGAGAGGATGGTTTCTTTAAGGCTTGGAACACGGGTCAAGTTGAATGTGGGTGTGGTATTAAAACAATGCTATGAGATTGAACTTAGATCACACTTTCACTTTTAATATAATAAATCAACCTACATAATTATATATTTATTAATTAGTTATTAATTATCTATATCATTAAATCATTATTTATTTGTTATTTCAATTATTTATTTTATTTTATTTTATTATTTGAATTTTTTTATTAAATTACTTATCATTCTTTACTTATATTATATATATATATATATATATATTATATTTATTTATATTTATATGACAAGTTTATTTAATTATATTATTACTATTATTAAATATATTGATTTAATATATGAATTCAAAATTTATCGAAATTTATATTTCAATTAAATTACATTTAAGTATTCAATCTTAAAATTAACTATTTATTTTATATAGTTCTATATTTTTATTTACCATTTATATATTTTAATTTTATATTATCCATTGAATTATTAATTACTTAATTATTAATCAATATATTACTAAATTAGTACTTATCAATTTTTTTTATTTTGTCTTATTACTTTATTTTATTAATCATGTGTATTATTTACAATATAATTATTTATATTTATATTGGATATTCATTTTTTATTGTTATATATATTTATTACGTTTATTCAATTTCAGAATTTGAAATTCAAGGACATATATGGCTTAAATAATTAATATTTAAATATTTGAATTTGTAAATGAGTTACTAATTTCAAATTTATTTGTATTTTTATATTGAATTATATTATTCCTTTAATCCATAAATTGGAATATTAATTACATAATCAATTAATTACTAAGTTTGTATATTACTAAATTATTACTTATCAATTTTTTGTATTTTTTCATACTACTTTATTTTATTCATTATTTGTATTATCTACTATATAATTATTTATATTTATATTTCATATTTATTATTATCATTATTATTATATATTTACTAAATATATTTATTATGCTTATTCAATTTATAAATTTAAAATTGAACAAAATATATGGCTTAAATAATTAATATTTAAATATTCAAATTTTCAGATGAGTTATAAATTTCAATTTCATTTATATTTTTATGTTGACTTATATTATTCAATAAATTGGATTATTAATTACCTAATTATATAATAACTGATTAACTAACTAAATATTAACTACCTACGTTCCTATATAATTATTTATTCATTAACCAAGTTATATTAATTTTATTTTATTATTTAATTTCAAAAAAATTAAAAGGATTTTTTATTTAGTTTAATGATTAAAATAAAATATTAAATTTTATTCAATAAAATAATTTTATTAAAATATTCATTTTATTCATTATTGGTATTATAAACTATATATTTATTTATAATTATATTAATTATGTAATTTTTATTATTATATATTTATCAAATAGAACTATTATGTTTACTAAATCTGTAATTTAAATAATTGATATTTAAATATTGAAAATTTTCAATTCTGTTTTTTTCGTATTTATTTATATTTTTTTTATTGAATTCATACTATTCCATTATTTCATAAAATGAATTATTAATTAAATAATTATATATTAACCAATTAATTAATAACTACTTATGTTCCTAAATAATTATGGATTCATTATTTGAATTTGAATTTTATTTTATTATTTAAGTTCATTTACAATTTAAATATTATTTGTTTAATTTAATAAGTAAATCAAATACATAATTTATTTTCATAAAAATATAATATAAAATTTAATGAAATAGTTATAAATAAAATATGCTTTTGTGGCAACATCAAAAGGTTGCCACAACTGACATTTTGTAGCAAGCTAATTGGTCGCTATATGAAACTTTATGCCGTGAGAAGCAAAAGTCGTCACTACATTACTTTTTGTGGTGTAAATATGTCACCACTAATAGCATTTTAGTGGCGACATCTTATTATTGTCACTAAATGTTCACTTTTTTAAACTTCCACTTATATCATATGCGGTGATAAGTGAAAAGTTGCCACTAACATGTTTTTAGTGGTGAGATTTTGGTCGCCACTAAAACTAATTAGTAATAACATTTCAATTATCGCCACAAAATGCGATTAGTGGTGACAAATTTGTCACCACGATAGACTATTAGTGGTGACTATTCAATGTCAACATTAAAAATGCACTTTCAGTAATGAATTTTTTGAGTTGTCACTAAAGGTCATCGCTAAAGCTAATCATTTTTGTACTGAGTCCAAGCCCTAAAGTTTATGTAACCATTTATATAGGATAGAAGTCAGTATTATAAAATGGTGGCTTTAAACATACTGTTGTCATTGTTGCATCACAAAAATAATGGCTATCAACTCTTTTTCATATGCTAACAAATTCTACATCCTGAAGCTAAATGCTTTACCAGCAAATGCAATGGGATGACCTTCTTGAGATAAAACAACACCCATTCCATCCATCGAAGCATTAGTTTTGATAGTGAATAGAATACTAAAATTGGGTAGAGCCAAAACGAGAATGGAGCTCATAGCTGTTTTTAATTTCTTAAAGGTTTTATCTGCTTTAAGGGTCCACACAAAATTAATATCTTTCTTTAATAAATTGGTCAGTGGTCAAGTGATGGTGCCATAGTGTTTAACAAAATGCCTATAATATCCTATTAACCTTAAAAAACCTCTTAAAGCCTTGAAGGTTTTAAGAACAGGCCAATTAATTATCACTTCAATCTTTCTTAAATCAGCTTCAACCCTTTTATCAGAAATAACATGTCCCAAATAATCCACTTGTCAACTTCCAAACTCATATTTGGACTTCTTAACATATAAAGTATTTATTCGAAGATCTAACAATGCCTCCCTTAAATAACTCCAAAAAAAACACTATTCATAGACTCTTGAAAAGTGGCTGGAACGTTGGATAGCCCAAATGACATAACCAAATATTCGTATGACCCTTCATGCATTCTAAATGCTCATTTATGCACATCACCTAGAATTTGATGATACTCTGTTCACAAATCTAACTTGGAAAAATAAGATGCTCCTTGTAATTCATTAAGTAGCTCTTCGATCAATGGAATTTGAAAACTTATTCTTGATAGTTTGATTATTGAGTTGACGATAATCAATATTAAAATGTCAAGAACCATCTTTTTAAGTCCCCATAAAGAAATTGACTTTTATTGACAAAATATAATAGTAATGGATGCATTGGTAATATATATCAAAATTGATCTTTTAAAGTAAAATGTGTATATATAATTAATTAGTTAAACTTTTTGAAAAGGAAAAATTCTTCACAGATGAATTCATTGTTGGAAGTCTAATTCATGGCTAGATCCCCACACAATTGAAATAATCATCCTACTTATTAAGTAGCATTTTATGAACTAATATGTAAGTATTAATTAATTGACGTATTAGGCTAAGTTTCTAAAATTAAAAAATAAATACATATGTTGCTTTTAAGTAATTTCAGAGATTATTATTATTATTTTATTATGAAATACAAATAGAAAAAAAATTAGAACATTTCATTTGAAATGGAAGCAAAAGGAAAAAATAGTTTATGTAAAGATAGTCGTACTCAAGAAATTATTATTATTATTATTATTATCATCATCATCATCATTTATGTTTTAATTCTTTGTTAAATACATGTCAAATATAAATTAGTTTTTTAAGTACTTTTTATGAGAAACACTTATGTATAATTTTTTGTCAAATTTTTAATAATAGCATGAGAAGTGTATAATATAAATACATCATATCATAATTAAAAAGTAAATATAAGTAACATTTATGGTGAGTGCAACATTCTATGAAGTATACACCATTAGAAGTAGAATTGATCATCGGGTCAAACACATAAAAATCAGGTTGGGCTTTGAATAAGGAAAAAGAAAAGGTTGAGCTTGTTTTTTATCCAAGTTTTTATCACTTTTTTTGAGCTGACCTATATCAAGCCTGGATAAACTTTTTCAATTCATAATTAAGCTTGTTTATTATTTATAACTTGATATACTATATATATTTGATATTTATTATTACTTATATGATTATATGTAGAAAAGTTATAAATACAAATTAGTTGTTCTACTAGCATTAATCCTTTAAACTAAGGGCATCAATTAGTATTTCCTTACCCATATATCATGTCATATTAATCTATTGTTATATGTATAACCATCTTAAATTAAAAATGAACCAATCTCACTATTAAATTAATATTTTAAATCTTTTTTATTAAGATAGTTTTACTTCTTATATTTTAAATATTAAGTTATGTTCTTTTTATAATAATTATTTTTAGAAATAATAAGTTTTTTTTATTAAAAAAATATTGATTCATGTTTCTTGAGCTCAGGTAAGGCCTAACTTGTTTTACAAAACAAACTTTTCTATCTAAGCTTTATTTCATTTGGGTGTTATTTTTTTAAGTCAAATCTATTAGATCAGGCAAAATTTTTAAATTATAATCATGTCTAGTTAGGATGTGTAGTTAGTTATATTATATGGTAATGTTTCACTTTTATTGATGCCATACTAATTATTCTATTTTAAAATACGATATTTATATAACATAAAGAAAAATTTAAATAATGTACAATCACATTTGCTATAGTAATTAAACACTTGTTGAAAAACGAGACGTTAAAAATAACTTATTTTTTAATAGAAAAAATTTACGTGTAATACCTTACATCTTTGTTATGCTATTCTTTAATTAAAACATGACAATGGTATGGTTTTTCAATTATATTAATTATGACATATATATGATTATTGTAAATAATTATATAATTTTCAAATTAAATTATACACTTTTTATGTTATTATTGATTAATCATATACTTGTCATACGTTAACAAGAAAAAAAAATTAGTAAAATACAACAAACTGTATCTAAGTTTAATTCTTTCAAGTGACCAAGAAAAAAAGTATAATCATTTTTCAATTAGATATATTAAAATTAATAATTACCAATCAATGATCTTCTTGCACTAAAATCCAAGAAAGATCAAGCGATAAAGAAAATTAAAACTCAGGTGATAAGAATAAGCAACAATTGAGAAAGATGGAAAATGGGTAAAATATGTTAAAAATAATGGGAACTATATTTTAATAATTTCATAAAATTAAAATTAAACTCGACTATTATTTAGAGTACATGAAATTTATTACAATCACTAACAGCTGAGGAGCTTAGTGAGTTTTCATGGATTAATAATAAGGCATGATAACGGAAGGTATTCTTAAGTTATAATAGTTATTATATTTTAAAATAAAATATTTATATAATAAAATTAGAAAGAAATATATAGAGCAGAATTAAAAAAATGACATTTAAGATTTTAAAAAATAAAAATTGTGAGGTCTTCACCAGTCACCATTTTTCCAACAGTAATTATTTTGCTTTCCTTTTCATTAAGATAAAACCGTACGTGAGGAAAAAAAGTATATCTTTAATTTAAAAATTATCATATCTTCAAGTTGGTGCACCAAAGCCCTCGACGAAAGATATTTTTAAAAATAATTATAAATTTTGTATTAAAAATTTACCTAACACATTTCAATTTAAGTTTTTTGATCATAATATCTTCTATTAATTTAAATATATATTATAAAATTAAAAATTTTAAAACAAAGAACATTTAAGTCAAAACCATTTACATTGGACTCAAGTATATATATAAATTAATTATATTAAGAAAAATTCGTGTATATTTTGAATTTTGAAAAGAGATCCGTGTAATTTCAATAAAACGATATTCATATATTTTACTTTATATTTTTATGAACTGCTAGTGCTTAATGATTATTTATTTAAAATTTACCTTACACTTTTAAATTAAAGTCTTTTGACAAAAATATCTTCCATTAACTAAAATAATTTATTCATATAACAGTGTAATTTAATCTATATGATTTTATAAACTGTTAATGCTTAATAATTATTTACACTTTATCATATGTCAAAATCGCTTGTTGTTCTTTTACATGAGGAAAATATGAAGCAACTAATACAATTTTTTAACAAATTATTAATATATTTTCTTAGTTTTTAAATCTATGCCTCCTTTAGGAAGATTTTTTTGGTTTAAAAATAGAAACCATTGCCAAAGTGGCCCACTGAATATTTTAAATCAATTCATCACGGAAGTCAAAATATTAATTAGTTAGTTATTTAAACTCTCCCACGGCTTCCTTGTACTTCAATCTTGCAACAACGATAATAAGGAGACCGGAGACGTAGCTATCAATCAATACTCTAAGACCCCATTTGGTTGCTAGAATTAACATAAGAGAATGAAAATGAGAATGAGAATATCTTCCACTCCCATGTTTGGTTGATAGATTGAGACTTTATTCTCATTTCCATAGGAGTCTATTCTCTCTCATATAAGGGAGAACACTTTCTTTAATTGAAATAATAGAATCAGACTATTCTCTTGGAAATGAAATATATTGAACAAAAATATTCCTATTTATGATAATTTTTAGACAAAAATACCTTTGTAATATATTAAAATCCTAATTTATTACTATTTATTTCATTTATTATTGATTAATTATTAAATTATTATTTTTTATTTGTTATTATTTATTTAATCTATTATTATTTATTAATTATTTATTATTAAATTATTATTTTTAATTATTATTAATTTATTAAATATCTTATTATATTATTAATTAAAATTATTATATTATTAATTAAGTATATATTAATATATAATTATATTATTAATTAATAATTCAAATAGATGTCTGCCTTTTTTGTTTTATGATAAGGGATAATATGGTAAAATATGTACATTACCTAATTGATTTTCATGTATAATCCACAAACTAAATAAAGTAAAGGGAGACATATAAATTTTCATTCATTCTCAACCAAACAGTATTTTAATATTCTTATTCCCACTCCCACTCTCATTCTCATTTTTATTCTCATTCCCATTGTATCAATCCTAACAATAAAACGGGCCTAAAAAACAATACTCGTAAGGAATAGGAAACTTTTGTTATATCATTACTTAGTCGTACTTAGTCAAACCCAAAATTTAGTCTTCTAATTGGAATAGGAAACCGATTTTGTATGGAAAGTTCTGATGCTATATCTGTAAAACTTGGTCCTACGTACTCTTACCCCAACGTCATTTCTGTTAAAGCGCCTCTTAATTTCCTTTTGTGTACCGGTGAAAGAAGAAGAAAAAGACAACAAAGAGATGTCATTCCTGAGCATGGATGACTTCCAGGGTCACTCCATGAACGCCAATTGCTCTGTTTGGGAGGCGCTGTTGAAGGTCACACGAGTTGCATCTCTGAAGTTGCACCAAGAAATTTCAGAAAAACCAAAAGAAAGCGTATCTCTGTCTAAGAAGACCAAACGTACGAGTTTGAAATGTAGACACACCACTCTCCTCTGCAACGATAAGGATTTGATTCTTTTGGAAAACATCTAAAGAGGATGAAATTGATGCCACATGAAGAACCAAACGCACCACCTGATTTACCAGAAATGTTCAAGAAGAAGACTAAGGAAATGGAAGGGTCGGAGCTGAGTCTGCTAATCCAAAAGAGTTTGTATTCCACAGACTTGAGCCCAAAATACAATCTTTCGCTTCCTCTGAATCAGATCAACAATCATCATTTCTTGTGCAAAGCGGAATCATTATCATTTAAGAAGAAAAAAGCCCTCGACATCCTTTTGATAGAGCCATCGCTTCACACCAGGAAGATCGTGTGGGGGAGGTGGGATTTGACTAAGAGTTCTTCTTATGTGCTGATGTCAAGTTGGATGAAGGTGGCTAAACCCAATGGGCTGAAAGTGGATGATGCGGTGCAAGTCTGGTTCTTTCGAGTTGGAAAACAATTATGCATGGCTCTGGTTAAAGTCTCTTCTTCCAATTATTACCTTTTAATTATGTTGGAAATTAGCTGTATATTCCTTATCATTTGTTAGGTGATTTATTCTGTGATGAACCACTTGAAGTTAGGATTATGTGTCTGCTAGTATATTACTTTTCGATTAGTTTTGTTGGATATGTCATTAGCTTTTGTTATATAAATTTTGTTGAAGTCAAATTTTGATTTCGGGCTTTGAATATTTGAATCTGTCTATGCAAATCTCTCTGTTACATATGGAAAGAAGAGAATGGCAGCAGTGTGAAGTATTCGTATTCACGAAACACAAACGATGGAGAAATTAACTGGTTGCATCTTCATAGAGCTTGGCTAGATTTTACTATACTGTTGTATACTGCAATATTCTGTTTGTATGCTGTATAATATATTTGTATAGCCAAAAAAAATTATTTTTATTATTCAGACCAAAGAAGAACGGAAGGAAATCGCTCAGAAGAAGGAAATAGCCAAGTTAATTCCTTTTATAACTCAATGTCAAATGATTTACTTATTGGAAATTTTTTTACATATGTTATTTTTTATTAGTGAATTTGATAGTAAACATATAAAAAAAATTGTAACTAAGTAATACTAAAGCTGTCAGAAATCAATTTCTTAAAAGCGTAAAAAATATCTGAATATTCTAAAATTTATAAACAATCCTTTTCTATGAATTTTGTAATTAATTAATGAAACAAATTTAAGTGCTCTTCCTGTCTTTGTTGTTGGATTTTTGAAACCAATGCAAAAATTTAAATTTTTTTATGATATAATATCACATTGCTGAATTTTATTAATATTAAGACTCATTCATATATCGTATTTTGATTAAAAATCTGAAACAAACACTCAAAAAATTATACCTAAAATCAAGACTTTAATTAAGAACTACGAGTGAGAGTCAAACAATGGTATATCTATTATATATATATATATATATATATATATACACCTTTTGTCTACTACTTTATTAAGTGTATATTATATTTATTTTTTAAGATTAGTTAGATTGTATTTATTATTACTCTTTTTATTTTAAAAACATTTTAATGCTTATATTTAATATATATTTTAAAATTTCTTTTATTTTATTTCCTATAAATAAAATCAACTTTTGGCACAGTATATTCCATTTAAAAAAATTACTTAGTTGTCTTTTTTGTTATATTTAAAATAAAATGATCAAAATTTCACGTGAAAGATTAGCATCTTGGATTATGATTTTTTTTTATTAAAAATCAAATCACAATTTCCCACTGTAAAGGAATTTATTTTTATTAACAAGATATAATAATAATGGATGTATATGTTATACACACACACACATATATATATCAAAATTGATATTTTTTAAAATAAAAAGTGTAAATGTAATTTAGTCAAACATTTTGAAAATAAATTCCTTCGAGATGAATTGGTTGTAGAAAGTCTAATAAATGGCTAGATCCCGAACAAACAACTGAAAGAATAATCCTACTTATTTAGTAGTATTTTGTGATCCAATATGAACGTATCAATTAATTGAAGTAGGAAAAATTTTAAATGTAATTTTTATATTTTTATTATATTATTTTAAATTAAAATATAACTATTATTTTTTTCATTATATCACGATACATATATATAGTTATTGTAGATAACTATATTTTTTTAAAATTAAATTATATCTTGTTATTAATTAATGCTTATCATGTTTTAATTGAAAAATATACGGAGAGATAAGAAGCTACATGTAATTCTAATTTATTGAAGTACATGTAAAAAAGTTTTTTTTTTAAATAAATTGACAAACACAATAATTTTTATAAAAATGATCTATAAATAATTTAGTCAAATATAAATTTATTTTAATATATATATATATATATATATAGATATATATATATATATCTATATCTGAATAAGCATACTAGTTTTTATATTAAACTTTTTATAGGCGTGTGTGTGCGTCTTTTAATTTTGAGAAAATGTTGACAAGCAATTAAGTAACAGCATCACTTATTTCATTTCATATACCTCCACACAGTTTAACGGCAGAAGAAAAAACCTCCTCATAAAATAAAATTACATTCCTTTAGAAAATTTTACACTCTATGTGAGCTTTGAATAAATTAGAAAATTTTACACTCTATGGAGCTTTGAATAAATTAGCTTCATAGCTAGAAAAAGAATATTTAAAAAAATCAGTACATTCTCTCACGGGAGAAACGCAAATTATCTGCAACAGGGTATTTTACGGTGGATTCTCCATTTAAATTATCAGCTATTCAATTTCTATTTAGTAGTTTATATTATATCATATATGTTTTTATTTTAACTTTAATAAATAATTTTCCAAAAAAATTGTAATATACAATGACATGTTATATCTTGGATCTTTTGTTATACATAAGCATATTTTTTTTAAGGAGCCAAAAAAATATGTAAGGTGTAAAGAATTAGATCTTTTGATATACATGTACGATAGTATCTGATCTCATTGAAGGAGAAAAAGTAGATCATAACATGGGAAGAATAAACGATAAACGGTCATTAGAACTTGTTTAGTATTCTTTTTCTCTTTAATAAGATATTATTTGGAATAAAAAATTTCAAAAATTAATATATTTTTGTGTTATATGAAAATTTTTAGAACATTATATATCTAAATTAAATAAAAAAAGGTGTGATGTAAGGCATTGAATAAATATTCAGTGGCTCACAATTTAAGTGCCAGTAGATGACCTGTGTTGCAAATGAATGGAGGTAATAGATAAATTTGTACGTAAACTTCTATTTTATTGTGTAAATAGATTTTTAAACTTTTTAAAAGCTAAATTAAATTCTCTAAAATGTATGGTATATACTTGGTCCGAGTACTATTGCTTTTTTGCATTCAACTAAAGCCATATTGTTTAACGGTTAGCAATAATTTTAACAAATTCTTTATCATGTATCATTTTCTTCTCCACAGGGGATGCGTATTCTATATATAATGTTAAATGACTCTGGAAAATTAGTTTCAACTCTGAGCATAATTTGGGAGCATAAGAGAACTAAACTGCTTATAAAAAGAATCAAGATGAAAAGTTAGCAACAATTTATCGAACACTTTGGTAACAAAGCTCACATAAATCAGATTTTTATAACAAGTTGACAGCAAACAGGAGAGCATTTCTAACAAAACTTGGCAGCCAGTAAAAAGGGCAAACACATCAGATTTTTAGTACATATTGGCAGCAAATTGAAGAGCATTTCACATCAGATTTTTCAGCACAATTTGAGAAGAAAACACGTAAGATGATTTTCAGCATATATTGGCAGCTAAATGAAGAGCAATTCACATAAGATTTTTCTGCACAATTTGAGAAGAAAACTCATCAGATTTTTAGCATATATTGGCGGCTAAATGAAGAGCAATTCACATAAGATTTTACTGCACAAATTGAGAAGATATAGGGGGTTACTTCCAGCAAAATTTGGCAAGATAGAGGACCAAAACACATCAGATTTTCATAAGAAAAATGACACCAAAATTGAGCAAAATTTCAGCAAGATGGAAGGGCAAAACGCATCAGATTTTTATCAGAAAATAATAGCCAGTTTAGCTTAATTTTCAGCAAGATAGAAGGGGAAATTCAGCATCACAATCAGAAGAAAAAGAACAGTGAATTGTGACCTCCAATTCCAGCTCCTTTGCTCAACTCCTTCCTTGTGTTTTCCAGCGTTTTTTCCCAGCTTCTATTTTTCTCTTTCAGCGTGTTTCCCGCCTTCAATTTCTCCTTAATGTTTCTTCATTCTTCTTCAGCCCTTCCTCACGTTTAATTTGTTTTACTCACCCACAATGATTCTCACCCTTTTTTTTTTCTTTAGCCCTCCTTTATCTTTTTATAGTAAAAGAAATTAGTATTTTCTTAAGAAAATTTCAAATTACTGATTAATCTTTTCTAATTTTTCTTTTTGATAGTTTTCTTTTATCATTGTGTCTTGGTCTTCAAGAAAGAAAATTCTTCCATTTTTTTCTTTTTTTTAATCATTTATTTATTCTTGTTTATTTCTAACCAAAGAAACTAAGATTTCCTTTTTCCATTTGCCCCTCTTATTTTAAGTTTCAATTTTTTAAATTTTCTAAGTCCATTCATACATTTTTATTTTTTATTTAGGCCCATAAAGGAATTACTTGCGTCTTCTTTTTTTTAAAAAATCCAATTACATTTTTAATTTTTTAAAACCTTTTGCATATTCTTTTTTTCTTTTAGGTCCAATCTCATTTTTCGTTTTTCTTTCAATTTCTTTTCAAATTTTCAATCAAAGTTTTTATTTATTTTATTTTTATACTTATTTATTTTTAATTTTTTTATTTTTTCAAATTAAGTTACTTAAAAATTCTTTAATTATTGTTACTTTTAAAAATTGTTTGCAGAAATTACGATGTTGATTAAGATGGAGGTACCAAAACCCGCCCACAAGGGCCCATCTTTTTTAAACCCAAACCTACTAGAAGATCAGCAGTTCTATTCCCCTTTCGAGGAACCAACGAAACCGTACAATTAGAGAATTTAGAAAGTCTGCAACATATGTCCTCTAAAATTTTCACAGCCCAGCATTCACATTTATTCAGCTTATTATTTAAAATCAGATCATAGAGTTCAGCACAATCTGCCACAAAACAAATTGGGATATCAGCAAATCCAGTAGCCAAAGTCACAGCTTTCCTGAGTGCTAAAGCCTCCGACATGAAAGTAGAAAAAACCCAAGTACCTTCATTATAACCTTTCATCCAAGATCCATCTTCATTCTGAAACACAATACCCAATCCAGCATTATTACTTTTAGCATTAAAAGACCCATCCATTTTGACTTTAATTTGTCTAATGTCAGGCAATTTTCATGTAATGCCAGAACCACTTGCTTCATCCACCGTACACTTCTTACAATCAACAACCGAACCCCTTGCCTTCCAGAATTCATTTAGCAGACAACCAGTCTTCTCAATTACTCTAGAGTAATCGCACACATCACCTTGAAATACTACAACACAACTTTCCTTCCATATAATCCAGCACATAAATGCCCACCATTGCCTTCCCAAAGTTGTCCACCATATCATTATGCAATAAAACTTCGCAGCACCATTCATTAAAACTTGAAATATTTCTCTCATCAATTCTAATTGTCAAATAACATCCAAACCGCACCCTTCTCACCCACTGGCACAATAGCTGCATGTGTTCAATGGATTCCACTTCCATCAAGCAAACAGGACATAATGGTCTATTTGCACAATTCTTCTCAAAAAGAGCCTCCTTCGTTGCCAATGCAGCATTAAGATCCCTCCACATCAAAAGTTTAATTTTCGCTCAGACCTTCAGCTTCCATATCAATTTCCACAATCTGCCATCTACCCTTCTCGACCCACTCAGTCTAATAGCCACATTTAACACTTCTCTCTTCCTTCCAAAATGATAGCCTGATGCACAGTGTATACTCCATTGTTTGTATGTCTCAAAATCATCTTGTCTTCTATATTAGTCATGACATTTTAAGGATAGCTCCCTCTCTTCCAAGTTAATTTTTCCACCAATACCATCCAACACCCATCTTCCATTGACAATTAATTCCCTCACTTTTCTTTCTTCATCTTTTCCCCCACATGTATACAATACAAGTTTCATATCTTTATATCCCATCACCCATCTATCACCCCATATCTTCACTTTTTCTCCATCTTCTATCCTCCAACATAAACCATCCATAAGAAAATTTCTCCCTTCAATCAAACTAGACCAAAAAATTCATAAGCCCTAAACCCTTTAATAGCCCCAAAAAAATCTGAATTAGGAAAATACACCCTTTTATCACCTTAGCCCATAATTCCTCAGCACATTCAACCATCCTCCAAGCCATCTTTGCCAAAAGAGCAAGATTGAAGTTCATAAGATCTCTAACCACCTTAGAAGCAGCTCTGGACTTCCAATTCTTCCATGTATCTTTCCTTCGCCCTCCTTACACCCCCCCCAAAATTTTGTCAACATCCCATTAAATTCCTCACATGACATCTTTGGAAACTTGATGTAAGCCATAGGATACATCGAAATTGCACTAGCAACAACATTTATTACAGTTTCTCTACCAACATAAGAAAGCAAACCATGCTTCCATCCTTGCAATTTCCTCCCCAATTTATCCCTAACAAAAGCCAACACCTCCACCTTTGATCTCCCCCAAATTGCAGGTAATCCAAGATATCTATCTGGCTCATTTGCCATCACAATGCCAGAATCCCACACACATCCTCCTTAACATCAACAGAGGCATTCCTAGAGAAAAAATACATGACTTCTCTAGGTTTTCCTTTTGTCCAGAAGTCTCACAATACAATTGTAGTATCTTTTTCAATAATACTCAATCATCACTTCTAGCATTCATGAATATCATAATGTCATCAGCAAAAAAATGTATGAGAAATAACAGGGCGGCTTTTAGCCAACTTTATTCCCTTTAAATAACTGTTATACGCATGATATTTTAGCATAGAAGATAATACATCAGTAACTATTATGAACAAACAAGGTGAGAGAGGATCACCTTGTCTTATTCGTCTTTTAGGGCAAAGATCAACAATCTTCTTGTCCAAGAGTAAGTCTATACCTAATAGATTGCATATAACTCATGATTCTGTTCACCCATTACTCATCAAATCCCAATTTCAGCAAAACCGCTTTTAAAAAATCCCATTCAATTATTTCATAAGCATTAATGATATCCATCTTCACAGCAAACTCAAATTTCTTTCCTGTCCCATTATTTTGCAAGTAATGAAACACCTCACGAATGACTAGAATATTATCATGAATAAGTCTCCTCAATAAAAAAACCCTCTAATTAGGCAAATATAATTCTCCACAACAAACCTCACATCCTATTCACCATCACCTTTGAGATCACCTTATAACAAAAGTTACGCAGACTCATTGGCCTAAATGCTCAATCATCTCAGGCTTGACAATTTTTGACATAAGGATCATATTAGTGCATTAATCTCATCTAAAAATACACCAGTTTCCAAAGGTTTTAACTAGCAAAAATACCTCATTACCCACTTCCCCCATGCTTTATGATAAAATCTTCTAGAAAAACGATCTGGTCCCGGTGCTTTCAAACCCCCCCCCCCCCCCCCCCCCCTCTTAATTGAAAATTTACAATTATCCTCCTCCGAAGTCACTGGTGTTAATAAAGCACAATTATCCTCCTCCCTAACATTCTTCTCCACAAAATCCAACATCACTTGGATCGATCTGTTTCCTGAAGATGAAAACAATTTCAAATAATATCCTACAAACTATCTGTAATCTCATCAATACTTTCCAGTTATTGCCCTTATTATTCCTTAAATGAATAATTTTATTTCTCTTTCTCGATTAACAGTGGAAGCATGAAAAAATTTTGTACTATCATCACCTTCCCTTAAACAATTTAGATGTGCGCTTTGTTGCCAGTATCTCTCTTCCAAATCCCACAATTACAATCGGGATATGTCGACACAGCGGACATTCTCCTAAATAAGTTTCCAAATTCAAGAAAACCACTAGTAGCCCATATCAAGGTCACACATATATGTTGAATATTATATTGATGAAGGAATTAAATGTTTCAACCTTATCAACCATTAAAAAAATTGTGTAGCTATAACCTTTGCCTCACATAATCTAGCCACAAAAATTTTAAACATCTTAAAATGTCTTAGCAATAGTTTTAACTAGGCCTAATCATAATTTAAAAAATTTGTCCACCCTGATAATATAACATAGTACATATTATAGTTTTAGATAATGTAATAATTTAGTCCATATTATAGTATATTTGTTTTTTTATATCTTTGTTGTGTTGCTCTCCAATAAAACATGATAAGTTCAAGATTTTATAATAATGTCATGACATATGGATAAAAATAAAACTTAATATGAATGACTCTGTATATTGAAAGATTTAGTAACCACACCCAAAAAAATTGCTATATAATTCATTTTTTTCCTTGGCAAACTCTGTATAAAAATAAAGCTTAATATTAATGACTCAAACCAAAAGAAAAAAAAGGGGACTAACGATATCAAACATATTTGGGAGACACTGGCCATCAGAAGAATTTAGGTTATGTTTGATATCATTAGTCCTCTTTTTACTACCACAAATGGATAAACCCAAGCTCCCACTATCTCAAAGGGAAGAAATCACAATAGGGTGATATTTGCTTTACGCCCACTCATTCCCTTGCTCCTCTTTGAAACCCGAAAGAAAGGATTCCCACTCGCCCTAAACGTTGCCATTTTGCACTATAGGAATTACTAAGAAAAATAGGAATGGATGATGTGGCAGCATGATTACCTTCCAATGTAATGATCGGGCATGATGTGTGTACTACAAAATATACTGTAGATGCCCTCCATTGTAGGCGATCTTCTTCTCCTATATAGCATCCATTCATTTTATTCGCATAAATATTTTTTTATTTGTTAATTTATGATTTTCGAGGAGGTGAAACCTATCTAATTATTCAATGACTATTATGGAGCATTATCACATTAATATTTGTCGGAATAGCAACCACATAACCCACCACTACATGAAAAGATATTGGTTGATCTTAGTATATTTGGGTGGTAGTTGATGTGGTGTACCAATCTTAATAATATCATTTCATTAATGATCCTCACATTTCTTTTTAATTGATTTTATTAAAACCGGTACATAAATCAACTATCACCTTAGTGTACTAAAGCTAGCTAATTTTTTTTCGCTACAAAGGAGTCAACTTCCCAGAGACATCCACATCACATAGTCAACGTAGACACATGGCTTAATAGGAATAATTTTTGTAATGTAATTATATTTTCATGTTAATTGAATTTTTCTAAAAAAAGGAATAAAATTCACAGTCATTAACATGTAAGAGTGATTATTTTTATTTTTTAACGAATGATCGATGTGGATATTTATAAAATTAAATTAGAGGAAAGGACTTACGTCACCAAGCTAGACCCTCAATCTACACTCTACGTATATCACAAATGCTTCCCATGTTAGTCAAGAATAGGAGCAGCAAAGTTGGCCACTTTTGCACTACCAAAAAAAAAGTAAATAAATGAATAAAATCTTCCAAACAACCACAATTTTGGTTGTATGGATACAATTTAAAACCAAATTAAGTGTTGACCTAGTGATGGTTTTACAAACGTAGTTAAGCCACTTGGTTTAAAGCAAGACCTAGTGATCGTTTTAGCCACAATTGTATCAAAACCATGGCAATGTTAGGCAATATGGGCATTTTTCCCACGTGTTAATTTGGCCTAGCCATGGTTTAAGATAAAACCGTGGTTAGGCTTATTAGGCCTAACCATAGTTAAAGTAAGACCATCGTTAGACCACGGTGAAAATTTGAAAATTTCGATCAAAGTTGTGGCCTAGCCACAGTTTTAGATAAACCTTGGTTAGGGGCTTATTGGGCCTAACCACGATTTTACTTTAACCATAGTAAAATCGTGGTTATGCCACGATGAAAATTCAAAAATTTCAATGAGCTAGTGGCCTAGCCACGATTTCAAATAAAACCATGGTTAAGTCTTTTTAGGCCTAACCACGATTTTTCTTTAATCGTGGTTTAGACATGGTGAAAATAGGCCAGAGTTAGTGGCCTAGCCACGGTTTCAAATCAACCGTGGTTAGGTCTTATTGGGCCTAACCACAGTTTTACTTTAATCGTGGTTAGGACATGATGAAAATGGGTCAGTGTTAGTGGCCTAGCCACAATTTCATATAAACCATGGTTCGGTCTTATTAGGCCTAACCACGGTTTTACTTTAATCGTGGTTAGAACATGATGAAAATGGCTCAGAGTTAGTGGCCTAGCCACAGTTTATCTGAAATCGTGGCTAGGCCTCACTAATATGGCCTAGCCATGATTGTTGAACCATTGCTAGGTCAGTCCTAGCTTAGGCCCATTAAACTTCTTTTACCCTACCTTCTTCCTTCCTCATTTTCACAAACACTCAGTCTTAGCATGAAGTCTCATTTGTTGCGAAGTCTCTCCCACCTATACTACTGTAGCGAGCTTCTCTCACTGCCGGCCAGCAGTAGTTACTACCTGTCAGCCCATAAATCACCGGCGTCGTTGGTTGGCATGAAGGAGGTGGACTTTTCTTAGTATTTGGAGCTCCAAATTAGTGTTCTTCCCCCTTTTTTCTTGATAGTTTACAAAATTTGTGGTTATGAACTTAATGATGTTGTATGGATGTAGATTTTGCTTGTTCAATTGCTGCATTTTTTTCTCCATATTTTATTATTTTTGTTGTTTTTATTTTATTTTTCGGTTTTTATTATTTTCTAGTATTTAATAAATTTTTTGGTTTCTATTTTTTTTCCAAATTTTATTATATTTTTTGGTTTATATTTTTTTATTTTTTATTTTATTTTTTTCTAGAATTTAATATATTTTTTTGTTTCTATTTTTTTCCATATTTTATTATTATTATTTTATTTTTATTTTTTTATTGTTGCTTTGTTTTCTTTCAAGATTTAAAGGAAAAAGTCATTTTTGTTTTGTTTTTTTAATTTTAAGGGATGGATGATAAGCTGGATAATGAATGAATTTGCATAATAAGACACACATATATCAAGTATTTAGTATTGCTTAAAAGACAAGAGGAAAAAAAAATACTTATGGTCATCTATCTTAATGTAACTAAATTTGTCCATGTATTCATGGTAATTAATAAAGTGAATATCCACCATTCACTTCTTTGGAAATGCAGCAAGTGAAACATCTATGTCTTGAATATTATTAATTTTGTATATTTTTTTTCCAAATTTTATTATTAATTTTGTCTCTTGAATATTCTTACACTTTTGTAATGTTTAGTTTAAGTTCCTTAAAATTAAATTAGTTAAATATTTAGATTAAATTAACCATATGACATATGTATTGAATTGATTTACTTTGTATATTTATAATGGTTGCACTTTGTTATTGAGAAACATGATTATATGTATGACATTCAATTCAATATGAATATTCTTATACCTTTGTTGATCACCACTAAAGAACAAAGACTTTGCAACGCCACTTTTCTGACGGTCCACTATAACCGTCGCAAAACACACCACAATGACGGTAGGAGGAGACCATCATTAATTTAGTCATTTTACAATAGCCAAGAACTAATTGTCGTAAAACTATAGCTAATAACAATCAAACTAGCTATCGCAAAACCAAGTCCTAAGGTCATTGTTGTTTCCATTGGCTTTACGTTGGTCACATTTTGACTGTCGTAAGGTCCGCTTAATGATATTTATATTTTATAGAAAATTATATATATTTAATAACGATATATATAAGATATAAATATTCAATAATAATAACAATTTGGGAATATTAGAATATCTTATTCGTATTGAATATTGAATTTCTATTTTTACAATCAATAATATATTTTGATTTAATTAATGACAACAATCAATAATTAAAAAATATATTCATCAAAAATATATTAGTAATTAAATAATAAATATGCATATTAATTACATTAAGGATCAAACAAGTATAAAACATATTAATTACACATATATTGCACATAAGTCTAGCTAATTATATATATTCAATAATATATTTAGATTCAATTAAATAAAATAATTAATAATCACCATTCTCAATTTTTGAGACGGTCTATTTTTGACCTTCCTGAAGCTGAGCCTCTACGACGTTTCCTTATGACCGTCGTAAGGTCCATGTAATGATACTTAATTATATGTATTAGTAAACTACATATATTTAACAATAATATGTATCACACATACATATTCAATGATAATAACAATTTGGGAATATTAGAATATTTTATTCCTAAGAAATGTTGAATTTCTATTCCTACATTCAATAATATATTTTGATTTTATTAATGTCAATAATTAACAATTAAATAATATATCAATTAAACATATATTAGTAACTAAATAATAAATAAGCATATTAATTTCATTAAGGATCAAACATACATATAGCATAAATGAAATATACTATCTATGTATATATTGCACACAAATTTGCCTAATTATATATATTCAATAATAAATTAAGACTTAATTAAATAAAATAATTAATAATCACCGTTCTTGACTTACAATATTTTATTCCCATTGGATCTTGAATTTCTATTCTTACATTCAATAATATATTTTGATTTAATTAATGAAAATAATTAATGATAAAAAAATATATTCTTCAAATATATATATATATATATATTTGTAATTAAATAATAAATATGCATATTAATTTCATTAAAGATCAAACATGTATAAAACGTAAATGAAACATATTAATTACGCATATATTGCGCATAAGTGTAGATAATTATATATATTCAAGAATATATTTAGTTTCAATTAAATAAAATAATTAATAATCAACATTCTCAACTTTCGTGATGGTATATTTTTTGCCATCATGAAGCCAAGCCTTTACAACGTTTTCTTTTGACCGTCATAAGGTCCATTTAATGATACTTAATTATATGTATTAGTAAACTACATATATTTAACAATAATATGTATCACACGTACACATTCAATGATAATAACAATTTAGGAATATTATAATATTTTATTACTAACAAATGTTGAATTTCTATTCTTACATTCAATAATATATTTTGATTTTATTAATGTCAATAATTAACAATTAAATAATATATCAATTAAACATATATTAGTAACTAAATAATAAATAAGCATATGAATTTCATTAAGGATCAAACAAGTATAAAGCATAAATGAAATATACTAATTACGTATATATTGCACACAAATTTACCTAATTATTCCTATTGGATATTGAATTTCTATTCTTACATTCAAAGATATAATTTATTTAATTAATGAAAATAAATAAAAATTAAATAATATATTCATCAAATATATATTAGAAATTAAATAATAAATAAACGTATTTGCCTTGGCCCCAGAAGGCATTCAGAAGGGGCAATGGACATCCTTTGTCAATTACTGACTTAACTTGAAAACTAAGGTACAATAAAACTATATATATATATATATATATATTTATTTATTTATTTATAATTTGTCTTCACATCAATTCTTGATACTGTAATTAATAATATGCTTTGGTCAAATAAAAGGCCACTATTGCAAAAAATAAAGAAAATGTAAGGAAGCAAACAATTCCACACACTCGTGGATCAAAGAGTCTTTCATGCAAAAAAGTTGAAATGGTGAGTTTATATTAGTAGAATATATTATACTCAAATGTTGTGACTGTTTAATGTGTTACACTATGAAAAACAAATGTAGGAGGAAGAACGTGGGCATCTAGTTTCTCGAGCAGAGGTTTGGACTACAGTGCATAAAAGGTTCGATGGATTGTACATAAATGATTATGCTCAAGTTATTGGTGTATGTTTATGAACTTTGTCATGTTATATTAATGATTTCTAATTCATTCCAATTGGTTTAATGTTGACATGAGTTATTGTCCTTTTATTCTAAACTAATAAATAGCAAATGATAGCTGAGTTTGAGGCATCTAGTTCTTGTACGCAATAAATTTCCCTCCATGACTCATTAACATTGGCTTTAAGGACTCAGGAACATTCTAGGCAAGTTTAAGGAATGGGAATGGGTGTTCGCCCTTCCCAATTTTTTAGATACGTGCTAATAGGATTCCACCACTTGGACCATCTTACCATGAGCTGGTGATAGAAGTTGCATCACTTGCAACTAAAACGTCAGAAAGAGACACTGAAATTACTAATCTGGCAGCAGAACAACAATGAACAAATACAATTGTGTCTTTTCTCCTTAGAAATGTCCAGGGAAATTAGCCTCTAAAGATTGCATCCATATTACCTCATGGGGTACTTCTCTAAATATTAAACATTTTTCTTTTGGTGTAAGTCTTGGTTTGTAATGTTTTTTATCTTTATTATTCAATTTATTACTTATCAAATTTTGTCTTCAATTTTTAGGTATCTAGTGAACAAAGCAGTGCAAACCTACTTTCAAATCCATTGCCAACTCCTTCAAGTAGGGACAATTAGCTAGTTAGGATGGCTTACCATTGTTTGTTGTTAGACTTTGTAATCATTTAGTATCATGTGAAGAGTTAATTATGGTTTTATGTTTAATTTTGTATGTAATTATGTTTATAGTTGATTATCAAGTAAGTCTTGTTAGTTTTGAGTATCAGATTGAGTGTGTTGTGATTGGTAATTTATCATATTTGCAAGATCTTAGATCATACTGATTCAAGAAAAAAAACTATAACAAAAACTTAAAGTAGAATATTTAAAAAAAAAAAAACCTATCAACGACAGTTTAAACTGCTACTATAGAAAATATGGAACCACTACAATGGTTTAGCTACAACCATCGCAAAGACAAGTCATTACAACAGTCAAAAAAACTGTTGCAAAACCATGACACTGCAATGCTTATTTCAACCCACGCAATAATGTGTTTTTATAACGATTTTAACGACGGTTTTATAACCATCACAAAACAATAACATTGCAACACTTATTTCAACCCTCATAATAACATGTTTATACGATGATTTTAATGAGGATTTTTTAGCCATCACCAATCAATGACATTGCAATGCTTATATTGACCATCGCAATAAGATGTTGATACGGTCATTTTAACAAAGGTTTTTTAACTGTTGCCAAACCATGACACTGTAACAGTTATTTGAGCCTTACAATAATGTGTTTTTACGACTATTTTAACAAGGGTTTTATAATTGTTACCAAACCATGACATTGCAATGCTTATTTTGACCTTCGCAATAATGTGTTTTTATGATGATTTTAATGATGGTTTTATAATTGTCACCAAACCATGTCATTGCAATGATTACTACAAGGGTTTCTAAAAGTGTCATTATTTCATTTGTGACGGTAGTTTATGTGATGTTTTCATGGACCGTCGTAGAACTACTTTATGATAGTTGTAACCCTTACAAAAGTTGTTAAAAACCATCGTAAAATCTTTTTTCCTTTTGGTAGTGGATTGTTGGGAAATTGATATTATTTCCTATGTTATTTTTCTTCTTCTTTTTTTGTTAGTCTTTAAGAGATGGATAAGTCTTGGATTCTTAGGCCTCAAAATACTCTTAAATATTTAAAGGGATTGAATGGATTCTTGGAATTTGCATTTGAAAATAAAAGTGTTACAAATAAGATAATATGCACATGTCCTAAATGTAGATTTAAGAAATAATAAGTTAAAGAAGTTGTACAGGACCACTTAATTATTATACCTTTTCCACAAGGTTACACATTTTGGGTTAGGCATGGGGAAAAAACTAATGAAGAACCTCACAAGGTAGAACATCAAGTTAGAGATGGATTAATTTACTGGGAAGACCTTATACATAACATGGTTTGTGATGCATTTGGGGTTCATAATGATAATGAAATTGTTAATGATGTTGGTGGTCCAACTTCAACATTAGACTGAACATTACATAGCAGTGTACAAGAATTTCAAGACATGCTTAAGGATGGATTATTAAATTTATACGAAGGGTTTGAGAAGTACTCTAATGTAAGAAGTACTCTAAGTTGTCCTTTTTGGTGAAATTGTATCACATGAAGTGTATGTGTGGAATAAGTAACAAGCCTATGTCAATGTTTCTTAAATTATAAACCGATGAATTTGAACGTGCTAAGATTCCATCATCTTTTTCTAAGGCGAAGAAAATTATAAACAAATTATGGCTTAATTACGAAAAAATCCATGTTTGTCCAATTGATTGCATGCTATACTAAGGAAAGGATGAAAATAGAAAAGTGTGTAAGAAGTGTAATACCTCTGGATGTAGTTTCAAAGATAAGGGAAAAAAGAGAACCAAGCAGCTGGCAAAAGTACTTAGATACTTTCCATTGAAGTCACGATTCCAAAGGTTATTTATGTCTTCTAAAATTGTTGAGCATATACGATGGCATACATTAGATAAGAATAATGATGGCATGATGAGACATCTAAAGGATTCCAAGGCATGGAAGAGATTTAACCTAATGTATCCTCAATTTGCCTTAGATCCACGTAACGTACACTTGGGTTTGGCCATGGATGCTTTTAACCTTTTTGGCAATATGAGTACAAGTTATAGCATTTGGCCAGTGATGTTAATGTCTTACAATCTCCAGTCTTGGAGAGCACCACAGACGAGTGTGTGGATTTAGCTTAGGAATTTGCCCAATTTAACTATTTGGATGCCATGGAAGCTCATCCTCTAATCTTTCTTACAATGAGCTAAAAAGTGAGCTGACACTACTTAAGCAGAAAATGGCAAAAAAAGAAGCTGAGATGGTGGAAAGGGATGCCAAGGACGCAAAACGAGATGTTCTAACACAACAATTAGAAGTAGGCTTGCCTTTCCTCCTTCATAGTTTCCATGGCCAAATGCCACCAAAGCTCACTACCTTGCAAAAGACAAGTGTAATTCTCACTATTTTCTCTAGTTTGATTTGATTTTCATGCATCTTAGTCTTTGTTATATCATTACTCATTTATTGAAATCTAGGTACCAATGATCAAAATAGTGGACATGTACCATTAGGGAATGCAACTTATTCTCCACATGGATCAAATGCTTTAGATAAGTAGTTTAGATGAACCATAATTATATTAGAATGTATTTGGATATTTGTATATGTATGTAATGGTATTCTGTTGGTTGGACATTGTCTTAGTTGTTTGGAATGATTTGTTTATAGATTTACATGTTCTTATGACAATATATATATATAATTACTATATGGTATGATTTTTAAAAAATCTAGTAGCAGTGGTAAAAAACGCCACTACAAATAATTAGGATTAAGAACAATTATATATCATAATCATGGTTTACAAACCATGGCTAGGACAAAGTCTTAACAATGGTTATCAAAACCGTCGTCAAGACAAAGGTCTGGCCACGGTTCCACATAAACCACGGTTAGAACACATCTTAACCACAATTCTCCCCCATGATCAAGAATAAATGTTGCAAGGCCTTTTCCATGGTTGGTTCTAGCACGGTTTTTGGAACCGTGGTTAGTGGTCATAACCATGGTTAAAACCGTGGTTAAACCAAGAAAAAACCACGGCTTTGACACAATTTTTTTGTAGTGTGAAGGAGTACCATTTTAAAACTTTTAATTTGTAAAGGACTAAAATAAAATTATGTTCAAAAGTGAAGGACCATTTTGAGATTTTTAATTTGTAAAGCCCCAAAGTGAAACTAAATTTAAAAGTAAATGATCAAAATAATGTTTTTCTTAATGCTATTTATTCTCAGAGGCTATAGAGTCAAGAAATTTTTTTTAAGTTGTTATGATAGTTAAAGACATTGCTATTCAATTCTCAGCATTGAGCCTTATTAATCATTTTTCTCCTTCCCTTGAAAAATAACTCACAGAGACATTTGCATCAAGAATAATATTCTATTTGCTATCACTAGTATATGAAATAACCTGAGAGTGTTTGAATGAAAGATGCCTTAAAGGACACAAATTGAGTTTTGAGAGATCTTCATGAGTGGTTGACTATTTATCAAGCATGAATAATTCATCATAATAATTGGATAATTTCTTGTCATGATTGGTTAACTCCTCATGGTAAATAGATGACAATCACATAATTTTAATTGAGAACTTGATTAAAAATTATCTAACTTGTCATTGAGTGTCTAATTTGTAAAATTTTATTTTTATATGATTTTGGAAGAGTGTCAAATGGAGTTGTTATTAGAAAAATAACTCTTGGAATTTGTGAGCTAGATTTGAGTATGACACAAATTTAAGCTTGTAAAAGTTTAATCAATATGTAGGGAAACATTATAAATATTAAAATTAAAGATAATTTTGTTGAAATAAAATTGGTGCGGATTTCAACTAAAAATTAATATGGGGCAAAATAAAATTAATTTCAATCACATCTAAATTATTATATACTTATTTATTACAGTTATATTATTATTTTTCATCCATGATTTTGATGGCTAGAAATAAAGCCAAAAGGATTGGAAGCTACGAAATGCTCATTGTAATTTATGAATTGTGCATGAGAAAAAAAAAATTATGGATAAATAATCTCAATCAAAACAGAACGAAACTAGAGGAAATTGTTTTTTAACAAAGAAACCAAAAAGCTAGTTTAATTGTTTACGAAGAATCAATAAACAAGAAGCAAAACTAAATAAAAATAGAAATTTTTGTTCTCTCATATACCACCCAAAATTTTCCATTTTAGAGCCACCTAGTGCAATGTCTTCCTAGAACTAGTTTCCAATGCAAGCAACAACATCTTTTAGATCATTCATTTTTTTTGCAAAGTTCTTTACCTTTTTCACCTTCTATCAAACTCTATCAATTTTGTGTTTTCTTCCCCTTCCACTATGCCATTTTTGTTATGCTTTGGCCTCAATGCGATCTTCGAACCATCAGTCAACAAAACAACATTCATTCTTTGCTCTACAAACAATGACCAAGTTACTAATGGCACTCCCTATTGTATACTCTGTTGTTATTTTTTCTTTTATCAAAGTATGGTTCATTTTGTTAGATACAACAACCTATAATGTTAATTTTCCTAGCTATGGTCCATTTGAGTGTTATAACAACCTATCATTATGGATTTTTGTCATGACTAAGCTCCACTCACTAAGTGCAATATCCCGTTGTTGTGAACTTTCATCATTTCATACACTTTACCTACCCACTTACATTATTCAATGGTAACTATTGATGGAGTGGTTGCCATAAATTCACCTATAAATATGGGTCCCTAAGCTTGGTTACTCATCGCTTGAAACTCACACACTATCTTAAAGAGTGAGAGACAAAGGCTTAGAAGTATCTATATTCACATCAATGACAATGGTTGGAGGTATGAATTTTTAGCATTATTTCTTTGTTATGAACAACCTAATAAGTTTCTTTTATGCTTAAGAACTTACATTTGGTATCAGAGCATTTAAACCTTTACCTTGCAAGTTTCAGAAAAATTCTCATATTTCATGTGCTTTTTTGCTATTTTGAGTTCATAATCTTGATCTTCATGAAAAATTAATCAATTTTAGCTTTTGAAATGCTAAAAATGAACCTCTAGAACATAAAATATGGTCGAGTCTTGAACTAGGTTAGTTTTGTGTCAGGTTGGGTCGAGGTGACCTGGCTAGAGGTTGAAAATGACTCAACCTACATGTCGTTTTGATGTTCTGCATCTCTCTTCCATGTAAATGACATGTTTTTTTTGCTTAGTATTGTGTTTAGAAAATAAAATTGTAAAGTTGTTAGAAGATAGGCCAACATTTTGACCATTGAATTATGTATTACTTTTTGTTTTCAAACATATTTAAAGTTCATATATGCATGCTCAAATTTTTGGGTTCAAATTCTTGAAAATTTATTTTGAACAACTTAAGTCATAGTGGGCAATATTTAGATATATTCTGTCCGATATTTTGTGGAATTGAATTTTATGCCATTTAATTAAAATGCTTAGTTTCTTGAAAATTAATTTTAAGCAATATTCTATGGCATCTTTAAAAAAAATTTTAATTGATCAAATTTTGAAAATTTTTGTTTTGAGTAACTTAAGTTTATTGGGTAATAGTTTGTAGATATTTTGTCCAATATTTAATCAAAGTTAAAATTTTCATTTTTTTTAAATACTTAATTTCTTGAAAATTATTTTCAAGCAATATTCATGGCATTCTGGTTAAATTTAATAAGGGGATATTTAATTAATTAATTGCCATATTTTAATTTTTGTTGATTAATTGATTAAAAATCCAATTATGAAAATTCATTGTTTATGCATTTTACATGGTCATTTACAAGCATTTAGAAAATTTTGATATTTTGTAATTAATATGATTTTGATAATTAAAGTCGAGGCACAACACCTTTATTTATTCTAAAAATCATACATCAAGTTTTAAAATTACATAAAGGAAAATGATATCAAGTTGTAATTAATCATCTCTAATATGGTAAGTATCTTCCCACAAGAATATTATCACATTGACATGATTAATTAGGATGGGATAGTGAATTTTTTTTTCCTTAATTTGCCTACACAGATTGAGACAAGGTAGTATCATTTGCTAGTTTCATCATGATTAGTAAATTGGTAGAACATGTTATATGGATTTTTTTCAAAGTTGTCTCAAATATTGATACATACAAGTAATGTTTATGCAGCTTTTCAACCATTTAACATTTCTGATTTTCAAGTTCTTAAACTTAATAGGGATAATTAGAAAATTTGGAAAGAGAAAATTCTTCTCCAATTAGGGTGGATGGGCGTTAATTATGCCATTAAAAAAGATGAACCTCCTACACCTATGGATACTAGCAACACATCTGCAATAACTTTTTATAAGCGTTGGGCGCAATCTAATCACCTTAGTATGATGCATATCAAATCCAAGACATCTGATAGCATACGTGGGTCGATAGGAGAGCATAAAAATATTCATGATTTGTTGAAAGTCATTGATGAACAATTTGAATCCTCTAAAAAGGCTTTAGCAAGCACCCTAATGTCGAAATTATCCACCATGAAGCTTACTGGCTTAATGGGTGTGCGAGAGCACATCATGAAGATGAGGGATATTGCAGCTTAGTTAAAGGCACTTGAGATTGAGATTCTTGATTCTTTCCTGGTGTACTCCATTCTGAATTCCCTACCGCCTTAATATGGGCCCTTCAAAATCTCCTAAAACACTCATAAACAAAAATGGTCAATCAATGAAGTACTGATCATCTGCGTTCAAGAGGAAGGAATGCTTTTAGTGGAAATGGGAGAGAGTGCACATATGGTAATTCAAAGGAAAGAAAACTGACAAGCCAAGTGAAAATGGCAGGGTAAAATGCCCATCCAAGGTGATATTAAGAGGGAGTCCTAGTGTTTTTTCTATAAAAAGAAAGGACACATAAAGAAGGACTATAACAAATTCAAGGCCTAACTTGAAAAAAAAAAAGGTAAGTTAATCTCATTCTTTTATTATGATTCTAATATGGTAAATGTTAATAATAACACATGGTAGATTGATTATAGTTCTACAATCCATATTTTATATACCTTACATGGCTTTCTAAACCAAAGGAAGCCAACGAGAAGTAAGCAATACAACTAATCAGGAAACAAGATGGGCTCAGTGGTTGCGGCTATAGGAACTTGCAAGCTAGTTTTAAATTCTGGTTTTGTTCAGATTTTGGATAGGACCTTTTATCTACCAAGTTTCTCTAAAACTTGATTTCTATTTCGAAGCTCATACCATTGGGATATTCTTTTGAATTTTCAAATAATATGTTAAAGTTAATTTATTAATCCAACCCTATTAGAAATGGTACAACTTATTATGGTCTTTTCTGAATTCAATTACAAGACAATTCATTACATAAAACCATGCATGTTTCTAGTAGCATAGGTATAAAGAGATGTGTTATTAATGAAAACTCTTCTATATTGTGGTGTCATAGACTTGTTCATATCTCAATAGAGAGGGTAAAAAGGTTAGTAAAGGAAGAAGTATTAAATACTCTTGACTTCACTGACTTTGATACTTGTATAGACTGCATCAAGGGTAAGTAGACTAATATGACCAAAAAAGATGCTAAGAAGAGTTATACCTTGTTTGAAATCATACATATGGATATATGTAGTCCAGATATGGACTCAAATAGTCAGAAACACTTTATCACCTTTATTAATTATTACTCACGATACATGTATCTCTATATGCTTAATAACAAGAATAAGGCATTAGATGCCTTTAAGGTTTTTAAAGCAGAAGTAGAGAAATAATGTGATAAACAAATTAAAATAGTGAGATAAGATAGAGGTGATGAGTACTATGATGATACACTAAAGATGGACAAGTACCTAGTCTATTTGCGAAGTTTCTTCAACAACATGGGATTGTTACCCAATACACTATGCTTGGTTCCCCATACCAGAATGGTGTAACTAAAAGAAGAAATCAAACGTTGTTGTACAAGGTACAGAGCATGCTTAGCAGTTCTAAGCTTCCTATGTTCTTGTGGACTGAAGCCCTTAAGACGGTTGTGTATAAACTTAACCAAGCTCTGACCAAGGCAATTGAAAAGACGCCATTTGAATTAATGAAAGGTTAGAAACTGAGTTTGAGGCATATGAGCATATGGGTATGCCAGTCTGAGTTGCGTATATATAATCCACAAGAGAAGAAGCTAGACCCAAGGACTATCAGTGACTACTTTATTGGGTATGCTAAAAGCTCTAAGGGATACAGGTTTTATTATCTATGACATAACACTAAGATTGTGGAGTCAAGAAATGCTAAATTTCTTGAGAATGACTTGATAAGTGTGAGTGATCAAACTCAAAACTTAGATTCTGATAATGATCAATTAAGAACTCAAGTTCCCACATCAAGTAGTAGATTGGTTATAATTCATACCCCTCAAGTGCAAATGGATATTGAAAATCCAATCATTAAGGAACCCTAAACTATTGACCATGACCTAGTTGATCTAATTATGCAACAGCCACAAGAATCTGTTATGCAACTAGTTGAGGAACATGATACCCAAGAGAATGTTGAATCAACATTAAGAAGATTGACTAGAATTAGGAGGTCAACAATTCGTGGTGATTATGTTATGTACCTAGAAGAGTCTGACTATAATATTAGAGTTGAAAATGATCCTGAAACATTTTCATAAGCCATCAACTGTAAAGAATCTAATTTGTGGCTTAATGTTATGAAGGATGAAATGGATGCTATAGCATCAAATGAAGTTTGGGATTTCATTGAGTTGACTTGTGGCTCAAAGACCATTAATTGCAAATGGGTCTTTAAAACAAAAAAAGACTTATTAGGCAACATTGAGAGATATAAATCATGACTTGTGGCCAAAGGATTTACTTAAAAGGAAGGAATCAATTGCAAGGAAATATTTTTTCCTGTATCTAAGAAAGATTCCCTCTTAATTATATCAACATTAGTTGCCCATTTTGACATGGAATTACATCATATGGATGTGAAAATGACATTCCTTAATGGGGAGCTAGAGGAAGAGGTATATATGAAACAACTTGAAGGATTTTCCTCTAATGTCGATGAACATTTAGTTTGCAAGCTTAACAAATCCATATATGGATTAAAACAAGCCTCCTACCAATGGTATTTTAAATTTCATGAAATTATCTCTTTAGTTGGATTTGTGGAGAATGTCATGGATCAATACATATATGAAAAGGTCAGTGGGAGTAAAATATGTTTTCTTGTGCTGTATGTGGATGGCATATTACTTGCAACTAATGTTAAAGGGTTTCTATATGAAGTGAAATAATTTCTCTTTAAGAACTTTGATATGAAGAATATCAGTGAGGCATCTTATATCATTGGCATTAAGATCCATAAGGATCGAACTCAATATATTTTTAGTTTATTGCAAGAAACCTATATTAATAAAGTTTTAGAAAGATTTCAAATGAAAGATTGCTCACCAAGTGTAACACCTATTGTGAAGGGTGAGAGGTCCAATTTGAGCCAATACCTGAAGAACAATCTGGAAAGGGAATAAATGTGTAACATTCCATATGCTTTAACAGTTGGAAGCCTTATGTATGCTTAGGTTTGTATAAGACTAGACATTACATTTGCTGTTGGAATATTAGGTAGATATTAGAACAATCCAGGGATGGATCTTTGGAGAGCTGGAAAAAAGGTTATAAGGTATCTTAAAGGTACCAAAGATTACATGCTAATGTACAAGCGAACTGAGAACTTTGAGGTAATTGGCTACTCTGATTTAGATTTCGCTAGTTGCATTAATTCTCAAAAATCAACATCCAGATATATCTTTATACTTGCTAGTGGAGCTATTTCTTAAAGGAGTGCAAAGCAGTCTTTGACTGCTATTTTTACTATGGAAGTTGAGTTTGTGTCTTGTTTTAAGGCAACTTCATATGGTGAATAGCTTAAGAGTTTTCTTTTTACTCTTAGAATTTTGGATTCTATCTCAAGGCCATTAAGAATATATTGTGACAACTCAACTACAGTTTTTTTGGCTAAAAACAATAAGTGGAAGTCGAAACAAACACATGGACATCAAATACTTAGTCATTTAGGAACGTGTCAAGGAAAATAAATTTCCATTGAACATATAAGAACTGAGTTGATGATTGTTGATCCTTTAACAAAAGGTTTGCCACCTATGAAATTTAATGACCGTGTAACTAGAATGGGACTTGGTTTGATATTAAGTATTTGATGTATGTTATCATCACTTGTAATAAGCACTTATTCATTTAAGTTATTTTTCTCATTTTGTGTACACATTTATATTTAGAGAATAAACAACATTAAAAGGACCTGTAATAAGTATAGGGCTGATTCATTAAAATTATGGTGGGATGAGAAAATGACATGCATTGTGATTCACAGAAGGTGATACTCACTTATAAAGGACTTACTGTTGTACTTCGTGCATTCAACCTTTCTCTTTTAGAATGTTATGGAAGAGGATATTAAAATTAGTAAGTGTAATGGACCAAGTGGGATAGTGTTAATTTTTTTTTTTTTAATCAAACTATGGTCCATTTTGTTAGGTACAACAACCTATAATGTCAATTTTCCTAGCTATGGTCCATTTGTTTGGTATAACAACCTATCATTATAGATTTTCATCATGGCTATGATCCACTCATTAAGTACAATATCCCATTATTGTGAACTTTCATCATTTCATACACTTTACCTATCCACTTACATTATTCAATGGTAACCATTGATGGAGTGGTGGCCACAAATTTTCCTATAAATATAGGTCCTTAAACTTGATTTTTCATCACTTGAAACTCACACATCATCTTAAAGAGTGAGAGACAAAGGCGTAGAAGTATTCATATTCACATTACTGGCAATGGCTGGAGACATGAATTTTCTGCATTATTTCTTTGTTATGAGCAAGCTAACAAGTTTTTTTTATGTTTAAGAACTTACATTTGTGACCAGGGATTTGAACCTGAGAAGCCCATGAAGGAACTACCAAACCTCGCTCTTTGGTTCTCTCCAAGAAACCTTCTGGTAGGTGCAGCAATGGATCCTCATTTGTAGAACCAAGGTAAGCAGCATTCACTGTGTTACTTGGTGGTCTGAGAACCCATAAGAATCTCTGGCCACTCAATTCCAAGCCAAAAGCTAGCTCATTGATTTGGTCTTGAGACAGTGTCCCACCACTCCCAAAAGAAACATATAAAACAGAGCAAGGTGGTTCCTTCTCCCACTATCTCAGGCACTCTGACTCGTCCTCTTCAACACTTGACCCAGTTTGTGTGATGGGTCCAACTGCATAAACAGGTGGGTAATTATTTGCATTCTCTGTCAAGGCTTTTAATGGCCCTTCTTCCATCTCTATGAAGCTGTTAACTAAAATCCCGTCAGCAAAGCGGATTCCCTTGGCACGTTTCATAAACTGTTTGTAAGCTTCACTGGATCGATTTTGAAATGGGTCAGGGAGATCTCTGCCATGGAGTGGGACACAAGCCGGAATCTGGATAGGCTCTGATAAGTCTCTGAATTCACCGGAAATTTTCTCATCCAGTTCTGGAAAATGGAGGCAGAGGGAAAGTGATGAAGCAGATATAGGGAGGTAAGTGAAGGACAAGGCATTGAGTTCCCTGGAAAAGTCCAGAACTTCGAGTGCAAAAGGATCGGCAAGCAGAGCAGCCAGAGGAGATTTTGAGTTCAAGGACTACAAGACCTTAAGAAGAGACGGCAAAGATTTAGTGACTGTGAGTTGGATTTGGATTCCTAGGTCTTCCCCTTGTGGCATGTCATCTTTGCTAATTGGAGGAAGAAAAATGGAATCAACGTTTGAAGGAAGAGTTTGGGTAGGCAATGGAGGAACTTGGAGGAGACCCAAGTGTGGTAATGATGCAGGTGACATGGAAGTCTGGGTGGAGATGAACGAGTCGCTTGGAAAACTCAAGGATAGGAACAACGGCTATGTGAGTTGTTTTCGCCATGGAAACTGAGCTTTAAAGTGGATTTTCTAGTTGCAAACGTGTGAGTTCTGGATTAGGATTTGACGCGTTTATGTAGAGCACTTCTGATTCTGCATTCGTGAAAAGAAAGTTCTGTTTTAGGTGTAGAAAATATTGTTTTGTGACCTTGAATTGGTCTGTTGTAGAAAAAACCGTAGTTGTTTTCGTTTTTGCCTTTGATTCTAATAAAAAAATATGCATATTTGACTGCAAACTTGAGCCATAAGTTGATGCAGTGATGTTAGTAATCACGTCATCCATCTTCTATATATTTCTAGGACCATACGTATACAATTATCTATAAAAATGGATTATGATACACGTAAAACAATAATGATGTAATGCTAGTTCATCTGTAAGCTTTTCTTAAATCTAGGAACATCAAATGATAGCACGAGCAATATTTATGCTGGGATTTGACTTCACGCATGACCTCAACTTCCCAATAAGGTTAAAATTTTGAAAACAAATGGACCCTATATATAAAAAAAAATACATACTATGACAGAGGATGAGGAATTTTGTAAATAGGAGACAGAAATTTCCTTGATGCAGCGACACAATAGTTATATATACGAATAAGCATACTAGTTTTTATATATAACCTTTTGTGTGCATGTGTGTGCGTCTTTTTTATTCTGAAAATTTTGTTGACAAGTAATTAAGTGACAGCATCACTTAGTTCATCTCATATGCTCCACACAGTTCAAAGGCAGAAGAAAAAATTTCCTCATAAATCAAATTACATTCCTTTAGAACATTTTACACTCTAAGTGAGCAAACATAATAAATCTATTTTTGTCTCAATAGCCACCAACCTTGGAGCTTGACTAAGTTAGCTCTATAGCCGAAAAAAAAATATGTAAAAATTTGACACCTCTCATTTTCCTTCTCTCTTATTTGAAAGTTAAATTCTAAGGATTCAACCATTAATATTAAAGTATTTGTGTAGAACCAACGATGAATATTAAAGCAATTGCATAAATATGCAATTATAAATTTAAATTTAGTTATTGAAATTGATGATAATCATATTTGAGCAGGTTATAAATTTTGTTAATTGACATTCTTCTTCTCTCACATTAATTATCATTGTTCCCTCTCTTCTATTCTAATTTTTTTTTTCAGATTTTGAGGCCTTGTTTGAATGTAAATTTTAAAAACAGTTTTTGTTTTTAAAAATAAAAGAATAAAAAAAATGTTCAGTAAGGTGTTTTTTTATTAATTGTTCTAAAAAATAACAAAATAGAAAATTATTTTTTGAAATAAAAAACAAGAACAAATTTTAGATTTCTTCTCTTGTTTCTCAAAATATTTTTCATTAATGGAAAAATTATAATTATGTAAAAAATGATTTAAGTAGAGTTGTGGGCTACGTTTTAATAAGCTTTGAGATCTAATTCAACCAGATAGTAACTAGTCAAGTTGTGTCGAGTCATCTCTTATTTTTATTTTTAAAAATTTTGAGAAAAATAATTTTTTAAAGAAAAATTAAAAAAATTAAGATTTAAAATGAACATAGAGAAATTAAAAAATATGATTTAAAATGGAAAACAATTAAAATTTAGAAAGAAATAACATTTTAAAGATTTTTCATAAATAAAATTTATTATAAGTATTATAAATTAATATTAAAAAATAATACATAGTTGGGTTTTGAATAAACACATTACCCAGCCTAACGAAATTAAAATGCACGCATATACTCTCACACACACTCTTGCAGACTAAACATGTAACACACATGCATATGCACTTGCATGCCCAAATACCAAGACATATATAATAAAGTTGTTATATACACAGATTATTATACAAGTACGCATATACCAAATATGATTAACATACACAAATACAAGCGCATGCACACGCATACACACACGTACATGCACAAATACAAATCCATGTACACCTACTTGTATAAATACATATATAATGAATTTGTTACATACATGCACTTACAGATGCATGTGCACGCATTCGTGCACACATGAATATTTATATTGAACATGTAACACACACATATACATAAAACAAATATTCATCTTTAATCTAAATAGAAAAATTAGAATTAAATTTGAAATCACAATTTTATGTTTTAATCCTTTACACAGCCCAAAAATAAAATTTACATTTCTAAATTAATTTCAATTTTAATGGAATTAGAATTATAATTATAATTCAACATTATAAATTTAATTCTTGATACTAAATAAGGTCTTAGCATTTTCAACACTTGTCTTTAAATTATTTTTTTAATATTTTTTTTTAATTTTAAATATGTTTCTAAAAACAAAGGATTCAAACAAGTTTTTTAAGCTTTTATTTTTAAAAAAAAAATTTTAAAAACAATTTCAAAAAATTATTCAAAGAACATAAAAACAAAACATAGAATCAAACAAGCCCAAATTCCTTACATTTGGATTCCACATTTGAAAAAATCTAGAATATTAAATTTTTATCCAACAATTCAAATTTTAATAGATTTTGGAAAAAAATTAAACATTTCTAGTAATCTATTAAAATTTGTACCATTAGATTTTTATTTAACAATTCAAATTTTATCAAATCACTATAAGAAAAAGACTTATTTTCGAAGGTCATCACTGTCAAAAAAAGCATCTTTGGCCATTGATATTTGTATTTATAATGGTCATTTAACCTTGATGACCGTCAAAGAAAGTGTTGTCAAAAAAAGTACTTTCAACAGTTACCAACCATCAATGTAAATACTGAAGCATTTTTTAGAATTATTGATCATCAAAAATACTTTGTCAAATGTCCTCAACATTTTTTACGGCCACTAAAAACGACGGTCATGAATTATTTTCAACAATTATGGCTATTAAAAATACTTCTATAATAAATCTTTTCTGACAAGCTTGACCATAAAGAAAAACATCAATAAAATTTTTCGCACCAAACTCCCTCTTAGATTGTTCTTTTTTGGTTAGTATATAAATTTATAGAAATATTTATACTATAAAATTATGTAAATATTTGTCTAAAACTACAAATATATATATATATATATATATAATGAACCAACATGTTTCTCATCCAAATATTACAAATGAGTAATGTATTAATTGTAAAAGTATTTAAAACATAAAATTAAAATATGTCAATTCGAGCATTCACAAAATAAATACGAACTAGCCAAAATATTATCTAACTTCTAGCAAACTTCCATTCCCAAACATTCTAATGCAAAATAATTTTAGAAGCATAGAGTTATTCAGGTCCACCCTACAAAGAAAGAAAAAAGATTGAATTAGATCATAAAAACATTATATCATCAAAGTATCCTATTTACAGCATATAAAGATGAAAAAGGCTATTACTATCATTGACACAACCTTGTTTTAAGTACAAAATAGCACTTATGAAGACATTTATGGTATAAACCTTAACCTTTGACTTATGAAGAAATCTATGCTCATCATAAATAAATATATGCATTATTAATTATCATCTATTCATTAATTTTCATATTGAAATCCAAAAGCTTTTGTCAGCAATAAACATAAATCATTCTAGAAGTCTACCATCCTTATTTTCTTCACTAAAACTCTATGTCACTTATTCTAAGTCAACTTTTCAAGAAGAAAATCATTCAAACAAGTTAACTAAAACCAAATTAGTGACAAAAGTATGATAAGCTAGCATGTTTTCACCCAATTTTATCTCTTTCGAGCATAATTTTAAAGGCCATCAAATCACTATAGGATAATAACAAAAAACTTATCAAATATCATAAACTATTTGACTTTTAGAATGAACAAGATAATAATAGAAAAGTTACCAAATCAGAAGGAGATAAAGAACCACCAATATCTAAATCTATTTGACTTCTAGATATCCTTCCTCCAAGAAGATGATTTAATAATTCTTCCATTCTATTCATTTCTCTTCTAGTGAGCTTACTTTTGCATTGGACACTTCATGACATTGTTTAGATTCTTGAAGCTATCTTTTAAGCTCACAAACAAGTGATGATTGAGGACCCCACAATTGTGAAGGGCTAACACCAGCTCCTTGCCCACGAACTCTTCCATGTAGCTCAGGTCCAAAAACTTAGGAAAAAATTTTCATTCTCATTCATTATTAAAGATCCTTTCTCTACTTTAGAAGTGAATCATCTAAGATGCTCATACATTTAAATGATTCAATGCTTAGAAATCAATATGCCTTAATATTCATACAATTAGGTGAAATTAAGGCCACCTACAAGTTTATCTTGTGATTCTTCATGAATAGCCTACCCATTAGCACTAATATGTGTTATTTCACATAAACATACATGACCAATGTCTTGTACAGTCTTCTCTTTCTATAGATCAAAAATAATGATAAAATAATATTATATGATTAAAATTATATCAAAATGTATCAATCTAGTTGCTATATTACCTCTTCTTCAGCCCTTTGCTAAACACTCTTTGATCCTGTAGTGTGAATAATATTGTTTGTTGCTTGATTAATCTTATTTTGCTCACTCATTTTCTACGAAGAAATAAAATACATGAGTTGACAATACTTTTCCAAGATGCAACATCAAATCAAATTTTAATACCCACCTTCCAACTATCTGAATTCCATAACCTCACAAGATATGCCTAATCTTCTTCTACATATCAGGTGGTACATTAACAAAAGCCTTTTCAAGGTCTTCAAAACATTCATAATACTTTTTCCTCAATGCATGACAATAGTTTTTATATGATCAATTCATCTATGCCTATACAAGTTCTTGACAGCCTTCAACTTTAAAATGAACCAGAATGTTAAAAATGAAACATATAAGTCAAAATGAAACATGGTTTTTTTTGCAAAAAGAATGTGAAACATTTTCAATGTTGAGATTACAACCAAAACAAGGTCAAATAATTTGTTCTTCTTCTCCACAGGAATTTCAACCCACTCATGAACATTTAGTGATGCATTTTACACTCTCCTAACTAAAGTTGTACACCTTGACTTGAATAATTTTGAATTTGGACCAACAGGACGATTGTTCCACCATTTTATATCAAGTCTCTTTCCAAGTGGTAATTTAGACAATTCAATGTTGTGACTACAAGTTTTTTTTTTTATTATTGCATTGAACACATGGACAATAAATGTCATCTATGTTTGTGTGTTCAAATGCAAAGTTTAGGAATTTGGAAACTCCATTTCTATACGTAGGATATGTTATATTCTTAATTTGCATTCAATCCTTATCCATTGTCTTCTAAAAAAACATGATATAAAAAGATGCAATTAACTTCATATCAATACCTAAAATGTGAGTATGATCACAAAATTACATTCCTATGATATGATCACGAGACTAAAGTGAATGATAAAGATGAAGCAAAGTTGGTTTCCCTAGTTAGATAGCTTTAAACTAATAGTTCCTAAGGCTAGAAAGCTATAAATTTCACAATTGTTCAAAGTTTTAATCTTATATAAGGAGTCCCTAGCACTTGTTGACATTTTAATGTCAACAAAGCAAACATAAGCATATCATATCATATCATAGTATTGCAAACAGAACAAGCAAAATTTAAGAATTTTAAATAAGTTACATATTGCAATACTATGTTGAAATATATTTCATTTAATAATCATCCTAAATAGAATGGAATGGAAAAAAATTAGAATTAAAATTAGACTTGGAATGAAAACAGCACTTTTGCATTCAAAACACAAGAATATGAGATTTGTAACCAAGTGTCTTGAGTCACCACTCTTCACATAACAATAAGTTCTAATTCGGGATATGAGCACATAAAGACATACAACACATACACACACATATATAACAATTTCGTGCCCAACACTTCACCAGAATGATTGGAAAGATCAGATAGAATCCAATCAAACACTCCCCAAAATATTAGTTTTCTCTAGCCACATAATCCCAAGCAAGGTCAGTTCATCATGCCATTAACTTTCTTATTCCCTTACATTTGATTAGCATGCACTATTTCTACTTTCTTTCTTTCATTTAATGGAACATTATTGGAAACCCATAATTAATATGTTTTCCAATCAGTAACTATGTGAGGTAAAAAAAAAATAGATTTCTATTAAAGTTAATAGGCTTAAATAGATCACTTGCATTATATTTAGTTATTTGTAGTACATATATACTAGCTAGCTTTTGTTTTCTACTAATATACTTAAAGTGTAATAACTTGCTAATATACTTGTGAATTAGGGCAATCACTAATTCAAATATGTTTATGCTTGTAATATGACAATGGCTTCTTACTATATAATTGCATGTTTGACCATGAAATTTTCAGAGTATATTATTCCCATCAAACAAATATATATGACAATTTTTGTCTTGTTTTTGCGTGCACACCTGGGTTTCTTTAAGCTAATCATCTAGATTTATGTTTGTTTATATATATATATACTAATTAATTATACAAAAGAATTTATCATATCTTCTCGCCTTTATTAAAAGTTTTATTTCTTATAATAAAAATTACATGACAAAGATTAATTACAAATAATTAGCCATGCACACATCCATGTTAAGGACTAAAACAACTTAGTATCATATGAATGATACGCTTAAAAAAGAAAAAATAAATAAATAAATGAAAACAATTCACACCATTGATAAGTGAGGTTCGTTAATTAGTTGATCAACAAAGGCATAGTTTATTAAGATTAAAAAAAAAAGTAATTCACTAAAAGTTTTGTTTCTTATAATGAAAATATACTTAATTAGAAGAGATTAAACACGAGATACTAAAGATACATGCATTTTTATGGACTGAAATTAGTTAGCATCATGTAAACTACTAACTCATTGTGAAATGGTAGCAACATATTAAAAAAGAGATAATATCAACACCATTGACAAGATCAGGGTATAAATGGCTTTTTGAGCCATAAACTGTAGAAAAGAATAATTTTTTCCATATACAACAGTAAAGGAAAGTAATGCACTTAGATATCATAGTATAAAGAAAATTAGACTGAGTCGGTCTAAGTTGCTGGAAGCTACTGGTGATGCCCAAAATTGGAACACATTTTTATAATGATGTAAAAGGAAAAAAAAGCAAAAGGAAGATTTGATGTGAGAAAAGGTCCAACAAGAAAAAGATTGTTACTATATGAATACATACATACATATATATATATATATATATATATAAACGGCATTTGATCTATATATATCTACTAGTAGAAACAACATGCGTAAACTATGTGTTTCCCTTTTGGGTAGCTGTGGCATTATACCAAAGCTTAGGATTCTATTTTACGAGAAAGAAAGTGATGATATATATTAATATTCACAATTTAGGATGACAAGTCATGCATAAGAAAGATCGTTGATGATTTGTTTGGCTTTAGTGGCATCATGTTGGCTTTCCAAAGGAAACAGATGGGATTTCTTTTCAAAATGTAGGAAGACTATACAATCTATCATTAGTTTCTTCAAAAATGACTTTGAGGTTATCATCTGTTGTGCCCCAAGAGAAAATCAATAATTTCACTAAAACACAGCGTGGCAAATTTTCCAATTAATTTATGTTAGCATGAATCTGGGTTTGTGGACTCTAACTGGCTAGCAAATGAAATGAGTTATGGGGTTTATTTAAGAGTGGTTAAAGCCCTTTATAAACATCAATAGCCATGTTTGAACCCACACAGGAGGACTGGATTTTGTCACACCCTAAACTTCTGAGGTGCAACTGGCACAGATAACGAGAATAATCCATTTCTGTAAGCCTATCACAATGTTTTCTAGACCGAATTGTAAATCATACAATAAAGTAAATTCATGGGAATCTCATTACAAAGCAGATTAATATTCATATATTTTTGTAGAAATTTCGACAAAGTCTCCTTTATAACTGAGACCTCCTAAAATTGCTACAAATATTTGCCCAAAAACAACAAAATTCATAAAAGAGAGCTCAGCTCTCATATCATCCAAAAACAACTAAATCACAATAGTGGGAATGGGAAATCTACTTGTGGTCATCTATATTCATTTACAGTTGTTTACATTTTTGACCAATTACATTACTACAAAATATAAACCCTAGCAAAATAAGAAATAAAAATCCTCTGTAGTACCAATAGGGCTCTTCTAGCCCTCATGGTTAGAAACCTACCCTGGGCGATTACTGAAATTAAATAAATATAAATGGGTAGCATTCCAATAACAAAATTATTACAATACCATTAAGTATGTAGGGCTCTATGCAATTTAATGCATAATAACTTCTTAAAGTCTAATACTATACTTGTTGGCATCAACCTTTTAAAATGATCAGTACTCAGTGAATCATCATTTAAATCCTTACCATGGGAAGCCATAAACATGCCTTAATTACATGCAATATAACAATAATAGTCATGGATTCATTTACATGTAAATCAAGTTGATCATGGGTACGCAGCCTTTGGAAAATAAATTTATCGGTCGAAAATCCATAACCCTCAAGAAACTTTATCATCAGTTAAGGGTACATTAGCCCTTGGATAATTTAAACATCGGTCAAGGGAACTTAGCCCTTGGGTAATTTAAATCAAACAATTATAAGGCATAAGCTCACACTGTGCTCACCTTTCATATAATTCTCTTTTTTATGGTTTTTACATGGCATCATATGTAAGTCATAATCAAGACTAATCAAGTCTAGTAAGCTATGTCATGTAAACAGTAAACAAACATCATATAACATGTCATACGGTTGGAAAAGCTACTACTAACCTAGTGTGTGAAGTAGTCTAAAACAACCTTGCCTCCTTTCTTTTGGTGATAAGTTAGTTCACCAAATAATTCCTATATCACAAAAGTACAATTTCCTCAATTCACCATCACTAAAACATACTAATTTAGGCTTATTCCCATGCCTCTTAACAAGCTTATAATTCGAAAAGGCTTCCTAAAAACAACCAAAATATCTATCATTCTCATACTAACTCATAACATTAACTCAACACATAATTCAAATTAAGAAAAGTTTTCTTCTTTTAGTTCATCACATTTCCATTACCAAACTCATGTCAAACTTCCTTATTTACCACTAAAAACAAACATACCTTAGCCTTAGCTCGTATTCCTTGATTCTACCATATTACTTAATCAGTTTTTTCATCAATTTAAATTCACTTCCTTATAAACTTACTATATTTTCAAATTCATCCGAAATTGTCATACTTTAACTCTTCCTTTCACCTTCAACCAAGCTTAACCATGAAGAGCAATAAGAGATCATTTCATAGTGTTCCTAAAATACCAGCTTAAACCATTAAATTCTAGAATTCTACAATTCTCTATTAAACCCTAAAAATCTAGAAAATTTTTAGTTTAGTCCCTAAAAGAACCAATCTAAAAAACTTGTCCCAAAATATGTTTCCAAAGCTAAAACTCAAAGGGAAAGGACCGAAAATCCATCTATCATCAACATTTTCATGAAAAACTTAGCAAAACTCACTAAAAAAATTGTTGAAAATCCTCTTTTCTCAACTGCCAACAGAAGACGCTAGAAAAAGGATGTTGTTTCCAGAAACTACAAGGTGCCACAGTCAAAAACTTGTAGCCAGTGAGGGAGGATGTTGGCTGGAAACTATGGCAGTGGCATAACAGTGGTGGTGCAGTGAAGAAGCAGAGAGAAGCAACTAATGTTTTTGCAAAAAAAAAAAATGCTCAGGAAGAAGAAGGAGAAAGTGAGGGGCAATTTGGTCATTTGACTTGGCAGGGAAAAAATTCTAAGGGAAGAGGAAGCTAGGTCTTGAACCCAGGCCATTAGACTTTGGACACCAAGATCTTACCTCTATGCTATAGCTCATTATCTAGTTAATAACATACAGTATGGATATTTATACTTTTACTCTTTCTAAGAACGAGAATTTTGCAAGTGTTACAAGTTTTGTGTAGAGTCTTTCATAAAAGCAAAGCTGACAATCACCACACAAAAAATAGCCATTGACTCATAAACCACAACAGGGTACAACAGCAACTAAACCACAATAGGGCACTGGACTATCTAAGAGAACGCATGGAGGAAAAGAAAATATTAACTTAGAAAAAGATTTAACCATAACAATCATCAATCCCAAAAAAAAAATTGAAAGAATCTAAAAAGGAAGAATACACAGGGGATAAGCATATATTATCTCAAACAAAGATACATAAAAGAGGAAAGGAGACATAACTCAGCCAAAAAGCCAAAAAGATTCAAATATGCCTCTTGATTCTTTAATGCAAATCTAGATTTGGTCTTATGAATAACCCATCCTTAATCACTTAATTATTTAATTAATGGATACACCAATTAATTAATAATTAAGAAAATAGGAAAATTAAAAATGTCAAAACTTCAAATGATATTTTCAATTAGGGGACAATTTGGAATTAAAAATAAAGAATGGGAGATAATTAAATAAACTCAAAATTTAAAAAAAAAATTAGGTAATTAAAATAATTATAATAAATCAAAGAAAAATAATAAAGAAATATAAAAATACAATATACATTACAAATCAAAAATCAAAAAAACAAAAAAACAAAAAATAAAAATTAATTAACAATAATAGTAATAACAATAAAAATAAAAAAAAAAGGAAAGAAAAAGGGTAATAAGGCTGTCAGCACGTGAAAACCTATAGGAAAAAGTTGAAAAAAAAAAAGAAGCAAAAAGCAAAAAGAGGGAGATGAGGCAAAGGTAGCAACAGAATCAGTGAGTGGTGCAGAATTCTGAAAAGCCTCGGCTTTAACAACCATTGTTGTCTAAGGAGGAGAGGCAGGAGGACGGGGAGAGTGCTGGTAGAGAGAAGTAGAGAGAGACAAGAGTAGAAAAAGGCAACAGCACCACCGAAGGAGAGAAATTAGTGAAAAAGCTGGGATTGAGGGACAAAAGAGTTTATGGGAAGGGGAATAGAGAGTAGAGAGACCAAAGGAGAGAGCTATGAGTGAAGAAGAAGAAGCAGAGCAAAAATGGGAGGGGCTGGCATGAGTTAAAGAAAAGGCAGTAACTCGGTATCAGCTCGAAGGGGGGGCAAGAGATGGAAACCAGAGAATTTCGGAATAGGAAGTATAAGGACGGAGATGAAAAGAGCAAGGAAGGGAGCTGAAAAACACTAATATGAACCCATGTCTAATGGCTACCAGGGAACCTAGAAAGAAGAATATGCTCTGAAGTATTTCCTCTAGGAGAGAGATGGCGTCGAGGAAGAGGCTACCAACATGGAGAGCCTGAAAGGCAGCGAACCAAGACAGGAGGGGCTGTAACTGAAGAGAAGAAAATGGCAGACCGAGAAAACTGCTAGAGAGGGAGCCTTGGTTCATATGCAGAAGATTTGAAAAGTAGAAAAGATATGAGCCGAAGCCAAGGAGAAAAATCTAAGCTACAGCGACAAACTAAAGCACCAAGAAATCAAGCTACAACAACGGACCAAGAGCACCGAGACTGAGCAAGCCGAGAAAGAAAGAAACCGAGCTAGAGGCCACGAAATCACCAGCCGAAGAGACATACCATCGCTTAGCCTTCTTTTTGTTGGTGCCTCAGGTTACCTGATTTACGTACATGCATGGCAATGGTTTGTTTTTCTCATTTTCATGTTTTCGGTCTTCCCCTCCATTTTACATCCTCCTTTCCTCACTTTTCCCTCTGACTGGTCTTCATTGCTGTGAGTGTCACTTTCTCCTCCTCTTTAACTCTTTTCCCATGCTGTGAGAAAGGTGACACTGTTGGAGCCAATTCCTCTATTCACACGCGTTGAAACAGAGGTAAAACTATTATTGAAGAAACTCAGCTGCCACCTACTATTTTCTGCTATCAGGTTGTGTTTGGGAGAAAGTGGGGCAGTGTCTCAGTTTGGTGTCCAAGGGCATCAAAGTTGCAGAAATTGGGCTGTCATTTCTCTTTCTATTTCGCTGTTGGGACGTTGTAGAGGCAAAGCTAGTGTTTTGCTAACATAAGGTAAAGGGGGCCGAGGAGGTTAGGGAAATGATACAACTAGGTAGCCAACAAGAGAGTAGGGGATCTAAGTGTGGAAAAGAGATCAAAAGAGGTGCAGGTAGCTAAGGTCTCTAAGGTTGTTAACATCTTGTGGCTGAGGTATTCTTGTAACTTAGAGTTCCTGAGTTAGATTTCCTGGAGACCGTGGGTTCTCTACCTTTTGGTGTTACATTCCTGTATCCAAGACATCTAATTTCAGATAGCTATTAGTTAGAGTTTGAAAAGTCCCTAAAGAAGGTAAAACATTAGGAAAAGAGATTAACAAGAGAAAGAGAAAGAGTCCCTGAAATGATTGGATTTTGAATAGAAAGTAGGGAAACAGTGACTGGTCTAGTAAACAAAGAAGATAGGAAGGCATATGTGTAGCCAACCTTTAGGTACATATTACAGGTTAAATTCTCTATCTTTTAATATCTCTTCCTTACAATTGCTCCTTGTGATGTAACGATCAAAAAGGAAAAAAATTATATATATATATATATATATATATAAAGGTAAAGGTCAAATAGAGAATAAGAATGATATATGTATGCCTACATGTGTATGTGCATAGGATATATACATATAAGGAGAAAAGGAAGAAGTGAGCCAAGAAGAAGTTGCTTTCCTTCTTCCGAGAATGTCCACGTGCATAGTCTTGTGTGTTCAATGGTCACTAGGATCTAAAAATGATGTCTATACATATTTCAAATAAAAATGGAAATTCACCCCATGATACAAGAAATAGGATGGTCGTCAAACACTTAATTACTCTAGTTATTTCAGAATCTGTCGCGTGAGGTTAGTATTCTCCCCAAGTATTGAAAAGAAACCAATATGAGGCCATGTGAGATCTTGGTCCCCTTAGTCCTTGGAAGTCAATGCTTAAGTCTTTTGTAAATATATCATGTCAAAAAAAATGACCTATTTTAATTTTATTTACATATTTATTATTAAAAAAGAGGAGGTTACCGTGTGAGACCGTCAGTCTTCTCTGGCATTTAGGCTATGTGAGGCCTAGGTCACCTTAGCCTATAAAATTGACAATTTTTCAAAAAAATAAAAGAGGTAGTAATAAAGATAAACAAAATAGCAATAATAAGAATACCATAATAGCAAATAATGATAATGATAGAAGAACAAGTAAATTCTTTTTAGATATTACATTGGAGAAGTCGACGCGTGAGGCTACCTACCTCCTAAGTGGTTTTGAACTTATGAGCGGAGGCCGTGAGAGATTCTCTAGCTTCTTAGGCTTAGAAAGTCAATACACACTTTCCTAAGATAAGCATGGTAAACAAATATTAACAAATAATAATGAAATGAAATAATTTCTAAAGGCTGTGTGAGATCATTAATCTCCGCAAGCATTTAAGAGTTAATCATCAAGGTCGTATGAGACTCCAATCTCTTTAGGCGTTTAGGGGTTTTAATCTCCTTAGATCCTAAAAATTAATATACCTTCATTTAAAAAATAATAATAATAATAATAATAATAATGCTAGGATAAATACTTTCTATCACCTACGAAATCATTGTGTGAGAATATTGTTATCCGCGAATGCTTAGGATCATGTAAGATTTTAATCTCCTTAGATCTTTAAAATTAGCACACATTTGTTTTTAAAAATAATAATAATTAACTATTGACTTTAATTAAATAATTTTCCATTATTTATGAAATTATCGTGTGAGGGTTCGATTCTCCTCGATTACATGAGATCATGTGAGATTTTAATCTCCTTAGATCCTTTTAAAATTAGCACATTTGTTTTAAAAATAATAATAATTAAATATTGACTTTATTTAAATAATTTTCCATTATTTATGAAATTATCATGTGAGGATTTTATCCTCCTCGATACATAAGATCATGTGAGATTTTAATCTCCTTAGATCTTTAAAATTAGCACATTTGCTGTAAAAATAATAATAATAATTAAATATTTACTATTATTTACGAAATTCTTGTGTGAGAATATTGTTCTCCTCGATTGCATGGGGTCATGCGAGATTTTAATCTCCTTGGATTCCCAAAATCAGCACATATTTGTTATAAAATAATAATAACAATAATAACAATATTACAAAAATAAATGTCTTAATTAAATGATATCTTTTCTTTATGTGATCAAATTCGTTCTTTATAATAATTTCATTTTATTTAAATTTCAAAATAAAGATTAAAATTCCAAAAACAAAAAAAATAATAAATTAAAAAGAAAGAAAAATGAAGAGGTCAAAAGGGTTAGATTAATCAGGTTGTCGTAACTTAAAACACACGAACCAAATCCCAATTACGTTTTGTTTACGAAAACTCGTTTAATTGAAACCCTCCTGTACTCATCACAAAATTCACAAATTATCAACCAATAAACATGCCATTTGGTCAAACTACGTGGACTTTGATCCTTATCATGTGGTACGTAAGCCCTAGGCTCTTATCCTAGGTCAAGTCTGCCCTTTGTAAATATTTATCAGTTTGTTTTCACTATTGTCGTTTTTGTCTTCTCTGTTTAACGGGCATGCATGTAAATAAAGGGTAATTGAGATAAATTTAAGGCCATATTCCATTTCGATTGACTAGTTTAAGGTAACCGTCCTCATGGATGGGTGTTGTGGGGTGCCTAACACCTTCCCCACACTCAAACAGACTCCTGAACTCATCTCTATTTTCGCAGACTATCTTGTCTTTTCTTTTTCTTTTAAATTGGTTTTCCAAAGTTTTCCATTAAAAATTTTGGTGGCGACTCCAAATAAATTGATTTTCAAGATTCGTTTTTGGGAATTAATTTAAACTCTCATTATCTATTCCGCCGAAAGGTTGGTTATGACAGGTCTACATTCCAATTTGCGTCTTGTCAACAAATGAGAAAAAAAAGTGAGGGCTTTAGCCTTTATAAATGGAAAGTAGCTAGAAGCAATGACTATTAAAAGCGTACCAATTTTCCAAGACAATAAAGAAGCAATATGAGCCTAAGTTTGTTCTAATTCTTTAACACTCCATCAGACTCTTCAAGAAGCACAAGCAAATATTATATATCTCTCTCAATTCCTCAATCCAAACTCAAATTTTTCACTTTGTTGAAACCTCAAACCTTTCATAAGCAAAATGCCCAAGATTGTTCAAAGATGAAGGCGCCATTTGCTTAGTTTTTTGTTGTAAGATGGAAGATGCAAAACCCAACCAAGCAAAAGCTTTCTTGCTCAACTTTCTGAACGGAGCATTGAAAATAATGGCAAAAACATAGCACCAACTCTACCTGCATAACCCTTATGCTCGCGGCAAAAAACTAACTGTGCAAAAGCTTTCTCAAAACTTAACTATTGAGAATACTTTATTTTCCTGTGGCGAATTTACCTGCATTTAGAAACTCAAATACAAAAAGTCCATATCAACCTTTTTCTCCCCTACAATTAGCACCTACATTATATAATTATAAAAGTGTAATTGCTTCGTCATTCATGGCCTATCCTGCTCGTATGCGCCAAGTAACAGTCACCCAGATTTTTAATTTCAATCTTAACCTCTTTTATTTTTCCTCCAGTTTTGAATGGGTTTTTGAAATAAGTGTGAATATCTAACTTATATCTTAGAGTTCAGCATATTGCCTTCTCAGTTAAATAGCAATTAATTGATTATGCATGAATGAGTACAATTTAAAGCATGATTCTTTATTATTCTTTCTGGTACGACAACATTAGTTGACAACTTTTTTTTTTCTCAATTCTATCTGGGATGGCATGTTGTAGCAAGCCATATAATGTTGCATATAGTAGGTTTAACATTAATCTACAATGTTATTAAATGCCCTAAATTATTTGTAATTAGCTCTATGATTTCACTTGTAAGATTTATTTGTGACAATAATATTGATTTTCTGGAAAAAATGAAAGCATAGGGTTGTACAAAGGAGAAATGTAGATTATCTCAAATAGAGTATTTTACGGTCAATTTTGCATTTAAATTAGCATATATGCAATTTTTATTTTGATGGTTTATTATATCATATATTTTAATTTTAATTTAAATAAATAATTTTTAAAAAAATATATATAATAAACAAAGACATGCTATATCTTAAATCTTTTCTTATGCATAATAGTATTTTGTTAAAAAGTCTATATATATATATATATATATATATGGTGCGAGGAATTAGATTTTTGTTATACACAATGGTATATTATTGAAAAAAAATAGATCGTAAGAAGTGACAAATAAACAATAAACTATTATTAGAAATTGTTTAGTGTTCCTTTTCCCTTTAATAACATATTATTTGGAATAAAAATGTAAAACTTCTCAATTTACCTACTTAATAGTTAAGTATGCATGGAAAAAAACTAACAAGTTTAATAAGACAAAGAAAGCAAAATAATATAGATGAAGTATAAATTTTAAAAAATTAAACAATTCTTAAAGATAAATTTATGAGATAGTTTGAGAAGATTAAGATATTTAATATATGATTATAAAGCTTAAGATTGAGACTGACACATGTGGTTTAGACTTTCCTATGCTTCTTGGAGGACACAAATTTGGATTTCCTCTTAGGCACCTTTGGAAATATTCTGGCTAATTCCCCTCCTCTTCTTGCTCAGATTTCCACGTTTCTTCATCATCTCTACCTTTTTTGACCTCTTCTATCATTATTCATGCTAATTCTAGCATGGTTCAACCATAATTTCTTAAAATTCCAATAAAGGCCTCATCATTCATCTTAACAATGATGTGTTAGCCAAGGTGTGTGGCAACAATTGTCCTATAGTGGGGACCCAAGTGTGGGGCCAAGTCACAGTTGAAACATGGCACTTGTGCTAAGTCATTGTTAGGGAAATAGAGTTATGCCCTAACTAATAGTTATAGCTTTTAGCCTAGTTGTAAGCGCTTGATCCTACAATTGGTATCAGAACCGAGTTCACGTGTTCGATTCCCAGCGAGGTAATTACTGACGAGGAGATTGTTAGTTAAGGTGTGTGGCAGCAATTGTCACATGGTAGAGGTCTAAGTGTGGGCCAAGTCACAATTGAAACATGGCACTTGTGCTAGGTCAATGTTAAGGAAATAGAGTTGCACCCTGGCTAATAGCTATAACTTTTGGCCTAGTGGCAAGCGCTTGATCCTACATGATGGGGTGCTAAGAAGAGCCAATTAAACACGATTGAAGAAAGATTCATCAAAATTGAGTTGTGCATTTTTTTTCATTTGGTGAGTAATCTATCATTTTCCTCTATTGTTTATGCTCAATTTTATCATCTTGGTGCTCCATTTTGCAACATTGGCCCTAATTTCAAATTTTTTCAATTACGTGATCTAGGGTGCCACAAGAAGAGAAATTGAACATAATTGGTGAGGGATTTCTTCATATTAATTTGTGACTTTTTTTTTTAACACCAAATTTGTTCTTTCCCCTCTATAATCCTCAATCAATTTCTGAATTTAGAGTCTTGATTTTGAAACCCCTCTTTTCAGGCTAGTGGTGTAAATATGAAATTGGGCTTAATTAATGAGATGTCTTCAAATTAAGTTGGGGTTTTGGTTCTTGGATGAATTATGAGTATTTTCTCCATAATTCCCACGTGAAATTGTTAGGTTTTGGTCTCCAATTTCACACCCCTCTTAGTTGCATGAAATGTGTGATAAGGTAATAGAGTTTCAAAAATCTTAGACTAATTTTCTTCAAGAATCACTACTAGAGGAAGAAATTAGTGATTCAAAGTTGTCATTTGAATTGGTATATTGATTCAGTAGCTTTTCCTAATTTCTTTATTGTTTTTAAGAAATGAGATAAAAACCTTATATCAATTGACTAAATAACTATAAATGCGTAATTTAATTGATCATTAAATCTTGAATTGTGATTAGGATAATTTCTAAATTTTCTTGGTAATGTTAGTCAATGCATTGTTAAGAAAGAGAAATTAATTTGGGTCCTAGGTATTTATAGGATAAAATACATGAAAATGAAAATACAATTTTATCCAAGGTGGTGAAATTTACTTGTGATATTGGAAGGTGAAGGACAACACTCCGTTTTGAGATTAAAGAGAATTAATATGTGGTGATTAAATAAGAATTGAGGGCTCGTATTGTCATTTGAATTAAGGAAAAATTTCTTATAAGGGAAGTTAAATGTACGCTATTTGTCATTATAAGATCATAAGCAATGGCTTTGTAAGTGAGATAAGGAAAGAAATGTTAGGAACATGATGTGTGTATCTTCCAGGTGAGTAAATATTGCTAATGATACATGTTTTCAATGTTTTAAATTGTTCATTTGTGAAATATTTTTGTTTTATATGCTCTAGTGCCATGGGAATAGGCCTTTTAAATTATTATGTTAATTATGACATTTATTTACACTCTCTAAAATTTGATAAATTTCTTTATAATATTCCTCTGCATTAAAATTATCATTTTGAATTATTTACATGCAGTACGAATTTCAGGAAATTGTAATTCTACTATTTGGATATTTTTTTTTATTATGTATACTATTATGGAAAATTTAGTTTTCTTATAAATACATCCAATGCAAAACTTTGTAGCAAACAACAATAGACATTAGCCCTAGTGCATCACGATCTATTATGAACCCTAACTAGTAGGGTTGTTACTAACCCCATGTGTGATGGCCACCACACATGGTTTTGTTCTAACTATTTGCAAGCCACATTGCTCGACTCTAACTTTATCAGTATTGTGATTCTTAGCCTACAGCTAGTGTTCGTTATGTATTATGATTGGTTCTGTGATATGTGCTTCCACTTTAGTATTACTTATTTTAAAAATTATTTATAGATTTCAAATGATTTTTAGTATAATCAGTTTTACAAAGCATCTTTGAACTTGCTTAAGCTTTACAAATGATATTATATAGTTTATGATTTGCTTTTTGGAATAATTTTGACATACGTAAGTTTGATGCATTTTGACCTGCAAAATGATATAGTTGTGAAAAACTCCAGCAGTTTGCCTATTCCCTCCTAGTATGGTTTGTAATATTTGTTCATTGAGTATGGTCGCTCATCCCTTCTCTCGTTGATTCTTTATTCAGAGTGTAGCGTTGATCTGGTTATCACTCCACAATTTAGAGGTAACTAAAAGACTTAATGGTGAGCCCTGTATTGTTTGCAATGGCAAAGAGTCATTTTTATTTAGTTGTTAAACATGTGGAAATATTTTCTTTGTACCTTAGTAGCTCTACTATCATAGGCAAAAATTTTAGTATGTGAAACTCTGAGTTAGTTATATGATATTAGAGAATTGAATTGGATATTGTTCATATCTTTTGTTATATTAGTATTTGGATCAGTTAGTTTATTAGATATGTTTGGCTTACAGAGACAAGGTTTACCTTGTTCTCTGTGTCAATCACGCTCAGTTGTTTGAGGCATGACAAAAAAGTATTTAAAAATTAGTATGTTATTATTTGCTTGATTCAATACATACAAGTGAATGTGATCACGGTAAGTAATAAAGGGTGAATAGGATGTTGATCCCACGAGGACCTAGCCTAATTTCAATCTACTATTTATAGTTAATTACTTAACTCAAGTTAATATATTATACAATAAAGAGATTGTAAGAAAGTAAAAATGAGCAACATATAATACATAAACTTATATTCAACTAAACCTAGGATTCAAACTTCCCTACATTGCAAAAATATCTTATATGACAATCAAATTTCATGTCATGTTACTAAATTAGTTTACTAACCTAAGGACCTTAACTATTTATATAGTTCTATCGTATCTATATAAACATAATGAAATTCCTTGATTCCCTTTATCCTTATGGGAATTAGTAGAGATAACAATTGCATGAGAGTTCAACCCTATCTATTTTAATCTAAGACAATCAAATAATGTAGTCTTGGCAACAAATTGCAATACTTTATATATTAACAAATGCAAATAGTGATTATGCTCATCTAGTTTTTAAATCTTGAATTTCCTATTGAGGTTTATCTAAACCTTAAAACAGTCTAAAGGTGATCAAGCTTAAAATGCATGAAGCACAAAATGAAAGTAAACTCTATTCAAAAACTCAATCTAAACCAAAAGTCATATAGAAATAACCTTACAATGGGTTTATCACAAATCTTATAACAAAACTACTTAGCCAAGATAGTTCATTGTCTCAAAAGAAAATATAAAAGAGAAAGATGACAAAAAATAAAAACAAATAGGAGAAGAAACAAAAAATAAATGACTTTAGGTTGAGTTGTCACCTCCTTGAAGCTATCCCCTCGACTTTTACTACCAACCTACACTCTGTCTAGCCTCTCAACTCTACTCTTAAGTTTCTCATGCTCGGTGTCTCCTTTGAACTATCCCTAGGTCCCTATTTATAGTCTTCAAAGACCTAGAGTAGCTTATATCAAGTAAAACTTCATATTTGAAAATTAGAGTTTCTGACGACACGCCTGGGTATTGACTTTCCAATTTTGGGGCGTTAACTTTCTATTTCTATAGTTTGGGCACAGCCTGGGTGGAACCTGGCTGCCAACTTTTATTTTTGCACCTGTGCATGGATTTCGTAGCGTCTAGGTGTTGGTTCTTTGACCAAGGACCTCTAATCCTTAGGTTTTGGTGCTCATACATTGACAATTTAGCACTTGGGTGCTAACTTTATGTTTCCAGTGCTTGGGGTTTTCTAGCACATCGGCCATAATTCTCTACTTCTCCAACACTTGGGCGCCACCTTTACATTTTGGATCCTTAAGTTTTTCACCTTCTTTTCTGTTCAGATGCCCCAACTATTGCTCCTTAGTTATTATCATTAAAAAAGCATTAACATTGGTCATTGATATAAAAACAATATAATAATTGGGGTTTTTTTTCCAAAGATGTTAAACTTAGGACAAAGAGCTTTCAAGATAGACGCAATTTGCTGTTAAGACTGGGCGTTTCATTGTAAAATTTAAGCCAAGTCAACTCTCTTTTGAAGTGTTAATAAATTTGATAGTTTTAAAAATCATTATTTATCTAAATTAAATATAAATATGGTGTGATGTAAGGCATTGAACAAAAATTCAGTGGCTTACAATTTAAGTGCCAGTAGATGACATGTGTTGCATATGAATGGAGGCAATAGACCAATTTGTAGACTTTTAAACTTTCTTACTGCTAAATCAAACACAATGAAAGTGTGTTGTATATACTTGGTTCGAGTACTACTGCTTTTTTGCATTCAACTAAAGCCACATTTTTTTATGGTCAGCAATAATTTTAACAAATTATTTATCATGTGACAATTTCTACTACATAGCGGATGCGCATTCAAAAACTTTAGATGACTTTGAAAAATTATTTAGACAAGTCAGATAAAATTTATTATTACAAAATTGAAAAAAGAAATGAAAGAGTCAATAATAAAATAAAATTATTTATATTTTTTTAATATTATTTTTAACTAAAATAAAGCAAATTTTTAACTAAAAAACATAATTGTAATAGAATTATCAAATTATTCTATTTTATTCCTAACTTTTTAAATTAAAAGTAAAAGAATAAATTTTTTTTACTAAAACTTTTGAAATGTCACATTTATCATTTCATTTCTTCTTATAAAAAATTTTAAATAATAATTTAACATATTTTAATCAGTGTATTTCTTGACTATTCCATTCAAATACACTTATAAGTAGAAACATACATAATTTCCTATAACCTTCTATGCTTCTTAGAAAGTTCTAATCCCAACAAAAATACTGCAAGTGTCATCATCTGAAGTTGCTGCATTTAATAAACCTTACAAATGAACTTACATTACATCATAGCAAAAAGAATTTGATAACGTTGAATTTTGTCATCACAATGTTGTCCCCATTAAATATATAGGAGATGAATGACATGATTACTTACATCACAACTTCAACCAAGGTCAAATCTGATTTTTTGCATCCTTTTATCAAAATCAAAGGCAAACACAAACATCCATAACATGTACGGAAGCAAATAACTAATAACTACTTTATATAAACCCATCAAATTCGAGTACAGAAAATCACAAAATTTGCAGCTAGCAAATCCACTTTAAAGCCAAGTTTCCATGGAGAAAACAACTCACATAGCCGTTATTCCCAGTCCTGGCTTTAGTCATCATGTTCCTATTCTTGAGTTCTCTAAGCGACTGGTTCAGCTCCACCCAGACTTCCATGTCACCTGCATCATTCCCGCACTTGGGTCTCCTCCAAGTTCCTTCAAAGCCTATCTTCAATCTCTTCCATCAAACATTGATTCCATTTTTCTTCCTCCTATTAGCAAAGATGACATTCTATAAGGGGCAAACCTCGGAGTCCAAATCCAACTCACAGTCACCAAGTCTTTAACATCTCTTCTTGAGGTCTTGAAGTCCTTGAACTCCAAAACTCCTCTGGCTGCTCTGCTCGCCAATCCTTTTGCACTCGAAGTACTGGATTTGCAAAGGAACTCAAAGCTTTGTCTTTTGTTAAGACATGAGAGTTTGTGCTTTCAGAGCTTTGCAGATGTTAAACTTCTCTTAGCCTTCTGTTAACTATTTTCGTGTATTTACTCTGCTCTATTGTAATACTAGTGAGCTGTACAATGGGCGGTTAGGATATTTCTTTTCTTTTATGCCTAACGGCTACGTATACATTTTCTGTTGGTCCATTATATTCTTTTGGTGGTTATAAATAACCAGTAATAAAGAAGGCCCTGTTATACGAGCTTACACCATTTTTCATTTCTTCTTCCTATCTCATTAGAGTTTTACTTGGTATCAGAGCTCCAGGTTCGCCCCATGGCCACCTCTCCCAGTGTTTCTTCCGCTGACTCTGGCTCCCGCAAACTGCTTGATGAGTTTCACCCCTTCACCTTACCTTCTTTGTTCTCGAAAACCTCTCCCGTTCTTGGCACTACTCAGGTGTGTTCTATCAAGTTGGATAGTACCGAAAACCTCCTGTTGCAGTCTATGGTTCAACCCATCATTTGGGGGAACAAACTTGGCGGACATATTCTCGACACCAAAGCGTGTCCACCTGAGTTCATCACTGAAGATGTAGCGATGAAGGAGAACCCGCCATATGCTGACTTGCTTCTTGGATGGTTAGTGAATACCATTTCCCTTGATGTTACTACGCAGTTGATGCATTGCACCTCGTCTAGAGAACTTTGGAAGACTGCTAAAGAGCTCTCATATGCATATACCAAATCACGTATCACGTTACTCAAAACAGAGTTTCACCAAACCAGGAAAGGGTACATGACTAAGGACCCCTATCAAAAAAAAAATGAAGACTATCTTTTATCATTTAATACTAGCTAGATGTTCTGTCATTCAGTTAGCTGACAAAGATAATCTAACTTGGGTCGACTTGCAGGCCACTTTGTTGACATTTGAGAGCAGGTTGGAGCAACTTCAAACCTTTTCCTTTCTCTCACTGGCTCTCTCTGCAAATATGGTCAGAGACTCTTGTTTTCTTGAGGCTGGACGTAACAACTCGCATGGTCGTTCTAGCTCACGAGGTTACGGGGGGAATTGAGGTCACGGAAGCGGGAATCGGAACAAACCTACGTGTGAGGTTTGCAATTGTTTTGGACATTTTACCGCTCTTATCGGTTTGACAGAAACTATTTGGGAAGCTCTGATTCTGGGTCACGTAATGACCACAATGCTTATGTTGCTTCGAACAACACCGTCCATGATCCTGCTTGGTATATGGACAGCAGTGCCACCAGCCACATTACCAACAATGCGAATAAACTCGACAGCACTGAATTAACTGTTGGAAATGGAGAAAGAATTCCTTTGCTATGTACTAGCTCTGCTAAACTTCATGGTAATAATTATTCTATGATAACGAATGATGTGAGCATTAAAATGCTCTAAAAAGGGTTATAAGACACGTTAAAAGGACCATGAATATTACGTTATAACATAGAGGGTCAAATTTTACCAATACAGACATAAATTTTGCAGGTTTTTTATATAATAACAAATCCACCAATGGTCATATATTTACTCTTGTAGATGGAGTTATAAGTTGGGTTTCAAAATTATAACTTATTGTGACTATTTTGACGACTGAAACAAAATATATTACAGCTACACAAGTTAGCAAAAAGACAATTTGATTGCAGATATTGTTAGAAGAGCTTGATACAATCTCGAAAAAATTATACTATTTTGTGATAATCAAAATGCTCTCCACTCGATAAAAAATCTAGCATTTCATTATAATACTAAACACATATGAGTTCAATATCACTTTATCAGAGAAAAAGTGGAAGAAGGAAGTGTGGATATGCAAAAAATTCACACTAAAGATAACCTATCAAGTACAATGACAAAGCCAATGAATACTGATAAGTTCATATAGTGTAGATATTCTATTGATCTAACAAAAAAATGAGCAACAGGAGATGACAATGAATGAAAAATTGTATAGAGATTAATTCATTATCAAACAAATCTTCAAGTGGGTGATTGTCAAAGAATGAGGCATCAACCAAAAACTTTTATTATGGTTGGTGACCAACCAAACCTAACAAAAAAAAATTGAAAAGAAAATGTTTAATTGTAGTTTAATCCATAAAAACTTATATTGAAATCATTCATCATTCCTTATAAATAGAAAGTTTCAAAACATCATTTCTCACCACTAAAAAAAAACAATTTTATATTGAGAAAGAGATTTGTGAAATAAATAGAGTTATAAAATTAGTATTATTCTATTAGTATATTATTCTTGCTCTATTTTTTCTCATAGTAAAATATTTTCTTCTTTGCATAATTTTTTTACCCTATTAAATTTTTCTATATTAAATTCTATATATTATCTCAAATTATTTACTACAATTTTACTTTTATCCTTTGTATATTTCCTCTTTAACTATTCAAATTCCCACTCCATGGCCGAGATATACCTGACCTAGTTCAAAATTGATCCAGAGAAGGATATAAAGAGTTTCAAGAACGTGCCAAGAGAATCTGCCTTGTTGACGGGATTTTAGTTAATAGCTTCAGAGATAGAAGAAGGGCCGATAAGAGGCCTGGCATAGGATGGAAATAATTACCCACCTGTTTATCCCGTTGGACCCATCACACAAACTGGGTCAAGTGTTGAAGATGACTCAAGAGTGTCTGAGATGGTTGGAGAAGCAACCACCTAGCTCTGTTTTGTATGTTTCATTTGGGAGTGGTGGGATCCTGTCTCAAGAGATCAAAAGTTAGCTTTTGGCTTGGAATTGAGTGGCCAGAGATTCTTATGGGATCTTAGACCACCAAGTAATTCAGTGAGTGCTGCTTACCTTGGTTTTACAAATGAGGAAGCATTACAGTTTCTTCCAAAAGGGTTCTTGTAGAGAACCAAAGAGCGAGGTTTGATTGTTCCTTCATGGGCACCTCAAGTTCAAATCCTGAGATCCACTGGTGGTTTCTTGGGTCATTGTGATTAGAACTCCACACTTGAGAGTGTACAGCAGGAAGTGCCACTGATAACAAGGCCACTTTTTGCAGAGCAGAGAATGAATCTTGTTTTGTCAACTGATGATTTGAATGTGTCGTTGTGGCCAATGCTTAATGAAAATGGCGTAATGGATAGGGAAGAAATCGCAGAATTGATAAAGTGCTTGATGAAGGGGAAGAAGGTAAAGAGATTGGCAAAAGAATGAAGGATTTAAAAGAATCTGCTGCTAATGCTCCGAAAAATGGATGGTTCTTACATAAAGACACTCTCCAGGCGGCACTCAAATGGAGAAATCTAGATAGGATATGAAAAAGCAATAATTTATAACCCTTTCATTTTAGTGTTGCTTATTGTTTAGTGATTCTTTTGAAACATTTAAATGGGAATTTCGTTTTCAATTAATGGTTCCTTCTTTTGGAAAATAAATAAATAGTTCATTTTTATTTGGTTGATCTTACTCACATATAATTTTCTTTCTTTATAAATTACAAAGAGCATTTTACATTTTTAAATCCTTTTGACTTTGACACATAATGATATGATTATATTAAAGAAGTAGATGATAATTTGTGACATGAAGATTTGTAATAATAGTTTCACCATTCAATATGACCATTTTGATTTAGACACTTTGTGATTGCCATTTTAATTTCAATCAAATGATCAACTCATATTCACGCATTGACCAAGAAGTAACACTTATAGTACTTAAATTATATAGAAGTTATTTAAACTTCCATATGAATCTCAAAGTAAAGTAATTAAAAACAAAATTAAATTAACAAATACATGTAAAATAAAAACAGTTAGAAAACTTTAGTTCATAAAAATGATAGAATCTAAACATAAAACTAAATTGAAATTACATTCGAAGATTTGTTAAGATGTCAGGTTTAAAATAAGCTTATTAGAATTGTGTCTTACGTAAAATCCTATATTTAAAGTTCGAGAAAAATATTTTTTAGTCCCTTGCATTTTGAACCTTTATCAATTTGGTTCTTAATATTTTTCAATGTTAAAAATATCAGTCATTTCATAAATTTATTAAAAGCTAAATTGTAAGGTTATTTGTTTATGAAGGGATTAATTTTCTTAACATTTAAAAATATAGAAAACCATTTTGTGAGTATGCAAATGTAAATGATCAAATTGAAGTAGGGCCAAAATATGGGAGACTAAAACTTTTTTTCTCTAAATTTTCCAATCTTATGTTTAATTTTTAATGTATTTCCCTACATTAATGATACTAAATTCCCAACCGAGTATTAATGGCAATCCAAACGAATTTCAAAGTTAACATACACATCATTTCATGGTATTCGACCATAAGGAATATGAACATCAATTGAATCCAAATTTTAATTAGGATACGTCAACACAGTATGGACATTCTCCTAAAGAAGTTTTCAAACTCCGGGAAAACACTAATAGCCTATGTCAAAGTTACACGTATAAGTTGAATATTTTATTGAAGAATTAAATGTTTCAACCTTATCAACCATTAGTAAAAGAGTGTAGCTATAATCTTTTCCCCACATAATTTGGCAACAAAAATTTTAAACGTCTCTAAATGTTTTTATAATAGTTTTAATTAGATCTAATCATAACTTATAAATTTTGACGAATCTGATAATGTAACATAGTATATATTATAGTTTTAGATAATGTAATAATATAATCCATATTATAGTACATTTGTTCTTTAGAGTGTATTTGACACATTGTATAAAATTGAATTATATAAATTTATATAATGCGATTCACGTTTATTATGTGTGTGGTGCACACATTAAATTGTATAAATTTATACGGTCAACTCCAATAAATCAAAGTTAATAGATCAAACACTATATTAGTACTATAATCTATCTTTGCCTGATTAAACTTGATTGTATTAATAAGATATTTTTATGGCTTTTTGGTATATATTCTTTTGGTTTGTCACATGTAAGATATTTTTCAATTTTTTCTTGTAGAAATTTTTCCCAATTTAGTCCATCATAGATATGATATTTTTCTTATTTCTCACTATCGTCTCAATTTAGCCCTTCACGTAATTGTCTTTTCTATATAGTCATTCACATGTGTACATTTCTCTATTTGATCCCTTAAATAAAATTGTTATCAATAATATACTAAAAAATACGTTAATTTAAAAATAAATAATAATATTTTTATCAACTTATTCCTTCACATACAAGATATTTTCAATATAATCCCTCATAGAATTGGCTTCTCAATTTAGTCCCTCACATATAAATATTTCTTCATTTGATCACTCACAAATAAAATTTTTATTAATAACATTCTTTAAAAATAAGTTAATTTAAAAAATATGAATCCATAGAAACTTTTTTCAAGTTGGTCTCTTATATATACTATTTTATTCAATTTGATCTCTTACATAATTGTCTTCCCAATTTAATCCATAGCATATGCACAATTCTCTATTTGATCCCTCACAAATAAAATTGTTATCAATAACAACCTTTAAAAAAGTTGATTTAATAAAGGTGAACTCATAAAACTTTTTCTCAAGAATAATTTTCAATTTGATCCCTTATTAATTTGTCTTCTCAATTTAGTCCCTCACATGTGTGCATTTTTCCATTTGATCCCTCACAAATCAAATTGTTATAAAAAAAATATCCTCAAAAAATACATTAATTTAAAATATATGAACTTGTAGAATTTTTATCCAATTTGGTTGCTCGCAAATGAAATATTTTTCAATCTGTTCATTCATATAATTGTCTTATCAATTCAACACCTAACAAAATTATCTTCTCAATTTAGTCCTTCTCATATAGATATTTCTTTGTTTGTTCTTTATAAACAAAATTGTTATCAATAATATTTAAAAAATAAGTTAATTTTAAAAAAATACGAAAAATGTTATTGATAATGGCTTTATTTATGACAGACCAAATTGAAAAACATCCATATATGGTGGACAAAATTGATAAATATCTTATTTGTGAGGAACCAAATTGAAAAAGAAATTTTGTAAGGGACCATATTGAAAAAGATTTTATATGTGGGAGACCAAATGATGTTTTACTCATTCTTTCTTTTTTTCAAATTTTATTTTGTATTCCATTTTAAATGTATATTGATATATCATTAGGAATTTGTATAAATAGTAAAAAAAATCAAATTTTTTTTCTTTGTACATTTTGTTGAATATAAACTGATTTAAGTAAAATATATTTTTGTCAAAATAATTAATTTTTATCCTATTTAATATTATATAGTCAATCATCCAAAATATAATCATATAAACGAATAATATAGTATCTTATATAATATCAAAACAAATACTACATAATATTAAATTTTTATTAAATCTTATCGTGTCGACCTTATACCATTAAACTTTATAATGTTTTACCAAAGCTTGCACTAAAGCAAGTTGTTTTACAGCCCCAAAAAGGTTAAACCCAAGCTCCCACTCTTTGCTTTACGCCCTCCCATTCCTTTGCTCCGAAAGAAAGGATTCCTCCCCGGCCCAAACGTTGCCGTTTTGCACCGTAGGTATTACTAAGAAAAGTAGGAATGGATGACGTGGCAGAATGATAACATTCCAATGTAACGAACGGCTATGATGTATGTAATGCAAAATATACCGTAGATGCCCTTCACTGCAGGCGATCTTCTTCCCCTGTATAACATCCATTCATTGTACAACAACAATACTCGCATGAGTATTTTCTTATTTGTTAATTTATGATTTCGAGGAGGCAAAACCTATGTGATTATTTAATGACTATTATGGAGCATTATCACATTAACATTTGTCGGAATAGCAACCTCAAAGCCCACCGCTACACAAGAGCCAGGCTCCCAGAGACATCCAGGTCACATAAAGTCACTAAAATAATGATACTCGCACGTTAATTAAATTTCTTTAAAAAAATTAAATTCACAGTGCTGGGAGTGATTATTTTTCATTTTTCATGAATGCTCGATGTGGATATATATATATATATATATATATATATATATTTTGTGAGGTGGATATTTACAAATTCAAATTAGAGGAAAGGACCTCCGTCACACAAGGTGGTTCCTCAATCTACGTACTCTACGTACGTCACAGATCCTTCGCATTCTTGTCAAGAATGTGAGCAGCAAAGTTGGCCACTTTTGCACTACCAAAAAAAAAAGTAAATAGATAATTAAAAATTTTCACACAACCACAATTTTGGTTGTATGGATAAAAGTTAAAACCAAATCTCCACATGAGAAGTAGGTGTTGATTAGAGATAAAATTGGAAAAATTGTGTGAAAGGCGGTCCAGATTTTGAAATTAAGCAATTTAGTTTCATAGTACTCCTTAATAATATGTAAAATAAGACATTAACCCCAACTTTGTTAAAATGACATGAGCACAAATGCTATTGGAGAAAAATACTATTTTTGGCCTCCACTTTTGACCATATCTCAATTTAGTACTCTACAAATTAGAAGTTTTAAAATAATATTTCACTTTTTAAGTTCTAACTTAAAGTAATCACTTTCTAAATAATACAAAGAAGATTATGTTAAGTCAAATTTTGATAAATGAAAAGCTATTTTAAAGCTTTTGATTTGTAGAAGACCAAAATCAGATTATGTTTAAAAGTAAATTACTATTTTAAAATTTTTAATTTATGAATAACCAAATGTAACTAAATTTAAAAGTGAATTACCAAATTACTATTTTTCTCAATGCTATTTTTTCTGTTTATGATGATACGTTTTTCAGGTAACTATTATAGTTAAAGACATTTTTATTCAATTCTCATCATTGAACCTTATTCATCATTTATCTCATTCCCTCAAAAAATAACTCACAATGGCATTTGCATCTAAAATAATATTCTATTTTTTGTTACTAATATATGAGATAACCATGCATCACCTTATAGTTTTTGAATGGAAGATGCCTTAAAGGACACGAAATAAGTTGAGAGATTAATAATTGAGTGTTCATCATAGTGGTTGACTGTTTATCAAACTGGGATAATTGATCTCGTCATGATTAGTTAACTCCTAATGGTGAACAAATGACTATCATATAATTTTAATTAAAAATTTGTTAAAAATAATCTAACTTGTCATTGATTAATTGTCTAGTTTGTAGAACTTTTTTTTATTTTATATGATTTTGGAGGAGTGTCAAATGAAGTTGTTCTTAGAAAAAATAACTCTTGGTAGGTGTGGGCTAGATTTGAGTATGACACAAAAATTTAATCTTGAAAAAGTTTAATCAATATGTAGGGGAACATTATAAATATTAAACCTGAAGATACTTTTGTTGAAATAAAATTGGTGCGGAGTTCAACTAGAAATTAATGTGAGAGCAAAATAAAATTAATTTCAATCACATCTAAATTATTATATACTTATTTAGTACAATTATATTATTATTTTTCATTCGTGATTGTGATGGTAAGAAAGAAAGCCAAAAGGATTGGGAGCTACGGAACGCTCGTTGTAATTAATGAATTTTGCATGAGAAAAAAATGATGGATGAGTAATCTCAATCAAAACAGAACAAAACTAGAGGAATTTTTTTTTTTTTTAACAAAGAAACCGAAAAGCCAGTTTAATTGTTTACGAAGAATCAACAAACAAGAAGCAAAACTAAATAAAAACAGAAATTTTTGTTTTCTCATATACCACCTAAATTTTTGCATTTTAGTGCCACCTGGGACAGTGTCTTCCTCGAAGAACCATCTCTTTCCAGTGCATTAGCAGCAGCATCTTTTAGATGCTTCATGCTTTTGCGAAGTTCTTTACCTTCTTCACCTTCCATCAAACTCTTTATCAATTCTGCGATTTCTTCACTTTCCACTATGTCATTTTCGTTAAGCTTTGGCCTCAACGCCACCTTCAAACCATCAGTCAACAAAACAGCATTCATTCTCTGCTCTGCAAACAGTGGCCATGTTATCAGTGGCACTCCGTGCTGCACACTCTCAAGGGTGGAGTTCCAACCACAATGACTCAAGAACCCGCCAGTGCATCTGTGACTAAGGATTTGAACCTGAGGTGCCCATGAAGGAACTACCAAAAATCGCTCTTTGGTTCTCTCCAAGAAACCTTCTGGTAGGAACTGCAATGGATCCTCATTTGCAGAACCAAGGTAAGCAGTATTCACTGTGTTACTTGGTGGTCTGAGAACCCGTAAGAATCTCTGGTCACTCAATTCCAAGCCTAAAGCTAGCTCATTGATTTGGTCTTGAGACAGGGTCCCACCACTCCCAAAAGAAACATACAAAACAGAGCAAGGTGGCTGCTTCTCCAACCATCTCAGACACACTGACTCGTCTTCTTCAACGCTTGACCCTGTTTGTGTGATGGGTCCAACTGCATACACAGGTGGGAAATTATTTGCATTCTCAGTCAAGGCTTTTATAGGCCCTTCTTCCATCTCTATGAAGCTGTTAACTAAAATCCCGTCAACAAAGCGGATTCTCTTGGCACGTTCCAGAAACTGTTTGTAAGCTTCACTGGATCGATTTTGAACTGGGTCAGGGAGATCTCTGCCATGGAGTGGGACACAACCCGGAATCTGGATAGTCTCTGATAAGTCTCTGAATTCACCAGAAATTTTCTCGTCCAGTTCTGGAGAATGGAGGCCGAGGGAAAGTGATGAAGCAGATATAGGGAAGTAAGTGAAGGACAAAGCATTGAGTTCCTTGGCAAAATCCAGAACTTTGAGTGCAAAAAGATCGGCAAGCAGAGCAGCCAGAGGAGTTTTGGAGTTCACGGACTTCAAGACATCATGTAGTGATGGCGAAGACATGGTGACTTTGAGTTGGATTTGCAGTTCTAGGTTCGCCCCTTGTGGCAAGTCATCTTTGCTAGTAGGAGGAAGAAAAATGGAGCCAATGTTTGAAGGAAGAGATTGAAGGTAGGCTTTGGAGGAAATTGGGGGAGACCCAAGTCTGGGAATGATTCAGGTGACATGGAAGTCTGGGTGGAGCTGAACCAGTCGCTTGGAGAACTCAAGAATAGGAACAAGTGGCTGAAGCCAGGACTGGTAATAACAGCTATGTGACTTGCTTTCTCCATGGAAACTTACCTTTAAAGGGGATTTCTAGTCGCAAATTTGTGACTTTTGGGTCAGGATTTGATGGGTTTATATAGAGTACTTCTGATTCCGCTTTGGTGTTAAGAGGGTTCTGTTTTAGCAGTAGAAAATATTATACTCATTGATGCTCAGTCTGTGGTGAGAAGGACCGTGGTTGGGTCCGTGTTTGCCTTGCGAACTTGAGCTTCTAGTTGACGTGGTGACGTAAGTAATCACGTCATCCTTCTTCCATATATTTCTAGGACTACTCTGAAATACGCGTAAAATTATTAAAAAGTTATGGTTGATGTAATGTTAATTGATTTGTAACCTTTTCTTTTGTCCAGGGACTTCGAGTGATGCGTGGGCGTTTTTGACTTCAAGCATGGTCCTGAACTTTACGAGGATGTTAGAAATTTCAAGAAATTATCATTCAACTCATGAATGTATTTAGATGATAAGAAAGGAAATAATTAAGATAGGTTAAATTATTATTTAGATTTTTTTAATTAAAAATTTGTTAAAATTACATATGAGTTTAAAGAATAATATTAAAGATTAAATTATTGTTGACCATTAAAAGATGTGACTTTAGTTGAATGCAAAACAGCAACAGTACTGGGACCAAGTAATACAAAACACTTGCTCTACTTACATGACGGGTCCCATGCCATGACTTTATCTACATCGTCAAGAATATTAAACTAATTTTCAAAATTCATCAAGATAGAGGGAATCTAAAGTTCCCTAAATAAACTAATGAAAATAGGTTGGTTAAAAATAAAACTAAAAAAAATTAATAATTCTATTAATGTGAGTATATTAATTAATAATTTTTTTCTCTAATAAGAATTTTATGTCATTTGATCAAGTTTTTAAACTATTTACATAGATCAAATTTTTTAAAAGTATATAATTTTAATTTTTTAAAAATTATCGTGATTCACCTTTAAATGTTAGCTATTAAATTTTTTATAATAACTAATATTGGTCGTTAGATTTAATTGGAGAGAACAAAATGGTAAATCATTCAAATTCCTTATATAACATTCATTTTATTGTAAAACAATGATATTCCCCATGAAGGTATAATTTCTTAACTTATGATTTCGAGAAGACAAAACTTATCTAATTATTTAATAGAAAAAAGTTCTTACACTTTCATAGATTTTTTAAATTAATCCTTATAATTTTTTTTTCAATTAGTTCTTTCTAGTTTTAAAAATTTGCAAAACACTTTCTGCCGTTAAAGCAAACACTAACACCGTCGAAAAAGTAGATGACATGGTGAATCTATGTTAAAGTGAAATGTCTAAATAAAAAAAGCAAGCCACATATGATGCCAATTGTGCCAAATAACTTTTTCTTTTTTATCTCTATCAGAACGTTAATGTAGCACTGGAGAGACAAAGGATGAGGCTCTACAAGTAATAGACGAAGGCTACATCCATTGAGTATTGCATCGAGATTGACCGAATATTATACCAGGTAAAATGTCGATCCTCCTCGGTCACATATGATAGATAGTGATGGCTTGAGTGTCCAGTTGGAGAGAAAGCTGTAAGAATTGACATCAAGAATCAACTCAGCTCAATGTGCTCTGGCTACTGGGGCTTTTCTGTTTTGGGATCTAACAAGGTTAGCATCAAATCTGGGGAAGCAGAAAAAAGAATTCACTCTAATCCACGTAATGGTAGATTGCATTACAGGCATACTGATGGTTGTTCTTCAAGCGAAGATATGGTGCTAAACATGAATATGCAACTTTAGGTCTTCTTTCATTTCTTTTACGCTTTCAATTTCATCTACAAGGATTTTTTATAACTTTATGCCATTAATTAGCCATGGGAATTTTTTTTTTGTAGGAGTATATGACTATGTTAGTGTACTAAATTAATCATGAACGGTGCAGGGATGAAAAGCAACGGCACAGCACAGGTACAGCAGCAACATTTAAACTCAATACGATCAAGGTTTGTACACTCCTTCTATCAGTGAAGGTTTCTTGGATACTGAAAACGATATATATATATATATATATTGTCCTTGTTTACCTTACCTGGAAAGGTTCATGTAGGATTCACGAAGTTTGAGACAAAGGAATTGAAAAAGTTTCTCTATGGCCTTTGCATGAACTTTGAGATGCCGAATAGAAAAGGAACGAGAGGAAGAATCAACAAGACTATTGCTCTCTTTTTTAGTGGTATAGGGTGTATTTTTTTTTTTTTATAAACAGGGTGTATATTAGTATTGGAAAAAAACTGACAATAAAGTGGAAATGAGAAAAAATTCAACATAAAGTAAAGGATATTTCTTCACTTAGTCAAAGGCCATTTGGCGATCCTCATTCCTACTTTTTTTTTTTAACTTTGTTTCCTGTAAGGAGGTTTGAATGAGGGAATTCTATGAATTTTGTCATTTAAAGATCTCACGCAATCTAGGTTTAAGCTCTGATTTGACCTGAATGCCCATTGGCAAAGGGAGCGACGCGCCAACTGCAACTATGTTCCTCGTGGAAGAAAGAAAAAGGAAGTTATGTACAACATCATATGTGCCATTGTTTTCACTTAGACATTCCATCTTAGCATAGATTTGCCACGTCAGCCACTTTCTTCATGGTGTTAGTGTTTGCTTTAAAGATAGGTAGTGTTCTGCAAATTTATGAAACTGTAAGGAGCAAATTCAAAAAAAAATGTATAAGGACCAATTTAAAAATTTAATAAAAGTATAGGGATCAAATGAGTAATTTTTCTTGTTTAATAAATGATATGTAGCACTACCAAACTAACATTTTTTTTGTTTGAAATAGTAATCAAATAGGAGTTCAATTTGGATCTTCAATAGTAATTTCTTTTTCCCATTTAAATATGATGGTCAAGGCATGAAAGTCTTTTGTTGATACATAATAAGGCTCAAATCCTATCAAATTAAATGTCATGACTATTTAAAGTTAAACCAGTCTTCTATCGATGAAAGTTTTTTCCCTTTTTGAGTATTTCTAATGCTAACATATCTTAAGACTTTCTGGTTGGATGTTCAATGTCAATCATGATTTGAACTTATCAACTACACGGCAATGAACCAAAGTAAAGTTTAATGTATTGTGGAAAACTTATGAGCTTATCGTTAAAAGCTCATGCATAGATCTAAATGAGTGGCCTAACTTCAAACAATCATTGACTATCAACAAAAGTGAAATTTTAGGGCATATAATACAATTCCAAAAAGCTTATACCAAACCTAATATGTAGGCTAATTGAAGGAAAGTTTATTGGATACATACTAGATACATACTTTCACAATGGAATACGAATATATCAATTTTACTATCCAACAGAGTTTGAACCAGAATTACAAAACAGACTCTGATTGTTTTTCCACAATAGAAAACATCAAAAAGGAGAACGAACTTTTGTTCTGTGTACATTAGAGAAGAAGATGAAGTTTTCCTCCTATTTGGTCTTCTTAAGAAAATTGTTCCATCTAAAAATGTATCATGTTCATTTTTCCTTTTCATGTCAATTTTCCTTTTCAATAAGTGACAACCGTTTCAAATTCAAATAAATTAATTAATTTGATGGGTTTGGGTTATTAGATTATGGGTTAACCCATCATGAATGGCCTAATATTCCAACTTCTTCCATTCACATGTGATGTAATGAACAACACAAAATACTCTTCACCTCTCGATCTTTCATACTAAGTGCTCTGTCATGACCGCTCGAGCACAATATTTGGGAGCCCTTATACTAAGAATCCTATTACAGGACCAGCTTAAAAGATAACAACCTTTACATATATTTATCACACATTTATTATATGTCTCAAATGCCTTATATTCACCCATATACATTTTACTTGTGGCAAATCTAGTGTCTCTCAAGTATAGCCTTACTCAAATCGCCTTCACATATGCAGAGTATCCACACATTTAATGTCATCATAATAACTTTATAATAGGCATGCGTTAGACACTAGCATAGTTGTGTATATTTTAGGTAATCTTCCTTTCACCCCACATATCATTTAGATATAAATCAACAGCTTTCCTACAAAACTCCTCTAGGTTGAATTCTTATAAACAGAAGATGTACACTAAAGTAGTAAACACTGACTTGTTTCCTCGTGATATTGTCAAAGTCATAAGAGTATCAATGAAATTTATTCCTTTATGGGACTCACACAACAATGAAAGATGGATTTATTCACTTGCTTTCTAATTGCAGTCATTAAACACGTGCAATATGAATTACATGCTATGGTGTCTCTCCTATCCCATAAAAATGTATGTTGATTTGATTGTCAACATCATACATATCTTAGTCAAGGTGAACATAGTACCTAACTCAAATTATTCTATTATGCTTGCCCTCATAGCACCTAGAAGAGAATTCAGATTAAGTTATAGGTATTATGGATAGTGGGAATCCATAATCCTATACATATAATTATATTTTTTGATCTCATCTCGATCTTCTTTTCCTTTTCATTAAGATAACGTATTTATATTTTGTGTTCTTTGTTATGGAACTTTTTAATGCTTTTGCTGCCTCGCGTGGCAAATACATATGCTTCATCTTTGCTTTCTCCTTATGAGTGCCAAAGGTGGTTACTCGAATGAGAAAGTCATCCACATCAACCTATATGGCATACCATTATTATATATATGCTATTTATGATTATGGAATAATACATTTATTTAGTTAGCAATTAATTTTTATATAAGTGTGATACTCTATATTTTATGCATACTATGTGACTTTACATTGTCCTTATTCAAATCTCTAGGTATAAGTTTTATAATGGGATCAATTGATATCTTATTCATAGAGATACATTATAGAGTAACACTCTTGTACGCAATTGCATTCTTCATATTCTTTTGTTCATATGTTTGGTCTTGTTATGATACTTAAGGTCTTAAGTGTAAGTTATGGCTGTTTGATTATCACAATTGACTATTCAATGTCTCATCAATAATCTGCAAGCATTTCATAAACTTCTTTAGCCATATAGACTCTTGCACTGTTATAGACATACAATAAACTTTACTTCCATATTGAATCCTTTTAATTATGTCTAATTCTTACTACTTTAAAATATAACTCATTCACTTAGTAAGAACATATATCTCAAGGAAGATCTTCGTCATTTTCACATAATGCAATTTTCCTTATAAAATGTTGCCATATTGCTTTTGGACATTAAAATCCAAGCATTCTAGGTCACAAAGGCTTGTATGGAGGATGTTATAGTTCCTCTATGCTCATCTTTAAGCCCTTAATGACAAGAAACATCATTAAAGTAGTAATATTTTTACTATGGGTTAATTTTACTTTCATATGATAGCAGAATTAGAGCATGTAATTAAACATAATCACAAATAAGGAGAATAAATAAATTAACAATCTAACCTAATGAAGACAACATTGTTGTTCAAAGTATTGGTTGAGTCTAATAAATTCAACCCCCAATGCCCAAGAGCGTCTCTCAGAGTGTTTTGACGGCAGAGAGAGAGTGATAGATTTAGTATATGTAAAATTAGGGTTTCAGTGTGTTATTTATAGGGTTTTATTTTAATAATATAATTAATCAATATTATTAAAATAAAATCCTTCAAAATCTTTAAAATAATTTCTCTTTTAATTAATCAATCAAAAAAATAAGCCAATTAAATCTCTCACTAGGTAACAATCTCAAATTAGTAATCTGACAGGATAATTACTAATACTCTTGGGTTATGGGTTGGGTTTCTACCCAGTGGGCTTGTAGATAATCGAACCCATCACCGATTATCCATAAATTAAAATAAAACCCAGTTCATTCATAGTTTATAAATTATAACATTAATTGCCTAACTAGAACTAACAATATACTAATCTAATAAAATAGTTAATACTAATCCATAAAATATTAAAATTATTCTAATAATCTCCCACTTGGATAGCATTAATTAAATTATTAGATCAATAAACGAATACCTAATCAGGCATAATATTCACATAAACACACAGATGTGTGTATATTTATAAACCATACAAGATTTAGAAGTGAAACTATACACAAAGATCACTGAAACCGATAGGGAATCAAGTGACATTGACATTTCCGTAAATGAATTTCATTATCTGAATTGAATGGAATACAAAGTAACATTCAAAAATGTCAAATTACAATTCAAAAGTCCCTTAAGAACTCAATTCAGACACCCACTAAACCAAGGCTACATCAAAATTTTCAACAACGCCCATGTGAGTCATATGATTCTTAAAGACTCCTACAGGTAAGCCTTTGGTCAACAGATCCGCCAACATATGTTCACCAGAAATGTGAACTAAACGAGTCTGAGATTCAGCAATCTTTTTTTTGACAAATAGGAACTTAACATCGAAGTGTTTAGTGCGACTGGAGTTCCTATGATTCTGAGAAAAGCTGACTGCAGACAAACTATCACAGTATATGGTTAGAGGTCGTGATATAGAATCAACTAAATGTATGCTAGATATCAGTTTCCTCAACCATATGGCTTGGTGGGTAGCCTTATAACAAGCGATATACTCTGCCTCCATAGTCGAGGTAGCTGTTACTGATTGCTTACAACTCTTCCATGATACAGCTCTTTCAGATATCATGAAGATGTATCCAGAAGTGGATTTACGATCACCCACACAAGATGCATAATCAGAATCTGAGTAACCCACAATTTCAAGTGGCTCAGATATTTTAAAAGTAAGCATGTGATGCTTTGTACCTTGTCACCTAAGAGTACATGAGGTTGCCAATTGCAAATGCATACAAAATTTTATTCATTTCAATTTTTCGAATCATCATCTTTGGGATAAAATGATCTAGACAACTTTTCACCTTTCTGTATAGGTACAGCACAAGGAACGCAAGTATGCATGTTAAATTTCTTTAGTACTCATTCTATATAGGTTGCTTGAGATAAATCGAGAGTGCCACGAGATCTATCATAGTGAATCTGAATTCCCAACATGAAAGAAGTTTCCCCAAGATCTTTCATGTTAAAGTGGCATGATAAAACGTGTTTTACCTCATTCAATATAATTACTAAGTTACTGGCCAGGAGTATGTCGTCAACATACAGAAAGAGTATCATAAAGTTGTCTCTATCAAATTTCTGATAGATACATTGATCAACAATGTTCTCTGTAAAACCAAGTAAGGTGATTATTTAATTAAACTTCAAATACCATTGTCTTGAGGCCTATTTAAGCCCATAGATTGACCTTTTCAGCTTGCACACTAAGTGTTCTTTACCTGCTTCAGTGAATCCATCAGGTTGTGTCATATAAATATCCTCAAGTAAATCACCATTCATGAATGCAGTTTTGACATCCATTTGATGAAGTTCAAGATCTAACTATGCAACTAGAGTCATTACAACTCTGAAGGCATCTTTAGTAGATACGGGTAAGAACGTTTCCGTATAATCGATCTCTTCCTTTTGATTATAGCCTTTAGCTACAAGCCTTGTTTTAAATCTTTCAACTTTACTATTGGCCCCTCTCTTGGTCTTAAAGACCCATTTGCAACCAATGGGTTTACAACCATCTGGTAACTTAAATAATTCCCATACATGATTATGAGACATGGAGGACATCTCATCATTTATAGCCTCCAACCACTCAGATGAATGAGATCTTGAGACAGCTTCATCATAAGAAATTGGATTTGTGCCATCAATAATGTTTTACTCAAATTCCTGCAAGTACACTATGTAGTCATTCGAAATTGGAGGTATACAAATCCTCTGTGATCGTCTCAAATTAAGGGTTGGTTCTCCTATATTAGTTATAGGAGCTTCTATAATGGGATCAATCGGATTCTCAGCAAAATTGTCATCTCTAATATCATGATCTACAGGTAAAGATGACAATGGTGGCATTGGTAAGACAGAATCCATACAATACAGGTTAATTACTCTAGGGACGCCACTCCCACTATCCAAGTCATCCTTAAAATAGAATGCTCTATCAGATTCAATGACCCTGATAGTGTGACTGGGACAATCAAATCTGCATCCTCTGGATCCTGAAAAATACCCAATGAAGAATCCGCTAATAGTCCTAGAATCAAGTTTCTTGAGCTGTGGATTATAGGGTCTCACTTCTGCTCTACAACTCCATATGTGAAAGTGCCTCAGACTAGGCTTCTTACCGGTGAGAAGCCCATACAATGTCTTTTCAACTGACTTACTTGGAACTTGATTGAGGACATAGGCTGTTGTCTTAAGGGCATCACCCCGCATAAATTCTGGTAACGAAGAGTGACTAATCATGCTTCTAACCATGTCCGTCAAGGTGTGATTACGCCTTTCAACAACTCCATAATATTCTCCACCTCTGTCTAATCTTACACTTTTGATTACCTTTCCAAACTTTAATTCAACGATAACCTTAAATGCTTTAAAGGCACCTAATGAGTCAGATTTTTCATGCAACAGATCAACCCAGCCGAATCTGGAATAGTCATCTATAAAAGTTATAAAATATTTGTAATTACCCATAGCAGAGGGAGTAATTAATCCACTAATATCTGTGTAGATCAATTCCAAAATAGTCTCAGATCTATTAGCCCCTTTCTTCCTTGCTCTAACGGGAAGTTTTCCCTTAATGCAGTCAATACAAGATTCAAAGTCAGAAAAGTTTAGGTCATGCAATATTCCTTGTCGTAACCGACCTTTCAGCGGAATAAAAAGTGTTTAAATTGATTCTCACAAACAAATCTTGAAAATCAATTTGTTTGGAGTCATCACCAAAATTTTTAACGGAAAACTTTGGAAAACTATTTTAAAACAAAAAAAGAAAAGACAAAATGATCTGCGAAATTTTATATGAGTTTGAGAGTCTATTTAAGTGTGGGGAAGGTTTTAGGCATCCCACAACACCCATCCATAAGGATGATTACCTAAAACTAGCCAACTGAAGTAGAATATGGCTTTAAATTTATCTCAATTACCCTTAGTTAACATACGTGCCCGTTAAACAGAGAAGACAAAAATGGCAATAATTGAAGCAAACAACTAGATATTTACAAAGGGCAGACTTGACCTAGGATGAAAACCTAGGGCCTGCATACCCTACGATTGGGATCAAAGTCCACGTAGTTCGACCAAAAAGGCATGTTATTGGTAGATGATTTGTAAATTTTGTGATGAGAACATGAGGGTTTCAATTAAACAGATTTTCGTAACAAAATGTAATTAGGATTTGGTTCATGTGTCTTAATTTACGACAACCTGATTAATCTAACTCTCTTGACCTCTTCATTTTTCTCTCTTTTTAATTTATTATTTGTTGTTTTTGGAATTTTAATCTTTATTTTGAAATTTAAATGAAATGATTATAAAGAACAAACTTAATCACGTTAAAAAAATTATTTAATTAAGATATTTATTTTTGCAATATTATTATTGTTATTATTATTTTAAAATAAGTATGTACTAATTTTAGGGATACAAGGAGATTAAATCTCACATGACCCCATGTAATCGAGGAGAACAATATTCTCATACGATAATTTCGTAAATAATGGAAAATATTTAATTAAAGTTCATATTTAATTATTAATATTTTTAAAACCAATGTGTACCAATTTTAAGGATTTAAGGAGATTACAATCTCACATGATCCCATGCAATCGAGAAGACCAATATTCTCACACAATAATTTAGTAAATAATGGAAAATATTTAATTAAAGTAAATATTTTAATTATTATTATTTTTCAAACAAATATGTACTAATTTTAGGGATCTAAGGAGATTAAAATCTCACATGATCCCATACAATCGAGGAGAACAAAATCCTCACATGATAATTTCATAAATAATGGAAAATATTTAATTAAAGTAAATATTATTATTATTATTATTTTAAAACAAATGTGTACTAATTTCTAGGATCTAAGGAGATCAAAATCTCACATGATCCCATATAATCGAGGAAAACAAAATCCTCACACGATAATTCATAAATAATGGAAAATATTTAATTAAAGTAAATACTTAATTATTATTATTTTTAAAACAAATGTGTACTAATTTTAGGGATCCAAGGAGATTAAAATCTCACTTGATCTTATGCAATCGAGGATAACAAAATCATCACACGATAATTTCATAAATAATGGAAAATATTTAATTAAAGTAAATGTTTAATTATTATTATTTTGTATTATTATTATTTACAACAAGTATGTATTAATTTTTAAGATCTAAGAAGATCAAAATCTTACACGATCCCAAACATTCGAGATGAACAATATTCTCACTTGATGATTTCTTTAAAACCTTACTTATAAAGCCAAAAAAAAAAATTAATCCTATATAAAAATAATAATACTAATAATTAAAAATTAATTAATTAATTAATTAACTAATAAACTAAAAAAATGAAGAAACTGAACGAAACCATCTGAAACAAGCTGCAGCGTGAAACTCTCCTCCTCCAGCGATCCTCCTCGGCCTTCCTTGGTCCACCATAGCTCCTCCACTCAGCAGTCTTTCCCTCTCCTCGGCCCACTATGAATCCTTCTCGGCCTCCCTTAGCTTCAATTTTTCTTTCTCAACTTACAGGGCTCCTCACATACCTTTCAATAGCTTCTTCTTCCTCTCAATTCCCATAAAAGTACCTCAGCTCTGCCTTGCTCCGTGTCTCCCTCCGGTAGCTCTCTTTTCCACCTTCCTCTCTCTACTTCTCTCGTTCTCTACGACCTACAGTGGGCGGCTCTGTTGAACTCTGTTTTGGGCTGCCAAAGCAGAGAATTTTCTTCCCCACTTCTCTTCCACTCAGCTGGCCTTTAGTTTTGCTCCTTCTCGACTTGCATTATATCCTGTTCTTTCACTCCTCTTCTCGGTTTTGCTCCTCGTGGCAGCTCGTTTGCTTTCTCTTAGCAGCTCGAATTATTTTCCTTGGCTCACGCTCTCTTTGTTCTTGGTCTCATCCTCACTTCACTCTCGGTCTTGCCTTCCCTTCAGTCTTAGTCTCGTATTCTCTCCTTTCTCCTCGGCTCACCTCTCATTCAGTCTCAGTCTCGCCTTCCCTTCAGTCTTAGTCTCGTATTCTCTCCTTTCTCCTCGGCTCACCTCCCCTTCAATCTCGGTCTCGCCTTCCCTTCAGTCTCAATCTCGTATTCTCTCCTTTCTCCTCGGCTCACCTCTCCTCCAGCTGATCTCCTTCACTCTTTTCAGCTCCCCCCTTTTATAAAAAAATGGCACACCTTTTATCCTTTGGTCCTCTCCATGCTGCATGCTGATTCCTAACTCTCTACCTTACACATTGTGGCTAAACATGGTCCTTTCTCCCTTCCAGTGTAAGTTTTACATGCAAGGAGCAGGAGACATTTGACTGATCCTCTTAGCTGCTATCCTTCCTTTAGGCGCAGTAGATGGGAGTATCAAAAACCTAGCACCTTGCCATTTCGATGCTTCTTTTTTTCTCTGGGCTTGCAGGGTAGGGAGTAGCATATTTCCTTCAGAGTGATAATGTGCTAGACTCTGCCCTTTTCCCATTTGTCTCTTCTCCTCATGTATGCATTAATTCTCATTCTTCAGTCTTCCTCTTTTTGTTCCTTTTTTTTTGTTTTTCTTTCAGATCATTTTATTCTTTGTACTTTAGCTTTAATTTCTCCAATTTTATCATCAAAATATTTATGATTTTTACTTTGATTTATTATTATTAATTGTCATATTTTTAGGTTTTTATTTTGCTTGTCTCAAAATCCCCTTATTATTTATCTTTAATTTCAAATTGTCTCCAATTGTGAATGTCACTTGAAGCTTTGTAATTTTTAATTTTCCTATATGTTTAATTATTAATTAATTGGTGTGTCAATTAAATAATAAGGTAATTAGGGATGGGGTGTTCACTTTCCTTGTTTAACCATTCTCTCTAATCTCTCTTTTAAGATATAACCCAAACGTCGATACCATAATATGGAAGAGTTCTCATCAATTCTTTAGCGTTTGTGTCCTATGACAGCATTAATTGATGCCACAGAAGTGGAATATGAACAAACATTCGCATTCAAGCAATATAAACCACTTATTAATCTAGCAGTTCCAACAATGACTGAACAAAAGTAAACATCAATTCTGCCATTTCTTTGCCAAAAGGAATATCCATCTTTGTCTAACACAAAACTTGAAACCAAATTCCTCCTTGAAGAAGGTACATAGACAATGTTATTTAAAGTTAAAATATGTCCAAAATACAAGTTCAAAACTACAGTTCCTATTAAATCACCCTTAAATTTCTTCTTCTGACCCTTATTCTTCTTATTGTTCTTCTTGATCTCAAAGAACATTTTACCATTAGGCTTGTCTTTAGTTTTCTTTCCCTTAAGCTTCTCATTTCCAACCTTGCTTGATAAAGCATGAGAGATGTAGTTCACGAATGACCACGTGAATTCCTTTACAAAATTCAGCTTATGCAACTGTATCATCAATATGTGCATTATAATCTCACTTAAAGTCTTGGATTGCAACAGATCAAGAAAGAAAACTCATATGTACCATTGGTTTGACCATAAAGAGAAATAACAAAATACATCCATCGTTTCCATATCGATAGGATATAAGAAACAATGAAGGCATTGGATTAAAAATGCCGCTAACCATTTGTAAATGTATTTATTTCATATAATTATCTTAACAATGTCACATCGATAGGGTATGTCCATTACCAATATAACATGTATGTACACTCTCTCTTGTGGACTCATCGTAATGTTCAGACTCTTCCCTGATGATGGTAACTAAATTATTCAAAATTGTAGGAAATTGAGTGACAAATACGGTATAAATTATTCATAAAGGCATATCACTATGATTAGGCCCATGATAGGTCGACACATAATCAATAGGTGTATGTGACCCAAAGTCTCAACAATTTTCATACGCAAATTATTCCTTTTAAGGTATATGCTTAAATTAGGAATAAAATCTAATAATTAATACAATGAAATTAATTATGATTTATTTACACATAATCAGGGAGAGTGAGCTAAACATATTGTCCTTTATTATGTTTAGTTTAGACACAAATTTTCTTGGATCAAAATATCTTATCTAGACATTATTTTAAGGCCCTTAATTTTCAAAAAAATTCAAAACTCCTATTTCCAAGGCTCAAAAAATTCTGCAAAAATCACCATAATTTAGATCAGGACGAGTGGAGCTGATCTCTAAATTTTAAAGTTGATCTGACTGGCGGTGTGGCCACACGGGCCAGAGGTGCGTGTGGGCCTTACCCACGTACTCCTTCTTCAACCTCTGGTGGGTCGATTTGACCTACCAGAGACCTGGCGGGTACCCGACTTTGACTTGTCAGTGTTCATGTTTTTAGACCGTGAAACAGGGTCCTTTTTTATCATCTTTTCACTATCTCCAACTTTGCGGTGGCTTGTTCGAGTGAATCTATCCCAGTTTTGTTAAAACTCACTCGAAAAAATTTAGATTCCATATTAGGTGTGTTTTGTCAGTTCAAACATGGCTCATCGGTGATGAGAGCCAACCATCATGACGTTTTCAGTTCGTATCACCAGTGATGGCTTCGAATAGCAGCAATGAAGTGAATGTAAAAAAATTTCTATGCCGTGATTTCCCATTTTCGCCGACCATAGGTGTTATGTTAATGGTGATAAAATAAAATAGGGTAAAATAGTTGTGGTAACTGTGATTGATTATCAAATAATAACAACAATGATATGTGAATTTAAATTTCATCAGCTATAGAAAAATAAAATTTGTCTAATGAAATTAAGAGAAAATTTTATAATCATAAAACTGTGTGGCTTTGATACCATTTGATAGCAGAACTAAAGCATGTAATTAAATATGATCACAAATAAGGAGAATAAATAAATTAACAATCTAACCTAATGAAGACGACATTGTTGTTCCGAGTATTAGTTAAGTCTAATAAATTCAACGCCCAATGCCCAAGAGCATCTCTCATAATGTTTTGACGGGAGAGAGAGAGAGTAATAAATTTAGTATATGTAAAACTAGGGCTTTAGTGTGTTATTTATATAGTTTTATTTTAATAATATAATTAATCAATATTATTAAAATAAAATCCTTCAAAATCTTTAAAACAATTTCTCTTTTAATTAATCAATCAAAAAAATAAGCTCATTAAATCTTTCACTAGGTAACTATCTCAAATTAGTAATCTGATGAGATGATTACTAATACTCTTGGGTTGTGGGTTGGGTTTCTGCCTAGTGGGCTTGTGGATAATCGAACCCATCATCGATTATCCACAAATTAAAATAAAACCCAATCCATTCACAGTTTATAAATTATCACATTAATTGCCTAACTAGAATTAACAAGATACTAATCTAATAAAATAGTTAATGCTAATACATAAAATATTAAAATTATTCTAACATCATATGCTTCTAGCTAGTAGGATGAGATCTTATAACAAGTTACATTCCTAATTTAGTTGTAGTAATACCTCCAAACTTTTCTTTCAGAATTATCCATATGGCTTGAACAGTTCAAAAGACTCATATTGATATATAAGGTTACTAGCCAGGCTAATTAGTAGCAATATGCAAGTAATATTATAAATATTTCCTACATGGTATTTAATTTCCTACTCCCCAAGAATGTAAGAACTTTATGGTGCCAAATTGTCTAATTGACATCTACATGTTACTTATATTTAGTTAAGCAATGACATTTTAATGCTCATAATTACTATTAGACCTTTACATAGACATAGCATTGAATCATTACATATGTACAATACTATATGAATTTGTAATAAACTTTGACTAGACCAATAATGACATTGTTAGTTTCATGATTGGATGTAAACAATTGTATTACTTCCATCACATGTATTTTAAGAATGTCATTATCTTTCTATTGAATTATATTTATATATAAATATTGTTCAGAGTGTAGTTCTTTGATTATCACATATCTACTCATCAAAAAACTCTCACTCAACAATACATATCTTAATATGTATACAATACTAACATTCAACGTTAAAGGAATTTAATATAAAAATCACATACATGAAATAAAGTAATAACATAGCCTTTTTCACATCATCACTAATATTTTTATACTTACAGCAAAACAATAATCCAAGGAATTTTTTAATCCATAAAATGACTCATTTAATTAAATAATTTTTCATTTACTTTTACGTAAGAGCCTTTCTCTAATTATGGTTGTCTACAGAAAGAACAAAAGCCTTCAAAATGTCATTGTTTAACCATGTCTTCTCTAAAAAGTAGAGTTGCAATTCCTTTCTAATTACCTATCCATTTTCTCTCAAATTTTAATCATATGTTTCTCTTGTTATAGGCATTCCATTGTATAAATTCTATGGCCTAGGATAGTCTTTATGTGAATCTGCCATTAAAGGCCTGTAAAGTCTATTATGTGAAATTATATAATTTCATGAAATTTTTGTAGCAAATTTTTTATATAGACCATAAAGAACGTGCATTAAGCATGGAGATAGTAAAATTGAGCCAATCAAGCCTTGATACGAATGAAAAAAGTTTATTGAGTACATACCTTCATAGTAGAATACAAATCTTATCAATTTTATTGTCCTATGCAATTCAGGTTGAAATCACAAGACAAACTCTAATCACATTTTCCTAAGTAAAAAATACTGATGAGGAGAAGGGATTTTTGTTATTGATTTTTGTTATGTGTGCAATAGAAAAGAAGATGAAATTTTCCTCTTACTTAGTATTCCTTAAGAAAATTGTTGCCTTTCAAAATATTTCATGTTCGTTTTTGCTTTTTACGTGAGTTTTCCTTTTCAATAAGACAATAACAAACAACCATTTCAAATTCTAATTAATTAATTAATTAATTTCATGGATTTAGGTTATAGGATCACAGGTCAACCCATCATAAGTAGCCCAATATACCAACACAAACCTTCAAAGATAGTTTGATTCAATTTTAGGTCCAAATTCCATAGACTTTTTAACCATTTTCTAATTTTTAATGTGTATTTCCTTAGTTTTATTTTATTTTTGAAAGCTTTATTTGCATACTAATAGAGATCATTTGAATTCAATTTATCCTTTAATAATTTCTTAGAAGTTATTCAAAAAATTTTACTTAAATTTTCTGCCTTTTAAAAATTTCAAGAGCTAGTAAGCAAATTTACAAGAGGATGTCAATGTGGAATTGATCTTTGAACAAATTACTTGAAAAAGTGTACCTAATACATTAACAACTTCTAGTGGGGAATCTCCAACCAAACACCTAAATTGCATTTTACTTAAGAGGCTACAACTCCCCATATACAAAGGAAGGCTTGGAATAAAAAACACCCACCATTTCAACAAGGCCTTGTTGGCTAAATAGATACGGAGGGTTCTCAAGCCGAAAAGTTCGAGTAATCTCTCAAGTGTTCAAACAAACAAATACCTAGATGCTGCAAGACCTACGATGGTAAATAAGGCAAAAAGCTAATAGATGTGGAAGGGCCTTCTTAAATCACAGGACCACATTCTGAGGAACTTGCAATGGTCTTTAGGGACAAGTTCAGCAATTCAAATAAATCACAAATACTGGATGCCAACAAAAGAGAGTCTATACCCCTTACACAATATGGTAAGTGACCTGATTCTACCAGACAAATCAGGGTGGGATATGGAAAAACTTAACTCCTTATACTAGTCAAATGAGGTTCCAAAAATCAAGAAGACAACCTTCTCCACAACAAACATCCCAAATACTATGGCATGGAATTGAAGCATAGATGGAAACTACTTTATCAAGAAAGGTTATAATCTTCTTCAAAGTGATTATAACAATCCATGCCAATTTAACCTTTGGAAGGAACCTTGGAGAGTCATGCTCCCTTTTCGCATCCTCAACTTCACCTGGAAACTTCTCAATAAGGCCATCCTGATTAAAGAGGTTCTTCAAGATCACCATCTGCACAACTCAACGCAATGCCTTTTTTGTTAAGACTGCATCCATAGAGACCATCAACCATGTCTTTATACATTGTACCTTTGCAAGAGCAATTTGGTTCGCAAGTCCATAAGGACTCAGGATTGACTACATTCAAGGCCAAGACCTTATCACCTGGATGTAGCAATGGTTCCAACTATGAAAGGAACAAAAAACCAACACTGATATCATGACCTACTTTTCTAATAGTAGGACTATACACTATTTGGAGCACTCGCAATAAAATCCTCCATAAAGGTCTTCGCCCTCATCCATCTCAGGCAGTGGTTGAAATAAAAAGAATAATATGGAACTAAGAACATGCTTTACAATCAATTAAAGTCACCCCCTGCTGAGATAGTAGGAATTACTCACAGGGTTAAAAATGCACACATGAAGGTCGGTGCCTCATATTATGGAGTGGCAAATTCAAGACCCCCAGAAAAGATCGCTTAGTCATCAATTCCCTCCTTCTCAACAGCCATCTTGTTAGAGATTGGTATTGGGAAAACAACAAGAGCCATAACAAATCTATGGCTCTTGGCCTTGCTCTCAAATAGATATTGACATGGATCCACACAAGTGAATGGCTCCACAATTCCTAGGACACCAAAATGTAAATACACTCAATCTCTCACTTTGACCTAAAGGTCCTCCTGTGGCACTTTGCCCAAACGTCACAATCTCAAGCCTTAGCACTGGATACACATAGCTTTCTTTCAAGGTTCAAAGAACACTCCTGAGCCCACTAGACTAAGGGACCTTGAAGAGATTATTTTGTTGGTAAGGGTAAATCAATCAAGACCCACAATATTATGTGTTTATAATTAATTGTTACATATTGTCCATTGATCCAAAAAACCAAAACTAACTTCTACTTTTATTTTTGGGCCACTTATTTAGTTATTTCATGGTTTCCACATGAATATCTAATGATTATTTGTCTGAAATTAAAAAGGCAATAACACAAGCCTCTAAATCAAAAAGGTCGTACCGAACCAAGCGATTATTATTATTGACTTCATGTTTGAAATTATTAACTACTTATTTTAAAACAATTATATTATTATTTTTTTGTTGGAGATTGTTATAGCTAGCAAGAAAGCCAAAAAGATGGGAACATCTGGAATGCTTCTTGTAATTTTTTGAATTGTGCATGAGAGGAAATTACAGATGAATAATGTCAATTGAAACAAATACTACAGCAGATGAACTATTTATTTGTTTTAACAGGAGAAAACCAAAAGGCCAATTTAATTGGTTAAAAAAAACCCAAGCAAGAAGCAAAAATAAAATAAAAACGAATTAATAAAAGCTGAAAATATTGTTTTCTTATGCCCCAATCACATTTTTCCATTTGAATGCCACCTGGGACAATGTCTTTGTAGAAGAACCATCCTTTTTCAGTGCATTAGCCGCAGCATCTTTTAAATCTTTCATTCTTTCGCGGATCCCTTTACCTTCTTCACCTTCCATCAAACACCCTATCAATACTGCGATTTCTTCCCTTTCCACTATGCCATTTTCATTAAGCTTTGGCCTTAGAGCCACCTTCAGACTAGTACTTAGCAAAACAGCATTCATTCTCTGCTCCGCAAAGAGTGGCCATGTCATCAGTGGCACTCCCTGCTGTACACTCTCAAGGATGGAGTTCCAACCACAGTGACTCATGAACCCACCGGTGGATCTGTGACTAAGGATTGGAATCTGAGGTGCCCATGAAGGAACAACCAATCCTCGGTCCTTGGTTCTCTCCAAGAAACCATTTGGAAGGAACCGTAATGGATCCTCATTTGTAGAACCAAGGTAAGCAGCATTCACTGAATCACTTGGTGGTCTAAGAGCCCATAAGAATCTCTGGCCACTCAATTCCAAGCCAAAAGCTAGCTCATTGATTTGGTCTTGAGACAGGGTCCCACCACTCCCAAAAGAAACATACAAAACAGAGCTAGGTGGCTGCTTCTCCAACCATGTCAGACACTCTGACTCGTCTTCTTTATTACTTGAACCAGTTTGTGTGATAGGTCCAATTGGATAGACAAGTGGGTAATTATTTGCATTCTCTGTCAAGCCTCTTATAGGCCCTTCTTCCATGTCAACGAAGCCATTAACTAAAATCCCATTAACGGAGCGGATCCTCTTCGCACGTTCGAGAAACTGTCTGTAGGATTCACTGGACCGATTTTGAACGGGGTCAGGGAGATCTCTGCCATGGAGTGGAACGCAACCTGGAATCTGTATAGGCTCTGATGAGTCTCTGAATTCACCAGGAATTTTCTCGTCCAGTTCTGGAAAATGAAGGACGAGGGAAAGTGTTGAAGCCGCTGAAGGGAAGTAAATGAAGGACAAAGCGTTGAGGTCCTTTGCAAAATCCAGAGCTTCATATGCAAAAGGATCAGCAAGCAGAGCAGACAAAAGAGTTTTGGAGTTCAAGGACTTCAGGACTTCAAGAAGAGAAGGCAAAGACTTGGTCACTGTGAGTTGGATTTGCATTCCTACGTTTGCCCCTTCTGGCATATCATCTCTGCTAATTGGAGGAAGAAAAATGGAACTAATGTTTGAAGGAAGAGATTGAAGGTAGGCAATGGAGGAACTTGGAGGAGACCCAAGTGAGGGAATGATGCAGGTGACATGGAAGTCTGGGTGAAGATGAACGAGTCGCTTCGAGAACTCAAGGACAGGAACAAGATGACTAAAGCCAGGACTGGGAACAACAGCTATGTGAGTCGTCTTCTCCATGGAAATTTAACTCTAAGGTGGATTGCTAGCTGCAAATTTGCGATTTCCTGGATTAAGTATTGATGGGTTTATATAGAGCACTTCTGATTGTGCTTCCGGGCCTATCGGGTTTTGTTTTAGCTTTAGAAAATATATATGTTTATGTGGTGATGTAAGTGATCACGTCATCTTTCTTCTAGACATTTCTAGGACATTCGACCAACTAAATTGTCGCTAAACAATTGTCACTAGCCGTAACGGAATGCAAGTTCATTTTTAAGCCTTTCTTAAACGTAGGAACTTCAAAGGTAGATTGGAATTTCTACCAAATATTAGTCATGTGACTAAATGACAAAAAAATTTTAAATCAATCACTTATTTTATATTTTATATTTTATATTTTAAGGCGGCTGCATAGCAAACTCTCATAAAATGGCAATAATATATCTGCTTGCCCAATTATTGTGTTGCCTGTCACATGTGTTTTGCCCTCTAAATAATGTTCTTAAACCATTGGGACCACCACTTAGCATTGGGCGTTAAATTTTTTTTTTTCTCAATTTATTTCTGAATAACGACAAGGAACATCTTAGTCTAAAATAATAGAGAACTCTAGTTTTAGATAAAATCTTTTATTATTAAACGTATAACATTCTAACTATTATAGAGCTCTGTATGGAAATCACCTAGAGATGAAAGAAACATGCTAATACTGTAAAAGGGTGAATGAGGGGAATAAAATATAAGAGTCAAAGGTAGAAAATTTGCATATAATGCTCTGGTTCTCAAAGTCAGCGCAAACTCAGAGTGAAAATACGTTAAAGAGAGTAGAAAAGAGGAAAGTGTGAAAAAAATTAGGAAGGACAAAGGAAAAATTAGTATAAGAATTCTGGTGCTATCCTTGCCGGAAAATGGCCAAAGGATGATGTCAATTTTATTTTATCTTTTGAATTTAATTTTTTATTTATTCTAACATTTTATTTATTAATTTTTAATTTTTATATTATTTACTTTTTTTTGTTATATATAGTTATTTACTTTTATTACTATAATATATATATATATATATATATCTATTTCATTTTTACATTCTAAATTTACAAATTCATACCCAAAATTTGGGGCAGTGAGAGGAAGAGGTGCATGAAGTTTTAGCGACATTCTTACGGATAATGCCATTGGTGGACGTGAGACAACAACCCCTTCGTGTTTTTTGCAATAAGGAAGAAGCACACTGCAAGGCATATAAGAAGACTAGTTCAAATTTCAAAAAATGAGAAATCAAGGAAAAAGACTAACATTTCTATCCTAGGATCTGCTGCAAAAAATAGTATGTCGTTTGCGCTCAAAATGGACCTCATTTAAATGAAACATTGCGATTTATGCTTTATATCCACATGGCTCTAGCAGAGCCATTTGATCAATCCAGCAGTTCATATTTAATCCAAAGCAAGCTCTGCTATTGTCGTTTTACAGCGGTGGATCCTTTCTCGAGAAAAGTAAGTCTAATGACTAAAATAGTCTGTCATCCTCATTTTAATATATTAAATATGAGGTTGAGATTCACTCTAATACGTTTTATTGGATTTTTTTAGTAAAAATCTCAATCATTCATTTAATCGCAGCCATCTATTTGATGACATACTTGATATGCATTTGAAAATTGATATTTAATAATAATTAACTTATGACTTCAACTAGCTAGTTATAGTCCAATTTTTTTCGTAAATCTGATTAATGATAGCAAACAAGACAAAATACTATATCACTTTCTAATTTGGACAAAATTATTCTCACATGCTTTGAAAAATACTTTAAAAACATGGTTTTTTATTTTATATTAAAATATACACTTTGTATTGATAGAACTATAAGATACCCTAACACTTGTCTCCTTGACAACGAAATATAACTTATAATTGATCACCTTTATTTTGACCCAAATATCTTTATGGACTTAATTCTGTCAAACATTGTATATTTTGATTTGGATCCTTTCAATTTTGAATTTGGATTTTTTCAATTTTGTTTCTATTAATTTTGTTGTAAATTTCAAAATGATAAACAAAATAAGTGAGTTCTGCTTGAATAGTAAGTCCCATTGAAAGATCAAAGCATTAAAGTTGGTTGATGGAGCACTTGTGAATGTGATTCCAAGCTATTGAAGGCTAATAATATTCTCTTAATTGAAAGAGCATGCTGCAACATCCATTTATCCTCACTATTAAAAGACAAAGTTTGAAGATGAAAAAGAGAAACTATAGATCAGCATGAAGAATATTGGTTGAAGAATCAGCTAAAAGTGCTATACAAAGCCTTGTACTCAATTTTATTGAATTTTTTTCAGTAAAAATCTCAACCATTCATTTAATCGCAACCATCCATTTTATGACATGCCTGATATGCGTTTGAAAATTGCTATTTATTGATAAAGATTAATACCCAGTTAAGTTTAAATGTATATTGCAAGTACTGAAAATGGCAAGAAATAGTATTCACTATTTTGAAGACTCACTGCCATCATTCATGCAATTTGTTACTGGAAATAGTATATGCGAAACTGCATAGGAACTAAGTCACAAATAGTAAGATATTTCAGTCACAAAACAATAAAACTTCGAAGCTCACAGGTAAGCAAAAGGGGTTTTATAATTAGACATAACCATGCGACTAAGCTTTGGTTAGAGAAAAAAAATTGGAGTTTGGTTTTTTTATCAGATTGGGCATATCACAGCTGACGAGGTTTTTCAAACATTAAACTAAGTCTATTTATTATTTAGAATTTGAAATATACTACATAGTTAATGGTTATTATCACTATATGATTGTAAATAGAAATGATATAAATATTAATTTAGTTGTTGTATCATCATAAATTCTTTAGATAAAATGGCATTAGTTACTATTTTATGAGATATCACGTTACATTAACCTATGGTTTTATATATAAACACTTTGAATTAATAAACTATTTGACAAATAAATTTATATTTTATATTTTTAAAATTAAGATAATTTTATTTTTAATATCATAAATCTTACATTACATTCTTTTTTAAATAATCAAATTAAGTTTTTTGTCAAATAATAAGTTTCTTCATTAAAAAGATATTGATTTGGACTTTTCAAATGGGTTGAGATTTAATAAAAAATCAAACCTAATTTATTGCAAAATAGACTTTTCTAACTGAACTTTTATTAATTGAGCTTTATATTTTTCTTTTTAAGATTAGACTTATCAAATTGGATAAAATTATAATAAGTTTAATGCTCGATTTGGTATAAGGAATTAGAATTATAATTTTAATTCCAATTCTATTTGAATTGAAATTGATTTAGAATTTTAAAATTCATGTTTAGGTCATATAAAAAAAAACATGAAATTGGAATTTCATATAAAATTCAAATTCTATTGTGTAGATGATTGATAAGTATTATAAAATCACATTAGCATATATATATATATATATATATATATAGACACACAGACACACACATATAAACACATCGTAATAAAAAAATACAAAATTAATATTTATTTTAGAAAATATTTTTCTCTTAATCTGGTTTAGACGAAATAAAATGTTTTTCATTATCATTGTAACACCACATCATTCAGTAAATAATTATGTTTTGAAGAAATTATTTGATTCAAATTTAATATGTGTGTGTGTAAGTAATGTTTCATGAGTATGAATATACATGCATGTATAATATTATATTATAAGCACACATACTTAAATGTGTATAATTCAATTTCGTGCTATGATATGATATTATGTTTTTGTATATATAAACATATATATACATACAATATAATATCATAAGTGTATGATGTCATGTAGTGTACTTATACTTGCATGCATGTATGCATCTACGATATGATGTCATTATGCATGTGAAATATTGTATCTATGCACTTACATGCAAATGTATTTGCATATACATTTACCTATATTTATGTGGACAATGTCATTATGTTAAAAAAATGTATATGCATATGCAATTTTGTAATTTTTTTATTTGTAAGTATATATAACATGTTCATATGTGTTTGTATAAGTCTATGTACACATCATATCAAGTATATATATTTTACATCTTTTAAAATTTTATGCATTAACAAGTGTTTGTGTATGTAATATTATGTTATGTATTTTTATGTATACGTGCACTATTATACACCTATATTATATATTATTTTTTGAAGTTATGTTGGATAGTTATATGTACTTGCATATATAAAATATACCTCACATTATATAGTGGCATACACATTACATATTTATTATATATATGTCATATTATTTTAATTATTTAGTTTTATTTTATTTAAATTAACTTTAAGTTATGCTTATTTTTATATTCTAAATCTTAATTTTTCTATTTCATCTTTTTAATTTTAAATCTTAATTTTTTTACTTTTTAAAATTATTTTTGTTATTTTTTAATTAAAAAATAAAATATAATCTATTCCAATGTAATGAGTCAAATCTTACCCGAGCCTTAATTTTTGAAAAATTGACTCGATTATTGAAAAAACCATATTATGCTGGTAGTAAAAGAATTAAATTTTAATTTTGAATTCTATAATTGTAATTTTAGAAGTTAGAGGTAAGCATTAAAAATGACCTTTATTAATTATTTTTTAATTCTATAAAATTAGTAAATGAAATTAGAATTATAATTCTACAAAATTAATTAAATGAAATATTAAATTTATTAAATATAATTTTAATTATATACCCTACTTTTAATTCTAAGCCTAATTATTTGACAACAAGTGCAATATTAATTCACACGGAAGTGAAATTCAAATTGAACTTCAGCAAATAAATAGACCAGTTATAATTATTATAAACAAGAGTCTAGTCACTTTACTCTGTTTTTGTCCTCTTTTCATAAAGGCACTTTTCTTTCTTTTTTAAGAAAAGATTCTTTAGTCTCTCTATGTGAGCTTTTTCTTTCTCATTTGATTCTTTTCTTTCTTTTTCAATCTTTTATGTATTTTTTGAACTCTTATGCTTGTTGAATACGACATATAGCCACCATTTATGACTCAAAACGACATGATAATACATAGACTGAAGGTTACGTTAGGCACTTTTCTTTCTTTTTCAAGAAAAGATTCCTTAGTCTCTGTATGTGAGCTTTTTCTTTTTCATTTACGACATATAGCCACCATTTATGACTCAAAACGACATGATAATACATGGACTGAAGGTTACGTTAGAACTTTTCGCCATTTGAATCATGTATTCAACGGCATTTCAGGAAGACGAAGCTTCAGGCATACTATTAATTTCCCATCAACCTATTCCCTCTTGCACGTTTCACCATATAAACAAATTCCTTCATCCTTTTCAGAGAAATCGATAACGTATCAAGAAGAAAGCTAATTTATCAGAGCTTGCAAGTTTCCATGAAGAAAACACCTCACATAGCAGTCATTCCCAGTGCTGGGTTCAGCCATCTCGTCCCAATCATCGAATTCTCGAAGCGACTTGTTCATCTCCACCCAGATTTTCATGTCACCTGCATCATTCCGTCACTTGGGTCCCCTCCAAGTGCCTCCAAAGCCTACCTTCAGACTCTTCCTTCGAACATTAACTCCATTTTCCTCCCTCCTGTTTCTAAAGAAGACATGCCTCAAGATACCCAACCTGGGGTTCAGATTCAGCGCGTAGTGACTCTCTCACTGCCATATATTCATGACACACTGAAGTCCTTGAGTTTAAGACATGACCTTGTAGCTATAGTTGCTGATATTTTTGCAACGGAAGTACTGGATTTTGGCTCAGACCTCAACATCTTATCTTACATATACATTCCGTTATCTGCTATGGTTTTATCATTCTACTTCTATTCCTCCAAGCTGGAGGAGATGTCTTCTTCTGAGTTCAGAGACCTGCAAGATCCCATAGAGATGCCTGGTTGTGTACCAGTTCATGGCAGAGATCTCCCAGACTCTGTTCAAAACCGAAGTAGCTTAGTTTACAAGCAGTTTCTTGAACGTTCCAGAATAATACACTGTCTCGCAGATGGAGTTCTTGTTAATAGCTTCACAGAACTGGAGACTGAGACACTAAGAGCCTTACAAGAAGAAATCGAAGGGAAGAAGCCACAGATTTATCCTGTTGGACCCATTTTACAAAGCAGTTCAAGTAGTGAGGAAAACGCGTCGGATTGTTTAGAATGGTTGAACAATCAAGAACCCAGATCTGTTCTTTATGTTTCATTTGGGAGTGGAGGGACACTGTCTCAAGATCAGCTCAATGAACTGGCTTTTGGGTTGGAATTGAGTGGCAAGAAATTCTTGTGGGTTCTGAGACCCCCAAGTGAAGTTGCTTCTGCTGCTTACCTTGATGCCACAAATGAGGATCCTGCAGATTTCTTACCGGAAGGGTTCTTGGAGAGAACCAAAGAGCAAGGTTTGGTTATTCCTTCATGGGCACCTCAGATTTCAATCCTTAGTCACAGATCCACTGGTGGGTTCTTGAGCCATTGTGGGTGGAACTCGACGCTTGAGAGTGTACAGCAGGGAGTGCCATTGATAACATGGCCGCTTTTTGCAGAGCAGAGGACGAAAGCTGTTCTGCTAACTGATGGTTTGAAGGTGGCACTGAGGCCGAAGCTTAACGAAAATGGCGTAGTGGAAAGGGAAGAAATTGCAAGATTGATAAAGATGTTGATGGAAGGTGAAGAAGGTAAAGAGATTCGCAAAAGAATGAAGGATTTGAAAGATGCTGCTGCTAATGCATTGGAAGAAGGTGGTTCTTCAACGGAGGCATTGTCTCAAGTGGCACTCAAATGGAAAAATTTGAGCACAGTATAGGAGAACAACAGAGTTCTTTTTTGTTTTTTCTTTAAAATTTTTGTTTTGTTTCTTGTTGACTAATTCTTCTTGGACAATTAAGTTGGCTTTTAATCCCATTATATCTAACAAGTCCACCGCATATGCATTGTTATTTGTCCTTTTCCATAAATCTGATATAAAACATATTTCTTAGGCCGTACTCTACAATTAAGTCCTCACTATGAACCTCCCTTTTCACAGAAACACCATCACCAGATCACTTACTTAAAAATGTTTCTTCCAATGTTGATCTACAGCCTTCTTGTACCTAGCATGAACTTGCTCCAATTTTTTATTTTTCACAAAGTCGTGTGCTTAGGGCATGTGATTGTAGTAGTTTTAAGTCCCATATTGATTAAGTTTGTCTGTGAATGAATATATATATATATATATAAATAGACATTTGAACTGTTCAAGTACCATTCACCTTAAGTAGTTTTATTTTTAAAATTTTAGCCAAAAAATTCTTTCTTTCATTAAATGGCAATTTTTTCAAAAAATAATTACACTAACTTGATCAAATAAATATTGCTGTAGTATAGTGTACAACACCCAAAAAAAGAAAAATGGGGTTATTCGGCACTATGAACAACACTATTACAAGCAAAATTTGCTTGTTTTGATGCAAAATGCCACCACTTCAATCTATCTCCACATTCATAGTGAATCAAATTCCTCATTGTCTAATTTCTTTTACCATATTTGGCAATCAATCTGAGGGTGGTCTATGCTATTGTAATTTAGAGAAGAATCAAACATTATCCATAGTATACTTAAGTTATATTTAGATGAAGGGTCATAAAGAAAGTGGCAATGAGTGAAATGATTAAATTAAATAAACGTATATTTAGATATTTTTATGAAAAGTGGATGAAATGGCAAGGAAGGGCCCCAAGACCGTCCCTAAGACCCTAACTATCCAAACTGTTACTTATTATATCCTATGTCATGTATTGAATAATGTATGTTCATGTTAAAAAGGTTAATATTAGAGAAAATAATTAATGGGTTATATCATTTCATTCAATTCATTATAACTTCCAAAAAAAAAAGAGGATTCAATCTCTTAAAAAATATATTTACTCTAGTTATTCCATTCTATTTCATTTTATTCCATTATTGACTACTCATTTTCATCCTTCCTTAATGTCACACTCCAAACAAGAAGTGTGACTGGCATGAAGGTTGAGGCATAACTCATATCTGTGAACCAACAAAAGATCATACATTTTGAACAAAAATAATCATAGGCTGACATGCAGAGAATATCCAGCCACACCAGTTAGTTACCATACAAAATCTATAAAAGGTGAAGAATAATATCTATTACACTATGTGACTTTTGTGTGAAAATTTTGGTAGAGCCTCCCCTAAAATATAAACTTCCCGAAATTTCCCTAGACAGTCACACATAATGAAATATAGAGAGCTTTGCTCTTATGACAGTTCTTAGTCAAACAGTGCATATGCAATAACCCTGTTTGTGACATATAGAGCCACCAGAGATTAATACATACATTAGTTACAACAAAAGAATACTTTTGCCCTTGCAGACAATGTAAGGCTCACTGAAAGGGATCTAACTTCGGCTATACTGTAGAGAAGGGTCTAGGCTTGGCATTGCTATATGAAAAATGTAAATAAATAAAGATTAGTGATAATCATTGAGTGAGTAAATACCCCTAATTATACCAAGAAGGGAACATATGAGGATGAAGAAAAATTTCACAATCATTTTTATAAAATAGAAAATTTAATAATAAACATTTATAAATCCTAAAGTTCTAAAACATTGTAGTGGAAAGACATCCCGTTGAACCAAATAGTAGATCAGTAATTGTATACCAACAATTTGCTAGTGATACAGTACAGTTAAGTAACAGTGGTGAACAAAATGGTTTAATGTAGTCAATCGTACGACCTAAAGCCTCAATACAGTAATACAGTTTATAGTATACCATGGCTAATGCCTACTACCATTAGTTATGAGATTCTGCATGAGATGAAAAATTCAAAATTTCACCCCATTACAAGATTACACATACACCTGAAATTTGGGGTTCTTCAATCCGGTGCTAAAACTCATAATTGATTTGTAATTTCAAGGGCGAAAGTTGTGAAAATCATCTAGGAGGTGAAATCCAACTCAATTTGATGGGATTACACCGAATTAAGCTTTAATTTAATCACTTTCTTGCATGAATAGTACCATAATTGGGGTTTATTCAATTTTAAGTTATTTTGATCAAATTGATTGGTGATTAAGGTAGAGAGATGGCCGAAAATCATTGTAAAATCAAATTCTTAAGCTAAATCAAAGAAAAATGTACTTAAATATGTGAAATTCTAGCTAAAAATCATGTCACTATTCATCACCACTACAACTGTGTTTTCCAGCGAATTGGTGGTCAGTGGAAGGTGCTGTGACGCCGATGAGGATGCTGGGTTATCAAACGTTTGTTGGCGAGGTTGAATGGCAACTAAAAGTGGTCACAAGCATATAGGATGGACTTGCATAGTGATGAATGCAGGTGGGAGAAAAATAACGGGGAGTAGAGTTTATTAAAAGAAGAATAATCTATTTAGGGTATTTTGGTAATTTAAATTAGGGATATTTTACATTATCAGATCAAACTTTTCCTTTGTAGATGCTTGATTTTCATACTCTATTTAGTTATAAGTGCTAGAAATGCATATGATGAGACTTAAATACTCACATTGGTTGTTATCTTAGATAAAATTTCATCTGCATCTACATTTAATATTTCTTGAAGTTCCTTTTTGAATATTACATCATCATGTAGATCTTATCCCTATCTCAAGTGAATTTTCTTCTCTTCTTCAACTTTTAAAATAAAATAAAATAAATTATTATTTATCTTTATTTTATTCTTTGGGGTATTACATAACTCCGTAGCCTAACAATATGAGCATGGAATATAGATACATAATATTCAAGAATGCATGATTAGTTGTCATGATCATAAAACAAATCATGCAAAACCAAATTTTTTTTTTATCAAACATTTACTTTTAATTTAGTTCACCAAGGCACACTTATGACTAGAGTCATAATAACTGAGTACATAATCGTAATGCATCAAATATTTATACTTATAATTTTCATGACCAAATTTGTAACATTGGCATTAAAATTGGGCTTAAAATTATAAATTTGGCATAATACAAGACATAAAAGGGCATAAATCCCTAAGAAGTTTTTCTAATATATCAAAATGAATCACTATAAAGAATACACATTGAACCAAAAAATAAATAGAAAAATTAAACAAAAAGCTATCAATTAAGGCCAAAGCGAGATGTGGACCTACCTTGACCTAAAACTCAAATCTAGAGACCAAGTCTTATATATTGTCAATCCTTAGGCTCGATTTATGCAAAATGAAGCCCAATAATGCTTCGTTAACGAGGTCGGATCGGCTCTTACACACCTATAATAAAAACATTAATAATGTAAGGGTATTTAAGCCATTTTATTATGTCAACTGTATACATAATTATGTAAAAAAAGTCAAAGGCTAATATTATTTTGTGTTTTTAGTGAAAATAAGTATAAGTTTTTTAGTTTAACCCAAGTAAGAATCCCCACACATATAGTGTTAGGCCTTGTTTGGTTAGTAGATTAATTAAGAATGAGAATAAGAATGAACTTAAAAATGAGAATGGGTTTTGATGGAATGAAATTATAAGTTCATGTGGTATGATATTAAATTGGGGGTAGAAATAGAAAGGAAGACTATTAAATATTAATTAATAATAATTATTATTATTCCTTCCTCCTTAGTGGCAATCAAATGTTGGCAACCATAATTGCTAGTAACCACCATGATAATGAAAATGACGTCTCTTCCCTCATTTCGCCTTCATCAAATAATCTCAGCGAGCAAATCTTAGTAGATGACAGTGAAAATAGTGAGGGAGTTTAACGGTAACGAACTTAGCCATGATGATGGTGGTTGGATTTAGAAATCGACCACAACAAACTCAGCCACGACTAACTCATATTTGGATGTTGTACATTAATGGTAAGCGATGTCGCAAAGCATGAGAGGTTCCAGATTCGTCCATGCATGGTGACTGGCTTTTCTTCTCTCAATAGAACCTCCTTTCTCTCTGGTGACCATGAAGAACATGACAGAGGGAGGAGAATGGTTAGAAGAGAAGGGTGCTATGGTAGTGAAGAATAGAACAGAGGAAGAAATGGTGAAAAGAGATGGGTATTCTAGTAAATTTCATTGCATCTAGAGACGCAAGCATTCCCTTCAATAGCCAAGGTTTTGCACACTCCCTCATATGTGGGAATGAAGATTCCCCTGGGAGTAAGATTTGCTTGCTTATTTTCAAACCAAACAAGAAAATTCCCATTTCTTCTCCCTCCCCTCAATTCCCTTTTACCAAACAAGCCATAACTACTCTCGTCCCCCAAAACACACTAATAAAGTAGCCTTCTTTTATTGAATCAGTATTATAATCATGTTAAAAAGAATTTTAAGTTTGGATTAAGATTATAAACAACAGTCCATGTGTTTACCTAATCCATTAGAATAACTTGACTTGATTGCCAATTTGTGCATAGTTTGAACCACATTTATGTATGTATGTAAATTACTTTGGAACTTCAAAATTTGTGTTTTGGACTAGAGTTTCTTTGCTATTTATTATAAGATAAAATCCACTTGTTTACCTAGTTCATTAAATACACCATTCAATAACTATCTGGACATGTTATAACATTAGAAAGGAGATAGCCGAAAGAATAGAAGAAGCAAAAAGTACAAAATAATAAAGAAAGATAAATCAATAAATTTAAACTTAGGTAAATTAACTAGCTTCAAGCATAGTCAGAGCAAGTGGTAGGCTCTTTATTTTCATCCAAGTGGTTCAAATTTATTTGAAAATAGATATTATGAATTAAGTAAAAAAATTAGATTCAATTAACTCATGAGTTTTTGTTTTGAAATATTTAATATTTCAATCTTAAATAATTTTTATTTTTATTTTGTTTTAAAATATTTAAAATTTAAACAGTAATAAATCACATGAATGAATTTTCACTATCAAACTTATATATTTAATTTGATAATTGAAATTTTTTTATTTTTAAATTCTTTTTTTACGAAATTTTTAATATTCTTAATGAATTAAAAGTATTAATCCATTTAATTGAAAAATTTATTCTTCTCTTATAAGTTGAATAAACCCATTTTAACAGCTTATCCATTATAATTAACAGAAAAAAAAATACTAGCAACTTTAGTGAAATAATACCGAAAAAGAAGAAAATAGTTTTTTTTTGGGGTAAGCACAAGTCAAGTCAATGGAGTGTTTGACTCTGGATTGAAAAAACAAAAGTATAAATCTCAGTTAAAAAATATCTGCATATATTTTTTCAAAAAAAGAAAAAGATAGCGACGTTGACAGACCACTTTCTTCCCATTCTCCACGACTTCGTGGGTATTTAAGAAGCTTCCTGGAACCCACGTCTCTTCCCTCGACCTTTTCTGCATAATTCTCATCAATAACATATAATAATTCAGTGTTCTTCTTTTTGGCCTCAAGAGGGATTTCGCAATTCGAAGCTCTGATTTGCAGTATTTTGCAGCGATTTCTCAGTCATTCTGATCTTCTCGCCTTCTTCTGGGAAGTGTTTCGCAGCAGCCACAACCAATCTGATGCTTCGTCTGCTTCGGTTTCACTCTCGGCGGCACCATGGGCTCCTGGTTCGCTGCGGAAGCTACATGAAGGTGAATTTGTAAATTCGCATCATTACTGAGGGTATTTTGGGAAATCCGTTTTGCTTTTTCTTGGTAAACGTTGCTCATTGTTTGTTCAACTATCTTGTTTCAGCAAGCGTACAGGATGGCTGGTTCTCTTGCAGGTACGTTGAATTTTATTTTATTTTTTGGATTATTAATATTCATGAATGTGTGCTTTTTAGAAGCAATAAAGCAAGAAGCAAACAAAACTTTTGTCACGTTTTAGGGATGTATTTAACAGCCCGGATCTTTTGAATATTTTAATATGAATATTTTTTATAAAATTGAAGACAAAAATAAAGATAAAAGAAAAGTGAGTAAAAAAAGATAACATATGTCTTTTATACTTTCTTTATGAAATTTATAAGAAATTAAAAAAAAATTATGAAACATATTTAAATTCAGGTATATGACCTTGTATTTGTACAACATTCTTTAACAAACCTCTTTTTTGTTTTTTTTCTTCATGTGGTGTTAGAGAAGAATAGTAAAAGGATGACTGAAAGCTATTGATATAACTTTTTATCGAACGTTGAGAAGATAATTACGTAGCAAGAAAAAGGATAGAAATAAATGATGGATTGGAACAATTCATTGTATTTGAAATTTAAAAATGAAGTAATTATTTTTTAATAAAATATCATTTTGATTCGATATTTATGAATTGACTTTTAGTTTGATTTAGTCTTAATTTTTAATTTTAATTTAGCCACTTTCACACTTATTCATTATTTTTATTTTAATTTTATATTTATTTTTCATCCAAATTTAATACTTATAAATCTATTTTTAATTTAAATTTTTAATCAATAACTTATGAGTCTTGTATAAATTTAATAGATTGGAGACCAAATTAGTAGTAAATTAATAAATGCACGATTAAATTAAGACAAAAAATATATAAATAATTAAATTAAAATTAAATTAAATTAAAACTAAACTTATAAATAAAATAAACCACCTCAATTTTTATTGTCCCTAGAAAAGTAATTATTTCATAACAATATTTTATGAAAATTAAATTGCTTTGCATTTTATTTATGACCTTTATTTTTGGGTAAGATTCCATCAATTTTCTTTCAATTTCTCTTTCTCAAGTAACTTCCCACCCATTGATTTTCCCTCTCAATTTCAACTCTTCGAATATAAAATCCGTCCAAAACATCCTCAATCTGAATTCTGAACCTCTCACCCTTCAAAACCTCTTTCTTTCTGTAGAATCTGTCAGAATGGATTCAACAAACGCAGCTCAAGCGCAGGTTCCTGATTTCTTTCAGAACGTCGTCGTAATGAGGCACGGTGAGCGTATGGACAACTTCGATCCTTTGTGGGCATCAACTGCGGCCCGACCCTGGGACCCACCCCTATTTAAAGAGGGTTCGGTTCGGGCAGTCAAAACGGTCGGAGGCTCCGAGGGCCTCTCGGATTTGCGATCCATCGGATCTTCGTCTCCCCATTCCTTCGCTGCGTCCAGACTGCCTCAGAAGTCGTTACTGCTCTCTGCGCCGTCGACGACGATCCCGACGCCCTCTCCGGTGATGCCATTCCCATCGATCCTTCTAAAGTCAAGGTCTGATTTTCTTCTTGACGAATTTATGTGATAAATGTGAGAAACTTGTATGATGAAATCTTCTTAAATCGAAAATTCGTATCTATAATCCAAGCGTTTTTAAAGCGTTTGATTGCGAGAGGTACTCATTATAATTTCTCTGATTTTTTTCGGAAGTAATAATTTCTCTGATTTTAGTGGTTTCTTTTTCGCCTCTGTGATTCCAGTGAATCTGGTCCTCTATGATTTCTGTTATGCTTACTCCCAGCTACTTTGATTCAGTATATTCCGTTAAATTCCGACGTATTTTCTACCTTTCCGAAAGTTGCTTCACAAAGCTTCTTCTGAACGTTACTTCTAACACCAATATGTGGAAGTAACATTTAATAAATATATAAAAGAACTTTTAAACGTTAGAACAAAAATTCTTTAGAACAAAAGAACAAATGGTTGTTTTAAATAGTATTTTACTGTAATCTTCGATATCCTGAGAAAAAAGGGGTATTTGTTATTTGATTCTAAAGTAATTCTAAAGATGTAGCAGCAGTGTCCATAAGCAGAGTCTCTATGTACTTACAATATGACTCACAGATTCTGATTACGTGTCATGTAGCTATCAAGTTGCAAAAATCTTCACACTTCCACCAAATCCTGCAGGTATCTGTTGAATATGGATTATATGAGATGATGAACAGTAGATGAATCAGACCTGATGTGGCTCCGAAAGATGGAAATTTTAGTTTAGATATCTCACAGCGCGAAGCCATGCTTCCCGTAGGGACAGTGGATAACAAAGTAGAGAGATTGTATAAAGAGGTAATGAGGAGTTCATTGTCTTTCTTTTATTGAGAATAAGTTGACAGAAACATAAGCATCCAACTAGAGATTACTGCTCTGTTGCTAATAAAATCCATTTTTCCGGATAAACTGCAGTTGCCCCAATGGGAAGAGCCAGTTCTGAGCACAAGGGCTAGATATAAGCAAATATTTAAGGACCTTGCAGATCAATATCCTACTGAGAACTTGTTGCTCGTCACACATGGTAAAATAAACTCTTCATAACTCTGATAGAGGTCTGTTTTGCGTGTTGGGCTCTAAGAAGGATATTATTCTATCTTGCGAACGCACCTTTCGGTTGTGAAAACAAGTTCCTTTTCTTTTTTTTTGGTCTGTTTTTTACACAATTTTTCAGAGTAAAATACTTTGGCTTCCTCAAGTTTTAGCGTTAAATACACGTATTTTTCCTCTATTTTGAAAATGTAAATGCTCCTTTCTTATCTTATAATGCTTTATAGGGTTATGCATAACAAAATTGTTAATTATGATCGTGGAAGTCAGTCAGACGCTGAATTTGGTGGTCTAATGCGTAAAACTCTCTTTGTTGTATAAATAATTTCCGAAGTTACTTGTTCTTGTTTGAGGAAGTTGAGAGTATAATTGTACTTATTTTCTAGATTTGGGAAAACTTGTTGGAGTTCCAAATATTTCTAAATAAGGATGTTTTAAGCACTTGAGCACTGAATTAGGCCTTTTGAGGGGTTTCTAATGTCTTGATTAACAATTATGTTAGATATAAATATAACTTTGCCCCACTGCACTTTTAGTTCTTCTATTTTATTAGAGAAACTAGTATATAGCCCCGTTTCCATCCCGAACAATTTAGTGCATAATTTCAATTACATCAATGTTTCACCTCAAAAATTTGAAAAGAAAAATTATTGAAGTCAAATTTAAATTTTTATTGTCTTGTGACTGTGAAATTTATCTATTGTCCAATTAATATTTATTTTATTTCATTGGCCCACTAGGTTAGCTGGTCTATACACATGTGGTTCACATCTTGTATGGCAGTTGCATGTTTTTTTTTTTATCTCATGTTTATTGATCCTTCTCTCCGTTTTGCTCACTTCCTCCTTCACTTCTTCCTTCTGCTTGTTTTATTGCCATTGAGTATGGCTTCTCCTTCTTCTTCACCTCCTTTTCCTATATCGTATGAGAGTCACTGTCACCGAAACAAACCCCCCTGCTCAAACAAATCAAAACAGAGGCAAAGTGGAACGCTGGAAATATCTGTTGGGTTCCTCAGTTTGCAGCTTTACCTCTTTTCTTTTTCCTGTTCTTAGCTTCAATCCTGGTTACTTCACGTCTCTTCTCTCATCTGTCATGGAAACATGGTTGTAGCCTCCATTCCGTGCCACTGTCCAGTTGTTGTTGAGGGAAGCTGAGTGGGTGTCTTCGGTTTTGGTTGCAAGCTGATGTTTTACTAAAGAAATAACTAAAGATAAGAGTCAGGAAGGAAATGAGAATGATATCTGAATATATATATATATATATATATATATATATACACACATAGGCATACATACATATAAGGTGAACCAAAAAAAAAAAAAAAGAACCAACAGGAGGCATTCTTCTTTTTCCAGGGAAGCTCACGTGCATGGTCCTCACATTGTTTGTTCGATGGTAAGTTACTTAGATACAAGAACAATATATATATATATATATACACACACACACACATATAGGCATATAACCATATAAGGTGAAAAAAAAATGAAATGAACCAAGAGGAGGTGTTCATCTTTCTCCAGGGAAGCTCACGTGCATGGCCCTCACATTTGTTTTGCATGTTAAATGGTTACTTAGATACAAGAATAATATATATATATATATATATAAGTGAATAAAAGATGAACTAAGAGGAAGGTATTCTTTCTTTTTCTAGGGAAGTTCACATGGAGGGTCCCCACACTAGTCTTGCATATTAGATGGTAAGTTACTTAGATACAAGAATAAAATATATATATATATATATATATATATATATCTACATATTGCCATGTATACATATAAGGTGAAAAAAAAAAAGGATGAACCAAGAGGAAGGTATTTTTCTTTTTCCTGGGAAGGTCACATGCATGATCTTGGATGTTAGCAGTCATAAGCTCCACCAGCCTTGCATGTTAGATAGGTTAAGCTACTTGGATACATGTTACTGTAGTTGTTACTATCATATCCATTGATTTCTTTTTTCTTCTTAGTATTGTTTCATTGTTTTATTATTTTACTTAAAATATCCATGATAGGCATTTCATCTCTTAAGCATTAGGAAGGTTATCTGATGAGGCAAGAGAATAAATGAAATAATTTTGAAACTCACAAAATTGATGGGGTTCTAAAATGCAAAGAAACATATATATATATATATATATATATTCCAAATAAAATGGAAATTCCCCCCATAACGCAAGAATAAGATGATTTCCAACACTTAATTATTTAATTTATTTTAAAAGCTGTCATGTCAGATTATTAGTCTCTTCAGGCACTGAATATGAGGTCTTGTGAAATCTTAGTCTCCTTGGGCTTTGAAAGTTAATACATAGTTCTTTTATATGAAATCACTTTAATATGTAAAAATGATATGTTCTAAATTACATTAAAAGAAAAGGGAAGAAAAAAAAGAAAAAGGGCTACCATGTAGGACTGTTAGTCTCTTCGTACATTTAGGCTATATGAGATCTTGGTCTCCTTAGACTATAAAATTGATAATTTTTCAAAAAATAATAGGTATAACAATAAAAGGAAAAAAAATAAAATAAAAATAAAGACACCTTAATAACAAATGATAATAATAATGGAAGGATAAATAGATAAATTTATTTAGGCATTACATTGGAAAGTTGTTGTGTGAGGCCATTGACCTCCTTAGATACTTTGGTATTTACGAGTAAAGGTAGTGTGAGATTCCCGGGCCACTTAAGCTTCGAAAGTTAACACATGTTTTTCTAAGATAAATAGGTAGACAAATAGTAATAAAAATCAAATAATTCCTAAAGACTGTGTGAGATCATTAGTTTCCATGAACATTTATGAATTAATCACAAAGGTCATGCAAGACCTCAGTTTTTTTGGGCGTTTAGGAATTAATAATTATTTACTTCGCTTGCTATTTATAAGTTGAAACCCTTGAGAAATTTAACACAAACATCTTACCTTCAAAATAAAGGCCAAACTTCCAAAAGGAACCAACAAAATTAAAAAATTATTAATTAATTAAACCACTAACTGACTACCATATGTTCTAAAGTTGAACTACGTGGACTTTAATCCTTATTACAGAGTACGTAGGTCTTAGACTTTCATCTTAGGTCAAATCCGTCCTTTGTAAATATCTATTTGTTTGCTTTCATATTATTGTTTTTGTCTTCTCTACTTAACATGCATCCATGTCAATAAAAAGGGTAATTGAGATGAATTTAAGGCCATATCCTATTTTATTTGATTAGTTTAAGGTAACCATCATCATAGACAGGTGTTGTGGGATGCTTAACATATTCCCCACACTTAAACAAACTCCTGAACCCATATCTGTTTTCACAAACTATCGTGCATTTTCTTTTTGTTTTAAATTGATTTTTTAAAGTTTTTCGTTAAAAATTTTGGTGGCGACTCTAAAGAATTGATTTTCAAGATTCATTTTGGAAATCAGTTTAAATTCTCTTTTTCAAAATTTTTGCCAAAAGGTCGGTTACGAGTGTCACCTTTTTTAAAATAAAATTAGGTTTCAATGACCCATTCCCAATTCATGTTTTGTATAAAAGTTAATCCAAAAAGAACAAAAATATTTTTCTTTAAGGCTTTCTTAATTCATCCAAAATACAAATAAATATCTTCTTTCAAAAATTCTTTTCACTTTTCAAAAATTACTCTTTTGAATGGCCAAAAAAAATGCAAAAAAAATATTTCATTCTCTTTCGAAATTCTTATTTTAGATTCAAATGAAAATCCAAATAAAATGCTCCTTTAAGAAGTTCCAAAAAAACCATAAAAGAATTAAAATTAAAGAGAAAAAAAATGAAAAGAGCAAAGGTGTGAGATTACATTGATTTTGCAACTTGAAACATACCAACCAAATCTCAAATTTGTTTGGTTTATAAAAACCAATGTAATTTCGTCAATCTTGTTCTTTTTCCCAAAAGTAGAAATAGAAATAAAAATAATTTCTTTGGCATTTTAGATTGCCACATGAGATCAGTAATCTCCTCAGGTGCTTGAGAATCAACTAGCAGAGGTTGTGTGCGTGAGATCCTTAGTCTCCTCAGGTCTTGAAAGTTAATATATGTCTTTTTAAAAATAAAAAAGGTTGAACAATTCAAAAAAAATGAAAGAAATGGTTTGTTTTGCCCATTATTTGTAATTAGAAATCCTAAAAATACTTTTTCATTATAATTTTGCTTTCAAAGTTAAAATAAAAAATTGAAAAAAATTTAAAAGAGAACATGAAAGGAGTAAGGAAGTTTTATCAAATTGATTTCGTAAATCATAACACGCAAATTGAAATTCAATCCCATTTTGTTTATGAAAATTTATTTAATTTCAACTCTTTTGTTTTTTTCACAAAAATATAAAAGCACTAGCCAACTGTCACGTGTTTTGGTCAAATTATGTGGGTTTTGATCTCTATCATAGGGTATATAGGCTTAAGCTCTGATCTTAGGTCAAATCTACTTTTGTAAATATTTTATTTTTTCTTCTTTATTTTATTTTTTGAATTTCTTTATTATTATTATTATTTTTTTTGCGTGTGATTGATAAGAGTAATTGAAATTTGAATCAAGGTCATATGTATTTTACTTAATCAACTTTGGCTAATTGTTCTTGATAACGAGTAATGTGGGATGCTGAACACCTTTTCCACGCACAATTAACTCCCAAACTTGGTCTCTGGATTGCAGATCACCTTATCTTATAAATTGGTTTTTCCAAAATTTATTCTTTAAAAATTTTGGTGGCAACTCCTAAATTTTGGTTTTTAATTTTTTAAGCAAAAATTAAAATTATTCTTTTTTCCATGCCGTGTGGTCATATTTCAGGTGTGACATATATATATATATATAGTTTTTAAATAATTGCAGAGATGATAATAATAATAATAATAATATTATTATATTATTATTATTATTATTATTTTGCTATGAAATACAAAAAAAAAAAAAATTGAGAACATTTCATTTGAAATTGAAGCAAAAAGAGAAAATAGTTTTTGTAAAGATAGTTGTACTCCTAGTTAAGATACTTTATTATTATAATTATAATTTTTTTAATACTCTCTTAAATGCATATTGTCTTTTTAGTATTTTGAGGGTAAAAATATTTTCAAAATAATTTGTCTAACCTAATAATTTTAATAAAAGTGATCATTAAATAATTTTGTCAAATATAAATTAGTTTGTTTTTTTGTTGTAGGACTTTTTATGAGAAACACTTATGCATAAATTTTTTAATCAATTTTTTAATAATAGCATGAGATGTGTATAATATAAATACAACATACCATAATTAAAAAATAAATGTAAGTAACATTCATGGTGAATGCAACATTTTATGAAGTATACAACATCAGGAGTAGACTTGATCATTAGGTTGAACTTACAAAAATTAGGTTGGGCTTAGAATAAGGGGAAAAAAAACTTAAGCTTGTTTTTAATTCAAGCTTTATCAATTTTTTTGAGCCGAACTATCAGGCTTGATGAACTTTTTTAAGTTATAATTAAGTCTGTTTATTATTTAAAACATGAGATACTATGTATAGTTGATGGTTATTATTACTTATATGATTATATACATTGAAGTTATAAATACAAATTAATTTTTCTACTAGCATAAATGCTTTGATTGAAGGGCACTAGTTAATATTTCCTTAACAAAGAAATCATGTTATATTAATCTATTGATTTATGTATAATCACCTTAAATTGAAAATGAACCGTTCTCACTATTAAAATGATATTTTAAATCATTTTTATTATGATAATTTTATTTTTTAATACTTTAAATCTTAAGTTACATTCTTTTTTTAATATTTATTTTTTAAAATAATAAGTTTTTTTATTAAAAAATTATTGATTCAATTTTTTGAGCTTGGGTCACCCATTTTACAAAACATACTTTTCTACATGTTTCAATCGGTCATTATTTTTTAGGCCAAATCTATCGGATCATATAGATCTTTTAAATTATGGTCATGTCTAATTAGAAGATAGTGTTAGTTGTATTATATGGTAACGCTTCACTTGTATTGATGCCATATTAATTATTCTGTTTTAAAATATGATATTTGTTTAACATAAAGGAAATATAAATAATGTACAATCATTTTTGCTATAATAATCAAACACTATTAAAATGGAGATGTTTAAAAGTAACTTATTTTTAATTAAAAAAATTTACATGTAACATCTTATATCTTTGTTATGTTATTTTTTAGTTAAAACCATTGTTCTAAATTACGGAACGCATTAATAGATGCATCCGTAATATTAAGCTGCAACCACATCACCCCTCAATTGTGGGGTGATTTCCAATCGTAGCTACCATGACGTTAGTTGTGAGGTGCAGGCAGAGTGTGATCTTGTCAAATGAATTTAAATGGCATGGTTTGTCATTTCCTAGTTAAGTTCTCTGCTTCCAATGATATCAAACTGAGACAAGAATATAAAATATATAAATTATCCAAGCATTTGCTTCATAAGATAACTTGCTTTCTATGTAGGACAATTTTAGGCGGTGGCAATAAAGAAATTGAATAAAAATATACTATGTGAATATTATTTACAATTTTACACAATAGTCTTTCTATTTTGGGATCCAAATTTATGGACTTTAGTTTGGAAATTTTCTCGTTTATTATTTTATATTATTTTCCAAATATGGAATATGTTGGTATTTATATTTGGTTGTACATATATGTTAATCAATGTTATTTATTCATTGAATTTTTTAAAATATTCTTTTAAGTTTGGGAATATTTGAAGGGAAAAAGAAATTGAAAAAATTTTAGGGAAGAGAAAAAATAGAATATTAATTCAATAAAATGAGTAGTTATTAAATTGATGTGAGTATATTAGATACAAAGTGGATAATTATTATTTATTTAAAATTTATACTTATTGAATTAATATGGATGAAATTATGTTCAATGTGCATTATATGTAAAAAAAAATTATTAATCATTTAAACTATAAAGTGTATATTGAATCAAAACAATAGATAAAACACTTATTATAGATATAAATATTTTTTTAGTATGTATTTAATAAATTAATAGTTGAATTTTGAAAATTATGTCGATTATATATACCTTTTAAATATTTTGTATAGTTTTAAAAAATCACAACTGCATTGATTGCAACTCGCATTGTAACATTCACAATACTTGCAATCACAGTAATTGCAACGCAGTTGTAATTGTGACCGCAACCACAATTTAAAACTTTGGTTAAAACATAATAATTATATGATTTTTCAATTATATCAATTACAACACATGTATGATTATTGTAAAAATTATATGATTTTTAAATTAAATTACATACTTCTTATATTATTATTGATTAACCATAAACTTGTCATATGTTAACAAAAAAAAAAACTATTAGTAGAAAAAAGAAAAGAAACTATATCTAAATTTTTTCTTTTCAAATGACCAGAAAGAGTTTAATCTTTTTTCAATTAGATATATTAAAATTAATAATTACCAATCAATTATTTCTTGGTCTAAAATCCAAGAAAGATCAAGGGATAAAGAAAAGTAAAACTCAGGTGATAAGAGTAAGCAGGAATTCAGAAAGATGAAAAATGAATAAATTATGTTACGAATAATGGGAAGCATATTTTAATAATTTCATATAATTAAAATTAAGCTTAACTATTAATTTAGAGTACATGAAATGTATTACAATCACTAACAGCTGAGGAGCTTAGTGAGTTTTTAAGGATTAATACGAAGGCATTATAACTGAGGGTATTCTTAAGTTATAATAGTTATTATATTTCAAAATATATATTGATATAATAAAATTAGAAAGATAATATATAGAGTAGAATTTAAAAAAAAAATGATATTTACGATTTTAAAAAATAAAAATTGAGAGGTCTTCACCAATCACCATTTTTCCAGCAATAATTTACTTTGCTTTACTTTTCATTAAGATAAAACCGTGAGGAAAAAATTTATATCTTTAATTTAAAAGTAATCACATCTTCAAGTTGATGCACCAAAGCCTTCGATGAAAGACATTTTTTAAAATAATAATAAATTTTGTATTAAAATTTTACCAAACACATTTTAATTTAAAGTTTCTGACAATAATATCTTCTATTAACTTAAATATATATTTTAAACTTGAAAATTTTAAAACAAAGAACATTTTAGTCAAAACCATTTACATTGAACTCAAGTATATATATATAAAATAATTATATTAAGCAGAATTCTGTGTATATTTTGAAAATTGAAAAGAGATCCGGAAAATTGAAATAAAACGGTATTCATATAATTTACTCTATATTTTATAAACTGTTAGTGCTTAATGATTATTTATTTAACATTTACCTTACACTTTTAATTTAAAGTTTCTGACAATAATATCTTCCATTAACTAAAATAATTTATTCCATATAACAGCGTAATTTATTCTATATGATTTTATAAACTGTTAATGCTTAATAATTATTTACACTATATCATATGTAAAAACCGCTGATTGTTCGTTTATATGAGGTAAATATGAAGCAACTAATAAAATGTTTTAAACCAATTATTGATATATTTTCTTAGCATTTTAAATCTACGCCTCCTTTAGGAAGATTTTTTTTTTTTTGGTTTAAAAATAGGAAGCATTGCCAAAGTGGCCCACCAAATATTTTAAATCAATTAATCATGAAAATCATAATATTAATTAGTTATTTATTTAAAATCTCCAACAGCTTCCTTGTGCCTCAATCTTGCAACGACGATAATAAGGAGACGTGGCTACCGATCAGTACACCAAAGAACAATGCTCGTAAGGAATAGGAAGCTTCTGTTATATCATTAATTAGTCGTACTTAATCAAACTCAAAAGTCATACAATAGTCGTCTATTTGGAATAGGAAACCCTTTTTGTACGGATAGTTCTGATGCCATATCTCTAAAACTTGATACTACATACGTAGACTTACCCCATGCGTCATTTCAGAAGAAGAAGAAGAGACAACGAAGAGACGTCATTTCTGTGTGTGGATGACTTCAAGTTCAAGGGTCACTCCACGAATGCCAATTGTTCTGTTTGGGAGGCACTGTTGTAGGTCACACGAGTTACATATCTAAAGTTGCACCAAGAAATTTTAGAAGACCCAAAAGAAAGCGTTTCTGTTTCTAAGAAGACCAAGCATACGAGTTTGAAACGTAGACACCCACTCTTCTCTATGACGACAAGGATTTGATTCTTTTGGAGGAACATTTAAAGAAGAAGAAATTGATGTCACATGGAGCATTAAACCCACCGCCTGATTTACCAGAAGAGTTCAAGAAGATTGAGGAAATGGGAGGGTCGAAGCTGAGTCTGCTAGTCCAAAAGAGTTCATATTCCATAGACTTGAGCCCGTAACACAATCGACTTTCGCTTCCTCTGAATCAGATCAACAATCATGATCATTTCTTGTGCAAAGCGGGATCGCTATCATTCAAGAGGAAGAACCAAGCCCTCGACGTCACTTTGATAGAGCCATCGCTTCACACCAAGAAAATCATGTTGGGGAGGTGGAATTTGACAAAGTTCTTCTTATGTGCTGAGGTCAAGTTGGATGAAGGTGGCTAAAGCCAATGCATTGAAGGTGGATGATGTGGTGCAAATTTGGTCCTTTTGAGTTGGTGAACAAATTTGCATGGCTCTGGTTAAGGTTCCTTCTTTCAATTAATTGCTTTTTAATTATGATGGAAATTAATTGTATATTCCTTTCCTTTTGTTGGGGGATTTATTCAGTGATGAACCACTTGAAGTTAGCCTTACATTTCTGCTGGTATATCACTTTTCGATTAGTTTTGTTGGATATGTCATTAGCTTTTGTTCAATAAATTTTGTTGGAGTCAAATTTTGATTTGGGGTTTGAATGTTAGAATCTGTTTACGCAAATCTCTCTGTTATATATGGAAAGAAGAGAATGGCAGTAGTGTGAATTATTCGTATTCAGGAAACACAAACCATGGAGAAATTCACTGGTTGCATCTTCATCCTGCTTGCCTAGATTCTACTTTACTATACTGTTGTTTACTACAATTTCCTCTGTGTGATGTATAATATATTTGTATAACCACTAAAATTTTGAATCAAAAAATTTATTTAAATTATTCAGACCACGGAAGAATGGAAAGAAATCGCCGAGGAGAAGGAAAAGCGAAGGGAATTCCTTCTATAGCTTAATGTCAAATGATTTAGATATTGGAACTTTTTTTACATACATTGCTTTTTATTAGTGAATTTGTTAGTAAACATATAAAAAATTGTAGCTAAGCAATACCAAAGCTGTGAGAAATCGATTTCTTAAAAGAGTAAAAATTATCTAAATATTCTAAAATTTGTAAACAATCCTTTTGTATAAATTTTGTAATTAATTAATTAAAAAATTCAAGTGCTCTTTCTGAGTTTGTTGTTGGATTTATTAAACCAATGCAAAAATTAAATTTTTTTATCATACACTATCACATTGCTGAAATTTTTAAATATTAAAATTCATTCACGTATCGTATATTGATTAAAAATCTAAAAGAAACATTTACAAAATTGTACCTAAAATCAAAACTTCTCTTAAGAACTGCGAGTGATAGTCGAATAATGACATATATATATATATATATACACACACACACACACACACACACAAATCTCTCTCTCTCTCTCTCTCTCTCTCTCTCTCTCTCTCTCTCTCTCTCTCTCTCTCTCTTTATATATACAATTTTTCTAATGCTTTCTTAAGTGTATATTATATCGTTTTTAATATTAGTTATATTGTATTGATCACTCTTTTTATTTTCAAAATATTATGATGCTTATATTTAAAATATATTGTAAAATGTTTTCATTTATTTTATTTGTTATGAATAAAGTCAACTTTTGGTACAATATATTCCTATTAAAAAATAAAACTACTCAGTTGACTTTTTTGTTATATTTAAAATAAAATGATCAAAATCTCGCGTCAAAGATTAACATCTTTGATTGTGATTATTTTTATATTAAAAATCAAATCACAATTTCTTACGGTAAAGGAATTTATTTTTATTGACAAAATATAATAATACAGGATGTATATGTAATATAAATCAGAATTGATTTTTTTTAAAACAAAAGGTGACACTCCTCAAATTTACCAATTTAATATTCAGGTCCAATTGAAAAAAAAATGGTTAGCTTAATATGACAATGTAAAAAGAGAATGTAGATGTAGTATGAATTAAAATGTTAAATAATTCATAAAGAATAAAATCATACAATAATTAGAGAAAAATTTCTCCCTCTTTTAAAGCATGACACATGTTTTTTGTTCGAAAATTACAAGAAAACCTACAATCTTTTTTTTTTTTTCTCTTCCTTTTCTTTCTTAATTTTTTCTTCCTTCATTTTCCTTCCTCCTCACACATACATGCATGACAATAAGCTCCAAGAATCCCTCTCCACCTCTTGCTCCGATTTCAATGTTTCTTCATCATCTCCACCTCCTTTGACATCCTCTGTCATTATTTTGGCTAAATTCGACGTGGTTCATCTTAACTATGATAGGGTGCTAAGAAAAGCGATTTAGATTCGATTGAAGAAAGATTCATCCAAATTGAGTTGTACGTCTTCCATTGGTGAGTAATTTATCATTTTCCCTCTATTCTTTGTGCTTAATTTTATCATCTTGGCCTTGAATTTTGGAATCTTAACCCCAAATTTCAAAGTTCCCCAATTATGTGACCTAGAGTGGCACCAGAGGAGAAATTGAACATAATTGGTGAAGGATTTCATCAAATTGATTTGTGACTTTGTTTCTTAACACCAAATTTGCTCTTTCTCCTTTATAATCCACAATCAATTTCTAAATTTGGAGTCTAGACTTTGAAACCTTTCTTTTTAAGGTATTGATGGTGTAAATTCAAAATTGGGCTTGATTTTGGTGATATTTCATCAAAATAAGTTGGTGTTTTAGTTTTTGGATGAATTATGAGTATTTCCCCTCTAGTTTCCATGTGAAATTACTAGATTTTGGTCTCCAATTACAAACCCTCTTGGTTGCACTATATGTATGATGGGGTAATAGAGTTTTGAAAATCTTAGATTAGTTTTCTTCAAAAATCACTACTAGAGAAAGAAATTAAGCAATTGAAAGTTGTCATTTGAAGTAGTACATGGATTTAGTCGCTTTTCCTAATTTTCTTAAATTTTCTTTGTTTTTTTTAAAGAAAGAGGATGAAAACCTTATAGTGATTCACTAAATAACCCTAAATAAGTAATTTAATTGATTATTAAATCTTGAATTGTAACTAGGATAATTTCCAAATTTTCTTAATAATGTTAGGCAACAAATGGTTAAGAAAGAGAAATTATTTTGGGTCCTAGGTATATTTAGGATAAAATACATAAAAATAGAAATAAATAAATGAACAATAAAAAAAATAAAAGTAAGATTTGAACTAAGATGGTGAAATCTACTTGTGATATTGGAAGGTGAAGGGTTAGCACCCCATTTTGAGATTAATGAGAATTGATACACAATGATTGGACAAGAATTGGGATAAGTGATGGGAAGTCATTTGAATTAAGGAATAATTTCTTATATGGGAAGTTAAATGTGAGCTACTTGTTATTATAAGACCATAGACATTGGCTTTGTGATCAAGTGAGATAAGGAAAGAAATGTTAAAAACATGATTGTTATGTGCATACCTTACAGGTGAGTAAATTTTGCTAATTATACCTATTTTTTTATATATTCAATTGTTCATTTGTGAAATATTTTTGTTTTATATGGTTCGGTGCATTATGAACAAGCCTCTTAAATTATTTTGTTAATTACGACATTTATTTGCATTCTCTAAAATTTGAGAAATTTTTTTGTGATATTCCTTTGTATTTGAATGATCATTTTGAACAATTTACATACTGTATAACATTTTGGAAACTTTCATAATGACTTTGTTACCATATGAATTTCTAGAAATTGAAATTTTGCTATTTGGATACTTTTTTTATTATGTATTCTATTATAGAAAATATGGTTTTCTTAGAAATACATCCAATACAGAACCCTATAGTTAATGACAGTAAACGTTGGCCTTGGTGAACCATGATCTGTTCTGAACGCCAACTAGTAGGGGTGTTGCTAGCCTCGCATGTCACGGCTACCACACATGGATATGTTCTGACTATTTATGAGCCATATTACTCAACTCTAACTCCTATTTGTATTGTGATTACTAGCCTAAAGCTAGTGTTTGTTATGAATTTGATTAGTTTTGTGAAATGTCTTCCACTTTGGTATGACCCATTTTAGAAATTATTTATGGATTTCCACTATTTTTAATATAATCTATTTTGCAAAGTATCTTTGAAATTTTCATAAGCATTACAAGTTATATTATACAATTTATGATTTTCCTTTTGGATTAATTTCAACATACATAAGTTTGATATGTTTTATGCTGCAAAATGATATGGTTGTGAAAAACTCTAGCTATTTGTCTGTTCCCTCATGTTATGATTAATAATATTTGCTCAACAAGTGTGGTCATTCTTTCTTTCTCTTGTTGATTTTTTCTTCATATAGTAGCATTGATTTGATTATCACTCCACAGTTTAGAGATAACATAAAGACTTATTAATGAGTCCTGCATTGTTTGTAAGGGAGAGAGTCATTTTTATTTAGTTGTTAAACCTTTGAAAATCTTTTCTTTGTACTATAGTAGCTTCATTATCACAAGCAAAGAGTTTAGTTTTGTGTAACCTTGAGTTAGTTGTATAATTATGGAGTATTGAATTGCATATTATTTATATCTTTCATTATATCAGTATTTGCATCAGTTAGTTTGTGAGATTTGTTTGGCTTACGAAGATGAGATTTGCCTTGTTCTTTGTGACAATCACACTCTGTCATTTGAGGCGTGACAAAAATTTAGTTAAGAATTTTGCAAAAAAATTCATACAAGATAAATTGGCTTGTATGAAGTCTGAAAATGGCTAAGCCCCGTACATACAACTGAAAGAATGATCTTACTTATTTAGCAGTATTTTATGATCTTATACGAATTTATCAATTAATTGAAGTAGGAAAAATTTTAAATGTAATTTTTATATTTCTATTATATTATTTTAAAATTAACATATGATCCATGTTCGATTTTTTTATTATATCATGACATGTATATGGTTATTGTAGATAACTATATTTTTTAAAATTAAATTATACATTGTTATTAATTAGTTAAATACTTGTCAGGTTTTAATTGAAATATACGATAACCAAGATATGACGAACTGCATGTAATTCTAATATATTGAAGTCTTCCGATGAGTTTTTTAAGTAACTGCAGAGATAATAACTCGTTTTTCTAAAAGACTAATTAGTACTTTTCTTTTGAAATAGAATAAAAAATAATAAATAATTTTTTTTAAGGACAGCCATACTCCTGGTCAAAATAATTTATTATTATAATTATCATTTTTATCTTAACTAATGTATTAAATACATTTTTTAGCTTTAATTTGACTGTAACAAGTATTTTTTAGAATAACTTGACAAACACAATATATTTGTAAAAATGATTTATAAATAATTTAGTCAAATGTAAATTTAATTTCTTTGGTAGTACCTTCTATAATATAAAACTTATATATAGTTTTCTATGAAAATTTATAATAATGACTTGTATATATTTTTTTCGTATATATGCTTGTAAAATCTTAATTGAAAAATAAACATAAGAAATTGTTGTGGCAAGTGGAACATTCTATACAGTGTCCATTGTCAAGCGGTATTGTTAGCTCCATATATGGTAATGTTTTACATGTGTTGATTCCAAATTAATTATTCTGACATATATATGATATTTATGTAGCAAATAAAGAAAATATAGATAATATCTGTACAAGTATATTTGTCATAATAAACACTTGTTTTAAAAATGAGATGTTCATAAACAACTAATTTTCTAATAAAAAAATTATCTACAGTTTCTTAGATATATTTGTTATACCACTCTCTAATTTAAAATTTAATAAATTTATGTGTAGTTTTTAGATTATATGACAATATACGTATGGTTATTACAATAATTATATAACTTTCGATAAAACGAGATCAACGTAATTTTTTTTTTATATTTTATAAACTATTGATGCTTAATAACTATTTACACTTTGTCAAAAGCGTTGGTTCATTTTATGTTTGGTAATTGTGAAGCAACTAACACTATTTTTAAAACAAATTATATATATATATATATATATATATATATATCTATATCTATATATTCACACACACACATATACATATTATCACCCCCCAAAATTTGAAGTGTGACCAATGGGGAATACCAATAAAAAATTTTCATTTCCGCAACCCTGAACATGCAATCTGACCTTCTAATCTCACAAGCTAGATGACATATATATATGTGTGTGTGAGTAAGGAAAGGAGTGATATCTATCAAGATTTCTTTGCTTTTATTTAGAAGTTACGGTATTTAGATTTTAGATTGTTTTAAATATTAATCTCATACCAAGTCATTTGATATAGTTAATATATACTCTTGACTAAGAAACTATTTAAACTACAAATATAAATTATCTGAAGCTTTATCTATTATATATAGAAACACAGATGAAGATGCTTCAATCTTAATCAATAGTCTCAGCATTTCCAACAAATTCTCAAATCTTAAGATAACTATTAATATGGTTTTAGAGCAATTTTATTTTAGATTCCCAAACATTGACACGACATTTTGTGCTTAACTCATGCTTCAAACCAAAGCTAAATCTTCCTAAAATATCAGTTGGACAACACACCAACATTGGACAAAAGATGGTCCAACATGGATACATTTTACATTTTGTGCTTAACTCTAAATACTATTTACAAGCACCCATAATAATATATTGAGAATGGTCAAACATGGAACCTTTTATTTAATGAGCTTTGGTAGATTCTCCACACCATTAAAAAAGTCTTTGACACACACATGAATCTAATTTATAAATTTTAATGATGTTACAATTATGTTAACACACAAAAAGGACCATATGACATAATCAAAGCGAAAACAAGGACCATGGCAATGAGTTGTTTACTCAAAATCATTTGTGGGGGACACATGGGGACCATGTCAATTACAAACATAGGAGAGACGATTGACCAACTGAAACTCCACGTTAGACAAACAATTTAATCTTTCCACCACCCCTGGACCCACCATATCATATTAGCATGTGAAAATCATTTTTTCCCTGTCACAACAATGTTTAGAAAGAGCTATGTTTATGTCTAAACTATGTTTAGATATAACAATTTTCAGGTTAAGTGTGATTCTTCTATGCACAACTTGACAAACAAAGAAAACAAAAACAAAAAAAACTTCCTCTACTTACAACCCACATACCTTTGAAGACACAGTCCCTTCTTCTCTGTTTATTCTCTGCTCTTTGCTATTCTAAATATTCGTCCTTTAATTTCAGCCTTCGAACACTTTGTCCCTTCTGTCTTTGTAATGCTCAATCTTTAATTTTTGCTAGCATCATCAGCCAATCTTACAGAATGGTGTCGTCCATGATTTTTGTAATTTCTGCCTGCGTCTTCTAAAACTGCTCAACTACTCTGTAAAAGCCACTTCCAATTCCCTTGTGCCCTCGCTTGTTGTCATCGGTGAGTTAACCCTTAGAGCCTTAGATGCCAATTTTGATTAAGCGAACTAGCTTCCATCTTCTATCGACCGAAGAAAGAAAATGACCTGGTTTCATCTTTCATTTGGCTGATATGTGTGTTGAGGAAGAGCCCCACTAATCCAACTAAGTATATAATGGACTTAGTAGGCAGATTACACCTTGCTAAAGGAATGACTAACTCTGGTCACTGGATGAAATTTTGGGAAACCACTTTAGTACTTTTCATCTTTCCTAGACCAAATTGATCTAACTGCCAAAGATGAGGGACTAAAAGTAGATTTTTCTTTTTTAAAAGATTATTTATGAAGTTTATAAATTAGAGTTTTTTTATATTTTTATGTTTTTAGAAAATTAATTTTGGACAACATTGGCATTCAGAATTAGACTTAGTTAAAATATCTTATATTTTTATAATTAGATATTCACCAGTAAAAATTAACTCATAAATTTCTTTTTTGATAACTAAACCGTATGACATTAAGCTATTGAAAAAGTTTACTTGTCATACTTTTATTAAATAACTTATCTTTGGAGACATATAATAATTACTCTTAATTTATTTTCTTATACATTTTAATATGCAAACCTTACGAAAAATTAAAGAAAAATCTTTTATCAAATTTTTTTAGCTATTCAAATATATATATATATATATATATAAAGAATGTATGTATGAAACAGTAAAATTGAATCTATGCTAAAAAAGAATTAAATTCATTTGAAATGAATAGTCAATTCCCTCCGTGAAAACAATTCATTCAGTTTATCAAATATATTTATTTGTGGGCGTTTTGTCCTTATGCTACAATGAAAAAATTTATTAAAAACATGCCACGTGGTACTCAGTTTTTTTAACAAAAGTAGAAGCACCCTTTCAGCATGTCTTTGCTATGCTTCGGATTATAATCTAGCGTGGTGACTAACACACGGGGCTTAGTCCTATGAATTGAAGTATGAAGCAACATTGATGCAACAGTCGCAATTTCTTACCAGTTCTATGAATTGAAGTCCTAGCCTAGCAGCCTCAATATCAGCGCAGATCTATTCAAATCAATAAAATTATGCAAGCATCCTCTTTTAACAAGTAAAACCATGTGGTCCAGGATCAGACTTGGCTTCTCGCCACCGTCATCTTTAGAAGGTGAAACACAAAGGTTGCCCAATACAGAGGCTGCTTCCTTTCTTATATCAAATGGAGAGAGAGGCATACTTGCTGAACCATTACGACCATTTCTAATAATGATATTTACTCTAATTTCCCAAGTGTCATGAAAACTGTTAGAGCTGATTGAGAAGGCAATTTTCATACTTCCATTTCATCTAGAATTGGATGAAAGCTTTCTCAAAATGGTGGATAACATTGTTTATATTTCATTCCAAGAGACGTACCCATCACAAAAATCAATCAAGTCCATAAAAGCTTTAAAATCGTACGAAGTAACTAGGATCTTGTACCCTTTGTCTGCGTAAAGGATTCAAGTTTCAACTATCAAGGCAAACCATACCAATTCATATGTTGTCCTGGTTTCTGCAATGAGGACCTCACTTATCTACTCTTGATAGAACCTTCACTTTATGTGCTGAGATCAAGTTGGGTGAAGGTGGCTGAAGCCAATGGGCTGGAGGTGGATGATGTGGTGCAAGTCTGGTCCTTTCAAGTTGATGAACAATTGAAGTTGGCTCTGGTTAAAGTCCCTTCTAATTAATTATGTTCTAATTATGATAGAAATTAGTTGAACATTACTTTTCCTCTATTAGGCGATTTGTTCAATGACAAACTGATTGAAGGTAGCATTATGTGATGAACCAATTTGTTTAGTTTGAGACACTAGCATTTATTGCATTTTCTCCACCAGGTTCTTGTGGGAAGATAAAAAATTAGGAGCGGCATTTTTCTCTAAGTAACATGTTACAATTCGCAGGAAAGAAAAAGAAAAAAAAGTGCCTTTTATTAATTTTGTTCCCGTGCTTCTATTCTTTGGATTTGAATGATGTGTTATCTTATATAAAGATATAGTATAAATTGGTATCAATAATCTTTGTGTCGTCATCAGCTGCAAAGCGACATATCCCTTTAATTACAACCACTTCCACACACTCTTCCTTCTTTCTCTTTCTTTAATATATCCCACTTCTTTTCTTTTCCTTTTTGCGATCTTGGCTTCTTTGCATAATCACTGATCATTATCCTTCTCTTTCTTCCTCTTTACACACAATTCAATTTCCAAAAGAAAATCATGTTATTTATTCCGTAAAAGGCGCCTTTAATTTATTTATTAAAGAAAATGAAGGCAGAAGACGTCAATCTAGTTCATCTGGAATTATAAGCTCAGTGCAATTTAAGGAAATCAAACTCAGATTGCTAAAGAGAGGTACTATCTCCTCTTCCAATCGAACTCACCTCTTTTAAATTAGTTTTGTTGGATTTGTGTGTGAGTGTGAAAGAACAATAATTAGTAGCAACATAAAATATGTACGGAGGTGCTACAAGTTGTCACTTGTCTTTGACTGATCAGAGGGAATGTGCAGAGAATATTTTGGGTTCATATAGGAACAAATTCTTAGGCTAAAGGTACAAATTTTTCAGAGAGCCAAACATCTGGACTAATAGGTTCTTAAATTTTCTTGAATATATTTGAGTTGTCTTTTCTTCTCTACATATGCACTCAAATTAGAATATTTGCTATGAAACCAATTGAGAAATACGGTAGCAGTTCACACGAATCATAATTTATCATTTGGCCCCTTTTGTTATTGTTAGAATTGATAATTATTCAAAAGAAAACGCATAAAAGTGCAATCAAATAAATAATTTATAATCATCCTCTAATTTATTATTCCGATGATAAATATATTAATTGAAAATTGCTTTTCTCAAATTGATCCGTATGAACACAACATCGTTTTACCTTACAACTAAGATTCAAGGAAGCAAAGGTAATTTGGTATTCAAGTTCCTTCGGTGATTTTGTCGCTAACGTTGGATGTTTAGCCTACGTATGTTCTCATCAGACATATATTTAATTAATGATATGTGTGGGCGAACATAATTTTTATGCTATACAATATACATAACAAATAACAACACACTGGTAAATGTTCAATTGGTTTTTATTTTAAAAAATAAAATAAAATGTTGATTTTATAGAGTATTTATTTCAAAGCTACAAAAATCGTAGCATTTGTAATAAAATATACAAAAATAATAAAAAATGATTATGAGAGTAAATATTTCACGAAGGGAATCCTTTTTCTTTGTTAATTTTAAATGAAAATTAGTAATATTCATAGAATTATAACAAAAATATTGAAGGAACTTGCTCCATTGAGTTACAAATGTGATATTGATATATGAACCAAAGTCATTTACAAGACAGCGTGTGTTGAGATTAAAATATTGTAAACTTATTTTATGATCTACTTGATCTTGGTTGAAAATTAAATTTGTATGATTATAATTTATGTTTGAAAATTTTTATTTGAAAAGAAAATTTTGTTTTGAATGCACTTTATCCATGTAAAAGTATTTCTTGTTTTTGCTTTTGTGTGAATAGGGATTTAAAGAAAAAATGTGGCTTGGTGAAAAAAATTAATTTGATGCTAAATCAAATATTGATGTCAGTTGCAATATTTGGTCTACAAATGCTAAACCAAGCACATTTTTTGTAGCTTGTCATTCCCTTGAAAGATATGTAAATGTTTTATTTTTCTTGTTTTAAGAGGGCACTTCAACTCTAAGCATGTCTTTATATATATATATATATATATAATGAGTGTACATATTTTACTTTTTGGCATGATTAGTTAAATTGTGAGAAAAATATATTTTTGGTCCTTCACCTTTTATTATTAGATCAATTTTGTCCCTGTAATATAAAAAATATTAAATTGGTCCCTCAAAATTTGAATTGATCAAAGTCTGTTTGTCCGTCGTGGGAGCATTAAAAATAAGCTAAGGTGAACCATTTTCTTCTCACTTCATTATCTGTTGAGGTGTGTTAATGTGGCCCTTTCACATTGGACACATCACAAAAAGAAACCCTCATCTCAAACTTCTTAAGTCAAGAACAAAAATAGGGCTTCCATTGTTGCAAACAATGTTGTCAAAATCGTGATTCTAGACAGACTCGTTTTTGAGAGGTGAACTCATATCGTAAACTCGTAACGTAGAATCGTAAGAGTTTACCTATAATAATAATTAACGATTGAAATATATAATTATATCATTAAAATTAATATTTTAAAATTCAAACTAGCTTTTGAATTTGTGAAAGTAATGATCAATGGTCTATTAGTATAACTATAGTTAAAATGGTGATAACTAAACATAAATATTTTGTTAATATTATATATTAAAATTAAAATATGATAGATATTAATAAACAAATACTAATAATTTGAAATTTGAATTAAAATTATTTATACAATTATAAATATAACTATTAAAGACTATTTTGTTAAAACAAATAAATTAACAATATATTAATTTCATATTATTTTTGTGTAAAATATCATATTATAAATATTTAAAAAAGAAAAAAAATTAATATAATAATATTTAAATAATTTAGATTAAAACAAAAAATAGATATCCTTTTAAATAAATTTAAAATAAAATTCTAAAACTAGATACAACAAATTATATGATGATAGATATGTGTAAATAGACACTTTTTTTTGTATGCATGTTCAAGTTGTCTAAATTTTATTCTTCTTGAAATGATAAAAAGATGAAGAGAATATATATATATATATATATATATAAATATAAAACTTTGCAAACGTATTCATAAAGATGGGGTTGGATTAGTGGTACAATATATTGTCATCAGAAGCTTCTGAGTTTGAGACGTGATGATGATATTTTTTGAAACTATGATGAAGAGCCAATATATATAAAATAGTGCACATATATATATGTAAAGATGATGTTGGAGCAGTGGCTGGTTGTGCTCCAATGCTAGCAGGTGCGCCCGTGTTCGAATTCTGGAAAAGCCATTTTTTGATGCAAAACAGGAGAGCTGCAGTCGAGTTGGAGCGAGTCGACTCAGCGATTCAACCGAGTTGGAGCGAGTTGATACCGAGTTTGGCCGAGTTCGTGTGGCGTCCGAGTTAAGCACCGAGTTGACTCGATTTCCTCTTCTAAAAACGCAAACTCGCCGAGTCAACCGAGTTGACTCGCGAGTTTGACAACTTTGGTTGCAAATGCAAAAGGTAGTCGTGGAAGAAAATCAACAAGCTTTGTGTATGAGATATCTCTTGCTGTAGATGACAGATCTGTTGATAAATCCTAAGATTGGGCATATGTCCCTCTACTACTAGCCCTTCGATTTCTATGGAAGACTTTAGCAATTTGTGGTAGCGTATTTTGTGACTATGCCAATGTCTTATGTGATTTCTGGAGAACACCATCTTTTGCCCTTTGGATGCTCAGCAGTCTTCTACCCTTCTTTTGCTGGATGAAAGCTCAAGATGACACTCTTTATTCAATGCTTATGCTTATGTGATGAAAAGGCTTGCGAAGAGATAATATGTTGCATAAGAGAAAATAGTCTACCTCAACTTATTTTGAATGCCTTCATGACATAAGGAAGGACCAACTTTGATTACAAATTCACGATTAAATCTTTGATAGACCAATTTAATACTTTTTATCTTTTAAAGACCAAATATATAATTTTCTTGTTAAGTTGCATTCAATATTCTTCTATTTTAATAATATTGTGATGTATATTGTAAAAATTTTTCTTTTGATTTATTTTCTATTAATAAAATTAACTTTGCACAAAATATATTAATTCCTTATAAAAAATATAATTACTTAGTTGTCTTTTGTGTTATATTTCTAACAAAATGACCAAAATCTCACGTGAAATATTAATATATTTGATTGTCATTACTTTTATATTAAAAGTGAAATCACATTTTTCTTATTGTATAGAATTTGTCTTTATTGACAAAATATAATAATAAGGATGCATTTGTAATATATATAAATATTGATATCAAAATTATAATAAATTCTTTTGAGAAAAAGTAGATTTTTTTTTTATTCAGTATTATCTCATAATTCATAGTATTTTTCCACACTAGGATTCGAGCTCAAAACCACTTGGATGAGCGTGAGGAGTTCAACAATTGGGCTACTCCTGCTATGCTCAAGTGAATTATTTTTATGACTTAATGTGATATGATTTAACTCTTTGAAATTTTTTTAAGTCAATTTATTTTTTATTAGTAAATCTTATAGTAAAAATAAGAGAAAATTTTCTAAATATTAATGTCATCAGAAATTAATTTCCTAATAGCATAAAAGCATCTGAATTTTTGAACATTTTAAAGCAATCTTTTTCTGTAAATTCTATTAATTAATGAAAAAATTAAGTGCTCTTTTTGTAATTATTGTTACATTCTTAAAACCAATGCAAAAATTAATTAATATTTTCTTGTCAAACAATATCACATTTATGAATTTTTTAAAAAGAAAAATTCATTTATATATTATATTATTATTTTAAAATAAAAAAATTAAACACTTAAAAGATTATACCTAAAATCAAACCATTAATTATGAACCCTGAATGAGAGTCACACAAAGTATATATGGTATATCTGGTTTTTTTAATTTTTTATTTATTTGCTAGTCTACTACTTTCTCATAAATCATGATATGTTACTGGGCGTGAATATGGAGTGAATTCCTCCATTATTTGAACCCATATAATTTGAAATTTATTTAATTTAATATCTAAATTCCAATGTAATAAAATGACTAAAAAATAACCTTATAAAAATTTAAATTCTTAAAAATTAAAAAAAAAATCTAGAATCGTGCTAGTAGTATCTGCAGTAATGATTATAAGAGGGGATTCACACGACTTTTTACAATGATTATTGAGCCTCCAAGCAAAAACAAATATGAAATTATTGTATTGATGGTTATGAAATGAAAAGCAAGAAAGAACACTTAAAACTGAACTGAGGATAAAACTTGAGCAGTGACACTATACCACTATCGTGGTATTTATGATAATAAACAATCTCGAGGGCAGTTCTGATCAAAGGTGGTAAAATATTAAGCAAGTGCTATGAAGAACTTCAATTTTGGTTGAAGTAAATGTATTGAAATTGCCTCACAACCAGAGTTTCTTTTTTCCCAAACCCGATTTGGGCAAACACCAACCTATGATCCAAGACCCATCTTAAATCCAATTGCCTCTACCAATTTCACACTAATATCTTTTCTTCATTATCTCATCATCGCCACCCAATCTTCATCATTTCTTTTAATAATTTCATATCCCTCTTTCTTTCACTTTTTTCCACCATATCCCAATCATTTATTTTTCTCAATTATTCATCCCACTCTCTCCCACTTTTCCTCCACCTCATCTCACTTTAATCATCATTATTCTTTATCCATTTTATCTTCCATTTTTAATGTTATCTTCATCAATCATTCCAATAATCCCACACCTCACAATATCTCACTTTTTCCCTTGCATGTCTCACATTAATCATAATTATTCTTTCTCCATTTTATCTTCCATTTTTTTATGCTATCTTCATCAATCATTCCAATAATTCCACACCTCACTCTCTCACTTTTTCCCTCACCTTCTCCAATAAAAGAGCACACACCTCTCCTTCTCCCACACACCTCTTCTCCTTTCTTCATTCTTCTTAATTTTCCACCCATCCATCCCATCATCCATCTCCCATATTCTCTCCATTTTTTTTTACCAATTCCATTCAATTTCCCTTCATAGTTTCTCTCTTACACCATGGTTGAAGTGAAACTAAGGCAGTGTCTTCTCCTATGTGTGACTAGAACTTGGCTTCTTGGAGATGGAGATGAAGACTTGGGTTCCTATGCTACAAAGGGGAGTTTAATTTCTCAATTTTATTTTTAGATTCTATAATTGATTTCCTAGCTCTAGCATTTTCTTATGCAATTGTGAAACATAGATTTTGGGTACATTATCTTTGTGAATTAAGTATGGAGATTTTTAATTGGTTGGAAGTTACTTGATGATTGTATGGAATTACCACCTTACAATGCTATGAGATATTATTTTTTATCATGTTTATGATTAGATTATATAATTTTGTATGCTTGTATTTGATTATCTCATTTGAGCATCAATTAAAAAGAGGAACAAATTGCTTTTGTGCAATTTTAATCACACATTAAGTGGTTTTTAAATAGTGTTTTAATTAGTGGTTGCTAGCTATGTTAATAGGAGGAATTACTAAGTATGAACAATAGAGTCAAGTGGTATCTTAAGGTATTTTTTCTAAGACTTAATGTAGAATTAACTCCCATATTAATTTGAACAATGATAGCCATCTTTCCATTTCCAAGAGCTTTTATCATATAATTTTGAATTCATTTTTTATTCACTCATTTTCATATAAAGAAAATATAAAAAATAGTAGCTTAGATTTATTTCATTTAAATTTACCTTAATTGCATATACAAAATTCCAGCATAAAACCCTTGCCAATTGCTTATTTTTTATGCTTAGTTTAGCTTAGGCTTCAAAATAAAGGCTCCTTGAGTGAACGCAAACTGGATTGTGTTGCTATATTGCACTAAATTCAGTTTACTTTTGACCCTTCGTGACGTAGTTTAGTCAATGACGATGTAGCAAAACCATTGAATTATCTTTCTTCTTAATTAAGTTATTTTTATGTTCAGGGCATCAACGATGATTAGGAATAAAATTAAAATTGGAGCATACATTGATCCATCCAATATCTCCAATATTATTATGAAGTACATAATTGGGAGAGTTGCATGATCAAAAACTAACATTCAAACAAAACTATTATAATAAACGTTAATAACATATTACGAAAGTAATATGCTAGTGATAAACACATATAGATAATTTGATTTTCTTCATCACCAAGTAGAGGAATAAGAAGATTTAATTAATTCCCATCATGATTAGAAACTAATTCCCATCATATATATTCTCCAACCTGAACCCCCATTCAGTCCATTGAGTTATGCCATCATCATCCAAGTTGATCTCAGCATATAAGAAGAGCTCTTTGTCTAATCCCACCTCCCAAACACTATTTTTGGTGTTAAGTGATGACTCTGTCAAAACAACTAGGCATAGTTCTTTTTCTTCATGAATTATAACAATTCCCCTTTGCATAAGAAATGATGTTAATATGTCTTAAAGGAAGTGAATGCTGACTGTGCCATAGGTTTAAGTTTGTGGCATAGAAACTCTTTTGGATCAGCAGGCTAAGCTCCAGACCTCCCATTTCTTTAATATTCTTTTTGAACACTTCAAGCAAATTTGGTGGTGGGTTTGGTCCTCCATGTGGCATTGATTTCTTCTTCTTTTGATGTTCCTATAAAATAACACAATCTCTATTGTCATTGTCATCATGAAGAGTGGTGCGACCAATGTTGTCAAAATTGCGATTCTAGGTAGACTCGAAAAGGGGGGGTGGACTCGTATCGTAGAATCGTAAGAGTTTACCTAAACATATTATTTTAGCTATTGAACATAACCATATCACATAAAATTTCATACATAGTTCATAATTCATAATCTATAATATATAAATTTAATAAACTCTGTAATCCATATCCATAATCCATAATATATAATCCAAATCAACATACAAAGTTCAATAAACTTTGTAATCCATATCTATAATCCATAATATATAATCCAAATCAATATACAAAGTTCAATAAACCCTGTAATCCATGTCATAATCCATAATCCATAAGATATAATCCATCACACGTAATACATAATAATCATTTAGTTAACATAACAAACTCTCAATATAAATTCAATAAAGATAATCAATCCCACGACTATCATCGCTACCAGAATCTTGATCATCTCTATATAACCTCCACCTATCTCCTTCTCATTCTCACCATTATTATCTTCATCTTCATCTTGGAAGTCATTATCAAAATCCATATTGTTAAATTGTTCACTAGTACTAGTACTACCAACATTAGCATCAAGCTGAATAACCAAATCACCAATTTCTATTGCTGTCAAAAGAGGATTAACTTGAATGGGTTCATGAACCTCATCATCTGCCTCCACATTATCTTTATTTCCCATCTCCTCAGTTATCCATTCATCATCAGAATGAAAATCATCAAAATCATAAACATGAGTTCTTGTAGTTTGCTTATTTTTTAACTTCAAATTGCACATAACAAATGCCAAGTCATTCATCTTCTTTTGGTGCAGGCGATTTCTTTTCTTGGTACGAATCTAAACAAAATAAACAATGTTGATAAGTATTCTAACCCCTAAAAAAATCAAAATGAAAAATAAAGAAAGAAAGCAATTTATAATTTTACAATTACTTACCCTTTCAAAAGCACTCCAATTACGTTCACATCTAGAAGAGCTGCAGCATAAGCAAAGAATGTGAATTGCCAATCTTTCAAGTTCTGGGCATCCATCTCCATAGGCTTCCCACCATTCTGTTGGGACCAATTGTATTCTTAATGTCTATGTAGAACCATAACTAAACATGCCCTTTGCGAAAAGGAATTCGACCAATTGGAACTCAATTTTGTCTCTTTCTCCCTTATCTTTAACTAGTCTTGCTACGCATTCATATAGCCCTTGCTTAACCGTATAATCAGCTTGGAAGTCAATGTTGAAGTGAAAATGAAGATTGAGGTAATACGCAGCTGCATGTAAAGGCCTATGCAATTGAGCATCCCACCTTTCATCAATTATGTTCAATATAGGCTCATAGCTGCAGTAATCAACAAACAATCAAGCCAAAATATATTAAAGATAAAGACACTAATATAAGGTATATATGTTTGTATTTACCTCCTTGAAACATTATTAAAGTTCATCTTAATTTTTGCCTTTGCACTTTCTATTGCTTCATATCTGAATCCCATGACTGGTTTTTCCTCTGAATCCACTAAGCGAAGAACTTTAATGAGGGGAACAACAGCTTTAAGGCAAGTAATCATGTTCCTCCATAACTTGTTATCCATAACACTTCTTGCCACTTCCTTCCCATCCTTGGTAGCAGAAAATTTGCTATCTTTCCATTCATAAGAATTAAATAGATTTATCAATGCCACTTTATGGTCATTAAGACAACCTAATCTCAAATAAGCAGTGGTAAAACGAGTCACAGCTGGCCTAATCAAGTCTCTCCCTTTTGTGAATTTTCTTAACATATTGATAAGCATTGATCTTGCATAAATATAAGTTGTAATTCTTCTGCCCTTACTTATGGTTTCTTTATGCAACTCTATTTTCTTTTCTAAGTCCTCCAACATCAAATCAATGCAATGAACTGCACTGGTGTCCAATATAGGTGTTTTCTTTTCTCCATCAATTTTTGTCCAGTTGCCTTGTAATTTGCGGCATTATCAGTTATTATTTGCACTACATTCTCCTCTCCCACTTTCTCAACAACATCATCAAGCATCTCAAACACTTTGTCAGCAGTTTTAGAAATATGAGAAGTATCTAGTGAATATAAAAACATGGTCTCTTTAGGACTATTAACCAAAAAATTACAAATGGAACGCCTCTTGTTATTCGTCCATTCATCAGACATAATGGAACAACCCATCTTTTTCCATTCTTGTTTAAACTCTTCAAGCATGGCATGTGTGTTCTTAACTTCCATATTCAAGTATTTTTCTCTAATCTCATGATAGGATGGAGGCTTAAACCCTTGGCCATATCTTCTAATAATCTCATACATTTTAATAAACTCAGGATTTTTTACACAATTAAAGGGAATGACACTTGTGTAAAAAAAAAAACGAGCTATTTGTTGGCAAGCTTCTACCCTAATATCTTTCTTGAACATGTGATTAATGGTAGATTATGAGCTACCTTGACTATTGCTTTATTTTTTGGGAGCTCTCAATAAATTTAAGAGGTCTTGGGGATTAGAATGTCTTTGAGTGCCTAGAATTTCCTCCTAACTAACATCAATCCATTGTTTTTTCCTTTTAGATGATGCACATTTGGATTCAATAACATGTTGTAACATTTGTGCCTTAACATCATCTAGAACACTAACACATGGTTTAGCATATATTCTTGTGCCAGCTAAATGATGTTTAAACTTATAGACTCCTCCATTATAAACTTTGCCACAATAACTACATTGAACTTTTTTACCATCCCACTAACATCCTTCCCATGTTTCCACCCTATATTAGATCTATTACCAAGAAAATTCTTCCTTCCAGTAGCTACATTTTTTCCAATAGGGGCTGATGGAGCACTTGCATTTGAAGACATATTTTCTTTGATGTATTACAACAAAACAATATATAAGTTTATATTAGTTAAAGAGAAATCCAATAAAGCTAACCAAAACAAAGATGAATAAATGTAGAAAATGAATTCAAAGATAACATAATAAGTTTTATAATTTGTTCAAAAAAATAATAGCTAACCAACCATATTATATCCCATTCCAACATAATAATAGTTTTATAATTTGTTCAAGCTCATCTCCCTAGCACCATTTATATCCTTGTTTTACGCTCCAAGTCCAAGAGCACTGCCACTACCTACTTTCTTCTAATACAGTTCTAATATAACCAAACAGATTGTATCATTATAGAATTGTGATTGGAGATAAATAACTGGATGCTACATTACATATATAGGTCATCATCAGTTAGATAACAGGATGCAAAAAAAAAATATATATATATAGTAGAGCAACCTCCCATTAGTTCTATAAGCTACATTTTTGTTTCTTTCAGTTACAAATTTGCTTTCAGTTACCCTGTAACGTGCAACAGAGGAAGAAAACCATGTTAGCTGAACCAGAGGAAGAAATTGCGAGTAGAGAATCAAACATAGCCACTGAATGTGAACCATTAAACGAGCCACTGAGCAGCGAGCACTGAGCAACCAAGCAGTGAGTAGCGAATTGAGACGAGTAGAACCAGCCACCGAGCAACAAGCAGCGAGCAGCAAATTGAGAGGAGTAGCATGGAGCACTGAGCACCGACAATCAAATTGAGAGGAGCAAGAGAGAATAGAGGGAAAGTTGCAACTGAGACCAATGCAGCAATCGAAACCAGTAGAGAAGATCGGCGGCAGTGTAGACATAGCGAACTGAGACCAGCAGCAATGAGTGATCGACGAGAAGTTGAGAACAGAGGACTTAGGGCTTGATGAACAGATGAGGTGAAACACAGAAGCAACTTTGATTTTGAAATGTGAAGGAAACTTTTAGTTTGGGTGATTCACAAATACGTTCATACGTTGGACTTAGGTAGCATTGCAGTAGGCTATCTACAGTATAATGTTGGGCCTTAACACTACTAGTCACTGATGGGCTTATTCTCATACCATTTTTTTTTTTTGGGCTGCAAAAAGGGTGGCTGAGCTAATTCATTTGACTTGGTCAAACTTGTTGATTTTACTGAGTTAGTCCTGATTCTGATTCCACTTGCGATTTAACACAAAATTGCTATCTAGGATCGTAAAATCGGCGGTTCTACCGAGTAAAATTGCAATTTTTGACAACATTGGGTGTGACTACGCTTCAAACCCCTATGCTTTCTATGTTCAATATTTGAGTTTCTTGATATTCTTGGAAACATTTTCTTTGTTTTTCACATATAGGATTTTTTTATGTTTATTGGTGTGATTTATTATTCTTTAGATGTTCTTCCAAAGAAAATTAAGTTTGTATTACTATAATTTATGTTTGCAAATTTTCATTTGAAAAGAAAATTTTGTTATGAATGCACAAATAGAAATAGACAAGAAAGAATTAGAACATTTCCTTTGAAAATAGAAGCAAAAATAAAAATTAATTAATTATCATAATTATCATTTATTTCTTAACATCTCTGTCAAATTCATACCCTGATGATACAAATGTATTTTTTAAAACAATTTTTTAAACACAATAATTTTAATAAAAGTTATTATTAATGATTTTGTCAAAATGAAATTTATTTTTGTTTGTAATAAATTTTATAAAAAAAATATATATATGTAATTTCATTAAATTTTTTAATAATTACTAGTATATAATTTTTTAATATATATATATATATATATACACACACACACACACACACACACATTTGTGATATCATAATTTGAAAAATAAATATAAAAAATTGTTGTGTTGAGTACAACATTTTATACATTATAAAGAAAATTGTAGAGAGAAAAACTGGACAAGTCATCATGAATCTAACGTATATTTTAAAAATGTATTTGATTTAATATCTAAATTCTAATGTAATGAAACGATTAAAAATAACCTTAAAAATTTTAAAATCTTTAAAATTAAGAAAGAAAAATTTTAGAATGCACTCTTTGCTTGCGTTAGTTTGATAGCGGAATTAGAACATGTAATTGAACATGATCACAAATTAGGAGAATAAATAAATCAACAATCTGACCTGATGAAGACGACATTGTTGATCTAAGTACTGGTTGAGTCTAATAAGTTCAACCCACAATACCTAAGAGCGTTTCTCAGAGTGTTTTGACGCAGAGAGAGTGTGACAAATTTAGTGTATATCTCAAATTAGGGCTTCAGTGTGTTATTTATAGGATTTTATTAAATAATATAATTAATCAATATTATTCAGTAAAATCCTCCAGAATCTTTAAATAATTAATCAATATTATTCAGTAAAATCCTCCAGAATCTTTAAATAATTAATCAATATTATTCAATAAAATCCTCCAGAATCTTTAAAACAAGTTTAAATTTAAATTAAGCCCATAAAATCTCTCTCTGGATAACAATCTTGGATTAGTAATCTGACGAGATGATTACTATTGCTCTTGGGCTGTGAGTTGGGTTTCTGCCCAGCGGGCTTGTGGATAATCGAACCCATCACCAATTATCTACACATATTAAAATAAAACCCAATCCATTCTCAGTTTATAAATTATAACATTAATTGCCTAATTAGAATTAATAAGGTACTAATCTAATAAAATAATTAATGCTAATCCATATAATATTAAAAATATTCTAACATAGTTCTCACATGCCTTTGTCCAATTATTTTTGTGCCTCCAAGCAAAAACAAATGTGAGTATCGATGGTAATGAAATGAAAAGAAAGAAAGAAAAGTATAATTGAATTGAGGATAAAACTTGAGCGGTTACGCTATACCATTGTGGAATTTATTATAATAAACTACATTATGACCCATATATTAGAAATTTTAAATCGATTCAACCAATTAGATTTATCACACGTTTTCTTAATAAATTTTTAAAATGTCGCGACTACTGTTTTCTTAATAAATAGTCATAAATTTGTGTGCTTTACTTCATAATTTCCTTTCCTCTTAGATTACTCCTTTTACTACTTATTATATTATTGTAATGTTGTTGAGTGATGATATATTGTTAATGTATCTGTTTTACATGAGAGGTAAATAATTATAGAACTACATCCTCCTAGAATTTAAGTATTAAAATTGTTGATATTTATATAAAGAATAACTCTTTACCTAAATTCAAACTTGTTCCTATATTTTAAAAGAAAAAATAGAGTATTATTAGTGAGTTAATCTCAGTTAACTTAATTCAAACATTAAATGAAAATATTTCATTTATATAATATACTATAAAAATATATTTTTATAAATCAAATGTGAAAAGTATTTTTAAGAAAAAAAATTTTCGTCTCTACTATTCTAGACCCTATAAAAGCCCAATTGTTAGGAAATTGAATTCAGTAAAAAAAAAAAAAAATGCTCCTGTAAAAAGTTGAGATAATATATTTAAATTTGCTTTAAAAATTGAGTACGAGTTGCTTCATAATTATTGTCGTACAATGAAATAACCAAAAATTTCGCCATCTTATAAAGTGTAAAAAATTATTAAAAATTAATATTTAAAAAATTTAGAGTAAATTATTTGGACTCTTCTGAGCTTTATTGAAATTAAGCAAATGTCTTTTCTATTTTCAGAATATATATAAATTTTAATTAAAAGATTTAACTTTTATTGCAGTCTAATTTATATTCATAACTGACAGATTTTTATTGAAAATTTCAAGTCATAAAATATATATTTAGGCTAATGATATAAAGAACTTTAATTTTGGTTAAAACAAATAACAAATTCCGGCAAGCACCATCAGAAAAGAAATCTGGCACGTGCTCATAATAAACTTAGAAATTAAAAATGAATTGAATAAAGCCTTGAGATCGATCAGAGGTAAGATGTAGAAAAATAAAGATTTGTTATAGTAATGGGGGACGGGAAAAAGAAACAGAAAAACTTAATTGAAAATACAGAGGTTGACGATATAATAAAGGCATTTAAGTTAACTATCATTCTTCCTAGTTCAGTTATTTTAAGTTCAAAGCTTCTCGACGTTAAACTTAATCTAACTTAAATCTCTTAGTTTCCTTTTTCCACAATTTTGGAGCAACGGTAACAATCCCAAAATTGGACACATGACTATCAATTAGGACTTCAATGAACAATGTTTATATATGGAATGGGAAAGTTTTATTATATTATTAATTGATCTCCAAGTCAAACTCAAAAAATCATAGATTAATTACCTAGTAGGAAACCATTCTATATGGAAAGAAATTCTGATGGTGTATATATACATATAACTTGGTTACAACGTACTTTCATCTCAAGATTCATTCTATTCAATTCGGAGCACTCCTTTCCTTTATCAATGAGAGAATTAGCAGAAGATGAAGAAGACAAGTCACTCTTGACTTCAAGGATCATTGCATGATCTCAGATTGCTATGCTTGGGAGGCATTGTTGGAATTCTGACGAGTTGGTTCTCTTAAGTTACACCATGAAATTTATATAACCTGAAAGAAAATGTATCCAAAAATATCAAAAAGCGCTCAGATCTTGAACTGAGAAAGCGTACCTGTTTGAAGTGTATTCATGCTACTCTCTGCAAAGCCAAAGATTCATTTCTTTTGGAGGAACATCAAAAGAAGCAGAAATCGATATCACATGGAGGACCAAACCCACCTTCGAATTTGCCAGAAGAGTTCAAGAAGATTGAGGAAACAGGAGGGTTTAGAGTCGAAGCTTAGTCTGCTATTCTATAAGAGTTTGTATTGCACAGATTGGAGTCCACAACTCAATCGGCCTTTTCTTCCTCTGAATCAGATCAACAATCCAGATTTCTTGTGCAGAGGGGAATCACTATCATTCACAAAGAAGAACATGCCCTTGACATCATTTTGATAGACACTTCACACCAAAAACATTGTGTTTAGGAGGTAAGATTTGACAAAGTTTTTTGCTGATGGTGAATGATGTGGTGCAAATCTGGTCCTTTTGGGTTCACTAACAACTGTGCATGGTTCCTTTGAAACTCACTTCTTCCAATTCAGTGATGAATTGAATCAAGTTGTTAGTGTGCGTTCAGTAGTATATTGCTCTCGTAATATGTGTCACATACAAAGTATTTTTTATATCTCTGTTTTCAAGATTAGTATTAATGAACATATATATGAAATGTAGGGAATGGCAGTAATGTGAAGTAACGTATTTGTGTTGATTGAAAGGGAATGTGCAGAGAGTAATAAAATGGACAAACTAGATGGATTGTATGATCTTCAATGGCCGATCAATATGTAATGGATACGATTTCTGATTGTTTTATTTTGCTTGTGGGGGTAAGAGAGAGAGGCAGAGGCAGTGGGCTATTTGAATATGTTCTATTAAGTTATTCAATCAATTAAGACAAGTAGATTCCTTCACAAAACCATCAATATTCTCAGAATTTAGTTTCCTAAAAGCATGAAAATTATCTGTTAATTTTAAATTTATATAATCAATCTCCTCCTAAAATAGATTTAGTTATTAATTAATGAATAAAAATATGTGCACTTTCTATATTTGTAAGATTTGACTTGGTAATTAATGACAAAGACAATCCCAGCCCTCTCATTTAGGAGAGTATAGTGGACAATCTACAACAATCTTCCTTCCATTCAGGTAACAACATTCACTGAATCATCAAGACCAAATGCTTTCATTATGAGAATAAACACTCTTATTTCAAGACAATGTATCACGTGCCAAGACAAGAATGCACGTTAATCCCATTTCAAATTGCATACAAGCCCGAGATAGGCCCACATCTCTTAAACAATTCACCCGTTTTAACTACTATTACATGAAACAAAAGTTCTGATGCTATATATAGAACTTGGTACTGCATACTTTCATCTCAACGTTCATTCCTGTTGGAGCATATCTATCCTTTTGTGCGTAAGTGAGAAGAAGAGATTTCACTTTCGAGCATGGATGACTTCATGGGTCACCCCATGAACCCAAATTGCTCTACTTCGGAAGTTCCGTCGGACCAATAAGCTTCAAATAACCCAGAAGAAAAGTTTTCCAAGAATATCAAGAAACCTACTGATCTTGAGCAAGGAAAGCGTAGTCATACCACTCTCTGTGATGACAAAGATTCGATTCAATTGAAAGAACATCAAAAGAAGTAGAAAGTGAAGCGTCATGTCCTAAACCCACTTCTGAATTTTGCCAGAAGAGTTGAAAAAGAAGATTGAAGAAATAGGAGGATCAGTGCTCACTATAATAATCCAGAAGTGTGTGTTTCCCTCAGACTAGAGCCCACAACAATATATATATTGTGAACACCCTATTTCAAACAAAAATTCTAAAAGAATAGAAAATGAAAAATTGAAACATTAAAGTCCTAGGATAAATTTGAAATAAAAGTGAAATTTTAAAATTAATGATTTCAAACTTAGATAACAATGATAACCTTTTTTTTTTTTTTTGTTATTTACCTTTCTCTTTTTCTCATTATTTAAAATAAAAAAGTGGCACTGTTTATGGGCATCAGATTTAAATAGGAACCTCAAATAATGAAATTGGGTGCATGAGATGTGTTGAGTTGAAAGTAATATTAAGTTAGATGTTGCTTGCACTTGTGTGATTCCCGAAGAATGAAGATCCACTTGATAATATTACATGCATTTATTTATTTGTTTTCTTTTTATGTGGGGTCTTTCACAAAATTATTGCATTGCTTTTGAATAAATATATTTAGTTATAGTATTTGATGTTGCTAGCATTTATGGGAACCCCCGGTGAATAGAGATCCATTTGATAACAATGCATGAATTTATTTGTATATTCTTCTTATGTGGGTTCTATCGTGAAGTGATTGCATTATTTTTGAACAAGTATATTAAGTATATATTTGATGCTTGTTTGAGGTGGGGTCTATGGTGCACATTTTAACGTTCTATCCTTTTTTTTAATCATTTTTATAATAAAATAATAAGAAGAAAGAAATTGACAAACAAATGAAACCAAAAATAAATTTATGTTTATGAATAATAAAAAATAATTTAGGTTTCAATGACCCATACCAAATTCTTGTTTTTAACAAAAGTTAATTGAAAAAAAATAAAAATATTTTTCTTCAGAGCTTTCTTGATTCATTCAAAATACAAATAAATATCTGATTTCAAAAAGTTCTTTTTACTTTTCAAAATTACTTTCTTTTGAATGGCCCATAAAAAATTCAAAAAATATATTTTTATTTTCTTTTGAAATTCTTATTTTAGATTGAAATTAAAATTAAAGATAAAAAAAATGAAGAAAGCAAACGAGTGAGATTACATTGATTTTGTGAATTGGAACATACTAACCAAATCTAAAATTTGTCAATCTTGTTCTTTTTCCCAAAAATAGAAATAGAAATCAAAAATAATTTTTTCAGCATTTTAGATTGCTGTGTGAGATTGTTAATCTCCTTAGATACTTGAGAATCAACTAGAATAGGCTACATGAGATCCCTAGTCTCCTTAGGTCTAAAAAGTTAATATTTGTCTTTTTTAAAATAAAAAAAGGTGGAACAATTCCAAAAATGAAAGAAATGGTTTGTTTTGCCTGTTATTTGTAATTAAAAATCTTGAAAATACTTTTTCTTTATAATTTTGATTTCAACGTTAAAATTAAAAAATTGAAAAAAATTGAAAAGAGAAAATGAAAGGAGTAAGGAAGTTTATCAAATTGATTTCATAAATCAAAATACACCAATTGAAATTCGATCCCATTTTGTTTACGAAAATTTGTTTAATTTCAATTCTCCTGTTCTTTTCATAAAAATATAAAACCACCAGCCAACTACCACATATTTTAGTTGAACTACGTGAGCTTTGATCTCTATTGTAGGGGACGTAGTCCCTAAGCTCTGATCTTAGGTCAAGTACAGCTTTGTAAATATTTCATTTTTCCTCCTTTATTTTATTTTATAAATTTCTTTATTATTTTCCTTTTTTTTACGTGTAATTGATAAGAGTAATCAAAATTTGAATCCAGGCCATATGTATTTACTTAATCAACTTTGGGTAATCATTTTTGATAACGAGTGTTGTAGGATGCTGAACACTTTCCCCACTCACAATTGACTCTCAAACTTGTTCCCTAGATTGTAAAACACCTTATCTCATAAAATGGTTTTTCCAAAATTTATCCTTTAAAAATTTTGGTGGCAACTCCTAAATCTTGGTTTTCATTTTTTTTAAAGCAAAAATTAAAATTATTTTTTTTTCCTTGCCATGCGGTCACATTTTGGGTGTGATAGTTTGGCGACTCCATTGGGGAACTTTTGAGAGTCAAGCCCATTCAAGTTGATTGTGCAAAATATTATGGCCTTCTTTTTCTTTTATTTTGATTACTCTTTTACGTGTTGTCTGCCTTTCATGCTTAAGTTAGATAACATGTTTTGATTCACATCCCTTATTTAACACGAGTACATAGTTGTTTGTTTAAATACACTTGTATATATTTAGGATAGACAATATTTAAATGCTTTATTTGCTTGTTTATTAATTGTATAGTTGTTTCTATTTTAATAATATATTTGGCTATAGTAACAACATGTGCTAGGCTAGATAACATGAGGATTAAAACCTTAGGGTAGAGGACTCTTATATATTTACTTGCCCTTTTCTTGTCTAATCTACTTAGTAGATGAAGGGTGGGTAGTCTTTAGGCAAGAGTTATGATTGCTCTGTTAGCCCAGGCAATCAACACCCAAGAGGGGGAGTGAATTTGGTGTTTACAAAATTTTAGTTCTTTTCATAATTTGCTTCACAAAATTCCTTGTTCAGAATTATGCTTGGAAGAGTACTATATAAAGCAATAATTATATGTATCAATGAAGGCTTAATGTAAATGCTTGGAGTATATGTATATCAATACTTCAAGTGCAATATCAACAATAAATGCTTGAGAATAAATATGATGATTCAGAATGTAAAGAATGTAAAAAGTATAAGGATAGAGAAAGCAAACTTAGTAATTTATCCTAGTTCGGCTCCAATCCAAACGTACGTCCAATCCCCAAGCAACCTCTTAGGATTTTCCACTATCTTAATAATTAATTACAGTAACAAAGAGGGAGAACCTCTTCCTTAATCTTTAATCCCAAGAAGAACCTCTTCCTTACACTTAAACAGGGGAATCTCCCCCTCAACCTAAGCTCACCCTTGCTTGACTCCTTCAAGGACTTCCTTCAGCTTCTCTCTCACTTAGAAGAAAGGAATACAAAAGAATAATCTCTCTTAAAGAAGTATACATACAAATGAAGCTCTAAGAACTCGAATAACAAAGAATTTACAAGTTAATGATCTTTGTTTCTCTCTCAAGAATGATATAAAAAGTTAAGAATCACATTCTAGCACTTAGTTTTACTCAAAAATATGTTTAGAATGTTATATTTAAAGAGCAAAATGAGATATAGTCATTACTTACTCAAAGGAGCTGTTATTTATGTCAGAAAGCTATCTTTGGGAGTGACAAGTAGACTGTCAGTGGCTCACTAGTTGATTGTTTATCAAAATATGATTATTATTTCTAATTAGGGACTAATCAGTCAACTATCGTGGGCTAACCAGTTGACTGTTCACTTTTTTGGATTGTACCAATCGACTTGCCACAAGTGGCCAGTCAACTAGTCACTTACAATGACGCAGTCCCAATTTCAAATGGTCATAATTTTCTCATCTTAAATCCAATTTAAGTGAATTACCTATGGTTGGAAAGATATTTAAGTCTAGTTTCCAATACAACAAGTTTCATATCAAAAACCAATAAATTTTTGGATATATGATTAAAAGAGAGACCAAAGCTTAGAATATAGTTTTATGCAGAATCCATATCTTGTCACTCAAATTTATAAGGCCATATCTCTTTCATTTAAGCTCTATTTTATGTGAATGACCTATCATTGAAAATATCTTTGAGTCTAATTTCTAATAAAATAAGTTTCATAGCCATATCTCATATGGTGTATGAGATATACATAAAATAGTGATTAAAGGTCAAAAATGATTTTTCGCAAAATCTATATCTCACTATCTTTTAAGTGAACCAAAATATCTTGAACCAATAAATGCAATTCTAAATCATTGAATTTTTACAAAATAATACTTAGCCTATGATAATTATACCTATTCAATCCATTGGCTATCTTGATGCATCCAAGCTTCAAATCCTTAACTTCTTCATTGCTTAGAGCGTCTTTCCTTCTTACTATCATTGTGTGAAGCATAATATTGATATTTCATCCTTTTCACTTCAATGCCCACTATTCTTTTTTAGGACCATCCTACACATAATAGATATTCATCTTAGAAACCAAATAGTTAGTCCAAGTAGTTAATCAATTAAGCATAACTTACTATTATATTTATAACTTATATTTTTCATATATTTGTCATCATCAAGACAATCTCAACAATCTCCCCTTTTTTTATGATGATAATTCACTAATGAAAAATATGTCAAATAATAAAGTATTCAATGTATTAAGCATGTGCATATATTTTTCTTCTCATTTCTCTCCCCCTTTGTCTCATCAAAACGAGAGGAAGAGAACATCTAGTCCCTATTTAATCTCTACCCCTACTCGACATCAGCAAGAAAGTTAAGGGAAGACAATATATATCAAAGTTTAAACATATATTCCTTTATTAATCAAATGAATCATATTATGATGTCAATTTGGTATAGGGTAGGTCTCATTAAAACATTCATTCTTTTAGAGTCACAAAGATTCAAGTTACGTAGAATATGATTGACAGAATATATTAACAAATATATAGTTCACTCCATATCTCAACAACCATGTAAAGTTTGCAATTATTTCATATATGTATAATTTTATCATATTTGAAAATGTTTTCCATATGCATGATGTCACAAACATTTCCCATACATAAAATTAGATAAAGAAATAAGAAGATGTTACCTTCTACGATGGATAGATGAAAGAGGGACACCTACTTCTGCTTTGAGATGTCAAAAGTATAAGCAAGTAATTCAAAAACTTCTATGTCATGAAAAATAATCCCAATGATATATGATCTCAATTATAGGCTATACTCCCTTTAAATAAAGTATATTATGAATATAATGTATAACCCATTTTGCTTGTTTTGAAGAAAAATCTTTCTTAGAAAAAACTTATTTCTTTATTCAAAATGTGAGAGCTATAAGGATGATATTTCAAAGAAAATTCCTTTTAAAAAAAGCACTTGATAGACAATCAAAGCTAAGCACAAGGAGACATTCATAATCTATATGTGTAATCTCTTTTCTCATTTCAAAAGAAGATCATTTTGAATCAATTCAAATCATTTTGGAATGAAATAAAGAGTAATTTTATGAAAGAGGAATACCATAGGAGATAAAACCATATTACTATAAAAGCATAAGTCTCCCAATATTCTTGAATGATTGTCATTTGAAAAATGATGTTGCCTTTCACAATATAATGTTCAATAAAATTTTATTTGTTTAGGCTTTATCGAATACAATGTCATTTGACAACAATTTCATTAAAAGTTATCATATGAAAAGTATAATTCCCCTTATATGTTTGAATGATAGCTTCTGAATTAAATAGTCCCATTTGAAAAACATGGCTTCTTTTCATAAACTCATTTTCAGTAAACTTTTAATGTTTATAAGCTTTAATGAATACAATCTCAACAATTTTAGGTTCTTAATACTTAAAATTTGGATTTAAAACTCTGAAGGTTCAATTGATTTAAAAAGAGTATGCAAAACTTTATTTCGAAGTTTTGTGAGCTTTACTAAAGAATGGGCAAGCTTTCAAGGAGAATAGCTCAACCATGAGAATGTATGCAATAGGGATCATAATATATTCAATATATAAACAACCTATATAATCAATGACAAGTCAAGCAATGACAAATCATGCATTTACAATTAATTATCATATATATCATTGATTTGCACACATTTCATATTATAGAAACTTATTATTGCCAATATAATCAAACATTCTAGAGAGTATCTTTCAAAATTGATATGAGAGATCATAGAGCTATAGAGATACTCATTAATTTTAACAATGTTGAGATGCTTCTTGATTTGTTACTTCCGCTTAGATTTTAGCCAATATCTTTCCACTCTTTAATGATATCCTAGATAGAATCTTTGAGTTGAGCATCTTAAATTTAGCTTGAATATCAAGCTCACTGCTTAAGGAGAAACTTAAGGTTGATTCAACAATTAGCACAATTTGAAAATTTTGACATTTTCAAAATAATTACCTTTGGAAAATATGAGATCTATTTTTAAGATGAAAGGGTTAAAATGAATAGATTATGGATTTGTCAATTTATCTTCATTTTAGAAATTTTAAGTAAAACTAAGGAAGCTCAAGAAATAAGAATTTTAAAAAGCCAAAAAGATGTTTCATGCTATTCAAAGAGTGTTAAACTTGTTTTTCCATCATTTTTTTTCCAAATCTTTCCAATTTATTTTGGTGGAGCTTATTGTTGGCTATCTTTAGATTTTCTCATGTTATCATGCTCATCAATATATCAAACATAATGCATTTGGAAACATATGATTCACATTTAATTTATTTTGAATGAGCATGTTCTATGACATGGATATTCACTCATGATTACAACTCATGCCACTCCATAATATTTAAGCCAACTTCATAATTCTCTTAAAACAATATCAAAAATCAAGTTTACTTCTCTATGAATATTCATGAGCCAAACTTTTACCTTTGAGAAAGATTTCACAAATCATCTCATAAAACCAATTTTCAAAGGAAAACCAATTTTTGACATCTGAAAATTCCTTTAGAGAGTTTAGGAGATGTCATATATAAAAAGTTTCACAAATAATTTCAATAATTTTCAAGAAAAAAATGTTGATACTCAAAATTTCATTTCAAGGAGTCTGGAAGGAAACAAAATCTTTCTCTTTCAAGCCTAAGAGATGTATGAGACAATGGGATAGGTTGTTAAACAATATATTTCAATTAAGCACAAAAGGATCCCACTGAATCAAATGTTCAAGTATGGAAGATTACTTGTGGATAAACATGTACATTTCAAAGACATGTACCCTTCTAGCAATTGCAATATCATATAATTAATATTTGAACATGGATTGCTATAAAAGCATAAGAAGGACACAAATACTCCAAATAATAATTTATCACTTAATTATGATGCATATAAAGTGAGTAAGTTATAGATATCACCATAATTGTAGTCTTTCATGTCCTTGTATTCAACTACTTGGCATTGGTGTAAAGTTACTTGTTTTCCATTTTAAAATTTGAAACCAATATGCATGCTTCAAGCATTTTGAAATGTATGCTTCATCAAGGGTGGTTGTTTCTGTTCCATCTATATTGTACTTTTATTTGTTATTCTCAAGGAATAATACTCCTTTAACCTTTCACTTCTCAAAGAATAAAGATTTACATAGAAACAAATTCTCACAACAGAGTATACAAAACAATGAAGCATTTATGCAATAGAAAGTTGATAAGAAGATGAATCTTATGATATAATCATTCATAAATGTTTTCCCTCATTAATTCAAAGTCTATAGGTTGTGTATAAATAGCTAGTGGTCTAATAGAAGCACTGGGAGTAAGAGGGAAGTCAAAATTTTTGAAAATTTTAAGTTACAAACCATGATAGCTTTTCTGCCATAGGCCAATCAACTGCTTAAGCTTTCCCTCTCAAAAATTCAAATTTTGGATCTTGATAGTCGACTGCTCACTCTTGGCCAATCACATGGTCATTCATAGAGAGCTCCTAGTCGATAGTCTTAAGGCTAGCAGTTGACTGATGCTTGATTTGGGAGGTAACCAGTCAACTGTTCATAGTGGCTAGTTAACTACTTACTTTTAGAAAGCTCCCAATTGATTTGGCTTAAGTTGACAACTAATTGGTCTTATCCAAGAAGGTGACCAGTTGACTACTGGCTTGTGACCCATTGACTATTCACTCACAGAGAGTGCCTAGTCGATTAGATTTCAAGTTTGTAGTAGACTGGGGGCATCTCAAAAGGTGACTAGTCAACTGCTGGCTAGTGGCTAGTCAATTGTTCACTGACAGAAAGCTTCCAAATCAGTTTTTCTCAACTTTTAAGACTTTAGATTGATTATACATACATTTTAAATGATTCTTATCAACTCAATATCATTTACAAAGACTCTTAAGACATGATTGAACTTTGAAAACATCTAAAACCTAAGTATTTCATTGAATAACTTTCAAAATAAGCTTTGTAATTTATCAAAACCTTAATGTTTTCACCAAATAAGTTCCTTTCATCTTTTATAATGCAAATTATTTCCTTTTTACGGTACTGAATACATATTGGTTCCCGAGATTTAATGTATAGTAATATTTAAAAACAATAATAACAGGAATAGGATATAAGTTATAACAACAAAATCATATTTAAATTCAAGTAATGGTTCATTATAATGATCTTTTTAATTTGTTTTGATAAGAAGAGCAATAATAACATAAGGAGATAATGATTATCCATTCTCAATAGAAGATATAAAATATATTATGCATAAGAGAAAGGATAAAAATGACCATAAATTGTTTAGCTCATACTCCTTAGGATTACCCTAATCATCATAGACTTATTTAATCCTTAAGATTCCTCTATTATTCTCCATTTATATTGTATACTTGCAGTGGAGATTTCCCTTTTTATCTATAAAACAATATAACTTTTTTCCTTTGGCACCCAATCAATTAGGAACCATGAAAGGTTAGATTGTAAAGGCTTTAATATGTTTATATGACTTGAAGAATTATATATGCCAAAACATGATTGAAAATATTATATTGATCATGTAATCATTCATGTATCTAATCTACACTATCCTCTTTCATCAATATATAAGCATAGTAAACAGCATGGGGGATTGATACAAAGCATTGCATATCTCATACACATTCATCTAAGGATATGAATCATGATCATTATATATCAATAACAATATATTCACATGGATTTAATTAATGCAATGCTTATACCTAAGACCATTTGTAATTTACCTCAATAGATATCAAATATGGTTAAATATGAGGTTCGGTCACTTGATAACTTGGCTATGGTAATTGAAGGATGCTAATTTCTTACATAATGCTTCTCCTTATAAGTTGTGAACTTTGCAATTCTATTTGGCACTTGAGAAGCTCTCTTTTGTAGTTCCTTCTTTTTTATGCCAATTGGTCTAACACTATGAGGAATTTTTTGCATAATTGAAGCACTAGAAGGACTTGTTAATGCCCATCTCAACTTGGGTCTATGAATGTTAGTATAATGATTTCTAGAGCCTTTATAAACCCAAATATATTTATTTCTCACATGAGAATTTCTTTTAATAGGGCATAGGTGAGAAATTTGTCCTCCATGACCATAATAATTGAAAATAAAGTGTACAAAAGCCTTTTGAGAAACAATTCTAGAAAAATTTTGCCTTTTGTTGGAATGGTATCTTAAATTATGAATTTCAAAGTTCCTTTTTAAATCTTTCTCCTTTGGAAACTTGGAAAGCACATAAGTTGAATTTTTAATAAATGAATCATTTTCAATCTTTGAATCACAACAACCTAAACAATGAATATTCAGAGATATTGTCTCATGTTACTTATCAAATGCATGTGGCACTCTTTCATAAGAAGTATTGTAAAGTTTAGAATTGTCAAATACCTTCAAGTTTTTGTGAGTTAAAGATTGATGATTTTCTAATTCTTACTTGGCATGCTCACTTTGGGAATCTTCTTCTTTTTCATTGTTGTCGAAGCTTTCTTGAAAATTTTCATCTTCTTTCCCAATTCTACATTGATCATCTTCAAAAGGCGTAGAGCATGTTTCTTCATCTTGCACAATCCCTTGAAGGCTAACAACATTTACAACTTCAACAACATGATTAGAATGATACAAAGTATGAAGAGTATCCCATATATTTTTAGCATTAGAGCAATGTTTGATTCTAACATAATCATGCTCATTTAAGCCACCATATAATATATGCATTGCTCTAATATTCAATGAAAATAACTTCTTATCATACTCATTCCATTCATTTCTTGGTTTAGAGGTAAAACTATCTTGTACTACATCCCATATGTCAATATCAAGAGATTCAATATAACATTTCATTTTAGTTTTCCAAAAATAAAAACTAACAGCATCATGCAAAGGGGTTTAATGATATCAAATCCTTCTATTAATATAAAACATCCAATGGTTGTCATTCAAACTCTTGAGACTATTAAGTCTTTTAAGCAAGAACTAGACTTTGATACAACTTATTAACCCAGGTAACCAACACCAAAGAGGGGGTGAATTGGATGTTTACAAACATTCGTTTCATAATTTGCTTAATAGAAATCCTTGTTCAAAATTATGCTTGGAAGAGTACAATGTAAAGTAACAATTATATGCATCAATGAAGGCTTAATGTAGATGCTTGGAGTATATGTATATCAATACTTCAAGTGTAATATCAACAATAAATACTTGAGAATAAATATGATGATTCAAAATGTAAAGAGTATAAGGATAGAGAAACCAAACTCAGTAATTTATCCTAGTTTGGCTCTAATCCAAGCCTACGTCTAGTCCTCAAGCAACTTTTTAAGATTTTCTACTATCTCAATAATTAATTACAACAACAACAAGGGAAAACCTATTCCGTAATCTCTAATCCTAAGAAGAACCTCTTCTTTACACTTAAATAGGGGAACCCACCTCAACCTAAGCACACCCATGCTTGACTCCTCCAAGGAACCTCCTTTAGTTTCACTCTCACTAAGAAGAAAGAAATATAGAAGAATAACCTCTTTCAAAGAAGTCGATATACAAATGAAGCTTTAAGAACTCAAATGACAAAGAATTTCTAAGTTTAGCTCAATGATCTTTGTTTCTTTCTCAAGAATGATATAACAAGTTAAGGATAACATTCTACCACTTAGTTCTACTAAAAAATATATTTGGAATTTCATATTTAAAGATCAAGATGAGATATAACCGTTACTCACTTAAAAGAGCTGTTATTTATGTCTGAAAACTGTCTTTGGGAGCGACTAGTAGACTGTCAATGGCTTTCTAGTCGACTGCCCATTAAAATATGACTGTTATTTCAAATTAGAGACTGACCAGTCAACTGTTGGGGGCTGACCAGTCGACTGCTCACTTTCTGGACTGTACCAATCGACTTGCCACGGGTGGCCAGTCGATTAGTCACTTATAGTGACACTGGCCCAATTTCAAATGGTCATAACTCTCTCATTTTAAATCCAATTTAAGTGAGTGACCTATGGTTGGAAAGATATTTAAGTCTAGTTTCCAATACAATAAGTTTCATATAAAAAATCATTAAATTTTTGGAAATATGATTTAAAGGGTGATCAAAGGTCAGAATATAGTTTTATGTAGAATCCATATCTCGTCACTCAACTTTATAAGGTCATTTCTCTTTCATTCAAACTCCATTTTAAGTGAATGACCTATCATTTAAAATATATTTCAGTGTGGTTTCTAATAAAATAAGTTTCAAAGCCATAACCCTTATGGTTTACGAGATATACATAAAATAGTGACCAAAGGTTAAAAATGATTTTTCGCAAAATCTATATCTCACTATCTTTTAAGTCCAAACTTATATTTTGAGAACCAAAATATCTTGAGCCAATAAATGCAATCCTAGATCATTGAATTTTTACAAAAAAATACTTAGCCTATGATAATTATACCTATTCAATCCATTGACTATCTTGATGTATTCAAGCTTCAAATCCTTAACTTCTTCATTGCTTAGAGCAACTTTCCTTCTTGCTATCTTTGTGTAAAGCACAATATTGATATTTCATCCTTTTTACTTCAATGCTCGCTCTTCTTTCTTAGGACCATCCTACACATAATAGATATTCATCTTGCAAACCAAATAGTTAGTCCAAGTAGGTAATCAATTAAGCATAAATTACTATTATATTTATGACATATATTTTTCATATATTTGTCATCATCAAAACAATCTCAACATGCTCTCCTGGCACACTTCACAAATATACATTGCCTCACACACATTCATTTTTAGATCTTATACCTGGGTCTACGTGCACCTTAGGTTAGTCAAAGTTTCTATTGGTTTCCACATTTGGATTTATACCTCCTATGTTTGCCATGAAGACTTCATTTGTATTGTGCCTTGTTGTATAAACTTAACCTACATGGGATTTTCCTCCCCTTATGGTTAGGTTTGTATTGCAAGTTCTTCATCCTTGTGGTGGAGGCAATTCAATAACCTTTATTCCCTTTAGAAGATAGATCCACCCTTTTAACCTGCACAATAATAGTCAAAACTTAGTAATCCTACCCTTATAGTTAGTATCTAATGTCCTTAGGTTTAGCATCCTCTACTTAAGGTTTCTCTGAGTTAGGACACAGGAGGATGTCCCTTTTTCTTTCCCTGACACGTACCATACATACTATTATGTCATGATCAAACTTATAGGTGGGCAATTCAGTGTTGCTCCTCACTGGAATGGTTGATGTGATGTCATTACACTATAAGACACAAATTAATTACAATAAAGTATGAATAAACAAAACTATCCATAGCTTGTAAGGGGATTTCAAACCTTGATGCTTCATAATCATACAATACATGGGCATTCTCTTACATAGAAATTTCCATGAAAAGGAAACCTTTAAAATTCATTATTGACAAAAAAAAAGGTCAATACAAGAGTGAACCAATGATTGTTCAATGCAACCTTAGACTAAAAAAACCCTTACTATTACTAGTGTGGAGGATTGTTCCCTCTCTCTAGTTAATGGTCAATTCCCTTTCTTTGTGAGATCTTTTTTCTCTCAAGAAAATTAAGTTTTGTAAACTTATACACCAGTCAAATAATGCAATGGTCATAGTAAATAGTGCACTATTAGTATAGTATTCTTTAACTTATATTGAATGTCATGTCATAATTAATAATTAGTTTTTGAACAAATTAGTGAAACAAAATAATACAGGTTATAGCCAAGCCGTTTGTAGAAGATCATATTGCCCTTATGCCCAGTTTTCATGCAATAAAGGATTTGTTCATTATTAAATGGACTATTAAACATGTACTTCCTATGGGTAAATAAGTCATAGAGTGGATGAGACAAGTACTAGTCATCTGCTGACATATCGAAAGATGAAAAATAACAAAAAAAAACATAAACAATAACATAAAGTAATAATAGGGACCAAATAAATATCCATATTCATATTATTCCAATGGATTTTACTCCACTTGTTCCTTAAGTTGTTCTGTCAAGAGTTCCAAGCATAATGGCACAGATAAGTCGTGCTTCACTTTAGAGCTTAATTCTAACCTTGTTGATAGGCCCAAACCTTTCACACGCTAATCGTTGTTCTTCTCCCTTCAAAACAACATGCTTTTAAGGGAGACAAAACATTCCTTTTTAGGATTCACTTTCACTTCAAAATTATTTTTGGTCAATAGGATATATTGCCCTTTTAACAAGTTATTAGGTTGACACTGGTTATTTCAGTAGTTGAAGTTTTCTCAGTATTAATCATGTAGAGACCTTGTTCTCTCCTAGGTTAATTGTCAATTTCCACTTCTTCATGATGTAATGAGCATCCTGAGAAAAGTAGTTTTACTGCACCCCTTATGTCAAAAGAATACAACATTGCCTTTTTGAGGATCGGGGTCATTTTTCTTTCTTTCTTTAATAATAAAATAAGCATCTAAAGGGGAAGAGGATAATTTTTCCTTATAAAGACTTTATTTTTGTTATTAAACATAAATAAATTGCATCCATGCATACGTGTGGTGCATTTCACGAAATCCCAAATTTTGGGAAGATAAGATTTTCTTTATTCATTTGTCATGGAAAATTTAGGCTAGAGCCAAAGTCTTGATAGAAAGTTGCACTTAAGAATGTCCAAGATAAAATAAGTGGTGGTCTAGAAAGCAAAGTAATTAACATCAGTCATAGATACAACATTAAGGAGTGATAATCCTATTCAAATAGAGATAAGGGTTACTTAAGTGGCTAGTCAGTGACTCTTTGTATGACTTTCCACTTCAACTTGTTACCTCCCACCTGCCATCAACCTTAACCAATTGGTAGAATCCAAAATATTCTAGAAATTGTCGACATTTCTATCAAATCCACTCTCCATCATCACAAACCTGACATGCTCAAGGTCAAAGACTACTTTGTTCACCAAGAATTAACGACCTTCCATCTAACTTTCACATGACTAGCTATAATGGTGTTATGACCTTTCTTTTTTTAGTCTTTAATCTCAATCGGGATGGATTATCTTAGGGTTGTGATTTCACTAGGAAATAGTTAAGCACTTAAGAGAATGACACATTATATTTATGATCAAAATTGGAAGGGAATCTCCATGCCAGCCATCATATGGACCATAGGATCACCTTGAAGTAAGAAGAAATTCCATTTTTATCATTTCTTCATTAGATAATGCTTGCTTGGTTAACCTGTTTTATCTAGTTGAAGTCCAAAGCTTGTAGAAGCATATTCATTTATTGGACCTTATCTTATTTAGCATCATCAATGCAATGATTGTGTCTTGCAAATTTACCATAACATGTCTTCCATGCATACCATTCCACAATTTAGTAATGAAAAAAAATGAAGAAATCTTGCAGTATTCTTTTTGAAAATTTTCAATTGATAAGGGAAATGGTCACACTAGAAGGAGATTCAAGAAAATAAATAAAATATAAATGATAATTGTTGCTTCCATAATAAGTTGTGCTAAGGATAAAAAGGCTTTCTTTGTCTCTTAAAAAAAGAAGGAGTTATCCCCAGTCACCCTAATTGAGCCAGAAGAAGGGCAATTTCTTTCCTTCATAACTCTGAATACCTGGGTAGGGCTACCTCTAAGATGCTTTTATACCGATGATTTATATATCAAGAAAGGTATCAAATTCTTAGTTATCCAAATGCTATTCAACCTTTGCCACCCACTTTGAGACTTCAAGATCTTTCAAACACCCAACATGAATTGAACCTTGGAAGCAATGAGAATTTAATATAAGAACTCTCTTGGTGTTAGAATGATTTCCTTTTAAAGGAAGAAAATGAGCAAAGTGTGAAAATGCATTGGAGAAAAGGAAAAGATGAAAAATTAGAATCCTTGTGAAGAAGCCCATTTTGAACAAAAGTTAAAGAAGAAAAACCTTCAAAAGAGAACTCTTTCTCTATAAGAATAAACCCATTGAGAAAGAATTTCCCACTGAACAAAAAGAGAAACATAATTTTTCTTAACATGATTTTAGAAGAGTAAAGTCATCAAAGAGGAATTTCTTGCTATAACAGCATGGCTGTAAGAGTAAAATTCTTATTTTGACCCTACATAAATATTTGGGCCAGTAAATCATTTTCTTTCTTCAGCCAAAATTTTCACCGATGGAACCCCATTTCAACCTTAAAGTATCCTCTCTCAGCAAGTGAATTTTGAGTATAAGTTCATTTTAGAGAATCAAGATGGAATGTCATGGAGGAATTGATAAAGGTATGGAGATGTTATGCCTAATATCATTCCATTTTTAAAACCCATTCACTAAGGCCTCGTTACAAGTATTTAAAGTCCTCATTGAGACACAACTTGTTTAAAAAACAAACTGAGGCAACAATTATAGGCCAAAAACATTTGTCAAAAACAAAAAGATTTTTCGTTGATGATTTGATTCAAAATAGGATTTTCCCTCATCAATAAGAATTTTCAAAGGAATACATTACATCTTGAAGTAGGGCTTCTTTTCATTATTGCAATCCATTCCATTGTTTGCTAAATCTTCAGCATACTTGTTTGCTTCATTATTCCCTATGATACTTTAAATTAGGCCAATCCATTCCAATACTTAACTTTGCAGCCCGTATACACTATAATACCTTGAGTATGGAATTAAGGTATCTTCTAGTCCAACATATACTTTCCATTTGACATTACTTTGTGACCCATCAAGCATGTTAGTGAGCATTATCACCCCTTATATTTTTTTAAACTGGGGCATGCCATCTCCTTTAATAGATTCCCACTTTGCACTTATTAACGCATGACTGCATTAAGGTTAGTAAGTAAAATACAATCAAATTTCAATTGTTAACCTTTCAAGCATTAATAACGAAAGAATTGATAGGAAATGCCATTAGGTTCAAGTCCAAAGGTCTTATCCGCAATAACTGAGACAAGGACATAAATTAACTTAAGGGTCAAAAGTAAGGTAATTTGGTTTAGACATCTTGATTGAAACCTCTATGAATATTGGTTTGATTCATATGGAGCTTGCAATGAAACTTAATGATTACAACAAACAAAGAAGCTTCCACAAATTAAACTTGTTGACTGGGGCAGGCAAAGAAGCTTCTAAGACTTAAATTTGTTTAGCTAGGGCTAGCTATAAGTTAAAGTGAGGAATTTTCCATAAAACCAATGAATAAGAAAATCTTGTATCTTCTAAGCTTCTTGCAGATTTATGCATAATGTGTTTGCACTATTTTTTTCTTTTTTCCAATAGCAAAGTGTATTTGACAAAATGTTTAAAAAGGGAAAAAGAGGAAGAGATCATTCTTTTTTGTTCACATTAATTTGTTTTTTTCATGAAAAAAAAATAAAAATAAAAACAAACATGTTCTCCCAATTTTGACTTTCTAAGGGGTTCATCCCTTTTAAAGGCAATGGCCATACTTCTTTTACCTTTCCTTCGAATTGAGGCTTAAAGCATCAGCATTTTGATCTTAATAAAAAACATAGCCTCCATATAAAAACAAAATTTTGGCACTCTTACAAATATAAATATTCCATGAGAATCATACAACTCATATATATGGTCAACCTATTCATCATACATCTCATTTTACGTAACATGGGGAATCACTTACGCACTTGCCAGTACACCATTTGCTTTTATATCTACATCAGTTCAGGCATCATTTTAAGTCTTGCGTAAGTCCAAGCATCCTCTCAAGGTCTTGTACAAGTCTAGGCACCCTTACCTTTTTGCACATAGCCCTGTTAGATAGGCACTTCAAAGCCCAATTCTGGCTGGCACCTTTCAATGCCTTATAATGGCAGGCACCCCTAAAGGTCAATATTGGCTGGCACCTAAAAGCCTTGTGAAGATAGGCACCTTTCAAAGCCCTGTAATGACAGGCACTCCTAAAGCCAAGTTTTGGCTGGTACCCTTCAAAAGCCTTGTGAAACAAGCACCTTCCAAAGCCCTATAATGGTAGGCACCCTTAAAGCCCAGTATCAGCTAATTCCTTTCAAAGCCTTATAATGACAGGCACCCTAAAGCCTAATTCCGGTTGGGACCTTTCAAAGCCCTGTAAATATAGACACCTTTCAAAGCCCTGTAATAGTAGACACCCTAAAGCTAGTTTAGGCTAGCACCTTTCAAAGCCTTGTAAAGACAGGCACCCTTCAAAGCCTTATAATATTTGGCACTTTCAAAGCCTAGTTCTGGCTGGCACTTTTCCAAAACTTTGTAAAGACAGACACCCTTCAAAGCCCTATAATGGCAAGTACCCTCAAAGCCTAGTTCCAGTTAGCTCCCTTCAAAGCCTTGTAATGGCAAGCACCCCAAAGCTTAGTACTAGTTGGCACCCTCAAAGCCTTGTAAGACAGACACCTCTCAAAGCCCTGTAATGATAGGCATTCTAAAGCCTCGTAATGGCAAGGGCCTCAAAGCCTAATTAAACTGGTGCCCATAAAACCCTGGCTCATAGTGAGCATAGGTTTTCTTTCACCGGATAATTTGTTTGTTTACATCTTTACTAGCTCTTAGGTAAGACCCACAAAGTGCATCTTTCACTTTAATTACGTATGAGACAAGTAAAGAGGGGCAACTGTGAACACCCTATTTCGAAATTTTTTTTAAAAGAATAGAAAATGAAAAATTGAAACTTTAAAGTCCTAGGATATATTTGAAATAAAAGTGAAATTTTAAAATTAATGAATTTAAATTAGATGACAATGATCTCCTTTTTTTTTTTTTCATTATTTACCTTCCTTTTTTTCTTACCATTTTTATTTGTTTCAAAATAAAAAGAAATGGTAGATCCATATGCATATACATATACATATACATACATATATATACGTATATGGATGGAGCTATATGAATAAGCTGAAGGCCAAAACCAACGGTGCTCCTTGCTACTTATTTCTGCCACCCAAGAATTACATCAAAATATAAAGCTACCAAGTGCCCATCACCCTATGCTTTGCCACTCACACACCTTTGCACAACAGCTTACTCAATGACTACATGGAAGATGTATAAAAAATGAACCATTCCTTCTACCTTTATCAAGAGAGTTGAACAGATATGGGAAACTTTGGGGTTGCTAGAGGTGACTACTAACCTCTTTGTCTAATGGGAAGCTCGAGGATTGCAGTGAGAGGGAGGGGTGAATGGTAGAGAAAGGGATGTTTGTGAAATAAGGACAAACCCGAGCACTCCCTGTCATTGCACGGTAAAATAGATAGGGGTAAGGGAGGATAAAATAGAGCGGGGTTTGAGAGAAGAAGAAGGGACCGAGTGGCTTTCAAGAAAAGAGGGTGCTATGTTCCATGACATAAGAAAAGAGAATGAACATAATGGAGAAAGTAGGAGTGCGAGCCCAAAAGAAACATGAAAGCCCAAGAAGTATGAAAGGAAAAGAATAAAAGGACTTAAAGGGGTTGAATTTGGGAAATGCCACAGAGAGAAGACAAAAGAGGAGGAACTAACTCTATTTGGCAGTGAAGAACAAGATAAATATGTCTAGTAGCTGACTGACACCCAATCCTATTATCAATTGAAGGTAGATATGGTCCGTAAAATGTTGGAAGGGCGAGCTTAAGGGGGCAATGAAAAACTAAAGTCCAGAGAGAGCTTAAAAAGGAAGGTAAAGACTCCATAAAGCTACTTTGTTTATCCCTATTATAGTGGTCCAAAACAGAGCTCTATAGAAAGAACAACATAAGAGAATGAGGTTATGAAAGCAATTAAAGAACCAAAACTGAGAAAGAAAAGGTGAGGCAAAAAAAAAATAAATGAAAAGAGAATAAGCTTTAGGTTAGAGTGAAGAGAGAACCTTTAGTTTGATGATTAATAAAAGGCATAATGCTACAAAGCTAAAGAGGTGACACCAGAAGAGAGAGTTGGACGAAGAAGGAAAGCCAAGGAAAATAGAGCATAGATAAAAAAAACACATAAATTATAGTATTGGGGAAGAAGGAAGCAAGAAACAAAGACAAAACATGGTAAGTGCAAGCCTTGATCTCATTTTATTTGGACTAAAAAGAAACTTATCCTTAAATGGTAGGGACAACTTGAAAGTGATTCTTGCCCCCAACTTGACTTATTGCCATTGTTTTCCCTTCATGTGCTTGCTTGGTATTTAATGTTTGATCTGAATACGTTCAAATGGTGTAAAAAAATTTAGTTTTCTTTATTTTTTTCCTTTTAATCTCTCTATAGGTATGAGGAAGGTTATTAGAAGTCACTTTATTATAGCTTTATAGGCTTCGGATTTAAATAGCAACCTCAAATAATGGAATTGCGTACATAAGACATGTTGAGTTGAAAGTGATATTAGGTTAGATATTGTTTGCACTGGTGAGATCCCCGAGGAGCGAAGATCCATTAGATAATTGTGAACACCCCACTTAAACTAACAATAATAATAATTATGGTAATGATAATAAATAAAATTAAAAATTCAAAAAAATTAATTAATTAAAACAAAATTGCAAAAAGCAAAAAAAATAGAAGTAATATGGAAAAAACCAAATATAAAAACCAAAAATATTAAAAGGAAAAATTCAAAATATATGTTTGAAGAAGAGACATGGTAATCATCTTGTAAAGAAAATAAAATGAATAGGGTTAATAAATTTGTCTAAATACAAAAAGGAGGAAAAGGCCACCTAATTAAAATAAAATTGCAAAACTTGCTCACTTGCTCTCACACATTCTCACTTGCTCACATTCACACACTCTCACATGCTCACTTGCTCTCACACACACTCACACTCACACACCCTTACTTACTCACACTCACACACTCCCACTTGCTTACATACATACACTCCCACTCCCATATGCATACACTCATGCACACACACACATTACTAAGGAACAAAAGGACAAGGAGGGTAGAAAAGCAAGAGGGAGCTGGTTTTTCAGAAGAGAGCAGAAAGTGGAGCAGCTTGTGCAGAAAAACGAGAGAGGTTGGCTGGAGCAGAGAGTGGAGTGGCTGGAAATTGCAGAAAAAACAGAAAAGAGGAGGTGACCGTGAGCAGAGAAAAGGAGGCTGCTGGTGGTTTCAGAAAAAGCAGGAAAAGAGGGGAGACCGTGGCTAAAAAGGAGGTTGGCTGGAGCATAAATTGAAAGAACCTTGGCTGGAGAAGAGGGAGAGAAGAGGAGAGAAAAGAAGAGAAAAAAAAAAGGGGAGGAGGGACTGCTGAAAAAAGAAAGTGTGGCTGCAGGAGAAGGGAGAGAAACCCGAGACGACTAGAGGGGGGAGAGAGAGACTGAAAAACACTGCTGGACCGTGTTGGAGAGCTGAAGGAAGATAGGTGCTACTGGGCCTTGAAACCATGGTAGGATGAGGAAGAAGAAGAGAGACAAAGAAGTGCAGAAGAGAGGGAAAGCAACGTGTTGAGCAGAGGAGCCACAGGCTAAAAAAAACTGTTAACGCAGAGGTTCCACGAACACACCAAGTTGTCTTTCTGTTCACCCCTGTTTGAATGATCCAAAGCAGTGGAAGTTTAGGGGTGTGAACACCCCACTGGAATTAACAATAATAACAATCATGGTAATAATAATAAATAAAATTAAAAATTAAAAAAAAATAATTAAAACAAAATTGCAAAAGGTAAAAAAATAGAAGTAATATGGAAAAAACCAAATATAAGAACCAAAAATATTAAAAAGAAAAATTCAAAATATATGTTTAAAGAAGAGACATGGTAATCATCTTGTAAAGAAATAAAATGAATAAGGCCACCTAATTAAAATAAAATTGCAAAACACTCTCACTTGCTCACACTCACACACGCTCACATGCTCACTTGCTCCTACATGCTCACTTGCTCTCACACACATTCACACTCACACACCCTCACTTGCTCACATGCTCACTCACTCCCACGTGCATACACTCATGCACACACATACATTACTAAGGAACAAGAGGACAAGGAGGACAAAAAAGCAAGAGGGAGCTGGTTTTTCAGAGGAGAGCAGAAACTAGAGTGGCTTGTGCAGAGAAAGAAGAGAGTGGCGTGGCTGGAAATGGCAGAAAAAGCAGGGGACCATGAGCAGTGAGTGGAGTGGCTGGAAGTTGCAGAAAAAGCAAGAAGAGAAGGGAGCAACGTGGCAGAAAAAGAGAGGTTGGCTGGAGTATAAAGAAGGGTGGACCTCGGCTGGAGAGGGGGAAGAACCTGAGCTGAACAGAAGAGGGAGAGAGGGGGCCGAGAAAAAAAAAGCAACGGAGAAGAGTGTGAGAGCAGAAAACCGAGAAGCAACTGGGAAGAGTGTGAGAGCAGAAAACTGAGGAAGCAGAAGCAGAACCTGAGCTGAACACGAGAGAACAACGTGGCCAAGAAAAAGGAGCAGAAAACTGAGACAGCAACGTGAAGCAGAAAAAATGACAGAGACAGCAACGTAAAGGAAGAAACAGACCGAGACACCAACGTGAAGCACCGAGACGGCAACGTGAAGCAAGAAACAGATCGAGACAGCAATAGAAAATTGACCAAGACAGCAACACGATGGAGAAGAAACCGAGACAGCAAGAAGGAGAGAAAATGAGCTGAAGCAACGTCCAAACTGTGGAGAGAAAAGGAGCTGAGGTTCAGGCAATTTGAGGAGCAGAAAATGGAGAGTTGGATGCCAAAATGATGAGCAGAAACAAGGGGGCCTGAATGCAAAACGAAGTGGCAGAAAAAGGATTGATAGAGGCTGAACCATTGAGGAGAAAAAACTCTATTTTGAGCCCAGAAAATAGAGGTAAACAGAGGAGAATTTAGGGAGCACATGGAAGAAGGGAAAGTGTAGAGAGGAAGAGAAGCCTTCAGCCTTTGCCTTCCAGCCGAGGAGCAGGGACACGTGAGCACTTCCAGCCAGAATTTCCAATGCTGAGACCAGCCAGAAATTCCAACGCTGCCTAACGTGAAGTGCTGTCCGCCATTTCTGCTTGCTGCCCAGCCAAGACCAACCACTTCGGGACTGTTGGAGGACCATCTACCATACGTGAGAGAGGAGGAGAAGGTCATTCTTCATTGGAGCACAAGAGAGAGGCTGAAATTGCACAGGTACGGCTGCATGGGCTGCATGGCCGATTTTCTGCATGACTGTTATTGTTCATGCGTGTTGGTTGAAGATAATCTTATATATTCTGCACTGTTCATGCGTTTGGTTCTAAGATGCTACTATTCATTTGCCTAAACTTGTTTTAATTTTATTTATTACCATTGTTTAAATATTAACCTTGATTAAATATTGCTATTACGCATAAAATTATCGTGTGAGAATTTTATTCTCCTCGATTATTGGGATTATGTGAGATGTTAATCTCCTTAAATCCTTACAATGAATTGAATAATTGGAAAGCAATAATAATATTAATGAAATATTAATGATTGAATGGTGAAAAATAAGTGAACGATAATTAAGAAATATTGCCATGACGCATAAAATTATCGTGTGAGAATTTTATTCTCCTCGATTACTGGGGATTATGTGAGATGTTAATCTCCTTAAATCCTTACAACGAATTGAATAATTGAAAAGCAATAATAATATTAATGAAAAATTAATGATTGAATGGTGAAAAATAAGTGAATGATAATTAATAAATATTGCCATGACGCATAAAATTATCGTGTGAGAATTTTATTCTCCTCGATTACTGGGGATCATGTGAGATGTTAATCTCCTTAAATCCTTACAACTAATTGAATAATTGAAAAGTGATAATAATATTAATGAAATATTAATGAATGAATGGTGAAAAAAATAAATGAATGCTAATTAAATATTAATTTTGATTAAATCATAATAATAATCATAATTAAAATATTTGCTTTAATGAACTGTTTCCCATTATTTGTGAAATTATCATGTGAGAATATTGTTCTCCCCGATTACCTGGGATCGTGTGAGATTTTAATCTCCTTAGATCCCTGAAGTTAGCATACCTTTGTTTTTTTTTTCAAAATAATAAATAATAAATAATTAAAAGATTTGCTTTAATTAAACATTTCCCATTATTTACGAAATTATCGTGTGAGAATATTGTTCTCCTCGATTACTAGGGATTATGTGAGATGTTAATCTCCTTAAATCCCTATAATTAATTCAGAAATAATGATAATAATAACAATACAAAAAATAAATAAATGGGCAATAATTAAATATTAACTTCGATTAAATATTTATACAAAATGTATCGTGTGAGAATACTTTTCTCTCCTTGACTTCCCGGGCTCGTGTGAGATTTTAATCTCCATAGAACCCAAAAATTAGCATATATTCGTTCAAAAATAAACAAATAAACAAATAAATAATAGCACTTGAATTAAATTATTTACCAATAATCAATAATAATGTAAAAATGAACATTTTAAATAAGTCAAGCATAAAATTTAATGAATAAAAAAAATGACATGCGGAACTTGAGTCTCCATAATCAACAATAAATTCAAAAATTCATAAAAAAAATATATTCCTTTCATTATAAATTATGCATTAATTCTCGAAATATAAACTCCCAAAACTCAAAATATTAATAATAATAATAAAATCGACAAAAAAATTTAAAAGAGAAAATATGAAGAGGTCAGGAGAACGAGGTTAATTAGATTGTAGTAAATTAAAACATACAAACCAAATTCCAATCCCGTTTTGTTTACAATGATCTGTTTTAATTAAAATCCTCTTGTTCTCATCACAAATCAAAAAACCACCAACCCATAAACATGCCTCTTGGTCGAACTACGTGGACTTTGATCCCTATCGCAGGGTACATAGGCCCTAGGTTCTCATCCTAGGTCAAGTCCGCCCTTTGTAAATATCTATCTGTTTGCATGCATTCCCGCTTTTTTTTGTCTCCTATGTCTAACATGCATCCATGTCAATAAAAGGGTAATTGAGATTAATTAAAGGTCATATTCTATTTCAACTGACTAGTTTAAGGTAACCGTCCTTATGGGCGGGTGTTGTGGGGTGCCTAACACCTTCCCCACACTCAAATAGACTCCCGAACCCATCTCTGATTTTGCAGACCATTTCTCCTTTTTCGTTTTGTTTTAAATTGGTTTTCCAAAGTTTTCCGTTAAAAATTTTGGTGGCGACTCCAAATAAATTGATTTTCAAAATTCCGTTTATGGGAATCGGTTTTAAACTTATTATTTTATTCCGCCGAAAGGTCGGTTACGACAGTTTGGCGACTCCACTGGGGATATTTCGAGAGTCAAGCCCATTTAATTAGTCAGTTGAAATAATATGGCTTTTTGTTATCTTGATTACCCTTGTCGTGTTTTATTTGGTTTAATTGTTTATTCTTCTTCGTTGTGTTCTTGTTTATTTATCTCTTGTGGCTTTTGGTTACCTTAATTGTTTTGCTATTCATTTAGTACCTTATTTGCCATATAATCTCATTTGTTTATTTGTAACACATGTGCTATAGATAACGTGCGAAACAAAACCTTAGGGTAGACAACTCTTATCTGTGTTAGAGGTGCTTGATTTTTCTTGCAGCTTATCTGTTTGACAGGGGGTTGGGTAAACTATGGGTTCAAAGGTTTGTATGCTCCCTTCACACACTTAGTACATTCACGTTATACCCCACACACCTTTTTGGGCTCTATACCCGGGTCCTTAATTGCCCTAGGTTAGTAGAGGTTTATAACGGTTTTCCTGTGAAGCTTCTCACTTCCAGAGACTACTGTGAAGACCTCGCTCAGGTTGTGTCTCGCTATATGGATTTGATTGGAGTGGGATTTTATCCTCTTTTAGTCTAATTCATGTCACGAGATCCTCACTCTTTTGAGTGGGGACAATCTGAAGACCAATAATGCTTTAAGATGCTAGATCTACCCCCAAACCATGCACCTTAATGGACCACCTTAATAGATAATCTTCTTAGAACCTATCGTCTTTAGGGTACCATTCCCACACATAGGGTTGGCCTAAGTTAGGACACCAAGGATCATGTTACACTCATATTTTGCATGTCAACACATCATTCATGGCATGATTACATTTTTTTTTAAAAAAAAAAAGGAAAAAACTTCTATGGGGTATTGAATTATCACAACATTTCCATTTTAACGCGTTGTTAGCCAAGCGAAATGAGCTACAATTGAAAACTTCAGCAGTGTGGTAAGATTTGCCTAATTGATGGAGTTGGGAGTTTTTGAAAATCAATAATTTCGAGGAAAGTAATACATCAATAGGTTACTTGGTTCAGTTATTTAAGCCTCGTCCACATGAGGATCTATTTCTCCTTAGGATGAGAGTTATAGTTGCTATTCCCAATGGATCAATAAGGTCTTTGGCGATTAGTAATGAAGAAAGTGATTAGTAATCTTTTGATTAAATAAATTGTGTGCTCATTTCGTTTTGTTTCTAACCCACAGATTTGTTACAGTGAACTGTCATTTTCGTTAATTGGCATAGAGACATGAAGGACTCACCGGACGCCACACAACCACAAGACACAAGCTCAACAGAAATGGCCTCATCTAGAAAGAGAGTTAACGTGAAGGTAGAAGTTGAATCGGTAGAAAGCTTAATTATTATGAGTGAGAAACTCAGTGGGGAACAACTCCGTCATTTTTAAAAGGACTATGGAGATATTTTAGAGTTGCTATCAGTTCCTATCCAACCCGATGCTCTTGTAGCCCTAGCTCAACATTGGGATGATTCCTTGAGATGTTTCACATTTCCAACTTTCCAGCTTGCGCCCACGTTGGAAGAATACGGGGGATTGATGAGAATGCCTATTACCAAGGACACCCCTGTCTACTTGTACCCTGGACATCTCCCCTCCAAACGGGTTGTAGCCCAGATTTTAGGGGAGGAACCTACACGAGTACAAATATGCCGTTCGGGTGCAACAGAAGGATTATCCAGGAAGTATTTAGAGAAAAGGTTAGAAGCTTTAGTTAAGAAGGGGAACTGGGTTGTTTTCAGAAGAGTGCTTGCTTTAGCAGTACATGGGCTAGTATTATTCCCATCAGCAGTGGGTGTAGTCGATCTGGCAGCGGTAAGTGTCTTGTGGATGGTAGAGAATCACTGCGTGAATCCCATACCAGCACTGCTAGCGGAAACATTTTTGACATTGAGTTTTTGTCATAGAAAAAAGAAAGGGAAGTTGAAGTGTTGTTTGCCACTCTTGAATATATGGTGGGTTAACCATATCTATGGCAGGGAATATCAACTTGGCACAAGGTTTGACACTATCCATCACCCGATCCGAGATTATGCCTGTCGCGAAGGGTCAGCTCCGTTACAAGCGAGAATGAGTCGTGATCAATGGATTAAGAAAATAGGGGAACTTAAAGATACCACTATTTGGTGGAAGCTCTCTTGGTGGGAGAGCAAGGATATTATATATTGATGTGGACATTTCCCTAATGTTCCTCTCATGGGCGCCAGAGGATGTATTAATTATAACCCCGTGGTTGCTCATTGCCAATTCGCATATGAATAGGACATCCCATCTGAAGAGGTTGTGCAAAGGGTCAGCTTTTACTACACTGATCCCCTGAAGGTGGAAAAGATCCAACAGATAAGGGATGCATGGGGCCGTGTAATGCGTAAAGGGAAGTTTGAGTTAGGGAAACGTGTCGTGGCAACCACGAAGCAATATGAGATTTGGCTCCAGAAAAGGACCGGGGGTATCCATCCACCCCTAGGATCTCATAACCCCTTGTTGAGTAACGATTAACGAGAGGTTAATGAGGGTTTAGCCAAACAATTAGAAGATAAAAAGGCTAAGCTAAAAAACCTGGAGGAAGTAAGCAAAAGACACTTGGAGAACTTATCTAAGTCACAAGAAAATGAAAGAGCAAAAAGGAGAAAAGAGTTGGAGATGAACACCGAGTTGAGGAAATTGAAAGAGGAGAATGACAAGTTGAAAATACTATAAGAAGGATTCAAAAACGAGCTGAGGAGAGTTGCAAGAAGGTCTTCCATTATCAAGCTCGATTGTCAAAGGCCGTTAAAGAAAGAGACGCTATAATGACAAATGTGAGGAGTTGCAGGGCACAATATTGACAAATGTGAGGCCTTCAGGAAGCACGTGTTAGCATTGTTGGACAATAATCACATCGGCATAAAGATGGGTAATGACCCTAATATCATCACCAACCCCTTGCCAAATCACAATAAGGAAAGGCAAGTGTCCTTGATAGATGGGGAGGATTTTGGCTTGAAAGACTTGGCTGAGGCATCCTATACCATGCGGCAGTTATATGAAGGTTTGAAGGATACTGACTATGTCCCCGCTCAGAATGGGGGACAGAATAAACTCAGAGGGTCGCAAAATAGGTATTGTGAGTTTCATGATGGAGAAGTGGGTCACGACATTGAAGGTTGTGAGTAGTTCAGGGAATTGACATAGAGGATGATGATGCTTGGAGTTCTAACCATCGAAAGAACTCAAGAGCCTACTAAAGGGAATGTGTGCGTCACAGAAAAAGACGGTGCCTAGACCAAGGGAGCATTCGACTCCACAAGGCTTAGGAACTCCTTCCTGGTGGTTGATAGACCACTCTATGAAGTTAAGGGAGCCACGTCGATCCAAAACAATCGTAACCCACGAGGTATAGCGTAAGGATCTTTACTTGTAGTGCCCACGCCAGTGCCTGTCAAAAGTCCAATCGCCACTATTTATGTGCCCTTTCCATTTTCGTATCAGAGCGATCATGCTGTGCCAGGGAATTACAGCTTAAAGATAGAATGTTCTTCTGACAATAAGGCATCGAAAGAGAGGTCTGTCACGGAAAGAAGTCATTTAGACGTTGTAGGAGGGATCACTCGCAGTGGTCGGGTATACTCCAAAGATGTGGGAGGAGTTCTGAATCCAAACCTGGAAGTAGGGGAAAGCTCAAACCTCAAGAAAGCCCCTGGGAAGGAAGGACGGGAGGAAATAGAGGAGTTTCTAAAAATTACGAAACAGAGCGAATATGATGTGGTGGATCAATTGCGAAAAACTCCAGCCCGAATTTCTATTTTGAGCCTAATAATGAATTCAGAAGTTCACCGAAGGGCATTACAGAGTGTGCTGAATGAAGCTTATGTCCTGATATCACCCCGGAAAAGGTCGTGAACCTGATAAATGCAGTAAAAAACTCTACCTTGATTTCCTTCTCTAAGGATGAGATACACCTCACGTCGGTCGGAAAGCCCAAAGCCCTCCATATTACTCTGAAATGCTATGGGTATATAATTGCTAAAGTGCTCATCGATGGGGGGTCAGCCCTGAATATCTTGCCCTTGTCCACTTTAGGGCAATTACCTATTGAGAAGTCATGCATCGAGTACAATGACCTGGTAGTGAGAGCCTTTGATGGGACAAGGAGGGAAGTGGTTGGAAAGGTTGAACTCCCTTTAGAAATCGGTCCAAATTTATTTACCGTCGAGTTCTAAGTTATGGATATCGACGCAGTGTATACGATGCTCCTAGGGAGACCTTGGATTCATGTCGCTGGTGCAGTCCCATCGACCGTGCATCAGAGGATCAAATACACTGATGAAGGGAGGCTCATCACCATAAAAGGTGAAGAAGAAATGATTCTTAGCAGGTCAAGTACGGTACCTTACATTGAAAATGCTGAGCAAGTCATAGACAACTCTTTCCTGAGTTTAGAAGTATTAGAGGCTGGGAATTCTAAAAAGGGCACTTACCCAATGCCATTAGGAGTGGGGGAATCCACCAAAGGTGTCAATCAGGTAGTGGCCAAGATCATGATGAACAATGGGTATCAAAAGGGAAAAGGACTGGGCGTAAATCTGCATGGCATAGAGGAACCAGTTGAGTTGCTCAAAAATCCAAGGTGATAGGGGCTAGGATACGAGCTCTCCATGGAGACCCGCAAGGCACGATGGAAGGAGGGTAAGCAAAAGGGGAAAGCAGAAATACCTCACCTCCGAGAAACTTTTCCTACTCCCACTGAGATAATACATCCTGGTGACTTAGTCATAATGGCAAGTGAAGAAGAAGGAGAGCATATGGAGGTTGCATGGATCCAGTTGGACAAGCTAGGAAAAGCTCTAGACAATTGGGAATCCGAAATTTTATCAGATGTTATGTCATTAGAGTAATGTTTTGAATATCGTGTTTTAAAATTCTGTAATAGCTAACAACTTGAAACTTTATTTTAAATATTGAATGAATGCAATAGTTTCAATCTTTTGCCAAAATCTTGTTTGAATCCTGCCTTTTCGTATTTATTTTTGCTTTTTCTACCCACTTTCCAGGGAATTTGAATCCTCGAAACTCTTGTTTAAAGCAGAAGCACTAGGGCACTGCTTGAATGAGCCTTGTGTTGTCACGGATGCAAGTGATTTAGAAACTAATGATAATGATGACATATCTCAAACCTTTGTTAAAATAGTAGAGTCTGCAGAAAAAGGTATTATTCCACACGAAGAAATCGCTGAAGTGATCAATATGGGGACAGAGGATGATAAGAAGAAATTAAAAATAGTTGATAACCCAGAAAGGGAGGATATGATCAAGTTGTTTAGGGAATATATAGATGTGTTTGCTTGGTCCTATCAGGATATGCCAGGAATAGATCCTGAAATTGCTGCCCATAAGATACCCTTGTATTCCAATATAAGACCCAAGAAACAGAAGCTGAGGAGGATGAGCCCAGAGATGTCCCTTAAGATCAAAGAAGAAGTAATGAAGCAATGAAATGCCGGTTTCTTAGAAGTTTCTAAATACCCCCAATGAGTCACGAACATAGTCCCTGTGACAAAGAAAGATGGGCAAGTGAGGATGTGTGTCGATTATCGGGACTTAAATCAGGCCAGCCCGAAAGATGACTTTCCATTACCCCACATTGACGTCTTAGTCGATAACACAGCAAAAAGCTTCAGGTATTCCTTTATGGATGGATACTCTGGCTATAATCAAATCCCGATGCACCCTGATGACAAGGAAAAAACCACATTCATTACCCCATGGGGACCCTTTGGACTTAAAAATGCTGGGGCCACCTACCAACGTGCAATGGTTGTCTTGTTTCATGACTTGATGCATAAAGAAATAGAGGTATATGTGGATGACATGGTCGCTAAATCAGCTGAAAGGAAAGTCATGTGGCTGTATTATGAAAGCTCTTTGAAAGACTACGGAAATACAAACTTCGATTGAATCCTAGTAAGTGCGTATTTGGGGCTACATCTGGGAAACTTTTGGGATTCATTGTTAGTAAGAAGGGGATAGAAATAGACCCTGATAAAATTAGAGTGATTCGCGACATGCCACCACCTAGTACAGAAACAGAAGTCCGAGGGTTCTTGGGTCGTTTGAACTACATAGCCAGGTTCATCGCAAATTTAACTGCCACTTGTGAACCAATATTTAAATTATTATGCAAGAACCAACCAGGAGAATGGAACAAATCCTACCAATGTGCGTTCGATAAGATAAAGGAGTACCTCTTGACCCCCCTGTCTTGGTGCCACCTATACCGGGGCAGCCCCTTATCCTTTATTTGACCATTTAACCAGGGTTCATAGGTGCGGTGTTAGGACAACACGATGAATCAGGAAGAAAAGAGCAAGCCATTTATTATCTAAGCAAGAAATTTAATGAATGCGAGTCGCGGTACTCGTTAATTGAGAGGACTTGTTGCAGTCTTGTGTGGACCACAAAGAGACTGAGGCAGTACATGCTTTATCATGTAACGTGGCTAATCTCTAGGATGGATCCAATCAAATACATTTTTGAGAGTCCTCATGTGTCGGGAAGAGTCTCAAAATGGCAAGTAATACTCTCAGAATATGATGTGAAATATATGACAAGTAAATCAGTCAAAGGGAGCGTTATAGCTGAGCATTTAGCGGCCAATCCCCTAGATGAATATCAACCGCTAGACTTCCAGTTCCCAGATGAGGATATTCTGACATTGGAAGAAGATGATCCAAAGGAAATCAAGTGGACTATGTATTTTGATGGGGCAGCTAATGTACATGGTAGTGGATTAGGAGCGGTAGTAATGTCACTTGAAGGCAAGCAATATCCAGTGGCAGTCAAACTCAATTTTGACTGCACAAATAATGTGGTAGAATATGAAGCTTATGTTAATGGTCTGCAAGCCGCCTTAGAGTTAGGTGCCAAAGATCTTGAGGTGTTTGGAGATTCAGCCCTTGTAATTTATCAAGTAAAAGGAGAGTGGCAAACCAAAGATCCCAAACTGGTCCCATACCAAAAACATCTAACAAAATTGGCGTCAAGGTTTAAGGAAATAAATTTCACGCATTTGACCCGTGATAAAAATCAGTTTGCTGATGCATTGGCCACCCTAGCTGTAATGATTAAGTTGGACTGTGGAGTTAATATGCTCCCTATCCAGGTTGAGTCCCGGGACACCCTGGCTTGCTACTTGAATGTGGAGGAAGAAAATTGTGGACGACCGTGGTTCCATGATATAAAGAACTATGTCCAGAACCAGCAATATCCGGCTGAGGCAACGGAGAATGACAAAAAAACCATTCGTCAATTGGCGATGAGTTTTTTCCTTAGTGGAGAGGTGTTATATAAAAGGTCATGGGACAACACTCTGCTTAGATGTGTGGATGCATCAGAAGCACGAAGGATAATGATAGAGATCCATGAGGGAATATGTGGGACCCATGCTAATGGCCATACTATGGCTAGACAAATTCAAAGATGTGGATACTTCTGGTTAACCATGGGAAAAGACTGCATTGACCACGTGAGGAAATGTCATAAATGCCAAACATATGCCAATAAGATCAATGCTCCACCCCAACCCCTACACAACTTGGTGGCACCGTGGCCATTCTTAATGTGGGGAATAGATGTGATTGGCCCCATCAACCCAAAGGCGTCAAATGGACACCGATTCATTTTGGTAGCCATTGATTATTTTACAAAATGGATAGAAGCATGTTCATTTTCCAATATTGGCCAAAGGGTCTTCCTCTGATTTTTTAAATCAAACATTATTTGTCGATATGGTATACCAGAGAGGATTATCACGGATAACGCTCCCAACCTGAATGGAGCTGACATTAAGAAGTTGTGTGGTCAATTCAAGATTAAGCACTATAACTCTGCACCCTACCGGCCACAGATGAATGGGGCAGTTGAGGCAGCGAATAAAATTTTCAAAAAGGTCATTAGCAAGATGACTATTACTTATAAAGATTGGCATGAGATGCTCCCATATGCTCTTCATGGGTATCGAACGATGGTACGAACATCCACGGGGGCAACTCCATACTCTTTAGTATATGGCATGGAGGTAGTCACCCCGATTGAAGTTAAGATCCCTTCTCTCCGAGTGTTGATTGAATCCAACCTCAAGGAGAGTGAATGGGTAAAGACGCGGTATGAGCAGCTAAATATGATCGAAGAAAAGCGATTAATAGCTATGTGTCATGGGCAGTTATACCAAAAAGGATGGCAAGGGCCTTCAATCAAAAGGTTCATCCTAGACAGTTCAGGCCAGGGGAGTTGGTTCTGAAAAAGATCCTCCCCAATCAAGAAGATAATAAAGACAAATGGGCACCTTCATACGAAGGTCCATATGTGGTGACACGAGCATTCTCTGGAGGGGCCCTGACTCTTGCCGATATGGATGGTAGGGAGCTTGGAAAACTAGTTAACTCTGACGCAGTCAAGAAATACTTTGCTTAAACGGGGATGACGAGAAAGAAAGAAGAAGAAAGAAACGAGAATTTGCAATTAGGGCCAGTTCAAGAAGGAGGTTCAAACGAAGAATAGGGTGGCAAAGGATGGACAAAGTAAGGTGGTATGAAGACTAAATTGCCAACCCAAAAGGATCCTTAGAGGTTGTCTTCATTAGTCAGTTTCGAAATAAGTGTATCCAATGGCAACATTAGGTGTAAGCAACCATTGTCGCCTGGAGCTAAAATTTAGAGTCATCCCAGTTGTATTTTGCTATTCTTTATACTTGCGTTCGGCTTACCACCCACATTCCTTAGGGTCTTTAGTTGTTTACTCATTTAAGATAACTTGCCTTTCATCACTCTTTTCCCCTACATAACTATATTGCCTTTATGATTGTCTCATACATTCAATATGCAAAATAAAACATTAAGGTGAATAGCGCTATTCAAAATATTGTCTGATGATATGCATCCTAGAAATACCCCAATGCGTTTTAAATAAGTGTTTCCATGCAATTACTATGATAAGGCCTAAAGGATGCTGCATATACACAATTTGGCATTTTCATTACCGGTTTACCTTGTATAAAAGGAGATAGAAGCAACTTCAATGTCCTCAGGCTTACTGTAAAGAAGAGAGTATAAGCCTGCTTGTAGTTAAACTGAAGAAGCGAAGTATGTGGATTGTCGACTGTTGAAACGATAGATTTAGGGTCGCAATGAAGGAAGCGTGGTTAGATAGTTCATTCACTTTGGGCAATATTGACGTTTTTCCAATTGACTTGAATCTTAATTTAACATGTCACCCTTCCGATTTCCAAAATAAAAGGTAGAGGTTTTACGCTCACAAGCAGTCTTCTTACTTCTAAAACAAAGGGAATAGGTATCATTTTAACATGTATCAAAACCAATAAAATTTTCATTATCCTTTAAGGATGTGCCTTTCTCACGCATACACGTTTGTCCATGTTCGACACCTACCTCGCTCATGCATCATGACCATGCAATTTACGTTTCTACAAAAGTCCTGCATCAAGTCCAGGCAATTTACATTTCTGCAAAAGTCCTGCATCAAGTCCAGGCAATTTACATGTATGCAAAAGTCCTGCATTAAGTCCAGGCAATTTACATTTCTGCAAAAGTCCTGCATTAATTCCAGGCAATTTACATTTCTGTAAAAGTCCTGCATCAAGTCCAGGCAATTTACATTTCTGCAAAAGTCCTGCATCAAGTCCAGGCAATTTACATTTCTGCAAAAGTCCTACATCAAGTCCAAGCAATTTACATTTCTGCAAAAGTCCTGCATCAAGTCCAAGCAATTTACATTTCCGCAAAAGTCCTGCATCGTGTCTAGGCAATTTACATTTCTGCAAAAGTCCTGCATCGTGTCTAGGTAATTTACATTTCTGCTAAAGTCCTGCATCGTGTCTAGGCAATTTACATTTCTGTCAAAGGCCTGCATCATGTCCAGGCAATTTACATTTCTGCTAAAGTCCTGCATCGTGTCCAGGCAATTTACATTTCTGTCAAAGTCCTGCATCGTGTCCAGGCAATTTACATTTATGTCGAAAGCCATGCATTTTGTTCAGGATATTCACCATCCTTTCTAAGCACGAATTTACTCCTGTCTTCCCCTGTCTTTCCTCGATGTGGAAGATGGTGTGTTCAAGTCTTTGCTTGCTTTTAAGATTAGGTCATTTTTTCACTATTCACCTCTCTAACTTAAGAGACAAGCAAAGAGAGGCAACTGTGAACACCCCACCTGAATTTACAATAATAATAATCATGGTAATAATAATAAATAGAATTAAAAATTTTAAAAAAATTAATTAATTAAAACAAAATTGCAAAAGGTAAAAAAATAGAAGTAATATGGAAAAAATCAAATATAAGAACCAAAAATATTAAAAAGAAAAATTCAAAATATATGTTTGAAGAAGAGACATGGTAATCATCTTGTAAAGAAATAAAATGAATAAGGCCACCTAATTAAAATAAAATTGCAAAACACTCTCACTTGCTCACACTCACACACTCTCACATGCTCACTTGCTCCCACATGCTCACTTGCTCTCACACACCCTCACTTGCTCACATGCTCACTCACTCCCACATGCATACACTCATGCACACACATACATTACTAAGGAACAAGAGGACAAGGAGGACAAAAAAGCAAGAGGGAGTTGGTTTTTCAGAGGAGAGCAGAAAGTGGAGCGGCTTGTGCAGAGAAAGGAGAGAGTGGCATGGCTGGAAATGGCAGAAAAAGCAAGGGACCATGAGCAGTGAGTAGAGTGGCTGGAAGTTGCAGAAAAAGCAAGAAGAGAAGGGAGCAACGTGGCAGAAAAAGAGAGGTTGGCTGAAGTATAAAGAAGAGAGGACCTCAGCTGGAGAGGGGGAAGAACCTGAGCTGAACAGAAGAGGGAGAGAGGGGGCCGAGAAAAAAAAAGCAACGGAGAAGAGTGTGAGAGCAGAAAACCGAGAAGCAACTGGGAAGAGTGTGAGAGCAGAAAACTGAGGAAGCAGAAGCAGAACCTGAGCTGAACACGAGAGAACAACGTGGCCGAGAAAGAGGAGCAGAAAACCGAGACAGCAACGTGAAGCAGAAAAAATGACAGAGACAGCAATGTAAAGGAAGAAACCGACCGAGACACCAACGTGAAGCACCGAGACAGCAACGTGAAGCAGAAAATAGACCGAGACAGCAACTGAAAACTGACCGAGACAGCAACACGAAGGAGAAGAAACCGAGACAGCAAGAAGGAGAGAAAATGAGCTGAAGCAACGTCCAAACCGTGGAGAGAAAAGGAGCTGAGGTTCAGGCAATTCGAGGAACAGAAAATGGAGAGTTGGATGCCAAAATGATGAGCAGAAACAAGGGGGCCTGAATGCAAAATGAAGTGGCAGAAAAAGGATTGATAGAGGTTGAACCATGGAGGAGAAAAAACTCTGTTTTGAGCCCAGAAAATAGAGGTAAACAGAGGAGAATTTAGGGAGCACATGGAAGAAGGGAAAGTGTAGAGAGGAAGAGAAGCCTTCAGCCTTTGCCTTCCAGCCGAGGAGCAGGGACACGTGAGCACTTCCAGCCAGAATTTCCAATGCTGAGACCAGCCAGAAATTCCAACGCTGCCTAACGTGAAGTGCTGTCTGCCATTTCTGCTTGCTGCCCAGCCAAGACCAACCACTTCGGGACTGTTGGAGGACCATCTACCATACGTGAGTGAGGAGGAGAAGGTCATTCTTCATTGGAGCACAAGGGAGAGGCTGAAATCGCATAGGTACGGCTGCATGGGCTGCATGGCCGATTTTCTGCATGACTGTTACTGTTCATGCGTGTTGGTTGAAGATAATCTTATATATTCTGCACTGTTCATGCGTTTGGTTCTAAGATGCTACTATTCATTTGCCTAAACTTGTTTTAATTTTATTTATTACCATTGTTTAAATATTAACCTTGATTAAATATTGCTATTACGCATAAAATTATCGTGTGAGAATTTTATTCTCCTCGATTACTGGGGATTATGTGAGATGTTAATCTCCTTAAATCCTTACAATGAATTGAATAATTGGAAAGCAATAATAATATTAATGAAATATTAATGATTGAATGGTGAAAAATAAGTGAACGATAATTAAGAAATATTGCTATTACGCATAAAATTATCATGTGAGAATTTTATTCTCCTCGATTATTGGGGATTATGTGAGATGTTAATCTCCTTAAATTCTTACAATGAATTGAATAATTGAAAAGCAATAATAATATTAATGAAATATTAATGATTGGATGGTGAAAAATAAGTGAATGATAATTAATAAATATTGCCATGACGCATAAAATTATCGTGTGAGAATTTTATTCTCCTCGATTACTAGGGATCATGTGAGATGTTAATCTCCTTAAATCCTTACAACTAATTGAATAATTGAAAAGTGATAATAATATTAATGAAATATTAATGAATGAATGGTGAAAAAATAAATGAATGATAATTAAATATTAATTTTGATTAAATCATAATTAAAATATTTGCTTTAATGAACTGTTTCCCATTATTTATGAAATTATCGTGTGAGAATATTGTTTTCCCCGATTACCTGGGATCGTGTGAGATTTTAATCTCCTTAGATCCCTGAAGTTAGCATACCTTTGTTTTTTTAAAAAAATAATAAATAATAAATAATTAAAAGATTTGCTTTAATTAAACATTTCCCATTATTTACAAAATTATCGTGTGAGAATATCGTTCTCCTCAATTACTGGGGATTATGTGAGATGTTATTCTTCTTAAATCCCTATAATTAATTCAGAAATAATGATAATATTAATGATAATAATAACAATACAAAAAATAAATAAATGGGCAATAATTAAATATTAACTTCGATTAAATATTTATACAAAATGTATCGTGTGAGAATACTTTTCTCTCCTCGGCTTCCCGGGCTCGTGTGAGATTTTAATCTCCATAGAACCCAAAAATTAGCATATATTCATTCAAAAATAAACAAATAAAAAAATAAATAATAGCACTTGAATTAAATTATTTACCAATAATCAATAATAAAGTAAAACTGAACATTTTAAATAAGTCAAGCATAAAATTTAATTAATAAAAAAAATGACATGCGGAACTTGAGTCTCCATAATCAACAATAAATTCAAAAATTCATAAAAAAAATATATTCCTTTCATTATAAATTATGCATTAATTCCCAAAATATAAACTCCCAAAACTCAAAATAATAATAATAATAATAAAATCGATAAAAAAATTTAAAAGAGAAAATATGAAGAGGTCAGGAGAACGGGGTTAATTAGATTGTAGTAAATTAAAACATACAAACCAAATTCCAATCCCTTTTTGTTTACAATGATCTGTTTTGATTAAAATCCTCCTATTCTCATCACAAATCAAAAAGCCACCAACCCACAAACATGCCTCTTGGTTGAACAACGTGGACTTTGATCCCTATAGCAGGGTACGTAGGCCCTAGGCTCTCATCCTAGGTCAAGTCCGCCCTTTGTAAATATCTATCTGTTTGCATGCATTCTTGCTTTTTTTGGTCTCCTATGTCTAACATGCATCCATGTCAATAAAAGGGTATTTGAGATTAATTAAAGGCCATATTCTATTTCAACTGACTAGTTTAAGGTAACCGTCCTTATGGGCGGGTGTTGTGGGGTGCCTAACACCTTCCCCACACTCAAATAGACTCCCGAACCCATCTCCGATTTTGCAGACCATTTCGCCTTTTTCGTTTTGTTTTAAATTGGTTTTCCAAAGTTTTCCGTTAAAAATTTTGGTGGCGACTCCAAATAAATTGATTTTCAAAATTTCGTTTTTGGGAATCGGTTTTAAACTTTTTATTTTATTCCGCTGAAAGGTCGGTTACGACAAGGGGCTTCGTGAGGAAGAAGTGGAAGAAGAAATTCTTTGTTTTGAGCACAAAAAAATAGAGCTGAACAGAGGAGGAGTGGAAGAATAAAACACTGAAAATGGAGGTCATCCAGGGAGATGCAACTGAGGAGAGGTGTTGAAAAAAAAAACTGAAGGTGTGTGAGGAGCCGAGAAGACAGCAGAAACATTAAGAAGAAGAGGAAAAGAAAGGAAGGAAGAGGGAAAGGTATCAAGAGGAAGAAGAAGAAGGAAGGAAGAAAGGAAGGTGTTGAGTTGAAAAGAAGCATTTGGCATCTGTTTTCTAGCCGAGAAAGCAGAGGTTTGGGGACCGTGTTAGAGAGTTGTGAGCAAGGCATCAACTGAGGAAGTAAAGCAGTCTTTCATCTGAGCAAGAAAATATCGCTGAAGAAGAAGCACGTGAGGTATGACTACATGGTGGAAGTTGTTGTGCATGGTTGACACTGTTCATGCATTTTGCTTCAAATAACATTGTGTTTATTTGCTTATTTTTTTGTTTTAATTTATTTTTGTCATTTTTCATTATTCTTATTGTCATTTTTTTCATGTCAATGTGGATGTGGAATTGATTTCGGCTTTACAAACAAGGTTTTAAGCTATATCAACATCGTGTGAGAATATTATTCTCCTCGAGTGCTTGGGATCGTGTGAGATTTTAATATCTTTAGACCCCAAAATTTAGTACATACTTGTTAAAAAAAAATATTAAAAATAACAAATAAGTAAATAATAATAATTCAAAAAAATGAATATAAAAATTAAATTATTTACAAAATGATTAAGTTGGGGTCTTTATAAAATTTAATTAAATAAAAGTGTCATGTGGGACTCAGGTTCTCATAGGTTTAGGAGAATTGATCTTGGCTTAAATATTTCCAATTTTAAAATTTGTTTTAAAATAAATATATGAAAATAAAGCTACGTCATCATCGTGTGAGAATATTATTCTCCTCGAGTGCTTGGGATTATGTGAGATTTTAATCTCCTTGGATCCCCAAAAATTAGCATACATTTGTTGTAAAAATAATAATAATTAAATATTTACTTTAATTAAATAATTTTCCATTATTTATGAAATTATCGTGTGAGGATTTTGTCCTCCTCGATTGCATGGGATCATGTGAGATTTTAATCTCCTTAGATCCCTAAATTAGGTACACATTGGTTTTAAAAATAATAACAACTAAATATTTACTTTAATTAAATGATTTCTATTATTTACGAAATTATCACGTGAGAATTTTGTTCTCCTCAATTGCATGGGATCATGTGAGATTTTAATCTCCTTAGATCCCTAAATTTGGTACACATTGGTTTTAAAAATAATAACAACTAAATATTTACTTTAATTAAATGATTTCTATTATTTACGAAATTATCGCGTGAGAATATTGTCCTCCTCGATTGCATGGGGTCATGTGAGATTTTAATCTCCTTGGATCCCTAAAATCAGCACATATTCGTTATAAAATAATAAAAACAATAATAACAATATTACAAAAATAAATGTCTTAATTAGATAAATTCTTTTCTTTATGTGATCGAATTCGTTCTTTATAATGATTTCATTTTATTTAAATTTCAAAATAAAGATTAAAATTCCAACAAACAAAAATTTTAAAAAGAAAAAATGAAGAGGTCAAGAGAGCTAGATTAATCAGGTTGTTGTAAATTAAAACACACGAACCAAATCCTAATTACGTTTTGTTTACGAAAATCCATTTAATTGAAACCCTCCTGTACTCACCATAAAATTCACAAATTATCAACCAACAGACATGCCTTTTAGGCCGAACTACGTGGACTTTGATCCCTATCACGGGGTACGTAGGCCCTAGGTTTTCATCCTAGGTCAAGTCCGCCTTTGTAAATATCTATCTATTTGTTTCCACTATTGTCGTTTTTGTCTTCTCTGTTTAATGGGCATGCATGTTAATAAAGGGTAATTGAGATAAATTTAAGGCCATATTCTATTTCAATTGACTAGTTTATGGTAACCGTCCTCATGGACGGGTGTTGTGGGGTTCCTAACACCTTCCCCACACTTAAATAGACTCCCGAACTCATCTCTAATTTCGCAGACCATGTTGCCTTTTTTCTTTTTTATTTAAATTGGTTTTCCAAAGTTTTTCGTTAAAAATTTTGGTGGCAACTCCAAATAAATTGATTTTCAAGACTCGTTTTTGGGAATCAATTTAAAACACTTTTGATTTCGGTTCCACCAAAAGGTCGATTACGACAATAATAATGCATGGATTTATTTATTTGTTTTCTTTTTATTTGGGGTCTTTCATAAAATTATTACATTGCTTTTGAATAAATATATTTAGTTATAGTATTTGATGTTGCTAGCATTTGTGGGAACCCTCGGTGAATAAAGATCCATTTAATAACAATGCATGGATTTATTTGTTTATTCTTCTTATATGGGGTCTATCGTGAAGTGATTGCGTTATTTTTGAACAAGTATATTAAGTATATATTTGATGCTTGTTTGAGGTAGGGTCAATTGAGCACCTTTTTACATTCTATCCTTTTTTTAATCATTTTTAAATAATAAAATAATAAGATGAAAGAAATTGACAAATAAATAAAACCAAAAATAAATTTATGTTTATCAATAATAAAAAATAATTTATGGATTGTTTTATTTAATTCTTTTTTTGGTCCTAGAATCGCCTTGTGAGACTTAGTGTCTCCTCTGGCACTTAGGGAGTCAATCGATTGGGCCACGTGTGACCTTGCATCTTCTTATGCTTTACCTAATACTGGTTAGTCACTGTGAACACCTTATTCATAATTACCTAATTATTTAATTAACTGATTCACTAATTAATTAATAATTAGGCAAATGAGGAAAATTAAAAATAACATAGGCTCAAATGACATCCTCAAGTGGAGGCAATTTGAAATTAAAAAAATAAATAATGGGAGAAATTTAAGGCAAGCAAAATCAAGATCCAAAAATAAAAATTAATTATTAGTAATAATAAAAAATCAAAGTAAAAAATAAAAAAGATGAAAAAAAACACAAAAATAGAGAAATCAAGAAAAATCAAAAATAAAAATTAAATCAAAAGAGAAAACCTTAAATAAAAAAATATAATAGAAAAAAATCCATGTGCAAATAAAAAAAAATAAAAAAAATTAGAAAATAAAAAATGAAAATTAAAAGTAAAACGGAAAGGAATGAATATTTTGGAAAAAAAAGGGAGTAAGGTGCATGCATAAAAGGTTACCCACTAAAGAAGGAAGTAGCTCTCTAACAAATTGCCACCAAGCTACATCCCTCACACCTCCTATAAGTTAGCTTTGTTGATGGAAGGGACTTGATGGAAGAGGTGTGATGATGGTCAAGGTGCATATAATAGAAACGCAAAAGAGTGAGCCAAAAACAAAAAAAGGGATGCATATTGATGAGTCCAAGTACAAGACCAGAAGCTCAGCTTAAGATCTCTGAGATATACATATAAATTCATCTCAGACCAAATCAAGAGGAGGGTAAAGGAGGAAGGGAGCTTAAGGTGAGAGGAAGACCATGGATACAATCTAACAGGGAAAGGAGAAAGGAACTTTCACACCACCTACCAAGAAACACGAACAAAGAACTTGAGTGGAGAGGTTGAGGAATCAACGTGAAAGCATTAAGGATGCAAGAGTCACACCATTGTTGAGCCATTTTCGTTTGTCCACTAGGTTAGTTGGTCTATACACATGTGGTTCACATCTTGTATGGCAGTTGCATGTTTTTTTTTTATCTCATGTTTATTGGTCATTCTCTCCGTTTTGGCTCACTTCCTCCTTCACTTCTTCCTTTTGCTCATTTTATTGTTGTTGAGTATGCTTCTCCTTCCTCTTCACCTCCTTTTCCCATATCGTGTGAGAGTTATTATCACAGAAACAAACTCCCCTACTCACGCACATCAAAACAGAGACAAATAGAGGTAAAAAGGAATGTTAGAAATATCTGTTGGGTTCCTCGATTTGTAGCTTTACCTCTTTTCTTTTTTCTATTCTTAGCTTCAATCTTGGTTACTGCATGTCTCTTCTCCCATTTGTCATGGAAACATGGTTGTAATCTTCATTCCGTGCCATTGTCGAGTTGTTATTAAAGGGAAGTAGAGTGGGTGTCTTTGGTTTGGTTACAAGCTAATGTTTTACTAAAGAAATAACTAAAGATAAGAGTCAGGAAGAAAATGAGAATGATATCTGAATATATATATATATATATATATATACATACATATAGGCATTTATACATATAAGGCAGAAAAAAAAAAAAAAAAAAGAACCAAAAGGAGGTATTCTTCTTTTTCCAGGGAAGCTCACGTGCATGGCCCTCACATTACATGTTAAATGGTAAGTTACTTAGATACAAGAACAATATATATATATATATATATACATATAGGCATATATACATATAAGGTGAAAAAAAAATGAAATGAACCAAGAGGAGGTGTTCTTCTTTTTCTAGGGAAGCTCACATGCATGGCCCTTACATTAGTTTTGCATGTTAAATGGTAAATTACTTAGATACAAGAATAATATATATATATATATATATATATAGGCATATATATGTATAAGGTGAACAAAATATGAACTAAGAGGAAGGTATTCTTTCTTTTCCAGGGAAGTTCACATGCATAGCCCCTACACTAGTCGTGCATGTTAGATGGTAAGTTACTTAGATACAAGAATAATATATATATATATATATATATACATATAGCTGTATATACATATAAAGTGAAAAAAAAAAGGATGAACCAAGAGGAAGTCTTTTTCTTTTCCCTGGGAAGGTCACATATATGATCTTGGATGTTAGCAATCACGAGCTCCACCAGCCTTGCATGTTAGATACATTAAGTTACTTGGATACATGTTATTGTAGTTGTTACTATCATATCCATTGATTTATTTTTTCCTTCTTAATATTGTTTCATTGTTTTACTATTTTACTTAAAATATCCATGATAGGCATTTCATCTCTTAAGCATTAGGAAGGTTATCTGATGAGGCACGAGAACATATGAAATAATTCTAAAACTCACAAAATTGATGGGGTCCTGAAATGCAAAGAAACATACATATACATTCCAAATAAAAATGGAAATTCCCCCCATAACGCAAGAATAAGATGATTTCCAACACTTAATTATTTAATTTATTTTAGAAGCTACCGTGTGAGATTATTACACTCTTCAGGCACCGAAAAGAAATCAATATGAGGTCATATGAGATCTTAGTGTCCTTGGGTTTTGGAAGTTAATACATAGTTCTTTTATATCAAATAATTTCAATATGTAAAAATGATCAGTTCTAAATTATATTAAAAGAAAAAGGAAAAAAAAGGAAAGAAAAAAGGGTTACCGTGTACAACTATTAGTCTCCTTGTACATTTAGGTTATGTGAGACCTTGGTCTCCTTAGACTATAAAATTGATAATTTTTCAAAAAATAATAGGTATAATAATAAAAGGAAAAAATAGAAATAATAAAAATAAAGACACCTTAATAACAAATGATAATTATAATGGAAGGATGAATAAATAAATTTATTTAGGCATTACATTGGAAAGTTGTTGTGTGAGGCCACTGACCTCCTTAGACACTTTGGCATTTACGAGTAAAGGCTGTGTGAGATTCTCGGGCTCCTTAGGCTTCAAAAGTTAATACATGTTTTTCCAAGATAAATAGGAAAACAAATAGTAATAAAAATCAAGTAATTCTTAAAGACTGTGCGAGATCATTAGTCTCTGCAAACATTTAGCAATTAATCACAAAGTTTGTGTGAGACCCTAGTTTTTTTGGGCATTTAGGAATTAATAATTATTTACTTTGCTTGTTGATTATAAGTTGAAACCCTTGAGGAATTTAACACAAACATCCTAGCTTCAAAATAGAGACCAAAATTCCTAGAGGAACCTACAAAATAAAAAATTATTAATTAATTAAACCACTAACCGACTACCATATGTTCTCAAGTTGAACTACGTAGACTTTGATCCCTAGTACAGGATATGTAGGCCCTAGGCTTTCATCCTTGGTTAAGTCTACCCTTTGTAAATATCTATTTGTTTGCTGTCATATTATTATTTTTGTATTCTCTACTTAACATGCATCCATGTCAATAAAAAGGGTAATTGAGATGAATTTAAGGCCATATCCTATTTCATTTGACTAGTTTAAGGTAGTCGTCATCATAGACGGGTGTTGTGGGGGGCTTAACTCCTTCCCCACACTCAAATAGACTTCTGAACTCATCTCTGTTTTCACAGACTACCATGCCTTTTCTTTTTGTTTTAAATTGGTTTTCCAAAGTTTTCTGTTAAAAATTTTAGTGGCGACTCCAGAGAATTGATTTTCAGGATTCATTTTAGGAACCAGTTTAAATTCTTTTTTTCAAAATTTCTGCCAAAAGGTTGGTTATGACAATCACTTTTTTAAAAATAAATTTACGTTTCAATGACCCATTCCCAATTTGTGTTTTTTATAAAAGTTAATAAAAAAAGAACAAAAATATTTTTCTTTAAACCTTTCTTAATTCATCCAAAATACAAATAAATATCTTCTTTTAAAAAGTTCTTTTCACTTTTCAAAAATTACTCTTTTGAATGGCCCCAAAAAAATCCAAAAAAAATATTTTCATTCTCTTTTGAAATTCTTATTTTAGATTCAAATGAAAATCCAAATAAAGTGCTCCTTCAAGAAGTTCCAAAAAAACCATAAAAAATTAAAATTAAAGAGAAAAAAAATGAAGAGAGCAAAGGTGTGAGATTACATTGATTTTGTGACTTGGAACATACTAACCAAATCTCAAATTTGTTTGGTCCATGAAAACCAATGTAATTTCGTCAATCTTGTTGTTTTTCCCAAAAATAGAAATAGAAATCAAAAATAATTTCTTTGGCATTTTAAATTGCCGCGTGAGATTAGTAATCTCCTCAGGTACTTGAGAATCAACTAGCAGAGGTTGTGTGAGATCCCTAGTCTCCTCAGGTCCTGAAAGTTAATATATGTCTTTTTAAAAATAAAAATGGTGGAACAATTCAAAAAATGAATGAAATGGTTTGTTTTGCCCATTATTTGTAATTAAAAATCCTAAAAATAATTTTTCATTATAATTTTGCTTTCAAAGTTAAAATAAAAAATAAAAAAAATTTAAAAGAGAAAATGAAAGGAGTAAGGAAGTTTTATCAAATTGATTTCATAAATCAATACACGCCAACTGAAATTCAATCCCATTTTGTTTATGAAAATTTATTTAATTTCAACTCTCTTATTCTTTTCACAAAAATATAAAAACACCAACCAACTGCCACGTATTTGGTCAAACTATGTGGATTTTAATCCCTGTCATAGGGTAAGTAGGCTTAAGCTCTGATCTTAGGTCAAGTCTGCCTTTGTAAATATTTCATTTTTCCTCCTTCATTTTATTTTTTGAATTTCTTTATTATTTTTATTTTTTTTTGCATGTGATTAATAAGAGTAATTGAAATTTGAATCAAGGCTATACATATTTTACTTAATCAACTTTAGCTAATCGTTCTTGATAACAAGTGATGTGGGATGCTTAACACCTTCCCCACACATAATCAACTCCCGAACTTGATCCATGGATCGCAGACCACCTTATCTTATAAATTGGTTTTTCCAAAATTTATCCTTTAAAAATTTTGGTTACAACTCCTAAATTTTGGTTTTTGGTTTTTTAAGCAAAAATTAAAATTAAAATTATTCTTTATTCCACGTCATGTGGTCATATTTCGGGTGTGACATATATATATATATATATATGTAGTTTTTAAATAATTGCAGAGAAAATAATAATAATAATATTATTATTATTATTATTATTTTGCTATGAAATACAAAAAAAAAATTAGAACATTTCATTTGAAATTGAAGCAAAAAGAGAAAATAGTTTTTGTAAAGATAGTTGTACTCCTAGTCAAGATACTTTATTATTATTATTATTATAATTTTTTTTAATATTCTCTTAAATGCATATTGTCTTTTTAGTATTTTGAGGATAAAAATATTTTCAAAATAATTTGTCTAACCCAATAATTTTAATAAAAATGGTCATTAAATAATTCTGTCAAATATAAATTAGTTTTTTTTTTTGTAGGACTTTTTATGAGAAACACTTATGCATAATTTTTTTTACCAAATTTTTATTAATAGCATGAGATGTGTATAATGAAATATGACATACCATAATTAAAAATAAATGTAAGTAACATTCATGGTGAATGCAACATCTTATGAAGTATACAACACTAGGAGTAGACTTGATCATTAGGTTGAACTTATAAAAATTAGGTTGGGCTTTGAATAAGGGGAAAAAAAACTTAAGCTTATTTTTTATTCAAGTTTTATCTGCTTTTTTTAGCCGAACTATCGGGCCTGATGAACTTTTTTAAGTCATAATTAAGTATGTTTATTATTTAAAACATAAGATACTATGTATATTTTATGGTTATTATTACTTATACGATTATATACATGGAAGTTATAAATACAAATTAGTTTTTCTACTAGTATAAATGCTTTGATTGAAGGGCACTAGTTAATATTTCCTTAACAAAGAAATCATGTCATATTAATCTACTGAGTTATGTATGATGACCTTAGATTAAAAATGAACCGTTCTCACTATTAAATTTATATTTTACATCATTTTTATTATGATAATTTTACTTTTAATACTTTAAATCTTAAGTTACATTCTTTTTTAATATTTACTTTTCAAATAATAAGTTTTTTTATTAAAAAATATTGATTTAGTTTTTTGAGCTCGGGTCAACTTAACCCATTTTACAAAACACACTTTTCTACCTGTTCTCTCTTTCAATCAGTCGTTATTTTTTAGGCCAAATCTATCAGATCAGAAGGATCTTTTAAGTTATGATAATGAGTTAATGTTTGTTGTATTATATGGTAACGTTTCACTTGTATTGATGCCATATTAATTATTCTATTGTAAAATATGATATTTGTATAATATAAAGGAAATATAAATAATGTACAATCATATTTGCTATAATAATCAAACACTTTCAAAAAGGAAGATGTTAAAAAATAACTTATTTTTTAATTAAAAAAAATTTACATGTAACGTCTTATATCTTTGTTATGTTATTTTTTAGTTAAAACCATTGTTCTAAATTGTGGAACGCATCATTAGATGCATCTGTAATATTAAGCCGCAACCACATCACCCTGTAATTGTCGGGTGATTTCCAATCGCAACTACCATGACGTTAGTTGTGAGGAGTAGGCAGAGTGTGATCTTGTCAAATGAATTTAAATGGCATAGTTTGTCATTTCCTAGTTAAGTTCTCTGCTTCCAATGATATCAAACTGAGACAAGAATATAAAATATATAAACTATCTAAGCATTTGCTTCATAAGATAACTTGCTTTCTATGTAGGGCAATTTTAGGTGGTGGCAATAAAGAAATTGAATAAAAATATACTATGTGACTATTATTTACAATTTTACACAATAGTCTTTCTATTTTGGACCCAAATTTATAGACTTTAGTTTAGAATTTTTCTCGTTTATTATTTTATATTATTTTCCAAATATGGAATATGTTGGTTTTTATATTTGGTTTAATCAATGTTATTTATTCATTGAATTTTTCAAAATATTCTTTTAAGTTTGGGAATATTTGAAGGGGAAAAGAAATTGAAAAAATTTTAGAGAAGAGAAAATATAGAATATTAATTCAATAAAATGAGTATTTATTAAATTGATGTGAGTATATTGGATACAAAGTGGATAATTATTATTTATTTAAAATTTATACTTATTGAATTAATTTGGACGAAATTATGTTCAATGTGCATTATATGTACAAAATTTATTAATTATTTAGACTATAAAGTGTATATTGAATCAAAACAATAGATAAAACACTTGTTATAGATATAAATATTTTTTTAGTATGTATTTAATAAATTAATAGTTGAATTTTGAAAATTATATCGATTATATAAACCTTTTAAACATTTTGTATAATTTTAAAAAATCATGACCGCATTGACTACAACCCGCATTGAAACATCCGTAATACTCGTAATTGCAACGCAATTGCAACCACAACTGCAATTGCAATTTAAAACCATGGTTAAAATATAATAATTATATGGTTTTTCAATTATATCTATTACAACACATGTATTAAATTAAATTAAATATTTTTTATATTATTATTGATTAACCATATACTTGTCATATGTTTACCAAAAAAAAACTATTAGTAAAAAAATATATAAGAAACTATATCTAAATTTTTTCTTTTCAAATGACCAGAAAGAGTTTAATCTTTTTTCAATTAGATATATTAAAATTAATAATTACCAATCAATTATTTCTTGGTCTAAAATGCAAGAAAGATCAAGAGATAAAGAAAATTAAAACTCAAGTGATAACAATAAGCAAGAATTGAGAAAGATGAAAAATTAATAAAATATGTTACCAATAATAGGAAGCATATTTTAATAATAATAGTAAAATTTGTTATGAACTGACCTTGAATTGAAACCTTTACCTTCTAGTCTAAAGTTTGTTTTTCTTGGATGTAATGAGAAATTGCTTGTGATAATATCTAATGCATTATTTTTATATGAAGAGGAAATATTAGTTGGTGTGCTTAAAAATCATATAAGAGCCATAGGTTGGTGTGAACACCCCATCTCTAATCACTTAATTATTTAATTAATGGAAACACCAATTAATTAATAATTAAGAACATGTGAAAATTAAAAATGTCAAACTTCAAATGATATTTTCAATTGGGGGACAATTTAGAATTAAAAATAAAGAATGGGGGATAAACTCAAAATTTTAAAAAAAAATTTTAAAAAAATTAATTAGCTAATTAGAATAATTATAATAAATAAAAAAAAGATAATAAGAAAATATAAAGATATAAAATATATTACAAGACAAAAATTTAAAAAAATAAAAATTAATTAATAATAATAGTAATAATAATAAAAATTAAATTAAAAAAACTTATTAAAAAAGAAAAAGAAAAAAAAGGGAAACAATGGATCAGAAAAAGGCAGCTGCAGAAAAAAAGTAAAACGTGGCTACAGGGGGGGCTCTGAAAAGAGACTCTGGCCACCGCAACAGCAGCAGCAGCAGCAGCCACTTATGGGGAACAGTAGAATGCAACCGAAAGGGACTCTTTCTCCTCTCTCTGCTTCGCTGTCTCTTTCTTTCTCTGGCCCGTTCCTCTTTTCTTACCGAGAACAGCTGTTGAAGAAAGGGACCGTGGTTCCTGGCCTGGGGGGGTTGAACTGGTGCATTTAGGGAATGAGCTGTGTGAGGCCCCATTCAATGGCCGTGGCTGTAGTGTCAGTGCTTGGATGGAGGAACTCCGAGCAGAGTGTGAAGCGCTTGGAGGAGGCAAGATCTCTGCCTTCATATCGAAAAGACAGGGAGTTGGAGGGAGGAAGGTGGCTAGCTGAATGAAGCAGAGAAAGAGAGGCTCCGAGAAAGGGTGAGGCCGTGAAGTCTCCATGCACATGCTATTAAGGTTGGATTGGAAACAAATTTGAGTGTTGGCAATGCTCTTATTGGATTCTATACGAAGTGTGGAACTCTTGACGATGTGGTATCAATGTTCGAGAGGATGAATGTGAGAGATGTTATTACTTGGACTGAGATCTTAACAGCATACATGGAGTATGGCTTGCTCGCGGGTTACAGGATCAGCAAGCAGATTCATGGGTTTGTTCTCAAGTTTGGTTTTGGGTCAAATGTTTGTATTGAAGCAGCATTGCTTGACATGTATACAAGATGTAGGAGGATGGAAGATGCCAAAAAGATGTTCTGTAGATGGCAGTTAGACGAAGGCAATTCTGTAGCTTGGACATCAATGATATGTGGCTATGCTCGAAATGGGCAAGCAGACGAGGCAATCTCTCTCTCCATCGGAGTACAGTCTGGAACTTATGGAGGCAATTGAAGAACTGATACAGTCTCTCATGAGCCCTGCGGGTAGCAAAGGAGTATGATGCAGAATCCACCAGAACAATTTCGTAACCCCTCAACGCTGGAGAACGCCTACCTCAAAACGCCCTCCGAAACTCACGAAGCCCATATCTCCACTAACACCCACAACAACTTCGACGACTACGGCTTTAGACTCCTCTCTTCCTCTCAAAAAGGTTCTGGTTCCTATCGGTCTTGGAACTGAAGAAATGGAAGCTGTTATTTTAGTTGGTGTTCTGCGCCGAGCCGGTGCAGAGGTGACTGTGGCATCAGTGGAGCCGCAGCTTGAAGTTGAAGCTGCTGGGGGTACCGAATTGGTTGCTGATATCAACATCTCGGCATGTTCTGATGAAATTTTTGATCTTGTGGCTTTACCGGGAGGAATGCCTGGCTCCGCAAGATTAAGGGATGGTGACGTCCTAAGAAAAATTACTTGCAAACAAGCTGAGGAAAAGAGGCTCTATGGTGCTATATGTGCTGCTCCAGTTGTCACTCTTTCGCCATGGGGTCTTCTAAGAAAAAAGAAGACGACTTGGGCTGTTAAATCAAATATTCAAGTTTCAGGGGAGCTTACAACAAGCCGTGGCCCTGGAACTACTTTTGAGTTTGCTCTGTCTTTGGTAGAGCAACTATTTGGGGAGTCAGCTGCCAAAGAAGTTGGAGAACTTTTGTTGATGGGAACCGCCAATGATGATACAGCCAAGAAGGAGTTCAACGCAGTTGAGTGGTCTGTTGGCCACCATACCCCTAATGTTCTCTTGCCAGTTGCACACAGGTTCCTTCACAGTGATGTGGAGATAATTACCCAGATGGTGTTGAAGTTGTAGGACTGGGAGGATAGCTTATGTGAGACTGATGCTGATGGCTCGTTCTTGCATGAGAATTGGAACAAAGATTTACGACTATCTGCTAATGGAGAAGATGAAGTGGACAGAAATGGTGCTCGAATTGCTAGAAGGCCTCCTGGACAAGCTAATCGCAATATTGCTGGTGATGGAAACGGTGAGGATGCTGGTGGAGCTCAAGGAATTGCAGGAGCAGGTCAAGTTATTAGAAGGAATGCAGAAAATGTTGCAGCCCGATGGGAGATGCAAGCAGCACGTCTTGAGGCTCATGTGGAGCAAATGTTTGATGGTCTGGATGATGCTGATGGTGCTGAGGATGTGCCGTTTGATGAACTTGTGGGCATGCAGGGTCCAGTTTTCCATCTGGTTGAAAATGCCTTTACTGTTCTGGCGAGCAATATGATTTTCCTTGGTGTTGTGATTTTTGTGCCATTTTCATTGGGCCGCATCATACTCCACTATCTATCTTGGTTCTTTTCAACTGCTAGTGGTCCTGTACTGTCAACTGTCATCCCGCTTACAGACACAACTCTCTCCCTGGCAAATATTACATTAGAAAATGCATTAACCGTAGTTAAAAATTTGTCATCTGATGCTCAGGAAAGTGGACTGATTGGCCAGGTTGCAGAAATGCTGAAAGTGAATGCTAGTGGATTGATTGAAATGTCAAATAACATTAGTGATACTGCTTCAGCTGGTCTCTTGAAAGGAGGGTCAATTGGAACTTCAAGGCTTTCTGATGTTACCACTCTAGCTATTAGATATATATTCATATTCACTCTACTTTTCTGCTACTTTGGCGTTGTTGCTTTGATTCGATACACAAGGGGTGAGCCTTTAACAATGGGTAGGTTCTATGGTATTGCTTCTATAGCAGAGACAATTCCATCTCTCTTCAGGCAGTTTTTGGCAGCAATGAGGCATTTGATGACCATGGTTAAGGTTGCTTTCCTTCTAGTCATTGAACTTGGGGTATTCCCTTTGATGTGTGGGTGGTGGCTAGATGGTTGCACTATAAGGATGTTTGGAAAGACAATGGCTCACAGAGTTTAGTTCTTCTCTGCTTCTGCTTTGGCAAGCTCATTGGTTCATTGGGTTGTGGGGATTGTGTACATGCTACAAATTAGCATATTTGTCAGCCTTCTTAGAGGGGTTTTGCGTAATGGAGTTTTGTACTTTCTTCGAGATCCTGCTGATCCTAACTACAATCCATTCTGTGATCTAATTGATGACCCTGTGCACAAGCATGCTCGCAGGGTTCTATTATCTGTTGTAGTTTATGGAAGTTTAATTGTGATGCTTGTATTTTTACCTGTTAAACTTGCTATGCAGGTGGCTCATTCCATTTTCCCACTTGACATATCGGTATCTGATCCATTCACCGAAATTCCAGCCGACATGCTTCTTTTTCAGATTTGCATTCCATTTGCCATTGAGCATTTTAAACTGAGGACAACTATTAAATCCCTTCTGCGCTACTGGTTTACAGCAGTTGGATGGGCACTTGGTTTAACTGAATTTGTACTTCCTAGACCTGATGACAATGGTGCTCAAGAAAATGGAAATGGGGAACCAGCTAGGCAGGATAGGCTACAGGTTGTACAAGCAGGGGTACCTGATCAAGGTATGGTGGCATTTGCAGGAAACGAAATGCATAGGGGCATACTTCCATCGGGAGACTTGAATGCTGGAGATGACTTTGATAATGATGAACAATCTGATTCTGATTATGGTTTTGTTCTTCGCATTGTACTGTTGCTCGTGGTTGCTTGGATGACTCACATTCTATGCAAAATCATCATCAGAACCAAGCAAAAACTTTTATTGGCAACGAGATGTTTGATGGGAAGATGGTGAATGGGGTTGATGGGCTTAAGTTGTATGAAGATTTATGTGATGGCGCTGAAGTATCAAAACTTGTTTCACTGGTAAATGATATGAGGTCTGCTGGAAAAAGAGGACAATTTCACGGAAGTCAGACATATGTGGTTTCAAAAAGGCCCATGGAAGGTCATGGAAGGGAGATGATTCAGTTGGGTGTCTGTCAATGATGAAGGTCGAGATGTGTGGAAGATGATAGTGCACTTCTATGATTCCTACAATGCAAATTTGGAAAAGGACAAGAGAATGGACCAGAATTTTACTATGATCCTAAATTTACTAGCTAACAATAGCAGAGACAGGGAAGACTCCCTCCCTCACCACGGTTCTGCCACGAAAAGATGGTATCGGTTCGCTTTGCATGGTGAACAGTGAGTAGTTCACGTACTGTACGTCTAGCTTCCATTTTTGTTATTTTTTTTACTTCGGTTTTGCTTTTGCCTTTTTGGTGCATTAATATTGTAATTATTATTATTATTTTGGTATTGCAAGCAAGGTTTTCAGGAAGTCATCATGTGAGGATTCAGTTCTCCTCGATTGCATGAGATCACGTGAGATTTTAATCTCCTTAGATCTTTTTAAAATTAGCACATTTGTTTTTAAAAAAATAATGATTATATATTGACTTAATTAAATACTTTCCATTATTTATGAAATTATCGTGTGAGAATTCGGTTCTCCTCGATTGCATGAGATCACGTGAGATTTTAATCTCCTTAGATCTTTTAAAAAAATTGGCACATCTGTTTTAAAAATAATAATTAGATATTGACTTTAATTAAGCATTTTCCGTCATTTATGAAATTAGCATGTGCGGATTTTATTCTCTTCGATTGCATGGGAATATGTGAGATTTTAATTTTCTTAGTTCCCTAAAATTAACACACCTCTATCTAATAATAATAATAATATAACGATAATAAAAAAAACAAACAATCATAATTAAATATTCATTATAATTAAATATTTCCCATTATTTGCAATATTATTGTGTGAGAATATAGTTCTCCTCAAATACCTGGGATTGTGTGAGATTTTAATCTCTTCAGATCTCGAAATTTAGCACATAGTTGTTTAGAAGATAAATAATAATAATGATGATAAATAGATAAACTAATAATAATAATGCAAAAATGAATATTTTAATTGAATTATTTAAAAAATAAATAAAGACAGGGTTTTATAAAATTTATTTAATTAAAATGCCACGTTCAATAATTCTAAAAATGGCTTTCCTTTATAATTTTGTTCTAATTTCACAATAAATCTTTTTTTAAAAAAATCTAAAGATAGATTAAAAAAACAAAATCCAAAAAATACATAAATAAAAAAAACCAGAAAAATGATTTGATTTTCGTCCTAATTTCAAAGGTGAATTCCAATTTTGAAAATCCAAAAAAAACAAATAAATCTAAAAGTTCAAAAAATTTTTTTTTATAACGTCATTTCAATTCCAAACAATATAAACTCCCAAAATTCCTAAAAATCTTATCCCATAATAATTTCATTTAAATTTCAAAATTAAAATTAAAATTCCAAAAATAAACAAAAGAATTAAAAGAGGAAAAATGAAGAGATCAAGATAGCTAGATTACTTAAGTTGCTGTATATTAAAACACACAAATACAAATTTCAATCCTGTTTTGTTTACAAAAATCTATTTAATTTGAACTCTCCTGTTCTCATCACAAAAATTAAAAACCACCAACCCACAAAACATGCCTTTTGGTCGAATTACGTGGATTTTGATCCCTCTCACAAGGTACGTAAGCCCTAGGCTTTTATCCTAGGTCAAGTCCGTCCTTTGTGAATATCCATCAGTTTGCATGCATTTTCGCTCTTTTGTCTTCTATGTCTAACGTGCATCCATGTCAATAAAAGGGTAATTGAGATTAATTAAATGCCATATTTTATTTCAACTAACTAGTTTAAGGTAACCGTCCTTATGGGCGGGTGTTGTGGGGTGCCTAACACCTTCCCCACACTCAAATAGACTCCCGAACCCATCTCTGATTTCGCAGGCCATTTCGCCTTTCTTTTTTTGTTTTGTTTTAAATTGGTTTTCCAAAGCTTTCCATTAAAAATTTTGGTGGCGACTCCTTATAAAATTGATTTTCAAAATTTCGTTTTTGGGAATCAGTTTTAAACCTGTTTTAATTCCATCCCGCCGAAAGGTCGGTTACGACAGTTGGACATTAGCTGACGTACTAGGGATTAGTCCATCCATTTGTACCTATAGGATATTACTTAATGAGGAGTCTAAGCCTATTAGACAACCTCAAAGGAGATTAAACCCACTTATTCTAGATGTTGTGAAAAAGGAGATCACTAAACTCCTAAGTGCTGGAATTATTCCTCCTATATTAGATAGTGAATAGGTTAGTCTAGTCTAAGTAGTTCCTAAGAAGAGTGGTATCATTATTGTTAAGAATGAAAAAAAATGATTTGATTTCAACTAGGGTACAAAATGCATGGAGGTTGTGCATTAATTATAGGAAACTGAATGCATCTACTAGAGAAGACCATTTCCCTCTCTCCTTTATTGACTAAATGTTGGAGAGATTAGTAGGGAAGTCTCATTACTATTTTCTTAATGGCTTTTCAGGATACTTTCTGATTCCTATAGCTCTAAAAGATCAAGAGAAGACTACTTTCATTTGCCCCTTTGGTACATTTACATACAAGAGAATGCATTTTGGTTTATGTAATGCTCCTAATCATGTTGCAGTTAATATCATGCTACAAGAGAAGGTTATTAAGATGGATGCTACTTGTATAAGAGTTCAATGTTAAGGTTAATGATAGAGCTAGAGCATAGAAACTTGTAGTTGATCATCAAAGTAGAATTCCCGATCAATCAAAGGGAGTAGATAATTTTGATGTTATTTGTGATAATTTTCCAAATGCTACTCTTTTTGCTTTAGTTGTTAAAGAGTCATGGTTTGCACACATAGTTAATTACTTGGTCACAAATTTAATTTCACATTCGATGTCTCCCTTTTAGGTGCAAAAGCTTAAGAGAAAAGCTCTACACTATGTATAAGACCCCCTCACTTATGGAGGATGTGCAATGACCAAGTGATTAGAAAATAACTTATAGAAGAGGAATTCCAATCCATATTCTTGGCATATCATTCCATGGTTTGTGCTAGTCACTTAGTGCTAGGAACACCTCTAAGAAAGTATTAAATGTTAGTTTTTATTCACCGTCCTTGTTCAAAGATGCATATAATTTTTGTAAAGCTTGTGATAAGTGTCAAAGGTTTAGGGGGTTAAGTAAGAGATATGATATGCCACAACAACCTATGTTATTTTGTGAGGTTTTCAATATTCAGAGAAAAAACTTTATGGAACCTTTTCCACCATATTTTAGTTTCTTATATATTCTACTTGTTGTAGATTATTTGTCTAGAAGGGTAAAAGCTAGTCTCACACACAAGGATGATGCCACTATAGTTTCAAAGTTTCTTAAGTCTCATATCTTTTATAGATTTAGAATACCAAGGGCTATAGTGCGTGATAGAGACACCCAATTTTGCAATAAGATTTTAAATAACCTATTTGCTAAATTGGGCATTACCCACAAAGTTTCCATTGCTTATCGCCTATAAATCAATGGATAAAATGAGGTATCAAATCAAGAAATCAAGCATATCTTGGAGAAAATTGTCAAACCTTCCAAGAAAGATTGGAGCCTAAGACAAAAGAAAGTATTATGGGCCTACAGGATTGCCTTTAAGATCCCAATAGGAATGTTGCCTTATCACATCATTTATGGCAAATCTTGACACATTCCTATGGAGCTTGAGCACAAAGCATATTGGGCTATAAAAGCTTGTAACATGGATATGGAATCCTTAGGCTTGAAAAGGAAGTTGCAACTACAAGAACTACAAGAGATTAGACTAGATACATATGAGAGTTCACTTATTTACAAAGAAAAGACAAGAATGTTGCATGATCAAGACCTTTTTAGGAAGAATTTCCAAGTTGGTCATAAGGTGCTACTATTTAGAGCCTAATTCAAATTCAAGCATAGTAAGTTCAACACTAGATGGGACGACCTATATAAAGTTAGCAAAGTTCACAAGTATGGGATGGTAGAGCTCATTGATGAAGTAATCAAATAAACTTTCAAGGTTAATGGACATCTTTGGAAGCTCTATCATAAGAGCTTTAAATCTCTATAAAGCTCAGGTTTTCTCTTTCCTTCCCTTATCTTTTTATCATATTTTAAGCTTTAATGCTTAAGATAAGTGTGGGGGATGGACAACCCTAGTAGTTTTAGTTTAGTTAGCTTAATTAATAAAACTCCTCGTTTCCCCTTTGTTGTCATGCTCCTTGCTCACTACATCTATTGCACTTTGTTACATTAAGGGCAGTACAAGTAAATAAGCATAGGGGGAAAGGATTTCATTTTGAATATTATGTTTCATGTGCTTTAATGTGATTCATCGATCAAGTAGGCCGCATTAAAATTTTTGCATTTCTATGCATTGAAAGTGTTATTTTCTTATTTCACATTAAAATTTTTTTAGAGCTATACACGTTCTAAATTGATTGTGACGACATGATTGATTGTTGATCTTAGAGTTGGTACTTGAAATAGATGAGTTTTTGCATTGTGATTAGTCTAGTGTTTAGTTGTTTGATATGGGTGAACTTGTGAGAGGTTACCTTTGTTGGAAGGATTTTTTAGCCTGTTTCTTTTTTCTAATGGAGTGTTTACCACCTACTTAAGTCAATCACTAGAACTTGTTTGAATTCTTTTTCAAAATCACACTTGCATTTAGATGATTACAGATGAAAGCGACATGCATTTCTCATAACCACTCTTCTAAATACTCATCCTCAATGAATTAATCCATTGCCAACCCCCTTTGAGTCATTCATTCTCGTAAATCTTTCACTTTAGCAAGCCAAGCATGTGTATTTCATCAAGTTTTTCATAGCAATTTTGGTCAAATTTACATTATCAACATTTTTGTTCACAAGACAATAGAGTGCCAAGTTTACAATTCAATATAAACATAAATATATATTTCAAAAAAAAGGAAAAGAAAGAAAACAAGAAAAACGGAAAATATATTGAGAAAAATGAGAAAGAAAAAAGGAATACTTCCATTGGATTCTTATGATTAGCAAGTAAAATTGGAATATGTCCTTAGTGATTTGAAGTGGTGCTACACTTAGCTTTCTCTTACTCATTATGCATGCTTAGAGCTTGTTCACCATTTCATTCCATGTGGCCATTCATCCATCATTTCAACCCTTTTAAGCCCCTTTAACTCATGAGCCTAATTGCTACTTAGTGGTGGAGGAAGTAGAATTTTTACAAGTTTATGGTAATTCATACATTAGGTGGATTTGAGTGAAATGACCTATATTTGTGATATGAGAGAAAACACTTTGATCCTTGAGTGCTCTCCTAATGTTCATTTTTGTTGAATCAATTGTTTACATTGGCTAATCCTTTACATTAGTTCATTTTATGACTATGCTAGCTCATGGATAAAATTGATTAAGCTATTGCATTCTTGCCCCAAACATGTTTAGTTACTCATTTATATTAATGTTAATCATGGATTGCTTGCACCTGATTTTTTTTTTGGCCCAAGAATGCAAAGTTTAAGTGTGGGGAAATTTGATATGTCCCTATTTTATATATTATTTTATATCTTATTTTGAGATTCTTATCATATTTTATTGGACTTAAGTACATTGGTTGTGATAGATTTGTGTCAAGTGATGTGAACACCCCACCTAAACTAACAATAATAATAATTATAATAAAAAAAATTAATAATAATAATTATAGTAATGATAATAAATAAAATTAAAAATTTTAAAAATTAATTAATTAAAAACAAAATTGCAAAAAGCAAAAGATAGAAGTAACATGGGAAAAACCAAATATAAAACCAAAAATATTAAAAGGAAAATTTCAAAATATATATTTGAAGTAAAGACATGATAATCATCTTGCAAAAAAAAAATAAAATGAATAGGGTTAACAAATTTGTGAATTAATCCAAACACAAAGAGGAGAGAAAGGCCACCTAATTAAAATAAAAATGCAAACTTGCTCACTTGCTCTCACACACTCTCACTTGCTCACTTGCTCTCACACACTCTCACTTACTCACACTCATACACTCCCACTCCAACATGCACACACTCATGGACACACACACTATTAAGAAACAAAAGGACACAAGGAAGGCTGAAAAAGCAAAAAGGAGCAGGAGACACGGGTAGAAAAGGAGGGTTTGTTGCTGAAAAGTGGGAGGGAGCAGAAGCAACGGTGGTGGCTGAAAAGGGAGGTAGTGAGCATCAGAAAAAGTGAGGAAGAGAGCAGAAAAAGAGAAGAAGGCTGGAGGCTTAAAAGGAAGGCACTACTAAACCAAGGGGGAAAAGGAGAGGAGAAAAAGGATAAGAAAAGAGAAGAGCAAACCGAGGAGAGGGAATACCTCCCCTATTTCAGACGCTGTGAATAGAGACGAACAGAGAGAAAGTAAGCTGAAGGTGTCTACCAGGTTTCCTTAGTTTGCTATTCCCATTTCTGGTTTTTCTGTCTTTAGTTTTGTTGTCTAATCTGTCATGAATGCATGTAGAAGATTGGCTGTTATCTATCCTTGTCTGCTGTTAGGTTGCTTTTGACAGAAGATGAGCAAGAGCGCATCAACGTATATATATATGTATATGTCCACGTCTATTTTTGCATCTGTGTGTTTCGGTGTGTGAGAACAAGAAAAAGAAAGCAAGGAGGAGGGCAACAACGTATATATATATATATATATATGTATATGTCCACGTATATTTCTGCACCTGTGTGTTTCGATGTGTATGAGAACAAGAGAGAAGAGAGAAAGCAAGGAGGAGTGCATCAACGATATATATATATATATATATGTATATGTCCATTTGCATCTGTGTATGTTTCGGTGAGTATAAGAAACAAGAAAGAAGAGAGAAAGCAAGGGGGAGTGCATCAATGTTTATATATATATGTATCTTGGTATGTATATGGGCAAGAAAAAAAGAAGAACAAGAAAGAATGCATTGGTGCGCATCAGTGTGTATATATACATATATATGCTCATATGTATGTGTGCTTAGGTATATATATATATATAAGGTGCAAAAGAAAGAATGAATTGAGAAGAGGTTTTTTTTGGGGATATCTACTGGTATATGTATATATATATATATATATATATATGTATGTATGTATGTACATGAATATATGGGTGCATGCATAGTTAAACATACATAAGGTAAGGAAAAATGAACCAGTAGGAAGTTGTTTTTTTCTCATTTTTGTCATATTTGTTATGGTTGTGTTGTTTTGTTTTATTATTATTATTATCATCATCATTATTATTTCATTTGTTTTTATGTGAATATATGACTAATCTTGGTCCTATGGGTAAAGTTTTATGAAATTTATCGTGTGAGAATTTTGTTCTCTTCGATTGTATGGGATTATATGAGGTTTTAACCTCCTTAGATCCCTAAATTGGTACACATTGGTTTTAAAAATAATAATAACTAAATATTTACTTTAATTAAATAATTTCTATTATTTATGAAATTTATCGTGTGAGAATTTTGTTCTCCTCGAATGCATGGGATTACGTGAGATTTTAGTCTCCTTAGATCCTTAAAATTAGTACACATTCGTTTTAAAAATAATAATAATTAAATATTGACTTTAAGTAAATATTTTTTATTATTTACAAAATTATCGTGTGAGAATATTTATTCTCCTTGATTGCATTGGATCACGTGAGATTTTAGTCTCCTTAGATCTCTAAAATTAATACATATTTGTTTTAAAAATTATAATAACTAAATATTGACTTTAATTAAATATTTTTCATTATTTAATTATCGTGTAGGAATATTGTTCTCCTTGATTGCATTGGATCATGTGAGATTTTAATCTCCTTAGATCCCAAAATTAATAAATTTGTGTTTTTTTTAAATAATAATATAGAATCATACAAAAATAAATACTTTAATATCCTCCATTATTTGCGAAATCATTGTGTAAGAATATAGTTCTCTTCGAATGCTTGGGGTCGTGTGAGATTTTAATCTCCATAAACCCTGAAAATTAATACGTACTTGAAATAATAATAACAATAATGATGATAACGGAAAAATAAATGTCTTAATAAATTTTTTTATTTACAAAAGAATTAGTTCTTTCTTCATAATTACTTCATTTAAATCACAAAATAAAGATTAAAATTCCAAAAAAGGGGAGAGAGAATGAAGAGATCAGGAGAGTGGGAGTAATCAGGTTGTTGTAAATTAAAACACATAGAACAAATTTCAATCCTGTTTTGTTTACGAAAATCTATTTAATCTAAACCTTCCTGTACTCATCACAAAAATTCACAAATCATCAACTAATAAACATGCCCTTTAGTCGAACTACGTGGACTTTGATCCTAATCACAGGGTACGTAGGCCCTAGGTTTTCATCCTAGGTCAAGTCTGCCCTTTGTAAATATCTGTCTGTTTGCTTTCATTCTTGCTGTTTTGTTTCTTTTGTTTAACGGGCATGTATGTCGATAAAAGGGTAATCGTGATAAATTTAAAAGCCATATTCTATTTTAGCTGACTGGTTTAAGGTAACCGTCCTTATGGACAGGCGTTGTGGGATGCCTAACACCATCCCCACACTCAAATAGACTCCCGAACCCATCTCTGACTTCGCAGACCATATTGCCTTTTCTTTTTGTTTTAAATTGGTTTCCCAAAATTTTCCGTTAAAAATTTTGGTGGCGACTCCAAATAAATTGGTTTTCAATATTCGTTTTTAGGAACTAATTTAAAACCTTTATTTTATTCCGCCGAAAGGTCGGTTACGACAATTTGGCGACTCCGTTGGGGATATTTTGTGAGTCAAGCCTATTTAATTAGTCAATTGAAATAATATGGTTTTCTATTATCTTGATTACCCTTGTTGTGTTTTGTTTGCATGATATGCCTGTATGTTCTTATGTATTTGCTATTTATTTTTCCTATTTGTATAGGTGTATATCTTCCTTTTCAATTATATAACATGCTTAAAGTTCCTTATTTGCCATGTAATTTCGTTAGTTTATTTGTAATACATATGTCAGGATAGATAATATGCGGAATAAAACCTTAGGATAGACGACCCCTGTTTATGTTGTAAGCTCTTGTCTTCTCTTGCAATTTAGCTGTTTGATAAGTGAAGGTTGGGTAAACTATCGGTTTAGAGTTTTATATGCTCCCTTCACATCTTAAGCACGTTGACATTCTACCTCACACACTTTTGGGCTCTATACCCGGGTCCTCACTTGCCCTAAGTTAGTATAGGTTTATATTGGTTTTCCTATGAAGCTTCTCGCTTCTAGAGATTACTGTGAAGACCTCGCTCAGGTTGTACCTCGCTATGTGGATTTGATTGGAGTAGGATTTTGTCCTCTTTTAGTCTTATTCATGGCGTGAGATCCTCACTCTTTTGAGTGGGGGCAATCTGAAGACCAGTAATGCTCTAAGATGCTAGATCTACCCTCAAAACTACGCACCTTAATGGACCAAACTTAATAGATAACCTTCTTAGGGCCTACCGTCTTTAGGGTACCGTTCCCACATATAAGGTTGACCCGAGTTAGGACACTGATAGAGAATATTACATTCTCATTTTGTATGTTGACACATCATTCATGGCATGATTACAATTTTTTTTTAAAAAAAATCCTTTTATAGGGTATTGAATTATCACAACATTTCCATACAATGTGTTATTAGCTAAATGAAATGAGCTAAAATTGAAAGTTCCGTCAGTGTGGGAAGGTTGGCCTAATGGTGCATTGATGGAGTTGGGAGCTTCTTGAAAATCAATAATTCTTGTGAAAATAATATATCAACAGATTATCTGGGTCACTTATTTAAGCCTCGTCCATGTGAGGATCTATTTCTCCTTGGGTTGAGATTTATATCTGTTATTCCCAATGGATCAATAAGGCTCTTGGCGATTAATAGTGACTAAAGTGATAAGTAATCTATTGATTGAATATGTTATGTGCTCATTTTATTTTGTTTCTAACCAGTGGACTTGTTACAGTGAATTGTCATTTTCATTGGCATAAAGATATGAAGGACTCATCAAACACCACACAACCACAAGATACAAGCCCAACAAGAATGGCCTTAACTAGGAGGAGAGTTCAAGTGAAGGTAGAAGCTGAATCAGTGGAGAGCTTAATCATTATGAGTGGGAAACTTAGTGGGGAGTAGCTCCACCATTTTCAAAAGGATTATGGAGACATCTTGGATTTGCTATCAATCCCTATCTAGCCCGATGCACTTGTAGCCTTAGCCCAACATTGGGAAGATTCATTGAGATGCTTCACGTTTCCAACTTTCCAGCTTGCACCCACTTTGGAAGAATACGGGGGATTGATGAAGATGCCTATTACCAAAGACACCCCCGTCTACTTGTACCCTGGGCATCTCCTGTGGATGGTGGAAAATCACCGTGTGAATCCAGTACCAGCGCTTCTAGCGGAAACGTTTTTGACATTAGGTTTTTGCCATAGAGAAAAGAAAGGAAAGTTGAAGTGTTGTTTGCCACTGCTGAATATATGGTGGGTTAATCATGTTTATGGTAGGGAATATCAACTTGGTATGAGATTTGACACCATCCATCACCCGATCCGAGATTATCCACATCGCGAAGGATCAATTCCACTACAAGCAAAAATGAGCTGCAATCAATGGATCAAGAAAATAAAAGGACTTGAAGATACCACCATTTGGTGAAAGCTCTCTTGGTGGGAAAGTGAGGATATTATTTACTGTTGTGGAAATTTCCCTAACATTCCTCTTATGGGTGCCCGAGGATGCGTTAATTATAATCCCGCGGTCGTGCATTGCCAATTTGCATACGAGCAGGACATCCCATTTGAAGAATCTGTGTGAAGAGTCAGCTTCTACTATAGTGATTCTCTAAATGTGGAAATGATCCATCGGATAAGGGATGCATGGAGCCATGTAATGTGTAAAGGGAGGTTTGAGTTAGGGAAGTGCGCCATAGCAACCACGAAAAGATATGAGGCTTAGCTTACGAAAAGGACCAGTGGGATTCATCCACCTTTGGGATCTCGTAATCCCTTATTAAGTAACAACCTATAGGAGGTTCATGAATGTTTGGCCAAGCAATTAAAAGGTAAAAAGGCTGAGCTACAAAGCCTGGAGGAAGTAAGCAAAAGACACTTGGAAAACTTATCAAAGTTACGAGAAGACGAGAGAGCAAAAAGGAGAAAAGAGTCAGAAATGAACATTGAGTTGAGAAGATTGAAAGAGGAAAATGACAAGTTGAAAAACACTGTAAGGAGAATTCAAAAACAGGCTGAAGAAAACAATAAGAAGGCCCTCTATTATCAAGCTCGATTGTTAAAAGCTGTTAAGGAAAAGGATGCCATGATAAGACAGGTGGAAGAACTTAAGTCTCTTAGTGATCTTCAACGAGAAATTGATGTACTTGTCAAATAGCTAGAAGAAAAGATGAGTGAGGTGACCAAGGTCAAGAGCGATAATGCGATAGCCATACAAAACTTGATCGAACAGCTCAACCATCAAGCAAAAAGGCTCGATTATGGGAGGCTCACCATGAGGAGCAAGTGATTGAGAAAGAAATGTGGCTAGAGCGTTTCAAAAGAATGATTCTGTTTGCCAATGATGCCATTCCTGAATTCATTTACGCATATAAGAAAGTTGAAGGGCATATTATCCCTACGAAGACTCCTATGGCTGTAACTGAATTTCTCACTTTATGTCATAACCTTATAGAGGATTTGAAGATGTTAATGAAATTTTAAATGAGTAGAGGCAGAGACAATTTCAGTATTTTGTAAAGTGAACTCATAGACTGGGTTACTTTGATGTATAACGTAATCAAACATTCTATTTTTTAGTAAAATGCATGGTTTCTTCTTTTGGCTATCAAATATGTTTGTTACTGCATATATGGAATATCAGAAATCATGTGAGAAAGTAGGTTGTGTGGTGCAAAATAGACCTACGCATGTGGATATTAAATGTCCCTTGTGTTAGCTGTCAACTTTGATTCATTGAGTGTTACAATACGTACCCTCAAAGATTTAAAGGTCCGTGGTCCTTATACCCTTTATGCCAAGTCAACATATTGAAAAATCAGAAACCCAGGTAACTATTTTATTATTAAAGTCCATTTTTTACTTTCTAAAAAAAAAAGCAGGTAAAAAGCCAATATTGCCTGAGGGGGGAAGAATTTGTCTAACCAAGCTTAGTCACCAAGAAGAACGTATTTAACCAGAGCGCATGCTAGAGCTATGGCCACCGAAAATAGCCGATCAGAAACTGAGCAACGGTTAGAAGCTGAAGTGGGGGCCCTGAAGGATCAAATGGGGACAATGCAGTCTCAAATGTTAGAAATGATGAAGCTATTACAAAATATGAGTTCGAGTGTGGCTGCAAATAATGTTCCACCAAACCCCACTAATGTAGACCATGGCGCCCTTAATACGAGTGTTGAAATACCGGAAGTAACTTTGGGTAGTCCTTCTACCACCGGGGTTCTCGAACCGACACAAAGACCTACGACAGTAAGTCGACCACTAAATCCCTTGGTTTCAAGGGCAGAAGGACAGGGGTATCAAGAATGGAACCAAGGGGGTGTTTCCCCTTATGACCTTCCAGGAGGGGAGCCGGCTATCGGGATCATTAGTCCCGTTTAGCCCGTTGCCAATACTGGCCTTAAGATGAAAGAGGGCAACGAGAAGAAGGATTGGGAAGAAGATATAGCAGAGGTTAAGGACAGACTGCGAGCTCTGCAGAGGCCGACTAACTAAAAGTCTGTCAAATTGGAGGAATTATGTTTAGCCTCGGAGGTACCCATCCCTAAAAAGTTCAAAGTGCCTGAGTTCACCAAGTATGATGGTAGTGGAGATCCGCACTATCATCTAAAGTCATATTGCACCAAAATGTCAGTATGGTCTAGGGATGAAAGGTTTCTTATAAACTTCTTCCATGAGAGCCTGACCGGTGCAGCATTGCATTGGTTCATGAAACTAGATCACTCTAAACTAAAGAGATGGAGAGATCTTACTGATATGTTCATGAGGTAATACAGGTTCAACCTCGATACAGCACCCACACGAGAGCACTTAAAAGGGTTGAAGAAGAAAAGAATAGAGACCTTTAAGGAATATGCTCAAAGGTGGAGAGCTACGGCAGCTGAGGTTCAGCCACCACTTCTAGACTCAGAATTATGTTCTTATTTCATTCGTACCCTGGGGGACCCGTATCGTAAGATAATGCTCGGGACCCATGTGGATGAATTTTCTGATCTTATCCAGGTTGGAGAGAGGATAGATACTGACATACGCGAGGGTTTGTTTGAAAGCACTTCCATAGAAACCAGGAGGCCTGTAAGCAATCGAAAGAAGGAAGGGGATGTTAGTCACATCCATGCTGCATACCAACACCCTCGCCTCACGTATAATCATTATCCTCAAATGCCATTTCACGGTCCAAACCTAACCATGTCTTACCAGCCCCGAGGTCTAGTTGTGAGTACTCATATGAGTTACTCAACGCCACCATAACCCCATCTTGGATTGCAACAAATGACAGTCCAAAATAAAGGGTTTAGGCTTATGCAACAGCCTTGCGATGATAGACTGTTACCTAACTTCAATGTCAATCGATCGGAGCTCTTCCATGATTTGATGGCTAAAAAGCTTATGGGCGCTAAGCCGGTTAAACCACTTCAATCACCATTCCTAGGGTGGTATGACTCTGGCACTACTTGTGAGTACCATATGGGAGCTACGGGACACAGCACTGACAAATGTGATGCCTTCAGGAAACACGTCTTGGCATTATTAGACAATAACCATATTGGCATAAAAACAGGTAACGACCCTGACATCGTCACTAATCCCTTGCCAAATCACAATAAAGGGAAGCAAGTGTCCATGATAGATGGGGAAGAGCCCAGCTTGAAAAACTTGACAGATGTGTCATCCACCATGAAGCAGTTATATAAAAGCTTGAAGGACGCTGACTATATCTCCATTCGGGATAAAGAGCAAAACGTGCTCAGAGGGTCACAGAACAGCTACTGTGAGTTTCATGATGGAGAAGTGGGTCACGACATTGAAGAATGTGAGCAACTTAAGGAATGAGCGCAAAGAATGATGTCGCTTGGAATCCTGACCATTGAAGGAACTCGAGGACCCATTGAAGGGTATGTGTGCGTCACAGAGAAAAATGGTGCTGGAACTAAGGGATCACCTGACCCTACAAAGCCTAGGAACTCCTTTGTAGTGGTTAATAAACCAATTTACGAAGTTCACAAGGCTGCCCCAGCCCAAAGCAACTATGACCAACGAGGTACAACAAAAAGATCCTTGCTCGTCATACACACACTGGCGCCTGTAAAAAATCCAACCATTATTATCCATGTGCCATCTCCATTTCTATATCGGAGTAATCACGCTGTGCCATGGAATTACGGGCTGAAAATAGAATGCTCTCATGATAATGAGGCATTAGGAGGAAGGCCTGTTATAGAAAAAGGGTAGTTAGAAATGATAGGGGGAATTACTCGCAGTGGTAGAGTATATTTTAAGGACAGTGAATGAATCTCAAACCTGAACCTGGAAATAGGAGAAAGCTCAAACCTTAAAGAAACCCCTAGAAAAGGAGAACAAGAGGAGACCAATGAGTTCTTAAAAATTATGAAGCAGAGCGAATATGATGTGGTCGATCAATTGCAGAAAACACCGGCCTGAATTTCCATTTTGACCCTAATAATGAATTCAAAAGCTCATCAAAAGGTGTTACAAAGTGTGTTGGATGAAGCCTACGTACGACCTGATATTACTCCGGAGAAGGTGGTAAACATGATACATGCGGTAAAGAATGCCACCTTCATTGCATTTTCTGAGGACGAGGTATACCCCGCACCGGCTGGAAAGCCCAAAGCCCTCCATATTACTTTGAAATGCTATGGGTACGTAATCGCTAAGGTACTCATTGATGGAGGATCCGCACTGAATGTCTTACCCTTATCCACTTTAGGGCAATTACCAGTTGAGAAGTCATGCATCGAATACAATGACATGGTAGTGAGAGCCTTCAATGGGACAAGGAGGGAAGTAATTGGAAAGGTTGAACTCCCATTGGAAATTGGTCCGAATATATTTACCATTGAGTTCCAAGTCATGGACATTGATACAGCATATACGATGCTTTTGGGAAGACCTTGGATTCATACGGTTAGTGCAGTCCCATCAACTGTGCACCAAAGAATCAAGTATATTAGTGAAGGAAGGCTTATCACCATAAAAGGTGAAGAAGAGATGATCATCAGTAAGCCTAGCATGGTACCTTACATTGAAAATGCCGAGTAGGTTGTGGACAGCTCATACTAGAGTTTAGAAGTGCTAGAAGCTGGGAACTCCACCAAAGGTGTCGACCAGAACCTAGAAGGAGTAGGGGAATCTACCAAGGATGTCAATCAAGTTGTGGCCAAGATCATGATGAATAATGGATATAAAAAACAAAAAGGACTGGGTGCGAACCTACAAGGTATAGGGGAACCGGTTGAGTTGCTTGAAAATCCAGGGCGACAAGGGTTAGGGTACGAGTTGTCTATGGAAACTCGGAGGGAACGATGGAAGGAAGGTAAACCAAGAGGGAGAACAGAAATACCCCATAACCAAGAAACGTTTCCTATTTCTGCTGAGATAATACACCCAGGCGACCTAGCCATAATGGCGAGTGAAGAAGAAGAAAAGCGCACAGAGGCCCCATGGATCCAGTTGGACAAGCTAGGAAAAGCACTTGATAATTGGGAATTTGAAATGTTACCAGATGTTATGTCATTAGAGTAATATTTTGAATATCATCTTAAAAAGTTTTGTAATAGCTAACAATTTGAACTTTATTTTGAATATCAAATGAATGCAGCAATTTCAATCTTCTTCCAAAATCTTGTTTAAATCCTGACTCTTCATATTTATTCCTGCCTTTTCTACCTACTTTCCAGGGAATTTGAATCTTCGAAGCTCTTGTCTGAAGCAGAGGCGCTTGGGCTCTGTTTGAAAGAGCCTCATGTTGTCATGGATATGAATGATTTAGAAATTGATGATAATGATGACACATCTCAAACCATTGTTAAAATAATAGAATCTATAGAAAAGGGTATTACTCCGCATGAAGAAGCTACCAAAGTGATTAATATGGGGACTGAGGATAATAAGAAGGAATTAAAAATAGTTGATAACCCAGAAAGGGAGGAAATGATTAATTTGTTTAAGGAATATATGGATGTGTTTGCCTGGTCCTACTAAGATATGCCAGGAATAGACCCTGAAATTGCTGCCCACAAGATATCCTTGTACCCTAATGTAGGACCTAAGAAGCAGAAGTTGAAGAGGATAAGCCCAGAGATGTCCCTCAAAATCAAGGAGGAAGTGATGAAGCAATGGGATGCTGGTTTCCTAGAAGTCTCTAAACACCCCCAATGGGTCTCGAACATAGTCCCTGTACCAAAGAAAGATGGGCGAGTGAGGATGTGCGTCAATTATCGGGACTTAAACCGGGCCAGCCCAAAAGATGACTTTCTTTTACCCCACATTGATGTCTTAGTCGACAATACAACAAGAAATTTTAGGTATTCCTTTATGGATGGGTACTCTGGTTATAATCAAATTCTGATGCACCTCGATGACAAAGAAAAAACCACATTCATCACCCAATGGGGAACCTTCTGTTACAAGGTAATGCCCTTCGGGCTTAAAAATGCTAGGGCTGCTTACCAACGGGTGATGGTAGTCTTGTTTCATGACTTGATGCATAAAGAAATAGAGGTATATGTGGATGACATGGTTGCTAAATCGGCTGAAGGGGAAAGTCATGTGGCTGTGTTACGAAAGCTCTTTGAAAGACTACGGAAGTACAAACTCCGGTTGAATCCTAGTAAATGCATATTCAGGGCTACATCAGGGAAGCTTTTAGGATTCATCGTCAGTAAGAAGGGAATAGAAGTAGACCCTGATAAAATTAAGGCAATTCATGATATGCCACCACCTAGCACAGAAACAGAAGTTTGAGGGTTCTTGGGGCATTTGAATTACATAGCTAGGTTCATTGTGAATTTAACTGACACTTGTGAACCGATATTTAAATTATTACGCAAGAACCAACCAGGAGAATGGAATGAGACTTGCCAGTGAGTGTTTGATAGGATAAAGGAGTACCTCTCGAATCCCCCTGTCCTGGTGCCGCCTACACTAGGGCGGCCCCTTATCCTTTATTTGACTATCCGACCAGGGTCCATAGGTGCTGTGTTAGGATAGCATGATGAATCAGGAAGAAAAGAGCAAGCCATTTATTACCTGAGCAAAAAAATTAATGAATGCAAGTCGCGGTACCCATTAATTGAGAAGACTTGTTGCAGTCTTGTGTGGACCACAAAGAGACTGAGGCAATATATGCTTTACCATGTCACATGGCTGATTTCTAGGATGGATCCAATCAAATACATCTTCGAGAGTCCTCATGTATCAGGAAGAGTCTTAAAATGGCAAGTGATACTCTTAGAATATGACGTGAAGTACATGACCAGTAATTCAATCAAAGGCAGCGTTATAGCTGAGCATTTGGCGGCTAATCCCCTGGATGAATATCAACCGTTAGATTTTTGGTTCCCTAATGAGGATATTCTGACAATGGAGGAAGATGAACCTAAAAGGTTAAGTGGACAATGTATTTTGATGGTGCAGCCAATGTACATGGTAGTGGATTAGGAGTGGTGATAACATCACATGAAGGCAAACAGTATCCAGTGGCAGTCAAACTTAGTTTCGATTGCATAAATAATGTGGCGGAATATGAGGCTTATGTCAATGGCTTACAAGCTGCTTTAGAGTTAGGTGTCAAAGATTTTGATGTGTTTGGAGATTCAACCCTTATAATTTATCAGGTAAAGGGGGAATGGCAAACCAAAGATCCCAAACTGATCCCATACCAAAAGTACTTGACAGAACTATTATCGAGGTTTAAAGAGATAAATTTCACACATCTAACCCGTGATAAAAATTAGTTTGCCAATGCGTTGGCTACCCTGGCTGTAATGATCAAGTTAGACTATGGAGTCAACATGCTTCCCATCCAAATTGAGACTCGGGACACCCTAGCTTACTGCCTAAATGTGGAGGAAGAAAGTGATGGGCGACCCTGGTTCCATGATATAAAGAACTATGTCTAGAGTCAACAATACCCGACTGAGGCATCTGAGAATGATAAAAAAACCATTCGCCAATTGGCGATGAGTTTTTTCCTTAGTGGAGAAGTGTTGTATAAAAGGTCATGGGACAACACTCTGCTCCGATGTATGGATGCATCAGAAGCACGAAGGATAATGATAGAGATTCATGAGGGAACATGTGGGACCCATGCTAATGGCCATACCATGACTAGACAAATTCAAAGGTGTGGATACTTCTGGTTAACCATGGAGAAAGACTGCATTGACTATGTGAAGAAATGGCATAAATGCCAGACATATGCTAATAGGATCAATGCTCCAGCGCAACCTCTGCACAACTTAGTGGCACCTTGGCCATTCTTAATGTGGGGAATAGATGTGATTGGCCCCATCAATCCAGAAGCGTCTAATGGACACCGATTCATTCTGGTAGCCATTGATTACTTCACAAAATGGATAGAGGCATGTTCGTTCTCCAATATTACCCAAAGGGTCTTCCTCTGATTTTTGAAATCGAACATTATATGCAGATATTGTATACCAAAAAGGATTATCACTGATAATGTGCCCAATCTAAATGGAGTTGACATCAAGAAATTATATGAACAATTTAAGATTAAACATCACAACTCTGCACCCTATCAGCCACAGATGAATGGGGTCGTCAAGACAGCAAACAAAAATATCAAAAAGATCATTAGCAAGATGGCTATCACTTATAAAGACTGGCATGAGATGCTCCTGTATGCTCTTCATAGGTATCACACAACAGTACGAACATCCACAGGGGCAATGCCTTACTCTTTAGTATATGGTATGGAGGCAGTCACCCCGGTTGAGGTAGAGATCCCTTCTCTCCAAGTGTTGATCGAATCCAACCTAGAAGAAAGTGAGTGGATAAAGACACGGTATGAGCAACTGAATATAATCAAAGAAAAAACGACTAGTAGCTATGTGTCATGGGCAACTATACCAAAAAAAGATGGCAAGGGCCTTCAATCAAAAGATTCAGCCCAGGCAATTCAAGCTAGGGGAGTTGGTTTTGAAAAAGATCCTCCTGAATCAGGAAGATAATAGAGGCAAATGGGCACCTTCATATGAAGGTCCATATGTGGTGATACGAGCATTCTCTGGAGGTGCACTAGTTCTTGCTAATATGGATGGGAGGGAGCTCGGAAAACCAGTTAACTCTGATGCAGTAAAGAAATACTTTGCTTAAAATGGGAATGGCAGGAAAGAGGAAAGAAGAAAGAAGAAAGAAAGGAGATTTTACAATCAGGGTCCGTTAGGTCGAAAACCTAAAAAGGTGGTTTAAACAAAAGACGGGGCAATAAATGATGAACAAAGTGAGACTATACAAGGACCAAATCACCTATCTAGAAGGATCCTTAGAGATTGTCTTCATTAATCAGTTTCTAAATAAGTGTATCCGATGGCAACACCAGGCGCAAACAACCATTGCCACTTGGAGTCAAAAGTCAAAGTCATTCCAGTCGTTTTTTTTTTTTTTTTTGCTAATCTTTGCATTTATATTCAATTTATCACCCACTTTCCTTAGGACCATGTGATCTATCTTAAAGATAAAATCGCTTACTCACTTAAGATAACTGCTTCTTATTACTCTTTTCCTTTCTATATATTGTATTGCCTTTATAATTGCTTCATGCATTCAATACACAAAATAAACATTCAAGTGAATAATGCCATTCAAGATATTGTCTAATGATATGCATTTTAGAAACACCCATGATTCTTTAAATGCTTTCATGAAATTGTTGGGATGAAGCTTAATGTGTGAAACATGCACGCGTCTTGGCATTTCTGTGGCAGTTCTGATTTCGTTACCGGGTTATTTTGTAAAATGGGAGATAAAATCATTTTCAATGTCCTCTAGTTTACTGTAAGGAAAAGAATATAAGCCTGCCAAGAGTTAAGCCGAAGAGGTAAAGTTATGCAGATCATCAGTTGTTGAAATGACGGATTCAAGGTCACAACACAAAAGGAGCTTGGTTAGGCAATGCTTTCGCTTTGGGCAATATTGATGTCTTTCCAATTAACATGAACTATAACCTAACATGTCACCCCCCAATTTCCAAAGTAAAAGGTAGAGGTTCAACGTTCACGTAAAGTCTCTTATTTCTAACACCCAGGCAATAGGTATCATTTCGAAATATATCAAAACAAATAAAATTTTCATTACTCTTAAAAGACGTGTCTATCTCATGCATACATGGTTCTCTATGCTTATCATATATCTCACTCCTGCATCGTGTCCAGGCAATTTACGTTTTTGTCAAAGTCCTGCATCGTGTCCAGGCAATTTACATTTCTGCCAAAGCCCTGCATCGTGTCCAGGCAATTTACATTTCTGTCAAAGTCCTGCATTGTGTCCAGGCAATTTACATTTCTGCCAATGCCCTGCATCGTGTCCAGGCAATTTACATTTCTGTCAAAGTCCTGCATCGTGTCTAGGCAATTTACATTTCTGCCAAAGCCCTGCATCGTGTCCAAGCAATTTACATTTCTGTGAAAGTCCTGCATCGTGTCTAGGCAATTTAAATTTCTGCCAAAGCCCTGCATCGTGTCCAGGCAATTTACATTTCTGCCAAAGTCCTGCATCGTGTCTAGGCAATTTACATTTTAGCCAAAGTCCTGCATCGTGTCCAAGCAATTTACATTTCTATCAAAGTCCTACATCGTGTCCAGGCAATTTACATTTCTGCTAAAGTCCTGCATCATGTCCAGGCAATTTACATTTATGTCAAAAGCCATGCATCCTGTTCAGGCTATTCACCATCCTTTCTAAGCACGAATTTACTCCTGTCTTCCCTCAATGTGGAGGATAGTGTGTTCACATCTTTGCTTGTTCTTAAGATTAGGTCGTTTCTTCACTATATTTACTTCCCTAACTTAAGAAACAAGCAAAGAGTGGCAACTGTGAACACCCCACCTAAACTAACAATAATTATTATTATAATAAAAACAATTAATAATAATAATTATAGTAATGATAATAAATAAAATTAAAAATTTAAAAAATTAATTAATTAAAAAAAATTGCTAAAGGCAAAAGATAGAAGTAACATGGGAAAAACCAAATATAAAACCAAAAATATTAAAAGGAAAAATTCAAAATATATATTTGAAGTAAAGACATGATAATCATCTTGCAAAAAAATAAAGTAAAATAAAATGAATAGGGTTAACAAATTTGTGAATTAATCCAAACACAAAGAGGAGAGAAAGGCCACCTAATTAAAATAAAAATGCAAACTTGCTCACTTGCTCTCACACACTCTCACTTGCTCACTTGCTTTCACACACTCTCACTTGCTCACTTGCTCTCACACACTCTTACTTGCTCACACTCATACACTCCCACTCCCACATGCACACACTCACGGACACACACACTATTAAGAAACAAAAGGACACAAGGAAGGCTGAAAAAGCAAAAAGGAATAGGAGACACGGGTAGAAAAGGAGGGTTTATTGCTATAAAGTGGGAGGGAGCAGAAGCAACGGTGGTGGCTGAAAAGGGAGGCAGTGTGCATTAGAAAAAGTAAGGAAAAGAGCAGAAAAAGAGAAGAAGGCTGGAGGCTTAAAAGGAAGGCAATACTAAACCAAGGGGGAAAAGGAGAGGAGAAAAAGGAGAGGAGAAAAAGGAAGAGAAAAGAGGGAGGATGCACGGCTGAAAGGAAAGGGTGGCTGGAGGAGAGGGAGAGAAACTAAGCGGCAACAACAAATGAGCAAAACCGAGACTAACCACAAAGAGCAAACTAAGTAGAGAGTTGGGGGGGACTGAGAGGTTGGAGAAAGGAAACCGAGGGAAGAAAAACAAGAGCTACTGTGAGAAACTGAGCTGCAGAATGGAGGCCGAGAAATCGAGCAGCAGCAGAGAAAAACGTGGAAACACACCGTGAATTAGTGAGGGATTGAGCTGAAGCCGAGTAGAAGCAAAACTGAGCTGAGGCCGAGAAGCATCCGAACCAAACAGAGGCTGAAAGTAGCTAGAGAGAAGAGAAACCAAGGAGCACCAATAACAAAGCAAACCGAGGAGAGGGAATACCTCCCCTGTTTTAGACGCTGTGAACAGAGACGAACAAGGAGAAAGTGAGCTGAAGGTGTCTGCCAGGTTTCCTTAGTTTGCTGTTCCCATTTCTATTTTTTTTGTCTTTAGTTTTGTTGTCGGATCTGTCATGGATGCATGTAGAAGATTGGTTGTTATCTATCCTTGTCTACTGTTAGGTTGCTTTTGACAGAAGATGAGCAAGAGCACATCAACATATATATATATATATATATATATGTATATGTCCATGTCTATTTCGGTGTGTGAGAACAAGAAAAAGGAAGCAAGGAGGAGGGCAGCAACATATATATATATATATATATGTATATGTCCACGTATATTTCTGCATCTGTGTGTTTCGGTGTATGAGAACAAGAAAAATAAAGTAAGGAGGAGGGCAACAACGTATATATATATATATATGTATGTATATGTCCACGTATATTTCTGCACCTGTGTGTTTCGATGTGTATAAGAACAAGAGAGAAGAGAGAAAGCAAGGAGGAGTGCATCAACGATATATATATATATATATATATATGTCCATTTGCATCTGTGTATGTTTTGGTGAGTATAAGAAACAAGAAAGAAGAGAGAAAGCAAGGGGGAGTGCATCAACGTTTATATATATATATGTCTCGCTATGTATATGGGCAAGAAAAAAAGAAGAACAAGAAAGAATGCATTGGTGCGCATCAATGTGTATATATACATATATATGCTCATATGTATGTGTGCTTAGGTATATATATATATAAGGTGCAAAAGAAAGAATGAATTGAGTAGAGGTTTTTTTTGGGGATATCTATAGGTATATGTATATACATATATATATATATATATATATGTATGTACATGAATATATGGGTGCATGCATAGTTAAACATACATAAGGTAAGGAAAAATGAACCAGTAGGAAGTTGTTTTGTTCTCATTTTTGTCATATTTGTTATGGTTGTGTTGTTTTGTTTTATTATTCTCATCATTATTATTTCATTTGTTTTTATGTGAATATAAGACTAACCTTGGTCCCATGGGTAAAGTTTTATGAAATTTATCGTGTGAGAATTTTGTTCTCCTCGATTGTATGGGATTATGTGAAGTTTTAACCTCCTTAGATCCCTAAATTGGTACACATTGGTTTTTTTTTTTAAAAAAATAATAATAACTAAATATTGACTTTAATTAAATATTTTTCCTTATTTATGAAATTTATCGTGTGAGAATTTTGTTTTCCTCGATTGTATGGGATTATGTGAGGTTTTAACCTCCTTAGATCCCTAAATTGGTACACATTGGTTTGAAAAAATAATAATAACTAAATATTTACTTTAATTAAATAATTTTTATTATTTATGAAATTTATCGTGTGAGAATTTTGTTCTCCTCAATTGCATGGGATTACGTAAGATTTTAGTCTCCTTAGATCCTTAAAATTAGTACACATTCGTTTTAAAAATAATAATAATTAAATATTGACTTTAATTAAATATTTTTCATTATTTACAAAAGTATTGTGTGAGAATATTTGTTCTCCTTGATTGCATTGGATCACGTGAGATTTTAGTCTCCTTAGATCTCTAAAATTAATACATATTTGTTTTAAAAATAATAATAAAAAAATATTGACTTTAATTAAATATTTTTCATTATTTTTGAAATTATCTTGTGGGAATATTGTTCTCCTTGATTGCATTGGATCATGTGAGATTTTAATCTCCTTAGATCCCAAAATTAATACATTTGTGTTTTTTTTTAAAAAATAAAAATATAGAATCATACAAAAATAAATACTTTAATATCCTCCATTATTTGTGAAATCATCGTGTGAGAATATAGTTCTCTTCGAATGCTTGGGGTCGTGTGAGATTTTAATCTCCATAAATCTTGAAAATTAATACGTACTTGAAATAATAATAACAATAATGATGATAACACAAAAATAATTGTCTTAATAATTTTTTTTTTATTTACAAAAGAATTAGTTCTTTCTTCATAATCACTTCATTTAAATCACAAAATAAAGATTAAAATTCCAAAAAAGGGGAGAGAGAATGAAGAGATCAGGATAGTGGGAGTAATCAGGTTGTCGTAAATTAAAACACATAGACCAAATTTCAATCATGTTTTGTTTACGAAAATCTATTTAATCTAAACCCTCCTGTACTCATCACAAAATTCACAAATCATCAACTAATAAACATGCCCTTTAGTTGAACTACGTGGACTTTGATCCCGATCACAGGGTACGTAGGCCCTAAGTTTTCATCCTAGGTCAAGTCCGCCCTTTGTAAATATCTGTCTGTTTGTTTTCATTCTTGCTGTTTTGCCTCTTCTGTTTAACGGGCATGTATGTCGATAAAAGGGTAATCGTGATAAATTTAAAAGCCATATTCTATTTTAGCTGACTGGTTTAAGGTAACCGTCCTTATGGACGGGTGTTGTGGGGTGCTTAACAGCTTCCCCACACTCAAATAAACTCCCGAACCCATCTCTAACTTCGCAGACCATATTGCCTTTTCTTTTTGTTTTAAATTGGTTTCCCAAAATTTTTCGTTAAAAATTTTGGTGGCAACTTCAAATAAATTGGTTTTCAATATTCGTTTTGGGGAACCAATTTAAAACCTTTATTTTATTCCGCTGAAAGGTCGGTTACGACAAGTGAGATTGCATAAAATAAGATTGAAAAAGAGAGAGGTTAAATTGTTATAGTTTCTTTGTGATTACTCTTTAATTAGGGAATTTTGGAGTTATGATATTACATTGGGCTTGTTTTGCATTGTAGGTTCTATTTGGAAAATTGGAGAAAAGCAAGAAGGAATTTAGCCTAATGAGTTCATTAATCTAAGATATAAGAAACCATGGACCCAAAATTCATCCAAGATCTAACCTATGACCCAAGACCCATCTTAAACCCAATTGCCTCCACCAATTTCACACTAATCTCTTTTCTTCATTATCTCATCATCTCCACCTAATCTTCATCATTTCTCTCAATAATTCCACATCCATCTTTCTTTCACTTTTTCCCCACATATCCCAATCATTTATTTTTCTCAATTATTCATCCCACTCTCTCCCACTTTTTCTCCACCTCATCTCACTTTAATCATCATTATTCTTTATCCATTTTATCATCCATTTTTTAATGTTATTTTCATCAATCATTCCAATAATCTCACACCTCACTATATCTCACTTTTTCCCCGCCATCTCTCACTTTAATCATCATGATTTCATCTTCCATTTTTTATGCTATCTTCATCAATCATTCTAATAATTCCACACCTCACTCTCTCTCACTTCCCCCCCTCCCCACCCCATCTTCTCCTATAAAAGAGTACACAACTCTCCTTCTCCCACACACCTCTTCTCCTTTCTTCATTCATTCTTTTTCTTAATTTTTCAGCCATCCATCCCATCATCTATCTCCTATATTCTCTCAATTTTTTTTTCCAATCCCTTCAAATTTCCCTTCATAATTTCTCCCTTACACTATGGTTAAAGTGAAGCGAACAACGGAGTCTTCTCCTATGTGTGGCTAAAGCTTGGCTTCTTGGAGATGGAGATGAAGATTTGAGTTCTATGCTACAAAGGGGGGGTTTAATTTCTCAATTTTATTTTTAGATTCTGTAATTGATTTCCTAGTTCTAGGATTTTCTTATGCAATTGTGAAACATAGATTTTGGGTACATTATCTTTGTGAATAAAAAATTGAGATTTTTAATTAGTTGGAAGTAACTTGATGATTGTATGGAATTACCACCTTACAATGCTATGAGATATTATTTTTTATCATGTTTATGATTAGATTATATAATCTTGTATGCTTGTGTTTGATTGTCTCGTTTGAGCATTAATTGAAAAGAGGAACAAATTCCTTTTGCCAAATTTTAATCACACATTAAGTGGTTTTTAAATAGTGTTTTAATTAGTAGTTGCTAGCTATGTTAATAGGAGTAATTACTAAGTAAAAACACTAGACTCAAGTGGTATTTTGAGGTATTTTTCCTAAGACTTAATGTAGATTTAACTCCCATATTAATTTGAACAATGATAGCCATCACTCCATTTCCAAGAGCATTTTTCATATAATTTTGAATTTATTTTTTATTCACTCATTTTCATTTAAAAAAAATATAAAAAATAGTAGCTTCAATTTATTGCATTTAAATTTACTTTCTTTGCATATACAAAATTCCAACACAAAACCTTTGCCAATTGCTTGTTTTTTATGTTTAGTTTAGCTTAGGCTTCAAAATAAAGGCTCCTTGAGTGAATACGACCTGGATTGCATTGCTATATTGCACTAAATTTGGTTTACATTTGACCCTTTATGACGTAGTTTAGTCAGTGACGATGTAGCAAAACCATTGAATTATCTTTCTTCTTAAGTTACTTTTATGTTCAAGGTATCAAGGATGATTAGGAATAAAATTAAAATTGGAGCATACATTAATTGTTCCAATTTCTCCAATATTATTCTGAAGTACATAACTGGGAGAGTTGCATGATCAGAAAATAACATTCAAACAAAATTATTATAATCAACATTAATAACATATTACGAAAGTAATATGCTAGTGATCAACACATATAGATAATTTGATTTTGTTCATCACTAAGTAGAGGAATAAGAAGATTCAATGAATTCCCATCATAATTAGAAACTAACTAATTGGAAGATATGATTTAACAAGAGCCATGCATAGTTATTCTCTAACCCGAAAGGACCATACTTGGACTACATCATCCCTATTCAGTCCATTGAGTTATGCCATCATCATCCAAGTTGATCTCAGCATATAAGAAGCACTTCGTCTAATCCCACCTCCAAACACTATTTCTGGTGTTAAGTGATGATTCTATCAAAACAATGTCAGGCATAGTTCTTTTTCTTCGTGAATTATAGCAACTCCCCTTTTTCATAAGATATGATGTTAATATGTCTTAAAGGAAGTAAATGCTAACTATGCTGTAGGTTCAAGTTTGTGGCATACAAACTCTTTTGGACAATAGGGTAAGCTCCGAACCTCCCATTTCTTTAATCTTCTTTTTGAACTCTTCAGGCAAATCTAGTGGTGGGTTTGGTCCTCCACGTGGCATTGATTTCTTCTTCTTTTGATGTCCCTTTGAAATAACACAATCTCTATTGTCATTGTCATCACAATGACTGGTGTGTCTATGCTTCAAACCCCTATGCTTTCCATCTTCAATATTTGAGGGTTTCTTGATATTCTTGGAAACATTTTCTTTATTGTCACATGTAGGATTTTTTTTATGTTTATTAGTGTGATTTATTATTCTTTAGATGTTCTTCCAAAGGGATTGAATTTCTGTTGTTTCCTTGCTCAAGATTTGAGGCTTTTTGGGAATTCTTAAAAACATTATCTTTTGCATTATTTGAAGCTTCTTGGTCCAACTTGAGAGAAACAACTTGTGCAACCTTCAGCAATGCTTCCCAAGCAGAGCAATTAGGGTTCATAGGACGACCTTTGAAGTCATCCATGCTCAATAGTGACATCTTTACGTTGTCGTCTTCTTCAACTTCACTTATACGAAGCCTAGTATAAAAAAGATGAATATAAACATTTTCTTTTACTATATATACCATTACATGACGACAAGGATGAAAATTAAGTGTGTTACTATGATTTATGTTTGCAAATTTTCATTTGAAAAGAAAAATTTTGTTATGAATCCACAAATAGAAACAAACAAGAAAGAGTTAGAACATTTCGTTTGAAAATAGAAGCAAAAATAAAAATTAATTAATTATTATAATTATCATTTATTTCTTAACATCTCTGTTAAATTCATATCTTATTGAACAAATGAATTTTTTAAAATAATTTTTTAGACACCATAATTTTTAAAAAAGTGATTATTAATGATTTTTTCAAAATTAAATTTATTTTTGTTTGTAATAAATTTTATATATATATATATATGTAATTTCATTAAATTTTTTAATAATTACTAGTTTATAATTTTTTAATATATATATATATATATATATATACACACACACACACATTTGTGATATCATAATTTGAAAAATAAATATAAACAATTGTAGTGTCGAGTACAACATTTGATACATTGTAAAGAAAATTGTAGGGAGAAAAACTGGACAAGTCATCATGAAGCTAATGTAGATTTTAAAAATATATTTGATTTAATATCTAAATTCTAATGTAATGAAATGATTAAAAAATAACCTTAAAAATTTTAAATTCTTAAAAATTAAGAAAACAAAATTCTAGAATGCACTCTCTGCCTGCGTTAGTTCTCACACGACTTTGTCCAATTATTGTTGTGCCTCCAAGCAAAAACAAATGTGAGTATTGATGGAAATGAAATGAAAAGAAAGAAAGAAAAGTATAATTAAATTGAGGATAAAACTTGAGCGGTTACGCTTTACCACCGTGGAATTTATTATAATAAACTACATTATGACCCATATATTAGAAATTTTAAATCGATTCAACCAATTAGATTTATCACACGTTTTTTTAATAAATTTTTAAAATGCCACGACTACAGTTTTTGTAATAAATAGTCATAAATTTGTATGCTTTACTTCATAATTTCCTTTCCTTTTAGATTACTCCTTTTACTATTCATTATGTTATTGTAATGTTGTTGAGTGATGATATAGTGTTTATGTATCCGTTTTACATGAGTCGTAAATAATTATAGAACTATATCCTCCTAGAATTTAAGTAGTAAAATTGCTGATATTTATATAAAGAATAACTCTTTACCTAAATTCAAACTTGTTCCTATATTTTAAAGGAAGAAATAGAGTATTATTAGTGAGTTAATCTCAATTAACTTAATTCAAACATTAAAGGAAAAAATTTCATTTATATAATATACTATAAAAATATATTTTTATAAATCAAAAGTGAAAAATATTTTTAAGAAAAACAATTTTCGTCTCTACTATTCTAGACCCTATAAAAGCCCAATTGTTAGGAAATTGAATTCAGTAAAAAAAAAAAAAATGCTCCTGTAAAAAGTTGAGATAATATATCTAAATTTGTTTTAAAAATTGAGTATGAGTTGCTTCATAATTATTGCAGTACAATGAAATAACCAAAATTTTTTCCATCTTATAAAGTGTAAATAATTATTAACAATTAATATTTATAAAATTTAGAGTAAATTATTTGGACTCTTCTGAGCTTTATTGAAATTAAACAAATGTCTGATCTATTTCCAGAATATATATAAATTTTAACTAAAAGATTTAACTTTTATTGCTGTCTAATTTATATTCTTAACTGAAATATTTTTATTAAAAAATTTCATGTCATAAAATATATATTTAGGCTAATGATATAAAGATCTTTAATTTTGGTTAAAACAAATAACTAATTCCAGCAAACACCATCAGAAAAGAAATCAGGCACGTGCTCCTGATAAATTTAGAAATTGAAACAGAATTGAATAAAGCCATCAGATCGAGTAGAGGTAAAATGTAGAAAAATAAAGATTTGTTATAGTAATGGGAGACAGGAAAAAGAAATAGAAATACTGAATTGAATAAAACAGAGGGTGACGATATAATAAAGGCATTTAACTATCTTTCTTCCTAGTTCAGTTATTTTAACGTTCAGGGCATCACTAATTATTGGGAATAAAATTAAAATTGGAGGATAGATTAATCCTTCCAGTTTCTCCAATATAAAAAATTAATAGTTAATATTTATTCTGAAATACATTAACGGAAGAGTCTCATTGCGATAATAACATTCAAACAAAATTAATATAATAAATGATAATAACATATTACAAAAGTAATATGGTATAGATCAACACATACAGGTAACTTGACTTTGTGCATCACTAAATAGAGGAACAAGAACATACAATTAATTCCCATAATTAGAAACTAATTAATTGGGAGAACCGATTTTAACAAGAGCCATGCATAGTTGTTCTCCAACCCGAAATGACCACACTTGGACCACATCATCGACCTTTAGCCCATTGACTTCTGCCATCTTCATCCAAGTTGATCTTAGTACATAGGAAGCGCTCTTTGTCAAATCCCACCTTCCAAACACGAATTTTCTGGTGTTAAGTGATGGCTCTATCAAAATGACATCAAGGGCATGGTTCTTCTTGTTCATGAATGATAGCAATTCCCCCTTGCACAAGAAATCAGGATTGTTGAGTTGTTTCAGAGGAAGTGAAAGTCGATTGTGTTGTGGGTTCAAGTCTGTGGCATACAAACTTTTTTGGATTAGCAGACTATGTTCCGACCCTCCCATTTCTTCTATCTTCTTCTTGAACTCTTCTGGCAAATCTGGTGGTGGATTTGGTCCACCACGTGTTATTGATTTCTTTTTCTTTTGATGTTCCTCCAAAATAGTACAATCTTTGTTGTCGTCATCATCGCAAAGAGTGGTGTGACTACGCTTCAAACCCCTATGATTTCCTTGTTTAATATCTGGGGGTTTCTTAATATTCTTGGAAACATTTTCTTTTTTGTCACGGATAGGATTTTTTGAAGTTTCTTGGGGTGATTTATCTTTTGCATTATTTGAAGTTTCTTGGTCCAACTTGAGAGAAGCAACTCGTGCGACTTCCAACAATGTTTCCCAACCAGAGCAATTAGGGTTCATGAGACGACCCTCGAAGTCATCCATGCTCAATAGTGACATATTTATGTCGTCATCTTCTTCTTCACTGATCTACCAAAGGAAAAAAGTGCTTCGAAGGGAATGAATGCTTTTAAGAGCACCAGGTACCCATATATATATATATATATAGTGTGGTTTCCATGTAGAATAAGGTTTCTTGAGTTTGACTTGAACTTGGAGTAAATTTATCTCATAACCTTTCTGCTAACACATTTATCTTTAAAGATTTGTTTTTATTTGTTTATTTAAATTTAAAATAAAAAATCTTTAATCTTTTCTTTCACTTTTAATTATTAATAATAAAGTATGGTAATTCTAGTTAATTATAATCACCTCTAGACGTTGTTATTAAGTAATATAGTTACCACAAAAGTTGTTCTTATTTTAAAATTGTTTCCTCTAAAAACGAATATTTTAAAATTTATAATTGGTGTATTTTTTTTTTATAATAATATAAAAATTGTTCTTCTTTGAAAATAGTTTCTTGATTTTTGCAAGATATTTGACCGAGAAAATCTTTAAGTGGTGAATATCAATACATCTATCTTTAGCGGCTTTGTATTTACCTGCAGATTTAATTTTTTAGTTAAAGATTTAAAATATTTTCTTTCACTATTAATCTAACAATAATAAAGTATCGTGAATTATAGCTGGTATATATGGGTTTTTGAGTTTGACTTGGTGACTAATTAATAATAGAAGAAAATCGTTTTGAGTAATTTTAGCTTACAATTTGAAAATATAGTGATATTAGATTAAGAAGGGATGAAAAAATACACCCCAAAATTCAAAATTCAATTAAAAAAATTGGGATGGGCTATGTTGTTACACGGATAAACAAATGTAACCAATCAATTTTTTTTTAATATATATATATATATATATGTGTGTGTGTGTGTGTGTGTGTGTGTGTGCCGTTGAATTTAGTATTGTGACCCATATATTAGAAATTTTAAATCCATTGAACTCATTAAATTTATCACACGTGTATTTCTTTATTATCGTGACCACAGTTTTCTTAGGAAATAGTTATAAAATTGTATGCTTTATTCGATAATTTCCTTTCCTTTTTTATTACTCAATGTACTATTTATTATGTTACGGCAATGTTGTTGAGTGATGATATTTTTGTTAATGTATCCATTTTACATATAAATATAGAAATATATCCTCCTAGAATTTAAGTAGTAAAATTGTTGATATTTAAAGACTGATAAATCTTTATATCTAAATTCAAACTTGTTCCTATATTTTAGAAGAATGATATTATTAGTGAGTTAATCTCATTTAACTTAATTCAAACAGTAAAAGGAAAATATTTTACTTATATAATGTATTATAGAAATATATTTTTAAACATCAAATGTGAAAAATATTTTTAAGAAAATTTTTTTGTCTCTATTATTCTAGGCTCCAACAACCTGTTAAAGCTCAATTGTTAGGTCACTCACATTAGGAAATTGAATTCAGTATGAAATATTTCCTGTAAAAAGATGTGAAAATATACTTAAATTTGGTTAAAAAATTGAGTATGAGTTGCTTCGTAATTAGCGTCATATAATGAAATAACCAATATTTTTGACAACTTATGAAGTGTAAATAATTATTAAGAATTAACATTTTATAAAATTTAGAGCAAATTATTTGGACTTTTCTAAGCTTTATTGAAATTAAATAAATGTCTTTCCTACTTTCAGAATATATATCAATGTTAATTAAAATATTTAACTTTTATTTTAGTATAATTTATTTTCTTAACTGAAATATTTTTATTTGAAAACTTCAACTGATAAAATATTTATCTAGGCTAACGGAAAAAAAAAACCTTAGTAGAAAATTTTTAAATTGGACTAAAGTATGTGGTGAATTTTAAATGATCTTTTTATTATTTAGAAAATATCTATCACCGAAGGTTTTGGTGTACTAATTTACAAGATATAATAATTTCTAAATTAAAGATATGTTTTTTTTCTCACAATTTTAACTTAATGAAAAATAAGTTAAAGTTATAGTTGGAAAAAGGGTGATGTGTCAACAATCTAAGTTTATATTTTTTTAAAATTAAATATCATATTTTAATTCTACTTTATATATTTTCTCTAGTTTTATTGTATAAATATTTTTCTTTTGAAAGTCAAGTTCCCCAGAAAGTGCCTGTGCTATTTTAGCCCTAAGATGAAGTTTTCAAATGTTATCAATTTGGATATCGATTTTAATTTTTAAAATTTATGTATATATAGATGGTCAAATCTTGAGTAAATGGTGATTTTTTTTTTTTCCTTGGGGTAAATGGTGATTATCAATACATCAATCTTCAAAGGTTTTGCCGATTTAATTTTCAAATTAGAGATTCTAAATCTTTTATCTTTCAATTATTTGACAATCAAGTTTTATTGGGATTATTGTGTAATATAAAATCAAATATAATTTTTTTAATCACAAATAAGTTAATCATCTTTTTTCAATTCACCATTTTTATCACCTGCAATCACAAAGGTTTTGTATTTACTTGCTGATTTAAATTTTAAAGTTAAAATTTAAATTTTTTTCTTTCACTGTTAATCTAATGAATAGTAATGTATCATAAATTCTAATTGGTAAATTGGTGATTTTTGAAAGATTTCTTATTCCTATTAGATAACTTTTTTTTTTATTTTTAGTTTGACTTGGTGACTAAATAATAATGTATGAAGATCGCTTTGAGTTTGACTAAGAAGCTTTAAATAACCCTAAAGAAATGTTTCTAAGAATATCAAGAAACCTTTTGATCTTGAGTAGGGAAAGTGTAGTCATACCATGCTTTGTGATGACAAAGATTCAATTCTTATGGAAGAACGTCCATAGAAGAAGAAATTGATCCTTCATGTACCAAACCCACTACCAGATTTGCTAGAAGAGTTCAAGAAGAAGATTCAAGAAATGGGAGGGCCAGAGCTTACATTGCTAATCTCAAATAATTTGTTTCCCTCAAATTTGAACCCACAACACAATCAAGTTTTGCTTCTTCTGAATCTGATCAAGAATCTTAATTTCTTGCGTGAAAAGGAATCACAATCATTCAAGAAGAACAACCATGCTCGTGACGTGGTATTGATAGAGCCATCCCTTGACACTTGGAAGATTGTGTTAGGGAGGTGGGATTTGAGAAAGAGCACTTCATATTTACTGAGGTCAATTTGGATGAAAGTGGCTAAAGCCATTGGCAGAAGGTGGATGATGTGGTGGAAGTCTAGTCCTGTCAGGTTGGAGAACAACTGAAGTTTGGCTCTCTTCTTATTAATTACTTTCTAATTATGATAAAAATTAGTTGTATGTTCCTTTTCCTTTTGTAGGTGATTTCTTCTGTGATTAAAGAGCATTATAACATTTACTACATTTTCTCTGCTAGGTTCTTTCAGATATAAGCATCATTTCTCACTGAGTAACGTGAACTAATATGCAGGAAAGGAAAAGAAAATTGCATACCTTTAATTTATTTTGTTCATGTGCTACTATTCTTCATATTTGAATGATGTTTTATCTTATATAAACATATAGTATAAATTGGTATCAACAATCTTTATACCACCATTAGCTGCCAAGTGCCATTTACCATTACAATCACTTTCACACTCTTTCTATTTCTTTAACATATCCCACTTCTTTTCTTTATCTTTTGTTTTTTGTGATCTTGGCTTCTCTACATAATCACTTACCACTATCCTTCTCTTCCTTCTTTCTTTTTACACATAATCACTCTACATTGTCTTATTTAATTTATTTATCAAAGAAGAAAAGGCAAAAGACGTCAATCTACTTCATATGCAATTATACTCTCTGTGCATTGAAAGTCATTATTTTAATATAAAAAATCAAATCACATTTTCTTGTTGTATATAATTTATTGTTACTGAGAAAATATAATAGAAATGGTTGCATTCGTAATACATATCACAGTTTAAATAAATTCTTTCAAGAAAAATTGGTTAAAGGAAGTCTAATTAATCCATCCAAGTAAATATTTTACTAAAGGTGTGCTTAGTTGTGGTTTTTTTTTTTTTTCTACCTTTAGCACTTAAATGGTTTTACCACGGTTAGAAAAACCACAAGTAATGTGTAACTGCGAGTAAACTAGAAAAAAAAAAATAGCTATAGTTGTACTATTATTTGTAGGCAATTCAAACAATTTCAGTGCAATTTTTCTCCAATTATAGCTAATCAAGTCATTTCAAAAGTAGCACTTTAAACCACTTCTAATACATTTTCTTTATAAAAAGAAATATTTAATTTATATATTTAAAAATTTTTTTATACTTAACTGTGTATAAAAACCTCAATTTGAACTAAAAAAATGAACAAAACCATTGTCAAATTTCATTCACAGTTGCAAATCACATATTTATTATACATTACCTAGTTATAAATATAACAATATCAAAATCTAAAATGAGTTTTACAAAATCCTATATTTAATTATAATGTCCAAAACATGGTCCTAAAGTTACTACAATATTGCAGAGACTACTGATGTTCCTAGTCAGATTGGTGTAAAGAAAAGTTTGCATGTCCACTTGCACGATTTGATGGCTAAATATAAGATATGAAAAATATAATATAAGACATAATTATCATTGAACTTATAATATAAATGAACTGTAATTATTTGATTAAGGACATTTTTGGTGATGTTTGAAAGGATGCAACTCAAGAGGAACTTGACCCTAACAATTATGCAATATGAAACTCTTCATTGGATTGATCTTAGATTCCAAGCAGGTGACCTTATTTTCTAGCTATGTATTTGTAGGAGTAGATGAGTTCGATCCTTTATAACACTGGGATGGATGTCCAAATACTTAATAAGGGCATGGAGCCAATCCTAACCCACGAACAGGATCATGGTGATTTTGACCACCTAAAACGAAGGCCAATGAATCTTGAATGAATATTGCTTGTGATGTGGACATTAGATTAGATTAAATTTCAATAATCTATTCCTTTGCCAACCAAATCAGTTTGGGAAATGCAAAAAGAGAACAATGCCTAACTAAAAACTAAGTCCATAAAATTTGCACCAGTTGCACATACCAAATCTATCCAATTTAAATAAATGAACAACTACATTTATTGTTTTAGCCCCCTCATCACTAAACGACCTTAAAACATGTTTATGCGTAACAGTCCAAACTTCACTTCTATTGATTGGGTGACCACACTCCACACAATGACAATACAAATAAACAAAGATCTTAGTCTTCAAAGCAACCTTTAAAAAAAAAAACACAACATACCTCAAAACAAACAACATTGATCGATGGCGGAGCAGTGATGACGGTGAGTGGACTGGCCAATTACAACATCCAGAGGTGACAGAAATCAGTGGCATGGCAGAGGCGAACTAGGATGGATGGCGGCCAAAATGAACTCCCTTTCTCTCCCTCCATGAAGTTACACTCCCCATCTTTCTCTTCACGCAGCGTCAAAATGACTTTGCAAAAGGGAAGGTTATTTCTTAAAAGGTTTAACCATGGTTCTCCCAAGAATTGGGGTTAATTAACTGTAGTTTTAACCAACTGGAATTAATGTGCTAAGACACTAATTGTAGTTAACTTACAAACCACACTTAATGACTCTTGCTTGTGATTTTTCTTGCAGTTAGTTTAGCCATGGGCAATGAACCGCAAGTAAATACAAAAGATTTGGTAATGTTTCCTGCCTGACTCTTTCTCACATGATGTTGACACTACGTACTAAGATTAACTACATAGTGAATGTAGACTTGGCTCTCATAAAAACTATTTATCTTAATTAATTGAAGTATTCGGTTTTGTTTCTAAAAGTTAAAATCAATATGTTACTATTAAGTAACTGCAGAGATAATGATTTTTTTTTTTTGTTACGAAAAACAAATAGAAAAGAATTAGAACTTTGATTTGAAAATAGAAGCAAAAAATAAGAAATACTTTATTAATATAATCATCATTTATTTTTTGAGTAATTTAATAGTAAAATATATCTTTGAAGTTAATATTCCTAAAATATCTTAGTATATAATTTTGTCAATTATAGTTTTTTTTATTTGATGTAGTACTTTTTATAATTTTTTGATTTAAAAACTATTTTTAATTTATTTTTTACGAAAATATATCCCTTTACATTAACTATATATTTTAAACTTTAAAAAAATTCAAAATGAAGAATATTCTAGTAAAAAAGATTTTGCATTGGACTCAAGTATATAATATTCTTATGAAAGAAAGTCTGTGTATAGTCTAAAATCCAGTAAAGCTAGATCTATGTAATTTACTCTATATTTTATAAATTCTTAATGCTAAATAATTATTTACACTTTGGCAAAAATGTTGGTTCTTTTAATATATGTGGTAATTACGATAAAGTCGAAAGCTTCTCAAAATGAAACTTAATCATTACTTAAATCTCTCCGTTTCCTTTTTCCTCAATTTTGCAACAAGGGTAATAATCCAAAAATTGGACACATGACTATCAATTAGGACTCCAATGAACAATATTTATATATGGAATAGGAAAGTTTTGTTATATTATTAATTGATCTCCAAGTCAAACTCAAAAAATCATAGATTAATTACCTAGTAGGAAACCATTCTATATGGAAAGAAATTCTGATGGTGTATATATACATATAACTTGGTTACAACGTACTTTCATCTCAACATTCATTCTATTAAATTCAGAGCACTCCTTTCCTTTATCAGTGAGAGAATTAGCAGAAGATGAAGAAGACAAGTCACTCTTGAGCATGGATGACTTCAAGGATCATTACATGATCTCAGATTGCTATGCTTGGGAGGCATTGTTGGAAGTCTGGCGAGTTGCTTCTCTTAAGTTGCACCATGAAATTTATATAACCTGAAAGAAAATGTATCCAAAAATATCAAAAAGCCATAAGATCTTGAACTGAGAAAGCGTACCTGTTTGAAGTGTAGTCATGCTACTCTCTGCAAAGCCGAAGATTCATTTCTTTTCGAGGAACATCAAAAGAAGCAGAAATCGATATCACATGGAGGACCAAACCCACCTTCGAATTTGCCAGAAGAGTTCAAGAAGAAGATTGAGGAAACAGGAGGGTTTAGAGTCGAAGCTTAGTCTGCTATTCTATAACAGTTTGTATTGCACAGACTTGAGCCCACAACTGAATAGGCCTTTTCTTCCTCTGAATCAGATCAACAATCCACATTTCCTGTGCAGAGGGGAATCACTATCATTCACAAAGAAGGACATGCCCTTGACATCATTTTGATAGAGCCACACTTCACACCAAAAAGATTGTGTTTAGGAGGTAAGACTTGACAAAGTTTTTCGTATGTGCTGATGGTGAATGATAAGGTGCAAATCTGGTCCATTTGACCAACAACTGTGCATGGCTCCTTTGAAACTCACTTCTTCCCATTTAGTGATGAATTGAATAAAGTTGTTAGTGTGCGTTCAGTAGTATATTGCTCTTCGTAATGTGTGTCACATACACAGTATTTTTTATATCTCTGTTTTCAAGATTAGTATTAATGAACATATATATGAAATTTAGGGAATGGCAGTAATGTGAAGTGAAGTATTTGTGTTGACTGGAAGGGAATGTGCAGAGTGTAATAATATGGACAAACTAGATCGATTGTATGATCTTCAATGGCCGATCAATATGTAATGGATACGATTTCTGATTGTCGTATTTTGCTAGTGTGTGTAAGAGAGAGAGACAGAGGCAGTGGGCTATTTGAATATGTTCTATTAAGTTATTCAATCAAATTATGACAAGTAGATTCCTTCACAAAACCATCAATATTCTTAGAATTTAGCTTCCTAAAAGCATGAAAATTATCTGTTATTTTTAAATTTATATAATCAATCTCCTCCTAAAATAGATTTAGTCATTAATTAATGAAAAAAATTATGTGCACTTTCTATATTTGTAAGATTTGACTTGGTAATTAATGACAACAAGGGAGAACCTCATCCTTAATCTTTAATCCCAGGAAGAACCTCTTCCTTACACTTAAACAAGGGAACCTCCCCCTCAACCTAAGCTCTCCCTTGCTTGACTCCCTCAAAGACCTCCTTCTGCTTCCCTCTTACTTAGAAGAAAGGAATACAGAAGAATAACCTCTTTCAAAGAAGTAGACATACAAATGAAGCTCTAAGAACTCAAATGACAAAGAATTTGCAAGTTTGACTTAATGATCTTTGTTTTTCTCTCTTAAGAATGATATAACAAGTTAAGGATCATATTCTAGTAATTGGTTCTACTCAAAAATATGTTTGGAATGTTATATTTAAAGAGCAAGAAGAGATATAGCCATTACTCAATTAAAAGAGTTGTTATTTATGTCAGAAAACTATCTCTGGGAGCGACCAGTAGACTATTGGTGGCTCACCAGGCAACTGCCCCTCAAAATATGACCATTATATCAAATTAGGACTAACCAGTCAACTATTAGGGGCTGACCAGTCAACTGCTCACTTTCTAGATTGTACCAGTCGACCTGCCACAAGTTGCCAGTCAACTGGTCACTTACAGTGATGTAGTCCCAACTTCAAATAGTCATAAATTTCTCATCTAAAATCCAATTTAAGTGAATAACCTATGATTGGAAAGATATTTAAGTCTAGTTTCCAATACAAGAAGTTTCATATAAAAAATCAATGTATTTTTGGATATAAGAATAGAAGAGTGACTAAAGGTCATAATATAGTTTTATGCAAAATCCATATCTTGTCACTCTACTTTATAAGGTCATATTTTATCATTTAAACTCAGTTTTAAGTGAATGACATATCATTGAAAATATCTTTGAGTCTAGTTTCTAATAAAATAAGTTTCGTAGTCATATCTCATATGTTTTATGAGATATACATAAAATAATGATTAAAGGTCAAAAACGATCTTTAGCAAAATCTATATCTCACTATTTTTTAAGTTCAAACTTATATTTTGAGAACTAAAATATTTTGAGCCAATAAATGCAATTCTAAATCATTAAATTTTTACAAAATAACACTTAGCCTATGATAATTATTCCTATTCAATTCATTGGATATCTTGATGCATTCAAACCTCAAATCCTTAACTTCTTCATTGCTCAGAGCATCTTTCCTTCTTACTATCATTGTGTGAAGCACAATATTGATATTTCATCCTTTTCACATCAATGCCCACTCTTCTTTCTTTGGACCATCCTACACATAATAGATATTCATCTTACAAACCAAATAGTTAGTCCAAGTAGTTAATCAATTAAGCACAAATTACTATTATATTTGTGACTTATATTTTTTATATATTTGTCATCATCAAAACAATCTCAACAATCTCTCCCTTTTTCATGATGACAATTCATCAATGAAAAATATGTCAAATAATTAAGTATTTAATGTATTGAGCATATGCATATATTTTTCTTCTCATTTCTCTCCCCCTTTGTCACATCAAATAGGGAGGAAGAGAACATCTAGTCCCTATTTTAATCTCTACCCCTATTCGACATCAGCAAGAAGGTTCAAGGAAGAAAATATATATCAAAGTTTAAGCATATATTCCTCTATTATGCAAATAAATCATATTATGATGTCAATTTGGTACAGGGTAGGTCTCATCAAAGCAATCATTCTTTTAGAGTCACAAAGATTCAAGTTATGCATAATATGATTGAAAGGATATATTAACAAATCTATAGTTCACTCCATATCTCAACAACCATGTAAAGTTTACAATTATTTCATATATGTATAATTTTATCATATTTGAAAATGTTTTCCATATGCATGATGTCACAGACATTTTCCATACATAGAATTAGATAAAGAAATAAGAAGATGTTACCTTCTACGACAGATAAATGAAAGAGGGACACCTGCTTCTGCTTTAAGATGTCAAAAGTATAAGCAAGTAATTCAAAAACTTTTATGTCATGAAAAATAATCCCAAAGACATATGATCTTAATTATAAGCTATACTCTCCTCAAATAAAGTATATTATGAATATAATGTATAACCCATTTTACTTGTTTCAAAGAAAAATCTTTCTTAGAAAGAACTTATTTCTTCATTCAAAATGTGTGACCTATAAGGATGATATTTCAAAGAAAATTCCTTTTAAAAAAAAGCACTTGATAGACATTCAAAGCTAAGCATAACAATCTACATGTGTAATCTCTTTTCTCATTTTAAAAGAAGATAATTTTAAATCAATTCAAATCATTTTGTAATGAAATAAAGAGTAATTTTATGAAAGAGGAATACTATAGGAGATAAAACAATATTACTATAAATGCATAAGTCTCCCTATATTCTTGAATGGTTGTCATGAAAATAAGGATTGTCATTTGAAAAATAATGTTGCCTTGCACAATATAATGTTCAATAAAATTTTATTTGTTTAGGCTTTATTGAATACAATGTCATTTGAGAACAATTTCATTAAATGTTATCATATGAAAAGTATAATTCCCCTTATATGTTTGAATGATAGCTTTAGTATTAAATAGTCCCATTCAAAAAACATGGCTTCCTTTCACAAACTCATTTTTAGTAAACTTTTTATGTTTATAAGCTTTAATGAATACAATCTCAACAATTTTAGGTTCTTAATACTTAAAATCTGGATTTAAAACTCTGAAGGTTCAATTGAATTAAAAAGAGTTTGCAAAAGTTTATTGCAATGTTTTGTGAGCTTTACTTAAGAATGAACAAGCTTTCAAGGAGAATAGCTCAACCATGAGAATGTATGCAATAGGGATCATAATATATTTAATATATAAACAACTTATACAATCAATGACAAGTCAAGCAATGACAAATCATGCATATATAATTAATTATCATATATATCATTGATTTGCACACATTTCATATTATAGACACTCATTATTGCCAACATAATCAAACAATATAGAGAGTATCTTTCAAAATTGATATGAGAGATCATAGAGTTATAGAGATACTCATTAATTTTGACAATAAATGTTTGAGAATAAATATGATGATTCAAAATGTAAAGAGTATAAGGATAAAGAAAGTAAACTCAATAATTTATCCTAGTTCGGCTCCAATCCAAGTCTACATCTAGTCCTCAAGCAACCTTTTGGGAATTTCTACTATCTCAATAATTAATTACAATAATAATAAGGGAAAACCTTTTCCTTAATCTCTAATCCCAAGAAGAACCTTTTCCTTAATCTTAAACAGGAGAACCCCCTCAACCTAAGCACACCCATGCTTAACTCCTTCAAGGAACCTCCTTAGCTTCACTCTCATTACGAAGAAAAAAATACAGAAGAATAACCTCTTTTAAAGAAGTAGATATACAAATGAATCTCTATGAACTCAAATGACAAAGAATTTGTAAGTTTGGCTCAATGATCTTTGTTTCTCTCTCAAGAATGATATAACAAGTTAAGGATCACCTTCTAGCACTTGGTTATACTAAAAAATATGTTTAGAATGTCATATTTAAAGATCATGATGAGATATAGTCGTTATTCACTTAAAAGAGTTGTTATTTATATAAAAAAACTGTCTCTTGGAGCGACCAGTAGACTATCAATGGCTCACTAGTCGACTGCCCATCAAAATATAACTGTTATTTCAAATTAGGGACTAACCAGTTGACTGTTAGGGCTGAACAGTTGACTGTTCACTTTCTAGACTGTACCAATCGACTTGCCATAGGTGGTCAGTCGACTACTCACTTATAGTGACGCAGTTCCAACTCCAAATGGTCATAACTTTTTTATGTTAAATCTAATTTAAGTGAATAACCTATGGTTGGAAAGATATTTAAGTCTACTTTCCAATACAATGCGTTTCATATAAAAAATCAATATATTTTTGGAGATATGATTAAAAGAGTGATCAAATGTTAGAATATAGTTTTATGCAGAATCCATATTTTGTCACTCAACTTTATAAGGTCATATCTTTTTCATTTAAACTCTATTTTAAGTGAATGACCTATCATTTAAAATATGTTTGAGTCTAGTTTGTAATTAAATAAGTTTCAAAGCCATATCCCATAGGGTTTATGAGATATACATAAAATAGTGACTAAAGGTTAAAAATGATTTTAAGCAAAACTTATATCTCACTATCTTTTAAGTCCAAACTTATATTTTGAGAACCAAAATATCTTAAGCCAATTAATGCAATTCTAAATCATTGAATTTTTACAAAATAATACTTAGCCTATGATAATTATACCTATTCAATCCATTTGCTATCTTGATACATCCAAGCTTCAAATCCTTAACTTCTTCATTGTTTAGAGCATCTTTCCTTCTTGCTATCTTTGTGTGAACCACAATATTGATATTTCATCCTTTTCACTTCAATGCCCACTCTTCTTTCTTAGGACCATCCTATACATAATAGATATTCATCTTGCAACCTAAATAGTTAGAGTTAATCAAATAAGCAAAAATTACTATTATATTTGTGACTTATATTTATCATATATTTGTCATCATTAAAAAAAATCTCAACATGCTCTCCTCACACACTTCACAAATACACATTACCTCACACACGTTCATTTTTGGGTCTTATACCAGGGTCTGCGTGCACCTTAGGTTAGTCGAAGTTTCTGTTGGTTTCCACATTTAGATTTATGCCTCCTATGTTTACCATGAAGACTTCATTTACATTATGCCTTGCTGTATAAACTTAACCTATGTGGGATTTTCCTCACTTTATGGTTAGGTTTGTATTGCGAGTTTGTCATCCTTGTGGTAAAGGCAATTTGAGAACCTTTATTTCTTTAGAAAGAAAGATCCACCCTTTTAACCTGCACGATAATAGTCAAAACTTAGTAATCCTACCTGTCGTAATCGACCTTTTGGTAGAATAAAATAAAAAGTGTTTAAATTGATTCCCAAAATGAAACTCGAAAATCAATTTATTTGGAGTCGCCACCAAAATTTTTAACGAAAAATTTTGGGAAACCAATTTAAAACAAAAAGGAAAGGCAATATGGTCTGCGAAGTCAGAGATGGGTTCAGGAGCCTATTTGAGTGTAGGGAAGGTGTTAGGCACCCCACAACACCCGTCCATACGGATGGTTACCTTAAACTAGTCAGTTAAAGTAGAATACAACTTTTAAACTTATCTCGATTACCCTTACATCAACATACATGCCCGTTAAACAGAGGAGACAAAACAGCAAGAATAAAAACAGACAGATAGATATTTACAAAGGGCGGACTTGACCTAGGATAAGAGCCTAGGGCCTACGTACCCTACGTTAGGGATCAAAGTCCATGTAATTCAACCAAATGGCATGTTTCTTAGTTGATGATTTGGCAATTTTGTAATGAGAATAGGAGAGTTTAAATTAAGCAAATTTTCATAAACAAAACAGAATTGGAATTTGGTTTGTGTGTTTTAATTTATGACAACCTGATTACTCCCACTCTCTTGATCTCTTCATTTTCTCTCCCCTTTTTTTTTGGAATTTTAATCTTTATTTTGTGATTTAAATGAAGTGATTATGAAGGAAGAATTTAATCATTTTGTAAATAAAAATTATTTAATTAAGATATTTTTGCATGGTTATTCATAGTATTATTATTATTATTATTATTTTAAAAGGGTATGTACTAATTTTGAGGATCTAAGGAGATTCACATCTCACATGACCCTAAGCATTCGCGGAAAACAATATTCTCACACAATGATTTCGTAAGTGATAGAAAGTATTTATCCTAGCATTATTATTATTTTTTTAAAAAAAAACAAAGGTATACTAATTTTTAAGATCTAAGGAGATTAAAATCTCTCATGATCTCATGCAATCGAGGAGAATAGTATTCTCACAAGATATTTCATAAATAATAGAAAATATTTAATTAAAGGTCAATATTTAATTATTATTATTTTTAAAACAAATGTATAATAATTTTACGGATCTAAGGAGACTATAATCTCATGTAATCCCATACAATCTAGGAGAACAATATTCTCACACAATAATCTCGCAGATAATGAAAAATATTTAATTAAGATCAATATTTAATTATTATTATTTTTAAAACAAATATATATACTAATTTTAAGAATCTAAAGAGACTAAAATCTCACATAATCCTATACATTCGAGGAGAACAATATTCTCACATAAGAATTTTTAGAATCTCACCTGTAGGATCAATATTAATTGCATATATAAAAACAAATAAAGTAATAAAGTAAAAAAACATAAACAAAAAAAAAACAACAAATGGCGTCAATTACATGAGGCTACAGTACGAGAAGATGTTCATGCAAGCATATCATACCTTGTTCCTTCCTTCTTCTCTGCTTTCTCAAAGCCTTCACCGATTCACCTGCACCTTCTCCTTCCTCCTCTCAGTTTCACAAAACCACCTCAGCTCAACCCTGATCTGTATGCCCCTCCAGCAGCTCTTCTTTCCACCTTTCTCTCTCTACTTCTCTCTCTCTCTTCAGCCAAATGCAACTCTCTGTTAAGCCTTGTTTTGGGCTACTGCAACAGAGTTTGCCCTCACCTGCTCCTTCATCTTTCCCCTCATTTCAATTAAAATTTTGAACATTTTTGTGGCAGCATATTTCAATATGAGTTTGTAACAGCCGTTCACTTGTTCCTCACTATTTTAAGTAAAGTCATTAGCTGATTCTTGTGCTAAATCGCATTTAACGGTTCAATCTCACTAATAACGTGGCTCATTGTGGCAACAGCTAATGTAAAAGGAAGATAACTCGTAATCCTTGAATCCAGAATGACAAAAGAAGAAGACGCTTGAATTGGAACAAGAATTCCCAATGCAAATGACTCTTTAAACCCATCATTTTGACAATGTATTCAAACAAGGCGATTGGGGTCACTGGGTTCATCCTCCATTTAATAGTTGATAACACTAGAAGCTCCATTCTCTGTATTGTCTTTGCTTCAAACACATGTTTCGATTCCTCCATTAGCAGGTCTAAAAGAAGTGGGACTCGTGTCTCTTCCACTTTAGCAGCCAAAGATATATATGCAATTGTAGTGAGCTGTGTCATCCACGGCTAATCCTTCTGAAAGCTCAGGCTCGTGATAAATCTTTGCCCTAGAATGCAGAACAGAGTGCCAACTTATCCTACCATATTTCTTTGTTTTTGGGAAGATGGGGAAGAGATTCGAGCAATCTCTTCTATGAATTGTTGCTGCTACTGGCTTGCAGGACTTTCTAGCCAAAGTAGTTCCATTTCTAACTTAAGATCCCTAGCATATAAGGAAGACTTTAATTAACTACCTGGGAACTGCAAGGATGGCGGTGTGAGGTTCATTTTTCGGCCACAAGCTTCCACTCTTGGGAGATGAAGACAGGGCACACAACTCTTCTCATTTGTTAGCGAAGAAGCAGACTTTCCTCCTCTTTTCTAACTCTCGGCCCGTAGCTACCTCCTCCCCCTTTTTCATTTGCTCCTTGTAATGGTTTTCAATATACTGCTTTGTGATACTGGAAAGAGCTTCTTCGTCTACCAGTTGATTTGAATCTATTCCAACATTATCCTCCTTTTTCTTTAAAGATGACCTCATTTTATCCCGTGGTTGTAACTTCTACAACCAGCTCCTCGTGGAATCCATTTACCAACCAAAGCTCAGCAATATCATGAATGATTAGTAACCATCTTTCTTTGTAAGTCTCAAGTGTCCATATCTATCAAGTAGCAAATTATCAGGCTTGATATCCCGATGGATATAATTGTGTTTATGTATAGATTCAATAGCTAGAACTGTTTCTCCAACATAAAATATGGCTTCATCTTCGGTCAAGGTATCTTTTCTCATAAGAAGGGTCATCATCTCTCCACCTTTTCACCTCTGTTTTTTGGCTGAGATAACAGAGGTGGCGGAGCTTTCTTTCTCCTCTGTGCTTCTGTGTCTGTCATTATGTCTTCTTCCTCGGTTCACGTCGACTCACCTCCCTTTTCCAGCTTTTGGCATCAAATACACAAGCCCTTCTGCAGTAGTGACAATGACACAACATTGAACCAAAACTAGAAGAGAAACTACTGACTCCACCAAGGGAAAAGGGTAGGTTTTAGGCAAGCTAGGACAGAGAAGGAGGAGGAGAAAGGGGAAGCCGAAGATGATGCTCTGTCCTTACTCAGTGGGTGCCAAATTTCTCAACACTGGCGTTATGCATGGAGAACCAGAAACTCACGAATACTATGCCTCTAGTGAAGAGTTTCTCGAAAGATGGGAACAGTTTGAGAGGGAGCAAGTCATGTGCTGGGGAGAAGAAGGGAGGAAGAGCTGCGCCACCATTGATGAACTGAGGAGCTTGTCTCCCCTCCCCCCAAAATGTGTTCTGATATAGCCTCTTATCAGCCAACTCTCTGAACACGTTGTAATGGATGGGATCACCCTTTCTTTAGTTTCTCATCTGCCCACGTCTTATCACAGCCACTCTATCAATCTTTCACTGCCTCTCTCACCTATCAAGTTGTAATTTTATTATATATCTTTTTATTATTTTTATTATTTTTATTATTATTACCATTATTATTAGTTAACTTTTATTTTATTATTTATTATTTTTATTTTTTCTTATATATTCTTTTTATCTTTTATAATTTTTCCTTGATTTATTATAATTAGCTAATTTTACTTTTAAATTTTGAGTTTATTTAATTGTCTCCCATTATTTATCTTTAGTTTCAACTTGTCCCCAGAGAATGTCATTCGAAGCTTTATCATTTTAGAATTCTTTTATTTGCTTAATTATTAATTAATTGGGGTATCAATTAATTAAATAATTTAGTAATTAAAGATGGAATGTTCACACCACCCTTATAGTTAGTATTTGACATCCTTAGGTTTAGCATCCTCTGCTTAAGGTTTCTCTGTGTTAGGACATAGGAGGACATCCTTTTTTCTTTCCTTAACACATAACATGCATACTATTATGTCATAATCAAACTTATAAGTGGTTAATTCATTGTTACTCCTCACTGGAGTGGTTGATATGATGTCATTGCACTATAAGACACATTAATTACAATGAAGTGTGAATAAACAAAACTATCTATATCCTGTAAGGGGATTTCAAACCTTGACACTTCATAATCATACATTATATGGGATTCTCTTACATAGAAATTTCCTTTAAAAGGGAAACTTATATAATTCATTATTACTTGAAAAAAAATGGTTAGTACAAGAGTGAACCAATGACTGTTCAATGCAACCTTAGACTGAAAAAACCTTTACTATTAATAGTGTGGAGGGTTGTTCCCTCTCTCTAGTTAATGGTCAACTCCCTTTCCCTGTAAAATCTTTTATCTCTCAAGAAAATTGAGTTTTGTGAACTTATAAACCAGCTAAATAATACAATGATCATGGTAAATAGTGCACTATTAGCATAGTATTCTTTAACTTACATTAAATGTCATTTCACAATTAACTCATTGGTCTTTGAACAAATTAGTGAAACAAAATAATATAAGCTATAGCCAAGTCATCTGTAGAAGATTATATTGCCCTTATGCCCAGTTTTCTTGCGATAAAGGATTTGTTCCTTATTAAATGGACTATTGAACATGTACTTCTTGTGGGTAAATAAGTCATAAAGTGGTATGAGACAAGTAATAGTCACCTACTAACGTATCGAAAGATGAAAAATAACCTAAAAAAAAACATAAACAATAACACAAAGTAATAATAGGGACCAAATAAATTTCCATATCCATATTATTCCAATGGATTTTACTCCACTTGTTCCTTAAGTTGTTCTGTCAAGAGTTCCAAGCATAATGGCATAGACAAGTCGTGTTTCACTTTAGAGCTTAAATCTAACCCTGTTGATAGGCCTAAACCTTTCACAAGCTAATCGTTGTTCTTTTCCCTTCGAAACAACACACTTTTAAGGGAGATAAAACATTCCTTTTTAAGTTTCACTTTCACTTCAAAATTATTTTTGGTCAACATGATAAATTAAAGATAAAATAACTTGTTGTGTTGCCCTTTTAACAAGTTATTAGGTTGACACTAGTTATTTCAGTTGTGAAGTTTTCTCAGTATTAATCATGTAGAGACCTTGTTCTCTCCAAGGTTAACTATCAATTTCCATTTCATTGTGATGCAATGAGCATTCTAAGGAAAGGAGTTTTAATACACCCCTTATGTCAAAAGAATACAGCATTGCCTTTTTTAGGATCGAGGTCATTTTTCTTTCTTTCTTTACTAATAAAATAAGCATATAAAGGGGAAGAGGATAGTTTCTCTTTATAAAGACTTCATTTTTTTTTATTAAACATAAATAAATTGCATTCATGCATACATGTGGTGCATTTCATGCAAATCCCTAATTTTAGAAAGATAAGATTTTCTTTATTCATATGTCATGGAAAATTTAGGCTTAAGCCAAGGTCTTGATAGAAATTTGCACTTGAGAATGTCCAAGATAAAATAAGTGGTGGTCTAGAAAGTAAAGCAATTGACATTAGTCATAGATACAACATTAAAGAGTGATAATCCCTATTCAAATAGAGATAAAGGTTACTTAAGTGGCTAGTTTGAGACTTTTTGTATCACTTTCCACTTTAACTTATTACCTCCCACCCACCATCGACCTTAACCAATTGATAGAATACAAACTATTCTAGAAATTGTCGACATTTCTATCAAATCCACTCTCCATCATCACAAACCTGACATGCTCAAGGTCAAAGACAATTTTGTTTACAAAGAATCAATGACCCTCCATCTAACTTTCACATGACTAGCTATAATGGTGTTATGACCTTTCCTTTATCAGTCTTTAATCTCAATCAGCATGGATTAACTTAGGGTTGTGATTTCACTAAGAAATAGTTAAACACTTGAGAGAATGACAAATTATATTTGTGATCAAAATCAAAGGGGAATCTCCATACCAACCATCATATGGACCATAGGATCACCTTGAAGTAAGAAGAAATTCCATTTCTACCATTTCTTCATTAGATAATGCTTGCTTGGTTAACCTATTTTATCTAGTTGAAGTCCAAAGCTCGTAGAAGCATATTCGTTTATTGGACCTTATCTTATTTAGCATCATTAATGCAATGATTGTGTGTTGCAAATTCACCATAACACATCTTTCATGCATACCATTCCACAATTCAATGATGAAAAAAAATAAAAAAATCATGCAGTATTCTTTTTGAAAATTTTCAATTAATGAGGAAAATGGCCACACTAGAAGGAGATTCAAGAAAATAAATAAAATATAAATGATAATTCATGCCTTAAGAACAAGTTATGCCAAGGATACAAGGCTTTCTTTATCTCTTAAAAAAAAAAGAAGTTATCCCCAGTCACCCCAATTGAGCCAGAAGTAGGGTAGTTTCTTTCCTTCATAACTCTGAATACTTGGGTAGGGCTGCCTTTAAGTTGCTTTTATACCGATGATTCATATATCAAGAGAGGATCAAATTTAATAAGTTATCCAAACGCTATTCAACCTTTCCCACCCACTTTGAGACTTCAAGATCTTTTAAACAGCCAACATGAATTGAACCTGGGAAGCAATGAGAATTTAATATAAGAGCTTTCTTAATGTTAGAATGATTTCGTTTTAAAGGAAGAAAATGAGCAAAGTGTGAAAATGCATTGGAGAAAAGGAAAAGATGAAAAATTAGAATCCTTGTGAAGAAGCCCATGTTGAACAAAAATTAAAGAAGAAGAACCTTTAAAAGTGAACTTTTTCTCCATAAAAAAAAAAAAAAAAAAACCCATTAAGGAAGAATTTCCCACTGAAAAAAAAAAAAAGAGAAACATAATTTTTCTTAACATGATTTTATAAGAGTAGAGTCATCAAAGAGGAAATTCTTGCTACAATAGCATGACTGTAAGAGTAAAATTCTCATTTTGACTGCACAAAAATATTTGGGCCATTAAATCATTTTCTTTCTTCAGCCAAAATTTTCACCGTTTGAACCCCATTTCAACCTTAAAGTATCCTCTCTCAACAAGTGAATTTCGAGTATAAGTTCATTTTAGATAAGCAAGATGGAAGGTCATGGTGGAATTGATAAATTTATATAGATGTTGAGCCTAATATCATTCCATTTTTTAAACCCATTCACTAAGGCCTCGTTACAAGTATTTAAAGTCCTTGTTGAGACACAACTTGTTTAAAAAGAAAACTGAGTCAACAATTATAGGCCGAAAACATTTACTAAAATAAAAAAGATTTTCTATTGATGATTTGATTCAAAATAGGATTTTCCCTCATCAATAAGAATTTTAAAAGGAATACATTAAATCTTGAAGTAGGGCATCTTTTCATTATTGCAATCCATTCCATTACTTTGCTAAATCTTCAGCATGCTTGTCTGCTTCATTATTCCCTATGATACTTTATATTAGGCCAATCTATTCCAATACTTACTTTGTAGCCCGCATGCACTATAACACCTTGAGTCTTGAATTATGGAATTTTCTAGTCCAACATCTACTTTCCATTTGACACTACTTTGTGAACCATCGAGCATGTTAGTGAGCATTATCACTCTCCATATTTCTTCAAACTAGGGCAAGCCATCTCCTTTAATAGATCCCCACTTTACACTTATTAATGCATGACTACATTAAGGATGGAAAGTAAAATACAAGCAAATTTCGATTGTTAACCTTTCAAGCATTAATAATGAAAGAATTGATGGGAAATGCCATTAGGTTCAGGTCTAACGGTCTTATTCGCAATAATTGAGATAATGAAATAAATTGATTTAAGGGTCAAAAGTAAGGTAATCTGGTTTGGACATCCTGATTGAAACCTCTATGAATATTGGTTCAATTCATATGGAGCTTGAACTTAAACTTTTTGATTACAACAGACAAAGAAGCTCTCACAAATTAAACTTATTGACTAGGGTAGGCAAAGAAGCTTATAAGACTTAAATTTGTTTAACTAGGGCTAGATATAGAGTTAAGGTGAGGAATTTTCCATCAAACAATGAATAAGAAAATCTTATATCTTCTAAGCTTTTAACTTATTTATGCATCATGTGTTTGCATTGTTTTTTTTCTTTTTTTCAACAGCAAAGTGTATTTCACAAAATGTCTAAAAAGGGAAAGGAGGAAGGCATCATTCTTTTTTGTTCACATTAATTTGTTTCTTTTATGAAAAATAAATAAATAAAAACAAATACGTTCTCCCAGTTTTGACTTTTTAAGGGGTTCATCCCTTTTAAAGGTGATGACCATACTTCTTTTACCTTTCTTTAGAATTGGGGCCCAAAGGGCCAGCATTCTAATCTTAATAAAGAACACAACCACCATGCAAAAACAAAATTTTAGCACTTTTTCAAATCTAAATATTCCATGAGAATCATGAATCTTAGAATATATGGTTAACATATGCATCATTCATTTCATTTTACGTGGCGTGGGGAATCATTTCCCCACTTGCCAATACACCAATTTCTTTTATGCCTGCATCAGTTCAGGCATCATTTCAAGTCCTGCATAAGTCCAGACATCCGTTCAAAATCCTGCACAAGTCTAGGTACCCTTACCTTATTGCATAAAGCCCTATCAGACAAGCACTCCAAAGCCCAGTTCTGGTTAGTACCTTTTAAAGCCCTATAGTAGCTGGCACCCCTAAAGCTCAATACCAGTTGGCACCTAAAAGCCTTGTGAAGATAAGCACCTTTCGAAGCCTTATAATAATAGGCACCCCAAAGCCCAGTTTCAGCTAGCACTTTCTGAAAGCCCTGTAAGACTAAAACTCCCAAAGCCCAGTTCTGGCTGGGACCCTTCAAAAGCCCTGTAAAACAGGCACCTTCCAAAGCCTTGTAATGGTAGGCACCTTTAAAACCCAATACCAGCTAGCTTACTTCAAAGCCTTGTAATGACAGGTACCTTAAAGCCTAGTTCCGGTTGGGACCTTTCAAAGCCTTGTAATGACAAACATCCTAAAGTTAGTTTAGGCTGGCACCTTTCAAAGCCTTGTAAAGACAAGCACCCTTCCAAACCCTATAATAGTAGGCACCTTCAAAGCCCAATTCCGGCTAGCACTTTTCCAAAACCCCGTAAAGACAGGTACCCTTCAGAGCCCTATAACGGCAAGTACCCTCAAAACTTAGTCCAGTTAGCTCCCTTCAAAGCCCTGTAATGGCAAGCACCCTAAAAGCCAATACCGACTGGCACCCTCAAAACCTTGTAAGATAAACACCTCTCAAAGCCCTGTAATGACAAGCATTCTAAAGCCTTATAATGGTAGGGGACTCAAAACCCAATTACGCCGGTGCCCTTAAATCCTTAGTTTATAGTGAGCATAAGTTTTCTTTCATCAGATAATTTGTTTGTTTACATCTTTACTAGCTTTTAGGTAAGACCCACAAAGCGCATCTCTCACTTCAATTACATATGAGACAAGTAAAGATGGGTAACTATGAACACCTATTCCAAAAAAAAAAATTTAAAGAATAGAAAATGAAAAATTGAAACATTAAAGTCCTAGGATATATTTGAAATAAAAGTGAAATTTAAAATTAATGATTTCAAAATTAGATGACAATGACATCCTTTTTTTTTTATTTATTTACCTTTCTCTTTTTCTTACCATTTTTATTTGTTTCAAAATAAAAAGAAATAGTAGATCCATATACATATACATATACATATATATATATATACATATATATACATATATATATATGGATAGAGCTATATGAATAAGTTGAAGGTCAAAATCAACGGTGCTCCTTGCTACTCATTTCCACCGTATGAGAATTGCATCATAATATAAAGCTATCAAGTGACCATCACCCTACTCTTTGCCACTCACACACCTTTGAACAATAGCTTACTCAATGACTGCATGGAAGATGTATAAAAAATGAACCATTCCTTCTGCCCATCAGGAGAGTTGAATAGATATGGGAAACCTTGGGGGTTGCCAGAGGTGACTCCGAACCTCTTTGTCTAATGGAAAGCTTAAGGATTGCAGTGAGAGGGATGGGTGAATGGTAGAGAAAGGGATGTTTAAGAAATAAGGACAGACCCGAGCACTCCCTATCACTACATGGTAAAATAGATAGGGGTAAGGGATGATAAAATGGAACGAGGTTTAAGAGGAGGAGAGGGGACTAAGTGGCTTTCAAGAAAAGAAGGAGCTATGTTCCATGACATAAGAAATGAGAATGAACAGAGAGGAGAAAGTGGAGTGAGAATTTGAGAGAAATATGAAAGCCTAAGAAGGACTTGAGGGGGCTAAAATTTAGGAAATGCCATAAAGAGAAGACAAAGGAGGAGGAACCAACTTTATTTGGTAGGTGAAGAACAAGATAAATACATCTGGTAGTTGACTGACACATACTCCCATTCTTAACTGAAGACAGATACGGTCCGTAAAACATTGGAGGGGAGAGTTTAAGGGGGTAGTGAAAAACCGAAGTCAAGAGAGAGCTTAAAAAGGAAGGTGAGGACTCCATAAAGCTGCTTTGTTTGTCCCTGTTATAGTGGTCCAAAATAGAGCTCTATAAAAAGAATAACAAAAGAGAATGAGGCTATGAAAGTGATTAAAGAACTAAAACTGAGAGAGAAGAGGTGAGGCAAAAAAAAAAAAAATGAAAAGAAAATAACCTTTAGGTTAGAGTGAGGAGAGAACCCCTGGTCTGACTATCAAGAACAAAGGTGTGACACTGTAAAGCTAAAGAGGAGACAACAGAAGAAAGAGTTGGACAAAAAAGGAAAACTAAGGAAAAGAGAGCATAGATAAAAAAAATAAATACAAAAACTATAGTATCAGGGAATAAGGAAGCAAGAAACAAAGACGAAACATGGTAAGTGCAAGCCTTGATCCCATTTTATTTGGACTAAAAAAAACTCATCTTTAAATGGTAGGGATAGCTTGAAAGTGATTCTTACTCATTAGGAAACCCAACTTTGACTTATTGTCATTGGTTTCCCTTCATGTGCTTGCTTGGTATTTAATGTTTGATATAAATACGTTTAAATGGTATGAAAAAATTTTAGTTTTCTTTTTTTTTTTTCCTTTTAATTTCTCCATAGGTATGAGGAAGGTTATCACGAGTCACTTTATTATAGCTTTATAGGCTTTGGATTTAAATAGGAACCTCAAATAATGGAATTGGGTGCATAAGACATGTTAAATTGAAAGTGATATTAGGTTAGATATTGCTTGCACTTGTGAGATCCCCAAGGAGTGAAGATCCACTAGATAATAATACATGGATTTATTTATTTGTTTTCTTTTTATATGGGGTCTTTCATAAAATTATTGCATTACTTTTGAATAAATATATTTAGTTATAGTATTTGATGTTGCTAGCATTTGTGGGAACCCTTGGTGAATAAAGATCCATTTAATAACAATGCAAGGATTTATTTATTTATTCTTCTTATATAGGGTCTGAAGTGATTACATTGTTTTTGAACAATTATATTAAGTATATATTTGATGCTTGTTTGAGGTAAGGTCTATTAAGCACCTTCCTACGTCCTATCCTTTTTTTAATCATTTTTTAATAATGAAATAATAAGATGAAAGAAATTGACAAACAAACAAAACCAAAAATAAATTTATGTTCATCAATAATAAAAAATAATTTATGGATTGGTTTATTTATTCTTTATTTTTTGTCCTAGAATCGCCTAGTGTCTCCTCTAGCACTTAGGGAATCAATTGATAGGGCCACGTGAGACATTGCATCTTCATATGCTTTACCTAATACTGGTTAGTCATTGTGAACACCTCATTCATTACCTAATTATTTAATTAACTAATTCACCAATTAATTAATAATTAAGCAAATGAAGAAAATTAAATATAACAAAGGCTCAAATGACATCCTCAAATGGAGACAATTTGAAATGAAAAAAATAAATAATGAGAGAAATTTAAGGCAAGCAAAATCAAGATCCAAAAATCAAAATTAATTATTAGTAATAATAAAAAATAAAAGTAAAAAAATCGAAAAAGAAGAAAAAAAAAACACAAAAATAGAGAAATCAAGAAAAATTAAAAATAAAAATCAAATCAAAAGAGAAAATCTTAAATGAAAAAATATAATAGAAAAAATCCATGTACAAATTAACAAAAATAAAAAAAACAAATAAAAAAATCAGAAAATCAAAAACGAAAATCAAAAGTAAAATGAAAAGGAAGGAAAGTTTTGGAAAAAAGTGGGAGCAAGGTGCATGCATAAATGGTTACCCACCGAAGAAGGAAGAGAAGGAAGCAACTCTAAGCCAAATTGCCACCAAGTCACTCTACTACAGCCCTCACACCTCCTGTAAGTCAGCTCTATTAATGGAAAGGACTTGATGGAAGAGGTTTGATGATGGCCGAGGTGTATATAATAGAAGCGCATAAGAGCGAGTTGAAAAAAGGGGGATGCACATCAATGAGTCTAAGTACAAGACCAGAAGCTTAACTTGAGATCTCTAAGATATACACATAAACTCATCTTAGGCCGACTCAAGAGGAGGGCAAAGAAGAAAGGGAGCTTGAGGTGAGAGGAAGAACACAAATACAATCTAACAGGGAAAGGAAAAAGGAACTTCCATGCCGCCTACCAGAAAACATGAAGAAAGAACTTGAATGGAAAGGTTAGGGAATCAACATGAAAGCATTAAGGGTGCAAGAGTCACACCATTGTCGAGCCATTTTCGTTGGCCCACTAGGTTAGTTGGTCTATATGCATGTGGTTCACATCTTGTATGGTAGTTGCATTTTTTTTTTATCTCATGTTTGTTAGTCCTTCTCTCCGTTTTGCTTACTTCCTTCTGCTCATTTTATTGCTGTTGAGTATGGCTTCTCCTTTCTCTTCACCTCCTTTTCCCATATCGTGTGAGAGTCACTGTCACTAAAACAAACTCCCCTATTCACTCACATCAAAATGGAGGCAAAAAGGAATGTTGGAAATATCTGTAAGTTCCATGGTTTATAGCTTTACCTCTTTTCTTTTTTCTATTCTTAGCTTAAATTATGGTTGTTGCACGTCTTTTCTCCTATCTATCATGGAAACATGGTTGTAATCTCTGTTTCGTGCTCCTATCAAGTTGTTGTTGAGAGAAGTAAAGTGGGTGTCTTTAGTTTAGTTGCAACCTAATGTTTTATTGAAGAAATAAATAAAGATAGGAATTAGAAAGGAAATGAGAATGATATCTGAATATATATATATATATATATATACATATAAGGTGAACCGAAAAAAAAAAAAAAGAACCATGAGGAGGTATTCTTCTTTTTCCAGGGAAGCTCACGTGTATGGCCTTCACATTGCATGTCAGATAGTAAGTTACTTAGATACAAGAACAATATATATATATATATATATATATACATATAGGCATATATACATATAAGGTGAAAAAAATATGAAATGAACTAAGAGGAGGTGTTTTTCTTTTTCTAGGGAAGCTCACGTGCATGGCCCTTACATTATTTTTGCATGTTAAATGGTAAATTACTTAGATACAAGAATAATATATATATATATATATATATATATATATAGGCATATAAATGTATAAGGTGAACAAAAGATGAACCAAGAGGAAGTTCACATGCACGGCCCCCACTCTAGTCTTGCATGTTAGATGGTAAGTTACTTAGATACAAGAATAATATATATATATATATATATAGATATAGCCATATGTACATATAAGGTGAAAGAAAAAAGGATGAACCAAGAGGAAGGTATTTTTCTTTTTCTTGGGAAGGTCACATGCATGATCATGGATGTTAGCAATCAGGTGCTCCACCAGCCTTGCATGTTAGATAGGTTAAGCTACTTGGATACATGTCATTGTAGTTGTTACTATCATATCCATCGATTTCTTCTTAGTATCGTTTCATTGTTTTACTATTTTACTTAAAACATCCATGATAGGCATTTCATCTCTTAAGGATTAGGAAGGTTATCTAATGAGGCAAGAGAACAAATGAAATAATTCCAAAACTCACAAAATTGATAGGGCCCTGAAACGCAAAGAAACATATATATACATTCTAAATAAAATGGAAATTCTCCCCATAACGGAAGAATAAGATGATTTCCAACACTTAATTATTTAATTTATTTTAGAAGCTGTTGTGTAAGATTATTATTCTCTTCAGGTACTGAAATGAAATCAATATGAGGTCATGTGAGATCTTAGTCTCCTTGGGCTTTGGAAGTTAATGCATAGTTCTTTTATATCAAATAACTTTAATATGTAAAAATGATTTGTTCTAAATTATATTAAAAGAAAATGGGGGGAAAAAAAGGGGCTACCGTGTAAGAACATCAATCTCCTCATACATTTAGGCTATGTGAGACTTTGGTCTCTGTAGACTATAAAATTGATAATTTTTAAAATAATAATAGGTATAATAATAAAAGGAAAAAGTAGCAATAATAAAAATAAAGACACCTTACTAACAAATGATAATAATAATGGAAGGATATATAAATAAATTTATTTAGGCATTACATTGGAAAGTTATTGTGTGAGGCCACTGACCTCCTTAGACACTTTGGTATTTACGGGTAGAGGTTGTGTAAGATTCCCAGGCTCCTTAAGCTTTGAAAGTTAATACATGTTTTTCCAAGATAAATAGGTAAACAAATAGTAATAAAAATCAAATAATTCCTAAATATTGTGCCAGATCATTAGCCTCTGCAAACGTTTGGGAATTAATCACAAAGGTCATGTAAGGAATTTAACACAAACATCCTAGCTTCAATATAAAGGCCAAAATTCCAAGAGGAACCAACAAAATAAAAAATTATTAATTAATTAAACCACTAATCGACTACCATATGTTCTCAAGTCGAACTACGTAGACTTTGATCCCTATTACAGGGTACGTAGGCCCTAGGCTTTCATCCTAGGTTAAGTCTACCCTTTGTAAATATCTATTTGTTTGCTTTCATATTATTGTTTTTGTCTTCTCTACTTAACATGCATACATGTCAATAGAAAGGGTAATTGAGATGAATTTAAGGCCATATCCTATTTCATTTGACTAGTTAAGGTAATCGTCATCATAGACGAGTGTTGTGGGGTGCTTAACACCTTCCCTACACTCAAATAGACTCCAAAACCTATCTCTGTTTTCACATATTACCGTGCCTTTTCTTTTTGTTTTAAATTGGTTTTCCAAACTTTTTGGTTAAAAATTTTAGGGGCGACTCCAGAGAATTGATTTTCATGATTCATTTTGGGAATCAGTATAAATTCTCTTTTTCAAAATTTCTGCTGAAAGGTCGATTACAACAGTCACCTTTTTTAAAATAAATTTAGGTTTCAATGACCCATTCCCAATTCTTGTATTTTATAAAAGTTAATTGAAAAAGAACAAAAAAATATTTTTCTTTTAAGCTTTCTTAATTCATCCAAAATACAAATAAATATCTTCTTTCAAAAAGTTTTTTTCACTTTTCAAAATTTACTCTTTTGAATAGCAAAAAAAAACCCAAAAAAAAATTATTTTCATTTTCTTTCGAAATTCTTATTTTAGATTCAAATGAAAATCCAAATAAAGTGCTCCTTCAAGAAGTTCCAAAAAAACTATTAAAAAAATTAAAATTAAAGAGAAAAAAATGGAGAGCAAAGGTGTGAGATTATATTGATTTTGTGACTTGTAACATACCAACCAAATCTCAATTTTGTCTTGTTCATGAAAACCAATGTAATTTCGTCAATCTTGTTTTTTTTACCAAATTAGAAATAGAAATTAAAAATAATTTCTTTGGCATTTTAGATTGCCACATGAGATCAGTAATCTCCTAAGGTATTTAAGAATCAACTAGCAATGGCTGCATGAGATCCTTAGTTTCCTTAGGTCTTGAAAGTTAATATATGTCTTTTTAAAAATAAAAAGGTGGAACAATTCAAAAAATGAAAGCAATGATTTTTTTTCTACCCACTATTTGTAATTAAAAATCCTAAAAATAATTTTTCATTATAATTTTTCTTTCAAAGTTAAAATAAAAAAATAAAAAAAAAATCTAAAAGAGAAAATGAAAGGAGTAAGGAATTTTTATCAAATTGATTTGGTAAATCAATACATGCCAACTGAAATTCAATCCCATTTTGTTTATGAAAATTTATTTAATTTCAACTCACTTGTTTTTTTCCTAAAAATATAAAAACACTAGCCAACTGCCATGTATTTTAGTCAAACTACGTGAGTTTTGATCCCTATCACAGGGTGTATAGCCCTAAGCTCTAGTCTTAAGTCAAGTCTACCTTTGTAAATATTTCATTTTTCCTCCTTTATTTTATTTTTTGAATTTCTTTATTATTTTCATTTTTTTTCGTGTGATTGATAAGAATAATTGAAATTTGAATCAAGGTCATACGTATTTTACTTAATAACAAGTGATGTGGGATGCTTAACACCGTCCCTATGCACAATCAACTCCTGAACTTTATCCTTGGATGACAAACCACTTTATCTTATAAATTAGTTTTTCCAAAATTTATCCTTTAAAAATTTTGATAGCAACTCCTAAATTTTAGTTTTCGGTTTTTTAAGCGAAAATTAAAATTATTCTTTTTGGAACGTCATGTGGTCATATTTCACGTGTGACATATATATATGTAGTTTTTAAATAATTTCAAATAATAATAATAATAATAATAATATTATTATTATTATTATTATTATTATTTTGCTATGAAATACCAACAAAAAAAAATTAGAACATTTCATTTGAAATTCAAGCAAAAAAAGAAAATAGTTTTTGTAAAGATAGTTGTACTACTAGTCAAGATACTTTATTACTATAATTATAATTTTTTTTAACACTTTCTTAAATGCATATTGTCTTTTTAGTATTTTGAGGATAAAAATATTTTTAAAATAATTTTTCTAATCCAATAATTTTGATAAAAGTGGTCATTAAATAATTTTGTCAAATATAAATTAGTTGTTTTTGTGGTAGGACTTTTTATGAGAAACACTTTTGCATAATTTTTTTTATCAAATATTTCATAATAGCATGAGATGTGTATAATATAAATACAACATACCATAATTAAAAAATAAATGTAAGTAACATTCATGGTGAAAGCAACATTTTATGAAGTATACAACATTAGGAGTAGACTTGATCATTATGTTGAACTTATAAAATCAGGTTGGGCTTTGAATAAGGGGGAAAAAAACTTAAAGCTTGTTTTTTATTCAAGCTTTATCAGTTTTTTGTAGCTGAACTATCGGGGCTAATGAACTTTTTAAAGTCATAATCAAGTTTGTTTATTATTTTAAATCATTACTTGTACGATTATATAATCACCTTAAAATAAAGGGCACTAGTTAATATTTCCTTAACAAAGAAATCATCACATATTAATCCATTGATTTATGTATAATCACCTTAAATTAAAAATGAACCGTTCTCACTATTAAATTGATATTTTACATCATTTTTATTATGATAATTTTACTTTTAATACTTTGAATCTTAAGTTACATTCTTTTTTTAATATTTATTTTTTAAAATAATAAGTTTTTTATTAAAAAATATTGATTCAATTTTTTGAGCTTGGGTCAGCCTGATGCATTTTACAAAACACACTTTTGTACCTATTCTTTATTTCAATCAGTCATTATTTTTTAGGCTAAATCTATCAGATCATATAGATCTTTTAAGTTATGATCATGTCTAGTTAGAAGTTAGTGTTAGTTGTATTATATGGTAACGTTTCACTTGTATTGATGCCATAATAATTATTCTATTTTAAAATATGATATTTGTATAACATAAAGGAAATATAAATAATGTACAATCATATTTGCTATAATAATCAAACACTATTAAAAAAGGAAATGTTCAAAGATAACTTATTTTTTAATTTAAAAAAATTTACATGTAACATCTTATATCTTTGTTATGTTATTTTTTGGTTAAAATCATTGTTCTAAATTGTGGAACGCATCAATAGATGCATCCGTAATATTAAGCCGCAACCGCATCACTCTGCAATTGCCGGGTGATTTCCAATCGCAGCTACCATGACGTTAGTTGTGAGGTGCAGGCAAAGTGTGATCTTGTCAAATGAATTTAAATGGCATGGTTTGTCATTTCCTAGTTAAGTTCTCTGCTTCCAATGATATCAAACTGAGACAAGAATATAAAATATATAAACTATCCAAGCATTTGCTTCAAAAGATAACTTGCTTTCTGTGTAGGACAATTTTAGGCGGTGGCAATAAAGAAATTGAATAAAAATATACTTATGTGAATATTATTTACAATTTTACACAATAGTCTTTCTATTTTTGGACCCAAATTTATAGACTTTAGTTTAGAAGTTTTCTCGTTTATTATTTTATATTATTTTCCAAATATGGAATATGTTGGTATTTATATTTGGTTGTACATATATGTTAATCAATGTTATTTATTCTTTGAATTTTCAAAATATTCTTTTTAAGTTTGGGAATATTTGAAGGGAAAAAGAAATTGAAAAAATTTTAGGGAAGAGAAAAAATAGAATATTAATTCAATAAAATGAGTATTTATTAAATTGATGTGAGTATATTAGATACAAAGTGGATAATTATTATTTATTTAAAATTTATATTTATTGAATTAATATGGACAAAAATTACGTTCAATGTGCATTATATGTAAAAATTTTAATAATTATTTAAACTATAAAGTGTATATTGAATCAAAACAATAGATAAAACACTTATTATAGATATGAATATTTTTATAGTATATATTTAATAAATTAATAGTTGAATTTTGAAAATTATATCGATTATATATACCTTTTAAACATTTTGTATAGTTTCAAAAAATTATGACCGCATTAACCGCAACCTGCATTGTAACATTCGTAATATTTACAATTACAATAATCGCAACGTAGTCGCAACCGCAACCGCAACCATAATTGAAAACCATGGTTAAAACATAATAATTATATGGCTTTTCAATTATATTGATTACAACACATGTATTATTATTGTAAATAACTATATAATTTTAAATTAAATTAAATACTTTTTATATTATTATTGATTAACCATATACTTGTCATATGTTAACCAAAAAAAACTATTAGTTAAAATATATATATATATAAGAAACTATATCTAAATTTTTTCTTTTCAAATGACCAGAAAGAGTTTAATCTTTTTTCAATTAGATATATTAAAATTAATAATTACCAATCAATTATTTCTTGGTCTAAAATACAAGAAAGATCAAGAGATAAAGAAAACTAAAACTCAGGTGATAAGAATAAGCAAGAATTGAGAAAGATGAAAAATGAATAAAATATGTTACGAATAATGGGAAGCATATTTTAATAATTTCATATAATTAAAATTAAGCTTAACTATTAATTTAGAGTACATGAAATGTATTACAATCACTAACAGCTGAGGAGCATAGTGAGTCTTCAAGGATTAATAAGAAGGCATTATAACTGAGGGTATTCTTAAGTTATAATAGTTATTATATTTCAAAATATATATTGATATAATAAAATTAGAAAGAAAATATATAGAGTAGAATTTTAAAAAACATGATATTTAAGATTTTAAAAAATAAAAATTGAGAGGTCTTCACCAATCACCATTTTTCCAGCAATAATTTACTTTGCTCTACTTTTCATTAAGATAAAACCGTGAGGAAAAAATTATATCTTTAATTTAAAAGTAATCACATCTTTAAGTTGATGCTCCAAAGCCTTCGATGAAAGACATTTTTAAAAATAATAATAAATTTTGTATTAAAAATTTACCAAACACATTTTAATTTAAAGTTTCTGACAATAATATCTTCTATTAACTTAAATATATATTTTAAATTTGAAAATTTTAAAACAAAGAACATTTTAGTCAAAACCATTTACATTGAACTCAAGTGTGTGTGTGTGTGTGTATATATATATATATATATAATTATATTAAGCAGAATTCTGTGTATATTTTGAAAATTGAAAAGAGATCCAGAAAATTTCAATAAAACGATATTCATATAATTTACTCTATATTTTATAACCTGTTAGTGCTTAATGATTATTTATTTAAAATTTACCTTACACTTTTAATTTAAAGTTTTTGGACAAAAATATCTTCCATTAACTAAAATAATTTATTCCATATAACAGTGTAATTTATTCTATATGATTTTATAAACTTTTAATGCTTAATAATTATTCACACTTTATCATATCTCAAAACCGCTAATTGTTCGTTCATATGAGGTAAATATGAAGCAACTAATAAAATGTTTTTAACAAATTATTGATATATTTTCTTAGCATTTTAAATCTACGCCTCCTTTAGGAAGATTTTTCTTTCTTTTTTTTGGTTTAAAAATAGGAAGCATTGCCAAAGTGGCCCACCAAATATTTTAAATCAATTAGTCATGCAAATCATAATATTAATTAGTTATTTATTTAAAAACTCCCACAGCTTCCTTGTGCCTCAATCTTGCAACAACGATAACAAGGAGACTTGGCTACCGATCAGTACTCCAAAGAACAATACTCTTAAGGAATAGGAAGCTTTTGTTATATGCAAGGTTGTCAAATTTGCGAGTTTAGGCAGAATTAGAAAGGGGGTGTAGACTCGTAACGTAAAATCGCAAGAGTTTACCTCTATTAATAAATGATTATTTAAATATATAATTACATAGTTAAAATACAATATATAACATGAGGTTTATTCAAATATTATTTATATTTAAAATCATAAGAAATGAATGAGATATACCATTAAAATCATATATTTACCATCCTTAGATAAAAGTAATAGCATGGTGGTTTTACATGATTATCTAGAATTCATAGTATCTAAAAATATATTTAATATAATTTTAAAAAAAATTATATGGATTTTATCCTAATACAAGTTATTATATAAAAATTTTATATTTATTTTTTAAATAATTTAAAATGGTTCATGAAAAAAAAAATTAACAAAAAGTTTGATTTCATGTTAAAATTCTAAAGTCAAATGGATCAAGTGAAATAAAAATAGGAACTAGTTTATATATAAAAGGTGGGATATACATATTAAATACCGCAATGGTGGAGACGTTGGCAGATGAGTTGAAGGGTTACATCTTCGAGCTCTGGGTGTGTATGTTTTGCTGAAATTTTGTCTTTCAAAAATAAAAATAGGAACTAGTCTATAATAAAAGGTGAGATGTATACACTAAATACCACCATTGGCTGAATGGTGGAGGCATTGGCACATGAGTTGAAGGGTCACGTCTTCAAGCTTTGGGAGTGCATGTTTTGATGAGATTTTCTGAGGCTACCATCCAACTCGTACGAGTTAATTCCTTTTAAAGTTGTATTTATACCATATATCGGCTGTGGAAGTAGGCCAACATTTCTATTGGCAAATAAGGGGTTTCCAAATCCATGCCCAAGTACTTATTATTTCTTGGGTTGTAATTGCTATTTTATTAGTTTCAGCCATTATAGCTGTTCGAAATCCACAAACCATTCCTATTGACGGTCAGAATTTTTTTGAATATGTCCTTGAATTCATTCGAGATGTGAGCAAAACTTAAATTGGAAAAGAATATGGTCCGTTCCCTTTATTGGAACTATGTTTCTATTTATTTTTGTTTCTAATTAGTCAGGGGCTCTTATACCTTGGAAAATCATAAAGTTACCTCATGGGGAGTGAGCAAATGTTGACTCAACGAGTTTATCGAGTCAACTTGCGAGTTTACAATGCTAGTTATATCATTAATTAGTCGTACTTAGTCAAACTCAAAAGTCATACATTAGTCGTCTATTTGGAATAGGAAGCCCTTTTTTACGAAAAGTTCTGATGCCATATCTCTAAAACTTGATACTACGTACGTACACTTACCCCATGCGTCATTTCAGAGGAAGAAGAGACAACGAAGAGATGTCATTTCTGTGTGTGGATGACTTCAAGTTCAAAGGTCACTCCACGAATGCCAATTGCTCTGTTTGGGAGGTACTGTTGGAGGTCACACGAGTTACATATCTAAAGTTGCACCAAGAAATTTTAGAAGACCCAAAAGAAAGCGTTTCTGTTTCTAAGAATACCAAGCATATGAGTTTAAAACGTAGACACCCCACTCTTCTCTATGACAACAAGGATTTGATTCTTTTGGAGCAACATTTAAAGAAGAAGAAATTGATGTCACATGGAGGATTAAACCCACAGCCTGATTTACCAGAAGAGTTCAAGAAGATTGAGGAAATGGGAGGGTCGAAGCTGAGTCTGCTAGTCCAAAAGAGTTCATATTCCATAGACTTGAGCCCGTAACACAATCGACTTTCGCTTCCTCTGAATCAGATCAACAATCATGATCATTTCTTGTGCAAAGCGGGATCGCTATCATTCAAGAGGAAGAACTAAGCCCTCGACGTCACTTTGATAGAGCCATCGCTTCACACCAAGAAAATCATGTTGGGGAGGTGAAATTTGACAAAGAGTTCTTCTTATGCGCTGCGGTCAAGTTGGATGAAGTTGGCTAAAGCCAATGCATTGAAGGTGGATGCTGTGGTGCTAGTCTGGTCCTTTTGAGTTGGAGAACAACTTTGCATGGCTCCGGTTAAGGTTCCTTCTTTCAATTAATTGCTTTTTAATTATGATGGAAATTAGTTGCATTTTCCATTCCTTTTGTTAGGGGATTTATTCAGTGATGAACCACTTGAAGTTAGCCTTACATTTCTGCTGGTATATTACTTTTCGATTAGTTTTGTTGGATATGTCATTAGCTTTTGTTATATAAATTTTGTTGGTGTCAAATTTTGATTTGGGGTTTGAATGTTAGAATCTGTTTACGCAAATCTCTCTGTCGTATATGGAAAGAAGATCATGGCAATAGTGTGAAGTATTCGTATTCAGGAAACACAAACCATGGAGAAATTCACTGGTTGCATCTTCATCCTGCTTGCCTAGATTCTACTTTACTATACTGTTGTTTACTACAATTTCCTCTGTGTGATGTATAATATATTTGTATAGCCAATAAAATTTTGAATTAAAAAATTTATTTAAATTATTCAGACCACGGAGGAATGGAAAGAAATCGCCGAGGAGAAGGAAATAGCGAAGTGAATTCCTTTTATAGCTTAATGTCATCTGATTTAGATATTGGAACTTTTTTTACATACATTGCTTTTTATTAGTGAATTTGATAGTAAACATATAAAAAAAAAATTGTAGCTAAGCAATACCAAAGCTGTTAGAAATCAATTTCTTAAAAGAGTAAAAATTATCTAAATATTCTAATATTTGTAAACAATTCTTATCTATAAATTTTGTAATTAATTAATTAAAAAATTCAAGTACTCCTCCTGAGTTTGTTGTTGGATTTATTAAACCATTGAAAAAGTTAAATTTTTTTATCATACACTATCACATTGCTGGAATTTTTAAATATTAAAATTCATTCACATATCATATTTTGATTAAAAATCTAAAAGAAACACTTACAAAATTGTGCCTAAAATCAAAACTTTTCTTAAGAACAGCGAGTGAGAGTCAAACAATGACATATATATATATATATATATATATATATATCTCTCTCTCTCTCTCTCTCTCTCTCTCTCTCTCTCTCTCTCGTTATATGTACAATTTGTCTAATGCTTTCTTAAGTGTATATTATATTGTTTTTAATATTAGTTATATTGCATTTATCACTCTTTTTATTTTAAACATATTATGATGCTTATATTTAAAATATATTGTAAAATGTTTTCATTTATTTTATTTGCTATGAATAAAGTCAACTTTGGGCACAATATATTCCTTTTAAAAAATAGGAATACTCAGTTGACTTTTTTGTTATATTTAAAATAAAATGATCAAAATCTCACATCAAAGATTAACATCTTTGATTGTGATTATTTTTATATTAAAAACCAAATAACAATTTCTTACTGTAAAGGAATTTATTTTATTGACAAAATATAATAATACAGGATGTATATGTAATATATATCAGAATTGATTTTAAAAAAAAAAAAAAAAGCGACACTCCTCAAATTTACCAATTTAATAGTTAAGTCCAATTGAAAAAAAAATGGTTAGCTTAATATGACAAAGAAAAAAGAGAATGTAGATGCAGTATGAATTAAAATTTTAAATAATTCATAAAGAATAAAATCATAAAATAATTAGAGAAAAATTTCTCCCTTTTTTTAAGCATGACACATGTTCTTTGTTAGAAAATTACAAGAAAGCCTACAATTCTTTTTTTTTTTTCTCTCTTCCTTGTCTTCCTTAATTTTTTCTTCCTTCTTTTTCCTTCTTCCTCACACATACATGCATGACAATAAGCTTCAAGAATCCCTCTCCACTTCTTGCTCCGATTTCAGTGTTTCTTCATCATCTCCACCTCCTTCGACGTCCTCTGTCATTATTTTTGGCTAATTCCAACGTGGTTCATCTTAACTAGGATAGGGTGCTAAGAAGAGTTATTTGGATACGATTGACAAAAGATTCCTCGAAATTGAGTTGTACATCTTCCATTGGTGAGTAACTTATCATTTTCCCTCTATTCTTTGTGCTTAATTTTATCATCTTGGCCTTGAATTTTGGAATCTCAGCCCCAAATTTCAAAGTTCCCCAATTATGTGACCAAGAGTGGCACAAGAGGAGAAATTGAACATAATTGGTGAAGGATTTCATTAAATTGATTTGTGACTTTGTTTCTTAACACCAAATTCACTCTTTCTCCTTTATAATCCACAATCAATTTATGAATTTGGAGTCTTGGCTTTAAAACCTTTCTTTTCAAGGTATTGATAGTGTAAATTCGAAATTGGGCTTGATTTTGGTGATATTAAGTCAAATTAAGTTGGGACTTTAGTTCTTGGATGAATTATGAGTATTTCCCCTCTAATTCCCATGTGAAATTGCTAGATTTTGGTCTCCAATTACAAACCCCCTTGGTTGCACTATATGTGTAATGGGGTAAAGGAGTTTCGAAAACCTTGGATCAATTTTCTTCACGAATCACTACTAGAGAAAGAAATTAAGCAATTGAAAGTTGTCATTTGAAGTAGTACACGGATTCAATAGCTTTTCCTAATTTTCTTAAATTTTCCTTGTTGTTTTAAAGAAAGGGGATGAAAACCTTATAGTGATTCACTATATAACCCTAAATAAATAATTTAATTTATTATTAAATCTTGAATTGTGACTAGGATAATTTCTAAATTTTCTTAGTAATGTTAGGCAACAAATGGTTAAGAAGGAGAAATTATTTTGGGTCCTAGGTATATTTAGGATAAAATACATGAAAATAGAAATAAATAAATAAAAGTATTTCCCTTGCATCTCTCACGTTAATCATCATTATTCTTTTTCCATTTTATCGTCCTTTTTTTATGTTATCTTCATCAATCATTCCAATAATTCCACACCTCACTCTTTCTCACTTTTTCCCTTATCTTCTCTTATAAAAGAGCATACACCTCTGCTTCTCCCACACACCTCTTCTCCTTTCTTCATTCTTTCTTCTTAATTTTCCACCCATCCATCACATCATCCATCTTCCATATTCTATCCATTTGTTTTCCAATCCCATTCAATTTCCCTTCATAATTTCTCCCTTACACCATGGTTAAAGTGAAACTAAGGGTAATGTCTTCTCCTATGTGTGGCTAGAACTTGGCTTCTTGGAGATGGGGATGAAGTCTTAAGTTCCTAAGCTACAAAAGGAAGTTTAATTTCTCAATTTTATTTTTAGATTGCATAATTGATTTCCTAGTTCTAGAATTTTCTTTATGCAATTGTGAAACATACATTTTGGGTACATTATCTATGTCAATTGAGAATTGAAATTTTTAATTTGTTAGAAGTAACTTGATGATTGTATGGAATTACCACCTTACAATGCTATCAGATATTATTTTCAATCATGTTTATAATTAGATTATATAATCTTATATGCTTGTATTTGATTGCCTCATTTGAGCATCAATTGAAAATAGGAACCAATTGTATTTGCGCAATTTTAATCACACATTAAGTGGTTTTCAAATAGTGTTTTAATTAGTGGTTGCTAGCTATGTTAATAGGAGTAATTACTAAGTAAGAACAATAGACTCAAGTAGTATCTTAAGGTTTTTTTTCCTAAGACTTAATGTAGAATTAATTTCCATATTAATTTGAACAAGGATAGCCATCATTCCATTTACAAGAGCATTTTTCATAGAATTTCCAATTCTTTTTTTATTCACTCATTTTCATTTAAAGAAAATATAAAAAATAGTAGCTTAGATTTATTGCAATTAAGTTTACCTTAATTGCATATACAAAATTCCAGCATAAAACCTTTTTCTAATTGCTTGTTTTTTATGCTTAGTTTAGCTTTGAATTTAAGATAAATGCTCCTTAATTGAATATGACCTGGATTGTATTGCTATATTGCACTAAATTCAATTTAATTTTGACCCCTTGCAATATGCTTTGGTCATGATTTTGGCACCATTGCCAGGGAGCCAATTTATTTAGTTCTTTGTTTATCTAAGAGTCAAGATTTTGTGCCAATTTTTTTTTTTTTTGGTCTTTCATGTGTTGCCTATTAGGTGTAGTTTTCTTTTTTTTTTCATTTGTGATTGCATACATAAAAATTTTCAAAAATACCAATAAAAATATTTCTTATCTCTGTTCTATTTTTCTAATTTTTTCCTACATTGTTCATAGTTTGCTGATTTTTGCTGATATAATTTGTTATTTTTGCTTTTTTAAAAAAAAAAAATTCTACATAAAAAATTAGAATATTTTTGTTTATTGAATTTTGACTGATACATGTGAATACAACTTTGTTAGTGTATGAATCTATGTTCTAAAATTTTACCATTAGATCCTAGGATTGAAAGAACTTCAAGGAATTTAAGGGGAGAAAAGATCTTTGATTGATAAGACAACTCAAAAAGCATGGGTGTTGATTGAGAATATGACTACAAATAGTTAGCAATATAATAGTCAAGACATAAGATCAGTGAATGCAATGAGTGGTTCTTCATAACACTCATAAGAAATTAGCTTTCTTGCTTCAGAAGTTAAATGATTAACAACTCATATGTCCAATATGTCAGCTCAGCTAAACAATTTAGGTATGCAACACCCTTCTTTTCAAGCAATTATGGCACCAAGTTGTGATTTTTGTGCTTCACTAATGTAAATTTCAAGTGTATCCACACCAATATGAAAAGCTTTCAGCTATGTATCAAGGAAAGCCCAACAAATCTCAGAGATGGGACCCTTACTCAAATATATATGATGAAGAGTGAAGATATAATCCCAAGTTCAATTGGAGGGATAGAGACAATAGAGACCATAATAGATTCCAACAAAGTGGTGGAGCTAGAAGTTCTCAAGATAATTCTCTAGTTATTCCCAAGAGTGATAAGACTAACCAACAATTGAAAGGATTGAATAATCTTGTTTGTCAAATGAGCAATTTGATGAAAGATGATAAGACAGCTACCAATTCTTAACTATCCACTATCTGTAAATAGTTAGATGAATTGAAGATGAAGAATAGTAACCTCACTTCATTTGTCACTTAGCTTTCCAACAATGAGTAAGCAACAAGCAAAAATTGATGGTTCAATACCCTCTAACACAGTCATAAACCTTAAGACCTTGAATGTCATCACTCTTACAAGTGGCAGAAAGGTGAAATTTCTTGGTAAAAGCTGAAGCAGAACTAAGGGATGTCTCTGATACTCCTAACACATTGAAGGAGTTTAAGAGTTCAAGAGACAAGAAGTTACTTAACAAGAAGAATACGACACTTGCATAACAAGATAAGGAGATGTAGCATAATCTAAAAGAAGAAACAATAGACTCTCAAGAATCATATGTAAGTCCTACAAAGTCCAATAGTACCAAACCACTAAGCAAGAAGAAACAAATGAGTAAGGAGCCTCTAAGCATAAAGGTAAGGAGGTACTATTAAAGACATCCCTTTTTAACATTCTTACTTTATGAGCAAGAAAATGCATGCTGATTAACATGACAAAGATATTTTGGACTTGTTCAGCAAGTTGAGGTCAAGTTGTTAGAGCTAATAAAAAAGGTTCCTAAATATGCTAAATTTCTTAAAGACCTTTTCACACATAAAAGGAAATTTAGGGCTACTGCAAAATAGTTCTAATGTATTAACTTTGTTCAAACCTCAAAGCCTCATTAAATGCCAAGACCTTGGATCTTTTACAATCCCATGTACTATAGGTAAAACAACCATTAATGGAGTTTTGTTAGATCATGGGGATGCTATAAATGTTTTGCCTAAGTCCATGTATGCATCACTAGGTATTAAATCTCTTAAGCTAACTAATGTGTTACAATTAGCTTTTAGGATTATAAGGTATCGACATGGATTTTTAGAGGACATACATGTTAAGGTAAAAGATTTAGTATTCCCTGCTGATTTCTATGTGCATGATATAACTAATGAAACATCACATGACACTATATTGATCCTTGGTAGGCCTTTCTTAAGGACTACTAACACTATGATTAGCATGAAAGATGGTGTCATTACCATGGAGGTTGGGAACTAAAAATTTACTTTATCATGTATAAGGCTATGAAGCATCCTTATGAAGATTATTCTTTATTGGGTTTGAATTCAATTGATGTTTTTATTAATGAGCTTAGAGATGAACATGTGCAAAGTCTGCATGCTAACATTAGACTGCATGAACTTAATTCATTTAGATGTGATGAGTTTTATGCTTCTTTTTCCTCATCTTCTTTTTTTTCGTGTAGAGGTTATTTATCATGCATTATTTGTTTAAAAATTAATAGCTAGCTTCCCACCCCACAAGACTTTTCCCTTTTCTTTATTAGCTAGTATGGGAAAGGATTGCATTATGATATTATAGGTAACCAAACATTGATGGATATTGAGAAGGTGGTTGGAAGTGACACTATGATCACAAACAAGGATAAACATGGTCACCTCCTAATTGTTCCACCATCTTTTGCACTTCAAGAGCAATAAAAGCAACCTAGTCATGAAAATAAAAGGCCACTTGCTAATTTTTCTAGATTTGTCATTTCTTCTCACACTTTGAGATACATATATGATCTTATTTTTAATTTTGACACAAGTGTGAATGAGAAGAGTCATAAGCATCTTGTTGTTATAGATCAACCTTGAGTTAATTCAACATATGGGAAGACTAAGGAGCAAGTTGTTATTTCAAAGGAGCTAAATCAGTCCACCCAAGCTAAAATATAGAAGGGAGTACTCTTTGTTCCCTAAAACTTCTTCATTTAATTCCTTCTATTGTTCATCCTCTTAACCTTGAATTGAAACCTTTACCTTCTAGTCTAAAGTTTGTTTTCCTTGGATGTAATGAGAAATTGCTTATGATAATATCTAATGCATTATTTTTAGATGAAGAGGAAATATTAGTCAGTGTGCTTAAAAATATAAGAGCCATAGGTTGGACATTAGCTGATATACCAGGGATTAGTCCATCCATTTGTACCTATAGGATATTACTTAATGAGGAGTCTAAGCCTATTAGACAACCTCAAAGGAGATTAAACCCACTTATTCTAGATGTTGTGAAAAAGGAGATCACTAAACTCCTAAGTGCTAGAATTATTCATCCTATATTAGATAGTGAGTTAGTTAGTCTAGTTTAAGTAGTTCTTAAGAAGAGTGGTATCATTATGGTTAAAAATGAAAAAAAAAATTTATTTGATTTCAACTAGGGTACAAAATGCATGGAGCGTGTGCATTGACTATAGGAAACTGAATGCATTTACTAAAAACGACCATTTCCCTCTCTCCTTTATTGACTAAATGTAAGAGAAATTAGCAGGGAAGTCTCATTACTATTTTCTTAATGGCTTTTTAAGATACTTTCTAATTCCTATAGCTCCAAAAGATCAAGAGAAGACTACTTTCACTTGCCCCTTTGGTACATTTGCATACAAGAGAATGCATTTTGGTTCATGTAATGCTCCTAATCATGCTGCAGTTAAATATCTTTTCAAAAAACCTCAATCCAAAGCAAGGTTATTAAGATGGATGCTACTTGCATAAGAGTTCGATGTTAAGGTTAATGAAAGAGCTGGAGCATAGAAACTTGTAGTTGATCATCAAAGTAGACTTCCAGATCAATCAAAGGGAGTAGATAATTCTGATGTTATTTGTGATAATTTTTTGGATGCTACTCTTTTTGATTTAGTTGCTAATAAGCCATGGTTTGCACACATAGTTAATTACTTGGTCACAAATTACTTAGTTGTTAAAGAGCCATGTCTCCCTTTCAGGTGCAAAAGCTTAAGAGAAAACCTCTACACTTTGTATAGGACCCCCTCACTTATGGAGGATGTGTAGTGACCAAGTGATTAGAAAATAAGTTATAGAAGAGGAATCCGAATCCATATTTTCAGCTTCTCATTCCATGGTTTGTGGTGGTCACTTTAGTGCTAGGAACACCTCTAAGAAAGTATTAGATGTTGGTTTCTATTGGCCTTCCTTGTTCAACGATGCATATAATTTTTGTAAAGCTTGTGATAAGTGTTAAAGGTTCAGGGGGTTAAGTAAGAGATATGAGATGCCACAACAACCTACGTTATTTTATGAGGTTTTCAATGTTCGGAGCATAGACTTTATGGAACCTTTTCCACTATCTTTTAGTTTCTTTTATATTCTACTTGTTGTAGATTATTTGTCTAAAAGGGTATAAGCTATTCCCACATACAAGGATGATGTCACTATAGTTTCCAAGTTTCTAAAGTCTCATATCTTTTGTAGATTTAGAATACCAAGGGCTATAGTGAGTGATAGAGACACCCATTTTTGCAATAGGATTTTTGATAATCTATTTACCCACAAAGTTTCAACTACTTATCACCCACAAATCAATGGACAAAGTGAGGTATCAAATCAAGAAATCAAGCATATCTTAGAGAAAATTGTCAAACCTTCCAAGAAAGATTGGAGCCTAAAACTAGAGGAAGCATTATGGGCCTACAGGACTGCCTTTAAGACCCTAATAGGAATGTCACCTTATTGCATCATTTATGGTAAATCTTGCCACATTCCTATGGAGCTTGAGCACAAAGCATATTAGGCTATAAAAGCTTGTAACATGGATATGGAATCCTTAGGCTTGAAAAGGAAGCTACAACTACAAGAACTATATGAGATGAGACTAGATGCATATGAGAGTTCACTTCTCTACAAAGAAAAGACAAGAATGTTGCATGATCAAGACCTTCTTAGGAAGAATTTCCAAGTGGGTCACAAGGTGCTACTACTTAAAGCCTGATTCAAACTCAAGCCTGGTAAGTTCAACACCAGATGGGATGACCCATATAAAGTCACCAAAGTTCATAAGTTTAGGATGGTAGAGCTCATTGATGAAGTAATCAAACAAACTTACAAGGTTAATGGACATCTTTGGAAGCTCTATCATAAAAGCTTCAAACTTCTATAAAGCTCAGGTTTTCTCTTTCCTTCCCTTATCTTTTTATCAAATTTTGAGCTTTAATGCTTAACATAAATGTGGGAGAAGGACAATCCTAGTAGTTTTAGTTTAGTTAGCTTAATTAATAAAACTCCTCGTTTCCCCTTTGTTGTCATGCTCTTTGCTCACTACATCTATTGCACTTTGTTACATTAAAGGCAGTACAAGTAGATAAGCGGAGGGGGAAGGGATTTCATTTTGAATATTATGTTTCATGTGCTTCAATATGATTCATGGATCAAGTAGGACGTATTAAAATTTTTGCATTTCCTTGCTTTGAAAGTGTAATTTTCTATTTCACATTAAAAATTTTTTAGAGCTATACATGCTCTAGGCTAATTGTGACGACATGATTGAATGTTGATCTTGGAGTTGGTACTTGAAATAGATGAGTTTTTGCATTGTGATTTACCTAGTGTTCAGTTGTTTGATATAGGTGAACTTGTGAGAGGTTACCTTTGTTGGAAGGATTTTTTAGCATGTTTCTTTTTTCTAATGGAGTGTTTACCACTTACTCAAGTCAATCACTAGAACTTGTTTGAATTCTTTTCAAAATCACACTTGCATTTAGATTATTACAAATGAAAGGGGCATGCATTTCTCATAACTACTCTTCTAAATACTCATCCTCAATGAATTAATCCATTGCCAACCCCCTTTAAGTCATTCGTTCTCATAAATCTTTCTCTTTAGCAAGCCAAGCATGTGTATTTCATCAAGTTTTTCATAGCAATTTTGGTCAAATTTACATTTTCAATATTCTTGTTCAGAAGACAATGGAATGCCATGTTTACAATTCAATATAAATAAATAAATAAATATATATATATATATATATTTCAAAAAATAGAAAGGAAAGAAAACAAGAAAAAAGGGAAAATATATTGAGAAAAAAGAGAAAGGAAAAAGGAACACTTCCATCTTATGATTAGCAAGTAAAATTGGAATATGTCCTTAGTGATTTGAAGTGGTGCTATGCTTAACTTTCTCTTAATTCATTATGCATGCTTAGAGCTTGTTCACCATTTCATTCCACATGCCCATTCATCCATCATTTCAACCCTCTTAAGCCCATTTGATTCATGAGTCTAATTGTTACTTAGTGGTGGATGAAGTAGAATTTTTACAAGTTTATGGTAATTCCTAGTTTAGGTGGATTTGAGTGACCCATATTTGTGAGATGAGAGAAAAACTTTGATCCCTGAGTGCTCTCTTATGTTCATTTTTGTTGAATCAATTGTTTACATAGACTAATCCTTTGCATTAGTTCATTTTATGACCATGCTAGTTCAAGGATAAAATTGATTGAGCTATTGCATTTTTGCCCCAAACATGTTTAGTTTCTCATTTATATTAATGTTAATCATGGATTGCATGCACTTGATTTTTTATTTTCGCCCAAGAGTGCAAAAGTTTAAGTGTGGAGGAATTTGATATGTCCCTATTTTATATATTGTTTTATATCTTATTTTGGGATTCTTATCATATTATATTGGACTTAAGTGCATTGGTTGTGATAAATTTGTGTCCAGCGTGATTGCATAAAATGAGATTTGAAAAAGAGAGAGGTTAAATTGTTCTAGTTTCTTTGTGATTACTCTTTAATTATGGAATTTTGGAGTTATGATATTACATTGGGCTTGTTTTGCATTGTAGGTTCTATTTGGAAAATTGGAGAAAAGCAAGAAGGAATTTAGCCCAAGGAGTTCATTAATCCAAGATTCAAGAATCCATGGACCCAAAATTCATCCAAGATCCAACCGTGACCCAAGACCCATCTTCAACCCAATTTCCTCCACCAATTTCACACTAATCTCTTTTCTTCATCATCTCATCATCTCCATGTAATCTTCATCATTTTTCTCAATAATTCCGCATCCCTCTTTCTTTCACTTTTTCCCTACCATATCCCAATCATTTATTTTTCTCAATTATTCATCCCACTCTCTCCCACTTTTTCTCCTCCTCATCACACTTTAATCATCATTATTCTTTATCCATTTCATCATCCATTTTTTAATGTTATTTTCATCAATCATTCCAATAATTCCACACCTCACTCTCTCTCACTCCCACCCCCCCCCCCCACCTTCTCCTATAAAAGAGTAAACAACTCTCCTTCTCCCACACACCTCTTTTCCTTTCTTCATTCATTCATCTTCTTAATTTTCCACCCATTCATCTCCTAAATTCTCTCAATTTTTTTTCCAATCCCTTCTAATTTCCCTTCATAATTTCTCTCTTACACCATGGTTAAAGTGAAACTAAGGGTGGAGTCTTCTCCTATGTGTGGCTAGAGCTTGGCTTATTGGAGATGGAGATGAAGATTTGAGTTCTATGCTACAGAGGAGGGTTTAATTTCTCAATTTTATTTTTAGATTGTGTAATTGATTTCCTAGTTCTAGGATTTTCTTATGCAATTGTGAAACATAGATTTTGTGTACATTATCTTTGTGAATAAAAAATTGGGATTTTTAATTGGTTGGAAGTAACTTGATGATTGTATGAAATTACCACCTTACAATGCTATGAGATATTATTTTTTATCATGTTTATGGTTAGATTATATCATCTTGTATGCTTGTGTTTGATTGTCTCGTTTGAGCATCAATTGAAAAGAGGAACAAATAGTTTTTGCTCAATGTTAATCACACATTAAGTGGTTTTTAAATAGTGTTTTAATAAGTGGTTGCTAGCTATGTTAATGGGAGGAATTACTAAGTAAGAACACTAGACTCAAGTGGTATTTTGAGGTTTTTCTCCTAAGACTTAATGTAGATTTAACACCCATATTAATTTGAACAATGATAGCCATCACTCCATTTCCAAGAGCATTTTTCATATAATTTTGAATTTATTTTTTATTCACTCATTTTCATTTAAAGAAAATATAAAAAATAGTAGCTTAGATTTATTGCATTTAAATTTACTTTCTTTGCATATACAAAATTCCAATGCAAAACCTTTGCCAATTGCTTGTTTTTTATGTTTAGTTTAGCTTAGGCTTCAAAATAAAGGCTCCTTGAGTGAATATGACCTGAATTGTATTGCTATGTTGTACTAAATTCAGTTTACTTTTGACCCTTTGTAAAGTAGTTTAGTCAGTGAAGATGTAGCAAAACCATTGAATTATCTTTCTTCTTAATTAAGTTATTTTTATGTTCAAGGTATCAAGGATGATTAGGAATAAAATTAAAATTGAAGCATACATTAATTGTTCCAGTTTCTCCAATATTATTCTGAAGTACATAACTGGGAGAGTTGCATGATTAGAAAATAAGATTCAAACAAAATTATTATAATAAACGTTAATAACATATTACAAAAGTAATATGCTAGAGATCAACACATATAGATAATTTGATTTTGTTCATCACTAAGTAGAGGAATAAGAAGATTCAATTAATTCCCATCATAATTAGAAACTAACTAATTGGAAGATATGATTTTAACAAGAGTCATGCATAGCTATTCTATAACCCAAAAGGACCATACTTTGACCACATCATCCCCATTCAGTCATCATCATCCAAGTTGATCTCAGCATATAGGAAAAGCTTTGTCTAATCCCACCTCCCAAACATTGTTTCTGGTGTTAAGTGATGACTCTATCAAAACAACGTCAAGCATAGTTCTTTTTCTTCGTAAATTATAGCAATTCCCTTTGCATAAGAAATGATGTTAATGTCTTAAAGGAAGTGAATGCTGACTATGCCGTAGGTTCAAGTTTGTGGCATACAAATTCTTTTGGATTAGTAGGGTAAGCTCTGAACCTCCCATTTCTTTAATCTTCTTTTTGAACTCTTCAGGCAAATCTGGTGGTGGGTTTGGTCCTCCACGTGGCATTGATTTCTTCTTCTTTTAATGTCCCTCTAAAATTACACAATCTCTATTGTCATCGTCATCACAAAGAGTGGTGTGTCTACGCTTCAAACCCCAATGCTTTCCATGTTCAATATTTGAGGGTTTCTTGATATTCTTGGAAACATTTTCTTTATTGTCACTTATAGGATTTTTTTATGTTTATTGGTGTGATTTATTATTCTGTAGATGTTCTTCCAAAGGGATTGAATTTCTGTTGTTTCCATGCTCAAGATTTAAGGCTTTCTGGGTATTATTAGAAACATTATCTTTTGCGTTATTTGAAGCTTCTTGGTCTAACTTGAGAGAAACAACTTGTGTGACCTTCAACAATGCTTCCCAAGCTGAGCAATTAGGGTTCATAGGATGACCTTTGAAGTCATCCATGCTCAATAGTGACATCTTTACGTTGTCGTCTTCTTCTTCTTCAGTTATACGAAGCCTAGGATTAAAAAGATGATTATAAACATTTTCTTTTACTATATATACCATTACATGACGGCAAGGTTGAAAATTAAGTTTGTATTACTATAATTTATGTTAGCAAATTTTCACTGGAAAAGAAAATTTTGTTATGAATGCACAAATAGAAACAAACAAGAAAGAATTAGAATTCCTTTCAAAATAGAAGCAAAAATAAAAATTAATTAATTATTATAATTATCATTTGTTTCTTAACATATCTGTTAAATTCATATCTTGATGATACAAATGTATTTTTTAAAATAATTTTTTAAACACAATAATTTTAATAAAAGTGATTATTAATGATTTTGTCAAAATTAAATTTATTTTTGTTTGTAATAAATTATATATATATTTAATTTCATTAAAATTTTTAATAAATACTAGTTTATAATTTTTTAATATATATATATATATACACACACACACATTTGTGATATCATAATTTGAAAAATAAATATAAAAAATTGTTGTGTCGAGTACAACATTTTATACATTGTAAAGAAAATTGTAGAGAGAAAAACTGGACAACTCATCATGAATTTAATGTATATTTTAAAAATGTATTTGATTTAATATCTAAATTCTAATGTAATGAAACGATTAAAAAATAACCTTAAAAATTTTAAATTCTTAAAAATTAGGAAAACAAAATTCTAGAGTGCACTCTCTGCCTACTGTTGTGCCTCCAAGCAAAAACAAATGTGAGTATTGATGGTAATAAAATGAAAAGAAAGAAAGAAAAGTATAATTGAATTGAGGATAAAAGTTAAGCGGTTACGCTGTACCATCGTGGAATTTATTATAATAAACTACATTATGACCCATATATTAGAAATTTTAAATCGATTCAACCAATTAGATTTATCACATGTTTTTTTAATAAATTTTTAAAATGCCGCGACTGCAATTTTCTTAATAAATAGTCATAAATTTGTATGCTTTACTTCATAATTTCCTTTCCTTTTAGATTACTCCTTTACTATTTATTATGTTATTGTAATGTTGTTGAGTGATGTTATAATGTTAATGTATCCGTTTTACATAAGTCGTAAATAATTATAGAACTATATCCTCCTAGAATTTAAGTTGTAAAATTGTTGATATTTATATAAAGAATAACTCATTAACTAAATTCAAATTTGTTCCTATAAGAAGAAATAGAGTATTATTACTGAGTTAATCTCAATTAACTTAATTCAAAAATTAAAGGAAAATATTTCATTTATATAATATAATATAAAAATATATTTTTATAGATCAAATGTGAAAAATATTTTTCAGGAAAAAAATTTCGCCTCTACTATTCTAGACCCAATAAAAGCCCAATTGTTAGGAAATTGAACTCAGTAAAAAAAATGCTCCTGTACAAAGTTGAGATAATATATTTAAATTTGTTTAAACAAATTGAGTATGAGTTGCTTCATAATTATTGTTGTACAATGAAATAACCAAATTTTTTTCCATATTAAAAAGTGTAAATAATTATTAACAAGTAATATTTATAAAATTTAGAGTAAATTATTTGGACTCTTCTGAGCTTTATTGAAATTAAACAAATGTCTTTTCTATTTTCAGAATATATATAAATTTTAACTAAAAGAATTAACTTTTATTGCAGTCTAATTTATATTCTTAACTGAAATATTTTTATTTAAAAATTTCAAGTCATAAAATATATATTTAGGCTAATGATATAAAGAACTTTAGTTTTGGTTAAAACAAATAACTAATTCCGGCAAACACCATCAGAAAAGAAATCAGCCACGTGCTTATGATAAACTTAATAATTGAAACAGAATTGAATAAAGCCTTCAGATCGAGCAGAGGTAAGATGTAGAAAAATAAAGATTTGTTATAGTAATGGGAGACAGGAAAAAGAAACAGAAATACTGAATTGAATAATACAAACGGTGACGATATAATAAAGGCATTTAACTATCTTTCTTTCTAGTTCAGTTATTTTAACGCTCAGGGCATCACTGATTATTGGGAATTAAATTAAAATTGGAGGATAGATTAATGCCTCCAGTTTCTCCAATATAAACAATTAATAGTTTATATTTATTCTGAAATACATTACCGGGAGAGTCCCATTCAGATAATAACATTCAAACAAAATTAATATAATAAATGATAATAACATATTACGAAAGTAATATGGTATAGATCAACACATACAGATAACTTGATTTTGTGCATCACTAAATAGAGGAACAAGAACATACAATTCCCATCATATTTAGAAACTAATTAATAGGGAGAACCGATTTTAACAAGAGCCATGCATAGTTGTTCTCCAACCCGAAAGGACCACACTTGGACCACATCATCCACCTTTAGCCCATTGACTTCTGCCATCTTCATCCAAGTTGATCTTAGCACGTAGGAAGAGCTCTTTGTCAAATCCCACCTTCCAAACACGATTTTTCTGGTGTTAAGTGATGGCTCTATCAAAATGACGTCAAGGGCATGGTTCTTCTTGTTCATGAATGATAGCAATTCCCCCTTGCGCAAGAAATCAGGATTGTAGAGTTGTTTCAAAGGAAGTGAAAGTCGATTGTGTTGTGGGTTCAAGTCTGTGGCATACAAACTTTTTTGGATTAGCAGACTAAGTTCTGACCCTCCCATTTCTTCTATCTTCTCCTTGAACTCTTCTGGCAAATCTGGTGGTGGATTTGGTCCTCTGTGTGGTATTGATTTCTTTTTCTTTTGATGTTCCTCTGAAATAGCACAATTTTTGTTGTCGTCATCATCACAAAGAGTATTGTGACTACGCTTCAAACCCCTATGATTTCCTTTTTCAGTATCTGGGGATTTCTTAGTATTCTTGGAAACATTTTCATTTTTGTCACAGATAGGACTTTTTGAAGTTTCTTGGGGTGATTTATCTTTTGCATTATTCGAAGTTTCTTGGTCCAACTTGAGAGAAGCAACTCGTGCGACTTCCAACAATGTTTCCCAAGCAGAGCAATTAGGGTTCACAAGACGACCCTTGAAGTCATCCATGCTCAACAGTGACATATTTATGTTGTCTTCTTCTTCTTCACTGATCTACCAAAGGAAAAAAGTGCTTCCAAGGGAATGAACACTTTAAGAACACCAGGCACCTAGTTATATATAGTGTGCTTTCCATGTAGAATAAGGTTTCTTGAGTTTGACTTGAACGTGGAGTAATTTTATCTCTTAACCTTTTCTGCTAAAACACATTTATCTTTAAAGATTTGTTTTTATTTGTTTATTTAAATTTTAAATAAAAAATCTTAAATATATTCTTTCACTTTTAATTATCAATAATAAAGTATGGTAATTCTAGTTAATTATAATCACCTCTAGACGGTGTTATTAAGTAATATAGTTACACAAAAGTTGTTATTATTTTTAAATTATTTTCTTTAAAAAAGAAAATTTTTAAATTTATAATAAGTGTATAGTTTTTTATAATAATATAAAAATGTTCTTTAAAAATTGTTCTTCTTTGAAAATAGTTTCTTGATTTTTGCAAGATATTTGACCGAGAAAATCTTTAAGTGGTGAATATCAATACATCTATCTTTAACGGTTTTGTATTTACAAGCAGATTTAATTTTTAAATTAAAGATTTAAAATATTTTCTTTCACTATTAATCTAACAATAATAAAGTATCGTGAATTATAATTGGTATATATGGGTTTTTGAGTTTGACTTGGTGACTAATTAATAATATAAGAAAATCGTTTTGAGTAATTTTAGTTTACAATTTGTAATATATTGATATTAGATTAAGAAGGGATGAAAAAATACACCTCAAAATTCAAAATTCAATTAAAAAAAATTGGGACGGGCTATGTTGTTACACGGATAAACACATGTCACCACTATGCCGTTCATTTTAGTATTATAACCCATATATTAGAAATTTTAAATACATTGAACCCATTAAATTTTTCACACGTGTATTTCTTTAATATCGTGACCACAGTTTTCATAGTAAATAGTCATAAAATTGTATGCTTTATTCGATAATTTCCTTTCCTTTTTTATTACTCAATTTATTATTTATTATGTTACGGCAATGTTGTTGAGTGATGATATTTTTGTTAATGTATCCATTTTACATATAAATATAGAAATATATCCTCCTAGAATTTTAGTAAAATTTTTTTATTTAAAGAATAATAAATCTTGATATCTAAATTCAAACTTATTCCTATATTTTAGAAGAAGGATATTATCAGTGAGTTAATCTTATTTAACATAATTCAAACAGTAAAAGGAAAATATTTTACTTATATAATGTATTATAGAAATGTAATTTTATAAATCAAATGTGAAAAATATTTTTTAGAAATTTTTTTGTCTCTATTATTCTAGGCTATAGTTGGAAAAATGGTGATTATCAACAATCTAAGTTTATATTTTTTAAAAATTAAATATCATATTTTAATTCTACTTTATATATTTTCTCTAGTTTTATTGTATAAATATTTTCTTTTGAAAGTCAAGTTCCCCAGAAAGAGTTTGTGCTATTTTAGCCCTAAGATGAAGTTTTCAAATGTTATCAATTTGGATATCGATTTTAATTTTTAAAATTTATATATATATCTATATATATATATATATATCTATATATATATATATATATATATATATATATATATAGTCATAGATATATATAGATGGTCAAATCTTGAGTAAATGGTGATTTTCTTTTTTCCTTGGGGTAAATGGTGATTATCAGTACATCAATCTTTAAAAGGTTTTGTATTTACTTACTGATTTAATTTTTAAATTAAAGATTCTAAATCTTTTGTCTTTCAATTATTTGACAATCACTTTTTATTTGAGTTATTGTGTAATAGAAAATCAAATATAATTTTTTTTATCACAAATAAGTTAATCATCTTTTTTCAATTCACCGTTTTTATCACCTGCAGTCTTTATTTTTCATCTATATCTTTCCTAAAAATTAGACCAAGAAAATATTTAAACGGTGATTATCAATTCATCTATTTTTAAAGGTTTTGTATTCACTCGCTGATTTAAATTTTAAAGTTAAAGTTTAAAATTTTTTCTTTCACTATTAATCTAATTAATAATAATGTATCATAAATTCTAATTGGTAACTTGGTGATTTTTGAAAGATTTCTTATTCCTATTAGATAACTTTTTTAAAGAAAAAAAAAAACTTTGACTTGGTGACTAAATAATATTATAAGAAGATCGCTTCGAGTTTGACTAAGAAGTTTTAAATAACTCTAAAGAAAAGTTTCTAAGAATATCAAGAAAGCTTTTGATCTTGAGTAGGGAAAGTGTAGTCAAACAATGCTATGTGATGACAAAGATTCAATTCTTATGGAAGAACGTCCATGAAAGAAGAAATTGATCCTTCATTTACCGAACCCATTACCATATTTGCTAGAAGAGTTCAAGAAGATTCAAGAAATGAGAGGGCCAAAGCTTACATTGCTAATCTCAAAGAATTTGTTTCCCTCAAATTTGAACCCACAACACAACCAGGTTTCGCTTCCTCTGAATCTAATCAAGAATCTTAATTTCTTGCGTGAAAAGGAATCACAATCATTCAAGAAGAACAACCATGCTCATGACGTGGAATTGATAGAGCCATCACTTGACTCCTGGAAGATCATGCGGGGGATGTGGGATTTGAGAAAGAGCTCTTCATATGTGGTGAGGTCAATTTGGATGAAGGTGGCTAAAGCCATTGGCAGAAGGTGGATGATGTGGTGCAAGTCTAGTCCTTTCAGGTTGGAGAACAACTGAAGTTTGGCTCTCTTCTAATTAATTACTTTCTAATTATGATAAAAATTAGTTGTATATTCCTTTTCCTCTTGTAGATGATTTCTTCTGTGATAAAAAAGCATTATGCATTTACCGCATTTTCTCTACTAGGTTCTTTCAGTGAGAAGATCAGAACATATAAGCGTCATTTCTCACTAAGTAACATGATCCAATGTGCAAGAAAGGAAATGAAAAATGCATGCCTTTAATTTATTTTGTTCATGTGCTACTATTCTTCAGATTTAAATGATGTTTTATCTTATATAAAGATATAGTATAAATTGGTATCGATAACCCTTATACCACCATCCACTGCCAAATGCCATTTCCCTTTACAATCACTTTCACACTCTTTATATTTCTTTAACTCATCCCACTTCTTTTCTTTTCCTTTTGTTTTTTGTGATCTTGGCTTCTCTGCATAATCACTTACCACTATCCTTCTCTTTCTTCTTCCTTTTTACTCATAATCACTCTACATTGTCTTATTTAATTTATTTGTTAAAGAAAAAGAAGGCAAAAGACGTCAATCTACTTCATCTACAATTATACTGTCTATACATTGAAAGTCATTATTTTTATATAAAAAATCAAATCACATTTTCTTGTTGTACAGAATTTATTTTTACTGAGGAAATATAATAGAAATGGTTGCATTCGTAATACATATCACAGTTGAAATAAATTCTCTAGAGAAAAATTGGTTAAAGGAAGTTTAATTAATCCATCGAAGTAAATATTTTACTAAAGGTGTGCTTAGTTGTGATTTTTTTTTTCTACCTTTAGCACTTAAAAGGTTTAATCACGGTTAGAAAAACCACTGGTAACGTGTACGTAGTTAAATAATTTTATGCAGTTTTCCTAACCACTAAAAATATAGGAATTAACTGCAGGTAAACTAAAAAAAAAAAAAATAGTTGTATTTGTACTATTATTTGTAGGCATTTCAAACAATTTCACTGCAATTTTTCTCCAATTATAGCTAATCGAGCCATTTCAAAAGTAGCACTTTAAAACGCTGCTAATATGTTTTCTTTATAAAAGAAATGTTTAATTTATATATTTAAATTTTTTTACTACTTAATTGTGTATAAAAACCTCAATTTGAACTAATAAAATGAACAAAACCATTGTCAATTCTCATTTATAGTTGTAAACCACATAGTCATCATACATTACATGGTTATAAATATAACAATGTCATAATTTAAAAAGAGTTTTACAAAGTCCTAGATTTAATTATAACATTCAAAATATGGTCCTAAAGTTACTACAATCTTGTAGAAACTACTAATATTCCTAGTCAGAGTGGTGCGAAGAAGAGTTTACATGTCCGCTTACACGATCAAGTGGTTGAATATAAAATATGAAAAATATAATATAAGACATAATTATCATTGAACTTATAATATAAATTAACTTTAATTATTTGATTAAGGGCATTTTTGGTGATGGTTGAAAGGGTACAACTGAAGAGGAACTTGACCTTAACAATTCTGCAATAGAAACTCTTCATTGTATCAATCTCGGATTCCAAGTAGGTAACCTTATTTTCTAGCTATGTATTTGTAGGAGTAGATGAGTTCATTCCTTAATAACACCGGGATGGATGTCCAAATACTTGATAAGGGCATGGAGCTAATCCTAACCCACAAACAGGATCATGGTGCTCTTGACCATCTAAAACAAAGGCCAACGAATCTTAAATGGATATTGCTTGTGATGTGGACATTAGATTAGATTCAAATTCAATAATCTAGTCCTTTGTCAACTAAAATTGAGAAATGCAAAAAATGAACAACACCCAACTAAAAACTAAGTTCATAAACTCTGCAACAATTACACAAACCAAATGTATCCAATTTAAAATAAACGAGCAACTACATTGATTGTTTTAACCCCCTCGTCACTAAACGATTGTGTTTAGGAGGTAAGATTTGACAAAGAGTTTTTCGTATGTGCTGAGATCAAGCTGGCTGAAGGTGGTTCAAGCCAATGGGCTAATGGTGAATGATGTGGCGCAAATCTGGTCCTTTTGGGTTCACCAACAACTGTGCATGGCTCTTGTGAAACTCACTTGTTCCAATTTAGTGATGAATAGAATCAAGTTGTTAGTGTGCGTTCAGTAGTATATTGCTCTTCGTAATATGTGCCACTAACTTTTATTATATTAGTTTTGTTGGAGTGAATGTTATAATTTGTTTATGCAAATCTCTCTGATTTCAAGATTAATATTAATGAACATATATATGAAATGTAGGGAATGGCAGTAATGTGAAGTGAAGTATTTGTGTTGACTGAAAGGGAATGTGCAGAGAGTAATAAAATGGACAAACTAGATGGATTGTATGATCTTCAATGGCCGATCATCATGTAATGGATACGATTTCTAATTGTTTTATTTTGCTTGTGTGTGTAAGAGAGAGAGATAGAGGCAGTGGGCTATTTGAATATGTTCTATTAAGTTATTCAATCAAATTATGACAAGTACATTCCTTCACAAACCATCAATATTCTCAGACGTTAGTTTCCTAAAAGCATGAAATAATCTGTTATTTTTAAATTTATATAATTAATCTGCTCTTAAAATAGATTTAGTTATTAATTAATGAAAAAAATTATGTACACTTTAAGATTTGACTTGGTAATTAATGACAAAGACAATCCCAATCCTCGCATTTAATAGAGTATAGTGGACAATCTACAACAATCTTTCTTCCATTCAGGTAAATAATCTTTCTTCTTCTTCTTTTTTATTTTATTGGTTTCTCTTTTTCGAGACCTAACTTTTTTTTTTTTTTTCAAATTTTCTTCTCATGTAAAAGTCTCATTTGAGTCCCTCGAAGGATAATAGGATCATAAAGGGTATATTTTCCTATTCATGGCTCCGACACCCGGTAGGGAGAATGCGAAAGCCCAATTCGTTAGGTCTAACATTAGGAAATTGAATTCAGTGAAAAATATTTCGGATAAAAAGCTGAGAAAATATATTTAAAGTTGATTTTGGAAAATGAGTATCAGTTGCCTCATAATTAGCGTCTTACAATGAAATAACTAATATTTTTTATATCTTATAAAGTGTAAATAATTATTAAACATTAAAAGTAAATTATTTGGTCTTTTCTAAACTTTATTGAAATTAAACAAATATCTTTTCCATTGTCAGTATATATATATATAGATTTTTACTAAAAAAATTATTTATTTTAAATTTTCAAGTGAGAAATATATATTAAGGTTAATGGAAGAAACCTTAGTCCAAAAAATTTTTAATTGGACTCAAGTGTGAGGTGAATTTTAGATGATTTATTATTATTTTAAAAATATCTATCACCGAAGGTTTTGGTGTATCAACATACAAGATATAATAATTTTTAAATTAAAGAGATAGTTTTTCCTCACAGTTTTTATTTAATGAATAATAAAGTAAAGTAAGTTATTGTTGCCAAGGTTATTAAACTCGCAAGTTTAGCTAAATTCATGTGAGAGAAGTAGACTTGTAATATAAACTCGTAAGAGTTTGCCTTGATTAATAAATAGTTATCAAAATATGTAATTTTATTGTTTGAATACCATATACATTAAAAAATTATTTAAATATAATTCAAATTATACTTAATCAAAAAAAAGTTATTCATATTTCATAATTTATAAATATTTTAAGATGGTCATACATAAATAATTATTCAATATAACTAATTAAATAATTTTTATTTTATTTTATTTAATAAGTACATATTAAATGTAATTTTATTTTTTTCATGCATATTCAAACTTGTAATAAAACAAATTTTATAAACTTTATAGAAAAGAAGCTTGTCTATATCTTATTTAATTTTAAGTTTAAATTATTATGTTAGTAACTTTACAAACTAGTTGACACGTTAAAATTGTAAACTCGGTAAGTCAATTTACAAGTTTATCCAAGTTTATACTAAATATGAGTTTACAATGAGTTAACTCGTTTTTTTTATATATAATTATAAACTAAAATAATAAACTTGCGAGTTTGCAACTATGACTGTAGCAATAAAACCTATGGAGAGAAAGGCATACTTGCTAAATCATTACTACTATTTCTGACAGTGATATGTACATCTAAGATAGCTAGTTTCCCAACTTATCGTCCATTGTTTACGTAAAGGATTCAATTCATATGTTGTCCCGGTTTCTGCAATGAGGACCTCACTTATCTACTCTTCTTGTTCCCATATATAACAATGATTTATCTCATACAAAGACTACATATCTGCTACTACAAATTCTACAGTACTCTTTCGTGGTCAACCTTATTCCCTCTTCCAACTGATTTTGTTATTAACAATTAACAGAATTCTAACATATCAATTAACTGCTAACCAGCATTCACTGAATCATCAAGATCAAATGCTTTCATTATGAGAATAAACACTCTTATTTCAAGACAATGTATCACGTGCCAAGACAAGAATGCACGTAATCCCATTTCAAATTGCATACAAGCCCAAGATAGGCCCACATCTCTTAATAATTCACCCGTTTTAACTACTATTACATAAAACAAAAGTTCTGATGCTATATAGATAACTTGGTACTGCGTACTTTCTTCTCAACGTTCATTCCTGTTAGAGCTTATCTATCCTTTTGTGCATCAGTGAGAAGAAGAGATTTCACTTTCGAGCATGGATGACTTCATGGATTACCCCATGAACCCAAATTGCTCTACTTCGGAAGTTCTGTCGGACCAAGAAGCTTCAAATAACCCAGAAGAAAACTTTTCCAAGAATATCAAGAAACCTACTGATCTTGAGCAAGGAAAGTGTAGTCATACCACTCTCTGATGACAAAGATTCGATTCAATTGAAAGAACATCAAAAGAAGTAGAAAGTGAAGCGTCATGTACCAAACCCACTACTGAATTTTGCCAGAAGAGTTGAAAAAGAATATTGAAGTAGGAGGATCGGAGCTCACTCTACTAATCCAAAAGTGTGTGTTTCCCTCAGACTTGAGCCCACAACAAAATTGGCTTTCGCTTCCATTGAATCAGATCAATAATCCTGATTTCTTGCGCAAAGAGGAATTGATGTTAATAAAGAACGGTGGCCTCAATGTGTAGTTGATAAAGCCGTCACTTGACACTGGGAAGATCACGTTGGGGAGGTGGGAATTGAAAAATTGCTCTTCGTATGTGTTGAGATCAAGTTGGCTGAAGGTGGCTAAAGCCAATGAGCTGAAGGGGGATGACGTGGAGCAAGTCTGGCCATTTCGAGTTGGAAAACAATTGAAGTTGGCTCTGGTTAAAGTCCATTCTTCCAATTAATTACTTTCTAATTACGATGGAAATTAGTTGTATAGTACTTTTCCTCTATTAGATGATTTGTTTAGTTATGAAACAATTGAAGTTAGCATTATGTGATGAACCGATTTGTTTAGTTCAAGACACTATAGCATTTACTGTATTTTCTCCACCAGGTTATTTCTTTGAGAAGAGCATAAATTATGAATGCCATTTCTCACTAAGTAACAAGATCTAATATGTAGGAAAAGAAAAAGACGAAAAAAGTGCCTAAAATTTATTTTGTTCCTGTGCTAATATTCTTTGGATCTAAATGATGTTTTATCTTATATAAAGATATAGTATAAATTGGTATAAATAATCTTTGTATCATCATCAACTGCCGAGCGCCATTCCTCTTTACAACCACTTCCACACACTTTTTACTCTTTCACTTTCTTTAACTTATTTCACTTCTATTCTTTTCTTTTTTGTTATCTTGGCTTCCCTGCGTAATCACTTATCACTATCCTTCTCATTCTTCATCTTTACACACTATACAATTTCCGAAAGAAAATCATGCAAAGAGAGGTTCCATCTGCTCTTACCAATCGAACTCAACCTCTTTTCGATAGGTTTTCTTGGATTTGTGATTATGAAGTGTTCGTATTTAGGAAAAACAACAAATGATGTGCGTGGACGTGAAAGACCATTAATTAATAGCTGCATAAAATATGTACTAAGGTGTCACTTGTCTTAGACAGCTCAGAGGGAATGTGCAGAGAATATTTTAGCTTCACATAGGAGTAAATTCTTAAGCTAAACATCTGGACTGATAGGTTCAACTTCTTTATCTCATACCCTTTCCTCATTCTCATTATTACATTAAGACTGCATAATCCTAGCGTCATTATTTAATTCTTGTAAAATTGTATTTTAACCTCAATTATGAACTATATTTAATATTTATAATTTATCAATTAACAAAATTAGTTTACTCAATTGTACAAGAGAAAAGTAGTAAAATAGTTGTCTATTTTTATACTTTGTAACAATTTAAATTTGTATAAATTGTTCAGCGTTTTTATTTTGTTAATATCATTGAATATTTATTTTAATTATTCAAGCCAAAGAAGAATTGTAGGAAATCGCTGAGGAGAACGGATTAAACCCATCACGTTATGAAGGGGTAAAAGATGGAGCAGGCACATTGCTGAGTGGATTCTTTTTATAGCTTTAATGTCATATGATTTTGTTATTGGAAATTTTTTTTTTTTACGTACGTTGTTTTTTGTTAGTAAATTTGATAGTAAAAATATATAAAAAAAAATTGTAACCAAGTAATACCAATGTTGTCAGAAATCAATTTCTTAAAAGCAGAAAAGTCATCTGAATATTCTAAAATATATAACATTTTTTTATAAATTTTTTAATTGATTAATGGATAAAAAACTTTTAAGTGCTCTTTTTGTGCTTGATGTTGGATTCTTAAAACCAATGCAAAAATTAAATATATTTTATCATGCAATATCACATTGTTGAATTTTTTTTAATATTAAAATTCAATCATATGTCGTATTTTGATTAAAAATCTAAAAGAAATACTTAAAAAAATTATACCTAAAATGAAACCTTTAATTAAAATGCCCGAGTGAAAGTCAGGTGGTATGTCAGTTTTTTTTTTTTGTTCTATACTTTTTGTCCACTACTTTCTTAAGTGTATAATATTCTTCAAGATTAGTCAAATTGTATTTTTTACTTTTTTGCTTTAAAAAATAATGCAATGCTTATAATATATATATATATATATATATTGTAAAAAATATTTCTTTTATTTATTTCCTATGAAAGAAATCAAATTTTGGCACAATATATTCCTTTTAAAAAATCAAATTAAAAAATCACTTGAAAAACTAACATACATGATTGTCATTATTTTTATATTAAAAATCAAATCACAATTTTTTTCTATAAAGGAAATTATTACAGAGAAACGACATTACTTCATCTCTAATCCCATATCTAAAAAGAACTAATTCTGTTTCAGATTAACAATTAGATTCCTGTATATTTGTATCTAATTCTATCTCTAGTTTTTAGACGTGGAAGTTGGCAGTCTCAAATTAATAATTAAATTATTTTAATTTCATCTTTGATTCCGTTTCTAAAACTCTGATATGGAACTTTTTCTATCTCAAATTTATAATTAGATCCTCTCTAATTTTGTATCTATTTCTTAAAAATTTCAAAAATAAAACTTTTTAATTTCTTTTCATTCATATCTTCTGTAGACTTGATTTGATGAATAATAAGTAATAATAACACTAATAGAAATTGTACACACAAACATCAAGTAGTGCAATACAAAGTCGATAAGTATCATAAAGTGTTATCAATTGAACAATATAAAAGTTTATAATAAATAAACCAATGCCCATCTCAAAATGATACTAATATCATAGTAAAAAAAAAAAAAATCAACTGTCTATCTCATAATTAGCTTCCTCATCCTCACAATTCTCATCTACTTCAAGTGTTTTCAGAGCCATAAGTGGGGGCAACATCTGATCATTACATGGTTCTGAGATCCCAAACCTCCGCTCTAACAACTCTATCATTTGCATCATCATAGCAAATTGTTTATCCTTGCATTAAAACTGAGTAATTAGATTTGAAACTATTGCCTTGAGTGTAGCTACCTCTGCTTTTGTAGAAGTATTGGTAGAAGATAATGAAGAGGCAATAGATTTTGCAAAGGAAGGAGCTTGTGACCCCAACCCTTTGACATGTCATTTCTTACTAACACCTCCAACAACTTCCAAATAAATCCTATTATCAAATTTTGAAATAAAGCCCTCCTCAATAGAATACTAGGCATCTCTCTCAGCTATTCGCCTTTCATACTCTACCTAAAAACAAAGTTTTATAACATTACCAATAAGCCAAATAAACCATACTAATCTATAACTATTTCAATTTCAATTTCAAACTACCCATCATTTATTATGGACTTGTTCCCTTGCATCCATATTCTATCTATTTGAATGATTACATTAGTTTTAGCATTTTGCAAACTCTTACTTTGAAATCCATCAGCATACAAAATATAATGTCATTTATTAATGCAACCAACAAAGCTTATACTTACAACAATGCTTATTAAAGCTGGGGAGTCCTATTGATTTTCTTGTCCCTTATGTCTGTGAAGACGTTGGAATATGTCCCAACAATTTGGCTCCCTTCCAATCTAATTTCTCTGTAAAGATAAAGGGATTAAAGCAAATTCAACCAATCAAAACCTAACTAGGATTATAAATTTAATAAAAAGTACTCAACATTTTTTTTAGTGTTCTACAGCAGGGATGGAACCTCCACAGTGTATAGAAAGACCCCCTTTAGATCGCCTATTTTGACTATTTTGCTTGTATTTATCTTGCTATTTAGGATCTTGCCACTTAATGTCTAGTTGGTCACGAATACTTTGACAAAGTCATTTACCTTTATCCTCCCCTTTTCGCAACCAGCCCATAATAACCTTAGCAACTTAGATCCTTTACTATTAAAGATTTTTCGTATCTGATTATTGTGCTCAGGTATTTCTCTGCATTAAGGAACAAAGATTGAAGAAATAATTTACTAATAGAGTTGTGACTTTGTTCAAATTTGTAAGTCTTAAATTACCCCAAATTCTGCAAACCACTCATCAGAAGCACCTTTATTTGATACTTTTGTCCAATTAGTCTAAAACCCATTAAATTTGCTTTTAAAGATAGAGGAAATATCCCCAGGTACATTTGTAGTAGGCTCAAACCTAGACAACACATATGATATAATTCACACATAAGATATAATTCAAAAAGAATGTATTTTTATATTTAAAGCAAATTGTTAAAAATAGACAATAAACATATCTTATGTTAAACCAAGTCCTAGACTGATCCAAATATGCCCATCTATATCTTTGGTCCCCTAGACAATGATTTGTGTATTAAATGACGACCCATATGTTGGGGTTGATAAGTTAGGTGTTGCCTCAATTCTAAGAAAGGTAGATGAGCTAGGTGGTTGGACAGATGAGCTAGGTGATGCCTCAAGATGGGGAAAGGTAAATGAGCTAGGTAGATGGGGAGATGATTTAGGTAATTGCCTAGCCTGTGTATCAATGGAAGAGCTAAAAGAGGGATTAGGGTGTCTTTCTTTGGACGATGCATGGGAAGATGGGATATGAGTATGCTTGACTTAGGGGTGAGAAGATGTGGTAGGTTGTTCAGATATTCCTCTCCCTCTACCTCTTCCCATACCCCTACTCTTCTTCTACTAGAATCTACCATCTATCTATATTTAGACAAAAATACCATATAAAAAAAGTTAATATTTAGATGAAGATAAAAATCACAAGTCAAGCAAAATATAGCAATGCATTCAATCATTCATACTATTTAAAACTTTAAAACATAAAAGTGAGAACAGATAATACATAAACTAATACATGCAATTCTATAAAGCGATACATTGTTTAGTCATCTTCTTCATCATCATTCTCCACATCTTCATCTTCATCTCTTTCATCATCATCATCATCATCTTTTTCTTCTTCTTCCTCTTCCATCTCCTCTTCCCCTACCTCCTCTTCATCATCATCATGTAAATCTTCTTCTTCCTCCTCTTCCTCCTCCCTCTCCCTCTCCCATTCACTTTCTAGTTCAGTTGCATCATTTATAACAACCATTGGCATTTACAAGATTGATTCCTTTTAGTAAGGATTATCAATTTCATGACTTATACTTTCTGAAATCTAAATTGTACATTGTGCCTTATTCTAATGACAAATAATCATCCTTGATGCCCTTAAGGATAATGTGTATAGTAAACTTGCTCTACTTGCTGTGTAAAAATAAATGGATCATAGTTCTTGTATCTCCTAAATTCTCTAACTTCAACAATTCCATAATTTACATCTATATTTGTCCCTTGATTTCGAGTTGGATTAAACCATTCACATTTAAATAAGACTAATGTCTTGTTTGGCCATCCAATATATTGTAATTCAGTAATGTCTGTCAAAACCCCATAGTAGTCACTCTCCATCGCCTCATACTCCTCACATTGAACACATGCACCACAATTTGTTCAACTTATCCCTTGCCTTTAAGCTTTTGTGTTGAATTTATAACCATTTATGAAATATGTATGTCATTTCCTAACTTTGTTTAAAGGCCCCCATGCCAAGCTTTTCAAAAGATCATCTTTAATTTTGTTTTTTGAATTTAAAACCTATGTGACAAAAGAGATGCAATTAATGAGTTGAAAACATCAACTTATAAGGTTGAAACATTAGTAAATGAGGTGGAAGTCTAACATACATATTCCTTAAACCACTTCGAAAATGTTAAGGAGATTTGTTTGTTTACTTCTGAGTCATGTATATCAAGTTCTTGTAACATATCAATATATATTTTGCACATAAATCACGGATTAGCAAAGAGATGATAGATTTGAACATGTGAAAGGAATAATAAGTGAGAACTATATAACTTACCTAAAAAAAGGCTCAACCTCAAGACAATTCAAAAAAACATAAAGGTGTACAACTTTCATTTCCTTTTCTTCTAAAATACTACATGTGCATTTTCTAACTAGACGCACAGGATAATTAAAGCAGACAAGGGCGTTAAGCTAGAACTACCTTCACCCCCATCATCATTACATGGCAATCTTGTTCATAGTGATAGAACTTCTGGTGAATAATAGTAAGATACAAATGTATATGTATCATCCACTAAACAAGTTTCACAAATAAAGCCTTCCACATTAGCTAGGTTCCTTACCTTCTTTTCCAATGTATGTATAAACCTAATATAATTAAATAAAAAACTTAGTGTGTATAGTATCAAACAAATGAAAATATAATTGAAAAGAAAGAGGTTGAATGGTTTAACCTCTCAAAAGGATACCTCCATCTATATTGTACGGGGCTTACAACCCTTGCTTCATAGGCCAAATGAATTGGAATATGCTCTATGGAATTAAAGAAACTAGGAGGGAATATGTTTTCCAATTTACACAAAATGAGTAGAAAGTTTTCATCCATAACACGTAATTTATAATCTCTCAATGACAGTGATGTAAGCTCTCTAAAAAATTGAGCAAGCTCAATGAGTGCATTCCATATGGGTTTCAGTAAAGCTTTAAATGCAATTGGAAGCAAAAGTTGCATGAATACATGACAATCATGACTTTTTAAATTTGTTAACTTTGCTTCCCTAGTGTCAACACATTTACCCAAATTCGAGGCACACCCATCAGGTAGCTTCAATTGCTTGACCCATTCACAAACTGCTAATTTTTGCTGCTTGTCTAAGGTATATTGTGCTTTAGGAGGTTTATTCCTATTTGTACCTTCAGCATTATGCATTTCTAAATTATTTTGTCTACAAGGATTAGCCAACTCTTTTCTAACTTTTTCAATATCTTTTTGTTTCCATAACAGTGTAGAAAATATTTAGAAACACATTTATCTCAATGTGCATGACATCCAAATTATGACGAAGAAGATTTAATTTCCAATAAAGAAGTTCTCAAAATATGCTTTTTTTAACCCAATGGTGAACAACTCCATACCTAAGTGGTGTTCTCCCTTTAATTCATTTATGCTAAGAATGTGTCTTACCCTTCCCCACACTTCTTCACTGGTCAACCTAGGTGGAGACAGTGAGGTCTCAACAACCCCTTTGCAAAAATCCCTCTTATTCCTTCTATATTGATGTCCATTTGGTAAAATTGTCTATGGCAATCAAAAAATGATGTTTTCTTGCTATGTTTAAAATAGAAGGCTTTTAAGTGCTCCATGCAAATTGGGCATGCAAATCTTCCCATTGTTTGCCAACCTCACAGCATGTCGTACGTAGGAAAGTCATTAATAGTCTACATCAAAGCCACCTTCATCCAAAAATTATGCTTCAATGAGACATCATATGTTATAACACCATTATTCCATAGTAATTTCAATTCTTTTATGAGCGGTTGCAAGTACACATCAATTTTATCTTTTGAATTAAATAGACCAAAAATTATAATAGACAAAAACAAAAATTCTCTTCTTATGCACATCCATGGAGAAAGGTTGTAAGGGGTGAGGACTATTGGCTAACATGAATATGTTGTGCCAGTCATATCAAATGGAGCAAATCGATTAACACATAGTCCTAATCTCACATTATGAGGGTCTTCTACAAATTCAGGGAAAATGCTTCCATGCTTCCCCATCAAATGGATAAGATAAGTATCCTGGCTCCCTTGGATTCTCCCAGTGCCACCTCATTTAACTCCATATTTGCATTGATGAATAAAGGAATACCACATTTTCTTCAAAGGAATGTCTTTAACCTTGCCCCTTCTATTAATACTCATGTAGCGTGGCTCACCACAAAATTTACATCTACATATATTCTCATTCTCATCATAATACAACATGCATCCTTTGGGACAACAATGAATCTTTTGACAACCTAAGCCAAGTTTAGTCACTAACTTCTTTGCAAGGTAGAAATCCTTAGCCATCATATTATTATTTGGTGAAGCTTCCTTCATAAATTGCATCCAGAGATTAAAGCAAGTCTCAAACATGTTGAACTTCGACTTTAAACTAAGAGCCATTAATGGAGCTGATAACTCAGAATAAGTTTTACAACCATTCCATAAAGGAGATTGTGCAGCCCTTAGCATTTTATAAAAAATTTCCACTTCAGGGTTAGGATCCTCCCAAATTCTGTACCCCAAACCATGTTGCTCAAGGTAATCTCCAATTGCAGGTCCAACACCATTCATTACCATATGCTCATACGTGTTAAAGTTTTCTCTCACCATATTACTTCCAAAGTAGGGGTTCTCCCCAATTGTTAGAGTTGAAGGAACGACTTCATTATGGTTAATCCAGTAATAGTAGTTACTCATAAACCCCTTCTTACATAAATGTATATTAACTTCATTAATAAAGTGGTGTTCCTTGCACTTGCAGTTTTTACAAGGACATCTCAGCATTCCTACTTCTTTGTAATGAGCTTGTCTACAAGCAAATTCAATAAATTTATGTAACCCAACCTAAAATTCATCAGTAATCCTCCTATTAGAACCCCTTCTTTTATCCATCCACTTTCTATGATCAAGGACATCCATTCTATCTTAAACAAATAAAAGTAGTCACAGACATAAACCAAAAAAAGAGAATTTAGATACAATATGTTTAATTCAACTTTAGTCATATATATTTTTTAATACTACCATCTATGGTAAGCTTAACAAGTCATTTGCAAATTAATTGGGAAATTATGTTAGTTTAGTATCAATTTTATCAGTATCTTTAAAAAGTCTAGTGATATAATATAGGATTACTCTTTAATGAATTTTTGTTTTTCCTTTTACTTCCTTTGTTTTCTATAGAATAACTAGACAAGTTTTTTCTAATTGATATTTTTGGCATTTGAAGTATTTGTGTTTTTAATTTTATTTTAGGAGCTCATTCGATCAGCATCTACAAGATATCTAGTCAATTATTTAAAGCAACCAAAGAAGCATTTAATTGGATCTCCACAGATCCAAAAATACTTGGAGTGGTGTCAATTATTTGCAGACTCATGGATGACAACATAGCCTCTCATATATATGATACAAATACAACATGAATTCAAACGAAGTCAATCTAGATGTTTCTAAAGATTTTAAGGATGCTTTTGTTATACTACTACTTTATATATTCCAACATTTTAGTTATGGCAATTGAAAATTGTCATTTATAAAATAAACACTTTATCAGAGAAGCTAATAGCCTTAGTAAGTTCTTGAAAATTTTACCTGTTAAAAAAAGTAACCAAAAAATTTATACAATATTCCCAATCAAACCAGTACTAGCGCCAATTGTTTGCTGAAAATTGCCAATAAACTGCAGGTATAGAAAAATCACGCAAACATATAATTGTAAATATGAAGCAAATAACTAATTATATATCATAGCATGTAATAGTGGAAATAGATGTAAGTATATATCACAAATGCTGCTTGGAATAATTCATTAAGTAGTTACGTATATCAATATAAAATATAAAACTTCATTCACTGACATAACTTGCAATTCTTCGCAAATTTCAGTTCCAGTCATCTAAACCAACACCAAATATCAATAAAATTTCCAATAGAAATAACCAAGCATTCAATATGTCATACAACCCACAATCACTTAATTATCTATAGTTTAAAAAGCATGAAAACGTAATGGGTATTGATTAAGTAATAACTAAAAACAAATTGACATTACCTTTTGTTGGCACTTGGTAGGCCAATATAGCTCTTTTACCTTTTCCAATCAAATCTCGTTCAAATCTACTAAATGACTTAAAACATTTTCAAAATTAGTCTCAATAGATAATTATATTCCTATCAATTATGAAATTCAAGACTTAATTTTTTTTGTTACTTTGTAATAACTTATATATATATAGCACAAATATATATATATATATATATGCGTATATGTATATATAGCTATTTCATACAACTCAAATCACTTAATTATATGTAGTTTAAAAAAGCTTAAAATGGAATGGCTACTGATTAAGTAATAAACAAAAACAAACTGGCATTACCTTTTGTTAGCATTTGACTGGCCAATATAGCTCTTTTACCTTTTCCAATCAAATCTCTCTTTCAGATCTACTAAATGACTTAAAAATAATTTCAAAATTAACCTCAAAACATAATTATATTCTTTTCAATTATAAAATCCAAGACTTAATATTTCTTTTGTTACTTTATAATAATTCATATTGTGTTATATATATATATATATGCGCTAATATATTCTAACACAATATGACCCACCTATTCATCTATAGGCGTTAGGTAAGCTTGGAAAGGTCACGTTAATTAATAAGCCCACACATGCTAACACATAACTATCCTACTGTTCGTTTACAATAGTTTTCTTTTTTTTTTTTAAGTATACAATAACTATCAACATCCACTAATAATAACATTTAAAAATTTATATATATATATATTAAAGATCATTATCATTCAAGGTATGTACAACACGCTAAAAAAACTAATAAATTATAGTACTAACCACTACCTAGAACTACTTAGTCCTTGAAAAGTTGTTAATATCAGCTAAAGATTATGTAAACACAACATTCAAGCTATCTAAGCCAACTTTGAACTCGCATTACTAATGTTGTCACCACATATTTCATAAGCACGATCAAGTCACCAAAAAACAAAATTATTCAAAATCAAAGATGGCCATTTAACCTATAAACAATTAACCATTCGTACCTTAAGATTTGACAATTTGTATAAATAATCTACTAAAATTCGTCACAAATAAATATTTTATGTACAATTCCATTCTTCATGTCCCTTCACTCTTCATAATTGAAAAGTCTATACTTGTCCCTTGAAGCATATTTATTTTACATCTCAGTTATCTATCATCACCTAACGCCTAGTACTTGTTAAGTCTTGTCTATTCCCCCACTTTCTTTGTCCATGGTTCATCTTGTACTAAGCAAGGAAAGCCATGCCATCAAATATCAGAGCCTAATGGCTCAGCTACTAGCTACAATGATGGGTTAGGCGAAGCTAGTGATCATTTCAAGTGGTCATATCATCTTAAATGTACACCTAACCTTGGCTAATGCATTTCATTATTATTGTAGCACTTTTAACATCATTATATGCAACTATGCAGACCTCAATCATATGCCTGACAACATTATCACTTCATGGTTACACATGAATAACCTATAAATTGGATGAGTTTGGATATATAACTACGTACCTCACCAGGGATGTTTTTCAAGAATCCAACTTACATCCCTGTATCTAGAAATTCAGAGTAGAGAGTGAAATTAGAAGAGTGCAAACGATTGAAAATTGATTTAAACAAACGTTCTTTCTTTTTTCGTCTATTCCTTTTTTTTTTTCTTTTTTCTGTCTAAATTTATCTTGCATAGAAATTAAGTGTTTAGAATCCATTTTCTTAACAATCAGGAATAACTATTGGCTAAACAAAAAAAAAAAACAATAATTATAAGGCGCAACCTTCTTAGCAGGGATGCACTTCAAAGTTCAAAATCAAAGTCAATTCCATTGGTCCAAATACTTGTCCTCCCTAATTAAGAATTTAAGGTTACGTCTATCAGTCCAACATAAATCAATTGGCTTTTTCCATTATATAAATTAATTTTCAGTTTCAAATACCTCTAATTGATTGAAATGATTAGATGATTTCTATTACTGTCATGAAATACATGTGAAAGTTTGAAAACAAAACTCTGAAAAATTATTATTCCCGCAGCCTCTATTGAAATGAGATTGTATCGTCCATACAAAAATATTCAAGAGAATGCATCTACCAAGAAAATCTACTTTTATTTACGTACCTCAAAGATCAAGAGTACGTTGATTGTAGGCTTGGTTTAGCAACATGATTTCATCCAAATAAAGAGGGACAGATAATTGGGGCAAAAAAAACAGAGGGACAGATAATTATAAAAATACTTGCAACAGAGAAAAGGCACAGAACCTTGAAAGCACAAGTAATCCAATCCTTCACAGCTATTAAATCAATGATATATATACAGGCATAAAAGCATTAAAAGTGTTGTAAAGATCTAGGTTGGTTCCATCATATCATCTTTCGTAATTCCTCAGGCATTCAACTTTTCCTCTCACTATCTATCTTTTGAACTTTTCAAAAATTTCATTCCTGTCGAGCACAAGTTCCCTCCTCAATCTAGAGAATAGATTCTATTGTTAAAGAACCCCTACACCTCATCAAGTGATTTAACTTCTCCAAAACCAATGAATATAACCTATTATATGACACAGAATTCTCTGCACATCACAAGACCAGAAAAACATCATCTTTGATCATCTCTCCTAATGAACTAACTGGTCTCCCAATGTCAAATATTGGCTAAAACATTCAACGAACAGCAAGCGATTGTATCTAATATGTTGAAACAGACCCAAAAGTGTTTAAGGAATAGCAAGAGACAACATCTACCACTAAAAATAGACTAAAATATATATTCTGGCAGTAAGTAATATAAAATATGCTAAAGTTATGCTAAAATTCGGTCATGGCCAAATTTTTTTGGGACTCACGATGCAATGCCTATAAGCCTAAGCAACATCTACGATAGGGCCCAAAATGCTGAGTTACTCAAACCCACAGAGACCATTCAAAGGAATCTCTTCCGAAGCCCTTCAGACAACAAAACCTCATCTCTATGCAATCCCATCGCTATCATTATCAGCCACTATTAGAGCAACAGAGCAAGCACCCCCAATACCATACGAAACAGAGAACATTTGAGGTTCAGAGAGAGAAGCTTACTGTTGCGCTACCAGCTGGCCATCGATAAGAAATGTTTCCACTGGTGCTAGAAAAGCTAGATGTGCTCGTGTGAACTAAAAGAGCGTGCATGTGAGCGCTGTACGGATAATTTGAGTGTCAGATATTAATTCTAAAAAATTTAGACAAATAGAGACGGACAAGCGTTGTCTCTAATCCTTTAATCAAATTTAACTTATATAATTTTAAATTTAAGATGGTATTTAATATCATATAAAATTGAAAATAAATTAAATGTGTCAGTTTTCGTCTCACTAATCAATAATACGCAATTAATAGTACCATATATAAATATGTGTTTATTTTTTGTCTCTATCTTATAGTAGGATTAAATTTTCGCCTCTATAATTATTGTCATTATTTTACATTTTTTTAATAGTGAAGGAAAACAAAGAAAAAAACGAAAGTAATGCCTGTCTTTCTCTTTCCCCACACCGAACTTTTCAACTTCAAAGGCGAGGACAAGGCAGGGTGTCGAGCACAGATAGTAGCAAAGAATGAACGGAACACTAATACTAGCCAAATGAATGCATAACGTCAAACGAACATTGAACGAACAACAGGTAGAATGAACGGATGAACAACATCACGAACAAGAAGATTAGCGGGAGTGGGGTCTGAGAGGAGGAGAGGGGACCGAGTGGCATTCATGAAAAGAAGGAGCTCTATTCCACGACACAAGAAAAGGAGAAAGAACGGAGAGGAGAAAGCGGGACTGAGAGCTTGGGAGGAACATAAGAGCTCGAAAGGAATGAAAGGAGAACAATAAAAATACCTGAGGGGGGCAGAAATTCAGGGAACGCCACAGAGAGAAGACATAGGAGGAGCTAGCTCTGTTTGGCGGGTGAAGAACAAGATAAATATGTCGGGTAGCTGACCGACACACACTCCCATTCTTAGTTGAAGGCAGATATGGTTCGAAAAATGTTAGAGGGGCGAGCGTGAGGGGGCAGTGAAAAACCGAAGTCAAGAGAGATCTTGGAGAGGAAAGTGAGGACTCCATAAAGCTGCATTATCTGTCCCTGTTATAGTGGTCCGAAATAGAGCTCTGGAGAAAGAACAACAGAAGAGAATGAAGCTGTGAAAGTGATTGAAGAACTGAAACTGAAAGAGAAGGGGTGAGGCAAAAAAACAAAAAAACAAAAAACAAAATGAGAAGAAGCTTTGGGTTAGAGTGAGGAGAGAACCCTTGTTCTGATGATTAAGAACAGAGGTGCGACGCTATACAAGTTGAAGCAGTGACACAAGAAGAGAGAGCTGGAGGAAGAAGGAGAGGTGAGGAAAAGAGAGCATAGACGAAAAAAAAAAATGTAGAAACTAGAGCTGCAGAGGAAGGATCAGGGAAGAAAGAAGCAAGAAACAAAGATAGAACACGGTAAGTGCAAGCCTTGATCTCATATTATATTTGGACCAAAAAAAAAAAAAAACTCATCTTCAAATGGTAGGGGCGGCTTGAAAGTGATTCTTGCTCATCAGGAAACCCAACTTCGACTTATTGCTGTTGGTTTTCCCTTCATGTGCTTACTTAGTATTTGATGTTTGATCTGCATGCGTTCAAAGGGTGTGAAAAAAATTTTAGTTTTTTTTATTTTCTTTTTTAAGTCTGTCCATAGGTACGAGGAAGGTTATTACAAGTCATTTTATTATAGCTTTATAAGCATCATATTTGAATAGCAACCTTAGATAATGAAATTGGGCGCATAAAACGTGTTAAGCTGAAAATAATATTAAGTTAGCTGTTACTTGCACTCGTGTATTTCGTGATAAATGAAAATCCACTTGATAATAATGCATAGATTTATTTATTTGTTTGCTTTTTATGTGGAGTCTTTCATAAAATTATTACATTACATTTAAATAAGTATATTTAGTTATATAGTATTTGACGTAGCTTGCATTTATGGCAGCCCATCTATTTGATAACAATGAATGAATTTATTTGTCTATTTTTTTTTTATGTGAGGTCTATCATGAAGTGATTGCATTATTTTTTAATAAGTATATTAAGTATATATTTGATGCTTGTTTGAAGTGAGGTATATTTTGCATTTTTTAACCTTCTATCCTTTTTTTTATATCATTTTTTATAATAAAATAGTAAGAAGAAAGAAATTGACAAATAAATAAATTAGAAATAATTTACAGATTGATTTATTTATTTATTTATTTTTTAATCCTAGAATCGTCTCATAAGACTTAGTGTCTTCTCCAACATTAAGGAGTCGATCGATGGAGCCACATAAGACCTTACATCTTCTTAAGCTTTACCTAATACCAATGAGTTACGTTTTTTAAAATAAATTTATGTTTTAATGACCCATACCCAATTTGTATTTTTAATAAAAGTTAATCAAAATAGAACAAAAATATTTTTCTTTAAAGCTTTCTTAATTCATCCACAATACAAATAAACATCTTATTTCAAAAAGTTCTTTTCACTTTTCAAAATTACTTTCTTATGAATGGCCCATAAAAAGATTCAAAAAAATGTTTATTCTCTTTTGAAATTATTATTTTAGATTCAAATAAAAATCCAAATAAATTACTCCTTCAAGAAGTTCAAAAAAAAATGCTCAAAAAATTAAAATTAAAGAGAAAAAAAATAAAGAGAGCAAATGAGTAAGATTATATTGTTTTTGTGAATTGGAACATACTAACCAAATCTCAAATTTGTCAATCTTGTTCTTTTTTCCAAAAATAGAAATAGAAATCACAAATAATTTCTTTGGTATTTTAGATTGCCGCGTGAGATTGTTAATTTCTTTAGATACTTGAGAATCAACTAGCAGAGGTTGTATGAGATCATTAGTCTCATCATGTCTTGAAAGTTAATATTTATCTTTTTAAAAATAAAAAAAGGTGGAATAATTCCAAAAATGAAAGAAAAGGTTTGTTTGGCTCATTTTGTAATTAAAAATCATAAAAAAATACTTTTTTATTACAATTTTGCTTTCAAAGTTAAAAAAAATCTAATAGAAAATGAAATGAGTAAGGAAGTTACATCAAATTGATTTCGTAAATTAAAATACTCTAACTAAAATTCAATCCCGTTTTGTTCATGAAAATTTATTTAATTTCAACTCTTATTTTTTTCACAAAAATATAAAACCACCAGTCAACTGCCACATATTTTGGTTGAACTATGCGGGTTGTGATCCTTATCGCAAGGTATGTAGACCTTAAACTCTTATCTTATATCAAATTTGCCTTTGTAAATATTTCTTATTTCCTCCTTTATTTCATTTTCTGAATTTCTTTATTATTTTCCTTCTTTTACATGTAATTGATAAGAGTAATTAAAATTTGAATCAAGGCCACATTACTTAATCAACTTTATGTAATCGTTCTTGATAATGAGTGTTATGGGATACCTAACACTTTCTCCATGCACAATCGATTCTCGAACTTGGTCCTTGGATCACAAACTATCTTATCTTATAAATTGATTTTTTTTAAAATTTATACTTTAAAAATTTTGGTGGCGACTCCTAAATTTTTATTTTTATTTTTTTAAACGAAAATTAAAATTATTCTTTTTTCCACGTCATGCAGTCATATTTCAAGTGTGACATATATATATATATATATGCAATTTTTAAATAAATTGCAGAAATAATAATAATAATAATAATAATAATAATAATAATAATAAAATTATTATTATTATTTCGCTATGAAAAACCAAAAAAAAAAAGAACATTTCATTTGAAATTGAAGTAAAAAGAGAAAATAGTTTTTACAATGATAGTTATACTCCTAGTCAAGAAATAAATGTAAGTAAAATTCATGGTGAATGCAACATTTTATGAAGTATACAACATTAGGAGTAAACTTGATCATCAGGTTGAACTTATAAAAATTAGGCTGGGATTTCAATAGGGGGGAAAAAAGCCTAAGCTTGTTTTTTATTCAAGCTTTTATCAATTTTTTTTTTAGCCAAACTATCGGGTCTGACAAACTTTTTCAAGTCATAATTAAGTTCGTTTATTACTTAAAACATGAGATACTATATATAATCAATGGTTATTATTACTTGTATGATTATAGACATGAAAGTTATAAATACAAATTAGTTTTTCTACTAGTATAAATGCTTTGATTGAATGGCACTAGTTAATATTTCCTTAACAAAGAAATCATGTCATATTAATCTATTGATTTATGTATAATCACCTTAAATTAAAAATGAACCATTCTCACTATTAAATTGATATTTTACATCAATTTTATTATGATAATTTTACTTTTAATACTTTAAATATTAAGTTACATTCTTTTTTTAATATTTATTTTTCTAAATAAAAAGGTTTTTATTGAACATATTAATTCAGCTTTTTATAGCTCAGCTCAGGTCAACCTAACCCATTTTACAAAACACATTTTTTTACCTATTCTTTCTTTCATTCAGTCGTTATTTTTTAGGCCAAATCTATCAAATCGGATAAATATTTTAAGTTATGATCATGTTTAGTTAGAAGGTAGTGTTAGTTGTATTATATGGTCACATTTCACTTGTATTGATGCCATATTAATTATTCTATTTTAAAATATGATATTTGTATAACATAAAGAAAATATAAATAATGTACAATCATATTTGCTATAATAATCAAACACTATTAAAAAAAAAAAAAGGAGATGTTTAAAAATAACTTATTTTTTAATAAAAAAAATTACTTGTAACATCGTATATCTTTGTTACGTTTATTTTTAGTTAAAACATAATAATTATATGGTTTTTCAATTATATGGATTATAACATGTGTATGATTAGTGTAAATAACTATATAATTTTTTAATTAAATTACATACCTTTTATATTATTATTGATTAACCATATACTTGTCATATGTTAACCCGAAAAAAAAAAAAAACTATTTGTAAAAAATATATATAAGAAACTATATCTAAATTTTTTGTTCAAATGACCAGAAAAAGTTTAATCTTTTTTTGATTAGATATATTAAAATTAATAACTAGCAATCAATTATTTCTTGGTCTAAAATCCAAGAAAGATCAAGAGACAAAGTAAATTAAAACTCAGGTCATAAGAATAAGCAAGAATTGAGAAAGATGAAAAATGAATAAAATATGTTACGAATAATGGGAAGCATATTTTAATAATTTCATATAATTAAAATTAAGCTTAAATATTAATTTAGAGTACATGAAATGTATTACAATCACTAACAGCTGAGGAGCTTAGTGAGTTTTTAAGGATTAATACGAAGGCATTATAACAGAGGGCATTCTTAGGTTATAATAGTTATTATATTTCAAAATATAATATTTATATAATAAAATTAGAAAGAAAATATATAGAGTAGAATTTTAAAAAATTGATATTTAAGATTTTAAAATTTTAAAAAATAAAAATTGAGAGGTCTTCACCAATCACCATTTTTCCAACAATAATTTACTTTGCTTTACTTTTCATTAAAATAAAACCGTGATGAAAAAAAATTATATCTTTAATTTAAAAGTAATCACATCACATCTTCAAGTTGATGCACCAAAGCCCTCGATGAAAGACATTTTCAAAAATAATAACAAATTTTGTATTAAAATTTTACCAAACACATTTTAATTTAAAGTTTCTGACAATAATAACTTCTGTTAACTTAAATATATATTTTAAACTTGAAAATTTTAAAACAAAGAATGTTTTAGTCAAAACTATTTACATTGAACTCAAGTATATGTATAAAAAATTTATATTAAGAAGAATTCTGTGTATATTTTGAAACTGGAAAAGAGATCTGGAAAATTTCAATAAAACGATATTCATATAATTTACTCTATATTTTATAAACTGTTAGTGCTTAATGATTATTTATTTAAAATTTACCCTACACTTTTAATTTAAAGTTTTTTGACAAAAATATCTTCCATTAACTAAAATAATTTATTTCATATAACAGTGTAATTTATTCTATATGATTTTATAAACTGTTAATGCTTAATAATTATTTACACTTTATCATATGTCTAAACCGCTGATTGTTCGTTCATGAGGTAAATATGAAGAAACTAATAAAATGTTTTTAACAAATTATTGATATATTTTCTAAGCATTTTAAATCTACGCCTCCTTTAGGAAGATTTTTTTTGGTTTTAAAATAGGAAGCATTGCCAAAGTGGCCCACCAAATATTTTAAATCAATTAATCATGAGAATCATAATATTAATTAGTTATTTATTTAAAATCTCCCACAGCTTCCTTGTGCCTCAATCTTGCAACAACGATAATAAGGAGGCGTGGCTACCGATCAGTACTCTAAAGAACAATACTCGTAAGGAATAAAAAGCTTCTGTTATATCATTAATTAGTCATAGTTAGTCAAACTCAAAAGTCATACATTAGTCTTCTATTTGGAATAGGAAACCCATTTTGTATGGAAAGTTCTGATGCCATATCTCTAAAACTTGATACTACGTACGTACACTTACCCCATGCGTCATTTCAGAAAAAGAAGAAAAAGACAACGAGGAGATGTCATTTCTGTGTGTGGATGACTTAAAGTTCAAGGGTCACCCCACGAATGCCAATTGCTCTGCTTGGGAGGCGCTGTTGGAGGTCACGGAGTAACATATCTAAAGTTGCGCCAACAAAATTTTAGAAGACCCAAAAGAAAGTGTTTCTAAGAAGACCAAGCGTACGAGTTTGAAATGTAGACACCCCACTCTTCTCTATGACGACAAGGATTTGATTCTTTTGGAGGAACATCTAAAGAAGAAGAAATTGATGTCACATGGAGGATCAAACCCACCGCCTGATTTACCAGAAGAGTTCAAGAAGAAGATTGAGGAAATGGGAGGGTCGAAGCTGAGTCTGCTAGTCCAAAAGAGTTCATATTCCACAGAATTGAGCCCGTAAAACAATCAACTTTTGCTTCCTTTGAATCAGATCAACAATCATGACCATTTCTTGTGCAAAGCGGAATCGCTATCATTCAAGAAGAAGAACCACACCCTCGACGTCACTTTGATAGAGCCATCGCCTCACACCAAGGAAATCGTGTTGTGGAGGTGGAATTTGACAAAGAGTTCTTCACACAAAGAAAATGCATTGAAGGTGGATGATGTGGTACAAGTCTGGTCCTTTTGAGTTGGTGAACAACTTTGCATGGCTCTGGTCAAGGTTCCTTCTTTCAATTAATTGCTTTTTAATTATGATGGAAATTAGTTGTATATTCCTTTTCTTTTGTTAGGGAATTTATTCAGTGATGAACCACTTGAAGTTGGCATTACATTTCTGCTGGTATATTACTTCTGGATTAGTTTTGTTGGATATGTCATTAGCTTTTGTTATATAAATTTTGTTGGAGTCAAATTTTGATTTGGGGTTTGAATGTTAGAATCTGTTTACGCAAATCTCTCTGTTATATATGGAAAGAAGAGAATGGCAGTAGTGTGAAGTATTCGTAGTCAGGAAACACAAACCATGGAGAAATTCACTGGTTGCATCTTCATACTGCTTGCCTAGATTCTACTTTACTATACTGTTGTTTACTACAATTTCCTCTGTGTGATGTATAATACATTTGTATAGCCAATAAAATTTTGAATCAAAAAATTTATTTAAATTATTCAGACCACAGAAGAATGGAAAGAAATCGCCAAGGAGAAGGAAATAGTGAAGTGAATTCCTTTTATAGCTTAATGTCATATAATCTCCTCTTCTTGCTCTGATTTCAATATTTCTTCATCATCTCTGCCTTCTTCAACATTCTTTGTCATTATTTTGACTAATTCTAGCATGGTTCATCTAAACTATGATAGGGTGCTAAGAAGAGCTATTTGGACACGATTGAATAAAGACTCCACCAAATTGAGTTGTACATCTTCCATTGGTGAGTAATCTATAGAGCCGTCAAAACGAGTTCTATCCATCGGGTTGAGCCCGTTTAACCCACTTAAAAGGTAGGTTGGGTTGAGAGGTTTCTTTGAGAACCTGTTTAGTATACTTCTATCAACTTGACCTGTTTAACCTGCAAGTTAAACGAGCCAGCTCGTAGGTTAAATGGATTGCCCATTTTTCTTAAAAAATTTTTTCACTCACTCAGTCTAGTGCTCCAACCCATTATACTTTTCTATTTAAAACAAAATTAACTATAATGTATGTGTTATGTTGTCTCTATTATTTTATAATTTTTCAGATTTGAATATTCTGCTCATAATCATATTTTTATTATTAATGAATCATTGAATTATTGGATTCTACTTATTTTAATTCGTGTAAACTTGCTTTTTATCTAGTATTTTTTTGTTTATTTATATTTATATAGAAAATGATTGATTAAGTAAGACATATGCTTAAAAAAGTCACATTTGAATTTTTATAATTTTTTATTTTTTTTTGTGGGTTAAACAGGTCAGATCGCTTAACCTACTAAGGGGTGGGTTGAGATTTTTAACCCACCACTTTATGGTGGGTTAAACGGCTGACTCGTTTAACTCACCAGCTCAGGTGGGTCAGCTCGGGTGGGTCGGGTTGGCGCACTTTGATAGCTATAGTAATCTATCATTTTTCCCTTTATTCTTTGTGCTTAATTTCATCATCTTGGCCTTGAATTTTGCAATCTTGACCCCAAATTTCAAATTTTCCCAATTATGTGACCTAGAGTGGCACAAGAGGAGAAATTGAACAGTGAAAGATTTCATCAAATTGATTTGCGACTTTGTTTCTTAACATCAAATCCATTCTTTCTCCTCTGTAATTCACAATCATTTGAAGTCTTGACTTTGAAATTTTTCTTTTCAAGGTGTTGATGGTGTAAATTCGAAATTGGGTTTGATTTTGGTGAGATTCTTCAAATTAGGTTGGGATTTTGTTCTTGGTTGAATTATGAGTATTTCCTCTCTAATTGCCATGTGAAATTGCTAGATTTTGGTGTCCAATTACACACCCCCTTGGTTGGACTAGACGTGTGATAGGTAATGGAGTTTCAAAAATCTTGGACCAATTTTCTTCAAGTATCACTACTAGACAAAGAAATTATGCAATTGAAAGTTGTCGTTTGAATTAATACATTGATTCAGTAGCTTTTCCTAATTTTTTAAAATTTTCTTTGTTGTTTTTAAGAAAGGGGATGAAAACCTTACAATGATTCACTAAATAACCTTAAATAAGTAATTTAATTTATTATTAAATATGGAATTGTGACTAGGATAATTTCCTAATTTTCTTAATAATGTTAGCAAACAAATGGTTAAGAAAGATAAATTATTTTAGGTCTTAGGTATATTTAGGATAAAATACATGAAAATATAAATAAATAAATAAAAGTAAGATTTGAACTAAGATGGTGAAATCTACTTATGATATTGGAAGGTGAAGGGTTAGCACCTCATTTTGAGATTAAAGAGAATTGATACACAGTGATTGGACAAGAATTGGGTTAAGCGATGGGAAGTCATTTGAATTAAGGAATAATTTTTTATATAGGAAGTTAAATGTGCATTATTTGTTATTATAGGACTATAGGCACTGGCTTTGTGATCAGGTGATATAAGGAAAGAAATGTTAGGAACATGATTGTTATGTGCATACCTTATAGGTGAGTAAATATTGCTAATCATACCTATTTTTTATATATTCAACTATTCATTTGTGAAATATTTTTGTTTTATATGCTTTGGTGCATTAGGACTAAACCTCTTGAATTATTTTGTTAATTATGACATTTATTTTCACTCTCTAAAATTTGAGAAATTTCTTTGTAATATTCCTTTGCATTTGAATGACCATTTTGAACAATTTACATACTGTATAATATTTTGGCAACTTTCAAAATTATTTTGTTACCATATGAATTTCTAGAAATCGAAATTTGCTATTTAGATATGTTTTTTATTATGTATTTTATTATAAAAAATATGATTTTCTTGGAAATACATCCAATACAGAACCTTGTAACTAATGACAATAGATGTTGGCCATGTTGAACTATGATTTGTTTTGAACACCAACTAGTAGGGGTGTTGTTAGCCTCGTGTGTCATGGCCACCACACATAAATATGTTCTGACTATTTGCGAGCCATATTGCTTAACTCTAACTACTATTTGTATTGTAATTCCTAACCTAGAGCTAGTGTTCGTTATGAATTTTGATCAGTTCTGTGAGAAGTCTTCCACTTTGGTATGACCCATTTTTAGAAATTATTTATGGATTTCCACTGTTTTTATTATGATTTGTTTTTCAAAGTATCTTTGAATTTTTCCTAAGCATTGCAAGTTATATTATACAATTTATGATTTTCCTTTTGGATCAATTTCAGCATACATAAAGTTTAATATGTTTTGAGTTGCAATATGATATAGTTGTGAAAAACTCTAGCTCTTTGTTTGTTCTCTCATGTTATGATTAATAATATTTGCTCACCAAGTGTGGTCACTCTTTCCTTCTCTCGTTGATTTTTTCTTCAGATAGTAGCATTGATCTGCTTATCACTCCCCGGTTTAGAGATAATAGAAAGACTTATTAATGAGTCCTGCATTATTTGTAAGGGCGAGAATCATTTTTATGTAGTTGTTAAACATTTGGAAATATTTTCTTTATACTCTAGTAGCTTCATCATCACAGGCAGAGACTTTAGTTTTATGTAACTTTGAGTTAGTTGTATAATTATGGAGGATTGAATTGGATATTATTTTTGTCTTTCGTTATATCTGTATTTACATCAATTAGTTTGTCATATTTGTTTGGCTTACAAAGATAAGGTTTTCCTTGTTCTTTGTGATAGTTACACTCTATCATTTGGGGCATGATAATAATTTAGTTAAAAATTTTGAAATTTTTTTTTTTGCAAGATAAATTGGTTTGTACAAAGTCTAAAAATGGCTAAGCCCATACAATTGAAAGAATGATCTTACTTATTTTAGTAGTATTTTATGATCTTATATGAATGTATCAATTAATTGAAGTAGGAAAAATTTAAAATGTAATTTTTATATTTCTATTATATTATTTTAAATTAAAATATGATCAACGTTTTTTTTTATTATATCATGACATGCGTATGGTTATTGTAGATAACTATATTTTTTTAAATTAAATTATACATTGTTATTAATTAACTAAATACTAGTCACATTTTAATTGAAATATATGATAACAAAGAGATAACGAACTACATGTAATTCTAATATATTGAAGTCTTCCGATGAGTTTCTTAAAGTAACTGCAGAGATAATAACTCTTTTTTTTTTTTTTCTATGAAAAAGGAATAGAAAATAATTAGTACATTCCTTTTAAAATAGAAGCAAAAATAATAAATAAGTTTCTTTAAGGACAGCCATACTACTGGTCAAAATAATTTATTATTATAATTATCATTTGTTTTCTTAACTACTGTATTAAATACATTTTTTAACTTTAATTTGACAGTAAAAAGTATTTTTTAGAATAATTTGACAAACACAATGTAAAAATGATTTAGTCAAATGTAAATTTTTTTTTTTGTAGTACCTTCTATAAAATAAAACTTATATATAACTTTGTATCAAAATTTTTAATAATAATATGTTTATATTTTTTCGTATATATGCTTGTAAAATCATAATTGAAAAATAAACATAAGAAATTGTTGTGGCAAGTGCGACATTCTATACATTGTCCATTGTCAACCGGTGTTGTTAGCTCCATATACGGTAATGTTTTACTTGTGTTGATTCCAAATTAATTATTCTGGCATATATATGATATTTATGTAGCAAATAAAGAAAATATAGATAATATATGTACAATTATATTTGTCATAAGAAACACTTGTTTTAAAAATGAGATGTTCATAAACAACTAATTTTCTAATAAAAAAATTATATACAGTTTCTTATATATATTTGTTATACTACTCTCTAATTTAAAATATAATAAATTTATGTGTAGTTTTTTTTATTATATGACAATATGTGTATGGTTATTACAATAATTATATAATTTACGATAAAACGAGATCAATGTAATCTTCTTTATATTTTATAAACTATTGAGCTTAATTATTATTTACACTTTGTCAAAAACGTTGGTTCTTTTTATGTTAGGTAATTGTGAAGCAACTAACACTAATTTTTAAACAAATTATATATATACACACACACACACACATATACATATACATATTATCACACCCCAAAATTTGAATTGTGACCAATGGGGAATACCAATAAAAAATTTTCATTTCCGTAAGCCTGAACATACAATCTGACCTTCTAATCTCACAAGCTAGATGACGAAAGAAATAAGCACAACAAATAATTTTCCTTGATAATTTAAATAAAATTACAACGTTATGATTTCATTGAAATTACAACATATATATGTGTGTGTGGGTAAGGATGGGAGTGATATCCATCAAGATTTCTTTGCTTTTATTTAGAAGTTAAGGTATTTAGATTTTAGATTGCTTTAAAATTTAACCTCATACCAAGTCATTTGATATGGCTAATATATACTCTTGACTAAGAAACTATTTAAACTACAAATATAAGTTATCTGATGTTTTATCTATTATATATAGACACACAGATGAAGATGCTTCAATCTTAATCAATACTCTCTCATAAGAATTGAGTCTTAGCATTTCCACTAAATTCTCAAATCTTAAGATAACTATTAATATGGTTTTAGGGCAACTTTATTTCATATTCTCAAACATAGACACGACATTTTGTGCTTAACTCATGCTTCAAACCAAAGCTAAATCTTGCTAAAATGTCAGTGGGACAACACACCAACATTGGACAGAAGATGGTCCAACATGGATATTTTTTTCATTTTGTGCTTAACTCTAAATACTATTTACAAGCACTTATAATAATATATAGAGAATGGTCAAACATGGAAACTTTTAATTTAATAAGCTTTGATAGATTCTCCACACCATTAAAAAAGTCTTCAACACATACATGAATCCAATTTATAAATTTTAATGATATTGCAGCTATGTTAACACACACAAGGGCCCATATGACATAATCAAAGCGGTAACGGGGACCATTGTAATGAGTTGTTTACACATAATCATTTGTGGGGGACACATGGGGAACCGTGTCAATTACTAAAGCAGGAGAGACCACTTGACCAATTGAAACTCCATGTTAAACAAATAATTTATTCTTTACACTACCCCTGGACCTACCATATCATATGAGCATGTGAAAATCATTCTTTTCCTATCACAACAATGTTTAGAAAATATGTTTATGTCTAAACAGTGTTTAGATATAACAATTTTCAAGTAAAGTAAGATTCTTTTACGCACAACATGACAAAAAAAGAAGACAAAAACACAAAAAATTCCTTCTACTTAAAACCCACATACATTCGATGACACAGTCCCTTCTTCTATGTCTATTCATTGCCCATCGCTATTATGAATATTCGTCCTTTGATTTCAGCCTTCAAACACTTTGTCCCTTCTGTCTCTATAATGCTCAACGTTTAATTTCTACTAGCATCATCACTAATCTTAGAGAATGGGGTCGTCCATGATTTTTGCGATTTCTGCCAGCGTCTTCTAAAATTGCTTAACTACTCTATAAAAACCATTTCTAGTTCCTTTACGCCCTCACTTGTTGTCATTAGTGAGTTAACCCTTAGAGACTTAGATGCCAATTTTGATTAAGCAAACTAGCTTCTATCTTCTATCAACCAAAGAAAGAAAAAAGACTTGGTTCCATCTTTCCTTTGGTTGATATGTGTGTTGAGGAAGAGCCCCACTAATCCAACTAAGCATATAATAGACTTAGTAGGCAGATAACGGTCCACATTAGACTTTTTCAACACCTTGATAAAGGAATGACTAACTCGAGTCATAGGGTGAAACTTTGGGAGACCACCTGAGTACTTTTCATCTTTTTTGGACCAAATTGATCTAACAGCCAAAGATGAGGGACTAAAATAAATTTTTCTTTTTTTAAAGATTATTTATGAAGTTTATAAATTAAAACTTCTTTTTTTTTTTTTTTATGTTTTTAGAAAATAAAAAATTTCGACAACATTGGTATTCATAATTACACTTAGTTAAAATATCTTATATTTTTATTATTAGATATTTACCAATAAAAATTAACTCAAATTCTTTTTTGAATAACTAAACCATATGACATTAAGCTATAAAAAAGTTTATTTGTCATACTTTTATTAGATAACTTATCTTTGGAGACATAATAATTACTCTTAATTTATTTTCTTATACATTTTAATATGCAAACCTTATGAAAAATTGAAGGAAAATCTTTTATCAAATTTTTTTTAGCTATTAAAATACGTATATAAATATATAAAGAATGTACGTATGAAACAGTAAAATTGAATCTATGCTAAAAAAGAATTAAACTCATTTGAAATGAATAGTCAATCCCCTTCGTGAAAACAATTCATTCAGTTTATCTAATATATTTATTTGTGGGCTTTTTGTCCTTATGCTACAATAAAAAAATTTATTAAAAACAGGCCACGCGATGCTCAGGTTTTTTAACAAAAGTAGAAGCACCCTTTCAGCATGTCTTTACTATGCTTTGGATTATAACATAGCGTGGTGACTAAAACACGGTGCTTAAGTCCAATGAATTGAAGTATGAAGCAAAATTGATGCAACAGTCGCAATTTCTTACCAGTTCTATGAATTGAAGTCCTAGCCTAGCAGCCTCAATATCAACAGAGATCTAATCAAATCAATAAATTATGCAAGCATCCTCTTTTAACAAGTAAAACCATTTGGTCCAGGATCTATTCTTCGGATTTGAATGATGTGTTATCTTATATAAAGATATAGTGTAAATTCGTATCAATAATCTTTGTATCGTCATCAGCTGCCAAGCGACATATCTCTTCAATTACAACCACTTCCACACACTCTTCCTTCTTTCTCTTACTTTAACATATCCCACTTCTTTTCTTTTCCTTTTTGTGATCTTGGCTTCTTTGCATAATCATTGATCATTATCCTTCTCTTTCTTCCTCTTTACACAATTCAATTTCCAAAAGAAAATTATGTTATTTATTCCGTAAAAGGTGCCTTTAATTTATTTATTAAAGAAAATGAAGGCAGATGACGTCAATCTAGTTCATCTGGAACTAAACGCTCAGTGCAATTTAAGGAAATCAAACTCAGATTGCTAAAGAGAGGTACTATCTCCTCTTTTAATCGAACTCACCCTCTTTTCAATTAATTTTGTTGGATTTGTGTGTGAGTGTGAAAGAACAATAATTAGTAGCAACGTAAAGTATGTAATGAGGTGCTAGAAGTTGTCACTTGTCCTAGACTGATCAGAGGGAATGTGCAGAGAATATTTTAGGTTCATATAGGAACGAATTCATAAGCTAAAGGTAAAATTTTTCAAAGTGCCAAACATCTGGACTTATAGGTTCTTAAATTTTCTTAAATATATTTGAGTTTTCTTTTCTTCTCTACATATGCACTCAAATTAGAATATTTGCTATGAAACCATTTGAGAAATACAGTAGCAGTTCATGCGAATCATAATTTTTGCATAATAATTTTTATGTTATACAGTATACATAACAAATAACTACACACTGGTAAATGTTCAATTGGTTTTTATGAAGTCATGTAATACTTTTGCATACTACATAAACACAGAATAGGGAGATTTTAGCATATTAAAATCTAACCTGATGAAAATGACATAGTATAGGTTGAATTATGGCTAAGAAAAAATACGTCAACACGCAATATCCAAGAAAGATATCAGAGTAGGCAACCACCAGAGAAAGAGTTATCGTCGTGATTGAAATTAAGGCTTTTGTCAAAGTAACTTATAGGGTTTTATTTTAATGATAATAATTAATTACAATATTAAAATAAGACCCTCATATATATATATATATATATATATTAAAATAATTTCCTATTTCATTATTTAAAGAAATGTAGCCCATTAACTCTCTCTTAGTAATTAATTCTTAATTAGCAATTTTATGGGATAATTACTAATGCTCTTGGGTTATGGATTAGGTCTCTGCCCAGTGTACTTGTAAATAATTTAACCCATCACCGATTACCCACAATGAATATAAACCCAATACATTTTTAGTTTATCAATTATAATATTAATTGACTAATTAGTCATAACAAGAGATTAATCTAATAGTATAATTAATTCTAATCCATATAATATTAAAATGTTCTAACAATCTCCCACTTGGATAATATTAATTAAATTATTAGATCAATCAATGAATACATAATTAAACAATTAACATTCACATAAACACATGGATGTGTGTATATTTATAAACAATACAAAATTCAGAAATGAAACCACACATAAAGATCACTGAAACCGATAGGGAAATAAATTATATTAACATTGTCATAAATAAGTTTCAATATCTGAATAGAATGGAATCCAAAGTGACATTTAAGTTGTCATATTACAATACAAAAAGTCCTTTAAGAATTTAACTCAGACTCCCACTAAACCAAGGCTATATTAAAATTTTCAACAACACCCATATGAGTCACATGATTTTTGAAGATTCCTACAAGCAAGCCTTTGGTTAACGGATCCCCTAACATATGTTCACCAGGAATGTGAACCAAATAAGTATGAGATTTAGCAACCTTTTTTTGATAAATAGGAACTTAACATCAAAATGTTTAGTGCGACTAGAGTTCCTATGATTATGAGAAAAGCTAATAGCAAATGAACTATTGCAATATATGGTTAGAGGTCATGATATAAAATCAACCAAATGCATGCCAAATATCAGTTTCCACAACCATATTTCCACAACCATATGGCCTAGCAGGTAGCTTCATAACAAGCGATATACTCTGTCTCCATAGTTGAGGTAGCTGTTACTGATTGCTTACAACGTTTTTGAGACAGCTCCTCTAGACATCATAAAGATGTATCCAAAAGTGGATCTACAATCATCCACAAAAGATGTATAGTCTAAATCTGAATAACACATTATTTCAAGTGGTTCATATATCCTAAAAGTAAGCATATGATGTTTTGTACCTTAGAGGTACCTTATAATTTTTTTCACAGCCTTCTAATGATCAGGACCAAAATTACTCAAGTATCTACCAAGCACATTGATAGCAAAAGTAATATCAGGTCGTGTGCATACCTGAGCATACATAAGGTTGCCAATGGCAGATGCATATGGAATCTTATTAATTGTAATCTTTGAATCATCATCTTTGGGAGAAGATGATCTAGACAACCTCTCACCCTTCTGTATAGGTGCAGTACAAGGAGCATAAGCATGCATGTTAAATTTCCTCAACACTCAATTTAAATAGGTTGCCTAAGATAAACCAAGAGTGCCATGAGATCTTTCACAATGAATCTGAATTCCTAAGACAAAAGAGGCTTCACCAAGATCTTTCATGTCATAATGGCATGACAAAATATGTTTGATCTCATTCAACATAGTTATTGAGTTACTGGCCAACAGTAGGTCATTAACATATAGTACAAGTGTCATGAAGTTGTTTATCAAATTTATGATAGATACATTAATTAGCAATATTCTTTGTGAAACTAAGTGAGGTGATCATCTGATCAAACATCAAATACCACTGTTTTGAGGCTTGTTTAAGCTCATAGATAGATCTATTCAATTTGCACACTAAGTACTTTTTCCCTACTTTAGTAAATTCATTAGGCTGTGTCATATAAACATCCTCAAGTAAAACACTGCTTAAGAATGCTATTTTGAATCCATCTGATGAAGTTCAAGATCTAACTGCATAATAAGAGCCATTACAATTCTGAAAGCATATTTAGTAGACACTGGTGAGAAAGTTTTCGTATAATTGATTCCTTCCTTTTGATTATAGCCCTTAGTTACAAGTCTGGCTTTGTATCTTTCAACATCACCATTGGCTCCTCTCTTGGCTTTAGAGACCCATTTGCAACTAACAGGTTTGCAACCATTTGGTAACTCAAGCAATTCCTATACATGATTACAACATATAAAGGTCATCACATCATTCATAGCCTCTAACCACTCAGATGAATGAGAACCTGGCATAGCCTTATCATAAGAAACTGGATCTGTGCCATCAACAACATCTAACTTAAATTCCTGCAAGTAAGGTTGTTAAACTCATGAGTTTAGGCAAACTTGTAAGAAAGAGGTAAACTTGTAACGTAGACTCATAACATAAACTCATAAGAGTTAACCTCGATTAATAAATAGTTATCAAAATATGTAATTATAGTTATCAAAATATGTAATTTTATAGTTTAAATACTATATATATTAAAAAATTATTCAAATTATACTAATCAAACAAAAGTTATTCATATTTCATAATTTGTAATACTCAATATGAATATTTTAAGATAATCATACATAAATAATTATTCAATATAAATAATTAAATAATTTTTATTTTATTTTTTAATAAGTTCATATTAAATGTAATTTTATTATCTTTTATACATATTCAAACTTGTGATAAAATAAATTGTAAAGGCTTCATGTATAAGAAGCTTATCTATATCTTGTTTGGTCTTAAGTTTAAATTATTATGTGCTGACTTTACAAGCTAATTGACATGTTAAAATCATAAAATCGGTAGACTCGATAAGTCAACTCGCGAGTTTACCTAAGTTTGTACTAAGTTCGAGTTTACAATGAGTTGACTAGTTTTCTTTATGTATAATCGTAAACTTGTAAACTCAGATAATAAACTCACGAGTTTGATAACTATGCCTATAAGTACACTATGTAATCATTTGAAATTGCAGGTCTGCAAATCCTCTATGATCGTCTTAAATTAATAACTGGTTCTCCCACATCTGCTGTAGGAGCTTCGACAATAGGATCAACTGGATTCTCGACAAGAGTGTCATCTCTAATATCATGATCCACAAGTAGAAATGAAAAAGATGGCATGGGTAAGATGGTATCTACATAATGCAAATTGATTACTTTAGGAACATCACTCTCACTGTCTAAGTCATCCTCAAAATAGAATGCTCTATCAGATTCAATAACCTTGGTAGTATAATTAGGATAATAAAATTTGCATCCTCTGGATTTTGAATAATATCCAATGAAGAACTCGCTAACAATCTTAGAATCAAGTTTCTTGAGTTACGGATTATAGGGTCTCACCTCTGTCCTATAACCCCATATGTGAAAGTGCCACAACTAGGCTTCATACTAGTGAAAAACTCTGGTAATAAAGAGTGACTGATCATGCTTCTGACCATGTCCATCAAGGTGTAATTACGCCTCTCATTAACTCCATTTTTGTTGTGAAGTGCCAAGCATAATATACTAAGCTTCAATTCCTTGCTCTTGTAATAATAGAGTAAAAGGTCTAAGGTTTCTACCTGTTTCAGTATACCTCCCATAATATTCACCACCTCTGTCTAATCTTACACTTTTGATTGCCTTCCTAGACTTTAATTTAATAGCAGCCTTAAATGCCTTAAAGGAATCCAATAAATTAGATTTATCACGCAACAGATCAATCCATCCAAATATGGAGAAGTCATCTATAAAGGTTATGAAGTATCTATAATTACCTATAGCAGCAGGAATAATTGGTCTACTAATATCTGCGTGGATCAATTCCAAAATAGTCTTAGATCTTTTTGCCCTTTTCCTTCTGGCTTTAGCGGAAAGTTTTCTCTTAATGCAATTAACACATGATTCAAAATTAAAAAAATTTAAGTAATGTAATATTCTTTGTCTAACCATCATTTCTAATCTCTCATTGGAGATATGACCCAAACACTGGTGCCATAACATAGAAGCATTTTCATCAATTCATCGATGTTTGTGTCTAACAATGGCATTAATAAATGCCATAGAGGTAGAATCTGAACTAACATTTGTATTCAAGCAATATAAACCGCTCATTAAGCAAGTAGTTCCAATAATGATTAAATTAAAGAAAACAACAATTCTACCATTTCCATGCCAAAAGGAATATCTATGTTTGTCTAATATAGAACTAGAAACCAAATTCTTCCTTGAAGAAGGTACATAGACAATATCATATAAAGTTAAACTGTGTCTATGAACACCCCACCCGAATTAACAATAATAATAATCATGGTAATAATAATAAATAGAATTAAAAAATTTTAAAATAATAATAATAATAATAATTAATCAAAACAAAATTGCAAAAGGCAAAAAAAATAGAAGTAATATGGAAAAAACCAAATATAAGAACCAAAAATAATAAAAAGGAAAATTCAAGATATATGTTTGAAGAAGAGACATGGCAATCATCTTGCAAAGAAATAAAATGAACAAGGCCACATACTTGAAATGGAGTTGCAAAACACTCTCACTTGCTCACACTCACACACTCTCACATGCTCACTTGCTCCCACATGCTCACTTGCCCTCACACACATGACACACATCACTCTCACACACTCACACTCTCACTCACGGACACACCTCCTCACACACTCACATGCTCATTTGCTCCCATATGCTCACTTGCCCTCACACACATGACACACATCACTCTCACACACTCACACTTTCGCTCACGGACACACATCCTCACACACTCACACTCACACTCTCACACACTCTCACCCACGGACTCACACACTCACTCACTCCCACATGCATACACTCATGCACACACATGCACAAGAGGACAAGGGGGACAAAAAAGCAAGAGGGAGTTGGTTCTTCAGAGGAGGCAAAAAGTGGAGCGGCTGGTGCAGAGAAAAGAGAGAGTGGCGTGGTTGAAAATGGCAGAACAAGGAGGGGACCGTGAGCAGTAAGTGAGTGGCTGGAAGTTGCAGAAAAAATAAGGAGAAAAGGGAGCAACATGGCAAAAAAAGGGAGGTGGGTTGGAGCATAAAGAGAGGAGGCCTCGACTGAGAAGAAAAGGGAGCTGAGGAGAAGAGAAGGGAAGAGGGAGAAAGAAGGGAGAAACAACGCTGAAGAGAAGAAAGGGAGAGCAACGTAAACCGAGAGGAAACAAGGCTGAAGAGAAGATAGGGAGAGCAACGAACCGAGAGAAAAAAGGAGCTGGGGAGAAGAGAGGAAGAGCAACGAACCGAGAGAAAAAAAAAAAAGCTGAAGAGAAGAGAGGGAGAGCAATGAATCAAGAGGAAAAGGGAGGAACAAAGCTGAACGAAACCAAAAAACAAGGCAGCAACGTGAGGGAGAAAACAGAAGAGAAAACGAAACCAGAAACTGAGAGGGAGAGGAGCTGAATGAGGCAGAAACCGAGAGGAGGAGACGGGGAGTCGTGGTGCAGAAAACCATGGAGAGAAACGTCCAAATCGTGGAGAGAAAAGGAGCTGAAGTTCTGGCCATCTGAGGAGCAGAAAATGGAGAGTTAGATGCCAAAATGATGAGCAGAAATAAGGAGGTCTGAATGCAAAACAAAGTGGCAGCAAAGGGATGGATAGAAGCTGAACCATGGAGGAGAAAAAACTCTATTTTAAGCTCAAAAAACAGAGGTAAACAGAGGAGAACTTAGGGAGCACAAGGAAGAAGAGGAAGTATAAAGAAGAAGGGAAGCTTTTAGCCCTTGCCTTCCAGCCGAGGAGCAGAGACGCGTGAGCAGAATTTCCAGCACTGAAGCCAACCAGAATTTCCAACGAAGCTGTCTGCCATTTCTGCTTGCTTCCAACCGGAACCAGCTACTTTGGGGTTGTTGGAGGTCCATCTACCATAGGTGAGTGAGGAGGAGAAGGTCATTCTTCATTGGAGCACAAGGGAGAGGCTGAAAACGCACAGGTATGGTTGCACGGTTTGCCACTGCCGAGATTTCTGCATGTATGTCACTATTCATACGAGTTGCTTCAAGACAATCTCATGCATGCTGCACTGTTCATGCGTTTTAATCTGAGGTGCTACTGTTCATTTGCTTAAAATTGTTTTAGTTTTGTTTATTACCATTGTTTAAACATTAACTTTGATTAATTATTGCTATTACGTATAAAATTATCGTGTGAGAATTTTATTCTTCTTGATTACCGGGGATTATGTGAGATATTAATCTTCTTAAATCCTTGCAATTAATTAAATAATTGGAAGGCAACAATAATATTAATGAAATATTAATGAAGGAATGGTCAAAAAATAAGTGAATGATAATTAAGAAATATTGCTATCACGCATAAAATTATCATGTGAGAATTTTATTCTCCTCGATTACCGGGGATTATGTGAGATATTAATCTCCTTAAATCCCTACAACGAATTGAATAATTGAAAAGCAATAATAATATTAATGAAATATTAATGATTGAATGGTGAAAAATAATTGAATGATAATTAATAAATATTGTCATGATGGATAAAATTATTGTGTGAGAATTTTATTCTCCTCGATTACCGGGGGTTATGTGAGATGTTAATCTCCTTTAATCCTTACAACTAGTTGAATAATTGAAAAGTGATAATAATATTAATGAATAAATGGTGAAAAAATAAAGGAATGACAATTAAATATTAATTTTGATTAAATCATAATAATCATCATAATTAAACTGTTTGCTTTAATGAATTGTTTCCCATTATTTGCAAAATTATCGTGTGAGAATTTTATTCTCCTTGATTACCGGGGATTATGTGAAATATTAATCTCCTTAAATCCCTACAATGAATTGAATAATTGAAAAGCAATAATAATATTAATGAATAAATGGTGAAAAAATAAATGAATGACAATTAAATATTAATTTTGATTAAATCATAATAATCATCATAATTAAACTGTTTGCTTTAATGAACTGTTTCCCATTATTTGCAAAATTATCGTGTGAGAATTTTATTCTCCTCGATTATCAGGGATTATGTGAGATATTAATCTCCTTAAATCCCTACAACGAATTGAATAATTGAAAAGCAATAATAATATTAATGAAATATTAATGATTGAATGGTGAAAAATAATTGAATGATAATTAATAAATATTGTCATGATGGATAAAATTATTGTGTGAGAATTTTATTCTCCTCGATTACCGGGGGTTATGTGAGATGTTAATCTCCTTTAATCCTTACAACTAGTTGAATAATTGAAAAGTGATAATAATATTAATGAATAAATGGTGAAAAAATAAAGGAATGACAATTAAATATTAATTTTGATTAAATCATAATAATCATCATAATTAAACTGTTTGCTTTAATGAACTGTTTCCCATTATTTGCAAAATTATCGTGTGAGAATTTTATTCTCCTTGATTACCGGGGATTATGTGAAATATTAATCTCCTTAAATCCCTACAATGAATTGAATAATTGAAAAGCAATAATAATATTAATGAATAAATGGTGAAAAAATAAATGAATGACAATTAAATATTAATTTTGATTAAATCATAATAATCATCATAATTAAACTGTTTGCTTTAATGAACTGTTTCCCATTATTTGCAAAATTATCGTGTGAGAATTTTATTCTCCTCGATTATCAGGGATTATGTGAGATATTAATCTCCTTAAATCCCTACAATGAATTGAATAATTGAAAAGCAATAATAATATTAATGAAATATTAATGAATAAATGGTGAAAAAAATAAATGAATGACAATTAAATATTAATTTTGATTAAATCATAATAATAATCATAATTAAAATGTTTGCTTTAATGAACTGTTTCCCATTATTTGCAAAATTATTGTGTGAGAATTTTATTCTCCTCGATTACCAGGGGTTATGTGAGATATTAATCTCCTTAAATCCCTACAATGAATTGAATAATTGAAAAGCAACAATAATATTAATGAAATATTAATGGATGAATGGTGAAAAATAAATGAATGACAATTAAATATTAATTTTGATTAAATCATAATAATAATCATAATCAAAATGTTTGCTTTAATGAACTATTTCCTGTTATTTGCAAAAATTATCGTGCGAGAATACTGTTCTCCCCGATTACCTGGGATCGTGTGAGATTTTAATCTCCTTAGATCCCTGAAGTTAGCATACCCTTTTTTTTAAAACAAAAAAAAAAGAATAATAAATAATAAATAATCAACAGATTTGCTTTAATTAAACATTTCCCATTATTTACGAAATTATCATGTGAGAATATCGTTCTCCTCGATTGCGTGGAATTATGTGAGGTTCTAATCTCCTTAAATCCCTATAATTAATTCAGAAATAATAATAATATTAATGATAATAATAATAATACAAAAAATAAATAAATGGACAATAATTAAATATTAACTTTGATTAAATATTTATACAAATGAATCGTGTGAGAATACTTTTCTCTCCTCGACTTCCTGGGCTCGTGTGAGATTTTAATTTCCATAGAACCCAAAAATTAGCATATATTCGTTCAAAGATAAACAGATAAACAAATAAATAATAGCACTTGAATTAAATTATTTACCAATAATCAATAATAATAATAATCAATATTTACCAACAATAAATTCAAAAGTTCAAAAAAAATAAATATTCCTTTCATTATAAATCATGCATTAATTCCCGAAATATGAACTCCCAAAACTCAAAAATAATAATAATAATAATAAAATCGACAAAAAAGTTTAAAAGAGAAAATGTGAAGAGATCAGGAGAATGAGGTTAATTAGATTGTAGTAAATTAAAACACATAAACTAAATCCCAATTCTGTTTTGTTTGCAATGATCTGTCTTAATTAAAATCCTCCTATTCTCATCACAAATCAAAAAACCACCAGCTCGCAAAACATGCCTTTTGGTCGAACTACGTGGACTTTGATCCCTATCGCAGGGTACGTAGGCCCTAGGCTCTCATCCTAGGTCAAATCTGCCCTTTGTAAATATCTATTTGTTTGCATGCATTCTCGCTTTTTTGTCTCTTATGTCTAACATGCATCTATGTCAATAAAAGGGTAATTGAGATTAATTAAAGGCCATATTCTATTTCAACTGACTAGTTTAAGGTAACCGTCCTTATGAGCGGGTGTTGTGGGGTGCCTAACACCTTCCCCACACTCAAATAGACTCCCGAACCCATCTCTGATTTCGCAGACCATTTCGCCTTTTTCGTTTTGTTTTAAATTGGTTTTCCAAAGTTTTTCGTTAAAAATTTTGGTGGCGACTCCAAATAAATTGATTTTCAAAATTCCATTTTTCAGAATCGGTTTTAAACTTTTTATTCTATTCCGCCGAAAGGTCGGTTACAATAGTGTCTAGAATACAAGTTCAAAACTATAGTTCCTATGTAATCCATTGTAGCTGAACTTCTTTCCACTCCTAGAATGGTCATTTCCCTCTCATATGGGCTCCTCTTGTCTCTGATCCCTTTCTTTCTCACACTTGTTCTTCAACTTGAGGCAATCTAAAATCTTGTGGCTAGGCTTCTTACAGTAATGACATTCACCCTTAAATGTCTTCTTCTTTAGACTCTTATTCTTTTTCTTGTTCTTCTTGAGTTCAAAGAACTTCTTACTATTAGTCATGCCCTTATGCTTCTTTCCCTTCTACTTCTCATTTTCAGCCTTGCTTGATGAACCCTGAGAGATGTAGTTCACTAAATGACCATGTGAACTTGTTTTCTTTAATGACTCCTCCTCTTGAGTCACAATGGATATCATTTGATCAACTGTCCATTTAGCTTCTTGAGAGTTGTAGGTGGTTCTAAGAACCCCATATTCAGTTGGAAAAGGCTGTAAAACTCTATAGACGAGGTAATTCTCACCTAAGTCTACATTCAAAGACTTCATCTTGTTGAAGTAATTTACCAGTTTCATCACATGTTATTATACCCTAGGCACCTGATGGACTCGGAATGCAACTTGAATATTTACAGTGTTTCAGGCATCGAAATAGGCATCAAACTGATCATTAATTCACGATCTACAAATCCTTTATGGTGATTTTGGCTAATTTCCTTCCATTATAGTGATTTTTCATTTGAAAGAGATTGGTATTTCGGTGATTATGGTTCAAAAATGAGGAAGAGTTTTCCAATTGAGGGGTGCCAACCATGTGAATCATTGGTGGGTTTTAACGAACTAGTGCCGCTGGCAACTGTGGTCAGATGGGCACAGTGATAAGAAGGAAAGAACAAATATTTTGATAACCTAAAACTATTGATTAATTTTGAAAGCGAAAAAAAAAATTTCTTAATCTATATATGGCTCTAATACCATTTGAAGTCATGTAATATTTTTGCGCAATACATGAACATAGAATAAGGAGATTTCAGCTTATTAAGATTTGACTTGATGAAGTTGACATAGTGTAGATTGAGTTTTGGTTGAGAAAAAAATGGTCAACCCGTCATACCCAAGGGAAATCTCAGAATGGGCAACCAGTAGAGAGAGAGTTATCATTGTGATTGAAATTAGGACTTTTGTCAAAGTAACTTATAGGGTTTTATTTTAATAATAATAATAATTAATTATAATATTAAAATAAAACCATTAGATATATATATATATATATATATATACAAATAGTTTCCTATTTCATTATTTAAAGAAAGGTAGCCCATTAACTCTCTCTTAGTAATTAAACTCTTAATTAGCAATCTGATGGGATAATTACTAATGCTTTAGGGTTGTGGGTTGGGTCTTTGCCCAGTGGGCTTGTGGATAATCCAACCCATTACTGATTACGTACAATGAATATAAACCTAATACATTCTTAGTTTATCAATTTAATATTAATTGGCTAATTAGTTATAACAAGAGATTAATCTAATAGTATAATTAATGCTAATCCATATAATATTAAAATGTTCTAACATTTTATTGAAAGAGAAAAAAATAAAATGTTAGTTTTTGAGAGTATTTATTTTGAAAGCAATACAAATCGTAGCATTTGTAATAAAATTTACAAAAATAATAAAAATGGATTATGAGAGTAAAAATTTCACAAAAGGAATCCTTTTTCTTCATTCATTTTAAATGAAAATTAATAATATTCGTAGAATTACAACCAAAATATTGAAGGAACTAGCTCCATTGAGTTACAAATGTGATATTGATATATGAACCAAAGTCATTTACAAGGCAGCGTGTGTTTAGATTAAAATATTGTAAACTTATTTTATGATCTACTTGATTTTGGTTGAAAATTGAGTTTGTATGATTATAATTTATGTTCACAAATTTTTATTTGAAAAGAAAATTTTCTTTTGAATGCCCTTTATCCGTGTAAAAATATTTCTTGTTTTTGCTTTTGTGCGAATAAGGATTTAAAGAAGAAATGTGACTTGGTATAAAAAAAATTAACACTAAATCAAATATTGATGTTTGCTGCAATATTTGGTTTACAAACGCTAAACCAAACACATTCTTTATAGCTTGTCATTCTCTTGAAAGATATGTAAATGTTTTACTTTTCTTGTTTTAAAAGGGCACTTCCACTCTAATCATATGCCTTTATATATATATATATATATAATGAGTGTGCTTGTTTTACTTTTTTGCATGATTAGTTAGATAGCAAGAAAAATATATTTTTAGTCTTTCACCTTTGGTCAATAGATCAATTTAGTCCCTATAATATGGAAAATACTAAACTGGTCCCTCAAAGATTTGACTGTGGTCAAAGCTAGTCCATCTGTCGTGAGAGTGTTAAAAATGAGGCGAATCATTTTCTTTTCACTTAATTATCTGTTGAGGTGTGTTAATGTGGCCCCTTCTCACTGGACACATGACAAAAAGAAACCCTCATCTCGACCTTCTTAAGTCAAGAACAAAAATAGGGCTTCCATTGTTGCAAATGCAAATGACAGCTATGGAAGAAAATCAACGAGCTTTATGTAAGAGATATCTCTTGTTGTAGATGGCAGATTAGTTGATAAATCCTACGATTGGGCATCTGTCTTTATACTACTAGCCCTTCGATATCTGTCGATGTCTTTAGCAATAGCGTATTTTGTGACTATGCTAATGTCTTTTGCGATTTCTGGAGAACACCATCTTTTTCCCTTTTGATACTTAGCAGTCTTCTGCCTTTCTTTTGCTGGATGAAAGCTCAAGATGACACTCTTTATTCAATGCTTATGCTTATGTGATGAAAAGACTTGTAAAGAGATAACATGTTGCATTAAAAGAAAATAGTCTACCTCAACTTATTTTTAATGCTTTCATGACGTAAGGAAGGACCAACTTTGATTACAAATTCACAATCAAATTTTTGACAGACCAATTTAGTACTTTTTATCTTTTAAAATCCAAATATATAATTTTCTTGTTAAATTGCATTCAATACTCTTCTATTTTAATAATATTGTGATGCATATTGTAAAAAAGTTTCTTCTGATTTATTTTCTACTAATAAGATTAACTTTTCTCACATTATATTAATTCCTTATAAAAAATATAATTACTTATTTGTCTTTTTGGTTATATTTATAACAAAATGACCAAAATCTCACATGAAATATTAACATATTTGATTGACATTACTTTTATATTGCAAATGAAATCACATTTTCTTATTGTATAGAATTTGTCTTTATTGACAAAATATAATAATAAGGATGCATTTGTAATATATATAAATATTGATGTCAAAATTATAAAAAATTATTTCAAGAAAAAGTGGATTCTTTTTTTATTCATTATTATATTATAATTCATAATATCTATCCAGACTAGGATTCGAGCCTGAAAACACTCAAATGAGCGTGAGGAACTCTAAAATTGGACTACTGCTATGCTCAAGTGAATTATTTTTTATGACTTAATGTGATATAATTTAACTCTTTGAAAACTTTTTTAGTCAATTTATTTTTTATTAGTAAATCTTATAGTAAAAATATGAGAAAATGTTCTAAATACTGATGTCGTTAGAAATTAATTTCCTAAAAGCATAAAAGTATTTGAATATTTGAACATTTTTAAACAATCTTTTTCTGTAAGTTCTATTAATTAACGAAAAAATTAAGTGCTCTTTCTATAATTTTTGTTACATTCTTAAAACCAATGCAAAAATTGATTAATATTTTCTTGTCGAACAATATCACATTTATGAATTTTTAAAAAAATAAAATTTATTGATATATTATTATATTTTTAATATAAAAAAATTAAACACTTGAAAGATGATACCTAAAATCAAACCTTTAATTATGAAACCTGAATGAGAGTCACACAAAGTATATATTGTATATCTGCTTTTTTATTTTTTTTTTATTTGTTAGTTTGCTACTTTCTCATAAATCATGATATGTTACTGGGCATGGATATGGAGTGAATTCCTCCATTATTTAAACCTATATACTTTGAAATGTATTTAATTTAATATCTAAATTCTAATGTAATCAAACAATTAAAAAAATAACCTTATAAAGTTTAAATTCTTAAAAAAAAAAAATCTAGAATCGCGCAAGTACTATCAGCAGTAATGATTATTAGAGGGGAATCACATAACTTTGTACAACGATTATTGAGCCTCCAAGAAAAAACAAATATGAAATTATTGTATTAATGGTGATGAAATGAAAAGCAAGAAAGAAAACGTAAAATTGAATTGAAAGTAAAACTTGAGCGGTTACACTATACCACTATCATGGTATTTATGATAATAAACTACAATCCCGAGGGCAGTTCAGACCAGAGGTGGTAAAATATTAAGCAAGTGATATGAAGAACTTAAATTTTGGTTGAAATAACTGTATTGAAATTACCTCAAAACTAGAGTTTCTTTTTCTCCAAACCCATTTCCAGCAAACACAATCAGAAAAGAAATAAGGCACGTGCTCCATGTTAAACTTAGAAATTGAAACAGAATTGAATAAAACCTTAAGATCGAGCAGAGGTAAGGTGAAGAAAATGAAGATTTGTTACAATAATGGAAGACAAGGTAAAATAAAACGAAAAAACTGAACTGAATAATAAAAGGGGTGAGTGATAAGTCCCTATTTTATATATTATTTTGGGATTCTTATCATATTTTATTGGACTTAAGTGCATTAATTGTGAAAAATTTAGGTCAAGAGTGATTGCATAAAATATATAAAATTTGAAAAAAAGTAGTAGTTAAATTGTTCTAATTTCTTTATGATTACTCTTTAATTAAGGAATTTTGGAATTATGATATTACATTGGGCTTGTTTTGCATTGTAGGTTCTTTTTTGAAAATTGGAGAAAAGAAAGAAGGAATTTAGCCCAAGGAGTTCATTAATCCAACATCCAAGAATCCATAGACCTAAAATTTATCCAAGATCCAACCCATGGCCTAAGACCCGTCTTAAACCCAATTTCCTCCACCAATTTCACACTAATCTCTTTTCTTCATCATCTCTCACAATAATTCCACATCCCACTCTCTTTTACTTTTTCTCCACCTTATCCCCATCATTTATTTTTCTCAATTATTCATCCCACTCTCTCCCACTTTTTCTCCACCTTATCTCACTTTAATCATCATTATTCTTTATCCATTTTATCTTCCATTTTTTATGTTATCTTCATCAATCATTCCAATAATCCCACACCTCACTATATCTCACTTTTTCCCCACCATCTCTCACTTTAATCATCATTATTCTTTCTCCATTTTATCTTCCATTTTTTTATGCTATCTTCATCAATCATTCGAATAATGCAACACCCCACTCTCTCACACTTTTTCTCCCCTTCTCCTATAAAAGAGCACACACCTCTCCTTCTCCCACATACGTCTTCTCCTTTCTTCATTCTTTCTTCTTCTTAACTTTCCACCTCTCCATCCCATCATCCATCTCTTATATTCTCTCCATTTTTTTTCCAACCCCATTCAATTTCCCTTTATAATTTCTCTCTTACACCATGGTTGAAGTGAAGCTAAGGGCAGAGTCTTCTCCTATGTGTGGTTAGAGCTTGGCTTCTTAGAGATGGAGATGAAGACTTGAGTACCTATGCTACAAAGGTGAGTTTAGTTTTTGAATTTTATTTTTAGATTGTGTAATTGATTTCCTAGTGCTAGGATTTTCTTTATCCAATTGTGTTAAAATAGGCTGGCACCCATGAGGGAATGAATTGGGTGTTTATAAAAAATTAAGATAAAAACAAAAGTTCTTTTCCAAATTGAAAACTTAAGGCAACATGATTTTCAATATATGAGTATGGAAAGCAATAATAACACAATTAAAGTGCAATACCAAGAGATTGAGGGAAGAGAAAATGCAAATAGAGCTTATTCTAGTTCAGCTACAATCTAAGCCTATGTCTAGTCCTTAAGCAAATACTTGAGATTTTCCACTAACTTGCATTCCATTAAAAATCTTCAAGAATACTCCCCCTAAAATTAAAATCTCTTCAAGGAGAACCTTCCCTTGAATTAATCTCTCCTTAAGGAATATCTTTCCTTGAAAGAACAATTTTTTTTTAAGAAGAAAGTACTCAAAACAATAAAAGCTCTCAAAAGTGCAAAGAACACAATTGAAGCTCACAAGGAAGAATAGAAACCTTTGAGAGTATGAATCACTCAAGATTTTTTTTTTTTAACTTTGTTTCTTGTGATTTCTAAGCTCTTAAGACATGTATTCATAGGCCAATATGGGAGAGAACCATTTAGAGCCAAGGAGGAATTCAAGCTTGTACAACTTGATTGTTGGAAGTAAGTACCTCTATTGTTGACTTTATGGCCATTATTTATTCCATAGCTGCAACTTTAAATATTCATAGCTCCTTCATTTCAACTTTATTTTGGACAACTTATATATCAATGAAAATCTCTATAAGTCTATTTTATATTCTGACAAGTTTCATTTCAAAATTCAATTTGGTTGTTAAGATATTGTTGAAAGAGTGACAAATGATCATATAACAAATTAATATACATAGCCATAAATTGAGACCGTCATTACTTTTCTTTTTTAAATCAATTTTATAAATGCAATATATGAATAAAAATCTGTGTGAGTCTATTTTCATATAAAACAAACTTCATTTCAAAATTCTTACTGGTTGGTGAGATATTGTTGAAATTGTGACTAGATGTCAGGAAAAAGTGTGATATTTATACCTAAAATTTTGACAATTATAACTTCTGAATTTCAACTTTATTTTAAGCATGTGATTTATGATTAGAAATATACAATAGGTTTGATTTCAAAATTTTCTCTGATTTGTGAGATATGATAAAAAAAGTGATCCAAGGTCCAAAAATAACTCCATTAAAATTCATATCACTCTTATCTTTTTGGCCCAAACTTATATTTTGAGGACCAAAATGTATTGGGCCAATAAATGTAAGTCCAAATGAATTTAACAAAATTAATAATGAGCGTGTTCAATATAATATGAGTACATATATCTCATATAAAGGATGATTCAAGTATAAAGTACTATATGTTAACAATTAATCAATTAAGCAAATGTTGCTATTATATGTCTATCTCAATTGTTTCATTTTTGTCACATATTTTTCATTGTCAAAACTAATAACATTGAACCTTAGGGTTCACAAATTGTGAAGCATAGATTTTAGGTACATTATCTTTGTGAATTGAGAATTGTGATTTTTAATTGGTTAGAAGTAACTTGATGGTTGTATGGAATGATCACCTTACAATGCTATGAAATACTATTTTCTATCATGTTTATGATTGGATTATATAATCTTGTAAGTTTGTATTTGATTGTCTCATTTGAGCATCAATTGAAAAGAGGAACAAATTGCTTTTGCACAAATTTAATCACACATTAAGTGGTTTTTAAATAGTGTTTTAATTAGTGGTTGCTAACTATGTTAATAGGAGGAATTACTAAGTAAGAACACTAGATTCAAGAGGTATCTTGAGGTTTTCTTCCTAAGACTTAATGTAGAATTAACTCCCATATTAATTTGAATATGGATAGCCATCACTCCATTTCTAAGAGCATTTTTCATATAATTTTGAATTCATTTTTCATTTAAAGAAAATATGAAAAAAAAAAAGTAGCTTAGATTTATTGCATTTAAATTTACCTTCATTGCATATACAAAATTCCAACACAAAACCTTTGCCAATTGGTTGTTTTTTATGCTTAGTTTAGCATAGGATTCAAAATAAAGGCTCCTTGAATGAATACGACCTAGATTGCATTGCTATATTGCACTAAATTCAATTTAATTTTGACCCCTTACGATGTGGTTTAGTCATGATTTTGGCACTATTGCCAGGGAGCCAATGTATTTGGTTCTTGGGTTATCTAAGTGTCAAGATTTTGTGCTAATTTTTGTTCTTTTGTCTCTTTTATGTTACCTATTAGGTGTACTTTTTGGTTTTTTTTTTTTTTTTGTTTTTCATTTGTGATTGCCTAAACAAAATTTTTCAAAAATACCAATAAAAATATTTCTTATCTTTAATATATTTTTCTGATTTTTTTTTCTGCACTGTTCATAATTTGCTGATTTTTGCTAGTATAATTTGCTATTTTTGCATTTTTTTAAAAAAAATTCTGCATTAAAAATTTAGAATATTTGTGTTTATTAAATTTTGATTAATACATGTGAATACAACCTTGCTATTGTATGAATCAAAGTTCTAAAATTTTACCATTAGATCCAGAGATTAAAAGAACTTTGAGGAATTCAATGAGAGAAAAGAAGTTGAAAGGCCCTAGTAAGAATCCTATTGAAGAATCTAGTGTATCTCGAGAGTCTAGTGTGTCTACTGATTTTGAATATGATTTAGGATTTTATATTGATCTAGTTGTTTTACATGGGAAGATCAAAATATACCTAGACCTCATAATGGACAAAATGATGGTAATGGTAATGGAAACAAGCTTGAAAGAGGAGTTGCAAATAATGTGCATAATGGTAGAAGAAGTATTAACGAAATGGCTACTTCTGAAGCTAATTTTGATCCTTTTAATGCTGCTTGTCCTAACATTAATTTGAATTTTGACTTGAAATGTCCTTTTGTTAATTCCTAACCCAAATTCTATGGCTTGGTAAGTGAAGATCCTTATAACCATTTAAATTCCTTGTGCATGTATGTGCAAGTATGAAGCCTATAGGAGCTAATTTAGATGAAGTTCAATGGGAGGTGTTCCATCTTTCTCCTAAAGGAAAAGGCAAGGAGTGGTATATGAGACCCCCTTGTCACGTTGCAAATGCATATAATTCATGGAATAATTTGAAGAGAGCTTTTCTAGAGAAATATTTCCTTGCATCAAGAATTGTTGCACTTAGAAAGGAAATATATTTACCAAGACAAATGGATTAAGAAACATTATATGAGTACTAGAACAAGTTTCAAGACTTTATATCAAAGTGTTTAAATCATCAAATTCTAGAAGAGGTTTGGTCTAATATTTTTATGATGGACTTTTGAATCATGGAAAGAGTGTGCTTGATGCTGCATCAATAGGTTCTTTGATTGATAAGATAGCTCAATAAGCATGGGTGTTGATTGAGAAGATGTCTACAAAAAGTCAGCAATATAGTGGCTAGGACACAAGATCAATGAGTGCAATGAGTGGTTCTTTAGGACACTCATGAGAAATGAGCTTTCTTACTTTATAAGTTGATACATTAATAACTCAAATGTCCAAGATGTCTACTATGCTAAACAAATTAGGTATGTAACACCCATCTTTTAAAGCAATTATGGCACTAAGTTGTGATTTTTGTGCTTCACTAATGCATAATTCAAGTGTATGTCCACACTGGTATGAAGAGGTTTTCGCTATGTATCATAGGAAACCTAACACATCTCAGAGATGGGATTCCTACTCAAATACATATAATGAAGAGTGGAAACATAATCCTAAGTTCAACTGGAAGGATGGAGAAAATGGAGACCATAATAAATTCCAACAAAGTGGTGGAGTTGAAAGTTCTTAAGATAATTCTCTAGTTATTCCCAAGAGTGATGAGACTGCCAAGCTGTTGAAAGGATTGATGGATCAAGTTAGTCAGATGATCAATTTAATGAAAGAAGATTATACAACAACCAATTCTTAACTATCCACTATCTATAAAGAGTTGGAAGAATTCAAGATGAAGAATAGTAACCTCACTTCATATGTCACTCACCTTACCAACAATATGAGTGAGCAATAAGCAAATAATGATGGTTCAATACCCTATAATATAGTCATCAACCTTAAGTCCTTGAATGCTATAACTCTTAGAAATGGAAAAATGGTGAAATTCCTTGGTGAGAATGATGACCATGTTGAAGTTGAAATAGAGGATGTCTCTGATACTCTTAACACATTGAAGAAATCTGAAAGTTCAAGAGAAAAGAAGTTGCTTAACAAGAAGAATACGACACTTTAACACAAAAAAGATATGCAACATAATCCAAAAGAAGAAGTAGTAGGCTCTTTAGAATCTCATGCAAATCCTGCAAAGTCTAATAGTAGCAAACCACTTGAGCAAGAAGAAAAAAATAAGCAAGGAGCCTTTAAGCATAAAGATAAAGAGGTACGTATTAAAGACATCATTTTTTCTCATTCTTTCCTTTTGAGTAAGAAAATCCATGATGATAAACATGATAGAGATTTTGAACTTGTTTAGTAAGCTTGAAGTTACATTCCTTTGTAAGAGGTAATAAAAAAAGAAATCCTAAATATGCTAAATTTCTTAAGGATTTTTGTACACATAAAAGGAAATTTAGGTCTAATGAATGAGTGCAGATTAGTTCTAATGTATTAGCTTTGTTCAAACCTCAAATTCTCATTAAATGCCAAGACCTTGGACCTTTAACAATCCCTTGTACTATAGGTAAAGCAACCATTCATGGAGCTTTGTTAGATCTAGGGGTTGCTATAAATGTTATGCCTATGTCCATGTATGCATCACTAGGTATTAAAACTCTTAAGCTAACTAGTGTAGTGTTATAATTAGCTGATAGGACTATAAGGTATCCATATGGCATTTTAAAGGACATACTTGTTGAGGTAAAATATTTAGTATTCCCTACTAATTTCTATGTGCTTGATATGACTAATAAGATATCACATGACAATACATTGATCCTTGGTAAGCCTTTCTTAAGGGTTGCTAACACTATGATTAGCATGAAAGATGGCACCATTACCATGGAGGTTGGGAACCAAAAAATTTACTTTAACTTGTATTAGGCTATGAAGCATCCATGTGAAGACAATTTTTTATTGGGTTTGATTGCAATTAATGTTTTTATTAACAAGCTTAAAGATGAATGTGTACTAAGTTCGCATGTTAACATTGGACTACATGAACTTGATTCATATGGATATGATGAGTCTTACACGTCCTTTTCCTCATCATCTTCTTTTTGAACTTGTAGAGGTGACATATCATGCATTATTTGCTTCAAAATTAACAGATGGCTTTCCACCTTACAAGATTTTTCTTTTTCTTCATTAGCTAGTGATGTTACTTTTAGGAAAGGTTTGCATTATGATATTGCAGGTAATCAAATTTTGATGGATATTGAGATAAAGGTTGGAAGTAACACTATGTGCAAAAACAAGGATAAGAATGGTCACCTTTTAGTTGTTCCACCATCTTTTGCGCTTCAAGAGCAATAAAAGCAACCTGATTATGAAAATAAAAGGCCATTTGTTATTTTTTATAGATTTATCATTTCTTCTCACTCCTTGAGATACATGATCTTATTTTTAATTGTGACACAGGTGTAAAAGAGAATAGTCCTAAGCATGTTACTACTATTGATCAACCTTGAGTTAATTTAGCACTTAGGACGACTATGGAGTAAATTGTTATTTCAAAGGAGCCAAATCAACCTACCCAAGCTGCAATTAATTAGAGGAGTACTCTTTGTTCCCTAGAACTTCCTCATTTAATTCCTTTGATTATTCAACCTCCTAAACTTGAATTGATACCTTTACCTTTTAGTGTAAAGTTTGTTTTTCTTGGATGTAATGAGAAATTTCTTGCAATAATTTCTAATGCATTGTTTTTAAATGAAGAGGAAAGGTTAATTGGTGTGCTTAAAAATCATATAGGAGCCATAGGTTGGACATTAGTTGATATACTTGGGATTAGTCCATCCATTTGTACCCATAGGATATTACTTAATGAGGAGTCTAAACCTATTAGACAATCTTAAAGAAGATTAAACCCACTTATTCTATATGTTATGAAAAGGAGATCACTAAACTCCAAAGTGTTGGAATTATTCATCCTATATCAGAGAGTGAGTGGGTTAGTCTAGTCCAAGTAGTTCCTATGAAGAGTGGTATCACTGTGGTGAAAAATGAAAGAAATGAATTGATTCTAACTAGGATACAAAATGCATAGAGGGCGTGCATTGACTATAGGAAACTGAATGCATCTACTAGAAAAGACCATTTCCAGCTCCCCTTTATTGACCAAATGTTGGAGAGATTAATGAGGAAGTCTCATTTCAATTTTCTTAATGGCTTTTTAGGATACTTTCTGATTCCTATAGCTCTAAAAGATTAAAAGAAGACTGCTTTCACTTGCCTTATTGGTACATAGAAGAGAATGCCTTTTAGCTTATGTAATGCTCTTGATAATGCTATAGTTAAATATCTTTCCAAAAATCCTCAATCTAAAGCATGGTTATTGAGATGGATGCTACTTGTACAAGAGTTCCAAGTTGAGGTTAAAGATAGAGCTAAAGCATAGAACCTTTTAGCTAATCATCTAAGTAGACTTCCAGATTAATCAAAGGGAGTAGATAATTAAGATGTTATTTGTGATAATTTTTTGGGTTCTACTCTTTTTCCTTTAGCTATTAAAGAGCCATGGTTTGCACACATAGTTATTTACTTGGTCACAAATTTAATTTCACTTTCTATGTCTCATTTTCATGTGCAAAAACTTAAAAGAAAAGCTCTACACTATGTATAGGACCCTTTCATTTAGGGAGTATGTGCAGTGACTATATGATTAGAAAATGAGTTTTAGAAAAGGAATTCATTTTAATGCTAAGAAAACCTTTAGGAAAGTATTAGATGTTGCTTTTTATTGGCCTTCCCTGTACAAAGATGCATAAAATTTTTGTAAAGCTTATGATAAGTGTCAAAGGTTTAAGGGGTTAAGTAAGAGACATGAGATGCCACAACAACCTATGTTCTATTGTGAGGTTTTTGATGTTTGGAAAATAGTCTTAATAGGTCCTTTTCCATCATCTTTTAGTTTCTTTTATATTCTACTTGTTGTAGACTATCTATCTAGATAGGTAGAAGCTATTCCCCCACACAAGGATGATGCCACTATAGTTTCCAAGTTTTTTAAGTCTCATATCTTTTGTAGATTTAGAATACCAAGGGCTATAGTGAGTGATAGAGGCACCCATTTTTGTAATAGGATTCTTGATAACCTATTTGCTAAATTGGGTGTTACCCATAAAGTTTCCATTGCTGATCACCTATAAACCAATGGACAAGTTGAGGTATCAAATTGAGAAATCAAGCATATCTAGGTGAGAATTGTCAAACCTTCCAAGAAACATTAGAGCCTAAGACTAGAGAAAGCTTTATAGGCTTACACGATAGCCTTAAAGACCCCAATAGGAAAGTTTCCTTATCATATCATCTATGGTAAATCTTGCCACATTCCTGTGGTGCTTGAGCATAATACATATTGGGCTATAAAAGCTTGTAACATGGATATGGAATCCTCAGGCTTAAAAAGAAAGCTGTAACTACAAGACCTATAGAAGATGAGGCTAGATACACATGAGAGTTCACTTCTCTACAAAGAAAAGACAAGAATGTTGCATGATTAAGACATTCTTAAAAAGAATTTTCAAGTTAGTGATAAGGAGCTACTATTTAGAGCTCAATTCAAATTCAAGCCCAGTAAGTTCAACACTTGATGGGATAACCCTTATAAAGTCACCATAGTTCACAAGTTTGGTGTGATAAAGCTCATTGATGAAGTAACCAAACAAGCTTTCAAGGTTAATGGACATCTTTTGAAGCTCTATCATGAGAACTTCAATCCTCTATAAAGTTCAAGTTGTCTCTTTCCTTCCCTTATCTTTTAATCATATTTTGAGCTTTAATGTTTAAGATAAGTGTAGGGGAGGGACAATCTTAGTAGTTTTAGTTTAGTTAGCTTAGTTAATAAAACTCTGCATTTCCCCTTTGTTGTCATACTTTTTGCTCAGTACATCCGTTGCACATTGCTACATTAAAGGTAATACAAGTAGATAAGCATAAGGGAAAGGATTTCATTTTGAATATTGTGTTTCATGTGCTTCAATGTGATTCATGGGTCAAGTAGGCCGCATTACAATTTTGCATTTCCTTGCTTTGAAAGTGTACTTTTCTATATCACATTAAAATTTTTTAGAGCTATACATGTTCTAAGTTGTTTGTGATGGCATGATTGATTGTAGATCTTGGAGTTGGCACTTGAAATGGGTGAGTTTTTACATTGTAATTAATCTAGTGTTCAGTTGTTTGATATGGGTAAACTTGTGAGAGGTAACCTTTGTTGGAAGGATTTTTGAGCCTATGTTTCTTTTTTCGGATTGAATGTTTACCACTTACTTTAATCAATCACTATAACTAGATTGAATTCTTTTTCAAAATCACACTTGTATTTAGATGCTTATAGATGGAAGGGGCATGCATTTCTCATAATCACTCTTCTAAATACTCACCCTCAATGAATTAATCCATTGCCAACTCCCTTTGAGCCATTCATTCTTGTAAATCTTTCACTTCAGCAAGCCGAGCATGTGTATTTCATCAAGTTTTTTATAGCACTTTTGGTTAAATTATCATTATTAGTATTTTTGTTCACAAGACAATGGAGTGCCATGTTTACAATTCAATATATATATATATATATATATATCAAAAAATGGAAAAGAAAGAAAATAAAAAAAGGGAAAATATATTTAGAAAAAAAAAAAGAAAGGAAAAAGGAGCACTTCCATTGGATTTTTATGATAGCAAGTAAAATTGGAATGTGTCCTTAGTGATTTGAAGTAGTGTTATGCTTAACTTTCTCTTAACTCAATATGCATGCTCAGAGCTTGTACACCATTTCATTCTACGTGGCCATTCATCCATCATTTCAACCCTCTTAAGCCCCCTTGATTCATTAATCTAATTGTTACTTAGTGGTGGAGGAAGTAGAATTTTTACAAGCTTATGGTAATTCCTAGTTTAGGTGGATTTGAGTGAAATGACCCATATTTGTGAGATGAGAGAAACACTTTGATCCTTAAGTGCTCTCCTATGTTCATTTCTATTGATTCAATTGTTTACATTGCCTAATCCTTTGCATTAGTTCATTTCATGACTATGGTAGCCCCAGGATGAAATTGATTAAGCTATTACATTCTTGCCCAAACATGTTTAGTTTCTCATTTATAGTAATGTTGATCATGGATTGCTTGCACTTGATTATTTTTTTTTGTCCTGGAGTGTAAAAGTTCAAGTGTGAGGGAATTTGATAAGTGCCTATGTTATATATTATTTTATATCATACTCTGGGATTCTAATCATATTTCATTAGACTTATGTGCATTATTTGTGATAAATTTGGGTCAAGAGTGATTGCATCAAATAAGATTTGTAAAAAAGAGAGGTTAAATTGTTCTAATTTCTTTATGATTACTCTTTAATTAAGGAATTTTGGAGTTATGATATTACATTGGCCATGTTTTGCATTGTAGGTTCTTTTTTGAAAATTGGAGAAAAGCAAGAAGGAATTTAGCCCAAGGAGTTCATTAATCCAACATCCAAGAATCCATGGACCTAAAATTCATCCAAGATCCAACCTGTGACCCAAGACCCATCTTAAACCCAATTGCCTCTACCAATTTCACACTAATCTCTTTTCTTCATCATCTCATCATCTCCACCCAATCTTCATCATTTCTCTCAACAATTTCACATCCCACTCTCTTTCACTTTTTCTCCACCATATCCCCATCATTTATTTTTCTCAATTATTCATCCCATTCTTTCCTACTTTTTCTCCACCTCATCTCACTTTAATCATCATTATTATTTATCCATTTTATCATCCTTTTTTTTTTTATGTTATTTTCATCAATCATTCCAATAATCCCACACCTCACTATATCTCACTTTTTCCCTGCCATCTCTCACGTTAATCATCATTATTCTTCTCTATTTTATCTTCCATTTTCTTTATGCTATCTTCATCAATCATTTGAATAATTCCACACCTCACTCTCTCTCACCTTTTCCCCCACCTTCTCCTATAAAAGAGTACACACCTCTCCTTCTCCTACCCGCCTCTTCTCCTTTCTTCATTCTTTCTTCGTCTTAATTTTCCACCCCTCCTCCCATCATCCATCTCCCATATTCTCTCAATTTTTTTCCAATCCCATCCAATTTCCCTTCATAATTTCTCTCTCACACCATGGTTGAAGTGAAGCTATGAGTAGAGTCTTATTCTATGTGGTGGAAGAGCTTAGCTTATTGGGGATGGAGATGAAGTTTTGAGTTCTATGCTACAATGGGGAGTTTAATTTCTCCATTTTATTTTTAGATTAAGTAATTGATTTCCTAGTTCTAGGATTTTCTTTATGTAATTGTGAAACATAGGTTTTGGGTACATTATCTTTGTGAATTAAGAATTGAAATTCTTAATTGGTTGGAAATAACTTGATATTATCACCTTACAATGCTATGAGATATTATTTCTATCATGTTTATGATTAAATTATATAACCTTGTATGCTTGTATTTGATTGTCTCATTTAAGCATCAATTGAAAAGAGGAATAAATTGCTTTTGCACAATTTTAATCACACATTAAGTGGTTTTCAAATAGTTAGTGGTTGCTAGCTATGTTAATAGGAGTAATTACTATGCAAAAACACTAGACTCAAGTGGTATCTTGAGGTTTTTTCATAAGACTTAATGTAGAATTAACTCTCATATTAATTTGAACATGGATAACTATCACTCCATTTCCAAGAGCATTTATCATATAATTTCGAATTCATTTTTTATTCACTCATTTTCATTTAAAGAAAATATATAAAATAGTAGCTTAGATTTATTGCATTTAAATTTACCTTCATTACATATACAAAATTCCAGCACAAAACCTTTGCTAATTGCTTGTTTTTTATGCTTAGTTTAGCTTAGGATTTAAAATAAAGGCAACTTGAGCAAATACGACTTAGATTGATTATTTATACTAATATAAAAATTGATTGATTAAATAAGACTTATGCTCAAACAAAGTTATATTTGAATTTTTATAATTTTTTAAATTTTTGGTGGGTTAAATGGGTCAGCCTGCTTAACACACTAGGTAGAGTGGGTTGAGATTTTCAACCCACCACCTTTTGGTACCAACTCAAGTGGGTCAGCTTGAGTGGGTCAGGTTGACCCACTTTGACACCTCTAATATTAGAAGAAAAAAATAGGGTATTATTAGTTAGTTAATCTCAATTAACTTAATTCAAACGCTAAAGGAAAATATTTCATTTGTATAATATACTATAAAAAAATATTTTTATAAATCAAATGCGAAAAATATTTTTAAGAAAAATTTTTTCGTCTATATTATTTTGGACTCTAACACCTAGTAAAAGCCCAACTATTAGGTCTCTCACATTAGGAAATTGAATTCAGTTAAAAAAAAACAATGTTCCTGTAAAAAGTTGAGATAATATCTTTAAATTTGGTTAAAAAATTGAGTATGAGTTGCTGCATAATTATCATCGTATAAAGATAATATATTATAAAGTGTGAATAATTATTAAAAATTAATATGTATAAAATTTAGAGTAAATTATTTGGACTTTTCTGAGCTTTATTGAAATTAAACAAATGTCTTTTCTATTTCAGAATATATATACATTTTAATTAAAAAATTTAACTTTTATTGTAGTCTAATTATATTCTTAACTGAAATATTTTTATTTAAAATTTTCAAGTCATAAAATATATATTTAGGCTAATGACGTAAAGAACTTCTATTTTGGTTAAAACAAATAACAAATTCTGGCAAACGCCGTCCGAAAAGAAATCAGGCACGTGCTCATGATAAACTCATAAATTGAAACAAAATTGAATAAAGCCTTGAGATCGGGCAGAGGTAAGATGAAGACAAATAAAGATTTGTTATAGTAAGGGGAGATAGGAAAAAGAAACAGAAAAACTGAATTGAATAATACAGAGGGTGACGATATAAGAAAGGCAATGAACTATCTTTCTTCCTAGTTCAGTTATTTTAACGTTCAGGGCATCACTAATGAATGGGAATAAAATTAAAATTGGAGGATAGATTAATCCTTCCAGTTTCTCCATTATAAACAATTAGTAGTTAATATTTATTCCGAAATACATAACTGGAAGAGTTTCATAATCAGATAATAACATTCAAACAAAATTAATATAATAAATGATAATAACATATTACGAAAGTAATATGGTCTAGATCAACACGTACAGATAACTTGATTTTATGCATCACTCAATAGAGGAACAAGAACATACAATTAATTCCCATCATAATCAGAAACTAATTAATTGGGTGAACCGACTTTAACAAGAGCCATGCATAGTTGTTCTCCAACCCGAAAGGACCACACTTGGACCACGTCATCCACCTTTAGCCCATTGACTTCTGCCATCATCATCCAAGTTGATCTCAGCACATAGGAAGAGCTCTTTGTCAAATCCCACCTTCCAAACACGATTTTTCTGGTGTTAAGTGATGGCTCTATCAAAATGACATCAAGGGTATGGTTCTTCTTGTTCATGAATGATAGCAATTCCCCCTTGCGCAAGAAATTAGGATTGTTGAGTTGTTTCAGAGGAAGTGAAAGTCGATTGTGTTGTGGATTCAAGTCTCTGGCATACAAACTTTTTTGGATTAGCAGACTAAGTTCTGACCCTCCCATTTCTTCTATCTTCTTCTTGAACTCTTCTGGCATATCTGGTGGTGGATTTGGTCTACTACGTGGAATTGATTTCTTTTTCTTTTGATGTTCCTCCAAAATAGTGATGCGACTACGCTTCAAACCCCTATGATTTCCTCGTTCAATATCTGGGGGTTTCTTAATATTGTTAGAAACATTTCTTTTTTGTCACGGATAGGATTTTTTGAAGTTTCTTGGGGTGATTTATCTTTTGCATTATTTGAAGTTTCTTGGTCCAACTTGAGAGAAGCAACTCGTGCGACTTCCATCACTGTTTCCCAAGCAGAGCAATTAGGGTTTACGAGACGACCCTTGAAGTCATCCATGCTCAATAGTGACATATTTATGTCGTCTTCTTCTTCTTCACTAATCTACCAAAGGAAAAAAGTGCTTCGAAGGGAATGAACGCTTTATATATATATATATATATATATATATAGATAGTGTGGTTTCCATGTAGAATAAGGCTTCTTGAGTTTGACTTGAACTTGGAGTAAATTTATCTCTTAACCTTTTCTGCTAAAACACATTTATCTTTAAAGATTTGTTTTTATTTGTTTATTTAAATTTTAAATAAAAAATCTTAAATCTTTTCTTTCACTTTTAATTATCAATAATAAATTATGGTAATTCTAGTTAATTATAATCACCTCTAGACGGTGTTATTAAGTAATATAGTTACCACAAAAGTTGTTTCCTTTAAAAACGAATATTTTAAAATTTATAATTAGTGTATAGTTTTTTTATAATAATATAAAAATTGTTCTTCTTTGAAAATAGTTTCTTGATTTTTGCAAGATATTTGACCGAGAAAATCTTTAAGTGGTGAATATCAATACATCTATCTTTAACGGTTTTGTATTTACTTGCAGATTTAATTTTTTAATTAAAGATTTAAAATATTTTCTTTCACTATTAATCTAACAATAATAAAGTATCGCGAATTATAGTTGGTATATGGGTTTTTGAGTTTGACTTGGTGACTAATTTATAATATAAGAAAATCGTTTTGAGTAATTTTAGTTTACAATTTGAAAATATAGTGATATTAGATTAAGAAGGGATGAAAAAATACACCTCAAAATTCAAAATTCAATTAAAAAAAAATTGGGTTGGGCTATGTTGTTAGACGGATAAACACATGTCACCACTCAATAGTTTTAATATATATATATATGTGTGTGTGTGTGTGCCGTTGATTTTGGTATTATGACCTATATATTAGAAATTTTAAATCCATTGAACCCATTAAATTTATCACACGTGTATTTCTTTAATATCGTGACCACAGTTTTCTTAGTAAATAGTTATAAAATTGTATACTTTATTCGATAATTTCCTTTCCTTTTTTATTACTCAATTTACTATTTATTATGTTACGGCAATGCTGTTGGTGATGATAATTTTGTTAATGTCTCCATTTTACATTTGAATATAGAAATATATCATCCTATAATTTAATTAGTAAAATTGTTTATATTTAAAGAATGATAAATCTTTATCTAAATTCAAACTTGTTCCTATATTTTAGAAGAAGGATATTATTAGTGAGTTAATCTCATTTTACTTAATTTAAACATTAAAAGGAGAATATTTTACTTACATAATGTATTATAAAAATATATTTTTATAAATCAAATGTGAAAAATGTTTTTAAGAAAAGTTTTTTTGTCTTTATTGTTCTAGGCTCCAACACCCTGTAAAAGCTCAATTGTTAGGTCACTCACATTAGGAAATTGAATTCAGTATGAAATATTTCCTGTAAAAAGATGAGAAAATATACTTAAATTTGGTTAAAATTTTGAGTATGAGTTACTTCATAATTAGCGTCATATAATGAAGCAACCAATATTTTTGACAATTTGTGAAGTGTAAATAATTATTAAGAATTAACATTTTATAAAATTTAGAGTAAATTATTTGGACTTTTTAAAGCTTTATTGAAATTAAACAAATGTCTTTTGTCTTTCCTTCTTTCAGAATATATATATCAATTTTAATTAAAATATTTAACTTTTATATTAGTCTAATTTATATTCTTAACTGAACTATTTTTATTTGAAATTTTCAACTGATAAAATATTTATCTAGGCTAATGGAAAAATATCATAGAAGAAAATTGTTAAACTGGACGAAAGTATGTGGTGAATTTTAAATGATCTTTTTATTATTTAGAAAATATCTATCACCGAAGGTTTTGGTGTACTAATTTACAAGATATAATAATTTCTAAATTAAAGAGATATTTCTTTTTTGCACAGTTTTAATTTAATGAAAAATAAGGTAAAGTAAGTTCTAGTTGGAAAAATGGTGATGTGTCAACAATCTAAGTTTATATTTTTCAAAAATTAAATATCATATTTTAATTCTACTTTATATATTTTCTCTAGTTTTATTGTATAAATATTTTCTTTTGAAAGTCAAGTTTCCCAGAAAGAGTTTGTGCTATTTTAGCCCTAAGATGAATTTTTCAAATGTTATCAATTTGGATATCGATTTTAATTTTTAAAATATATATATATATATATATATAGATGGTCAAATCTTGAGTAAATGGTGATTTTATTTTTTCCTTGGGGTAAATAGTGATTATCAATACATAAACCTTTAAAGGTTTTGTATTTACTTACTGATTTAATTTTTAAATTAAAGATTCTAAATCTTTTATCTTCCAATTATTTGACAATCATTTTTTATTGGGATTATTGTGTAATCGAAAATCAAATATAAATTTTTTTGTCACAATTAAGTTAATCATCTTTTCTCAATTTACCATTTTTATCACCTGCAGTCTTTATTTTTTATCTTTATCTTTCCTAAAAATTTGACCAAGAAAATAATTAAGCGGTGATTATCAATTCATCTGTTTTTAAAGGTTTTGTCTTTAATTGCTGATTTAAATTTTAAAGTTAAAATTTAAAATTTTTTCTTTCACTGTTAATCTAATAAATAATAAAGTATCATAAATTCTAATTGGTAAATTGTTGATTTTTGAAAGATTTCTTATTCCTATTAGATAACTTGTTTTTCTTTTAAGTTTGACTTGGTGACTAAATAATAATATAAGAAAATCGCTTCAAGTTTGAGTAAGAAGCTTTAAATAACCCTAAAGAAAAGTTTTTAAGAATATCAAGAAACCTTTTGATCTTGAGGAGGGAAAGCGTAGTCATACAACGCTTTGTGACGACAAAGATTCAATTCTTATGGAAGAACGTCCATAGAAGAAGAAAGTGATCCTTCATGTACCAAACCCATTACCGGGTTTGCCAGAAGAGTTCAAGAAGAAGATTCAAGAAATGAGAGGGCCAGAGCTTACATTGCTAATCCAAAAGAATTTGTTTCCCTCGAATTTGAACCCACAATACAATCAGGTTTTGCTTCCTCTGAATCATATCAAGAATCCTAGTTTCTTGTGCGAAAAGGAATCATTATCATTCAAGAAGAAGAATCATGCCCGTGACGTGGAATTGATAGCGCCATCGCTTGCGTGTTGGAGAGGTGGGATTTGAGAAAGAGCTCTTCATATGTGTTGAGGTCAATTTGGATGAAGATGACTAAAGCCATTGGCAAAAGGTGGATGATGTGGTGCAAGTCTGGTCCTTTCAGTTTGGTGAACAACTGAAGTTGGCTCTCTTATAATTAATTACTTTCTAATTATGATAAAAATTAGTTGTATATTCCTTTTCCTCTTGTAGGTGATTTCTTCTGTGATAAAAGAGCATTATATGAATAACTGATTTGTTTAGTTCAAGTCACTATAGCATTTACTGCATTTTCTCTACAAGGTTCTTTCAGTGAGAAGATCAGAACATATAAGCATCATTTCTCACTAAGTAACATGATCCAATATACAGGAAAGGAAAAGAAAAAGGCGTGCCATTAATTTATTTTGTTCATGTGCTACTATTCTTCCGACTTGAATGATGTTTTATCTTATATAAAGATATAGTATAAATTGGTATCAATAATCTTTATACCACCATGAGCTGCCAAGTGGCATTTACCATTACAATCACGTTCACACTCTTTCTAATTCTTTAACATATCCCACTTCTTTTCTTTTCCTTTTTTTTCTTTTTTTTGTGATCTTGGCTTCTCTGCATAATTACTTACCATTATCCTTCTCTTTCTTCTTCCTTTTTACACATAATCACTCTACATTGTCTTATTTAATTTATTTATTAAAGAAAGAGAAGGCAAATGACGTTAATCTACTTCATCTGCAATTACACTCTCTATGCATTGAAAGTCATTATTTTTATATAAAAAATAAAATCACATTTTCTTATTGTATAGAATTTATTTTTACTGAGAAAATATAATAGAAATGGTTGCATTCGTAATACATATTACAGTTGAAATAAATTCTTTCGAGAAAAATTGATTAAAGGAAGTCTAATTAATCTATCCAAGTAAATATTTTACTAAATGTGTGCTTAGTTGTGTTTTGTTTTCTAGCTTTAGCATTTAATAGGTTTAACCTTGGTTAGAAAAACCACAGGTAATGTGTACGTAGTTAAATAATTGCATGTGGTTTTCCTAACCACTAAAAATATAGGAATTAATTACAGGTAAACTAGAAAAAAAGAAATAGTTGTAGTTGTAGTATTATTTGTAGGCAATTCAAACAATTTTACTGCCATTTTTCTCCATCCATAGCTAATAGAACCATTTCAAAAGTAGCATTTTAAACCGGTGCTAATATGTTATTTTTCTAAAAGAAATATTTAACTTATATATTTAAATTTTTTTCCTACTTAATTGTGTATAAAAGCCTCAATTTTAACAGATAAAATGAACAAAACCATTATCAAATTTCATTCACATTTGCAAATCACATAGTCATCGTACGTTACATGGTTATAAATATAACAATGTCATAATCTAAAAAGAGTTTTACAAAGTCCTAGATTTAATTATAACATTCAAAATATGGTCCTAAAGTTACTACAATCTTGTAGAAACTACTAATATTCCTAGTCAGAGTGGTGCGAAGAAGAGTTTACATGTCCGCTTACACGATCAAGTGGTTGAATATAAAATATGAAAAATATAATATAAGACATAATTATCATTGAACTTTTAATATAAATGAACTGTAATTATTTGATTAAGGACATTTCTGGTGATGTTTGAAAAGGTGCAACTCAAGAGGAACTTCACCCTAACAATTCTGCAATATGAAACTCTTAATTGCATCGATATTGGATTCCAAGTAGGTGACCTTATTTTTTAGCTGTGTATTTATAGGATCAAATAAGTTCATCCCTCTATAACACTGGGATGGATACTTGATAAGGGCATGGAGCCAATCCTAACCCACGAATAGGATCATGGTACTCTTGATCACCTAGAACGAAGGCCAATAAATCTTGAATGGATATTGCTTGTCATGTGAACATCAAATTAGATTCAAATTCAATAATCTATTCCTTTGTCAACCAAATCAATTTGGGAAATGCAAAAAAAGAACAACACCTAACTAAAAACTATGTCCATAAACTCTGCACCAATTACATAGACCAAATGTATCTAATTTAAATAAACAACCAACTACATTTATTGTTTTAGCCCCCTAGTCAATAAATGACCTAAAAGCGTGTTTATGCCTAACAGTCCAAACTTCACTTCTATTAACTGGGCTACCATACTCCACATATTGGCAATACAAATAAACACATATCTTAGGTAGAGCAATGACAGATGGTAGAGCAATGACGATGGTGAGTGGACCGGCTGATTACAACATCCAAAGGTGACAGAAAATGGCATGGTAGAGGCGGACTAGGACTGATGGCGGCCAAAATGAACTCCCTTTCTCTCCATTTGTGCAGTTGCGCTCCCCCTCTTTCTCTCACGCGGCGTTGAAATGACTTTGCAAAAGGGAAGGGTATTTTTTGAAAGGTTTAACCATGGTTATCTCAAGAATTATGGTTAATTGACTGCAATTTTAACCCACTGGAATTAATGTGCTAAGACACTAATTGTATTTAACTTACAAACCACACTTAATGTCTCTTGCCTGTGATTTCCTTGCAATTAGTTTAGCCATGGGCAATGAACCGCAAGTAAATACAAAAATTTTGGAAGTGTTTCCAGCCTAACTCTTTCTCACGTGATGTTGACACTGCGTACTAAGATTAACTACACAGTGAATGTGGACTTGGCTCTCAGAAAACTATTTATTGTAATTAATTGAAGTATTCAATTTTTTTTTCTAAAAGTTAAAATAAATATGTTACTATTAGGTAACTGCAGAGATAATGATTTTTTTTTTTTGGGCTATGAAAAACAAATAGAAAAGAATTAGAACTTTTCCTTTGAAAATAGATGCAAAAATCAGAAATACTTTATTATTATAATCATCATTTATTTTTTAACAACTCTAAAGAAATTCTGATGGTGTATATATACATGTAACTTGGTTACTACGAACTTTCATCTCAACATTCATTCTATTCAATTCAGAGTACTCCTTTCCTTTATCAATGAGAGAATTAGCAGAAGATGAAGAAGACATGTCGCTCTTGCACATGGATGACTTCAAAGATCTCTACATGATCTCAGATTGCTATGCTTGGAAGGCATTGTTGGAAGTCTGACGAGTTGCTTCTCTTAAGTTGCACCATGAAATTTATATAACCTGAAAGAAAATGTACCCAAAAATATCAAAAAGCCCTCTGATCTTGAATTGAGAAAGCGTACCTGTTTGAAGTGTAGTCATGCTACTCTCTGCAAATCCAAAGATTCATGTTTTTTGGAGGAACATCAAAAGATGCAGAAATCGATATCACATAGAGGACCAAACCCACCTCCGAATTTGCCAGAAGAGTTCAAGAAGAAGATTAAGGAAATAAGAGGGTTTAGAGTCGAAGCTTAGTCTGCTATTCTAGAAGAGTTTGTATTGCACAGACTTGAGCCCACAACACAATCGGCTTTTTCTTCCTTTGAATCATATCAACAATCCTCATTTCTTGTGTAGAGGGGAATCACTATCATTCACAAAGAAGAACATGCCCTTGACAATATTTTGATAGAGCCACACTTCACACCAAAAGATTGTGTTTAGGAGGTAAGATTTGACAGAGTTTTTCGTATGTGCTTAGATCAAGCTGGATGAGGGTGGTTCAAGCCAATGGGCTGATGGTGAATGATGTGGTGCAAATCTGGTCCTTTTGGGTTCACCAACAACTGTGCCTGGCTCCTTTGAAACTCACTTCTTCCAATTTAGTGATGAATAGAATTAAGCTGTTAGTGTGCGTTCGGTAGTATATTGCTCTTCGTAATATGTGTCACATACACAGTATTTTTTATATCTCTGTTTTCACGATTAATATTAATAAACATATATATAAAATGTAGGGAATGGCAGTAATGTGAAGTGAAGTATTTGTGTTGACTGAAAGGGAATGTGCAGAGAGTAACAAAATGGACAAACTAGATGGATTGTATGATCTTCAATGGCCGATCAATATGTAATGGATACGATTTCTGATTGTTTTATTTTGTTTGTGTGTGTAAGAGAGAGAGATAGAGTCAGTGGGCTATTTGAATATGTTCTATTAAGTTATTCAATCAAGTTATTACAAGTAGATTCCTTCACAAAACCGTCAATATTCTCAGAAGTTAGTTTCCTAAAAGCATGAAAATTATCTGTTATTTTTAAATTTATATAATCAATCTCCTCCTAAAATAGATTTAGTTATTAATTAATGAAAAAATTATGTGCACTTTCTATATTTGTAAGATTTGACTTGATAATTAATGACAAAGACAACCCCCGTCCTCTCATTTAGAAGAGTATAGTAAACAATCTACGAGTCGGGATTCGCTCCAGTAACTAGAGCAATCCTGTAATAAAATATATTAAAATAATAATATTTTATTAATTTAATATTAATAAAAAAATATTAAATTAATAAAATATTATTATTATAATATATTATATTACTGGATCCGCTCCTGTTACAGGAGCGGATCCAAGAGCGACAATCTACAACAATCTTTCTTTCATTCAGGTAACAAAATCTTCCTTCTTTTTTTTTTTTTTCTTTTTTTTTAGTTGGTTTCTCTTTTTCGAGACCTAACTTTTTTTTTCTTTCAATATTTCTTTTCATGTAAAAATCTCATTCAAATCCCTTGAAGGATATTAGACAAGGTTGTTAAACTCGCGAGTTTAGGTAAACTCGTAAAAAAGAGGTAAATTCGTACCATAGACTCATAATGTAAACTCATAAGAGTTTTCCTCGATTAATAAATAATTATCCAAATATATAATTTTATAGTTTAAATATTATATATATTAAAAATTTATTTAAATGTAATTCAAATTATACTTAATCAAATAAAAGCTATTCATATTTCATAATTTGCAACACTCAACATGAATATTTTAAGATGGTCATACATAAATAATTATTCAATATAACTAATTAAATAATATTTATTTTTATTTTATTTTATTTAATAAGTACTTATTAAATGTAATTTTATTATTTTTTTATACATATTCAAACTTGTAATAAAATAAATTGTAAAAAATTCATGGAAAAGAAACTTGTCTATATTTTATTTAGTCTTGAGTTAAAATTATTATATTTCTGACTTTACAAACTAGTTGACACATTAAAATCGTAAACTCGATAGACTTGGTAAGTCAACTTGCAAGTTTACCCGAGTTTGTACTAAGTTCGAATTTATAACAAGTTGACTCATTTTCTTTATATACAATCATAAACCCATAAATTCGGATAATAAACTCACGAGTTTGACAATTATGATAATAAGATCATAAAGGGTCCTTTTTCCTATTCTTGGCTCCGACACCCAGTAGGGAGAATGAGAAAGCCTAATTGGCTAGGTCTCATGTTAGGAAATTGAATTCAGTGAAAAATATTTCGGATAAAAAACTAAGAAAATATATTTAAACTTGATTTTAAAAATAAATATTAGTTGCTTCATAATTAGCGTCCTACAATGAAATAACTAATATTTTTTATATCTTATAAAGTGTAAATAATTATTAAACATTAGAAGTAAATTATTTGGCATTTTCTAAACTCTATTGAAATTAAACAAATATCTTTTCCATTGTCAGTATATATATAGATTTTTACTAAAATATTTAAACTTTATTTTAAAAATATCTATCACCAAAGGTTTTGGTGTATCAACGTACAAGATATAATAATTTTTAAATTAAAGAGATAGTTTTTTTTCTCACACTTTTAATTTAATGAATAATAAAGTAAAGTAAGTTATTGTGGCAGTAAAACCTAAGGAGAGAAAAGGCATACTTCCTAAATCATTACTACTATTTCTAACAATTATATATAAATCTAATATAGCTAGTTTCCCAACTTATTGTCTATTGTTTGCGTGAAGTACACCAATGCCATCTTTTATCCTACCGCAATACCCTTTATGTCGTTCCAAGTTTAAACTTCTCTATCTTACACCCTATCTTCATTTTCATCATTACATTAGGACTGCATAATCTTAGCGTCATCATATAATTCTTGTAAAATTGTATTTCAACCTCAATTATGAACTATAATTAATATTTAATATTAATTTTTAAAATTTATCAACTAACAAACTTAGTTTACTCAATTGTACAATAGCAAAGTATCAAAATAGTTTTCTATTTTTACGCTAGTGACAATTTAATTTTTTACAAATTAGTTGCACAATTTTTACTTTTACATCAAATATATTTTTTAATTATTCAAACCAAAAAAGAATGGAAGGAAATCGCTGACACCCATCACGCTATGGGGTGCTAAGAGATGGTGCAGAACCTTGTTGTCAAACTTGTGAGTGCATTTTTGGGAACGAACATAAATGCACTTTGTATTATATATATTTGCATTTTATTTTTTTTAGTTTCAAAAATTACATCTCCTTATATTTGAACCCAAATACTTAGAATAACTTCATCACTCATTACCACATAATTAATAAGAATTTCATATTCATCATTTATTATGTATTATATATATATGTATTATTGGTTTTTCTTTTATAGAAATTTTATTTTGAATTTTTCATTAGTCATGACTTAAAAAATTATCTATTATTATCTTTTGACTTGTTTTGATAAAGTAATTTTTAATAATTATATTTATTACTCTATAAATTATTTTAATTCAAATTTAAAATTACTAGTATTTGATTATTAGTAGTTATTATATTTAGATTTAAATATATAAACTTTTTAAAAAAATCTATATTTAATTATCACTTATTCAACTATAATTAAACTAATAAACTATTAATCATTGCATTCAATAATTTTAGTTATTAGCCTAAATTTAAAAATATTGATTTTAATTATGTAATTGTAATTATTTTTTATTATAAGTAAACTTTTATGATTGTACGTTACAATTCCATGATACGATTTTACCTTCTTCAAAAGATTTTATCTAAACTTACGAGTTTGACAACCTTGATGCATAACACATGACTGAGTGGACTCTTTTTATAGCTTAATGTCATATGATTGTTATAGGAAATTTTTTTTTTTTACATACGTTGCTTTTTGTTAGTAAATTTGACAGTAAAAATATAAAAAAAAATTGTAACTCAATAATATCAATGCTGTCAGAAATCAATTTCTTAAAAGCAGAAAAGAAATCTGAATATTCTAAAATATATAAACAATTTTTTTATAAATTTTGTTATTGATTAATGGAAAAAAAATTTTAAGTGCTCTTTCTGTGCTTGTTGTTGGATTCTTAAAACGAATGCAAAAATTAAATATTTTTCATCATACAATATCACATTGTTGAAATTTTTTTAATTTTAAAGTTCATTCATATATATCGTATTTTGATTAAAAATATAAAAGAAACACTTAAAAAATTATACCTGAAGCGAAAATCCGGTGGTATATCTGTTTTTTTTTTTTTTTTATCTCTATACCTTTTGTCTACTGCTTTCTTAAGTGTATATCATACTTTTCTTCAATATTAGCTAAATTATATTTATTATTATTTTTATTTTAAAAAATATTGCGATGCTTATATTTAAATATATATGTGTGTATATATATATATATATATATATTGTAAAAATTTTCCTTTTATTTATTTCCTATGAAAAAAATCAAAGTTTGGCAAAATATATTCCTTTTAAAAAAAATCAAATTACTCAGGTGTCTTTGTCGTTATATTTAAAATAAAATAACCAAATTCTCACGTGAAAGATTAAGATATGTGATTGTCCTTATTTTTCTATTAAAAATCAAATCACAATTTTTTTTCAGTAAAGGAGTTTATTTTTATTGTCAAAATATATTATTAAGGGATGCATACGTAATATATGTCGAATTTTTTTCAAGATTAATTGGCAACAGGTCGAACCAAATATTTTCAAACAATTCATCCAAGTCAATTGAACTCCAAGTCAAACTTAGAAAAATGACTGAATCATTATTAGTTACTTAAATCTCCCTGTTTCCTTTCACTCAAATTTTAAACAACAGTAATAACCCCAACTTTGATTTTTTTTTTTCATAGGAAATAAATCCAGCGGTGGGATTAGTCCTCCAAACAACAATATTTATGTACGGAATATGAAACTTTTGTTATATTATTAATCCCCTAGTCAATTTCGCCCAATGCTTCATGGAGGACTAAACGCACCGCTGGATTTTCCCGATGAGTTCAATAAGAAAATTGAGGAAAGTGGGGAGTCGAAGCTCAGTATGCTAATCCAAAAGAGTTTGTATGTTATAGACTTGAACTCACAACACAATCAGCTTTCTTTTCCTCTAAATCTGATTAACAAACCTTATTTCTTGGGCAAAGGGGAATCGCTATCATTCACAAAGAAGAACCATGCCCTTGATGTCGCTTGATAGAGCCTTCGGTTTGCACCAGAAAGATCGATTTGGGGAGGTGGAATTTGACAAAGAGATCTTCCTATTTGCTGAGATCAACTTGGATAAGAGTGGCTTAATACAATAGGTTGAAGGCTAAAAAGCACGGATACTTATACGGATACTTTTAAATAAGAGATATATTTGTATTAGATATGTATCTGATACGATACTTGATGTAATACACCTGCATAGGTATTAAATTTCTTTTTATAGGATATATTTTAAAATGCGCCAAAATGATAAAAAATTAATGCTTTAATCACTTTTTTGTTAGTTGTAATATTGTTTTATCATTTTATCTTCTATTTTAGCATCTTTTCTTACCATATTTTATATAATCTTCTTTTATCACCAATCTTATTTGTTAATATATATATATATATATATATATACTCATATCCATATCCTAATTTTTTTAAAATTAACGTATTTCACGCATCATATCGTGTCATATCCTATACTTATACTAGTATCGATGCTTCTTAGATTGAAGGTGGGTAATATGGGGCAATTTAAGTCCTCTCATCTTTCACCAACTATGCATTGCTCTAAGCTTAGTATGCATAGGTCTGAGGTCAGTATCCTAGACCCCTAGTCAATTTCTCCTAATGCCTCATGGATGACCAAACCGACCATTGCATTTTCTCGATGTGTTCAAAAAGATTGAAGAAATGGGAGGGTCAGAGCTCAGTATGCTAATCCAAAAGAGTTTGTATGTTATAAACTCGAACCCACAACACAATTGGCTTTCGCTTCGTCTAAATCAGTTGAACAAACCTCATTTCTTGGGCAAAGGGGAATCGTTGTCATTCACAAAGAAGAACCATGCCCATTATGTCATTTAGATAGAGCCATTGCTTTGAAGCAAAAAGATCAAGTTGGGGAGGTCGAATTTGACAAAGAGCTCTTCCTATATGCTAAAATCAACTTGGATGACGGTGGCTCAAGCTAATAGGTTGGAGGCGGACAATGTGGTGCAAGTCTGGTCCTCTCAGGTTTCACCAACAACTATGCATTACTCTGGTTAAACTTACTTCATTCAATTAATTAGTTTCTACTTATGATAGGAATTAATTGTATACTCCTGTCCCTTTATTTAGTGATGAATATAACATGTTAGGAACTTTTATTAGTCAAGTTATGGGTTTGAAAGTTATAATCCATTCATGCAACTATCTCTATTACGGATTTTAGAATAAATAATAAATTGTTTAAGTATTAATGTGCATATATATGATAAAGTAGGGAATGGCAATAATGTGAAGTATTCGTAATGTATTTTAAGAAAGATAAACAATGGAGTGCATACGTGTGACTGTGCCTAAAATAAAAACAAGTACTTATTGTTGAATATTGCAATAGCGTGTGATGAGTATGAAAGAGCATTAATTAGTAGCTACGTTATATATGTATTGTGTTGGAACTTTTTTCACTTTGTTTTAAACTAAGGGAATGCGCTGAGGTAGAGATGGATCTAAAATTTAATTGTAAAGGGATAAAAGTTTTTGGATTAAATATTTAAATTAAAGGAAACAAATTCTTATAATCTAATAAGTGAATATTTATAAATTATAACATTAAATTAAGAATATAAGATAAAATTATATATAAAAATGGTTAAAATAAAGACTTAATCCCTTAACTTTATTTATCATTTTAATATATTTTTAAATTTAACATACTCTAAAATAGTTGTTCAAGTTTTCAAAACATTTAACAAAAAAATTATTTTAAGTGAATTTCGTTAAAACTTTAATGACGTTAATTTTAATGCTGGTTTGGCAAGTACATATATTATTTAGTTATAATTTACGAGATGATTTGGCATCCAATAACATTTGGCATAAATTAAAAAAAAAAAAAGGAAGAAGAATGAAATGTCAACTCCGTTTGGCTCTGTTTTGTCCTCTGCTTCATTGTGCTTGTGCTTCCCTTGGCTTTTGCTCAATAGAAGGTTGGATTTTATAGGATTATTGCAGTCTTCTAATCTCTTCACGATTTGTCTGATTAGAAGTGTCTCATGTTTGCCGATTAAGTCGACGTCATGGGGTTGTACGTAAGAAAAACTGCAAAGCCAACAAGCTTCATCTCCCTTCGAGACCATTGTCTCTGTTTCAGTGCAACAAATAAGGTCCGAACATCATCGTCTAGGTATGCACCCCACCTTCTTATGGTTCTGAAATTGAGAGATCTACATTTTAATACTACCCACAGTTTCAGATGCCTTGATTGTGTCTCCCTTTTCTACAACATCACTAAATTATTCTCTCTCAAAACCTAGCCATGAAAATTAATGGTTTGATAATTTTGAAGTATTACCATTACAGTAGATTTGGGATTAATAATTCGTCATCAATTACAATTTAATTAATAATGAGCAGTTGGATTGGGAGCAAGAGATCGGGGAATGTCGTTGACGAATTCGCCATGCACGACGTGCAACATTCGAAGGAGGAAATACACACAGGATTGCGTGTTTGCAAGCAATACGGCTCAGATTCTGAGCGAGCTTAACGCGGCGCAGCTGGAGGACAAACACTAAGAAGAAGTATGGTTCATGATTACTGCTTTGGGAATGAAGTCTTATAGAATCCAACCTTCAGCTAAGCAAAAGCCAAGGTAAGCACGAGCACAGAGATGCAGAGCACAAAACAGAGCCAACCGGAGCTAACACAGGGATGAATTCGTTCTTTTTTTTAAAAAAATTATGCTAAATATTAATTGGGTGCCAAATCATCTTATAAATTTTAACTAAAAAAAATACATGTAATTGTCACATTTGCATTAAAATCAAGGATGTTAAAATTTTAACGAATTCACTTAAAAGGATTTTTTATGACATATTTTAGAAACTTATGGATCAATTTAAATCACTTCAAATTTAAGGGACCATCTTAAAATAATAAATAAAATTAAGAGACCATATCACTATTTTAATCTTTTAAAAATCTAAGGGGGTGACCGCCCCCTTAGATCCATCCGTAGGCGGAGTGTGATATATTGGTGAAATTAACTGGATGGGTTGTATCTTAATTATTCAAATTTATATAATTTAATTATAAACAATTATTTGTTATAATGTTCTGTATAAGTCTTCAAATTTTAATACAATGAAACTATTAGAAGTGGTCTTTTAAAATTTTAAATTCTTAAAAATAAAAGTAACACTTCTGGAAAATTGTTTTGCTTTTCTTAGTTTTATAAACAAAATCTTAAAATTTCTTTCATGCTTTTTCCATTGGATTTTTTTTTTGGTCCCATTTGTAGCATAAGCATATTTAAGTTACAAATATGGAGAGGCAAGAACAAACATTTTTTTTCATTTTAAAATTTTGTGCAAAAATACTTATAAAATAATTTTTTTATTTTAGTTTCATGAATTGTTCTTAAAGGCTTGGATGGATGCACAGGAGCCCGGTAGAACTTTTTAAATTTTTAACTTTTATATGTTATTTTAGCATATATCTTTATTTGCTTACTTAATTTATAAGAACTCACCACCTTGTTTTCTAAGAATTTATTTCCCTTACTTCATAATTAGAAAATAATTTTTTATGTCTTAAACTAAGAATTTTAATATGTAACGTGGTGCTTAAAGATTCAATTTTATAGAGTTAAAAAAATTTTATCTACTGATATTTGGGCTATGGAGCGATGATTTCTTAATACTTGAGTTATAATAAGCATAACGGCCTTGTTAGGCCAATTTTGCTTTTTACTTAGTTCTAATGATTTTATTAGACTACGCTAATCTTATCTTGAATAAAACACAAAACTTAAAATTGATGAATTGAAAATCACCACTTGATTTATCTCGAGGTCTATGCTAAATTTTAAAGTAGAGGCTATCTCATTAAAATCTCTATAAGGATATAAAAAAGTCTATTAGTATATTCATATAAATAAAAAATGCAAAAATAAACGTACCTCTAGCCATTATTTTCAATTCAAAAAATTACACACACACGCACACATTATATGTGCTCTTCTGAATCTCTATTTCTCATTATAAAATGGTGTAAACTGATAGAATTAGTTAGAAATGAAGTCAATGAACCCATATATATAAAAAAGAAGAAACTGAAGAATCTCGACCATCATGGAGGCTGAATTTTATGGAGATATGGAATATGTAGAAGATCATGTTGTTTTGAAATTCCTTACAAAATTGGACTACTCATGAACGTTATGGGAAGTATATTTTGGAATGTTGGTAATGTTCTTGATTATGTGGAACTAACAAACCCATAATGATTAGATCGTAATAAAAACCTTAACATAAACTATAAAAAGAGGAAGAGACCGAACAAAAATGCCTACCATTAATCATAAATCCATTGGAGTACTTGAGAATGCGCACCTAAGTAGCAAACATACGAGTCAAAGAAGGTGGAAGAAAGGGAGACCAAAAAAAATTGTAAAGCCTCTTTCTCTTTCCCCACGTCGAACTTTTCAGCTTCAAAGGAGAGGACAAGCCAGGAATATCAAGCACGTACAACAGTAAAGAATGAACGTGGCACGAATACTAGCCAAATGAACATATAACGTCAGACAAACATCGAATGAACAGTAGGTGGAACGAACGAACGAACAACATCACGAACAAGAAGATTAGGCTGAACAGAAGAGAAGACGAGATCAAACATGGCTGAACATAAACAAGGCCTGGCAACCGAGAACAAGCATGGATAGTGATGCACGAACAAAGAAGACAATGAGTCTTCCTCCTTCTTCAACTATTCTAGGCATCTTCAATCTCTAAACTTGGGAATAGATGTGTTATGTATAATAATGGTTATAGAGGCAAATATTAAACCAAAAAAATCAATTAGAGGATCCTGCAAATCCACCAAATTAGCTTGTTTAACCTACGAGTTAAAAATGTTGGGCTAATTTCATTTCATTACAAATTTCTTACATAAAAATTCCTTTCTCAAGTCATCATTTTAGTAGATTAAACGAGTGTAATATGACATTTTGATGGCTCCACATTTTCTTATGGTAAAGAAATTGATTTTATTGATAAAATATAATAGTAATGGATGCATTTGTAATATATATCAAAATTGATCATTTAAATAAAAACTATATAATTAATTAGTCAAACTTTCTCAAAAAAAAAATTCTTCATAGATGAATTGGTTGTAAGAAGTCTAATTGATGGATAGACCCCCACACAATTGAAAGAAGCATCCTACTTATTTAGTAATATTTTATGATCTAATATGTATGTATTAATTAATTGACGTATTCAGCTGAGTTTCTAAAATTAAAAAATAAATATATATGTTACTTTTATGTAATTGCAGGGATTATTTCTGCTATGAAATGCAAACAGAAAAAATCTGAAATAGAAGCAAAAGAAAACATAGTTTTTGTAATGATAGTCATACTCCTAGTCAAGATAATTTATTATTATTATTATTATTATTATTTATCTTATTAATACTCTTTTAAATACATGTCTTTTTAGTCTTTTGAGGATAAAAATATTTTCAAAATAATTTGTCTAACACAATAATTTAATAAAATTAATTATTAAATAATTTTGTCAAATATAAATTGGTTTTTTTTTTTTTTGGTTTTAGTACTTTTTATGAGAAACACTTGTTTATAATTTTTTTATCAAATTTTTAATAATAGCATGAGAAGCGTATAATATAAATAGATCATATCAAAATTAAAAAATAAATATAAGCAACATTTACGGTGAGTGCAACATTCCATGAAGTATACACCGTTAGGAGTAGACTTGATCAAGTAAGACTCATAAATATCAGGTTGGGCTTTGAATAAGGAAAAAAAGGTTTAGCCTATTTTTATTTAGTCTTTTATCAATTTTTTTTGAACTAGCCAACCTATCAGGCATGACAATTTTTTTAAAGTTATAATCAAGTTTATTTATTATTTAGAACGTGTGATACTACATATATAGTTGATGATTATTATTACTTGTATAATTATATATAAAGAAGTTATAAATACAAATTAATTATCCTACTAGTATAAATCTTTCGGATGAAGGGCACTAGTTGCTGTTTCCTTATTAAGATTTCTATGTCATATTAATTTATTGTTTTATGTATAACTACCTTGAATTAAAAATGAACCAATCTTACTATTAAATTGATATTTTACATCTTCTTTATCAAGATAGTTTTCTTTTAATATTTTAAATCTTAAGTTACATTCTTTTGATAATGATTAATGTTTAAAAACATAATAAGTTTTTCTTATTAAAAAAAATATTTATTCAAATTTCTTGAGCTTGGGTTGGTCCTAACCTGTTTTAAAAAACATGTCTTTCTACCGAAGCTTTCTTTCATTTGGAAGTTACTTTTTTAGGTCAAATCTATTGGATTGAACAAATTTTATAAGTTATGATCATATCTTGTTTGAAAGTGCTATTAGTTGTATTATATGGTAATGTTTCACACGTATTGATGCGATTTTAATTATTCTATTTTAAAATATGATATTTATATAACATAAAGAAAATATAAATAATGTACAATCACATTCGCTATAATAATTAAACACTCGTTAAAAAATGAGATGTTCAAAAATAACTTATCTTTTAATAGAAAAAAATTTACATATAATACCTTATATCTTTGTTATGTTATTCTTTAATATGATTTTTTTAATTATATCATTTATGACACACGTCTGATTATTGTAAATAAATCTATAATTTTTAAATTAAATTATACACTATTTATATTATTATTGATTAACCATATACTTGTCACATGTTAACAGAAAGAACTATTAGTCAAAAAATATATAAGAAATTACATCTAAGTTTAATTCTTTTTCAAGTGACCAAGGGAAAAAGTTTAATCATTTTTCAATTAGATATATTAAAATTAACAATTACCAATCAATGATTTTCTTGTCCTAAAATCCAAGAAAGATCATGAGATAAAGAAAATTAAAACTCAGGTGATAAGAATAAGCAAGAATTGAGAAAGATGAAAAATGGGTAAACATGTTAGAAAAATAGGAAGTATATTTTAATTATTTCATATAATTAAAATTAAGCTTAACTATTAATTTAGAGTACATGAAATTTATCGCATTCACTAACAGCTGAGGAGCTTAGTGAGTTTTCATGGATTAATAAGAAGGCATTATATAACTGAGGGTATTCTTAAGTTATAATAGTTATTATATTTTAAAATAAAAATATTATATAAAATTAGAAAAAAATTTTATAGAGTAGAATTTTAAAAAATGATATTTAAGATTTAAAAATAAAAAATAAAAAATTCTTAACCAATCACCATTTTTCCAACAATAACTTTGCTTTACTTTTCATTAAGATAAAACCGTGAGGAAAAAAATTATATCTTTAATTTAAAAATTATCATATGGATCTTCAAGTTTATGCACCAAAGCCCTCGACGAAAGATATTTTTAAAAATAATAATAAATTTTGTATTAAAAATTTAAGTTACAAATTTTAATTTAAGGTTTTTGACAATAATATCTTCTATTAGCTTAAATATATATTTTAAACTTAAAAATTTTAAAACAAAGAACATTTAAGTTAAAATCATTTACATTGGACTCAAGTATATATAAAATAATTATTTTAAGAAAAATCTGTGTATATTTTGAAAATTGAACAGAGATCCGTGTGATTTCAATAAAACGATATTCTTATAATATACTCTATATTTTATAAACTGTTGGTACTTAATGATTATTTAGTTAAAATTTGCCTTACACATTTAAATTAAATTTTTTTGACAAAAATATCTTCCATTAACTGAAATAATTTATTCCATATAACAGTGTAATTTATTCTATGTGATTTTTTTAAACTGTTAATGCTTAATAATTATCTACAATTTATCAGATGTCAAAACCGCTGATTGTTCTTTTAAATGTGATATATATGAAGCAACTGATAAATATTTTTTAACAAATTATTAGTAGTTTTTTTAAATCTACGCCTCCTTTAGGAAGATTTTTTTTTTGGTTTAAAAATAGAAACCATTGCCAAAGTGGCCGCCAAATATTTTAAATCAATTAATCATGGAAGTCAATATTAATTAATTAGTTATTAAAAATCTCACCCAACTTCCTTGTACCTCAATCTTGCAACAACGATAATAAGGAGACATGACTATCGATCAGTACTCTAAAGAACAATACTCGTATAAGGAATAGGAAACTTCGTTATATCATTAATTAGTCGTACTTAGACAAATTCAAAAGTCATACATTAGTCTTCTAATTGGAATAGGAAACCTTTTTTGTATGGAAAGTTCTGAAGCTATATCTCGAAAACTTGGTACTACGTACTCTTATAATTTTCTTTTGTGTATAAGTGAAGAAGAAGATGAAGACAACGAAGAGATTTCATTTTGAGCATGGATGATTTCAAGGATCACCCCATTAACCCCAATTGCTCTGCTTGGGACGCATTGTTGGAGGTGACATGAGTTACATCTCAGTAGTTGCCCTAAGAAATTTCAGAAAACCCGAAAGGAAGTGTTTCCTTTTCTAAGAAGACCAAGAAATTCTCAGAAATTGAACAGAGAATGTGTACGAATTTGAAACATAGACACTTCGACAAGGATTTGATTAATCTAGAGGAACATTTAAAGAAGAAGAAATTGATGCCACACAGAGGACCAAACCCACTGCTTGATTTACCAGAAGAGTTCAAGAAGAAGATTGAGGAAATGAGAGGGTTGGACTTGAGTATGCTAATTCAAAACAGTTTATATTCCAGAGACTTGAACCCACAACACAATTGGCTTGCCCAGAACACTTTCGAGCAACAATGCAGCAATTCTAGGTGATAGGGAATTTTCCTTGGATCCTAGATCCTCCGTTCTAGTCGCCACTCCATCGGGTTGGTCCGGATGCTTTGGGGCCCGAACCAACTACAACTTCGATAGCACTAGTCAGCGAAAATGCGTCACTAATGATTGTGGTGGACTGAAATGAAGCTTGGGAGGTGCTACCCTGGTAACTTTGTTGGAGTTCACCATTGGAAACTCCAGCAAGAACAAGGATTTCTATGTTACTAGCCTGGTGGACGGTTACAATGTTTTGCCCTTATTTTTTAGAAGAATGGTTTGTCGTATAGATTCTATGTTTCCTCAGACAATTAGAAAGTCAATTTATGTTGAATGAGATCTTATGCCTTCTAAGATTTTATCTAATATGCACTTAAAATAAATTCAGGTTTCAATGACATGCTTTCAATCAAATTTTCAAAAATTAAAATGAAATTTCTTTTTAATAAAATTATAAAAATATAAATTAATAACCTATAATCTAAAAAATAATTTCTCCTGATAATTTCATTCTTATTTCAAAATAAAAAGATAAGAAATACAAATTGCAAAAATTCAAAAGACATAAATCATAAAATCCTAAAATCATATTTCCATAACAATTTCACTCTTTCAAAATTAAGCAAAAAAGTTCAATTTTTAAAATAAAAAATATAAGTTACGAAATCCTAAAAATCTCTTTCAACAATTATTGCTTTCCTTTTTCAAATTTAAAATAAGAAAATTCCAATTTCAAAAATCTTTGAAAACAAGAAATAAAAAATTCTTCAAATTACTTTTCCCTTAATAATTGTTTCCACTTTCAAAGTTGAGAGAAGATGAAGAGAGTAAGAGAATGAGATCAAGTTGACTTTGTAAATTAAAACACATAAACGAAATTTTTATCTTGTTTTATTTATAAAAATCTATTTGATTTCTATTATCTTATTCTTCTTACCAAAATAAAAATCACCAACTAAGTAACATGTCTTGTTACTCAAATTATATGGACTTTGATCCTTATGATTTATGTACGTAAGCCCTAAACTCTCATCTTAGGTCAAGTTCATCTTTTGTAAATATCCATTTGTTCATTTTCATTATATTTGCTTTGTTTTCTCTATTAATGTGCAAGTATTTTGATAAAGGTAATTAAGATAAATTTAAGGTCATATTCTGCTAATTTTATTTGATTAGTTTAGGTAATTGTTCTTATAGATAGGTATTGTGGAGTACCTAATACCTTTTCCATACTCAAATAGACTCTCAAATACATATTTGTTTTCACACCTTGTTGTTTTTATATTTTGACCCCATTATTTTTAAATTTTATTTATGAACCCAAAATTCTTTTTCATGTTTAATTTACTCCCTTTACATTTTATTTTTCAGTTAACCACATGGAAATATTAGTTTATAATTTTGTTAACTCACTTTTGTATTTTCTTTATTTTTCCAATAACTCAAAAACTTTTTAATTTTATTCTTATTTTCCATTTATGAACTAACGTTTTACAGGGTTACTAAAAAGTAAAAAGTAAAAGGGATAACTTAAAAATTAATAAAAAAAACTTTTGGTACACAAATAAAATCTAAAAATATTGTAGTCGAAATATAAATTAAACAAATCATTTTGAATTGGTATATAATCAGCATATTTTGACATATAATTGTTACATGTCCTCTCCTAAGCGTGCCACACAGTAATTGCACCGATGTAACAAATTTTGTAGCTGCACCATATATGGCACCTTAATAATATTATACAAAATATAACAAATATATGAAAGTGCAATCAAATACATAATTTATATTCATTCTCTAATTAATTATTCTGATGATAAATATATTAATTGAAAATTGCTTTTCTCAAATTGATCCCTATGAACACAACATTGTTTTGCCTTACAACTAAGATTCTAGAAAGCAAAGGTGATTTGGTATTGAAGTTCCTTTGGTGAATGATTTTTAGTGTGTTTAGTTCAACATTTAAGAGGTTCAAAAGCTGGTTTGCACACCTAAATAAGGGTTTGCCTTACAAATATTGTCGTTTGGTTTTGCATTTAGTGTTTTTCTAAACTCAATTCTACTCTTCAAATTTTTATTTGTGTAGAAGTTAAAAATAATTGCTTTTGGGTTGAATGAACTATATAAATAATAAAAATTAATTTTTAATAAAATATTTCCCAACATAAATCACAATGGTGCAAAATAATATTTGATCAAAATTAATTTTAAAAATCACGTTAATTCAAATTCACGTTTACCCAATGTCAATCCAAACATTATAGGCTAATGTTGGATGTTCAGCCTACATGTGTTCTCACTGGACATATATTTAATTAATGGTATGTGTGTGCGAGAATAACTTTTATGTTATACAATATGCATAACAAATAATAGCACACTAGTAAATGTTTAATTGTTCTTTTAAGAAAAAGAAAAAGAAAATAAAATGTTGATTTTTGAAAGTATTTATTTCAAAGCTATAAAAATTGCAGCATTTATAATAACATATTTAAAAATAATAAAAATTGATTATGAGTGTAAATATTTCAGGAATGGAATCCTTTTTCTTCTTTGATTTTAAATGACAATTAGTAATATTCATAATATTACCACAAAAATATTAAACGAACTAGCTCCATCGAGTTACAAATGTGACAATGATATATGAACCAAAGTCATTTACAAGACACCATGTGTATATATTAAAATATTGTAAACTTATTTTAAGATCTACTTGATTTTGGTTGAAAATTGAGTTTGTATGACAATAATTTATGTTTAAAAATTTTTATTTTAAAAGAAAATTTTGTTTTGAATGCAATTTATCCCATATAAAAGTAATTTTTTTTGCAAATAAGAATTTAAAGGAAAAATGTGGCTTGTTAAAAAAAAATTCTGGTAACATATAAAATATTGATGTATATTGCGATTTGGTCTACAAATGCTAAACTCGACACAGTATCAGTAGCTTGTCTTTCTATTGAAAGATATATAAATGTTTTATTTTTCTTGTTTTAAAAGGGCTCTTAGACTCTAAACATATGCTTTTTCTATTTCTTTTCCATATAAAATGAGCATGCATATTTTAGTTTTTTGCATGATTAATTAAATTGTGATAAAAATATATTTTTGGTCATTCACCTTTTGTCATTAGATCAATTTGATCCATGGATTTTGAAAAGTATTAGATTGGTTTATCAGAGATTTGACTATGATTAAAGTTTGTCCATCCGTCGTGAGAGCGTTAAAAATAAACTGAGGTGGACCATTTTCTTCTCACTTTATTATCTCTCGAGGTGTGTTAGTGCAGCTCCATCTCATCGAACGCATCACAAAGAGAAATACTCATCTCAACCTTCTTAAGTCAAGAACAAAAATAGGGCTTCTGTTGTTGCATAGGCAGGCAACCGTAAAAGAAAATCAACGAGCTTGGAGGAGGAAGGACGTGTAAGAGATATGAAAGGTCTATTGATAATTCCTGGGATGAGGCATCTGTCTCTCTACTAACCTCCTTTCAAATTCTATTGGTGTCTTTGGCAATCTGTGGTAGCATATTTTGCAAATATGCCAGTGTCTTCTGTGATTGCCAGATGAAAGCCCTCGATGACACTCTCTATTCAATGCTTATGCTAATGTGATGAAAAGGCTTGTTGAGAGATAATGTGTTGCATCGGAAGAAAAAGGTCCACCTCAGCTTATTTTTAATGCCTTCATGATAGAAGGACTAACTTTGGTCACAATTAAATTTTTGATAAACTAATTTAGTACTTTCCATATATTAAAGACCAAATATGTAATTTTCTTGTTAAATTGCATTCATTACTCTTTTTATTTTAATGATATTATGATGTAAATTGTAAAAAGTTTTTTTTTCTGATTTATTTTCTATTAATAAAATTAACTTTTTGCACAATATATTCCTTATAAAATTTAATTACTTAGTTGTCTTTTTTAGTTATATTTAAAACAAAATGACCCAAATCTCACATGAAATCTTAGCATATTTGATTGTAAGGATGGTTACAAGGAGGGCACGGGCCAGTTGTTCCCTTTGGATTTTTTAAATTTAAACTTTTATATGTAATTTTATTTTATATATTTGATTTTGTTCTTTAATTTATAAGAGTTCACTTCCTTGAATTTTAAAAAGTTATCTCTTTTAGTTCAAATATTTGATCTAATGACTTTTGCCCTCTTATAATTAAATCTTATATCTGTCCCTATTTGATTTTCCATTTCTTTTATATAATAAATAAATCACATTTTTTTTTTGTATTGAATTTGTCTTTATTGATAAAATATAATAATGAGGTTGCATTTGTAATATATATAAAAATTGATATCAAAATTATAATAAATTCTTTCGGGAAAAAGTGGTTTGTAGTAAGTCTAATTATTCCATACCCTACAAATTATTTCAAGCCTGAATCTTTCTCTCATGATGTTCATACAACAGATTGGGATTAAGTGCATAGTGAATGTGGACTTGGCTCCTGGAAAAACTATTTATTTTAATTAATTGTGGTATTTGGCTGAGTTTCTAAATGTAAAACTAAATGTGCTGTTATTAAGATACTTCAGTGATAATAATTTTTTTTACTATGAAAAACAAACAGAAAAGAATTAGAACTTTTCCTTTGATAATAGGAAAAAAAATTTAAAAATTACTTTATTGTTGTAACTATCATTTAGTTTTTAACATCTTTGTAAAATTCATATCTTGATACAAACGTATCATTTGAAATAATTTTTCAAATTCAATAATTTTAATAAAAGTGATTAGTAAATAATTTTTTCAGAAATAAATTTATTTTTTATTGTAGTACATTTTATACAAAAATATACATGTAATTTTATTAAAATTTTCAAATAATAACTGCTTTATAATTTTGTATAATATATATATATATATATATATATGATACCATAATTTGAAAAATAAATATAAGAAACTGTTGTATTGAGTATGTCATTTTATACCGTATAAAGAAAATTGTAGAGAGAAGTTAATTTCCTAAAAGCATAAAAAATATCTGAATATTCTAAAATTTATAAACAATCTTTTTCTATAAATTTTATTAACTAATGAACAATTTGTTGTTTATATTCGTTCTGAAACACATAACTAGGAGAGTTGCATAATCAGATAATAATATTCAAACAAAATTAAGATAATAACTGTTAATGACATATTACGAAAGCAACATGCTATAGATCAACACGTACAGAAAATTTGATTTTGTGCATCACTAAATAGAGTTACAAGAACATACAATTAAGTCCCATCTTAATTAGAAACTAATTAATGATCGAAAGAAGCAACTTTAACAAGAAGCATGCATAGTTGTTCTCCAACTCGAAAGGACCACACTTGCACCACATCCACCTTAAGTCCATTAGCTTAAGCCATCTTCATCCAAGTTGATCTCAGCACATAGGAAGACCTTTTCGTCAAATCCCACCTCCCAAATACGATATTTCTCGTGTTAAGTGATGACTCTATCAAAACAACGTCGAGGGCATGGTTCTTCTTCATGAATGATAGCGATTCTGCTTTGTGCAAGAAATGGGGATTGTGAAGAGGAAGTGAAAGCTGATTGTGCTGTTGCTTTAAGTCTGTGGCATACAAACTCTTTTGGATTAGTAAACTAACATCTGACCCTCCCATTTCTTCTATCTTCTTCTTGAACTGTTCTGGCAAATCTAAAGGTGGATTTGGTCCTCCACATGACAATGAAATCTTTTTCTTTTGATGTTCCTGCAAACTTACACAATCATTGTTATTGTCATCATCACAAAGAGTGGTGTGAATATGCTTCAAACCCTTATGTTTTCTTTGTCCAATATATGGGGATTTGATATTCTTGGAAACATTTTCTTTTGTCACAAATAGGTTTTTCTAAAGTTTCTTGGTATGACATATTCTTCTTTAGATTTCTTCCAACGGAATTGAATCTTTGTGGTTTCCCTACTCAAGATTTGAGGCTTTATAGGTATTCTTGGTAACGTTATCTTTTACGTTATTTGAAGTTTCTTGGTCCAACATGAGAGAAGCAACTTGTGCGACCTCCAACAGTGTTTCCCAACCAAAGTAATTAGGGTTCATGGGACGACCCCTTGAAGTCATCCATGCTCAATAGTGACATCTTTATGCCATCTTCCTTTTCTTCTTTACAGATACACAAAAGGAGAGAAGTGCTTTGAAGGGAATGATCATACTTTTACCCAGTCATATATAGTGTGGTTTGCATGTAAGATAAGGTTTCTTCAGTTTGACTTTTTTGACTTGGAGTGATTTTGCCTTCTAATCTTTTAGGCTATAATACATTTATCTTTAGAGATTTGTATTTATTTTCTTCTTTAAATTTTAAATAAAAAATCTTAAATCTTTCCTGCACTTATATTTATCAATAATAAAGTGTGATAATTCTAGTTAATTATAAACACCTCTAGATGGTGTAACTAAGTAATATAGTTACTAGAAAAGTTCTTGTTTTAAAATAGTTGTCCTTAAAAACGAAGATTTGTAAAAATATAATAAGTGTATAGTTTTTTAATATTAATGTAAAAAATATTCTTTAAAAAATTGTTCTTATTTTAAAATAGTTTCTAGATTTTTCCAAGATATTGGACCGAGAAAATCTTTAAATGTTGATTATCAATATTCAATACATCTATCTTTAAAGGTTTTGTATTTACTTGCTGATTTAATTTTAAAATTAAAGATTTAAAATTTTTTTCTTTCACTATTAAATATTAATCTAATGAAGAATAAAGTACCGTGAATTATAATTGTTGTGTTGGTGATTTATGAAAAGATTCCCTATTCCTATTAGATAATTAATATGTGGGCTTTTGAGTTTGGCTTGTTGATTAATTAATAATATAAGAAAATTGCTTTGTGCTATTTCTGTTTACAATTTGAAGATATATTGATATCAAATTAAGAAGGGATAAAAAAATGCACCTCAAAATTTAAAATTAAAAAAAAAAATTAGGAAGGGATATGTTGTTACACGGAAAAATACATGTCACCACTCAATTTTAAAAAAATTTGTATATATATATATACCGTTGATTTTAATATTATGACCTATATACTAGAAATTTTATATCTATTAATGAACCTGGTACAGAGAAGAGATAGAGATAATCTTCCAAAACTTCGCATTATTTCCCAATGCTAATATATAGATGATTTGCAAACATCAGTAATAATAGTTCACTACCAACTTTAACTAACTTTTACCAAAAACTAATAGATAACAACTAACAAAATACAAAACTAACTAATCACTTTGTTTGACACATAACAATAGTATCCCCTTACAAAGATCCTTGTCCTCAAGGATGTAAAAAAAACATATTAAAATTGGGAAATTGTTGTCGTATAGTAGTGATAGGTTTCAAGGTTGCATCTTCTGGAGCTATGTGCCACTAGTGTACTAACGCTTGTGTTCGTGGTAGATTGCCATGTTTAACAATTCTTCTAGCTAAAATATGTTATGGCTGCATGATAAATTGCTCCTCATCATCGATTTCTAGTAACCTTGTTACTAGAGAATGTTTTGACCTGTGGTACTTCTTCAAAAGGCTTACATGGAAAATAGAGTGAATACAACTCTGATTCGATAGTTGCAACTTATATGCTGCCTTCCCAATTTGCTCCAATACTTTGTAAGGTCCAAAGTACCTCGTTGAGAGCTTGTGAAATGAAGTACTTGAAAGGGTATTTCTCCTAAATGGCTTTAATTTCAAAAACACCATATCTCCAACCTGGAACTCCCTTTTAGAATGCTTGTTATTGGTTTACTGTACCATTCTCTACTAAGCCTTCAACAAATTAGGTTTAAAATTCTATAACACAGCCTTTCTTTCCTTCAATTGATTATCAGCACACTGATTAGCAAAATCCCTAACTATGTAAGGTAAATGCACTGGAGGTGGCAGTCCGTAAACTACTTTAAAGGGTGTCATCTTTATAGTTGAATGATATGAGGTGTTATACCAAAGTTCAACTAAAGATAACTATTTTAACCATTCTTTTGGACATTCACCAGTCATACATCTTAAGTAACATTCAAGAATCCCATTCAATACTTCTATTTCACCATTTGTTTAAAGATAGTAAGTAAAAGAATAATGCAGCTTGACTTTCTAACACTTAAACAACTCATGCAACAAAAGGGCACAAAATAATGGATCCTTATTGATTAAAATTGTGTTAGGAAAGCCATACAATTTAATCGTTTCATCTATAAACACTATAGCAAATTTCTACAACTATATAAGGGTGCTCTAATGCAGCAAAATGGGTGGCCTTGCTAAATCTGTCAACTATCATATTACATCCTTGTTACAAGACTTGGGATGCCTAACAATAAAATCCATGGCAAGATCTCTCCAGACAATATATAGGATAGGCAACGGTTGTAATACCAAATGTCACGTTTTCTAATATATTTCCTAACATCCTTCTCTATGTCTTTCTAATATAATACTGAAGCTAATCTTTTATAAGATGGAATGACCCTAGAATGACCTCCATAGGGACTAGTATGGAAGTTATGAAGGAGATCATTTCTTAGCTACACATTATCTCATAATACCAAGTGACCTTTTCGCTTCAATGCTCCTTGTTCCCATTTATACTTCACACCAGACAATGGATCAACCTGCAACTTATTGATTAAATGTCTCAACTAGTCATCATCTTCCCAAGAGTCACGGACCACTATAATAAACCTAAAAAGACTAAAGTTACTATATAACATATCCCTAACTTTTCATGTGGCATTATAGACAAGGCATCTGCTATTGTATTATCCTTCCCCTTCTTATATCATATCGTATAGTCACTAAAAAAAACTTGCTTTTACCAACGATAACTTGTCGTCACAAAGTCGCTACTTGAGGTCTTGTAACTAAATACATTTAGTGGCGATCTTAATTGCCATTAGAACCAATTTATGGTGATAGAATGTGCATAAATTGAATTTTATAGTTAGGTCGCCACAAAAGGAATCTCTTTAGTGGCAAGTTTAGTTACCTCTATATAGTTTTAGTGTCAACTCTCAGTCACCACTAAATTGTCTTAGTGGCCATAGGTGGTAACTCCTCGTAGCTGCCCCTATTGAGTATTAGTGGCATCACTTAGTTGTCATCACTAGATAGCTTTAGTGGCAATTCAATCGCCACTAAACAGATATAGTGGCAACTTATTGAGTCGCCATTAATGCCATTTAGTGGCAGCTAAATTTTGCCACCAAATATATCTAGTGGCAATTTTGATCGTCACTAAAAGTTATTTTTCATTTTTTTTATTTTAAAATAGATTGAGCCTATGAAAACTTGATAGAACAAAGTAATTGAGTAAATCATTGGTGATATTGCTTATATGACCAACCAATTACAACCTAAACATGGGAAACAAAATTTAAACACTAAAATGTAATATACAAACATTTGCAATTATACTTAAATTGAAACTAAATATTGTGAAATACAAGATCAACTATTTGAATGCAAAATATATAAACCAAAACTGAAAGTTAATTCTTCCAAATATTTGAACATAAAAGCAAAGCTAACATGCAACTAGTACAACTACACTAAAGCAATAGTGACATGAAAGCAATTCCTCAAGCACATACAAACTAGACTTTCAACATCTTATATGATGATTCGTACAATTATATTCATCCATAGGCAACATCAACCCATAAAATTTAATTCCTCCAACATGTGCAATTACTTTCTTCATTGAAACTTGCTTATCTACTTTAAAATCTTCATGTGTCATGATGATAATCATTGTCATTTCTTGCAACAAAACATTGTTACACAATGGCAGCACACACATGGTTAAGTATTTTTAATAGTAACTCGAAATTAAATTATACCTTTAACTTAACTAAACAATCTTTTGAAAGCTCATTAACTATGGTTGTCTATTTGCACTACCTGATGAATTACTTGGAAGAAATATGTATTCTTAATGGAAGAAATGTCACTTCCAAATTTCTACCATTGTAAAAAGAAACAAAGAACTATAAAATATACCTATTGTAAGGTAGCCATTTGAGCTCAAATCTCTACGTACATTTGTTGTTGTGGTTGGGCTTGTTCCTTCTGCAACTTTATCTCTAATTTTCTCTCCATTTCTGCACGAATATTGGCACGGTTTTCTTCTCGTTGTCTCTCCCTCTCAACCTGCATTTGCTCATGCACTTGCTCAATAACAAAAGACACTATAGAGTCTACATCAACTTGATTTATAGTTTTACTCTTTGGCAATTTCTTCCCATTCCCTTTTCCATACACATACCTTGATCACTCACCTAGTACAATAGCTAGGATCTCATCATCTGGCATTGGCATTTGAGTATCCTTTGATTATTAATGAATAACTAGATCACGAATGTGCCCCTACAATTATTGGAATAGTTAAAACATTATAGTATAATACATAATTGAATGGAGGATTGGAAGTCATTAAATATATAAGACGTATATGAATTTCTTGTGATCTCAAATCTAACCACACTATATCACCTTCTTTAGTTCGACGAGTGTGTTGCAGCTTCCAAACTTAATCAGCTGATGCCTTTTTGCCTGTCACAGGATCCCTCTATGATGTTATTTATCAAAAAAAATTACTTCGTAATTGTAAGTACAATCTAATCTAATTGTGACTAAACATGCAAAAAAAGAAAAAGAAAAAGAAATGAATGTGTACTCATTGTTGACTCCTCCACCTTTACAAATGATTGTGTCCCGCATGTAAGCTTAATAAGTTACTTACTCCTATTTAGTTTATTCCTCCTACTTATATAGATCGAGCACAACTAGACAAATACTGACTTGAACTCATATTCCCATAAGGCTGAAACTTGTCACTTGCTAGTCATAATCGAACATTTCTACGATTGTTAGCAAAATTAGGATGTTGTTCATCGAAGGATTTCCAAGCAATTGAGTTAGAGGGATGTCTTAACACCATTATCAATGCATCCCTCTTTGTGCCACCTTATCTCTTTAGTAGCGTAGGAAGCCATGTAAAACCTTAGCAACCTAAGTTTTATTGGAAAATGTCGCAACACTTTACAAGGTACTTTCTTGCCTTTATGATTGTCCAATTTCCACCTAGACATCTTGCACTTACAACATGATTATGCATTGGCATGCTCCTACTAATATAAAATGCAATCATTCCCTCATGCATCTATCTTTGTATAATCCAATCCTAGATCCCTAGTAACCTTCTTCGTCTCATAGTAAGAGGTAGGAACTAATGCACAAAACTTCTTTGAATAAACTTAGCAATGCATCTATCGATTTGTTGCTCCAATGGTTAAAACACATCAAGTGAAGTAGCTTAACTATAAAAGATAGCTTTGACACTTTGGTACAACTTGGACAGAGGTTGGTTTGAGAATCATTTACCAACTCAAACTTTCTAGCTTGTATAATAGGTTGTTCATTTTGTTTAGAAGTGCAATTCATATCCTCCAAATTCGAAGGTTTGTATGCATCATGAATCATCTCAATAATATCATCCTCTTCAACAATATTAGTCTCACCATTATCCACTTTCAATTCTTCAGTGTACTCATGAAGGGACTTTTCAGGATGGGCTCAAACTTCTCTGTACAAGTCCCATACTTTATAACTCTCACAAAAACCCTTCTTAAATAGATCTTCCCATACTTTACATCTCAACTTGAATGCTATGTTCATGCAACCCTTGCATTGGCGTCGAATCATATCAGTCACCTCTGGTTGACTAAAAGCCCATTAGAGAAAACTATCCACTCCTCGTGTATATGCAACATCTGCTCTATTCCTAATCTTTAACCAACTTTTATCCATCCTAATTCCTATATATCTCATAAAAAGGTTCACAAGTAATATTCACAAACATTATATAATTGCACAAAGTGACTCTAAAAAAAGTACTAAGCAAAAAAAATTGCATGTAATTCTTGCCTATTAAATTCTAAAATTTTATAAGTAATTGAATAAAAGTAAAGTTGAAAAGTGTTATCTTAAACAGTATTACATTTCTAATATACATAGTAAATTAAAAGCTCTACAAGTAAAAGAAATACATAAAATTGTAAATACCATATCAGAAATTTTGTTTCCAGCTGGGAAGAAAAGAAGTGTGGGATATCACTCGGTCTGCAGAAGAATTTGAATAATTTATAAACACCTACAAAGCATAAACATTTTAGTAAAAAATTCTCAAGACTTGAATCAACATGAACAGTGCACACAAATAAAAAAGGAATGTACAAGTAGGTCTGAATTGTAATATACAACTAGATCATATTGTATTATTTAGCAATTTTACTAAACATAATTTATTAAAATTTTGAAATTCATTTTTTAATAGATATTTAAAAAATTATATTATTCATGAAGGTGTTTTGGCCATAATTTAGTTTTATGAAAATTTTTAATATCTGTTCATAACAAATGAGGAAGTTATAGAATTTAAATATATATTAGGAGAGCACAGAGTAACTTACATTAAAAAAAAAAAAAAAACACATGCACATTGAGCTCACAACAAGGTATTAATTTTTCATTTCTTGGTGTAATATAAGGTGTTTATTTATTTTGTAAATTGTTACCTTAATCTTAACTACTTGAATTTGTGGCGTTCAAGCTAGTCGGTTTGTTTAAGCTGAAATTCAAGATATGAAGCGGCATTCTGATTTTTTTTTTTGGAGATATCAAGTAAATTTATTTAACTTCGTAGCTCATTTTAGTTAAAATTATAAAAAAAAATTATATTTCAAAATGTTTAAGTCTATAAATTTTTAATTATTAATTAAATAATATGAATTTTTGTACCTTTATATCTTAGATTATAGTAGTCTAAAACAGTAAAAGAAAACATTAAAAATCAATTTAGAAAGAAAAAACTTGCAATATCTTCGATACATTGAGTTTATTTTTAATATTATTGTCATTTATAGATTGAAATATAATTCTATTCAATGTTAATAGCTGTTATGTAATTTAATTTTAAATGTTAATCTATTTTTTAAAATATAAATAACAGTAATACTACATTTTTCAATAATACCAAAGTAAAGTTAAATTTCCCTATTCATGATATATCATTTAATTTCAGCAGATTTTTATGATGATTGAATATAAGCCTTTTAATTTTAGAGTTTGCTGGATATTTATATGTTCATAATTGGTACACTTGGCTTAAATGAGAGACATTCTTTGGTGGCTTCATTACGATCCAGATGAGACACAGACAGAGAAATAGCACCAAACAAACAAACAAATAAATACAAATATTTATTTTCTTTTTCTAGGGCCTAGAAATAAATATGAAAAGACTTGATCCCTCAAGTATGTGAAAATATTTCATTATACTTTATTTTATTTAGCTATTTAAGATGCCACCTGGTTTTCTAATTTAAGAAGTCTAATAATTTGTGGCATTCGCAATTACTCAAATCCAAAAAGCAGCACATATAGGACACAAATCTTGAATAAAAGAAAAAGGGTAAATTTTAATTAATATTTAATGTGGCCCATTTAATACTGTTTTAATGCATGTGCTTTTATGATCATTCAAATCTACCAAAGGGGAACATTATTTTATGTTTCTACAATTAAGACTTTCGAAGTGAAGCCCAATAATGCTCAATTAAAAAATTATGACCAGGAATATGTAGTCTTAATTAAATGAGAAAATGAGGTAAAAGACTTTTTTTTTTTCGGCTAATAAGGACTATTCAAATCTTACTTTTCCAGCTTGGAAAAGAAAATTCCCATTGTTATATACTGAAAAAGATCAAGACTTTGAGTGGGCAAGTAAGCCCACGTGTCACAATCAACTTGCTTTAATTTTTTTAAGAACAAAAAATTAAAATAATAAAATTAACAAAAAATGTAAACAAAATCAATAAACAACAAACGGGGAAAAATAAAATGCACACACCATTTTAATGTTGAAAATCGAAAGGCCCTTCCTTTAACTATTATTTAGATTTAAATCATTCCATCCATTTTTCTGTCATGGCATGAAATGAGCAGAGGCAAACAAGAGGAGAAATGCCAAAGAAAATAAACTAATTAATATAAGAGAGCCTAGCGACCTGTGTAATGGAAAGCAAAGATGGGAAAGATAGATGGTGACAAACAATAATCAGAAAAATGAAACAAAGTAAAATGGAAGACAAAATAATAATATAAGATTGTTACCCAGTCGATGGAAACTAAGTACCTCAGCCACTAAATTGCAGGAAATGGTGGAGGATGAAAGTTTCCTCAACGGTTGGGAGCCGATGGACCACGCAGCACGAAGATGGAAGAGCCTTGATGAAATCCCAAGCTAAAAGACGAATAATGAAACCCAAATGACAAGGCATGAAAACCCACGGCTGAAACAGGGGAAGATGGTTTCTTTAAGGCTTGGAATACGTGTCAAGTTGAATGTGAGTTTGGTATTAAAACAATGCTATGAGATTGAACTTAGATCACACTTTCACTTTTAATATAATTAACCAACCTACATAATTATGAATTAATTAATTATTAATTATCTATATTTTTAAATAATTTTTTATTTTTTATTTTATTTTATTATTAGAATTTTTTTATCAAATTATTTTTCATTCCTTACTTATATTATATTATATATATTATATTTATTTATATTTATATGACAAGTTTATTTAATAATATTATTACTATCATATATATATATATATTTATTCAATATATAAATTCAAAATTTAGCGAAATTTATATTTCAATTAAATTACATTTTAAGCATTCAATCTTAAAATGAACTATTTATTTTATATAGTTCTATATTTTTATTTACCATTTATATATTTCAATTTTATATTATCCATTGAATTATTAATTACTTAATTATTAATCAATATATTACTAAACTAGTACTTATCAATTTTTGTATTTTGTCTTATTACTTTATTTTATTCATCATTTGTATTATTTACAATATAATTATTTATATTTATAATGCATATTTTTTTTATTGTTATATATGTTTATTAAATATATTTATTACGTTTATTCAATTTCTGAATTTAAAATTTAAGGACATATGTAGCTGAAATAATTAAGATTTAAATATTTGAATTTTTAAATGAGTTACTAATTTCAAATTTATTTGTATTATTATATTGCATTATTTTATTCCTTTATTCCACAAATTGGAATATTAATTACATAATCAATTAATTTACTAAGTTTCTATTACTATATTATTACTTATCAAATTTTTGTATTTTTTCATATTACTTTATTTTATTCATTATTTGTATTATCTACTATATAATTCTATATATTTATATTTCATATTTATTATTATTATTATTATTATTATCATTATTATTATGTATTTACTAAATATATTTATTATGTTTATTCAATTTATAAATTTAAAATTGAACGAAATATATGGCTTAAATAATCAATATTTAAATATTCAAATTTTCAGTTGAGTTATAAATTTCAAATTTTATTTATATTTTTATGTTGAATTATATTATTCCTTTATTCTGTAAATTGGATTATTAATTACCTAATTATATATTAACTGATTAACTAATTAAATATTAACTACCTATGTTCCTGAATAATTATTTATTCATTATCCAATTTATATTTATTTTATTTTATTATTTCATTTCGAAAAAAAATTAAAATTCTTTTTATTTAGTTTAATGATTAAAATCAATTATTAAATTTTATTCATTAAAATATTTATTTTATTCATGATTGGTATTATAAACTATATATTTATTTATATTTATATTTATCATGTATTTTTTTATTATATATTTATCAAATAGAATTATTATGTTTACTCAATTAGTAATTTACTCAATTAGTTAGAGTTGTGACTTAGCCACGGTTTCAGATAAACCGTGGTTTGGGGCGTATTAAGCCTAACCACGGTTTTACTTTAACCGTGTTTATGGCATGATGAAAATTCAAAAATTTTAGTGGGCTAGTGGTCTAGCCATGGTTTTCAGATAAACCATGGTTAGGTCTTTTTGGGCCTAACCATGGTTTTTATTTAACCATGGTTAGAACATGGTGAAAACGTGCCAGAGTTAGTGGCCTAACCATGGTTTCAAATCAACCGTGGTTAGGTCTTATTGGGCCTAAGCACGGTTTTACTTTAACTATGGTTAGGACATGATGAAAATGAGGCAGAGTTAGTGGCCTAGCCACAGTTTTAGATAAACCATGGTTCGGTCTTATTGGGCCTAACCACGGTTTTACTTTAACCGTGGTTAGGACACGATGAAAATGGGTTAGAGTTAGTGGTCTCGCCATAGTTTATTTGAAACTGTTGTTAGGCCTTGCTAATGTGGCCTAGCCATGGTTGTTGAACCGTTGCTAGGTCAGTCCTAGCAATGGTTTAGGCCTAACTGTGGTTAGACCCATTAAACATCTTTTACCCTACCTTCTTCCTTCCTCATTTTCACATATGCTCAGTCTTGTCATGAAGCCTCATTTGTTGCAAAGTCTCTCCCACTTGTAGCTGCTGCAGCAAGCTTCTCCCATCGCCGGCAAGGAGTAGTTGCTACCTGTTAGCCCACAGATCACTAGCATCATTGGTTGGCGTGAAAGAGATTGACTTTTCTTAGCATTTGGAGCTCCAAGTTAGTGTTCTTCCCCTTTTCTCTTAATAGTTTGCAAAATTTATAGTTATGATCTTAATGATGTTCTATGGATGTAGATTTTACTTGTTCAATCGTTTCATTTATTTTTTCCTAGATTTTATTATATTTTATTATTTTTTTCCATATTTTATTATATATTTTGGTTTTTAATTTTTTAGATTTTATTTTATTTTTTGGTTTTTTTACAAAATTTAATATATTTGTTGGTTTCTATTTTTTTTCCATATTTTATTTTATTTTATTTTTTAGTTTTTAGATTTTATTTTTTCCAAATTTTATTATATTTTTTGGTTTCTATTTTTTTTCATATTTTATTACTATTATTATTATTATTTTTCAATTTTGTTATTATTTTTGTTTTTTTAATTTTTTTTATTGTTGCTCAGTTTTCTTTCAAGATTTAAAGTAAAAAGTCATTTTTTGCTTTGTTTTTTATTTCATTTTTAAGGGATGGATGATTACCTGGATAATGAATGAATTTGCACAATAAGACACACATATATCAAGTATTTAGTATTGCTTAAAAGACAAGAGGAAAAAAGATACTTATGGTCATCTATGTAAATGTAACTAAATTTGTCAATGTATTCATGGTAATTAATAAAGTGAATATCCACTTATCACTTCTATGGAAATGCAACAAGTGAAACATCAATGTCTTGAATATTATTAATTTTGTATATTTTTTTCTTGATTTTATTATTAATTTTGTTTCTTGAATATTGTTACACTTTTGTAATGTTTAGTTTAAGTTCCTTAAAATTAAATTACTCAAATATTTAGATTAAATTAACCATTTGATATATGCATTGAATTGATTTACTTTGTATATTAATAACGATTGTACTTTGTTATTGAGAAACATTATGATATGTTTGACATTCAATTCAACATGAATATTCTTATAACTTTGTTGATCACCACTAAAGAACAGAGACTTTGCAATGCCACTTTTGCGATGGTCCACTGTAACTATTGCAAAACACACTGCAATAACAGTGGGAAGAGACCATTATTAATTTAGCCATTTTACGACAGTTAGGAACTAACCATTGTAAAACCACAGCTAACGACAGTCAAAATGATTGTTGCAAAACCAAGTCCTAAGGCCATTGTTGTTTCCGTTGGCTTTACAAAGGTCGCATTTTGACCATCGTAAGGTCCACTTAATGATATTTATATTTTGTAGTAAATTACATATATTTAATAACAATATATATAGCATATACATATTCAATAATAATAACAATTTGGGAATATTATAATATATTATTCCTATCGAATATTTAATTTCTATTCTTACAATCAATAATATATTTTGATTTAATTAATGAAAACAATCAATAATTAAATAATATATTCATCACATATATATTAGTAATTAAATAATAAATAAGCATATTAATTTCATTAAGGATCAAACAAGTATAAAACATAAATGAAACACATTAATTACACATATATTGTGCATAAGTCTAGCTAATCATATATATTCAATAATATATTTAGATTCCATTAAATAAAATAATTAATAATCATCATTCTCAACTTTTGTAACGTTCTATTTTTTACCGTCAAGAAGCTGAGCCTTTAGAACGTTTCCTTTTGACCGTCGTAAGGTCCATGTAATGATACTTAATTATATGTATTAGTAAACTACATATATTTAACAATAATAGGTATCACACATACACATTCAATGATAATAACAATTTGGGAATATTAGAATATTTTATTCCTAACGAATGTTGAATTTCTATTCTTACATTCAATAACATATTTTGATTTAATTAATGTCAATAATTAACAATTAAATAATATATCAATTAAACATATATTACTAACTAAATAATAAATAAGCATATTAATTTCATTAAGGATCAAACAAGTATAAAGCGTAAATGAAATATACTAATTATGTATATATTGTACACAAATTTACCTAATTATATATATTCAATAATATATTAAGATTTAATTAAATAAAATAATTAATAATCACCATTCTCGACATAGAATATTTTATTCCTATTGGATGTTGAATTTCTATTCTTAAATTCAATAATATATTTTGATTTAATTAATGACAATAAATGACAATTAAATAATATATTCATCAAATATATATTAGTAATTATATAATAAATAAGCCTATTAATTTCATTAAGGATCAAACAAGTATAACAGATAGATGACTAACAATAAATAAAAATTAAATAATATATTCATCAAATATATATTAGTAGTTAAATAATAAATAAACATATTTGCCTCGGCCCCTGAGGGCATTCAAAGAGAGCAATAGGTATCCTTTGTCGATTACCAACTTAACCTGAAAACTAAAGTACAATAAAACTATATATATATATATATATATATATTTATTTATTTATAGTTTGTCTTCATATCAATTCTTGATACTTTAATTAATAATATGCTTTGGTCAAATACAAGGCTACTATTACAAAAATAAAGAAATAGAAGGAAGCAAATGATTCCACTCACTGGTGGATCAAAGAGTCTTGCACGTAAAAAAGCTGAAATGGTGAGTTTATATTAGTAGAATGTATTATACTCAAATGTTGTGACTGTTTGATGTGTTACATTATGAAAAACATATGTAGGAGGAAAAACGCAAGCATCCAATTTATCAGGGAGAGGTTTAGATCCTAGTGCACAAAAGGTCCAATAGATTGTACATAAATGATGATGCTCAAGTTATTGGTGTATGTTTATGAACTTTGTCATGCTATATTCATGATTTCAAGTTCATTCCAATTGGTTTAATGTTGACATGAGTTATTGATCTTTTATTCTAAACTAATATATTGGAAAAGATAGTTAAGTTTGAGGCATCTGATTCTTGTACGCAAGAAATTTCCCTGCATAACTCATTAGCACTGGCTTTAGGGACTTAGGAACATTTTAGGTGAGTTCAGGGAATGGGAATGGGTGTTTGCCCTTCCTAAGTTTTTGGACGTGGTGCTAGTAGGATTCTACCACCTGGACCATCTTACCATGAGCTACAGATAGAAGTTGCATCACTTACAACTAAAATGATAGAAAGAGACACTGAAATTGCTAATTTGTCAATAAAACAACAATGAACAAATGCAATTGTGTCTTTTCTCCTCAGAAATGTCTAGGGAAATTTACCCCTAGAGATCGTATCTATACTATCTTATAGGGTGCTTCTCTAAACATTAAACATTTTTATTTTGTATAAGTCTTGTGTTGTAATGTTTTTTTTATCTTTATTATTCACTTTATTGCTTATCAAAGTTTGTCTTCAATTTTTAGGTACCTAGTGAACAAGGCAGTGCAAACCCGCCTTCAAATCCATCTCCAACTCCTTCAAGTAGGGACAATTAGCTAGTTAGGATGACTTACTATTGTTTGTTGTTAGACCTTGTAATTATTGAGTGTCTTGTTAAAAGTTAATCATAGTTTTTTGTTTAATTTTGTATGTAATTATATTTATGGTTGATTATCAAGTAGGCCTTGTTGGCTTTGAGTATTAGATTGAATGTGTTGTGATTGGTAATTTATCATATTTGTAGGAAACTGGATTATATTGATTCAAGAAAAAAACAATTGTAACTAAAACTTAAAGTAGAATATTTTATATTAAAAAAAAAAAAAAACCTATCAGTAGCGGTGTAAACTACTGCCATAGAAAAAATGGAACCACTACAATGGTTTACCTATAACCATCGTAAAGACGAGTCATTATGACTGTAAAAAAAATTGTCATAAAACCATGACACTGCAACACTTATTTCGACCCTCGCAATAACGTGTTTATAAGGTGACTTTAACGAGGGTTTTCTAACCGTTACTGTCATAACCGACCTTTCAGCCGAATGGAATAAAAAGTTTTAAAACCGATTCCCAAAAATGGAATTTTGAAAATCAATTTTATTTGGAGTCGCCACCAAAATTTTTAATGGCAAACTTTGGAAAACCAATTTAAATAAAAAGAAAAAGGCGAAATGGTCTGCGAAATCAGAGATGGGTTCAGGAGTTTATTTGAGCGTGGGGAAGGTGTTAGGCACCCCACAACACCCGCCCATAAGGACGGTTACCTTAAACTAGTCAGTTGAAATAGAATATGGCCTTTAATTAATATCAATTACCCTTTTATTGACATGGATGCATGTTAGACATAGGAGACAAAAAAGCGAGAATGCATACAAATAGATAGATATTTACAAAGGACGGACTTGACCTAGGATGAAAGCCTAGGGCCTACGTACCCCGTGAGAGGGATCAAAGTCCACGTAGTACGACCCAAAGGCATTTTTGTGATTGGTGGTTTTTTTGATTTGTGATGAGAATAAGAGGATTTTAATTAAAACAGATCATTGTAAACAAAATGGGATAGGAATTTGGTTTGTATGTTTTAATTTACTACAATCTGATTAACCTCATTCTCCTGAGCTATTCACATTTTCTCTTTTAGAATCGTTTTTGTCGATTTTATTATTTTTTTTTTTTTGAGTTTTGAGAGTTTATATTTCGAGAATTAATGCATAATTTATAATGAAAGGAATATATTTTTTATTTTATGAGTTTTTGAATTTATTGTTGATAAATATTGATTATTATTATTATTGATTATTGGTAGACAATTTAATTTAAGTGCTATTATTTATTTGTTTATCTGTTTGTCTTTGAACAAATATATGCTAATTTTTGGGTTCTATGGAGATTAAAATCTCACACGAGCCCGGGAAGTCGAGGAAAGACAAGTATTCTCACACGATTCATTTTGCATAAATATTTAATCAAAGTTAATATTTAATTATTGTACATTTATTCATTTTTGTATTATTATTAATATTATTATTATTTCGGAATTAATTATAGGGATTTAAGGGGATTAGAACCTCACATAATCCCACGCAATCGAGGAGAACGATATTCTCACACGATAATTTCACAAATAACGGGAAACAACGTATTAAAGCAAGCATTTTGATTATGATTATTATTATGATTTAATCAAAATTAATATTTAATTATCATTCATTTATTTTCCACCATTCACCCATTAATATTTCATTAATATTATTGTTACTTTTCAATTATTCAATTCATTGTAGGGATTTAAGGAGATTAATATTTTACATAATCCCCGGTAATCGAGGAGAACAAAATTCTCATACGATAATTTTATCCACCATGACAATATTAATTATCATTCAATTATTTTTCTCCATTCCTTCATTAATATCTCATTAATATATATTGTCATTCCTTTATTTTTTTCACCATTCACCCATTAATATTTCATTAATATTATTGTTACTTTTCAATTATTCAATTCATTGTAGGGATTTAAGGAGATTAATATCTTACATAATCCCCGGTAATCGAGGAGAACAAAATTCTCACACGATAATTTTATCCACCATGACAATATTAATTATCATTCAATTATTTTTCACCATTCCTTCATTAATATTTCATTAATATATATATTGTCATTCCTTTGTTTTTTTCACCATTTATTCATTAATATTAACATTATTATCACTTTTCAATTACTCAACTAGTTGTAAGGATTTAAGGAGATTAACATCTCACATAACCCCCAGTAATCGAGGAGAACAAAATTCTCACACGATAATTTTATCCATCATGACAATATTTATTAATTATCATTCAATTATTTTTCACCATTCCTTCATTAACATTTCATTAATATTAATTGTCTTCCAATTATTTAATTAGTTGCAAGGATTTAAGGAGATTAAGAAAAACTCACATAATCCCTGGCAACCAAGAATAACAAAATTCTCACATGCTAATTTTATACGTAATAGCCATAATTAATCAAAGTTAATGTTTAAGCAATTGTAATAAACAAAACTAAACAAATTTAAGCATGTGAACAGTAACATTTCATATTAGAATGCATGAACAGTGCACATGCATGAGATTGTCTTGAAGGAAATCGAGTGAACAGTAATGACATGCAGAATTCTCGCCCAAGACAGAACGTGCAGCCATACCTGTGCGTTTTCAGCTCCTTCTTTGTGCTCCAATTAAGAAGGACCTTCTCCTCCTCACTCACCAATGGAAGATGGACCTCCAACAGCCCCCCAAAGTGGCTGGTCTCGGCTGGAAGTGCAGAAACGGACAGCTTCGTTGGACAGCTTCGTTAGAGTTTTCTAGTTGGCTTCAGCGCTGTAAACTCTGCAGAAAGTGTCTCTACTTCTTGGCTGGAAGGTGGAGGCTGAAAACTTCCCTTCTTCTCCACACTTCCTCTTCTTCCTTGTGCTCCCTAAGTTCTCCTCTGTTTACCTCTATTTTTTGAGCTCAAAACAGAGTTTTTTTCTCCTCCATGGTTTAGCTTCTATCCCTCCCTTTGCTGCCACTTTGTTTTGCATTCAGACTTCCTTGTTTCTGCACATCATTTTGGCATCCAACTCTCCATTTTTCTGCTCCTTGGATGGTCTGAACTTCAGCTCTTTTTCACTCCACGATTTGGGACGTTGCTCCATGGTTTTTCTGCACGTTGGACAGCTTCGTTCAGCTCTCAGTTTCTGCCTCATTTCTGGTTCGTTTTCTCTGCTGTTTTTTCCTCACGTGGCTGTCTTGCTTCCTTGCTTCCTCTCGGTTTGTTGCTGGTTTCGTTGCTCTCCCTTTTTTCTTCAGCTCCTCTTCCCTTCTTGGTCACGTGGATCTCCCTTTCAGCATGGTTTCTGCCTTCTTTTTCCTTCCTCTCTTCTCTTCTCCAGCTCTCTTTTCTTCTCAGCCGAGGCTTCCCTTCTCTCCAGCATTTTTTCTCTCAGCCGAGGCCTCCTTTCTCTCCAGCGTTTTTTCTCTCAGCCAAGGCCTCCTTTCTCTCCAACGTTTTTTTCTTTTTTCTCTCGGTTTGCTTGCTCTTCTTTATACTCCAACGCCACCTCCCTTTTTCTGCCATGTTGCTCCCTTTTTCCCTTGCTTTTTCTACAACTTCCAGCCACCACTTTGCTACACACGGTCCCCTCTTTTTCCTGCCATCTCCAGCCACGCCACACTCTTCTTTCACTGCACCAGCCACCCTACTTTCTGCCTCCTTTGCAGAACCACTCCCACTTGCTTTTTTGTCCCCCTTGTCTTCTTGTGCATGTGTGTGCATGAGTGTATGCATGTGGTGAGTGTGTGTGTCTGTGAGTGAGAGTGTGAGTGTGTGAGAGTGATGTGTGTCATGTGTGTGAGAGCAAATGAGCATATGGGAGCAAATGAGCATGTGGGAGTGTGAGTGTGAGTGTGTGAGAGTGATGTGTCCGTGAGTGAGAATGTGAGTGTGTGAGATTGGTGTGTATCATGTGTGTGAGGGCAAGTGAGCATGTGGGAGCAAGTGAGCATGTGAGAGTGATGTGTCTGTGAGTGAGAATGTGAGTGTGTGAGATTGGTGTGTATCATGTGTGTGAGGGCAAGTGAGCATGTGGGAGCAAGTGAGCATGTGAGAGTGTGTGAGTGTGAGCAAGTGAGAGTGTTTTGCAATTCCATTTCAAGTATGTGGCCTTGTGCATTTTATTTCTTTGCAAAATGATTGCCATGTCTCTTCTTCAAACATACATCTTGAATTTTCCTTTTTATTATTTTTGGTTCTTATATTTGGTTTTTTCCATATTACTTCTATGTTGTTTGCCTTTTTCAATTTTGTTTTGATTAATTGTTATTATTATTTTATTATTTTTTATTTTTTTATTTTTTAATTCTGTTTATTATTATTATTGTGATTATTATTATTGTTAATTTGGGTGGGGTGTTCACAATATGGGAGCTGCGAGGCACAACATTGATAAGTGTGATGCCTTCAAGAAACATGCTTTGGCATTATTAGACAATAATCATATTGACATAAAGGCAAGTAACGACCCCAACATTGTCACCAATCCCTTGCCAAATTATGATAAAGGGAAGTAAGTGTCCATGATAGACGAAGAAGAGCTCAATTTGAAAAACTTGATGGATGTGTCATGCACCATGCGGCAGTTATATGAAAGCTTGAAGGACGCTGACTATATCTTCACTTAGGATAAGGAGCAGGACATACTTAAAAGGTTACAGAACAGTTACTGTGAGTTTTATGAAGGAGAAGTGGGGCACGATATTGAAGACCATAAGCAATTCAAGGAATTAGCACAGAGAATGATGACGCTTGGAATTCTGACTATTAAAAGGACTCATGAACCCACTGAGGGGATCCTTGCTCATCATACCTATGCCGGCGCTCGTCAGAAACCCAACCACTGTCATCCATGTGCCATCTCCATTTTCGTATCAGAGCAATCACGCGGTACCATGGAATTATGAGTTAAAAATAGAATGTTTTCGTGATAATGAGACATCAGGAGAAAGGCCCATCACGGAAAAAAGGCATTCAAAAATTGTAAGAGGAATTGCTCGTAGTGGTTGGATATAATCCAAGGATGTATAGGGAATTCTAAACCCAAACTTAGAAGTAGGGGAAAGCTTGAATCTAAGAGAGGCCCCTAAGAAGGGAAAACGAGAGGAGACAGAGGAGTTCTTAAAAATTATGAAGCAGAGTGAGTATGATGTGGTTGATCAACTGCGAAAAACACTTGCCCAAATTTCTATTTTGACCCTAATAACGAATTCAGAAGCTCATCGAAAGGCATTACAGAGTGTGTTGGATGATGCCTATGTACATCCTGATAGCACCCTAGAAAAAGTGGTGAACATGATAAATACAGTAAAGAATTCTACCTTGATGCCTTTTTTGGGGATGAGATGCACCCCATGCCAGCCGGAAAGCCCAAAGCCCTTCACATTACTTTGAAGTGCTATGGGTATATAATTACTAAAGTACTCATTGATGGAGGGTCAACCCTGAATGTCTTACCCATATCCACTTTAGGGTAATTATTGATTGAGAAGTTATGTATTAAGTACAATGACATGGTAGTGAGAGTTTTCGATGGGACAAAGAGGGAAGTAATCAGAAGGGTTGAACTCCCTTTGGAAATTGGTCTGAATCTATTTACCATCGAGTTCCAGGTCATGGACATTGACGCAGCATATACAATGCTTTTGGGAAGACCTTGGATTCATACGGCTAGTGTAGTCCCATCAACTATGCATCAAAGGATCAAGTACATTGATGAAGGGAGGCTTATCTCTATAAAAGGTGAAGAAAAAATGATCATTAGCAAGCTGAGCACGGTACCCTACATTGAAAATGCTGGGCAAGTCATAGACAGCTCTTACCAGGGTCTGAAAGTGTTAGAAGATGGGAACTAAACAAAAGGTACTAACCAAAACCCATTAGGAGTGAGGGAATCAACCAAAGATGTCAATCAAGCAGTGACCAAGATCATGATGAATAGTAGTATCCAAAAGGAAAATGATTGGGCGTGAAGCTGCAAGGCATAGGGGAATTGGTTGAGTTGCCTGAAAATCTAGGACGACAAGGGTTAGGGTATGAACTATCTATGGAGACTCGCAAGGCACAACAGAAGGAGGGTAGGCTAAGAGGAAAAGTGGAAATACCCCACATATGAGAAACATTTCCTATTTCTACTGAGATAATACACTTAGGCGACCCAGTAATAATGGTGAGTGAAGAAGAAGGAGAACATACGAAGGTCACATGGATCTAGCTAGGCAAGCTAGGAAAAGTACTTGACAATTAGGAATCTAAAATGGTATCAGACGCTATGTCATTAGAGTAATATTTTGAATATCATTTTAAGAGTTTTGTAATAGTTAACAATTTGAAATTTATTTTAAATATCGAATGAATGCAACAATTTCAATCTTTTTGCTAAAATCTTGTTTGAATTCTGCCTTTTTGTATTTATTCTTGCCTTTTCTACCCACTTTGCAGGGAATTTGAATCCTCAAAACTCTTGTTTAAAGCAGAAGCACCTAAGCATTGTTTGAATAAGCCTCATGTTGTCATGGATATGAATGATTTGGAAACTGATGATAATGAGGATATATCTCGAGCCTTCACTAAAATAATAGAATCTTCGGAAAAGGGTATTATTCTGCATGAAGAAGCTACCAAAATGATAAATATGGGGATTGAGGATAATAAAAATGAGTTAAAAATAGTTGATAACCTAGAAAGGGAAGAAAGGATTAATCTATTTTAGGGAATATATGGATGTGTTTGCTTGGCCCTATCAAGATATGTCAAGAATAAATCTTAAAATTGTTGTCCATAAGATACCTTTGTACCCTAATGTGGGGCCTAAGAAACAGAAGTTGAAGAGGATGAGCCCGGAGATGTCTCTTAAAATCAAGGAAGAAGTAATGAAGCAATAGGATGCTGGTTTCCTAAAGGTTGCTAAATACCCCTAATGGGTTGCGAACATAGTCCTTATGCCAAAGAAAGATGGGTGAGTGAGGATATGCGTTGATTACTAGGACTTAAACCGAGCTAGCCCAAAAGATGACTTTCCTTTACCTCACATTGATGTCTTAGTCGATAATACAGCAAAAAGCTTTAGGTATTCCTTCATAGATGGGTACTTTGGCTATAACTAAATCCCTATGCACCCCGAGGATAGAGAGAAAACCACCTTCATCACTCAATGGGGAACCTTCTGCTACAAGGTAATGCCCTTTGGGCTTAAAAATGCTAGAGCCACCTATCGACACGCAATGGTGGTCCTGCTCCATGACTTGATGCATAAAGAAATAGAGGTATATGTGGATGACATGGTTGCTAAATCAGCTAAAAGGCAAAGTCATATGGCTATGTTGCGAAAGCTCTTTGAAAGACTGTGAAAGTACAAACTCTGGTTAAATCCTAGTAAATGTGTATTCGGGGCCACGTCAGGGAAACCTTTGGTATTCATCATCAGTGAGTGGGGAATAGAAGTTGATCCCGATAAAATTAAGGCAATTCGTGACATGCCACCACCTAGTATGAAAACAGAAGTTCAAGGGTTCTTGGGGCGTTTGAATTACATAGTTAGGTTCATTTCAAACCTAACTACCACTTGTGAACCAATATTTAAATTAGTACGCAAGAACCAACCCGGAGAATGGAATGAGACTTGCTAGTAAGCGTTTGATAGAATAAAGGAGTATCTCTTAAATCCCCTTGTCTTGGTGCCACCTATGTCAAGCCAACCCTTTATCCTTTATCTGATGATCTGACCAGGATCCATAGGTGTTATGTTAGGACAGCATGATAAATCAGGAAGAAAAAGGCAAGCAATTTATTACCTAAGTGAAAATTTTAATGAATGCGAGTCGCGGTATCCATTAATTGAGAAGACTTGTTACAACCTCATATGGACCACAAAGAGCAAAGGCAATACATGCTATACCATGTCACATGGCTGATCTCCAGGATGGATCTAATCAAATACATCTTTGAGAGTTCTCATATATCAGGAAGAGTCTCAAAATGGCAGGTGATACTCTCAAAATACGACGTGAAGTATATGACTAGCAAATTAGTCAAAGGGAGCATTATAGCTGAGCATTTGGTAGCTAATCCCTTGGATGAATACTAGCCACAAGATTTCCAGTTCTCGAATGAGGATATTCTGACAGTGGAAGAAGATGAACCAAAAGAGGTCAATTGGACAATGTATTTTGATGGGGCCGTCAATGTGCATGGCAGTGGACTAGGGGCTGTGATAAGATCACCTGAAGGTAAACAGTATCCAGTGGTGATCGAGCTCAGTTTTGACTACACGAATAATGTGGTGGAATATAAGGCTTGTGTCAATGGATTGCAAGCCACCTTAGAGTTAGGTGTCAAAGATCTTAACAAGTTTGGAGATTCAGCCTTTGTAATTTATCAGGTAAAGGGAGAATGGCAAACCAAAGATCTTAAACCAATTCCATACTAAAAGCATCTAATATAATTGTTATCAAGGTTTAAGGAGATAAACTTCACACATCTGACCCATGATAAAAATCAATTTGCTGATGCGTTGGCTACCCTAGCCATAATGATCAAGTTAAACTGTGGAGTCAATGTGTTGCCAATCCTAGTTGAGACTCGGGACACCCCAGCTTACTGCCTAAATGTGAAGGAAGAAAGCGATAGGCAACCGTGGTTCCATGATATAAATAACTATGTCCAAAGTCAGCAATATTCGGCTAAGGCATCTGAGAATGATCAAAAATCATTCGTCGATTGGCGATGAATTTCTTCCTAGGTAGAAAAGTGTTATATAAAAGGTCATGGGATAACACTCTGCTTAAATGTGTGGATGCATCAGAAGCACAAAGGATAGTGACAGAGATTCATGAAGGGACGGGTAGAACCTATGCTAATGGCCATACCATAACTAGATAGATTCAAAGGTGTGGATACTTCTGGTCAACCATGGAGAAAGACTGCATTGATTACATAAGGTGATGTCATAAGTGTTAGATGTATGCCAATAGGATCAATGCTCCACTGCAACCTCTACATAACATGGTGGCACCTTGGCCATTCTCGATGTGGGGAATCGATGTGATTGGCCCCATCAATCCAAAGGCATCTAATGGACATTGATTCATTTTAGTAGCCATTGATTACTTCATGTGAACACCCCATCCTTGATTACTTAATTATTTAGTTAATTGATATACCAATTAATTAATAATTAAGCAAATAAATTGTTTTCAAATGACCAAGCTTCAAACGACATTTTCTGGGGACAAGTTGAAATTCAAAATAAATAATGGGGAATTTTAAGAAAAAACCAAAATTTAAAAATAGGAATTAATTAATGATAATAATGATAAATCAAGATAAAAAAAAATCATAAAAAACACCAAAATAGAAAATCAAAAGAAAAATCCAAAATATTAATAACGATTAAAAATAAATGATAAAAAATGGGGTCTAATTTGAAACAAATATAAAAGGCACACACTGTCACTCACACACATGTCACACATCACTCTCACACACTCACACTCTCACTCACGGACACACACACTCACACACTCACCCACACATCACTCTCACTCACGGACATACATCCTCACACACTCACACTCACTCTCTCACACACTCTCACCCACGGACACACACACTCACTCACTCCCACATGCATACACTCATGCATACACATACATTACTAAGGAACAAGAGGACAAGGAGGACAAAAAAGCAAGAGGAAGCTAGTTTTTCAGAGGAGAGTAGAAAGTGGAGCGGCTTGTGCAGAAAAAGGAGAGAGTGGAGTGGCTGGAAATGGCAGAAAAAGCAAGGGACCATGAGTAGTGAGTGGAGTGGCTAGAAGTTGCAGAAAAAGCAAGAAGAGAAGGGAGCAACATGGCAGAAAAAGAGAGGTTGGCTGGAGTATAAAGAAGAGAGGACCTCGGCTGGAGAGAAAAAAATGGAGCTGAACAGAAGTGGGAGAGAGGGGGCCGAGGAAAGGAAAGCAACTGAGAAGAGTGTGAGAGCAGAAAACCAAGAAGCAACTGGGAAGAGTGTGAGAGCAGAAAACTGGCCGAGAAAGAAGAGCAGAAAACCGAGAAAAGCAGAAACTGAGGGAGAGAGTTGAACAGGAGACAGCAACATGAAGCGGAAAACAAACCAAGGCAGCAATGTGAAGCCCCGAGACAGCAACGTGAAGAGAAAACAGACCGAGACAGCAACAAAAAACTGACCGAGACAGCAACACGAAGGAGAAGAAACTGAGACAGGAAGAAAGAGAGAAAATGAGCTGAAGCAACGTCCAAACCGTGGAGAGAAAAGGAGCTGAGGTTCAGGCAATCCAAGGAGCAGAAAATGGAGAGTTGGATGCCAAAATGATGAGCAGAAACAAGGGGGCCTGAATGCAAAACGAAGTGGCAGAAAAAGGATTGATAGAGGCTAAACCATAGAGGAGAAAAAACTCTATTTTGAGCCCAGAAAACAGAGGTAAACAGAGGAGAATTTAGGGAGCACAAGGAAGAAGGGAAAGTGTAGAGAGGAAGAGAAGCTTTCAACCTTTGCCTTCCAGCCGAGGAGCAGGGACACGTGTGCACTTCCAACCAGAATTTCCAGTGTTGAGACCAACCAGAAATTCCAACGCTGCCCAACGTGAAGTGTTGTCTGCCATTTCTGATTGCTTCCCAACCGAGACCAACCACTTCGGGACTGTTGGAGGACCGTCTACCATACGTGAGTGAGGAGGAGAAGGTCATTCTTCATTGGAGCACAAGGGAGAGATTGAAATCACACAGGTACGGCTACATGGGCTGCATGGCCAATTTTCTGCATGTTTGTTACTATTCATGCGTGTTGGTTGAAGCTAATCTTATATATTCTGCACTGTTCATGCGTTTGGTTCTAAGATTCTACTGTTCATTTGCCTAAACTTGTTTTAATTTTGTTTATTACCATTGTTTAAATATTAACTTTGATTAAATATTGCTATTACGCATAAAATTATTGTGTGAGAATTTTATTCTCCTCGATTACTGGGGATTATGTGAGATGTTAATCTCCTTAAATCCTTACAATTAATTGAATAATTGGAAAGCAATAATAATATTAATGAAATATTAATGAATGAATGGTGAAAAAATAAGTGAATGTTAATTAAGAAATATTGCTATTACGCATAAAATTATCGTGGGAGAATTTTGTTCTCCTCGATTACTGGGGATTATGTGAGATATTAATCTCCTTAAATCCCTACAATGAATTGAATAATTGAAAAGTAACAGTAATATTAATGAAGTATTAATGGGTGAATGGTGGAAAATAAATGAATGATAATTAAATATTAATTTGGATTAAATCATAATAATAATCATAATCAAAATGCTTGCTTTAATATGCTGTTTGCGAAATTATCGTGTGAGAATATCGTTCTCCTCGATTGCGTGGGATTATGTGAGGTTCTAATCTCCCTAAATCCCTATAATTAATTCCGAAATAATAATAATATTAATGATAATAATAACAATACAAAAAATAAATAAATGGACAATAATTAAATATTAACTTTGATTAAATGTTTATACAAAATGTATCGTGTGAGAATACTTTTCTCTCCTCGACTTCCCGGGCTCGTGTGAGATTTTAATCTCCATATAACCCAAAAATTAGCATATATTCATTCAAAAATAAAAAAATAAACAAATAAATAATAGCACTTGAATTAAATTATTTACCAATAATCAATAATAATGTAAAAATGAACATTTTAAATAAGTCAAGCATAAAATTTAATTAATAAAAAAAATGACATGCAGAACTTGAGTCTCCATAATCAACAATAAATTCAAAAACTCATAAAAGAAAAAATATATTCCTTTCATTATAAATTGTGCATTAATTCCTGAAATATAAACTCCCAAAACTCAAAAAAAAATAATAATAATAAAATCGACAAAAAATTTAAAAGAGAAAATATGAAGAGGTCAGGAGAACGAGGTTAATCAGATTGTAGTAAATTAAAACATACAAACCAAATTCCAATCCCGTTTTGTTTACAATGATCTGTCTTAATTAAAATCCTCCTATTTTCATCACAAATAAAAAAAAAAACACCAACCCACAAACATGCCTTTTAGTCGAACTACGTGGACTTTGATCCCTATCACAGGGTACGTAGGCCCTAGGCTCTCATCCTAGGTCAAGTCCGCCCTTTGTAAATATCTATCTGTTTGCATGCATCCTCGCTTTTTTTTGTCTCCTATGTCTAACATGCATCCATGTCAATAAAAGGGTAATTGAGATTAATTAAAGGCCATATTCTATTTTAACTGACTAGTTTAAGGTAACCGTCCTTATGGGCAGGTGTTGTGGGGTGCCTAACACCTTCCCCACACTCAAATAGACTCCCAAATCCATCTCTGATTTCGCAGACCATTTCGCCTTTTTCGTTTTGTTTTAAATTGGTTTTCCAAAGTTTTCCATTAAAAATTTTGGTGGCGACTCCAAATAAATTGATTTTCAAAATTCTATTTTTGGGAATCGGTTTTAAACTTTTTATTCTATTCCGTCGAAAGGTCAGTTACGACAGTTTGGCAACTCCACTGGGGACATTCGTGAGTCAAGCCCGTTTAATTAGTCAGTTGAAATAATATGCCTTTTTGTTGTCTTGATTACCCATGTCGTGTTTTATTTGGTTTAATTGTTTATTCTTCTTTGTTGTTTTCTTGTTTATTTACCTCTTGTGGCTTTTGGTTACCTTAATTGTTTTGCTATTCATTTAGTACCTTATTTGCCATATAATCTCATTTGTTTATTTGTAACACATGTGCTATAGATAACATGCGAAACGAAACCTTAGGGTAGACAACTCTTATCTGCGTTAGAGGTGCTTGATTTCTCTTGCAGCTTATCTGTTTGACAGAGGGTTGGGTAAACTATGGGTTCAAAGGTTTGTATGCTCCCTTCACACACTTAGTACATTCACGTTATACCCCACACACCTTTTGGGCTCTATACCCGGGTCCTTAATTGCCCTAGGTTAGTAGAGGTTTATAACGGTTTTCCTGTGAAGCTTCTCGCTTCCAGAGACTACTGTGAAGACCTCGCTCAGGTTGTGTCTCGCTATATGGATTTGATTGGAGTGGGATTCTATCCTCTTTTAGTCTAATTCATGTCGCGAGATCCTCACTCTTTTGAGTGGGGATAATTTGAAGACCAATAACGCTTTAAGATGCTAGATCTACCCCCAAACCATGCACCCTAATGGACCACCTTAATAGATAATCTTCTTAGAACCTATCGTCTTTAGGGTACCATTCCCACACATAGGGTTGGCCCAAGTTAGGACACCAAGGATCATGTTACACTCGTATTTTGCATGTCAACACATCATTCATGGCATGATTACATTTTTTAAATAAAAAAAAAATTAAAGGGTATTGAATTATCACAACATTTCCATTTTAACACGTTGTTAGCCAAGCGAAATGAGCTACAATTGAAAACTTCAGCAGTGTGGTAAGATTTGCCTAATTGATGGAGTTGGGAGTTTTTGAAAATCAATAATTTTGAGGAAAGTAATACATCAATAGGTTACCTGGTTCACTTATTTAAGCCTCGTCCACATGAGGATCTATTTCTCCTTAGGATGAGAGTTATAGTTGCTATTCCCAATGGATCAATAAGGTCTTTGGTGATTAGTAATGAAGAAAGTGATTAGTAATCTATTGATTAATTAAATTGTGTGCTCATTTCGTTTTGTTTCTAACCCACAGATTTGTTACAATGAACTGTCATTTTCATTAATTGGCATAGAGACATGAAAGACTCACTGGATGCCACACAACCACAAGATCACAAGCTCAACAGAAATGGCCTCATCTAGAAAGAGAGTTAACGTGAAGGTAGAAGCTGAATCGGTAGAAAGCTTAATTATTATGAGTGAGAAACTCAGAGGGGAACAACTCCGTCATTTTCAAAAGGACTATGGAGATATTTTGGAGTTGCTATCAGTTCCTATCCAACCCGATGCTCTTGTAGCCCTAGCTCAACATTGGGATGATTCCTTAAGATGTTTCACGTTTCCAACTTTCCAGCTTGCACCCACATTGGAAGAATACGGGGGATTGATGAGAATGCCTATTACCAAGGATACCCCTGTCTACTTGTACCCCGGACATCTCCCCTCCAAACGGGTTGTAGCCTAGATTTTAGGAGAGGAACCTACACGAGTACAAATATGTCGTTCGGGTGCAACAGAAGGATTATCCATGAAGTATTTAGAGAAAAGGTTGGAAGTATTAGCTGAGAAGGGGAACTAGGTTGTTTTCAGAAGAGTGCTTGCTTTAGCAGTATATGGGCTAGTATTATTCCCATCAGCAGTGGGTGTAGTCGATCTGGCAGCGATAAGTGTCTTGTGGATGGTATAGAATCACCGCGTGAATCCCGTACTAGCATTACTAGCGGAAACATTTTTTACATTAAGTTTTTGTCATAGAGAAAAGAAAGGGAAGTTGAAGTGTTGTTTGCCACTCTTGAATATATGGTGGGTTAACCATATCTATGGCAGGGAACTTGGCACAAGGTTTGACATCGCCCATCACCCGATCAGAGATTATGCCCGTCGCGAAGGGTCAGCTCCACTACAAGCGAGAATGAGTCGTGATCAATGGATTAAGAAAATAGGGGAACTTAAAGATACCACTATTTGGTGGAAGCTCTCTTGGTGGGAGAGCGAGGATATTATATACTGTTGTGGACATTTCCCTAATGTTCCTCTCATGGGCGCCAGAGGATGTATTAATTATAACCCCGCGGTTGCTTACTGCCAATTCGCATATGAACAGGACATCCCATCTGAAGAGGTTGTGCGAAGGGTCAGCTTCTACTACACTGATCCCTTGAAGGTGGAAATGATCCAACAGATAAGGGATGCATGGGGCCGTGTAATGCGTAAAGGGAAGTTTGAGTTAGGGAAACGTGTCGTGGCAACCACGAAGCAATATGAGATTTGGCTCCAGAAAAGGACTGGGGGGATCCATCCACCCCTAGGATCTCATAACCCCTTGTTGAGTAACGATTTACGAGAGGTTAATGAGGGTTTAGCCAAACAATTAGAAGATAAAAAGGCTAAGTTGCAAAACCTACAGGAAGTAAGCAAAAGACACTTGGAGAACTTATCTAAGTCACAAGAAAATGAAAGAGCAAAAAGGAGAAAGGAGTCGGAGATGAACACCGAATTGAGGAAATTGAAAGAGGAGAATGACAAGTTGAAAAATACTATAAGAAGGATTCAAAAACGAGCTGAGGAGAGTAGCAAGAAGGTCCTCCATTATCAAGCTCGATTATCGAAGGCCATTAAAGAAAGAGATGCTATAATGAGGCGGGAAGAAGAGCTCAAGTCTTATAGTAACCTCCAACGAGAAATTGATGTACTCACCAAACGGTTAGCAGAAAAGACAAGGGAGGTGATCAGTGTCAAGAGCGATAATGCAGTAGTGTCGTAACCGACCTTTCGACGGAATGGAATAAAATGGTTTAAAACCGATTCCCAAAAATGGAATTTTGAAAATCAATTTGTTTGGAGTCGCCACCAAAATTTTTAATGGAAAACTTTGGAAACCAATTTAAAAGAAAAAGAACGAAAAAAGAGGCAAAATGGTTTGCGAGGTCAGAGATGGGTTCAGGAGTCTATTTGAGTGTGGGGAAGGTGTCAGGCACCCCACAACACCCGCCCATAAGGACGGTTACCTTAAACTAGTTAGTTGAAATAGAATATGGCCTTTAATTAATCTCGATTGCCCTTTTATTGACATGGATGCACGTTATACATAGGAGACAAAAAAGTGAAAATGTATGCAAATTGATGGATATTTACAAAGGACAGACTTGACCTAGGATGAAAGCCTAGGGCCTACGTACCCTGCGATGGGGATCAAAGTCCACGTAGTTCGACCCAAAGGCATTTTTGTGATTGGTGGCTTTTTTTTATTTGTGATGAGAATAGGAGGATTTTAATTAAAACAGATCATTGTAAACAAAACGGGATAGAAATTTGGTTTGTATGTTTTAATTTACTACAATCTAATTAACCTCGTTCTCCTGAGCTCTTCACATTTTCTCTTTTAAAATTGTTTTTGTTGATTTTATTATTATTATTTTTTTGAGTTTTGAATGTTTATATTTCGGGAATTAATGCATAATTTATAATGAAAGGAATATATTTTTTTATTTTATGAGTTTTTGAATTTATTGTTGATAAATATTGATTATTATTATTATTGATTATTGGTAGACAATTTAATTTAAGTGCTATTATTTATTTGTTTATCTGTTTGTCTTTGAACAAATATATGCTAATTTTCGGGTTCTATGGAGATTAAAATCTCACACGAGCCCGGGAAGTCGAGGAGAGACAAGTATTCTCACACGATCCATTTTGCATAAATATTTAATCAAAGTTAATATTTAATTATTGTCCATTTATTCATTTTTGTATTATTATTAATATTATTATCATTTCGGAATTAATTATAGGGATTTAAGGTGATTAGAACCTCACATAATCCCACGCAATCGAGGAGAACGATATTCTCACACGATAATTTCGCAAACAGCATATTAAAGCAAGCATTTTGATTATGATTAATATTATGATTTAATCCAAATTATTATTTAATTATCATTCATTTATTTTCCACCATTCACCCATTAATACTTCGTTAATCTTACTGTTACTTTTCAATTATTCAATTCACTGTAGGGATTTAAGGAGATTAATATCTCACATAATCCTCGGTAATCGAGGAGAACAAAATTCTCACACGATAATTTTATCCACCATGACAATATTAATTATCATTCAATTATTTTCACCATTCCTTCATTAATATTTTATTAATATATATTGTCATTCCTTTTTTTTTTTTTACCATTTATTCATTAATATTAACATTATTATCGCTTTTCAATTACTCAACTAGTTGTAAGGATTTAAGGAGATTAACATCTCACATAACCCCCGGTAATCGAGGAGAACAAAATTCTCACACGATAATTTTATCCATCATGGCGATACTTACTAATTGTCGTTCAATTATTTTTCACCATTCCTTCATTAATATTTCATTAATATTAATTGTCTTCCAATTATTTAATTCATTGTAGGGATTTAAGGAGATTAATATCTCACATAATCCCCGATAATCGAGGAGAACAAAATTCTCACACGATAATTTTATCCATCATGACAATATTAATTATCATTGAATTATTTTTCACCATTCCTTCATTAATATTTCATTAACATTAATTGTCTTCCAATTATTTAATTAGTTGCAAGGATTTAAAGAGATTAAAAAAAATCACATAATCCCCGGCAATCATGAGCAAAATTCTCACATGCTAATTTTATACGTAATAGCCATAATTAATCAAAGTTAATGTTTGAACAATTGTAATAAACTAAACTAAACAAATTTAAACAAGTGAACAGTGCACATGCATGAGATTGTCTTGAAGGAATTTGAGTGAACAGTGACAGCATGCAGAATTCTCGGCCAAGACACAATGTGCAGCCATACCTGGCGTTTTCAGCTCCTCCCTTGTGCTCCAATGAAGAAGGACCTTCTCCTCCTCACTCACCAATGGAAGATGGACCTCCAACAGCCCCCTAAAATGGCTGGTCTCGGCTGGAAGTGCAGAAATGGACAACTTCGTTGGAGTTTTCTTGTTGGCTCCAGCGCTGGAAACTCTGCAGAACGTGTCTCTACTTCTCGGCTGGAAAGTGGTGGCTGAAAGCTTCCCTACTTCTCCACACTTCCTCTTCTTCCTTGTGCTCCCTAAGCTTTCCTCTGTTCACCTCTGTTTTTTGAGCTCAAAATAGAGTTTTTCTCCTCCATGGTTCACCTTCTATCCTTCCCTTTGCTGCCACTTTGTTTTACATTCAGACTTCCTTGTTTCTACACATCATTTTGGCATCCAACTCTCCATTTTTCTGCTCCTTGGATGGTCTGAACTTCAGCTCCTTTTCACTCCATGATTTGGGACGTTGCTCCATGGTTTTTTTGCACATTGGACAGCTTCGTTCAGCTCTCAGTTTCTGCAGTTCAGCTCTCGGTTTCACTCAGTTTCTAGTTCATTTTCTCAGCTATTTTTTCCTCACGTGGCTGCCTTGGTTCCTTGCTTCGTTCAGCTTGGTTTTTCCCTCACGTTGCTGATTCCATTTTCTTCTTTTGTTCAGTGTTGTTTCCTCTCGATTTGTTGCTGGTTTCGTTGCTCTTCCTTTCTTCTTCAACTCCTCTTCCCTTCTCGGTCACGTGGCTCTCCCTTTCAGCATGGTTTCTGCCCTCTTTTTCCTTCCTCTCTTCTCTTCTCCAGCTCTTTTTTCCTCTCAGCCGAGGCCTCCTTTCTCTCCAGCATTTTTTTCTTCCCCTTCTCTCGGTTTGCTTGCTCTTCTTTATACTCCAACTCCACCTCTCTTTTTCTGCCATGTTGCTCCCTTTTTCCCTTGCTCTTTCTGCAACTTCTAGCCACCACTTTGCTATACACGGTCCCCTCCTTTTCCTGCCATCTCCAGCCACGCCACACTCTTCTTTCACTGCACCAACCACCCTACTTTCTGCCTCCTTTGCAGAACCTCTCCCACTTGCTTTTTTGTCCCCCTTGTCTTCTTGTGCATGTGTGTGCATAAGTGTATGCATGTGGTGAGTGTGTGTGTCCATGAGTGAGAGTGTGTGAGAGTGTGAGTGTGAGTGTGTAAGGAGGTGCGTCTGTGAGTGAGAGTGTGAGTGTGTGAGAGTGATGTGTGTCATGTGTGTGAGAGCAAATGAGCATATGGGAGCAAATGAGCATGTGGGAGTGTGAGTGTGAGTGTGTGAGAGTGATGTGTCCGTAAGTGAGAATGTGAGTGTGTGAGAGTGATGTGTATCTTGTGTGTGAGGGCAAGTGAGCATGTGGGAGCAAGTGAGCATGTGAGAGTGTGCGAGTGTGAGCAAGTGAGAGTGTTTTGCAATTCCATTTCAAGTATGTGGCCTTGTGCATTTTATTTCTTTGCAAGATGATTGCCATGTCTCTTCTTCAAACATACATCTTGAATTTTCCTTTTTATTGTTTTTGGTTCTTATATTTGGTTTTTTTTTCCATATTACTTCTATGTTGTTTGCCTTTTGCAATTTTGTTTTGATTAATTGTTATTATTATTTTATTATTTTTTATTTTTTATTTTTTAATTCTATTTATTATTATTATTGTGATTATTATTATTGTTAATTTGGGTGGGGTGTTCACAAGTAGCCATACAAAATTTAGTTGAGCAACTCAACCGTCAAGCAGTAAAGGCTCGGCTGTGGGAGTCATGCCATGAAGAGCAAGTGGCCAAGAAAGAAATGTGGCTGGAACACTTCAAAAGAATGATCTTATTTGCCAATGATGCCATTCCTGAATTCATTCATGCATATAAGCAAGCGGAAGGGCATGCCATCCCCATGAAGACTCCCGTAGCAGTAACTGAGTTTCTCGCTCTATGTCATGACCTTATAGAGGATTTGAAAATGTTGATGAAATTTTAGGTGAGTAAGGGACAAAGACAGCTTCAGTATTTTGTAAGATGGACTCATAGATGGGGTCCCTTTAATGTGTAACTTCAAAGTTGATTGATGTAATCAAACACTTTATTATAATGCACAGTTTCATCTTTTGGCCATCAAATACGTTCGAAATAGTTGAGATCTTGTGGGGAAATTGGTTGTGTGGTGTAAAAATAGACCTATACATATGGATACTAAATGTCCCTTGTGTTAGTAGTTAACTTTGATTCATTGAGTGTTGCTATATGTATCCTCAAGGATTCAAAGGTCCATGGTTCTTATATCCTTTATGCTGAGTTAACACACCGAAAATCAGAAATCTAGGTAATCGTTTTTTATTTACATTCATTTTTTAAAAAAAATATAACAATAATGACAGGTAAGACGCCAATATTGCCCGAGAGGGGAAGAACTCGTCTAACTAGGCCTAGCCGTCTGGAAGAACGTATATAACCCGAGCGCGGACTAGAGCTATGGCTACTGAAAATAGTCAATCAAAGACTGAGCAGCGATTAGAAGTGGAGGTAGGGGCCCTAAAGGATCAAATGGGGGCAATGCAGTCACAAATGGTAGAAATGATGAAGCTATTGCAGAATATGAGTTCTAGCGTGGCCGCGAACCATGTTTCGTCAAACCCCACTAATGCCGACCATGGCACCCCTAATATAGGTGTTGGAATACCAGGAGTAACTCCAGGTAGTCCTTCTGCCACTGGAGTGCTCGAACTGACACAAAGACCAGCAGTGGCAAACCGACCACCAAACCCTTTGGCTTCAGGGGCTGAAGGACAAGGGTACCCAGAATGGAGCCAAGGTGGTGTTTTCACCTACGACATTCCTGGGGGGGAACCAACTATTGGAATTGCAGTGCCTGCTCAGCCTGCTGCCAACACCGGTTTCAAGATGAAAGAGGGCGATGAGAGGAAAGATTGGGAAGAGGACATAGCAGAGGTTAAAGACAGACTGCGAGCTCTACAGAGGCCAACTAACTGTAAGTCTGTTGAGTTGGAAGAGTTGCGTCTAGCCCCGGAGGTCCCCATCCCTAAAAAATTTAAGGTGCCTGAGTTTACCAAATACGATGGTAGTGGAGATCCACACTACCACTTAAAATCATACTGCACCAAGATGTCAGTATGGTCTAGGGACGAAAGGTTCCTAATAAACTTCTTTCACAAGAGTCTGACCAGCGCGGCCTTACATTGGTTCATGAAATTGGATCACTCCAAGCTAAAGAGGTGGAGAGACCTCACTGATGTGTTCATGAGCCAATACAAGTTCAATCTGGATACAGCCCTTACACGAGAGCACCTGAAAGGGCTGAAGAAGAAGGGAACAAAGACCTTTAAAGAATATGCCCAAAGATGGAGAGTCCCAGCTGCTGAAGTCCAACCGCCACTTCTGGACTCTGAATTATGCTCTTATTTTATCCGTACCTTAGGGGACCCATACCGTAAGATAATGCTAGGGACGCACTTAAATGAATTTGCTGATCTGATCCAAGTTGGAGAGAGGATAGACGTTGATGTGCGCGATGGGCTATTTGAAGCTACCTCCATGGAAACTAGAAAACCTACAAACAGTCGAAAGAAGGAAGGGGATATTAGCCATATCCATGCCACATTCCAACATCCCCGCCCTATGCATAGTCAATATCCCTAGGCACCTTTTTGCGGTCAGAACCCAGCCATGTCTTACCAGCCGCGAGGCCCAGCCATGGGGAATTACACGAGCTACCCGACACCACCGCAACCTTATTCTGGACCGCAAAAACTGACAGCCCAAAATCGAGGGTTTAGGCCAACGCTACCGCCCCGCGATGATAGGCCATTACCCAACTTCAATGTTAGCCAATCGGAGCTTTTTCATGACTTAGTGGCAAAAAAGCTTATGGGCCCTAGACCTGTCAAGCCACTTCAGCTGCCATTCCCTGAGTGGTATGATCCCAATGCCACTTGTGAATATCACATGGGAGCTGCAGGGCACAATATTGACAAATGTGAGGCCTTCAGGAAGCACGTGTTAGCATTGTTAGACAATAATCACATCGGCATAAAGATGGGTAATGACCCCAATATGGTCACCAACCCCTTGCCAAATCACAATAAGGAAAGGCAAGTGTCCATGATAGATGGGGAGTATTTTGGCTTGAAAGACTTGGCTGGGGCATCCTATACCATGCGGCAGTTATATGAAGGTTTAAAGGATACTGACTATGTCCCTGCTCAGAATGAGGGACAGAATAAACTCGGAGGGTCGCAAAATAGGTATTGTGAGTTTCAAGCTCAATTTCGACTGCACAAATAATGGATTAAGAGCCGCCCCGGTATAGGTGGCACCAAGACAGGGGGGTCAAGAGGAGCGGTAGTAATATCACCTGAAGGCAAGCAATATTCAGTGGTAGTTAAGCTCAATTTTGACTGCACAAATAATGTGGCAGAATATGAAGCTTGTGTCAATGGTTTGCAAGCCGCCTTAGAGTTAGGTGCCAAAGATCTTGAGGTGTTTGGAGATTCAGCCCTTGTAATTTATCAAGTAAAAGGAGAATGGCAAACCAAAGATCCCAAACTGGGCCCATACCAAAAACATCTGACAAAATTGGTGTCAAGGTTTAGGGAAATAAATTTCACGCATTTGACCCGTGATAAAAATCAGTTTGCTGATGAGTTGGCCACCCTAGCTGTAATTATTAAGTTGGACTGTGGAGTTAATATGCTCCCTATCCAGGTTGAGACCCAGGACACCCCGGCTTGCTGCTTGAACGTGGAGGAAGAAAATGATGGACGGCCGTGGTTCCATGATATAAAGAACTATGTCCAGAACCAGCAATATCCGGCTGAGGCAACGAAGAATGACAAAAAAACCATTTGTCAGTTGGCGATGAGTTTTTTCCTTAGTGGAGAGGTGTTATATAAAAGGTCATGGGACAACACTCTGCTTAGATGTGTGGATGCATCAGAAGCACGAAGGATAATAATAGAGATCCATGAGGGAATCTGTGGGACCCATGCTAATGGCCATACTATGGCTAGACAAATTCAAAGATGTGGATACTTCTGGTTAACCATGGGAAAAGACTGCATTGACCACATGCGAAAATGTCATAAATGCCAAACATATGCCAATAGGATCAATGCTCCACCCCAACCTCTACACAACTTGGTGGCCCCGTGGCCATTCTCAATGTGGGGAATAGATGTGATTGGCCCCATCAACCCAAAGGCGTCAAATGGACACCGATTCATTTTGGTAGCCATTGATTATTTTACAAAATGGATAGAAGCATGTTCGTTTTCCAATATTGGCCAAAGGGTCTTCCTCCGATTTTTGAAATCAAACATTATTTGTCGATATGGTATACCAAAGAGGATTATCATGGATAACGCTCCCAACCTAAATGGAGCTGACGTTAAGAAATTGTGTGGTCAATTCAAGATTAAGCACCATAACTCTGCACCCTACTGGCCACAGATGAATGGAGCAGTTGAGGCAGCGAACAAAATTATCAAAAAGGTCATTAGCAAGATGGCTATTACTTATAAAGATTGGGATGCTCCCCTATGCTCTTCATGGGTATCGAACGACGATACGAACATCCACGGGGGCAACTCCATACTCTTTAGTATATGGCATGGAGGCAGTCACCCCGATTGAAGTTGAGATCCCTTCTCTTCGAGTGTTGATCGAATCCAACCTCGAGGAGAGCGAGTGGGTAAAGACGCGGTATGAGCAGCTGAATATGATTGAAGAAAAGAGATTAATAGCTATGTGTCATGGGCAGCTATACCAAAAAAGGATGGCAAGGGCCTTCAATCAAAAGGTTCATCCTAGACAGTTCAGGCCGGGGGAGTTGGTTCTGAAAAAGATCCTCCCAAATCAAGAAGATAATAGAGGCAAATGGGCACCTTCATATGAAGGTCCATATGTGGTGACACGAGCATTCTCGGGAGGGGCCCTGACTCTTGCTGATATGGATGGTAGGGAGCTTGGAAAACCAGTTAACTCCGACGTAGTCAAGAAATACTTTGCTTAAACAGGGATGATGAGAAAGAAAGAAGAAGAAAGAAAGGAGAATTCGCAATTAGGGCCAGTTCAAGAAGGAGGTTCAAACAAAGGATAGGGTGGCAAAGGATGGACAAAGTAAGGTGGTATGAAGACTAAATTGCTAACCCGAAAGGATCCTTAGAGGTTGTCTTCATTAGTCAGTTTCGAAATAAGTGTATCCAATGGCAACACTAGGTGTAAGCAACCATTGCCGCCTGGAGCTGAAATTCAGAGTCATCCCAATTGTATTTTGCTATTCTTTGTACTTGCGTTCGGCTTACCACCCACATTCCTTAGGGTCTTTAGTTGTTTACTCATTTAAGATAACTTGCCTTTCATCACTCTTTTCCCCTACATAACCATATTGCCTTTTTGATTGTCTCATACATTCAATATGCAAAATAAAACATTCAAGTGAATAGCGCTATTCAAAATATTGTCTGATGATATGCTTCCCATAAATACCCCAATGCGTTTTAAATAAGTGTTTCCATGCAATTACTATGATGAGGCCTAAAGGATGTAGCATATACGCAATTTGGCATTTTTGTTACCGGTTTACCTTGTATAAAAGGAGATAGAAGCAACTTCAATGTCCTCGGGCTTACTATAAAGAAAAGAGTATAAGCCTGCTTGTAGTTAAACTAAAGAAGCGAAGTATGTGGATTGTCGACTGTTGAAACGATAGATTTAGGGTCGCAATGAAGGAAGCGTGGTTAGACAGTTCATTCACTTTGGGCAATATTGAAGTTTTTCCAATTGACTTGAATCATGATTTAACATGTCACCCTTCCAATTTCCAAAATAAAAGGTAGAGGTTTTACGCTCACAAGCAGTCTTCTTACTTCTAACACAAAGGGAATAGGTATCATTTTAACGTGTATCAAAACCAATAAAATTTTCATTATCCTTTAAGGATGTGCCTTTCTCACACATACACGTTTGTCCATATTCGACACCTACCTCGCTCATGCATCATGACCATGCAATTTACATTTCTGCAAAAGTCCTGCATCAAGTCCAGGCAATTTACATTTCTGCAAAAGTCCTGCATCAAGTCCAGGCAATTTACATTTCTACAAAAGTCCTGCATCATGACCATGCAATTTACATTTCTGCAAAAGTCCTGCATCAAGTCCAGGCAATTTACATTTTTGCAAAAGTCCTACATCAAGTCCAGGCAATTTACATTTCTGCAAAAGTCCTGCATCAAGTCCAGGCAATTTACATTTCTGCAAAAGTCCTGCATCGAGTCCAGGCAATTTACATTTCTGCAAAAGTCCTGCATCGAGTCCAGGCAATTTACATTTCTACAAAAGCCCTGCATCAAGTCCAGGCAATTTACATTTCTGCAAAAGCCCTGCATCAAGTCCAGGCAATTTATATTTCTACAAAAGTCCTGCATCAAGTCCAGGCAATTTACATTTCTACAAAAGTCCTGCATCAATTCCAGGCAATTTACATTTCTGCAACAGTCCTGCATCGAGTCCAGGCAATTTACATTTCTGCAAAAGTCCTGCATCAAGTCCAGGCAATTTACATTTCTGCAAAAAGTCCTGCATCGTGTCCAGGCAATTTACATTTCCACAAAAGTCCTGCATCGTGTCCAGGCAATTTACATTTCCGCAAAAGACCCTACATCATGTCCCGGGAATTTCCAATTTCCGTCTAATAGTATTTCATCGGGCCTAGGTAGCTTCAGGCTCTATTCGGGCCCGGGGATACGAAAAGTCCCCATTCACTTGTTTTTCCTCAACATGAGGAGTGGTGTGTTCATGTCTTTGCTTGCTCTTCAGTTAGGTTATCTCCTCACAATGTTTGCTTCCCTAACTTAAGAGACAAGCAAAGAGAGGCAACTGTGAACACCCCACCCAAATTAACAATAATAATAATCATGGTAATAATGATAAATAGAATTAAAAATTCAAAAAATTAATTAATTAAAACAAAATTACAAAAGGCAAAAAAATAAATAAATAAATAATAATAGAAGTAATGTGGAAAAAACCAAATATAAGAATCAAAAATATTCAAAATATATGTTTGAAGAAGAGACATGGTAATCATCTTGTAAAGAAATAAAATGAATAAGGCCACCTAATTAAAATAAAATGGCAAGACACTCTCACTTGCTCACACTCACACACTCTCACATGCTCACTTGCTCCCACATGCTCACTTGCTCACACACATGTCACACATCACTCTCACACACTCACACTCTCACTCACGGACACACACACTCACACACTCACCCTCACATCACTCTCACACACTCACACTCTCACCCGCGGACACACACACTCACTCACTCCCACATGCATACACTCATGCACACACATACATTACTAAGGAACAAGAGGACAAGGAGGACAAAAAAGTAAGAGGGAGCTAGTTTTTCATAGGAGAGTAGAAAGTGGAGCGGCTTGTGCAGAGAAAGGAGAGAGTGGCGTGGCTGGAAATGGCAGAAAAAGCAGGGGACCATGAGCAGTGAGTGGAGTGGCAGGAAGTTGCAGAAAAAGCAAGGAGAGAAGGGAGCAATGTAGCAAAAAAAGAGAGGTTGGCTGGAGTATAAAGAAGAGAGGACCTCAGCTAAAGAAAGAGGAGAATGAGAGCTGAACAGAAGAAGGAGAAAGCAAGGCAGAAACCAAGAGAAGAGGGGGAGCTGAACGATAGAGGCAGAAACCGAGAGAGCAAGGCAGAAACAACGCTGGAAAAAACTGGAGCTGAATGAGAGAAGCAGAAACCGAGAGAGCAAGGCATAAACAACGCTAGAGAAAAAAAGGGAGCTGAACAATAGAGGCAGAAACAACACTGGAAAAAAAAAACTAGAGCTGAACGATGGAAGCAGAAACCGAGACAGCAACGTGCAGGAGAAAATAGACAGAGACAGCAACAGAAAACTGACCGAGACAGCAACACGAAGGAGAAGAAACTGAGACAACAAGAAGGAGAGAAAATGAGCTGAAGCAACGTCCAAACCGTGGAGAGAAAAGGAGCTGAGGTTCTGGCAATCCAAGAAGCAAAAAATGGAGAGTTGGATGCCAAAATGATGAGCAGAAACAAGGGGGCCTGAATGCAAAACAAAGTGGCAGAAAAAGGATTGATAGAGGCTGAACCATGGAGGAGAAAAAACTTTGTTTTGAGCCCAGAAAACAGAGGTAAACAGAGGAGAATTTAGGGAGCACAAGGAAGAAGGGAAAGTGTAGAGAGGAAGGGAAGCTGCAGCCTTTGCCTTCCAGCCGAGGAGCAGGGACGCGTGAGCACTTCCAGCCAGAATTTCCAGCGCTGAAACCAGCCAGAATTTCCAACGCTGCCCAACGAAGTGCTATCCGCCATTTCTGCATGCTTCCCAGCCGAGACCAACCACTTCAGGACTGTTGGAAGACCATTTACCATACGTGAGTGAGGAGGAGAAGGTCATTCTGCATTGGAGCACAAGGGAGAGGCTGAAATCGCACAGGTATGGTTGCATGGGCTGCATGGCCGATTTTCTGCATGGCTGTTACTGTTCATGTGTGTTGGTTGAAGATAATCTCATGCATTCTGCATTGTTCATGCGTTTGGTTCTAAGATGCTACTGTTCATTTGCCTAAACTTGTTTTAATTTTGTTTATTACCATTGTTTAAATATTAACTTTGGTTAAATATTGCCATGACGCATAAAATTATCGTGGGAGAATTTTGTTCTCCTCGATTACTGGGGATTATGTGAGATGTTAATCTCCTTAGATTCTTACAATGAATTGAATAATTGAAAAGCAATAATAATATTAATGAAATATTAATGATTGAATGGTGAAAAATAAGTGAATGATAATTAATAAATATTGCCATGACACATAAAATTATCGTGTGAGAATTTTATTCTCCTCAATCACCGGGGGTTATGTGAGATGTTAATCTCCTTAAATCCTTACAACTAATTGAATAATTGAAGAGTGATAATGATATTAATGAAATATTAATGAATGAATGGTGAAAAAATAAATGAATAATAATTAAATATTAATTTTGATTAAATCATAATAATAATCATAATTAAAATATTCACTTTAATGAACTGTTTCCCATTATTTGCAAAATTATCGTGTGAGGATATTGTTCTCCCCGATTACCTGGGATCGTGTGAGATTTTAATCTCCTTAAATCCCTGAAGTTAGAGTACCTTTGTTTTTTTAAAAAAATAATAATAAATAATTAAAAGATTTGCTCTAATTAAACATTTCCCATTATTTACGAAATTATCGTGTGAGAATATCGTTCTCCTCGATTGCTTGGGATTATGTGAGATTCTAATCTCCCTAAATCCCTATAATTAATTCAGAAATAATAATAATATTAATGATAATAATAACAATACAAAAAATAAATAAATGGACAATAATTAAATATTAACTTTGATTAAATGTTTATACAAAATGTATCGTGTGAGAATACTTTTCTCTCCTCGACTTCCCGGGCTCGTGTGAGATTTTAATCTCCATATAACCCAAAAATTAGCATATATTCGTTCAAAAATAAACAAATAAACAAATAAATAATAGCACTTGAATTAAATTATTTACCAATAATCAATAATAATGTAAAAATGAACATTTTAAATAAGCATAAAATTTAATTAATAAAAAAAATGACATGCAGAACTTGAGTCTCCATAATCAACAATAAATTCAAAAACTCATAAAAGAAAAAATATATTCCTTTCATTATAAATTGTGCATTAATTCCCGAAATATAAACTCCCAAAACTCCCAAAACTCAAAAATAATAATAATAATAAAATTGACAAAAAATTTAAAAGAGAAAATATGAAGAGGTCAGGAGAACGAGGTTAATCAGATTGTAGTAAATTAAAACATACAAACCAAATTCCAATCTCGTTTTGTTTACAATGATCTGTCTTAATTAAAATCCTTCTATTCTCATCACAAATCAAAAAAAAAAAACACCAACCCACAAACATGCCTTTTAGTCGAACTACGTGGACTTTGATCCCTATCACAGGGTACGTAGGCCCTAGACTCTCATCCTAGGTCAAGTCCGCCCTTTGTAAATATCTATCTGTTTGCATGCATCCTCGCTTTTTTTTGTCTCCTATGTCTAACATGCATCCATGTCAATAAAAGGGTAATTGAGATTAATTAAAGGCCATATTCTATTTTAACTGACTAGTTTAAGGTAACCGTCCTTATGGGCGGGTGTTGTAGGGTGCCTAACACCTTCCCCACACTCAAATAGACTCCCGAATCCATCTCTGATTTTGCAGACCATTTCGCCTTTTTCGTTTTGTTTTAAATTGGTTTTCCAAAGTTTTCCATTAAAAATTTTGGGGGCGACTCCAAATAAATTGATTTTCAAAATTCTGTTTTTGGGAATCGGTTTTAAACTTTTTATTCTATTCGGCCGAAAGGTTGGTTACGACACAAGGTATAGGCATCATTTTGGAATATATCATAGTGAACAAAATTTTCATTATCCTTAAAAAACCTACATATCTCATGCATATATAATTCTCCACTTTCATTGTATATCTCACTCGTGCATCCACCACAAGTGCTTAATTGATTTAAAAAAAAAAAAAAAAGGAGAACATATACACCATGCATCTAGTGCACGAATGCAGGTTATATCACATCTCACAGATGATCAAGAGGTGCTTCCAAAAGGAGTCACGTCCCTCCTTGGCACAAGCATTTTATATGCTCAATAAAGATCATTATATAGGTTCACAAGATAACGATTCAAAAGTTAGGGACAAAAACTTAACAGAATTTGGATCTAGTCACCTCCAAGGAACACTATGGTTATAAAGATGACAAGCTTAACAAGCCGACAAGCCATGCTATAGTCAGAGCACGGTGGTATGTGTCTCACATAGGTGCATGCATGGCGCTGCGTGATAGCATATTCCATACAAGGTGAATACCTCTCTTCAAATCAACACAAAAGTCCTGCATATTGCGTCCAAGACAATTTGCATTTTCTGCCAAAGTCCTGCATCGTGTCCAGGGCAATTTACATTTTTGCTAAAGTCTTGCATTGTGTCCAGGCAATTTACATTTCTATTAAAGTTCAGTATTGTGTCCAGGGCAATTTACATTTTTGCTAAATTCATGCATTGTGTCTAGGAAATTTACATTTTTGCTAAAGTCCTGCATCGTGTCTAGGCAATTTACATTTTTGTCAAAGTCCTACATCGTGTCCAGGGCAATTTACATTTCTGTCAAAGTCCTGCATCGTGTTCAAGAAATCTACATTTTCTGCCAAAAGTCTTGCATTGTATCTAGTTAATTTTCTTTCAAAAAGGCTGGTATCATGTCCAAGCAACTCATTATCCTATCCAGGCGCTAATTTACACCTATTTTCCCTTAACAAGAGGAATGGTGTGTTAACATCTTTGCTTGCTCTTAAGTTAGGTCATCTCCTCATAATATTTGCTTCCCTAACTTAAGAGACAAGTAAAAAGGAGCAACTATGAACACCACAGCCCTAATTACCTAATTAATTAATTAATTGATGCACCAATTAATTAATACTTAAACAAATAGAAAAATTTTAAAAAGACAAAGCTTCAAGTGACATTCTCAATTGGGGACAATTAGAAATTGAAAATAAATAATGGGAGACAATTAAATAAACTCCAAACCTAAAAATAAAATTAGTTAATTAAAATAATTATAATAAACCAAAACAAAATTGTAAATAAATAATATATATATATATATAATAAAAATGGAAAATTAAAAATTCAAATAATATTAATTAATAATAATGGTAATAGTAATAAAAATAAGAAAAAAGAGGCAATAAGGTTGCATCGTGTAAAGCAGTAGAAAGGCTGAAAAAAGGCACTCCACTACCTCCAAGTGCAGGCTTTCCTCTCTTCCACTTTAGTTTTCTCGTTTAGTATCCTCACACTTACTCACACTCTCACATATCATCCTCACACACACTCACACTCTACATATCACTCTCACACACACTTACAGGGGACAACAGGGCACAGGGAGGATGAAGACAAGAGAGACATGACAAAAGTGGAGGGATGTGCTACTGAAAAGTGGGAGGTGTGATAGTGCCAAGGGAGAGAAAAAGGTGGCTGGAGGAAAGCTAAAGAGGAGTGAACCAAAACAAAGAGAAGGGGGGGAGAGAAACATTCTGAAGGAAGAGAGAAAAGTGGAGACCAAGGAAAGCCTTCTGCAAAGAAAAAAAAAGGGTAAAGGGCCACGGGGAAGAAGAGGCTAGCCAAAAGTGTTTAACCGAAGAAAAGAAGAAAATAGGAAGAAGAGAAGCATTAAATCGAAGAGAGAGAGAGAGAGAGAGAGAGAGAGAGACCAAAAAAAAGATAAGAAAAGAAAGGAAAATAAAAGAGGAAGGAGAAAGGAAGAAGAAAAGGTGTAGACACTCTATTTCGGTCTATGAAAACAGAGCCAAATAGAAGACATAGAGAAGCATGGAACCGAGGAAGAGAGAGAGAGAGAGACAAGCTGAGAGGAAGCCACACCACAAAGGAAGAGAAGGGAGGAGAATGTCGTGCAAACTCTGAGAAGGCTAAGGGAAGGAGGAAGAGAGGAGAAAGAAGAAGAGAAGAAAAGAGAAGACAAAGAAGAAGAGAAGAAGAAAGGAAGAGGGAGTTGAGAAGGCATCGGAGATAAAGAGAGAGATAGGCCGTGGTTGAGCAAGGAGAGGAGAAAGAGAGATGACGATGGGCCACTAAGCATCAAAGGAGGACTGAGGAAAACCGAAGAGAACCGCTAGGGAAGAGGATCGATGGTGAGTAGAGACAAGTTGAGACGAAGCAGGTGAGCATGCATGCATTATGTATCACGTCTTCTCTTCACTTTGCTTCATGTTCTTTGTTTTTTTAAAAAAAATTATTCTAGTTATTATTATTATTATTATTATTATTATGCCAATAGGAGATTAATTTTTGGCCTTACAAACAAGGTTATAAGGAAATCATTAGGTGAGAATATTGTTCTCCTCAAATGTTTGGGATCGCGTTAGATTTTAATCTCCTTAGACCCTGAAAATTAATACATATTTGTTTTAAAAGATAATAATAATGCAAAAATAAATACTTTAATTAAATATTTTCTATTATTTATGAAATCATCGTGTGAAAATAGTTGTTCTCCTCAAGTGCTTGGGATTGTGTGAGATTTTAATCTCCATAAACTTTGAAAATTAGTACATACTTGTTTTAAAATAATAATAACAAAATAATAATAATGCAAAAATAAATACTTTAATCAAATATTTTCTATTATTTATAAAATCATCGTGTAAGAATAATGTTCTCCTTGGGTGCATGGGATAGTGTGAGATTTTAATCTCCATAAACCCTGAAAATTAGTACATACTTGTTTTAAAATAATAATAACAAAATAATAATAATGCAAAAATAAATACTTTAATGAAATATTTTCTATTATTTATGAAATCATCATGTGAGAATATTGTTATCCTCAAGTGCTTGGGATTGTGTGAGATTTTAATCTCCATAAACTTTGAAAATTAGTACATACTTGTTTTAAAATAATAATAACAAAATAATAATAATGCAAAATTAAATACTTTAATTAAATATTTTCTATTATTTACAAAAATCATCGTGTAAGAATAATGTTCTCTTGGGTGCATGGGATAGTGTGAGATTTTAATCTCCATAAACCCCAAAAATTAATACATACTTGTTTTAAAATAATAATCACAAAATAATAATAATGCAAAAATAAATACTTTAATGAAATATTTTCTATTATTTACAAAATCATCATGTGAGAATATTGTTATCCTCAAGTGCTTGGGATTGTGTGAGATTTTAATCTCCATAAACTTTGAAAATTAGTACATATTTGTTTTAAAATAATAATAACAAAATAACAATAATGCAAAAACAAATACTTTAATGAAATATTTTCTATTATTTACGAAATCATCATGTGCAAATATTGTTCTCCTCAGGTGCTTGGGGTCGTGTGATTTTAATCTCCATAAACTTTGAAAATTAGTACATACTTGTTTTAAAATAATAATAACAAAATAATAATAATGCAAAAATAAATACTTTAATGAAATATTTTCTATTATTTACGAAATCATCGTGTGAAAATATTGTTCTCCTCAAGTGCTTGGGATCGTGTGAGATTTTAATCTCCATAAACTTTGAAAATTAATACATACTTGTTTTAAAATAATAATAACAAAATAATAATAATGCAAAAATAAATACTTTAATTAAATATTTTCTATTATTTACAAAATCATCGTGTGAGAATAATGTTCTCCTTAGGTGCATGGGATAGTGTGAGATTTTAATCTCCATAAACCCCGAAAATTAGTACATATTTGTTTTAAAATAATAATAACAAAATAATAATAATGCAAAAACAAATACTTTAACGAAATATTATCTATTGTTTACGAAATCATCATGTGCGAATATTGTTCTCCTCAGGTGCTTGGGGTCATGTGATTTTAATCTCCATAAACCCTAAAAAATAGCGCATACCTATTTTAAAATAACAATAACAATAATAATAATAATGAAAAAAAATAAATATCTTAATTAAGTATTTTCTATTATTTACAAAAATGATTAAGTGAGTGTTTTATAAAATTTAATTAATTAAAAAATGTCATGTGAGACTTGGGTCTCCGTAGGCTTTGGGGAATTGATCCTCTTAAAAATAAAACTAAAAAAATTCTAATTTCAAAATCCATAAAAATACATAAAAACAAAATCTCAAAAAAATTTCCAAATATTTTATTATATATTTTGGGTTCTCGTGTGAGATCACTCATCTCCTCAGGCACCCAAGGGTTAATTAGTAAAGACCGCATGAGACCTGAAGTCTCCTCAAGTTTCAAAAATTAACATTTAAAATATTGAGATGAATTAATTAAAGAAAATAGGGATGTTTGTCCTACTTACTATGTAACTAAAAATCCTAACAATGTTTTTCCTTTTAGTTTTACTTTAAGTTTCAAATAAAATATATTCAAAAATCATAGAAATATTTTTCCATTATAGTTTAAAATTTAGAAGAAATTCTAATAATATATATATAAATTAATTAAAAGTCCTATTAATCATAATCTCACTTTCAAAAATTCCAAAAAATGGCTTTCCATTATAATTTCATTCTAATTCCAACAATAAGTTCTAATTTTAAAAATTGAAACATGAATAAAAACAAAAATACATAAATACATAAATTCAAAAATCTAAAAAAATGATTTTATTTTCATCTTAATTTCAACGATAAATTCCAATTTTAAAAATCCATAAATTTAAAAATTCAAAATATTCCTTCATTATAATTACATTTCAATTTCAAAAAAAAAATTCCCAAAAATCCTAGAAAATCTCATCCCATAATCATTTCATTTAAATTTCAAAATAAAGATTTGAAATACAAAATTAAACAAAAAATAAATAAAAAGAGAAAAAATGAAGAGATCAGGAGCATTAGATTGATCAGATTGTCGTAAATTAAAATACACAAACCAAATTCCAATCTCATTTTGTTTACAAAAATCTGTTTAATTTAAACCCTCCTATTCTCATCACAAAAATTAAAAACCACTAACTAACAGATACACCATTTTGGTCGAACTGCGTGGACTTTGATCCCTATCACGAGGTATGTAGGCCCTAGGCTTTTATCCTAGGTCAAGTCTGCCCTTTGTGAATATCTATCTGTTTGCTTCCATTATTGTTGTTTTTGTCTTCTCTATTTAATGGGCATGCATGTCAATAAAGGGTAATTGAGATAAATTTATGGTCATATTCTATTTCAGCTAACTAATTTAAGGTAAATGTCCTTATGGACGGGTGTTGTGGGGTGCCTAACACCTTCCCCACTCTCAAACAAACTCTCAAACTCATCTTTGTTTTCGCAGACCATTTTGCCTTTTTCTTTTTATTTCAAATCGGTTTCCCAAAGTTTTCTATTAAAAATTTTGGTGGCAACTCCAAATAAATTGATTTTCAAGATTCATTCTGGGAATCAATTTCAATTTAAACAACTTTTAATTCCTCCCTACCGAAAGGTCAGTTACGACAAAGTGTTTTTTCTATAGAAAGAAAGGACACATGAAGAATGACTGCAACAAATTCAAGGCCTAAGTTGAAAAGAATGCTAATTCAATCTCATTCTTTTGTTATGAATATAATATGGTAGATGTTAATAATAACACATAGTGGATTGATTCTGGTTCTACAATCCATATTTCAAATACCATACAAGGCTTTCTATACCAAAGGAAGTCGACAGGAAGTGAGCAATACATCTACTCTAGAAATAAGATGGGCTCACTGGTCAAGGCTATAGGAACTTGCAAGCTGGTTTTAAAATCTGGTTTTGTTCTAATTTTAGAGAAGACCTTTTATGTAACAAGTTTCTCTAGAAACTTCATGTCAATTTTGAAGCTTGTACCATTGGGATATTCTTTTGAATTTTTGAATAATATGTTAAAGTTATTATATAAATCCAATCCTATTGGAAATAGTACAATTTGTGATAGTCTTTTCTGAATTGAATTACAAGACAATTTATTACATGTCATGCATGCCTCTAGTAACATAGGTATAAAGAGATATGTTACTAATGAAAATTCTTTTATATTGTGGCGTCGTAAACTTAGTCATATCTCAATAGAGAGGGTAAAAAGGTTAGTAAAGGAAGGAGCATTAAATACTCTTGACTTCATTAACTTTGATACTTGTATAGACTACATCAAGGGTAAGCAAGCTAATATGACCAAGAAAGGTGCTAAAAGGAGTTCTACCTTAATAGAAATCATACATACGAATATATGTAGTCCAAATATGGACTCAAATAGTCAAAAATACTTTATCACCTTTATTGATGATTACTCACAATGCATGTATCTCTATCTGCTTAATAACAAGAATGAGGTATTAGAAGCCTGTAAGTTTTTTAAAGTAGAAGTAGAGAAACAATTTGATAAACAAATTAAGATAGTGAGATCAGATAGAGGTGGTGAGTACTATGATAAATACGCTGATGATGGACAAGTACCAGGTCCATTTGCGAAGTTTCTTCAACAGCATGGGATTATTGCCCAATACACTTTGCCTGGTTCCCCATACCAAAATGGCTTAGCTGAAAGAAAAAACCAAACGTTGTTGGACATTGTATAGAGCATGCTTAGCAACTCCAAGCTTTCTATGTTCTTGTGGACTGAAGCCCTTAAGATGACTATGTATATACTTAACCAAGTTCCAACCAAAGCTGTTGAAAAGATGCCATTTGAATTAATGAAAGGTTGGAAACTGAGTTTGAAGCATATGTGTGTATGGGGATACCCATCTGAGTTATGTATTTATAATCCATAAGAGAATAAGCTAGACCCATGGACTATTAGTGGCTACTTTATTGGGTATGCTAAAAGTTCTAAGGATACAGGTTTTATTGTCCCTCACGTAGCACTAGGATTGTGGAGTCAAGAAATACTAAATTTCTTGAAAATGACTTGATTAGTGAGAGTGATCAAACTTAAAATTTAGATTCTAATAATGAATAATTGAGGACTTAAGTTCCCAAATCAAGTAGTAGATTGGTTATAATTCATACCCCTCAAGTGCCAATGGGTATTGAAAATCCAATCATTAAGGAACCATAAACTATTGACCATAAGCTAGTTGATCCAGATGTACAACAACCATAAGAATCTGTTATGCAACTAGTTGAAGAACATGCTACCTAAGAGAATGTTGAATTAACATTAAGATGATCAACTAGAAATAGAAGGTCAGCAATTCATAGTGATTATGTTGTGTACCTATAAGAGTCTGACTATAATATTGGAACCGAAAATGGTCTTGAACATAAAAAAATTTGTTGTACAGCACTTGTTGCATCTTCTTATTCAAAAGCTTCCTCTCCCCTGTACAAACATTGCTTTTCTTTCATCCTACTACTGGCGACCGAGGCCCCAAAAGCAAAAAGCTTCCGGTGACCACATTGCTGGCAATCATGACCAAAAAAGTTCTACGCCACCTTGTATATATATAAAAAAAACTCATAATTGCCTCTGTTTTTTAACAAGCAAATAAGCTTCTGTTCTTATCGTTGCCGCTGGCAACACTGGTCACCAGCACACCCCGACAGTAAGAAGCAGTCGGTGACTACGTCGCCAAGACCTTCTAGGTAGAAAAAGACATCTCTTGCGTCACGTAAGAAAAAGAGGTAAAGAGAGAATGACTCTCTCTACCCCATCACTGGTGACAGTGGTAGCAGGCACCGTCACTTGCCACCTTTCCTCCTAGCCAATGAAAAAGCAATGAAAAGGTCAGTAAGTTTTCATTGTCACTCACCAAGCCTCCTAAGATGCTTGCACCAGTGGCTTCATTGCCACACTCAATGCTAGCCACCTCGCCTGCAAATGCAACATCACAGCACCCATGAGTGGGCTACCAGCAAGCCAGCTAGCGAGCATCAATGGTGGTAGGCAAGAGGAGGGAAGAAAGAAGGAGGAGGACGATAAAATCTATAGCATTTTTTTAAAATTAAAATTTTAGAAAAAATTTGAAATTCAAAAAATTAAAAAAAAAATTTAGAAACCCTAAATTTTTTTTAGATCTAAAACCCTAAAATTTTTTTGGAAAATGAGTTTATAGAGTTTGATACAAGCTCATTACTAAAATTGTTTTAGGCCTTCAAAATTTTGAAAAAATTTTTAAAAATGTTTTCTTTGGGCTATTTTTTCTTTAAGAGTTAGGCCATGTTCCTTTAATTGGGCATATGGCCTATCCAAAAATAATAATTAGAGGCCTAATTGTTAAATCCCTAATTAATGAATATCTAGATATGTTCAAAAATATAAATTGTGTATTTATATTTTAGCTGCAATAAATGCAATTAATTTTTTGTGAAAAATTAATTTTTTATATCCTAATAAATTTTAATCAAGTAATATGTGATTACTTGTCATTATGTTAATTAGTTTAACATTTTTTTGGTCAATTTTCTTCCAATAGAAAATTTAGACATGTAATATTAATTAGCTTAACATTATGTGTTTAATTAATGTGTTGATTAACAAATACTAATTTGTTTAGCATTTGAAAAAACATGATTTACAATTTGTTTATAGCCTGAGTAGGACACTTGTTATGTTTTGATTTCATTGATATACACCTTGCATACAACCTTAGGGCAATGATTAGCACTTCATGCTCTTTCAACTCCGAGTTATGCATGGGTTAATTAACTTAATCTTACGATACTTAGTGTCATAATTTGTAAGCATAGTGAACATTAAATCTTGCGTGTTTTAATTATCTAACCCTAATTTAAGTTTGTCTTTCTTTTTATGTAAAGAATGACTATAGTTTCCAAAAGTATTGTTGCTGAGCTCAACAAGGGGTTAAAGCTAAATGGTGACAATTATGAGATCTGGAATACGAAAGTCCAGTATCTCGTAGAAAAGCAAGAAGTTGGAAACACGACTAAGCATAGGCGGGATTGTGAAGCTTATAATGCTTGGAAGAAAAAGAACTCCACTACTTGCATTACATTGCTAAACACTATGGATGATGACATCATAAGGGAGTTTAAGGACTACCAAAGCACAATAGGGCTTTGGAATGCTCTGAGAATGAGATTTGGAACTACGTTCGTATCCATATTCCATTTTCTGACAATTAAATTTGACTCATATAAGAAACGCCCAGAACATTCAATAAGGAAACATCTGAGGCTTATGTCAAATATGATTGTTGAGCTAAAAGATGCTAGAAATGTCTTAATAGACGAGTAACAGATCCAAGCTATGATTTGCTCTTTACCTAGTTCGTGGGAGCATATGAAGATGAATCTCACACACAATGACAAATCACAACTCTAAAAGATGTCTGAAGACACCTCAAACTTCACTAAGAAAGGCTTGAATTAGCCAAGCTGATATGGCAACTTCAGGTGAAAGATGTGGTTTAAAGAGAATGGGCTGGAGAACAAACAAAGAACCAGCTCAACCTAAGAAAATGTCAAAGACTAATCGGCAAGGCAAAAAGAAGCAGTGAAAGGTGAATACAACAAAAGTTAAGTGCTTCAATTGCCAAAAGAAGGGACATTATGCAAGTGATTATCCTTAGCCATTTAAAAAGGTAACCTTCACTGCTTATGCTAGTGAACTTTGTATTTCTAGCTTAATTATGCTTATTGAATCTTGTCCTATGTGGATTGTAGACTCAAGAGCCATGGACCACATAGCACGTGACCATGATGCCTTTGTTGACTTCTAGCGAGTTCCTAATAGAGCATTCTAGATATATGTGGGCAACAACACTAAGGTTGCTGTCAAAGGGATTGGAACATGAAAGTTAGTCCTACATGGTGGTTGAGACCTAATCTTACTTGATGTCCTTTATGCACCTCAAATTCATCAGAATGTTATTTTAGTTTTGGTTTTACTTAAGCTGGGCTATACTTTGTATTTTCATGACAATTGTGTTAAATTGAGTAACGACTTAGTTTTTTATGGTTTTAGTTATGTAACCAAAGGTTTTATTTCTATGGGTTTAGATGACGAATCTTACATTAATAATAATGTTAATTTTTTCATGTTTGCCTCTACACATGATTAAGATCACGATGTAAATATATGGCATGCTAGACTTGGTCATATTGGCCAACAAAGAATGCAACGGTTAGCAAAAGAGGGTTTGTTTCCTAGCATTGAACGAGTGGATTTGTCTACTTATGAATCTAGTCTAGCAGGAAAATCTACAAGAAAACCCTTCAATAAAGCAACCAGAGCCGATTTTCCACTGCAATCAGTTCATTCTGACATCTGTGGGCCTATGAATGTTAGGGCCCAGCACAGAGTGAATTATTTCATCATATTCATTGATGATTATACTCATTTCAATTATGTCTATTTGATTTATCATAAGTTAGAAGCATTGAGCTACTTCAAAAACTATATAAACTTAATTTAGAATCAATTAGATAAGAAGATTAAGGCTCTTTGAACCGATCAAGGCAGAGAATACTTGTCAGTTCAATTCAATGAATTATGTGATGAGAAAGGAATAGTTCATCATTGACTATTCCAAGTACTCCACAATAAAATGATGTTAAGAAAGAAGGAATAGAATGCTCCTTAAGATGGTTAGGTCTATGATGACACTGGCTAATTTGCCAATCACCTATTGAGGTGATGCAATGATGCCTGCAACCTACGTACTTAACCATGTGCCTATGAAATCAGTTGCAACCACTCCATATTAGTTATGGATTGGGAGAAGGCTTGACCTAAGTGTTTTGAAACCTTGGGGATGTGCTACCTATACACATGATTCCTCTCACAAGTATGGGAAATTGAAACCAAGAGAAAAGAAAAGTATATTTATTATATACTCATAAACCTCAAAAGGTTATGTGTTTATAGGTCAGTAAGACAGTGGGAGTGTGACTGAATTCAAATCTAGAGATGTCACATTCTTAGATAATGAATATCCAAAGAAGGGTGAGGTAGGTCAAGACCTATCCGTATTTGGGATAAATGATCTGAACGCAATAGGATCACTTCATTCGAGTGGGAGGATTATAGCAGATGATGAATCAGTTTATCATCAGTAACATTCTTCAGCATTTGATGCAAATGAAAGTGTTCCTAAGCCAGTTGCTCCATGTAGGAATGACCAAATAGATCTCATTCCAAGTGGGAGTGAGACCAATGTTTTAGATCCAAGTGGGAGCAATATTGATGCAAATGGCAACAATGAAACATGATTCAATAAATCATAACTGAGACATGGTTCACATATAAAGAATCCTTGCCAGCAATTTGAGATTGAAGGCAGTTAACTTTTTACAATGTTCCTACAAAATGAAAATGAGCCAAGAAATTTGAAAGAGGCTCTCTTATCCCCTTCTAAGGTAAATGGACAAAAGCTATGGAAAAGAAAATGAAGTCTATAAGAGTTAACAATGTTTAGGAACTTGTTGATCTTCTAAGAGAACACAAGGCTATTGGGAACAAGTAGGTTCTCATAATCAAGAAAAAAGTCGATGGCACAATTGAAAAATTTAAGGCTCAACTAGTAGCAAAGGGGTAAACACAGCAGGAAGGAATTGACTATGAGGAGACTTTTTCTTGTGCTATACGATTTACCTCTGTTCACTTACTTCTAGCTATAGTGGCTTGTCTAGATCTTGAATTACATCAGATGGATGTAAAGACTATCTTTCTCAATGGTGAATTAAATGAAGAAATTTATATGGAACAACTTAAGGGTTTCATTAAAGAGGGCCAAGAAGACAAAGTTTGTAGACTTTTGAAGTCCATCTATAGCCTTAAACAATCTTCAAGGCAGTGGTATATTTGTTTCACACTAGTGGTTTCACTATGATGAGTGAAGACAACTATGTATATGCTAAAAGATCTAAGGACAAGTATATGATTATGACATTATATGTTGATGACATACTCATAGCTGGAAATGATATAAAGCTTATCAATGAGGTAAACACCTGGTTGTCATCTCACTTTGAGATGAAAGATATGGGTGAAGCTACATACATTCTTGGAGTTAAGATTTCAAGAAATCTTTCTAAGAAACTCTTATATCTCTCTTAAAAGAATTACATCAAAAAGGTTTTGGAACATTTTAATATGGAAAGTTGTAACCCTGCTGATACTCTTATCAACACAAGTCAAACCTTGAGTGCCGATATGTGTCCTAACGCTGCCATGGAAAGAGAGTGTATGAGCCAAACTCTATAAAGGAATGCGATCGCTTGTCTAATGTACACTATGATATGTACTAGACCTGACATCTGTCAAGCAGTTAGCTTGGTGAGTAGATATCAAATCGATCTAGGTCCTAAACCTTGGAAAGTTGTAAAAAGGATCTTAAGATATCTGAAGGGGACTACTAATTATGCACTCTGCTATCAAGGCAATAGAGATCTATGATTGGTAGGATACACTAATGCTAATCATAGAGGGGACTTAGATAAGCGAAAGTCTACCTTAAGATATGTTTTCTTACTCTGTGATGGCACTTTATCATAGAGTAGTAAGAAACAATCTTGCGTATCCATGTTCACGATAGAGGCAGAGTTTGTGGCCTTATCATTAGCAGCTAGGAGGTTGTTTGGTTGAAGAGGTTCTTGGATCAATTGTTGTGCAAGGCATAAAACATTGAACCATTGTTAGTGTACTGCAACAGTGAAGCTATGATTGCATACACCAAGGATCTAAAGTACCATTGTAAAACCAAACACATAGATATCAAGTATCACTATGTGAAGGACATAGTTACATGCAAAACTGTGAACGTGAAGTATATATCTACATACGAGATGCTAGTAGATCCGCTGACTAAGCCTATTTCTAGATATGTGTTTGTGAGACACATTAAGTCTTTAGGATTGCGTAGAATTTAGCATACTTCATTTGTATTTTTTATATTTTTCCCGTTGTTCACAGACAGAGATGTTTTAATGTTCTTTGATAATCAATAAAGTTTGATTTCCATGGTTACATATCTTTATTTGATTGTTGTGTACATTCTTATCTTTTATTGAGTATGTCGAGTGGATAAAAGGGTTAGCCTTCTCACAAAAGTAACCACCTTAGTGTCTTTGTGACATTGGAGATGAGACAAGATTTTAAGAGAATTATCGAAGGATAATTTGAGAGCAACTATACTTAAAATCTTATAAGTCACTTGATTGATGACATAGGGTTATTAAAATTGATTTGATGAAATAAGTTCATCATTTCTAGTCTACCTTAGTTGCCAAATATGAGTTCAAGACATTGTGTAGATCAAAGAACTCAATTTTAGACTTGTGGTGTCTAAAAAATCATTTGTATAGCATTATTTGTGAAATAGACATACACTTCATGGGAAAAGGAGGAATGTTGTAGCACATGTTTCATACCTTGTGTGCAAATGCCGACCATATGGGTTAACATGAGTGCAATCTCAACTCATGATTATGTGAGACCCTTGAGCCTTTATGCTGGCTCTATATTTGTACCCTGGACTCTAATCAAGTACTTGAGATGTAGCTTGATGTTTGCTATCTTAGCATGTTACCTAAGGACTATGAGTAATGATTCAATCTAGACATGTCTAGAAAAGCATACTAAGTCAGTGTTGATAGGATTGTGAGAAGAGAAAGATCATAAAGAGAATCTCATTATTCTGTATTCACCAGTATACCAGTTATGACTTGTGTGTTATAATCATGAATACAAGATATTATGATAGATGATATCTTTAAGAGATATCTGAATGTGATTCATATGATCTAGGGTGCATGCATACGTTATGATCTACTTGCAGGTGCATTTTTTACGAAAGGCTATATATTCGTAACTGATGTATAGCATTGATGGTTTCATAGTATGTTGGTCGCATGGCCTACTTTCCTTGTATGAACGACTGCGAATTATAAAGAAAAAGTGTTCTCTTGATTTACCAAGAATATGTTTCTTGAGTTTAGAGCATATGAGCACTCTCATTATGTGTGAGTAGGAAATGTCTTAATATCGTATAATATCTAGGGTTTAAATCTGTTAAAATGTTATACTGAGTTTACTAATAAGGGGTGCTCATTAAATAAAGGTAAAATAGTAATTATAAGAATTACTACTAAACCCTAACCCTAGCTAGCCTTTTATAAATAGGGTTAAACTATTATACGATTTACAACTCATTAAAAAGAGAGACTTAAGGCACTCTAAGTTAAATACTTATATGTATTCAACAGTCGCATTCGAGAGGGGATTTAGGCTGTGAAAACCTGAGATACACCTAATACACTGTGGGTATCTCATTCAATTAGTGATCCTAGCCAGAGTTTGATAAGCTTCCGCAATTAGGAGATCTATGTAAGTCTCCTACTCTAAATCTATGAATGTGTTCATTTATTATTTTTTATTCCCTTCATTGATTTGTGGCTTAATGCTATGAAGGATGAGATGAATTTTATGGCGTCAAACGAAGTCTGGGATCTCATTGAGTTGCCTAGTGGCTCCAAGGCCATTGATTATAAATGGGTCTTTAAGATAAAGATACTCATTAGGCAACATCGAGAGATATAAAGCACGACTTGTGGCTAAATGATTTACTCAAAAGGAAGGAATCAATTACAAGGAAGCATTTTCTCCTGTATTTAAGAAAGATTCCCTTTATATTTTATTAGCATTAGTTACCCATTTTGACTTGGAATTACATCAGATGGATGTGAAAACAACATTCCTTAATAGGGATATAAAGGAAAAGGTATATATGAAACAATCTGAAGGATTTTCCTCTAATGCCAGTGAACATTTAGTTTACAAGCTTAAAAAATCCATATATGGATTGAAATAAGCCTCCCACCAATGGTCTCTTAAATTTCATGAAGTTATCCCCTCATTTGGATTTGTGGAGAATGTCATGGATCAATGCATATACGAGAAGGTCAATGGGAGTAAAATATGTTTCCTTATGCTGTATGTGGATGACAAATTACTTGTAACTAATGGTAAATGGTTTCTATATGAGGTGAAGTAGTTTCTCTTTAAGAACTTTAATGTAAAGGATATGGGTAAGGCATCTTATGTCATTGGCATTAAGATCCATAGAGATAGAACTCAATATATTTTGGGTTTATTGCAAGAAACCTATATTAATAAAGTCTTAGAAAGATTTCGGATGAAAGACTGCTCACCAAGTGTAGCACCTATTGTGAAGGATGAGATGTTCAATTTGAGCCAATGCTCAAACAACAATCTGGAAAGTAAACAGATGCATAACATTCCATATGCTTCAGCAGTTGGAAGCCTTAAGGTTTATACAAGACCTAACATTGCATTTGCTATTGGAATGTTAGGTAGATATCAAAACAATCCAAGGATAGATCTTTGGAAAGCTACAAAGAAGGTTATGAGGTATCTCAAATGTAGCAAAGATTACATGCTAATGTACGACCAAACTAAGAACCTTAAGGTAATTAGCTACTCTGATTTAGATTTCTCCAGTTGCATTGACTTTTAAAAATCAACATCCAGATATATCTTTATGCTTGATGGAGGAGTTGTTTCTTAGAGGAGCGCAAAAGTCTTTGACTGCTACTTCTACTGTGGAAGTTGAGTTCGTGTCTTGTTTTAAGGCAATTTCACATGGTGTATGGCTTAAGAGCTTTATTTCTGGTCTTAGAATTTTAGATTCTATCTCAAGGCCATTAACATTAAGTGGAAGTCAAAGCAAATACATTAACATTAACATTAACATTAACATTAAGTACTTAGCCATTAAGGAACGTATCAAGGAAAATAAAATTTCCATTGAATATATAAGAACAGAGTTGATGATTGTTGATCCCTTAACAAAAGGCATGCCACTTATAAAATTTAAGGATCATGTAACTAGAATGGGACTTGGTTCCATATTAAGTATTTAATGTATGTTAACATCACTTGTAATAAAGTTTTTATTCATTTGAGTTGTTTCTCTCATTTTGTGTACACATTTATATTTAGAGAATAAACAACATTAAGAGGACCTGTAATATGCATAGGGCTTATTCATTAAGATTACGGTGGGATGAGAAAATGACATGCATTGTGATGCACATAAGGTAATACTCACTTATAAAGGACTTACTGCTGTGATTCGTGCTTTCAACCTTTCTCTTTTTGAATGTGTATGGAAGAGGATATTGATATTAGTGAGTGTAATGGACCAAGTGGGAGAATGTTAATTTTTTTTTTTTTATCAAACTATGGTCCATTTTGTTAGGTACAACAACCTATAATGTTAATTTTCTTATCTATGGTCCATTTGTTAGGTATACTAACCAATCATATGGATTTTCATCATGGCTATAATCCACTCACTAAGTGCAATATCCCATTATTATGAACTTTCATCATTTCATACACTTTACTTACCCATTTATATTATTTAATGGTAACCATTGATGGAGTGATTGTCACAAATTCTCCTATAAATATCGATCCCTAAGCTTGGTTTTTCATCACTTGAAATTCATACATCATTTTAAAGTGTGACAGACAAAGGCTTAGAAGTATCCATATTCACATTAATAGAAGTATCCATATTCACATTAATGGCAACGACTGGAGATATGAATTTTTTGCATTATTTCTTTGTTATGAGCAAGCTAACAAGTTTATTTTATGTTTAGGAACTTACATCTGTGACTAAGGATTTGAACCTAAGGTGCCCATGAAGGAACTACCAAACCATCCTCTTCGGTTCTCTCCAAGAAACCATCTGGTAGGTCAAGCAATGGATCCTCATTTGTAGAACCAAGGTAAGTAGCATTCACTGTGTTACTTGGTGGTCTGAGAACCCATAAGAATCTTGGGTCACTCAATTCCAAGCCAAAAGCTAGCTCATTGATTTGGTCTTGAGACAGTGTCCCACCATTACCGAAAGAAACATACAAAACAAAGCAAGGTGGTTGCTTCTTCAACCATCTTAGACACTCTGACTTGTCTTCTTCAACACTTGACCCTATTTATGTGATGGGTCCAACTGCATACACAGGTGGGTAATTATTTGCATTCTCTGTCAAGGCTTTGAATGGCCCTTCTTCCATCTCTATGAAACTGTTAACTAAAATCCTATCAACAAAGTAGATTCCCTTGGCACGTTCATCTCTTATTCAGTCAGATAGTAACTAGTCAAGTCAGGTCGAGTCATCTCTTATTTTTATTAAAAAAATTTTGAGAAAAATAATTTTTTAAAGAAAAATTAAAAAAATTAAGATTTAAAATGAACATAGTGAAATTAAAAAAATATGATTTAAAATAGAAAACAATTAAAATTTAGAAAGAAATAACATTTTAAACATTTTTCATAAATAAAATTTATTAAAAGTATTATAAATTAATATTAAAAAATAATACATAGTTGGGTTTTGAATAAACATATTACCCAGCCTAACGTAATTAAAATGCACGCATATACTCCCACACACACCCTTTCAGACTAAACATGTAACACACATGTGTATGCACTTGCATGCCCAAATACCAAGACATATATAATAAAGTTGTTATATACACATAGATGATTATACAAGTACACATATACCAAACATATTTAACACACACAAATACACATAACGAATATTTAGTATCAATGTATATGCACACGCACAAATACACGCGCATGCACACGCATACACACATGTACATGCACAAATACACATCCACGTACACCTGCTTGCATAAATACATATATAATGAATTTGTTACATACATGCACTTACAGATGCATGTGCACACATGAATATTTATATTGAACATGTAACACACACAAATACATAAAACAAATATTTATCTTTAATCTAAATAGAAAAATTAGAATTAAATTTGAAATCACAATTTTATGTTCTAATCCTTTACAAAACCCAAAAATAAAATTTACATTTCTAAATTAATTTCAATTTTAATGGAATTATAATTATAATTATAATTCAACATTATAAATTTAATTCTTGATTCTAAATAAGGTCTTAGCATTTTCAACACTTGTCTTTAAAGTATTGTTTTCGAACAATGTTTTTTTTTTAATTTTAAATACGTTTCTAAAAACAAATGATTCAAACAAGTTTTTTAAGTTTTTATTTTTTAAAAATTGTTTTAAAAAAAATTTCACAAAATTGTTCTAAGAACATAAAAACAAAAAATAGAATCAAACATGCCCAAATTCCTTACATTTGGATTCCACATTTGAAAGAATCTAGAATATTAAATTTTTATCCAACAATTCAAATTTTAATAGATTTTGGAAAAAAATTAAACATTCTAGTAATCTATTAAAATTTGAACCATTAGATTTTTATTTAACAATTCAAATTTTATCAAATCACTATAAGAAAAAGACTTAATTTTGAAGGTCATCACTGTCAAAAAAAGCATCTTTGGCCATCGATATTTGTATTTATAATGGTCATTTAACCTTGATGACCGTCGAAGAAAGTGTTGTCAAAAAAAGTATTTTCAACAGTTATCGACCATCAATATAAATACCGAAGCATCTTCGACAATTATTGATCATTGAAAATACTTTGTCAAATATCCTCAAAATTTTTTACGGCCACTAAAAATGACGGTCATGAATTATTTTCAACAATTGTGGCTGTTAAAAATACTTCTATAATAAATCTTTTCTAACAAGCTTGACCATAAAAAAACATCAATAAAATTTTTCGCACCAAACTCCCTCTTAGATTGTTCTTTTTTTATTGGTATATAAATTTATAAAAATATTTATACTAAAAAAAAATATGAAAATATTTGTCTAAAACTGCAAATATATATATATAATGAACCAACATGTTTCTCATCCAAATATTACAAATGAGTAATGTATTAATTGCAAAAGTATTTAGAACATAAAACTAAAATATGTCAATTCGAGCATTCACAAAATAAATGTGAACTAGCCAAAATATTATCTAACTTCTGGTAAACTTCTATTCTCAAACATTATAATGCAAAATATTTTTAGAAGCATAGAGTTATTCAAGTCCACCCTACAAAGGAAGAAAAAAGATTGAATTAGATCATAAAAACATTATATCATCAAAGTATCCTATTTACATCATATAAAGATGAAAAAAGAATATTACTATCATTGACACAACCTTGTTTTAAGTACAAAATAGCACTTATAAAGACATTTATGCTATAAACCTTAACCTATGACTTATGAAGACATCTATGCTCATCATAAATAAATATATGCATTATTAATTATCATCTATTCATTAATTTTCATATTGAAATCCAAAAACTTTTTTCAGCAATAAACAAAAATCATTCTAGAAGTCTACAATCCTTATTTCCTTCACTAAAACTCTCTGTCACTTATTCTAAGTCTACTTTTCAATAAAAGAATCATTCAAACAAGTTAACAAAAACCAAATGAGTGATAAGCTAGCATGTTTTCACCCAATTTTATCTCTTTCGAGCATAATTTTGAAGGCCATCAAATCACTATAGGATAATAACCAAAAACTTATCAAATATCATAAACTATTTGACTTCAACAATGAACAAGATAATAATAGAAAAGTTACCAAATCAGAAGGAGATAAAGAACCACCAATATCAAAATCTGTTAGACTTCTAGATATCTTTCCTCCAAGAAGATGAGTTAATAATTCTTCCATTCTATTCATTTCTCATCAAGTGAGCTTACTTTTGCATTAGACTCTTCATGACATTGTTTGAATTCTTGAAGCTATCTTTGAAGCTCACAAACAAGTGATGATTGAGGACCCCACAATTGTGAAGGGCTGATACCAGCTCCTTGCCCATGAACTCTTCCATGTAGCTCAGGTCCAAAAATTGAGGAAAAAATTTCATTCTCATTCATTACTAAAGATCCTTTCTCTACTTTAGAAGTGAATCGTCTAAGATGCTCCTACATTTAAATGATTCAATGCTTAGAAATCAATACTTCTTAATATTCATACAATTTGGTGAAATTAAGGCCACCTACAAGTTTATCTTGTGATTCTTCATTAATAGCCTACCCATTAGCACTAATATGTGTTATTTCACATAAGCGTACATAACCAATGTCTTGTCCAGTCTTCTCTTTCTATAGATCAGAAATAATGATAAAATAATATTATATGATTAAAATTAGATCAAAATGTATCAATCTAGTTGTTATATTACCTCTTCTTCAGCCCTTTGCTAGACACTCTTTGATCCTATAGTGTGAATAATATTGTTTGTTGCTTGATTAATCTTATTTTGCTCACTCATTTTCTACGAAGAAATAAAATACATGAGTTGACAATACTTTTCCAAGATGCAACATCAAATCAAATTTTAAAACCCACCATCCAATTATCTGAATTCCACAACCTCACAAGATATGCCTAATCTTCTTCTGTCGTATTAGGTGGTACATTAGCAAAAGCCTCTTCAAGGTCTTCAAAACATTCATAATACTTTTTCAATGCATGACAATAGTTTTTATATGATCTATTCATCTGCGCCTATACAAGTTGTTGACAGTCTTCAACTTTAAGATGAACCTAAAGGTTAAAAATGAAACATATATGTCAAAATGAAGCATGTTTTTTTTTTACAAAAAGAATGTGAAACATTTTCAATGTTGAGATTACAACCAAAACAAGGTCAAATAATTTGTTCTTCTTCTCCATAGGAATTTCAACCCACTCATGAACATTTAGTGATGCATTTTCCACTCTCTTAACTAAAGGTGTACACCTTGACTTGAATAATTTTGAATTTGGACTAATAGGACGATTGTTCCACCATTTTATATCAAGTCTCTTTCCAAGTGGTAATTTAGACAATTCAATGTAGAGACTACAAGTTTTTTTTTTTATGATTATTACATTTAACACATGGGCAATAAATGCCATCTATGTTTGTGTGTTCAAATGCAAAGTTTAGGAATTTGATAACCCTATTTCTATACGTAGGGTATGTTCTATTCTTAATTTGCATTCAATCCTTATCCATTGTCTTCTAAAGACATGATATAAAAAGATGCAATTAACTTCATATCAATACCTAAAATGTGAGTATGATCACAAAATTACATTCCTATGATATGATCACGAGACTAAAGTGAATGATAAAGATGAAGCAAAGCTAGTTTCCTTGGTTAGATAGCTTTAAACTAATAGTTCCTAAGGCTAGAAAGCTTTAAATTTTGTTCAAAGTTTTAATCTTATATAAGGAGTCCCAAGCACTTGTTGACATTTTAATGTCAATAAAGCAAACATAATCATATCATACCATAGCATTGCAAACAGAACAAGCAAAATTTAAGAATTTTAAATAAGTTACATATTGCAATACTATGTTGAAATATATTTCATTTAATAATCATCCCAAATAGAATGAAATGGGAAAAAAAATTAGAATTAAAATTAGACTTGGAATGAAAACAAAACTTTTGCATTCAAAACACAAGAATATGAGACTTGTAACCAAGTGTCTTAAGTCACCACTCTTCACATAACAATAAGTTCTAATTTGGTATATGAACACATGAAGACATACAACACACACACACACACACATGCACACACACATATATATATATGACAATTTTGTGCCCAACACTTCACCAGAATGATTGGAAAGATCAGATGGAATCCAATCAAACACTCCCCAAAATATTAGTTTTCTATGGCCACTTAATCCCAAGCAAGTTCAGTTCATCATGCCATTAACTTTCTTATTCCCTTACATTTGATTAGCTTTCCCTATTTCTACTTTCGTTCTTTCATTTAATGGAACATTATTGGAAACCCATAATTAATATGTTTTCCAATTAGTAACTATGTGAGGTAAAAAAATAATTAGATTTCTATCAAAGTTAATAGACTCAAATGGATCACTTGCATTATATTTAGTTATTTGTAGTACATATATACTAGCTAGCTTTTGTTTTCTGCTAATATACTTAAAGTGTAATAACTTGGCTAATATACTTGTGAATCAAGGTAATCACGAATTCAAATATGTTTATGCTTGTAATATGACAATGGCTTCTTGCTATATAATTGCATGTTTGACCATGAAATTTTCAAAGTATATTATTCCCATCAAACAAATATATATATGACAATTTTTTGTCTTGTTTTTGCATGCACACCTAGGTTTCTTTAAGCTAATCATCTGGATTTATGTTTGTTTATATATATATATATGCTAATTAGCTATACAAAATAATTTATCATATCTTCTCGCCTTTATTAAAAGTTTTATTTCTTATAATAAAAATTACATGACAAAGATTAATTACAAACAATTAGCCATGCACAGATCCATGTTAGGGACTAAAACAACTTAGTATCGTATGAATAATACAATTAAAAAAGAAAAATAATAATAAATAAATGGAAACAATTCACACCATTGATAAGTGAGGTTCATTAATTAGTTGATCAACAAAGGCATAGTTTATTAAGCTTAGAAAAAAAGTAATTCACTAAAAGTTTTGTTTCTTATAATGAAAATATACTTAATTATAAGAGATTAAATGTGAGATACTAAAGATACATGCATTTTTATGGACTGAAATTAGTTAGCATCATGTAAACTACTAACTCATTGAGACATGGTAGCAACATATTAAAAAAGAGATAATATCTACACCATTGACAAGATCATAGTATAAATGGCTTTTTGAGCCATAAAGTGTAGAAAAGAATAATTGTTTTCCATATACAACAGTAAAGGAAAGTAATGCACTCAGATATCATAGTATAGTGAAAATTGGACTGAGTCAATTTGAGTTACTGGAAGCTACTGGTGATGTTCGAGCATGACCATTTTATTAATTCTTTCTACTCTTTCCACCACACCCAAAATTGGAACACATTTTTATAATGATGGAAAAGAAAAAAAAAAGCAAAAGAAAGCATTTGATGTGAGAAAAGGTCCAACAAGAAAAAGATTGTTACTATATGAATACATACATATATATATATATACATAAACGTCATGTGATATATATATATATATATATACACACACAAACAACATGCGTAAACTATGTGTTTCCCTTTTGGATAGCTTTGGCATTATACCAAAGCTTAGGAATCTTTTATACGAGAAAGAAAGTGATGATATATATTAATATTGGCAATTTAGGATGACAAGTCGTGCATCAAAAAGATCGTTGATGATTTGTTTGGCTCTAGTGGCATCATGTTAGCTTTCCTAAGGAAACATATGGGATTTCTTTTCAAAATGTAGGAAGACTATTCAATCTGTCATTAGTTTCTTTGAAAATGACTTTGAGGTTATCATCTGTTGTGCCCCTAGAGAAAATCAATAATTTCACTCAAACACAAAGCATGGCAAATTTTCCAATTAATTTATGTTAGCATGAATCTGGGTTTGTGGACTCTAACTGGCTAGTAAATGAAAAGAGTTATGGGGTTCAGTTAAGAGTGGTTAAAGCCCTTTATAAACATCAATAGCCATGTTTGAACCCACACAGAAGGACTGGTTTTTGTCACACCCCAAACTTCTAAAGTGTAATTGGCACAAATAACAAGAATAACCCATTTCTATAAGCCTATCACGATGTTTTCTAGACTGAATTGTAAATCATACAATAAAGTAAATTCATGGGAATCTCATTACAAAGCAAATTAATATTCATATATTTTTGTACAAATTTCGGCAGAGTCTCCTCTGTAACTGAGACCTGCCGAAATTGCTACAAATATTTGCCCAAAAACAATAAAATCCATAAAAGAGAGCTCAGCTCTCAGATCATCCAAGGTGGTGAAATATACTTGTGATATTGGAAGGTGAAGGACTACACTTCGTTTTAAGATTAAAGAGAATTAATATGCAGTGATTAAACAAGAATTGAGTTAGGCCTTGTAATGTCATTTGAATTAAGGAAAATTTTCATATATGGGAAGTTAAATGTGTGCTATTTGTCATTATAGGATCATAAGCAATGGCTTTGTAATCAAGTGAGATAAGGAAAGAAACATTAGGAATATGATGTGTGTATCTTCCAAGTGAGTAAATATTGCTAATGATACATGTTTTCAATGTTTTAAATTGTTCATTTGTGAAATATTTTTGTTTTATATGCTTTAGTGCCATGGGAACAGGCCTTTTAAATTATTATATTAATTATGACATTTATTTACACTCTCTAAAATTTGATAAATTTCATTATAATATTCCTCTTCATTAAAATTATCATTTTGAATTATTTACATGCAGTACGAATTTCTGGAAATCGTAATTCTACTATTTGGATATATTTTTTATTATGTATACTATTATGGAAAATATAGTTTTCTTATAAATACATCCAACGCAAAACTCTATAACAAACAACAATAGACATTAGCCCTAGTGCACCACGATCTATTATGAACCCCAACTAGTAGGGTTGTTACTAACCTCATGTGTGATGGCCACCACACATGTTACTTGACTCTGACTATTATCAGTATTGTGATTCTTAGCCTAAAGCTAGTGTTTGTTATGTATTATGATTGGTTCTGTGATATGTAATTCCACTTTAGTATTACTTATTTTAAAAATTATTTATAGATTTCAAATGCTTTTTAGTATGATTAGTTTTACAAAGCATCTCTAAACTTGCTTAAGCTTTATGAATGATATTATATAGTTTATGATTTTCTTTTTGGAATAATTTTGACATACATAAGTTTGATGCATTTTGAACTGCAAAATGATATAGTTGTGAAAAACTCCAGTGATTTGCCTATTCCCTCCTAGTATGGTTTGTAATATTTGCTCATTGAGTGTGGTCGCTCATCCCTTCTCTCGTTGATTTTTTGTTTAGAGTGTAGCATTAATCTAGTTATCACTCTGCAATTTAAAGGCGACTAAAAGACTTATTAGTAAGCCCTATATTGTTTGCAATGGCAAAGAGTCATTTTTATTTAGTTTTAAACATGTGGAAATATTTTCTTTGTACTTTAGTAGCTCTACTATCATAGGCAAAGAGTTTAGTATGTGTAACTCTGAGTTAGTTATATGACATTGGAGAATTGAATTGGATATTGTTCATGTCTTTTGTTATATTAGTATTTGGATCAGTTAGTTTATTAGATATGTTTGGCTTACAGAGACAAGGTTTACCTTGTTCTCTGTGTCAATCACGCTCAGTTGTTTGAGGCATGACAAAAAAGTTTTTAAAAATTAGTATGTTATTATTTGCTTGATTCAATACATACAAGTGAATGTGATCACGATAAGTAATAAAGGGTGAATAGGATGTTGATCCCACGAGGACCTAACCTAATTTCAGTCAACTATTTATAGTTAATTACTTAACCCAGGTTAATATATTACACAATAAAGAGATTGTAAGAAAGTAAAAATGAGCAACATATAATACACAAACTTATATTCAACTAAACCTAGGATTCAAACTTCCTTACATTGCAAAAATATCTTGTATGACAATCAAATTTCATGTCATGTTACTAAATTAGTTTACTAACCTAAGGGCCTTAACTATTTATATAGTTCTATCGTATCTATATAAACATAATGAAATTCCTTGATTCCCTTTATCCTTATGGAAATTAGCAGAGATAACAATCACATGAGAGTTCAACCCTATCTATTTTAATCTAAGACAATCAAATAATGTAGTCTTGGCAACAAATTGCAATACTTTATATATTAACATATGCAAATAGTGATCATGCTCATCTAGTTTTTAAATCTTGAATTTCATATTCAGGTTTATCTAAATCTTAAAACAATCTAAAGGTGATCAAGCTTAAAATGCATGAAGCACAAAATGAAAGTAAACTTTATTCAAAAACTCAATCTAAACCAAAAGTCATACAGAAATAACCATACAATGGATTTTATCACAAATCTTATAACAAAACTACTTAGCCAAGATAGTTCAATGTCTCAAAAGAAAATATAAAAGAGAAAAATGACATAAAATAAAAACAAATAGGAGAACAAACAAAAAATAAATGACTTTAGGTTGAGTTGTCACCTCCTTGAAGCTATCCTTGAATTTTACTGCCAACCTACACTCTGTCTAACCCAACTCTACTCTTAAGTTTCTCATGCTCGGTGTCTCCTTTGAACTATCCCTAGGTCCCTATTTATAGCCTTCAAAGACTATCGTAACCGACCTTTCAGCGGAATAAAATAAAAAAAAGTGTTTAAATTGATTCCCAAAACGAGTCTTGAAAATCAATTTATTTGGAGTTGCCATCAAAATTTTTAACGGAAAACTTTGGAAAACCAATTTAAAATAAAAAGAAAAAGGCAATATGGTCTGTGAAATCATAGATGAGTTCGAGAGTCTATTTGAGTGTGGGGAAGGTGTTAGGCACCCCACAACACCCGTCCATAAGGACGGTTACCTTAAACCAGTCAACTAAAATAGAATATGGCTTTTAAATTTATCTCAATTACCCTTTTATCGACATGCATGCCTGTTAAACAGAGGAGACAAAACAACAAGAATGAAGGCAAACAGATAGATATTTACAAAGGGCAGACTTGACCTAGGATGAAAACCTAGGGCCTACGTACCCCGTGATAGGGATCAAAGTCCACGTAGTTTGACCAATGGCATGTTTATTGGTTGATGATTTGTGAATTTTGTGATGAGTACAGGAGGGTTTCAATTAAACGGATTTTCGTAAACAAAACGTAATTGGGATTTGGTTCGTGTGTTTTAATTTACGACAACCTGATTAATCTAACCCATTTGACCTCTTCATTTTTCTCTCTTTTTAATTTATTATTTTTTTGTTTTTGGGATTTTAATCTTTATTTTGAAATTTAAATAAATTGAAATGATTATAAAGAACAAATTCAATCACGTAAAGAAAAGATATCATTTAATTAAGACATTTATTTTTGAAATATTGTTATTATTGTTATTATTATTTTATAACAAATATGTGCTAATTCTGGGGATCCAAGGAGATTAAAATCTCACATGACCCCATGCAATCGAGGAAAACAATATTCTTACACGATAATTTCGTAAATAATAAAAATTATTTAATTAAAGTAAATATTTAGTTATTATTATTTTTAAAACCAATGTGTACCAAATTTCGGGATCTAAGGAGATTAAAATCTCACATGATCTCACGCAATCGAGAAGAACAATATTCTCACACGATAATTTCGTAAATAATAGAAATTATTTAATTAAAGTAAATATTTAGTTATTATTATTTTATAACAAATATGTGTTGATTCTGGGGGTCAAAGGAGATTAAAACCTCACATGACCCCATGCAATCGAGGAGAACAATATTCACATGATAATTTCATAAATAATAGAAATTATTTAATTAAAGTAAATATTTAGTTATTATTATTTTTAAAACCAATGTGTACCAAATTTTGGGATCTAAGGAGATTAAAATCTCACATGATCCCACGTAATCGAGAAGAACAAAATTCTCACACAATAATTTCATAAATAATGGAAAATATTTAATTAAAGTAAATATTTAATTATTATTATTTTTACAACAAATGTATGCTAATTTTAAGGATCTAAGGAGATTAAAATCTCACATGATCTCATGCAATCGAGAAGGACAAAATCCTCACACGATAATTTCATAAATAATGGAAAATTATTTAATTAAATTAAATATTTAATTATTATTGTTTTGAAAGCAAATGTGCTAATCTTAAAATGATCTAAGGAGATTAAAATCTCACATGATCTCATGCAATCGAGGAGGACAAAATCCTCACACGATAATTTCATAAATAATGGAAAATTATTAAATTAAATTAAATATTTAATTATTATTGTTTTGAAAACAAATGTGCTAATCTTAAAAAGATCTAAGGAGATTAAAATCTCACATGATCTCATGCAATCGAGGAGGACAAAATCCTCACACGATAATTTCATAAATAATGGAAAATTATTAAATTAAATTAAATATTTAATTATTATTTTTTTGTATTAATATTATTATTTGCAACAAATATGTATTAATTTTTGGGATCTAAGGGGATCAAAATCTCACATGATCCTAAACATTCGAGGAAAACAATATTCTCACTCGATAATTTATTTAAAACTTTACTTATAAAGCCAAGAAGAAAAGAAAAAAAAATTATTAATCCCATATACAAATAACAATACTAATAATAAATAATAACACATTAATTAATTAATCAATTAACTAATAAACCAAAAAAACAAAGAAGCTGAATGAAGACACACGAAATGAACTGCAGTGTGAACATCCACATGCATGCATGAGAATTACCTGGCTTCGTCTCGGTGGGTTGCTCTTCCCAGTGACTCTCTTCCTCCAACGGTTCTACTCGGCCTTCCTTGGTTCACCATAGCTCCTCCCCTCAGCAATCTTTCTCCCTCCTTGGCTCACCGTGAATCCCTCTCGGTCTCCCTTAGTTTTCAGCGTTTCTCTCTCAGTTTACAGGGCTCCTCTCCTACCCTTCAGCAGCCTCTTCTTCCTCCTAATTCCCACAAAAGTACCTTAGCTTCGTCTTGCTCTGTGTCTCCCTCCAGCAACTTTCCTTTCCACCCTTCTCTCTCTGCTTCTTTCTCTCTCTACGGTCTGCAGTGGGCAACTCTGTTGAACTCTGTTTTGGGCTGCCAAAACAGAGGATTTTACTCCACATGGATGGCTTTCAGTTCTGCTCCTTCTTGGCTTGCATTCGGTCTGGTTCTTTCTCTCCTCCTCTCGGTTTGGTTCTCGTCTGCTCGGTCTCCTCTCCCTCCTCTCAGTTTCTCTACTCATCTCAGCTTCTCTTCCCTCTCTCCCCTCTCTACTCGTCTTGGCCTTTCTTCTCTCCCTCCCCTCTCTGCTCGTCTCAGCTTAAACCTCCAACACTCCTCTCTTTTCTCCTTCAGCCACAGTTTCACAATCCAGCAGTGCCTCCTCTTTCTCGGTTTAAGCCTTCAGCTTTCTTCTCTTTTTCTCCTCCCTTCTCGGTTTAGCAGTGCCTTGGTTTTAAACCTCCAGCCTTCTTCTCTTTTTCTCCTCCCTTCTCGGTCCAGCAGTGCCTTGGTTTTAAACCTCCAGCCTTCTTCTCTTTTTCTCCTTCCTTCTCAGTCTAGCAGTGCCTTGGTTTTAAACCTCAAGCCTTCTTCTCTTTTTCTCCCTGCCACGGTCCAGTAGTCCCTTCCCTTTTAAGCCTCCAGCCTTCTTCTCTTTTTCTGCTCTCTTCCTCTCTTTTTCTGATGCACACTGCCTCCCTTTTCAGCCACTACCGTTGCTTCTGCTCCCTCCCACTTTTTAGCAACAAACCCTCCTTTTCTTCTCGTGTCTCCTGCTCCTTTTTGCTTTTTCAACCTTCCTTGTGTCCTTTTGTTTCTTAGTAGTGGGTGTGTCTGTGAGTGTGTGCATGTGGGAGTGGGAGTGTATGAGTGTGAGCAAGTGGGAGTGTGTGAGTGTGAGCAAGTGAGAGTGTGTGAGAGCAAGTGAGCAAGTTTGCATTTTTATTTTAATTAGGTGGCCTTTCTCTCCTCTTTGTATTTGGATTAATTCACAAATTTGTTAACCCTATTCATTTTTTTTTTTTTTTTGCAAGATGATTATCATGTCTTTACTTCAAATATCTATTTTGAATTTTTCCTTTTAATATTTTTTTGGTTTTATATTTGGTTTTTCCCATGTTACTTTTATCTTTTGCTTTTTGCAATTTTGTTTTTAATTAATTAATTTTTTTTAATTTTTAATTTTATTTATTATCATTACTATAATTATTATTAATTGTTTTTATTATAATTATTATTATTTTTAGTTTAGGTGGGGTGTTCACAGAGACCTAGAGTAGCTCTTATAAAGTGAAACTTCATATTTGAAAATTAAGGCTTCTGACAGCATGCTCGGGTATTGACTTTCTAGTTTTAGGGCGTTAACTTTCTATTTCTATAGTTTGGGCACTGCCTGGATGAAACCTAGCTGCCAACTCTTTATTTTTGCACCTGGGCGTGGGTTTCGTAGCATCTAGGTGTTGGCTTTTTGTCCAAGGACCTCTAATCCTTAGGTTTTGGTGCTCATACATTAACAATTTAGCACTTGGGTGCTAACTTTTGTTTCCAGTGCCTGGGGTTTTCTAGCACATCAACCATAATTCTCTGCTTCTCCAACACTTGGGCGCTACCTTTACATTTTGGATCCTTAAGTTTTTCACCTTCTTTTCTGTTCAGATGTCCCAACTATTGTTCCTTAGTTATTATCATTAAAAAAGCATTAACATTGGTCATTGATATAAAAACAATATAATAATTGGGGTTTTTTTCCAAAGATGTTAAACTTAGGACAAAGAGCTTTCAAGATAGACTCAATTTGCTGTTAAGACTGGGCATTTCATTGTAAAATTTAAGCCAAGTCAACTCTCTTTTGAAGTGTTAATAAATTTGATAGTTTTAAAAATCATTATTTATCTAAATTAAATATAAATATGGTGTGATGTAAGGCATTGAACAAAAATTCAGTGGCTTACAATTTAAGTGCCAGTAGATGACATGTGTTGCATATGAATGGAGGCAATAGACCAATTTGTAGACTTTTAAACTTTCTTACTGCTAAATCAAACACAATGAAAGTGTGTTGTATATACTTGGTTCGAGTACTACTGCTTTTTTGCATTCAACTAAAGCCACAATTTTGTATGGTCAGCAATAATTTTAACAAATTATTTATCATGTGACAATTTCTACTCCATAGCGGATGCGCATTCAAAAACTTTAGATGACTTTGGAAAATTATTTAGACAAGTCAGATAAAATTTATTATTACAAAATTGAAAAAAGAAAATGAAAGAGTCAATAATGAAATAAAATTATTTATATATTTTTTAATATTATTTTTAACTAAAATAAAGCAAATTTTTAACTAAAAAATATAATTGTAATAGAATTATCAAATTATTTTATTTTATTCCAAACTTTTTAAATTAAAAGTAAAAGAATAAATTTTTTCGACTAAAACTTTTGAAATGTCACATTTATCATTTCATTTCTTCTTATAAAAAATTTTAAATAATAATTTAACATATTTTAATCATTGTATTTCTTGACTATTCCATTCAAATACACTTTTAAGTAGAAACATACATAATTTCCTACAAACGTCTATGCTTCTTGGAAAGTTCTAATCCCACCAAAAATACTGCAAGTGTCATCATCTGAAGTTCCTGCATTTAAGAAACCTCACAAATGAACTTACATTACATCATAGCAAAAAGAATTTGATAACGTTGAATTTTGTTATCACAATGTTGTCCCCATTAAATATATAGGAGATGAATGACATGATTACTTACATCACAACTTCAACTAAGGTCAAATCTGATTTTTTGCATCTTTTTATCAAAATCAAAGGCAAACACGAACTTCCATAACATGTACGGAAGCAAATAACTAATAACTACTTTATATAAACCCATCAAATACTAGTACAGAAAAGCACAAAATTTGCAGCTAGCAAATCCACTTTAAAGCCAAGTTTCCATGGAGAAAACAACTCACATAGCCATTATTCCCAGTCCTGGCTTTAGTCATCATGTTCCTATTCTTGAGTTCTCTAAGCGACTGGTTCAGCTCCACCCAGACTTCCATCCATGTCACCTGCATCATTCCCGCACTTGGGTCTCCTCCAAGTTCCTTCAAAGCCTATCTTCAATCTCTTCCATCAGACATTGATTACATTTTTCTTCCTCCTATTAGCAAAGATGACATTCTATAAGGGGCAAACCTTGGAGTCCAAATCCAACTCACAGTCACCAAGTCTTTAACATCTCTTCTTGAGGTCTTGAAGTCCTTGAACTCCAAAACTCCTCTGGCTGCTCTGCTCGCCAATCCTTTTGCACTCGAAGTTCTGGATTTTGCCAAGGAACTCAATGCTTTGTCTTTTGTTAAGAAAGTTTGTGCTTTCAGAGCTCTGCAGATGTTAAACTTCTCTTAGCCTTCTGTTAACTATTGTCGTGTATTTACTCTGCTCTATTGTAATACTAGTGAGCTGTACAATAGGTGGTTAGGATATTTCTTTTCTTTTATGCCTAACGGCTACGTATACATTTTCTGTTGGTCCATTATATTCTTTTGGTGGTAATAAATAACCAGTAATAAAGAAGGCCCTGTGATACAAGCTTACACCATTTTTCATTTCTTCTTCCCATCTCATTAGAGTTTTAGTTGGTATCAGAGCTCCAGGTTCGCGCCATGGCCACCTCTCCCAGTGTTTCTTCCGCTGACTCTGGCTCCCGCAAACTCCTTGATGAGTTTCACCCCTCCACCTTACCTTCTTTGTTCTTAAAAACCTCTCCTGTTCTTGGCACTACTCAGGTGTGTTCTATCAAGTTGGATAGTACCGAATACCTCCTGTTGCAGTCTATGGTTCAACCCATCATATGGGGGAACAAACTTGGTGGACATATTCTCGACTCCAAAGCGTGTCCACCTGAGTTCATCACTGAAGATGTACCGATGAAGGAGAACCCGCCATATGCTGACTGGATTGCAACATATCAGTTGCTTCTTGGATGGTTAGTGAATACCATTTCCGTTGATGTTACTACGCAGTTGATGCACTGCACCTCGTCTAGAGAACTTTGGAAGACTGCTAAAGAGCTCTCATATGCACATACCAAATCACGTATCACGTTACTCAAAACAGAGTTTCACCAAACCAGGAAAGGGTCCATGACTATGGACCCCTATAAAAAAAAAATGAAGACTATTTTTGATCATTTAATACTAGCTAGATGTTCTGTCATTCAGTTAGCTGACAAAGATAATCTAACTTGGGTCGACTTGCAGGCCACTTTGTTGACATTTGAGAGCAGGTTGGAGCAACTTCAAACCTTTTCCTTTCTTTCACTGGCTCCCTCTGCAAATATGGTTAGAGACTCTTGTTTTCTTGAGGCTGGACGTAACAACTCGCATGGTGGTTCTAGCTCACGTAGGTTACAGGGGGAATTGAGGTCACGGAAGGAGGAATAGAAACAAATCTACATGTCAGGTTTGCAATTGTTTTGGACATTTTACCGCTCTTACCGGTTTGACAGAAACTATATAGGAAGCTCTGATTCTGGGTCACGTAATGGACCACAATGCTTATGTTGCATCGAACAACACCGTCCATGATCCTGCTTGGTATATGGACAGCAGTGCCACCAGCCACATTACCAACAATGCGAATAAACTCGACAGCACTGAACTAACTGTTGGAAATGGAGAAAGAATTCCTTTGTTATGTACTAGCTCTGCTAAACTTCATGGTAATAATTCTTCTCTGATCATGAATGATGTAGACCATTGGAATACCGTAAACAAAAAAGGTTCTAAAATATATTAAAGGACCACCAATGTTATATTATGTTATGAAGAATCATATTTTATCGTTAAAAGGCTATACAAATTAAAATTTTGCAAGTTCTTGTGATAATAGTAAATCTACCAATGGTTATATGTTTATTTTTATAGGTGAAGTCATAAGTTAAATTTTAAAATTACAATCTATTGTGGTCATTTTGACGACTAAGGCAGAATATATTACAATTACACAAATTAGTAAAGAAGTAATTTGATTGCAAATACAGTTGAAAGAGCTTGGGTACAATCTCAGAAATATTACACTAATTAAAGTGCTCTTCACTTGGCAAAATATCAAATTTCATTATAAGACTAAACATATACGAGTTCAATATCAATTTATCCGGGAAAAGGTAAAAGAAGAAAGTGTAGATATGTAGAAAATTCATACTATAAAATAACCTAGCAGATGCAATGACAAAGTCAGTTAATACTTAATACTAAAAAGTTCATATAGTGTAAATCTTTTATTAGTCTAGTGAAAACGTGAGCAGTAGGAGATGACAAATAAGGAAGAATTGTGTGAAAATTGATTAATTTTCAATCAAATCTTCAAGTAGAAGATTGTCAAAGAAGGAAACACCAACCAAAGACTTTTATTTTAGTTAGTCACTAACCAAACCTACTAAAGAAAAATTGAAAAGAAAATGTTTAATTATAATTTAGTTCTTAAAAAATTGTATTAAAGTCATTCATCCTTCCTTATAAATAGAAAATTTCAAAACCACATTACTCACAATTAAGAAAAGAATAATCTTATATTGAAAGAAAGATTTGTGAGATAAATAAAAAATTATAAGATTAATATTCTTTTATTAACATATTATCCTTATTATAAAAAATATATATATATCATTCTTATTTTTTCTTATAGTAAAAGCTTTTGTCTTTCCGTGATTATTTTATCTTATTAAATTTTTCTACGTTAAATTATTTGTTTACTACAATTTTACTTCTACCGATGTGTATTTACTCTGTACCATTCAGAGTCCGAGTATAATGCCACTCCATGGCCGAGATCTACCTGACCTAGTTCAAAATTGATCCAGAAGAAGGATATAAACAGTTTCAAGAAAGTGCCAAGAGAATCTGCCTTGCTGACGGGATTTTAGTTAATAGCTTCAGAGATAGAAGAAGGGCCGATAAGAGGCTTGGCATAGGATGGAAATAATTACCCACCTGTTTATCCCGTTGGACCCATCACACGAACTGGGTCAAGTGTTGAAGAAGATGACTCAGAGTGTCTGAGATGGTTGGAGAAGTAACCACCTAGCTCTGTTTTGTATGTTTCTTTTGGGAGTAGTGGGACACTGTCTCAAGACCAAATCAAAGAGCTAGCTTTTGGCTTGGAATTGAGTGGCCAGAGATTGTTATGGGTTCTTAGACCACCAAGTAATTCAGTGAGTGCTGCTTACCTTGGTTCTAAAATTGAGGATTCATTACAGTTTCTTCCAAAAGGGTTCTTGGAGAGAACCAAAGAGCGAGGTATGATTGTCCCTTCATGGGCACCTCAAGTTCAAATCCTAAGATCCACTGGTGGTTTCTTGGGTCATTGTGATTAGAACTCCACACTTGAGAGTGTACAGCAGGAAGTGCCACTGATAACAAGGCCACTTTTTGCAGAGCAGAGAATGAATGTTGTTTTGTTAACTGATGGTTTGAAAGTGTCGTTGTGGCCAATGCTTAATGAAAACGGCGTAATGGAAAGGGAAGAAATCGCAGAATTGATAAAGAGCTTGATGGAAGGGGAAGAAGGTAAAGAGGTTCACAAAAGAATGAAGGATTTAAAAGAATCTGCTGCCGATGCTCCGAAAAAAGGATGGTTCTTATGTAAAGACACTTTCCAGGTGGCACTCAAATGGAGAAATCTAGTTAGGATCTGAAAAAGCAATAACTTATAACCTTTTCATTTTAGTGTTGCTTATTGTTTAGTGATTCTTTTGAAACATTTAAATGGGAATTTCGTTTTCAATTAATGGTTCCTTCTTTTGGAAAATAAATAAATAGTTCGTTTTTATTTGGTTGATCTTACTCACATATAATTTTCTTTCTTTATAAATTACAAAGAGCATTTCACATTTTTAAATCCTTTTAACTTTGACACATAATTATATGATTATATCAAAGAAGTCGATGAAAATTTGTGACACAAAGGTTTGTAATAATAGTTTCACCATTCAATATGAACATTTTGATTTAGACACTTTGTGATTGTCATTTTAATGATCAACACATTCATGTGTTGACCAAGAAGTAATACTTATAGTACTTAAATTATATAGAAGTTATTCAAACTTCCATATGAATCTCAAAATAAAGTAATTAAAAACAAAATTAAATTAACAAATACATGTAAAATAAAAAAAGTTAGAAAACTTTAGTTCATAAAAATTATAGAATCTGAACATAAAACTAAATTGAATTACATTCGAATATTTGTCAAGATGTCAAGTTTAAAATAAGTTTATTAGAATTGTGTCTTACATAAAATCCTATATTTAAAGTTTGAGAAAAATATTTTTTAGTCCCTTGCATTTTGAACCTTTATCAATTTGGTTCTCAATATTTTTCGATGTTAAAAATATCAGTCATTTCGTAAATTTATTAAAGGCTAAATTGCAAGGTTATTTGTTTATGAAGGGATTAATTTTCTTAACATTTAAAAATATAGAAAACCATTTTGTGAGTATGCAAATGTAAATGATCAAATTGAAGTAGGGTCAAAATATGGGAGACTAAAATAATTTTTTCTCTAAATTTTCCAATTTTATGTTTAATTTTTAATGTATTTCCCTACATTAATGATACTAAATTCCCAACCGAGTATTAATGGCAATCCAATCGAATTTCAAAGTTAACATATACATCATTTAATGGTATTCGACCATAAGGAATGTGAACGTCAATTGAATCCAAATTTCAATTAGGATATGTCAACACAGTATGGACATTCTCCTAAATAAGTTTTCAACCTCCGGAAAATCACTAATAGCATATGTCAAAGTTACACGTATAAGTTGAATATTTTATTGAAGAATTAAATGTTTCAACCTTATTAACCATTAGAAAAATAGTGTAGCTATAACATTTTTCCCACTTAATTTGGCAACAAAAATTTTAAACGTCTCTAAATGTCTTTATAATAGTTATAATTAGACCTAATCATAATTTATAAATTTTTAACAAATTGATAGTATAACATAGTATATATTATAGTTTTAAATAATCTAATAATATAATCCATATTATAGTACAGTTGTTCTTTAGAGTGTATTTAACACAACGTATAACATTGAATTATATAAATTTATATAATACGATTCATGTTTATTATGTGTGTGGTATACATATTAAATTTATAAATTTATATTGTCAACTCCAATAATTTAATTTAATGGTCGAGCAGTGTATTAATAATATAATTTATTTTTAGTTGATTAAATCTGATTGTATTAATAAGATATTTTCATGTCTTTTTGGTAAATATTCTTTTGGTCTCTCACATGTAACATATTTCTCAATTTTCTCTTACAAAATTTTTTTTTCAATGTAGTCCATCATAGATATGATATTTTTTTGATTTCTTAATGTCTTCTCAACTTAGCCCCTCGTATAATTGTCTTTTCCATATAGCCATTCATATATGTACATTTTTCTATTTGATCTATTAAATAAAATTGTTATCAATAATATACTAAAAAATAGGTTAATTTAAAAATAAATAATAATTTTTTTTTCAACTTGGTCCTTTACATAAAAAATATTTTCAATATAATCTCTCATAGAATTGGTTTCTCAATTTAGTCTCTCACATATAAATATTTCTCTATTTAATCAATCACAAATAAAATTTTTATCAATAACATTCTTTAAAAATAAGTTAATTTAAAAAATACGAATCCATAGAAAAATTTTTCAATTTGGTCTCTTATATATAGTATCTTATTCAATTTGAACTCTTACATAATTGTCTTCCCAATTTAATCCATTACATATGCACAATTCTTCATTTGATCCCTCACAAATAAAATAGTTATCAATAACATTCTAAAAAAAAACTGATTTAATAAATGTGAACTCATAAAACTTTTTCTCAAGAATATTTTCAATTTGATCCCTTATTGATTTGTCTTCTCAATATAGTCCCTCACATGTGTACATTTTTCCATTTAATCCCTCACAAATCAAATTGTTATAAAAAAAATATTCTCAAAAAATACATTAATTTAAAATATATGACCGTGTAGAATTTTTATCCAATTTGGTTGATCGCAAATAAAATATTTTTCAATTTATTCATTCATATAATTGTCCTATCAATTCAACACCTAGCATAATTATTTTTTTAATTTAGTCCCTCACATATGGATATTTCTCTATTTGATATTCATAAATAAAATTGTTATCAATAATAATTTTAAAAAATAAGTTAATTTTTAAAAAATATGAATAACAATGACTTTATTTATAACAAACCAATGTGAGAAACATCCATATATGATGGACTAAATTGAGAAATATCTTATTTGTGAGGACCTAAATTAAAAAGGAAATTTTGTAAGGGACCAAATTGAGAAAAATTTTATACATGAGAGACCAAATGAGGTTTTATTCATTTATTCTTTATTTCAAATTTTATTTTTTATTCCATTTTAAATGGATATTGATATATCATTATGAATTTGCATAAATAGTAAAAAGAAATCAAATTTTTTTTCTTTGTACATTTTGTTGAATATAAACTAATTTAAGTAAAATATATTTCAGTCAAAATAATTAATTTTTATCCTATTTAGTATTATATAGTCAATAACCAAAAATATAATCATATAATCTTATATAGTATCTTATATAATATAAAAAAAATACTACATAATATTAAATTTCTATTAAATCTTATCGTATCGACCTTATACCATTAAACTTTATAATATTTTACCAAAGCTTGAACTAAAGCAAGATGTTTTACCGCCCCAAAAGGTTAAACCCAAGCTCCCACTATTTGCTTTACGCCCTCCCATTCCTTTGCTCCGAAAGAAAGGATTCCTCCTCGCCCCAAACGTTGCCGTTTTGCACTGTAGGAATTACTAAGAAAAGTAGGAATGGATGACGTGGCAGCATGATAACATTCCGATGTAACGAACGGCTATGATGTATGTAATGCAAAATATACCGTAGATGCCCTCCACTGCAGGCGATCTTCTTCCCCTGTATAACATCCATTCATTGTACAACAACAATACTCGCATAAGTATTTTCTTATTTGTTAATTTATGATTTCGAGGAGGCAAAACCTATCTGATTATTTAATGACTACTATGGAGCGTTGTCACATTAACATTTGTCGGAATAGCAACCTCATAGCCCACCGCTACACAAGAGTCAGGCTCCCAGAGACATCCACGTCACATAGTCAATGCAGACACGTGGCTTAATAAAAAATCTCTGTAACTATAAAGTCACTAAAATAATGATATTCGCACGTTAATTAAATTTCTTTAAAAAAATTAAATTCAGAGTGTTGGGAATGCTCGTTGTGGATATATATATATATATATTGGTGAGGTGGATATTTACAAATTCAAATTAGAGGAAAGGACCTCCGTCACACAAGCTGGTTCCTCAATCTACGTACTCTACGCACGTCACAGATCCTTCGCATTCTTGTCAAGAATGTGAGCAGCAAAGTTGGCCACTTTTGCACTACCAAAAAAAAAAAGTAAATAAATAATTAAAAATTTTCACACAACCACAAATTTTGGTTGTATGGATAAGTTAAAACCAAATCTCCACATGAGAAGTAGGTGTTGATTAGAGATAAAATTGGAGAAATTGTGTGAAAGGCGTTCCAGATTTTGAAATTAAGCAATTTAATTTCATAGTACTCCTTAATAATATGTAAAATAAGACATTAACCCCAACTTTGTTAAAATGACATGAGCACAAATGCTATTGGAGAAAAATACTATTTTCAGCCTCCACTTTTGACCATATCTCAATTTAGTATTTTACAAATTAAAAATTTTAAAATAATATTTCACTTTTTAAGCTCTAACTTAAAGTAATCACTTTCTAAATGATACAAAGAAGATTATGTTGGGTCAAATTTTGATAAGTTAAAAACTATTTTAAAGTTTTTGATTTGTAGAAGACCAAAATCAGATTATGTTTAAAAGTAAATGATTATTTTAAAATTTTTAATTTATGAATAACTAAATGTAACTAAATTTAAAAGTGAATTATCAAATTACTATTTTTCTCAATGCTATTTTTTCTGTTTATGATGATACTTTTTTCCAGGTAACTATTATAGTTAAAGACATTTTTATTCAATTCTCATTATTGAACCTTATTCATCATTTATCTCATTCCCTCAAAAAATAACTCACAATGGCATTTGCATCTAAAATATTCTATTTTTTGTTACTAGTATACGAGGTAACCATGCATCACTTTATAGTTTTTGAATGGAAGATGCTTCAAAGGACACGAAATAAGTTGAGAGATTAACAATTGAGTGTTCATCACAATGGTTAACTGTTTATCAAACTGGGATGATTGATCTCGTCATGATTAGTCAACTCCTGATGGTGAACAAATGACTATCATATAATTTTAATTAAGAATTTGTTAAAAATAATCTAACTTGTCATTGATTAATTGTCTAATTTGTAAAATTTTATTTTATTTTATATGATTTTGGAGGAGTGTCAAATGAAGTTGTTCTTTGAAAAATAACTCTTGGTAGGAGTGGGCTAGATTTGAGTATGACACAAAAATTCAATCTTGAAAAAGTTTAATCAATATGTAGGGAAACATTATAAATATTAAACCTAAAGATACTTTTGTTGAAATAAAATTGGTGCGGAGTTCAACTAAAAATTAATGTGAGGGCAAAATAAAATTAATTTCAATCACATCTAAATTATTATATACTTATTTAGTACAATTATATTCTTATTTTTCCTTCGTGACTGTGATGGCTAGAAAGAAAGCCAAAAGAATTGGGAGCTACGGAACGTTCGTTGTAATTTATAAATTATGCATGAGAAAAAAATTATGGATGAGTAATCTCAATCAAAACAGAACAAAACTAGAGGAATTTTTTTTTAACAAAGAAACCAAAGAGCCAGTTTAATTGTTTACGAAGAATCAATAAACAAGAAGCAAAACTAAATAAAAACAGAAATCTTTGTTCTCATATGCCACCCAAATTTTTCCATTTTCGTGCCACCTGGGACAGTGTCTTCCTAGAAGAACCATCTCTTTCCAGTGCATTAGCAGCAGCAGCTTTTAAATCCTTCATTCTATTGCGAAGTTCTTTACCTTCTTCACCTTCCATCAAACTCTTTATCAATTCTGCGATTTCTTCCCTTTCCACTATGCCATTTTCGTTAAGCTTTGGCCTCAACGCCACCTTCAAACCATCAGTCAACAAAACAGCATTCATTCTCTGCTCTGCAAACAGTGGCCATGTTATCAGTGGCACTCCGTGCTGCACACTCTCAAGGGTGGAGTTCCAACCACAATGACTCAAGAACCCGCCAGTGCATCTATGACTAAGGATTTGAACCTGAGGTGCCCATGAAGGAACTACCAAACCTTGCTCTTTGGTTCTCTCCAAGAAACCTTCTGGTAGGTGCTGCAATGGATCCTCATTTGTAGAACCAAGGTAAGCAGCATTCACTGTGTTACTTGGTGGTCTTAGAACCCATAAGAATCTCTGGTCACTCAATTCCAAGCCAAAAGCTAGCTCATTGATTTGGTCTCGAGACAGGGTCCCACCACTTCCAAAAGAAACATACAAAACAGAGCTAGGTGGTTGCTTCTCCAACCATCTTAGACACTCTGAGTCATCTTCTTTAACACTTGACCCTGTTTGTGTGATGGGTCCAACTGCATAAACAGGTGGGTAATTATTTGCATTCTCTGTCAAGGCTTTTATGGGCCCTTCTTCCATCTCTATGAAGCTGTTAACTAAGATCCCGTCAACAGAGCGGATTCTCTTGGCACGTTCCAGAAACTGTTTGTAGGGTTCACTGGATCGATTTTGAACTGGATCAGGGAGATCTCTGCCATGGAGTGGGACACAACCTGGAATCTGGATAGGCTCTGATAAGTCTCTGAATTCACCAGAAATTTTCTCGTCCAGTTCTGGAAAATGGAGGCAGAGGGAAAGTGTTGAAGCAGATATAGGGAGGTAAGTGAAGGACAAAGCATTGAGTTCTTTGGCAAAATCCAGAACTTCGAGTGCAAAAGGATCGGCAAGCAGAGCAGCCAGAGGAGCTTCGGAGTTCAACGACTTCAAGACCTCAAGAAGAGATGGCAAGGACTTGGTCACCGTGAGTTGGATTTGCAGTCCTAGGTTTGCCCCTTGTGGCAAGTCATCTTTGCTAATAGGAGGAAGAAAAATGGAGTCAATGTTTGAAGGAAGAGATTGAAGGTAGGCTTTGGAGGAAATTGGGGGAGACCCAAGTGTGGGTATGATGTAGGTGACATGGAAGTCTGGGTGGAGCTGAACCAGTCACTTGGAGAACTCAAGAATAGGAATAAGATGGCTGAAGCCAGGACTGGGAATAACAGCTACGTGAGTTGTTTTCTCCATGGCAACTTATCTTTAAAGTGGGTTTCTAGCTGCAAATTTGTGATTTTTGAAGTAGGATTTCATGGGTTTATATAGAGCACTTCTGATTCTGCTTTCGTGTTGAGAAGGTTCTGTTTTAGCAGTAGAAAATGTTATATTCATTGATGCTCAGTCTGTGGGGGTAAGGGCCGCGGTTGTATTTGTGTTTGCCTTTGATTCTGATAAAAATGAGCTACAAGTTCATGTGGTGACGTAAGTAATCACGTCATCCTTCTTCTATATATTTCTAGGAATACTCTGTAATACGTATAAAAGTATAAAAAAGTTATCATTGATGTAATGTTTGTATATTTGTAAGCTTTTCTCAAGTCTAGGAACTTCGAGTGATATGTGGGTTCGTTTGACTTCAAGCATGGACTTCAACTTTCCGAGGATGTTAAAAACTCCAAGAAATTATCATTCAACTTATAAGTGTATTGGGATGATAGGAAATGTAATAATTAAGATAGGTTAAATTATTATATAGATTTTTTTTTTAATTTGACTAAATGATGCTATTATAATAATATTTTTTAATTAAAAACTAAGATTAAATTATTGTTTACCATTAAAAGATGTGACTTTAGTATAACATATATTGATCCAAGTAATAAAGAATTCGGTGTTTATTAAGCAAAATTTTAAGTTCAATCCTTATTTTATGTATAAAGAATGCAATATTAGAAGAGTTATCTTAATATTATATTCCACGATACCTAATTTTAGATTAATCAATTTTGTGAGATCGGGGAGATTGTATAAAAAGAAAATGTGACTTGAGTTGAATGCAACAAAGCAATAGTAATGGGAACAAGTATTACAAAACACTTGCACTACTTTCTTGACTGGACCAATGCCCACATGTTATACTCAGGTGACTTCATCTACAGCGTCAAGAATATGTAACTAATTTTCAAACTTAATCAACGTAGTGTAAATATAACATTCCTTAAATAAACTAATCAAAATCAGTTGGTCAACAAATAAAACTAAATAAATTCAAGTAAATTTAAAATTTTCTATTAATGTGAGTATATTAATTAATGAATCTCTTTTAGCAATTGGAATTTTATACCATTAAATCAAAATTTTAATTATTTGTAACGATCAAATTTTATGAAAGTTATTAATTTTAGTTTCTAAAAATTACTGATTTTCATAATTCTAATTTAAATATTAGCCATTAAATTTTTTACAATAATAAATATTAACCGTCATATTTAATTAGAGAAAAACTTACGGTAGGTGATTCGGATTCTTCGTATCACTATAAGAAAACATGAAATTAGGGACAAAATTTAGAGAGGGACAGAATATAATGTTTTTAATTTATATTTAAATATAATGTAATATATGAAAATATATTTTGATTAAATTGAATAGAAAAAATATTTTCTTAGATTTGTTTTATTTCAATACATTTAAATATCTTATGATAGTAAATGATCAAAATAATTTATGACATGCTATTGAATACGAATATAAAACAATTCGTTTTAATTTTAATTTTAATCTTAATACTTATAAATTTTATTTACAAATTTAAAATCCCTTAATTTTTAAAATTAGAAATTTAAATTTTTAACTCTTTTTATTTTTTCAATATTGTTAAAAAAATATTAATCTTAAAATCTATCAAATCACTCTTATGATTACTTTTTCAATAATCCTCAATTTTTTAATTCTATTCTTTTTAATAATTTATAAATTAATTTTTAAAATATTAGTCAATTAAAAAAGTAAAGAGAGTAAGTGAACAAAATTAAAAATAATTTTAAGTTTATAAATGGAATTTAATAAATAATGTGATTAATTAATATTTTTTAACATATAATTATCATAATTTTTCTCTCAATATATTACATTCTACATTTACTAGTATCACCGGTGCAATTATACCCTAAAATGCTTTAAAAATGGATGATTTAAGAGAGATATAGTAAGTACTAAAATTTGACTATACTTGAATTGATAATTGTATTGAAATAATGAAATGATCATGGGTCAATGGTTAATTTGACTATAGTTAAACCAAAAATGAATTGCTTCGTGTAAAGAAATAATAAAAAAGATATAATATATGCAATATTTTATGGATAAACTAATATAGAAAGGAATCATTTTAGTCTCACACTTTTTGTATTAATATTAATTTAGTTATCTATAAATTTTCAAAATGTCTTTTTCGAGATTTTAAAGTCATTGGATCCAAGTCCTTCTATCTTGACATTAAGTAAGTGAATGACTATTTTGTTTTAGTAATTTTTATATTTTTTTAAAGACTATTTTAATACTATTAATTTGTGGAACACTAAAGTAAGACTTACGTAAAAAGTAGGAGACTAAGATAAAATAGAGTTTGAAGAATTGCTATGAGATGGGCTAGTTAAGATGGTCTTAATGAAGTGATATTATTTAAAGGTTCCAAGTTTGAATCTTGGCTTGCCCTCTTTGTGATAAATATATGATTTTTCCTACTTTGACATGTGCCCATGGAGTAAAATGATAAAACTGCCATTTTCTATAATATCTTTTTCCATTGAGTTTTTCTTTTTCCTTTCAATCATTTTCTTTTTTTTTTTTTACCCATGCTCTTCCTATATGCGTTTTCTAGCACACAAACACTTCAAAAGAATAGAGTCTTTGTGACACCACTTTTGCGACAGCAAAACACAGCCACAATGACGGTGAAAGGAACCGTTATTAATTTAGCCATTTTACTACAGTCATTTCTAACTATCATAATAATCAGTATCAACTATCACAAAACTGAATCCTAACAAAGGGCATATTTGACTGTCATAATGACAATCTTAAAAGAGGTGTGTGTTGTTTCCCTTAATTTTACGACACTCATAATAATCAATGTTAACCGTTGTGAAGTCGTGCCTTTACAATGGTCAATACTGACTGTTGCAAGAGCTGTTTAATTATATATATATATATATATATGAATAAATTATATATATTTATTAATAATATATATAATATATACATATATTCAATAATAACAATTAATATCCCATAATAAAATTTATTTGAGAATCTTTGGATATTTTATTTCTATTGAACATTGAATTTCTATTTTTATATTCAACAATATATCTAGATTTAATTAAGCACAATAAATGTATAAATATAATTAAATAAATACAAAATATAAAATCAATATATTAATATATATATATATATATATATAGTAAATTATACATATATTTAGTAAATTTATATATAATATATACATAATATATATAAAGCAGGAGGAGAGAGGGAGCCCCACCCCTCACTGTGCATAATGTCAAGGTTATGTCAGAGCATAAGGACTTTCCAATAGGGCAATTAAAAGAAAATATTCTTCTTTCTCCAATTGTAAACATTATTAGACTGGGAGTGCTTTCATTTATGAGTTTTTCCAAATGTCACATCACTCAATGCTTGCAATTGTTGAAGTGCTTCATCACCTATTAAAGGAGAAGGTGCCCCCGCAATTTCAACTTTCCCATTAAATGCTCTCCTATTTCGTCGCCATAGATGGTTAGTGGGTAAGAAATGACGATGACCCATGTAACCTAACTTGTTTTATAATGACACAAAATGTATGTCTTTATGGCAACAAGTGCATGCAAGATTCCCTTTGGTTGACCATCTTGAGAGGTTCCCATATGCTAGAAAGTCATTAATTGTTTACAACAAAGTTGCACACATCTTGAAGTTGGATTGTGAACGGCTATAGAATGTCTCCATACCTTCTATCCATAATTCATTTAACTCTTCAATCATTGGTTGTAAATAAACATCTATTTCAACACCTAGACACTTAAGGCCTGGAATTAAAAGTGTCATCATAAAATATGGATGCTTCATCAATTTTATGGTGGCAAATTATATGGAACTAGCACCACTAGCCAAATACTGTAACTAACATTCATATTCCCATACGGATGGAACCTATTACTTGCTAGACCTAGCTGAACATTTCTAGGATCAATAGAAAACTCAAAATGTTATTCATAAAAAGATTTCCAAGCTATGGAATCATAGGGATGTCTTAACGCACCATCATCAATACGTCCCTCTTTGTGCCGCCTCATCTCTTTAGCTATGTGACAAGCCATGTATAACCTTTGCAACTGTGGCTTTACCGTAAAATGTCACAATACCTTACATGGTACTTTCTTGCCTTTATGACTATTCGTTTTCTATCTAGACATGTTGCACTTTGGACACGATTGTGCATTGGCATGCTCTCACCAATATAAGATGCAATCATTCGTACATGCATCTATCTTCATATAATCCAATCCTAAGTCTCGAATAGCCTTTTTCGCTTCATAGTAAGAGTTAGGAACCACTGCACCCTCAAGAAGAACCCGTTGGAATAAACTTAGTAATGCATTTTTTGATTTGTTGCTCCAATAATTGAGACACTTCAAATGAAGTAGTCTAACTATAAAAGACAATTTTGACACTTTAGTACATCCTGGATAGAGTTCAGTTTTAGCATCATCTAACAAGTTGAAGAAACTTTTAACATGTGTGTTAGGCGACTCATCATGTTCTAAACCACTATTTATGTCCCCTAAATTTGAACGTCCATGTGCATCATGTATCATTTCAATAATGTCATCCTCTTCGACATCATCCACCTTAACATTATCCGTCTTCAACTCTTCATTGTACTCATGAATGGAACTTTTGGCATAGGTTCGTTTCTCTCCATGCAAGTCTCACTTCATAACTCTCACAAAAACACTTTTTGAATAGATCTTCCTTAATTTTACATCTTACCTTGAATGATGTGTTCATACAACCCTTACATAGGTGTCAAACCATGTTGGTCACCCCTAGTTGACTGAATGCCCATTGGAGAAAACTATCTACTCATTGTATGGCTTAATCATTAATTTGATGTATTTTATTTGTTGACTTATTAATGAAAACTAATTAATTTGACCCAATCATATTGGAACACATATGCTACGGCAAAAGACACAACAAGGGAAATCAATGGCAAAAGACACAACAAAGGCATGGGTGGCTTATTGTGTCTTTCACTGTAGCGACATACGCAAGGTGAAATCAATGGCGAAAATTCTCTTTCTAAGAGGGGTCACAACTTCTAAGGCATGCTCTGCTTCTTTTTCTCCTCATTACTACTATAATTATTATCTCATAAATCTACCTTATTTCCTCCATAACATTCAACTCTATATTCATCTTTCCTTCAACATAAGCCTAATGTTTAAACCAAATTAGGGGTACAAAAAAAAAAGAGAGAAACTAGCCTAAAAGACAAATAAAACATGAGGAAATTTAACTTCCTGTTATTATATTATTCTTCAAGGAAAATAGAAAGTAATGGAGGAAAAATCAAACAAAACCTCATCATTTGAAGAGTTTTCTAAATAGCATATAAAAGTCATACCTTAAATAACAAAAAGGTGCATAACATGTCTAAAGACATGGAAAGGTGTGAAGATGCAAGATTGGAAGGACAACAAGTTACTTTCCTGCCTCTTCCCAAATTTGCAGAGTCCTATAGTGTTTGAGAGAAACCTACAACCTAGCAAATCGAAACCCACAAGTGAGCTAGACAACAAATAGAGGATTTGGGCGCTGGGTGTTGAAACAAGAGGAAGAAGGAAGGATTAGGGCTCTTGAAGAGTGAAAATGCGTGAAAGAGAGTAGAAAATAGGAAAGTGTGAAAATAAATTAGGAAGGACAAAGGAAAAACTAGGGGAAAAAATTAGTATAAGAATTCTGGCACTATCCTTGCTGGAAAATGGCCAAAGGATGATGTCAGTCGCATTTTATCTTTTGAATTTTATTTTTTATTTATTCTAACTTTTTATTTATTAATTTTTAATGTTTATATTATTTACTTTTTTTTGGTTATATATAGTTATTTACTTTTATTACTATAATATATATATATATATATATATATAGATATATAATATCTATTTCATTTTTACATTCTAAATTTACTAAATTCATACCTAAAAAATTATGTACATATATAAATATTCACTTTTAAATTGAATTATATATTTTATATTTATTTGCATTTATATTCAATATTGATATTTCATTTTTACTTGATAAATCGAGCTTTAACTATTTATTTATTAATAAATTAATTATTTATATATATTATTACATTGTTATTTATTTGTTTGAAATATTTTGATCTCATTTTACTACTTTATTAAATTTAAAATTTAAATATCCATTATTATAATAAGTAATTTTATTTGAAAATTTTAATAAATTATAATAATTAAATATTGCTAAATAAAATAAACTAACATTCATTATTATAACCAAAATTATCTTCAGTGACAAGAATTGAGTTATCATCATTAAAAACCATTTAGTGGCGACCATATAAGATTGTCACAAAAGTTATATTGTGGCAATTGTGTAAAGTTATCACAAAATACATGAAGTGGCACGATATTGTCACTTCCAAATCATTTTTTGTGGCAACTTCTCCTTGCTGTTACTAAATATCTTTAAATTTAAATATTTTATTCCATGCTTTACAACGACACATGAAAAGTCACCACAAATGATATATAGTAGCAAGTAAAATGGCACCACTAAATACCAATATAAATGACTTTAAGTATCTTGCCACTAAATGTCTTTTGTGACAACAAATGTGTTGCCACGAAAGTTATTTAGTGGCAATAAATTTAAAGTTGCCACTAAAAACATACTTTTAGTGATAACTTTGTCACTAAAAAATCAATTTTTGTAGTGATGTAATTCAGTAATTTCTTGTAAATAATACTAAGAATAAATATTTTGAGTTAAAATTTGATAAATAGAGAATTATTTTAAAATGTTTAGTTTGTAAAAGACCAAAATAAGATTATATATAAAAATAAAAGATCATTTTGAGATTTTTAATTTATAAAAAATCAAAATGAGAGAAATTAAAAAATAAAGGATTAAGACAGTGTATTTTTCTCAATACTATTTATTCTCAGAGTCTATGATCATGTCGATATAATTTACCCAGGTAACTAAAATAGTTAAAGACACTTCTTTTTGTTTTTTTTATGAGTAAAGTTAACTCACAATCTTTATCTGACTCTTTTAAAATTAACTCGCGTATACAATCATATCTATTTGTTAACGTTGGTACTTGAGATAACCATGCATCCCCTTAGAGTTTTTCAATGAAAGATGTCTCAAGGGACACAAAAATCGACTTTTGGGAGATGAAAGTTGAGTGTTCATCATGGGTCATTAACTGTTTATCAAGTATGGATGATTAATCATCATAAATGGATAAGGATAATTATATGTCACTATTAGTCAACTGATCATGGTAAATGGTTGACTATCATGTAATTTTAATTGAATACTTGATTAAAAATTATCTAACTTGTCATTTAGTGTCTATTTTGTAAAATTTTATTTTTATATGATTTTGGAGGGGTGTCACATGGAGTTCTAGTTGAAAAAACAACTCCTTATGGTTGTCGGCCAGATTTGATTATGACAAAAAAAATGTGGATTTGAGTATGAACTCCAGATATGGCGTGGAGTTCAACGGAATATTAATGTAGGGCAAAATAAAATTAATTTCAATCACATTTTAATTATTATATACTTATTTAATACAATCATATTATTATTATTCATTCGTGATTGCGATGGCTAGAAAGAAAACCAAAAGGATTGAAAATTACGGAATGCTTGTAATTTATGAATTGTGCGTGAGAAAAAATTATGAGTAATCTCAATCGAAACTGAACAAAACTAAAGAATTTTTCTTTTCCAACGAGGAAACCAAAAAGCAAATTTAATTGTTTACAAAGAATCAATAAACAAGAAGCAAAACTAAATTATAAATAACTAAATATTTTCTAATATGCTACCCAAATTTTTCCATTTTCGTGCCACCTGGGACAGTGTCTTCCTAGAAGAACCATCTCTTTCCAGTGCATTAGCAGCAGCAGCTTTTAAATCCTTCATTCTATTGCGAAGTTCTTTACCTTCTTCACCTTCCATCAAACTCTTTATCAATTCTGCGATTTCTTCCCTTTCCACTATGCCATTTTCGTTAAGCTTTGGCCTCAACGCCACCTTCAAACCATCAGTCAACAAAACAGCATTCATTCTCTGCTCTGCAAACAGTGGCCATGTTATCAGTGGCACTCCGTGCTGCACACTCTCAAGGGTGGAGTTCCAACCACAATGACTCAAGAACCCGCCAGTGCATCTATGACTAAGGATTTGAACCTGAGGTGCCCATGAAGGAACTACCAAACCTCGCACTTTGGTTCTCTCCAAGAAACCTTCTGGTAGGAACTGCAATGGATCCTCATTTGTAGAACCAAGGTAAGCAGCATTCACTGTGTTACTTGGTGGTCTTAGAACCCATAAGAATCTCTGGTCACTCAATTCTAAGCCTAAAGCTAGCTCATTGATTTGGTCTTGAGACAGGGTCCCACCACTTCCAAAAGAAACATACAAAACAGAGCTAGGTGGCTGCTTCTCCAACCATCTCAGACACACTGACTCGTTTTCTTCAACACTTGACCCTGTTTGTGTGATGGGTCCAACTGCATAAACAGGTGGGTAATTATTTGCATTCTCTGTCAAGGCTTTTATGGGCCCTTCTTCCATCTCTATGAAGCTGTTAACTAAGATCCCGTCAACAGAGCGGATTCTCTTGGCACGTTCCAGAAACTGTTTGTAGGGTTCACTGGATCGATTTTGAACTGGATCAGGGAGATCTCTGCCATGGAGTGGGACACAACCTGGAATCTGGATAGGCTCTGATAAGTCTCTGAATTCACCAGAAATTTTCTCGTCCAGTTCTGGAAAATGGAGGCCCAGGGAAAGTGATGAAGCAGATATAGGGAAGTATGTGAAGGACAAAGCATTGAGTTCCTTGGCAAAATCCAGAACTTTGAGTGCAAAAAGATCGGCAAGCAGAGCAGCCAGATGAGTTTTGGAATTCACGGACTTCAAGACATCATGTAGTGATGGCAAAGACATGTTGACTGTGAGTTGGATTTGCAGTTCTAGGTTCGCCCCTTGTGGCAAGTCATCTTTGCTAATAGGAGGAAGAAAAATGGAGCCAATGTTTGAAGGAAGAGATTGAAGGAAGGCTTTGGAGGAACTTGGGGGAGACCCAAGTGTGGGAATGATGCAGGTGACATGGAAGTCTGGGTGAAGCTGAACCAGTCGCTTGCAGAACTCAAGAATAGGAACAAGATGGCTGAAGCCAGGACTGGGAATAACAGCTATGTGAGTTGCTTTCTCCATGGAAACTTACCTTTAAAGGGGATTTCTAGTCGCAAATTTGTGACCTTTGGGTTAGGATTTGATGGGTAAATATAGAGCAATTCTGATTCCGCTTTGGTGTTGAGACAGTTCTGTTTTAGCAGTAGAAAATATTATACCCGTTGATGCTCAGTCTGTGGTGAGAAGGGCCGTGGTTTTGTTCGTGTTTGCCTTGCGAACTTGAACTTCTAGTTGACGCGGTGACGTAAGTAATCACGTCATCCTTCTTCTATATATTTCTAGGACTACTCTGAAATACGCGTAAAATTATAAAGAAGTTATCGTTGATGTAATGTTAATAGATTTGTAAGCTTTTCTTTAGTCTAGGGACTTCGAGTGATATGTGGGCTTTTTTTACTTCAAGCATGGTCCTGAACTTTCCGAGGATGTTAGAAATTTCAAGAAATTATCATTCAAGTCATGAGTGTATTTAGATTACAAGAAAGGAAATAATTAAGATAGGTTAAATTATTATTTATATTTTTTTAATTAAAAATTTGTAAAAATTACATTTGAGTTTAAAGAATAATATTAAAGATTAAATTATTGCTGACCATTAAATAATGTGACTTTAGTTAAATGCAAAACAGCAACAGTACTGGGACCAAGTAATACAAAACACTTGCTCTACTTACATGACTGGTCCCGTGCCATGACTTTATCTACATCGTCAAGAATATTAAACTAATTTTCAAAATTCATCAAGGTAGAGGGAATCTAAAGTTCCCTAAATAAACTAATGAAAATAGGTTGGTTAAAAAATAAAACTAAAAAAATTTAATAATTCTATTAATTTGAGTATATTAATTAATAATTTCTTTCTCTAATAAGAATTTTATATCGATAGTTCAAGTTTTTAAATTATTTACATAGATCAAATTTTTTAAAAGTAAATAATTTTAATTTTAAAAAATTATCGTGATTCACTTTTAAATGTTAGCTACTAAATTTTTTATAATAGTTAATATTGGTCTTTAGATTTAATTGGAGAGAACAAAATGGTAAATCATTCAAAATCCTTATATAACATTCATTTTGTCGTACAACAATGATATTCCCCAAAAAGGTATAATTTCTTAACTTATGATCTCGAGAAGACAAAACTTATCTAATTATTTAATAGAAAAAAGTTCTTACACTTTCATGGGTTTTTTAAAATTAATCCTTATAATTTTTCTTCAATTAAGTCTTTGTAGTTTTAAAAATTTGCAAAACAGTTTCTACCATTAAAGCAAACACTAACACCGTCGAAAAAGTAGATGACATGGCAAATATATGCTAAAGTGAAATGTCTAAATAAAAAAAGTATGCCACATATGATGCCAACTGCACCAAATAACTTTTTTGTTTTTTTGTTTTTGGCTATCTCTATCAAAACGTTAAAGTAGCACTGGAGAGACAAAAGATGAGGCTCTGCAAGTAATGGACAAAGGCTGCATCCATTGAGTATTGCATCGAGATTGACCGAATACCAACATTCAACATTAAAGGAATTTAGTATAAAAACCACATACATTAAATAAAGTAATAATATAGTCTTTTTCACATCATCACTAATATTTTCACACTAACAGTAGTAAAATAATTCAAGAAAACTTTTTAATCCATAAAATAACTCATTTTATCAAATAATTTCTCATATACTTTTACTTAAGAGCCTTTTTCTAGTTATAAGTGGCTCACTATAGGTCATCACAAATGTGATTAACATATTTGATGAATCTCAAAATATAAATTCCCTTATTATGTGTATGGTGCACAAAATGTTGCGCACTTCTTATATTTGGGAATTGGGATAACAAAATTAGTTGTTTAATGTTTGTGACAACACGATGTTCGTTTGCAAGTATCATTTCCCCAATACAATGGGAAAAACTAAGCTCAAATCACTATTATTTGTTTTAAGTTCCTCTATTTGTTCTCCATGACCAATGTTTGCAAATTATCATTTAAGAGCAAATTGTTAAAACTTATGACCCATGAGTTATAAGGGAATAGGATGTCATTAGTCTTGTAGTTGGTTATAGAATTTTCCATATATAAAAGACATGATTGAATACTATAATTTGGATTCTTATAATTATTTATGCATGTCTATTAATGCCTCTTCAATATAAATTTATAGATTCACAAATTTCAATTTTATGAACATTTGACACTTAGATACACTACAATACATCTTAAATCTTACTAAAAAATAATCAAAAGTTATCCAATAATAGCCATATTAAATGCCAAAATGTATAATATAAATTTAGGGATTTATAAAGACTAAAACCATCCCTGAAATCCATGGAACATGCCCCATGCGCCATGTAAAGCCTACTATTTCAAAAAATTCTGAAAAACAAAAAAATTTACCTAGCCCACTCTCTTAATGTGGCATGTATAATACACCTCTCACTTTCTATGTGGATTTGGGCTACTATGCAAACCCATTAGTTTCCCAATGTATTTTTCCATCTTTTGTGATTTAAAAAGTGGCCAAAAAGTAGTGGAGGTGAGCTTCACATGTTACTACTCTGTATGGGATTCACCTATCATTTTCAACCTCCTAGACTTACAAAAATTTTACAGATTTGCAAAATTTTAAATCAGAAACCCCAATTTTGAACTATGATATCTCCCTCACCTTATATCCAACTGGAATGTAATTTATCTTGTTAGAAAGCTTATTCATCAAGCTTTTCAACGATGTATAGTTTGCACAATTTGGTGGTCTGTGGAGAGAGAAACAAGCTTTAAAAGCATGCTTTTAGATCATGTTTTATGGAAATTCCTGATCCAGACCTTATACTTCGAATGATCTTATTCACTCGTCTATCATCCAATTTGGACAAAATTGGTGGCATTAAGCTTTCTAATAGTTTAAAGTTTGCATATTATGGTTGTTTATAGAGAGAACTAAGGCCTTCAAAATGTCATTGTTTAACCATGTCTTCTCCAAAAAGTAGAGTTGCAATTTCTTTCTAATTACCTATCCATTTTCTCTCATATTTTAATCATATGTTTCTCTTGTTATAGGCATTCCATTGTATAAATTCTATGGCCTATAATAGTCTTTATGTGAACCTGCCATTAAGGGCCTGTAAAGTCCATTATGTAAAAATATATAATTTCATGAAATTTTTGTAGCAAATTTTTCATATAGACCATAAAGAACACACATTAAGCACAAAGAAAATTTATTAAGTATATGCCTTCACAGTAAAATACAAATCTTATCAATTCTATTGTCCTATGTAGTTTGGGTTGGAATCACAAGACAAACTCTAATTGCTTTTTCTTAATTTACATTGACAAGGATAAGGGATTTTTGTTATGTGTGCATCAGAAAAGAATATGAAATTTTCCTTTTCCTTAGTCTTCCTTAAGAAAATTGTTCCCTTTCAAGAAATTTCATGTTTGGTTTTGCTTTTTACGTCAGTTTTCCTTTTCAATAAGATAATAACTAATAACCATTTCAAGTTCAAATTAATTAAGTAATTAATTTGATGGATTTAAGTTATTGGATTATAGGTCAACCCATCATAAGTGGCCCAATATACCAACACAAACCATCAAAGGTAGTTTAATTCAATTTTAGGTCTAAATTCCATAGCCTTTTTAGCTATTTTCTAATTTTTAATGTGTATTTCCTTCATTTTATTTTATTTTTAAAAGCTTTATTTGCAATCTAATAGAGATCGTTTGAATTCAATTTATCCCTTAATAATTTTTTAAAAGTTATTCAAAACGTTTTACTTAAATTTTCTGTCTTTTAAAGATTTCAAGCGCTAGTAAGCAAATTTACAAGAGGATGTCAATGTGGAATTGATCTTTGAACCAATTACTTGAAAAAGTGTACCTAGTACATTAACAACTTATAGTAGGGAATCTCCAACCAAACACCTAAAATGCATTTTACTTCAGAGGCTACAACTCCCCATATGCAAAGGAAGGCTTGGAATAAAAAAACACTCACCATTTCAACAAGGCCTTGTTGGCTAAACAGATATGGAGGGTCTTGAAACCAGAAAGTTCAAGTAATCTCACAAGTGTTCAAACAAACAAATACCTAGATGCCGCAGGACCTACTCTAGTAAAAAGGGCCAAAAGTTAATGGATGTGGAAGGGCCTTCTTAAATCACAAGACCTCATTTTGAGGAACTTGCAATGGACTTTAGGGACAAGTTCAGCAATTCGAATCAATCACAAATACTAGATGCCAACAAAAGAGAGTCTAGATCCCCCACACATTATGGTAAGTGACCTGATTCTACCAGACAAATTAGGTTGGGATATGGAAAAACTTAACTCCTTATACGAGCCAAATGAGGTTCAGAAAATCAAAGAGACAACCTTCTCCACAACAAACACCCCAGATACCATGGCTTGGAATGGAAGCATATATGGAAACTACTCTGTCAAGAAAGGTTACAATCTTCTTCAAAGTGATTACAACAATCCATGCCAATTTAACCTTTGGAAGGAACCTTGGAGAGTCATGCTCCCTTTTCGCATCCTCAACTTCACCTGGAAACTTCTTAATAAGGCCATCTTGATTAAAGAGGTTCTTCAGGATCAGCATCTGCACAACTCAACACAATGCCTTTTTTGTGAAGACTGCATCCATGGAGACCATCAACCATGTCTTTATACATTGTACCTTTGCGAGAATGATTTGGTTCGCAAGTCCATAGGGACTAAGGATTGACTCCATTCGAGGCTAAGACCTTATCACCTAGATGTAGCAATGGTTCCAACTACAAAAGGAACAAAAAACCAACACTGATATCATGACCTACTTCTAATGATAGGACTATACACTATTTGAAACACTCGCAATAAAATCCTCCATAAAGGTCTTCGTCCTCATCCATCTCAGGCAGTGGTTGAAATAAAAAGAATAATATGGAACTCTGAACATGCTTCACAATCAATTAAAGCCACCTCTTGCTGCAATAGTAGGAATTACTCATGAGGTAAAAATTGCACACATTAAGGCTGGTGCATCATACTATGGAGTGGCAAATTCAAGTCCCCCAAAAGAGATCGCTTAGTCATCAGTTCCCTCCTTCTCAATGGCCATCTTGTTAAAGATTGGTACTGGGAAAACAACAAGAGCCACAACAAATCTATGGCTCTTGGCCTTGCTCTCAAAGAGATATTGACATGGATCCACATAAGTGAATGGCTCCACAATTCCTAGGACACCAAAATCTAAATACTCTCAATCTCTCGCTCTGACCTAAAGGTCCTCCTGTGGCATTTGGCCCAAACGTCACAATCTCGAGCCTTAGGACTAGACACACATAGCCTTCTTTCAAGGTTCAGAGAACACTCCGTAGCCCACTAGAGTAAGGGACCTTGGAGAGATTATTCTGTTGGTAAGGGTAAATCAATCAAGACCCACAATATTATGTGTCTATAATTAATTGTTACATATTGTCTATTGATCCAAAAAAAGAAAACTAACTTCTGCGTTTGTTTTTGGGCCACTCATTTAGTTATTTTATGGTCTCCACGTGAATATCTAATGATTATTTGTCTGAAATTAAAAAGGCAATAATACAAGCCTCTAAATCAAAATGGTCATTATGAACCAAGCGATTATTATTATTGACTTCATGTTTGAAATTATTACCTACTTATTTTAAAACAATTATATTATTATTATTTTTGTTGGAGATTGTTATAGCTAGCAAGAAAGCCAAAAAGATGGGAACAACTGGAATGCTTCTTGTAATTTTATGAATTGTTCATGAGAGGAAATTATAGATGAATAATGTCAATTGAAACAAATACTACAGCAGATGAACTATTTATTTGTTTTAACAGGAGAAAACCAAAAGGCCAATTTAATTGGTTAAAAAAATCCCAAGCAAGAAGCAAAACTAAAATAAAAATGTATTAATAAAAGCTGAAAATATTGTTTTCTCATGCCCCAATCAAATTTTTCCATTTGAATGCCACCTGGGACAATGTCTTCGTAGAAGAACCATCCTTTTTCAGTGCATTAGCCGCAGCATCTTTTAAATCTTTCGTTCTTTTGCGAATCCCTTTACCTTCTTCACCTTCCATCAAACACTTTATCAATACTGCGATTTCTTCCCTTTCCACTATGCCATTTTCATTAAGCTTTGGCCTCAGAGCCACCTTCAGACTACTTAGCAAAACAGCATTCATTCTCTGCTCCGCAAAGAGTGGCCATGTTATCAGTGGCACTCCCTGCTGTATACTCTCAAGGATGGAGTTCCAACCACAGTGACTCAAGAACCCACCGGTGGATCTGTGACTAAGGATTTGAATCTGAGGTGCCCATGATGGAACAACCAAACCTCGGTCCTTGGTTCCCTCCAAGAAACCTTTTGGAAGGAACTGTAATGGATCCTCATTTGTAGAACCAAGGTAACCAGCATTCACTGAATCACTTGGTGGTCTAAGAACCCATAAGAATCTCTGGCCACTCAATTCCAACCCAAAAGCTAGCTCATTGATTTGGTCTTGAGACAGGGTCCCACCACTCCCAAAAGAAACGTACAAAACAGAGCTAGGGGGCTGCTTCTCCAACCATGTCAGACACTCTGACTCGTCTTCTTTATTACTTGAACCAGTTTGTGTGATAGGTCCAATTGGATAGACATGTGGGTAATTATTTGCATTCTCTGTCAAGGCTCTCATAGGCCCTTGTTCCATCTCTATGAAGCTATTAACTAAAATCCCATTAACGAAGCGGATCCTCTTCGCACGTTCGAGAAACTGTCTGTAGGATTCACTGGACCGATTTTGAACGGGGTCAGGGAGATCTCTGCCATGGAGTGGGACGCAACCTGGAATCTGTATAGGCTCTGATGAGTCTCTGAATTCACCAGGAATTTTCTGGTCCAGTTCTGGAAAATGAAGGAAGAGGGAAAGTGTTGAAGCCGCTGAAGGGAAGTAAATGAAGGACAAAGCGTTGAGGTCCTTTGCAAAATCCAGAGCTTCATATGCAAAAGGATCAGCAAGCAGAGCAGACAAAAGAGTTTTGGAGTTCAGGGACTTCAAGACTTCAAGAAGAGAAGGCAACGACTTGGTCACTGTGAGTTGGATTTGCATTCCTACGTTTGCCCCTTCTGGCATGTCATCTCTGCTAATTGGAGGAAGAAAAATGGAACTAATGTTTGAAGGAAGAGATTGAAGGTAGGCAACGGAGGAACTTGGAGGAACCCCAAGTGAGGGAATGATGCAGGTGACATGGAAGTCTGGGTGAAGATGAACGAGTCGCTTCGAGAACTCAAGAACAGGAACAAGATGACTAAAGCCAGGACTGGGAACAACAGCTATGTGAGTCGTCTTCTCCATGGAAACTTAGCTTTAAGGTGGATTGCTAGCTGCAAATTTGCGATTTCCTAGATTAAGTTTTGATGGGTTTATTTATAGCACTTCTGATTGTGCTTCCGTGACTATCAAGTTTTGTTTTAGCTTCAGAAAATATTATTAACATCCAAGTTAATTAGGGCCATATGTTTATGTGGTGATCTAAGTGATCACGTCATCTTTCTTCCATACACTTCTGGGACATTTGACCAACTAAATTCTCGCTAAACAATTGTCATGAGCCGTAACGGAATGCAAGTTCATTTTTAAGTCTTTCTTGAACGTAGGAACTTCAAAGGATGGCACGTGTAGGCTTTATGATGAGATTTGACCTCTAAGGTAGATTGGAATTTCTACCAAATATTAGTCATGATATAGTTACGTGACTAAATGATAAAAAAATTTTAAATCAATCACTTATTTTATAACGGTCAAAAGGCGATAATATCTCTGTATGCCCAATTATTGTGTTGCCTGTCACATGTTTTTTACCCTCTAAATAATGTTCTTAAACCATTCGGACCACCACTTTGCATTGGGCGTTAAATTTTTTTTTTCTCAATTTACTTCTGAATAACGACAAGGAACATCTTAGTCTAACATAATAGAGAACTCTAGTTTTAGATAAAATCTTTTATTATTAAACGTATAACATTCTAACTATTATAGCGCTCTGTATGGAAATCACCTAGAGATGAAAGAAACATGCTAATACTGTAAAAGGGTGAATGAGGGGAATAAAATATAAAAGTCAAAGGTAGAAAATTTGCTTATAATGCTCTGGTTCTCAAAGTCAGCGCAAACTCAGATGAAGTTTTGCGAGCGGACCCGAGGGACTGCTTTTTCTATTAAAGTAGGCTCATTGAATTTAAATTTAGTTCTCTTCAATTTTTGTATAAAATATATTTTTAAAAATTAAAAAATAATTATTTGTATAAAAATATATATATTTTAATATTTTAAATTTTTTTTATACATAATATCTAGTTAAAAAATAATAAATTCTAAAATATACAAAATAAATTGAGAAACGTTAAAAACAATTCAATTTTTTTATTTTTTCAATTACATGTTATTCTTTATAAAAAAAATTTAAAATATGAATATTTATATATCTATAAAAAAATATTTTTTATTTTTTAAAATATATTTTATGCGAGGGCCTTGAGAAAATCTTCTGAAGTTTTCGTAGAGGACCCATCTTCTTTCACTGCATTAACAGCAGCATCCTTCAAGTCTTTCATTCTTTCGAAAACCTCTCTGCCTTCTTCACCTTCCATGAACCTTGTTATGACCTTAGCTATCTCTTCTCTTTGCACAATCCCACTTTGGTTAGCTTCAGGCCACAGTGCCACTTTCAGGTCATCTGTCAAAAAAGCTGCATTCATCTTCTGCTCAGCAAACAGTGGCCATGCCAGTACTGGAACACCATGCACAATACTCTCGAGGGTCGAGTTCCAACCACAGTGACTCAAGAACCCTCCAACAGAACTGTGACTAAGGATTGGAATCTGAGGTGCCCAAGAAGGAACCACCAAACCTCGTTCTTTGGTTCTCTCTAAGAACCCTTCTGGTAAGAACTCTAAAGGGTCCTCATTTGATGCAGCAAGGTAAGCAGCACTAACATCAATGCTTGGGGGTCTCACGACCCACAAAAATTTCTGGCCACTTAGTTCCATCCCATAAGCCAGTTCATTGAATTGCTCTTGAGACAGTGTCCCACCACTGCCAAATGAAACATATAGAACAGATCTGGGTGGTTGATTGTTCAACCATGTTAAACAGCCTGACTCATTTGTCTCAGCACTGGATCCACTTTGTATAATGGGTCCAACCGGATAGATCTGGGGCTTCTTCCCTGCAATTTCTTCTTGCATGGCTTTGATTGTCTCGGTTTCTAGTTCCATGAAGCTGTTAAGAAACACACCATCAATGAGACGGAGCTTTCTGGCACGTTCAAAGAATTGCCTGCGAACTAGTCCATCATAGAGTGATTCAGCGAGTTCTCTGCCACGAACTGGTACACAGGATGGAATCTCTATGGACTCTGGTAGGTCTCTGAACTCTTTATCGTCAAGCTTTGTGGAATTACAGAAGTAGAGTGAGAATATCATCGCAGCATACGGGAGGTACATGTACGACAAAATGTTGAATTCTGCAGCAAAATCTAGTGCTTCGTGGGCAAAACAGTCAGTAACCAAAGCTACGAGAGGTTTTTTGGAGATTAAGGACTTCAATTCCTCGCGAATGTATGGCAGTGAGAGTGTGACTGTGAGCTGAACTTGGGCTCCACGATGAACACCTTCAGGCATGTCGTGTTTGTGAACTGGAGGAAGAAGAATGGAGTCTATGCTTGGAGGAAGAGTTTGAAGATAGGCTTTGGAGGAAGAGGGAAGAGATTCGAGTATGGGGATGATGCAGGTGACATGGAGATCTGGGTGGAGATGAACAAGTCGCTTTGAGAATTCGATTACTGGGAAGAGATGGGTGAACCCAGCACTGGAAATGAAGGCGATGTGAGGTGTTTTCGCCATGGAAGCTAGGTTAACTCAGATCAATTGGATTTCCCTTTGATAAGGTGTTAGGTATATTGATGATTTGTTTATGATTGATGAAGGAATGAATTTATCTGATTTTCTTGCAAGAATAGTCTGCCATGAACCTCTTTGACACGCACCTCCTGAAAAAGCAGATAAGAAATGAGGAAAGTTCAAACGTGAAAGTACAATGAATTTAGTCCATCGATTTGCAATTACATCTTTTTATTTTTCCAGAGCCATCTGAAAAAGCATTTTGAATATTCAACCAATAACAAAACTTAATAATGCTATTTTGAATTATAAAATTATTTATCCATTCACCAAATTCATACATTTATTGTTATTATTAGATAACCAAATGGCAAAAACAAAAAAATGTGTGCAATTTTTTTAATTAATTGGTATATATGCTTCAAATCTCGCAAGCTAAGTTTCTATTATCTGGTAAAATATTTTATTTTTTATATTATTAAATCCCATATTTTAAACATTTAATTTTCTTTATTTTGAATACAATTTTTATCATATTTTTTGTAATATTTTATTTTATTTTTAATATTCTATACCATACAAGTTAAGATAATGGAATATAAATGTCAGTGTATTTAAATATTTGTGTAAGCTTATTTTCCTGTTTATCAGTGGAAGTTTATTGGAAAAAAGGACAGTTTTAGTTTCATGTTGTTGAGATGTCAATAGCTTCTAAACAGATAAGTCTCAAGGGTTAATTCCCATAAGTACTATGACTCCCATATAATTTTTGTTGTATAATTATGTAAATGATTTATTTTTGTTGGTTGCAAGTCTATAAATAGAGGCTATATACAAAGTGTACGAGACATCCACGTGAATGAGAATTATTTCTCTTTTTTTTTTTATCAACTTTTTCTTTTACACATATTGTATTTCTTTTATTTTTATTAGTTTTATAATACACTATACAACTCAACTATAATGCTCAACGGGAGAGAGTGAGAGTAGTGACAGAGGAGGAAGAGAGACACAGACGATAGAGGAAGGGAGGCCAGACGATGAACAGACGGGAGGATGGGAGAGGGTTCAGGGTCATTTTGGTCAATCTGACTTCTATTCCCTATGATGCTCAACAATACTTTTGGGGGAGGTGGGTTTGTTGATTTCCTCATGTGTGGGAGTCATGATTTCCATGCAATGAGATTCCTTTATTCAAAGATTAACCAAACACGAGAATCATTTCCTTTTCCTTCTTCTATATTCACAAAGCAAATGGGCCGTAAAAGTTTTCGGAAATGCAATTTTAACATGAAACCAAGCATCTAATAAAGACTAAGCAAAAATAGTAGTTTTCCTTTATCATCATTTACATGAAGGCTAGATGCGGAATATCCAATTTGTGAAAAGCTTGTTTTGTTGGTGGCACAATTAGCAAGAATGATGATGGGACCATATCTCAACAATGATATTACCTCTAGCCCGTTATAATTATCTTTTTGTAATTAATGAATATAATTATAAAAATAATTTGAATGACACTAACAAAATATTATTTTTTATTTAATAATTATGTTTTGCCGACTTAACTTCACAAATTTTTAATAAAATAAAACCTACTACTCCAGTGTAATAATTCCCAGAACTAAAAAGTAAAAATCAAACGGTACGATCTGCATTTATTTGATCTAATTAAATTCCCTCAAGAGTACTGTCTAACATACAAACCCATCAGGAACTTTCTTCCCACAAGCATCAACGAGCAAGCTAACAGCAACGGGCACTTCAAGCTTCACAATTCCCAGCACATTGGCCTTTATAGCAGTGCACAGACACAAGGCAGCTTCTAGATCTGCGAGGCCCTTCACGAGGCTGCAGCACTGCTCACTTGGTTTGGTCCCAATAACCTCAGTCACCAACCCTAACCAGCTTCCACAGACCCCAAACTTCAGTGTATCTTTCGGGCATTTCTCTGCCTTCGATGGTGAAGATGAGGTAGATGAAGTACTTGAAGGGAAGGGGGTACTGTTACCTGCTGCTTCACAAGAGAAGATAAGGAAACTAAAGAGGATAACAATGACAGATAGCTTAGAGGAGCCCTTTAGACTCATTTTTTTCATCCACTTGAAGTTGTAGTTTGGATTACACTATGGCAGATACCTTATAGCTCTGTGAAGTTCGTTCCATGGGAAGGATTAGGTTAGGTTAGCTGAAGGTTATATATGTGGAAATTGTGGCCAGGATTGAACCTTATTGGATAGTGCTATCTGGTTGATTGTTTTGATCATTGTTTTGTTGGCATCAAACGACAGCAAATAAAAGCATAAACATTACTGCAAGATTTTACACTCTTACCTGCATCTCAAACGAATCTCAGACTCTGTTGTACAACGTGATGAACCATTAGATTGACATAACTCCTATAGGTTTAGGTCAATGTGATCAACGTGAGTCCTACGTTAATCTAACGATCCATATTATCGCTACTTGTTTATGTTCTACCTTGCAAATAAAATCTAAGATGATGCTGCGGTAGGTAGGCCCACAGATCATAACATCCATTCTAGCTCATCAAAAGCACCACTAGAAAAAAAAATAGAACATACAAAATTTTTTCAAAAATATAATAGAACTTTTAAAATATTTTGAAACACCCACATACACGTTCAGATTTGTAGTACCAAAGAGCAGTAGGATGAATCTAAATACCTTTGTTTCTTGTCTTGTTTTGCTGCTTTTAGTTTCCTTTATACCAAAAAGAAAAACATTAGGTACAAAGAAGGAAAAGGAATATAAGCAACGTACTAGAAGCAACAAAATTAATTATACAGTACCACATAAAAGAGTTTTTTCTTTTTTTTTGGTTAATGGTACCACATAAAAGAGGTCTACATTCACTTAGAAGTAAGAAATTAACATGTACTAAATAACTGAGAATTAGAACTAGGCTCTCAATATCTCTGCAAACAGGGACAGGGTCTTTGCAGAACAACCATCATCTTTCATTGCATCAGCAGCAGCATCTTTTAGACCTTCCATTCTTCGTCCAATCTCTTTAGCTTCTTCTCCCTCCATCAAACTCTTTATCACCTTCGAAATCTCTTGCTTATCCACTATCCCATTCTCGTTAAGCTCTGGCCTTATAGCCACTTTGAGAACATTAGTCAGCAAAACAGCATTAATTTTCTGCTCTGCAAAAAGTGGCCATGTTATGAGTGGCACACCATGCACAACACTCTCAAGGGTCGAGTTCCATCCACAGTGACTCAAGAATCCACCAACAGCACTGTGTTTAAGAATTGGAATCTGAGGTGCCCATGAAGGAACCATCAAACCTTGCTCTTTGGTTCTCTCCAAGAACCCTTCTGGTAAGAAATCTAATGGATTCTCATTTGAAGTAGCAAGGTAAGCAGCACTAGCAACTTTACTTGGGGCTCTCACAACCCACAAGAATTTCTTGCCACTTAGTTCCAACCCAAAAGCCAGTTCATTGAGCTGCTCTTGAGACAGTGTCCCACCACTCCCGAATGAAACGTAAATAACAGATCTGGGTAATTGATTGTTCAGCCATGTTAAACAGTCTGAGTCTGACCCATTTGTCTCACTGCTTGACCCACGTTGTATGATGGGTCCAACAGGATAAATCTGAGGCTTATTCCCTTTTATTTCTTCTTGCAAGGTTCTTATTGCCTCTGTCTCCAATCCCAGGAAGGTATTGACCAGAACACCATCAGCATGACGGAACCTTCTGGAGCGTTCAAGAAACTGCTTATAAACTAAGCCGCGCCGATTCTTAAACAGGTCTGGGAGATCTCTAACATGAACTGGTACACAGCCTGGAATCTCTATGGTTTCTTGTTGATCTCTAGACTCAGAAGAAAGTTCCTCATCCAACTTTGAGGAATAGTAATACAGTGAAAAAACCATAGCTGCTTGAGGGAGGTACACGTAAGAGAAGATGCTGAACTCTGCAGCAAAATCTAAGGCTTCGAGGGCAAAAATATCAGCAACCAGAGCTACAAGGCCATTTCTGAAACATAAGGACTTCAATTCCTCATGTATGTATGGGAGTGAGAGAGTCACTGTGAGTTGAATCTGAACTGCTGGAGGAAGCTCTTGAGATACGTTTTCTTTGGGAACTGGAGGGAGAAAGATGGAATGGATGTTTGAAGGAAGAGTTTGAAGGTAGGCTTTGGAGGCAGATGGAGGAGACCCAAGTGAGGGAATGACGCAGGTGACATGAAAATCTGGGTGGAGATGAACAACTCGCTTTGAGAATTCGATGATTGGGACGAGATGGCTGAACCCAGCGCTGGGTATGACGGCTATGCGAGTTGCTTTCTCCATGGATTATGCTCTTCTTCTTGTGAAGGTACTTTTTCAATGAAGAGAGAGAGATGTGGCAGAGGGATTAGTCTTCTTGGTTGAATGCTGCGTCAGAAATCAAGTTTTGAACGTTCAACTGATAATAAAGTAGTAGGGACAAGCTGACATACGTTCAAACGTAAAGCTTCAAGTCAAAACCAATTTTTTACCTTGAGCCGATCTAATTGACTTTATATCATGTACCATTTTCGAAGCAGAATAGAAAAGTTCTTTTTTATTATTTTTTTTAATGTAATGCAAGCCAAACTTGACTCCTGTATATAATATATTGATTGGTGGCCGCCAAACCAAATTTTACTTCATCTAAAAATTGGAATTATGCTTCCCAAGTCGACGAGTTATTCATGAAAAAAAATATTAATGTGCTTCTTTATTTTAAAATTTTTTTTATTTTGATACTCCATGTATTAGAAGATTACAACTATATTTTTATCTTTACTTTTTTGAAAATTTAAAATTGATAACCGCTATACAATTTATATACTATACAGTAATTGGTCGTAGGTTTACAAAATTTAACAAAAAAATCTTCGAAAAATTTTTATGTAAAGAAAAACCATATAGCATATTTACTCTTATGATTTATGATCCGGATTCAGCTTTATAACTATGTTTCATAAATAAGCAGAATTCACGCGTGGTAAATAATCTCTTATGATATTAAAGCTCTGATCAGAAAAGTCTATGTTGGAAGTTCATTAGATGAAGCAGACCTAAGCCTATGTGCATGAAGCAGACCTACACTATTAAAAGGATGGCGGCTGCACACGCTTGAAATATGTGGAAAATGATGCTTTATAAATTTTCAAAAATTGTTACATTTTTTATTTAATTTTTTAGTTAATATTTACTGATCTTATTTAATTTTTAAAAAATTTATTTCCTTTAATTCGTAATTTAATAATAATATCTATTTCTTAAATTCAAAATTTTAAACTATAAAATCATATCTAAAAAATTTGTACATATTTGAGGCATGGAATGATCTTTTTCAAGTTTTGAATTATAATGAACATAATGTTTTGTTATATTCACTTGGCTTTTGAGCTAGTCCACCTAATTTCATTGGATTATTCTTTTATTAATCTCTTCTTTCTCTTGATTTTTTGTTTTTTGTGGAAAACTATGAATGAAAACAAATATTTGAAATTGATGAACAAAAAATCACATTGATCAATATTGAAGTATATATTAAATCTCTCTATAAAAAACTATCACTTGCTTTTGCCCTTCCTTTTTTTTTTTTTTGTCTAATGAATGTTTTGTACTCAAAAATTGGAAATTGACCTTTCTTTTATAAACAGTTTTTGTTATCAAACATTAAACGTCATTATAATTGGCTTTTTAATTATAAAGCTTAAACCACAAATCTTAAATCATAAACTTTAAACTCTAAAAAGTTCGTGTAAAGCCAAAGTACTTTCTCTATTTTCTAATAATTCTTCTTCTTATGTCGGTAAATGTTTTATACTCTAACTGTTGTTTTGCACTTGGAACATTAGGAATTGAACTTCGTTTAATAATATATATATATATATATATATATTAAGCATTGATATTATTGGCTTCTTAATTATAAAGCAAAAGTACTTTATAATTTATATTGCTGAAAAAAACTCATATTGCATTTCCTTTTTAGTTCTTCCAAACTTGGAGGAGTTGAGGCTCAAAATAGTGAAAAATACTATTACTTGAGATATTATTTTTTGTTATTAGATTATAGCGGACAAAATAATCAAATCATTTTCTAAGAACATAAGGTCTGAAATTTATTACCGTCTACTAAAATGAATAAAAATTTTCTTCACAACCATCCAACGTCCTTTTATGGCTTCTAGTGGTGACATTGAAAAGTTGAATTAAAATAAAAACTATATTAATCATTTTTATCTAATATAGTTCAAAGATTTTACCTCTCATCAAATCAAATCAAATTCTAATGATTTCCTGTCCGTAAATACATAGATGACTTCAGATACAATACTAAGCCTTCTTGGGCTTGAAGTAGTGCTTGTGTAACGTGTTGGACGTGGTTGTGATATTTGAAGTAAAAATTTTGTGGCCTACTCAAAAGTTGAGAAATGTGTGAAACTTCGGACTCACAGGTTGTCAGCATTTAAAGCCAACCACAAATTGTGCAGTTGACTTCAAATGTAGCAAAATACATGTTTTATTTTAAAATTTTTAATACCTTGAAATTTAAAAAAATAAATGAATGGCTGTGAAAAGGAACTGTGCCAAGGAGAGGATCTACACTCATGAATCAGATGCCTCAGCACCTTGGGATTGAAAAACACTGACATGAACAGAAAGTTGTTGACATCGTTGCGTATGGATACTTTTCATCACAATCAAGTTTTTCATAATTTATAAGAGATATTATGATACAATGGGTGATGTAGTGGACTTTATTTACGGACTTTAATTAAAAAATTAATTTATATTATTATATATCAATTTATTTTAAATTATTAAGTTTATTAAGATAATATGATTATAAATGATCTTCTTTGACATATGAAGTAACTCATTTTGTTATTTTTTTTTGAAAAATTTAAAAATATTAAAAAACTAATGAAGTTACATTTGAATTTGTTTTTAACTTTAAATAATTTAAATTATTAAATAAACTATTTAATTATATAATATTTCTCTTACTTTAATTTTAAATTATGTTAATTCATATTTATAGTCCCTATCATAAAGTCTAAGAAACAATTAATTAATTTATTTATTATTATTTGGGTGACCTTAAAAATTATTCAAACTTTAAAGTATTCTCAATTTAAGAGATGATTAAATAATTTATTAATTTTTTCGTTGATTCTAAAATTTTTTTAAACTTTGAAAATTTACGATTTAAGAGACAATTAATTAATTTTTTAATTAATTATTTCATAATTTTTTTTGTTGTCAACAAAAAAATTTATTAATTTTCTTGTTAATTTTTAGACTTTGAAAAATTTCTAATTTAAGAAGTGATTAATTAATTTATTGATTCATTACTTCATAATTTTTCTTATTGATTATGAAAAATTTGCGTATTTCAAAAAATTTTCATTACCAATATCAAAAAGTAAAAAATCATCGCATGAGAATTTATATATTTAATTTATCAAGACTTTTCATCAATCAATGGTGCTCCCAAATTAAATAGACTTTACTTTATTCACTTATTTTGTGGCTCTCTTTAAATTTAATAGAAAAAATAATAAAAAAATATCAAAGATCTAAATTCGTTTCACTGTTATGGTTGAATTCTTAAAAAGTTCATTGCATCATGATTGAAGATGAAGACAAACATTGAAAATTTTCATGAGTGCTTTTTAGTCTTTTGAAAATGATTATTGTATAGTGATTTAGGATGAAAACATTAAAAGATCAATTAAAAATTTTGAAATATTAATAAATTTTGTCATGTAGTAAAAAATTATACTAAAAATGAAAAAGCAATACGTAATATAGAAATTGAAAGATTATTTTCACCATGTAAAAGAGGTAACCAAAAGATATGCATCTGGTGCTTCTTCGTGCAAGAGTCATTTGCATGATGTGTGGTGTTCGATATGTAAATATTTTAATATTTTAATTTTAAAAATTTTAGTTTAACGTATCCATACATAATTAAGGTCATATAGAATATAATCTTTAAACATCTTACTATTGAACCTAAACATTTGAAAAATTAAAATTTTCATGTACCAAATAACACTTCTCACTTACCTTCCTTCTCTTTTCAAACAATTTGGTCAAGTAAAGGAATATGCAGGTGAGATTGTCTATAATATTATACATGCTTAAAGAAGAAGAAGAAAGGTTGGAAATGATGTAGGTTCAAACGTCACTCGATTGAGAAAAGGGGAAAAAGATCCACTGCTGTCAGATGATTACAGCAACCTACTGTGGGTGAAATCTAAACCACTGGATTGATCGAATAGCTCTTATGGAGCCACATGGGTAAGGAGCTTAGGGCTTTTTTATTTTGAAATCCAAAGAGGTAAACGACATATTATTTTGGTAGTGGTTCTTTCATCATTAACTTACACAGAACTCTTATAGATGTGATTATGTTTTCTCTTTCTCTATGCTTCACTCTCAAATAAGAGAGGTTTCAATATGCTTCTGAGTGGCCTGAAGTGTCCAACTATTTGTCATAAGCTTATGCTCCTTGTCTTTATCATGTTTTCGCTTATGTCTTGTATTTCTAAAATCTCAACTAAGCAACGAGTCTTCTTAATTTTGATTGCTACATTCTGAGATTAGCTGCCACACACTATTACCTTGCTTTGCCTCTTCTCTATCTAATGGGAATTAATCACACTAGTTCTAGTACAACTAATGAAACAACAAGGTGATTTACAACATTAGACATAGAGAGAGAAAACTGAGATGATATTAATTTATGCTAACCTAATATATCAAGAAGGAGAGATGATGCATTGTAGCCTACATTGATCCTTTTCACTATACATAAGTACTACAATCAACAGTGATCCTCATCACGATGCACAAGTACTGCAAACGACAGAAAAAATAAAATTGGTTCAAATGATTTTAATAAGCAATCAATCAGTAGCTACTAGAAGAAAGCTAAATTGCTTATGAGAAGTCATATTCTTCTAGTTGGACCTATAGAGCAAAATGAAAGCACTGATACATGCAATGACCAATTTAGGAACAAATTTTTTAGCACCCTCTCTTATCACAACATCGTTTTCCAATGGTAAATAGTTACAAGTGTGCAGAATATTAGGATAGGATGACTTAGAGAGTACATACAAATTGAATGAGAGTAGCACTTACTAAAAGTTTATCTAAAAATAATAAGTAAGAACATTAATCTTATATGATTAGATTAAAAAGGAAGTTTACGATTCAGATTTCATCATCACAAACTTATAATCAAAAGTACCACGAGTTTCCTAGTCCAATTTATCTAAGAAAGCTTACACTTAGTAAATATTCATCAAAATCGAACAAAAATGCACAAGCACTAACTCAGAAAGAAAAAGTTAAAAGCAAAAAAATGAATTAGAAAGTCATACAACAAAACACAACGTCAAAAGCCGATAGATATTAAATGAAAAATATAAGTTCCACTGTTGGCCTTTCCAAAAGTCTGATTTTTGACTGGGAAGCTGGCAAGAGATAGTCATTATCAGTATCATCAACGTCATGAATCTCATCAGTCTGTTGAAGTTTTGATCTTCAATTGGGAAGGAACCCCTTCAGTTTCTGATGTCCAACCTCCTTATGCTAGGTGCTAACTTCTTCGCAGATCCTATGCGAAGTTTTCTTCTTGACAATGGGAGGATAAAATTGGAGCAGTGAGAGGAACAGGTGCATGGAGTTTTAGTGATGTTCTTACGGATAATGCCATTGCTGAACGTGACACAACAATCCCTTCGTGTTTTTCGCAATCAGGAAGAGGCACACTGCAAGGCACACAAGAAGACTAGTTCAAATTTCAAAAAATGAGAAATCAAGGAAGAAGACTAGCATTTCTGTCCTAGGCTCTGCTGCAAAAAACAATATGTCGTTTGCGCTCAAAATGGACTTCATTTAAATGAAACAATGCATTTTATGCTTCATATCCACATGGCTCTAGTAGAGCCACTTGATCAATCCGACAATTCATATTTAATCCAGAGCAAGCTTTGTTGTTTTCATTTAAACAGCAGTGGATCCTTTCTTGAGAAAAGTAAGTCTAATGACTAAAATGGTCTGTCATCCTCATTTTAATATATTAAATATGAGGCTGAGATTCACTCTAGTACAGTCGTTTTACTGGATTTTTTTAAATAAAAATCTAAATCATTCATTTAATCACAGTCATCCAATTGATGACATGCTTGATATGTGTTTGAAAATTGATATTTAATAATAATAAACTAATGACTTCAACTAGCTAGTTATAGTCCAATTGTTTTTGTAAATCTGATTAATGATAGCAAATGAGACAAAATACTATATCACTTTCTAATTTGGACAAAATTATTCTCACATGCTTTAAAAAAATACTTAAAAAACATGGTTTTTTCTTTTATATTAAAATATACACTTTTTATTCATAGAACTATAAGATACCCCAATACTTGTCTCCTTGACAGCGAAATATAACTTATAATTAATCACATTTATTTTGACCCAAATATCTTTGTGGACTTAATTCTGTCAAACATTGTATGTTATATATATATATATATGAAAATTCGGTTTATTATGACTTGGATGATATTAGATTTTGATTTGGATCCTTTCAATTTTGAATTTGGATTTTTTCAATTTTGTTTATGTTAATTTTGTTGCAAATTTCAAAAAGATAAACACAATAAGTGACTTATGCTTGAATAGTAAGTCCCATTGAAAGATCAAAGCATTAAAGTTGGTTGATGGAGCACTTGTGAATGTGATTCCAAGCTATTGAAGGCTAATAATATGCTCTTAATTGAAAAAGCATACTGCAACAACCATTTGTCCACACTATTAAAAGACAAAGTTTGAAGATGAAGAATAGAAATTATATATTAGCATGAAGAATATTGGTTGAAGGATCAGCTAAAAGTGCTATACAAAGCCTTGTACTCAATTTTACTGAATTTTTTTCAGTAAAAATCTCAACCATTCATTTAATCGCAATCGTCCATTTTATGACATGCTTGCTATGCGTTCGAAAATTGCTATTTATTGATAAAGATTATTACCCGGTTAAGTTTAAATGTATATCGCAAGCACTGAAAATGGCAAGAAATAGTATTCACTATTTTGAAGACTCACTGCTATCATTCATGCAATTTGTTACTGGAAATAGTATATGCGAAACTGCACTGGAACCAAGTCGCAAATATTAAGATATTTCAGTCATTGGAATAAGAATAATTAAAATACAATTAAAGATTATTTCATTTTTAGAATATAGTAGACCTCATAATTCTTCAATTATTAACTCATTCTCCATTATAGGCAGTTGATCATAAGCCAGTGTAAGAAGCAAGTTCATAGCATCTTTAAACAAAATTAGTTTATTTGCTCGCATAACCTTAAAGAAAATTTGTTTGTTCTATTATATATCAATATATATTAAATCAAAAATATTTGTAAGTGTTAGTAAACATGTGAATTTAGTAATATATTATAATATAAGGAAAACAAAATAAATTACATAAAGTCAATAAAATTGGTTATGAGAGATTGGCGGGAGGAAAATGATAATAATGATTTCATTAAAAAAGTACTATTATAAATTATTCAATCATATATTATTTTTTCTTATTTTAATTTTGGATCATGTCAAGTTATAATTAAAATCCTTTATTTAAAAATTTAAGAGATAATTATTTAATTAATTCATTATTTTTTTACTTAAAAAAAATGTCAAAATTTCAAAGAATTCTAATTTAGTTCCTATAATTTAAAAATTTATAATTAAATTTTTAGATCAGAATAATTTTAAGTTTAGTCCTTATCATCACATTTTTACAATAATTTATCACATATGTATTTTTATCTCTTTTACAAGTATATATTATATATTTAGAGTGATAAATAATATATAGTTAGTTACATTAGTAAAATTTAACAGAATATAATAAAATTTTAACACTAAGGATCAAATTGAAATATTTATAAATGGTAAGGATTCAATTACAAATTATTAAGCTATAAAGACCAAATTAAAAATTGAATAAAACTATAAGAATTAAAAGAAAAAATATTCCAATTATATATATATCTATATATATATATATATATATATATTATAGTTGGACCACTAAAACCATTAATTGCTTCTTAATTTTAAATTTGATTCTAGATTTAAAATATCAGTAATCTTCATGTCATCATATCAGTTGATGAAGTGCTGCAATGATACAAAAGTACCTATTCCCCTCTAATTTGGATTCACTATAATTTTCAATAAAAATTATTTACTATTCAATCATGTAATTCTTTATATTTGAGCCTTTGAGTCAAAAATTAGGAATTATACATAGTCAAAAAGTCAAATTTCTAATCACGCAAAACCATAAAAGTTAACCTAAACGGTTAGATTACTCAATTCTTTCAATCTAAATAGTTAGATTTATATATTTTTCTTTAAATGCATTAAATCCAAATTAAGTCTCTTGACATTATTGAACACAATAGATTTCATAAAAGATCAATTTTAAAAATAAACAATAAAACAATAAAACTTCGAAGCTCACGTGTAAGCAAAAGGGGTTTTATAATTAGACATAACCATCTGACTAAGCTTTGGTAAGAGAAAAAAAATTGGAGTTTGGTTTTTTATCAAGTTAGGCCTATCGCAGTTGACGAGCTTTTTCAAATATTAAACGAAGTCTATTTATTATTTAAAATTTGAAATATACTATATGGTTAATGGTTATTATCACTATATGATTGTAAATAGAAATGACATAAATATTAATTTAGTTGTTGTATCATCATAAATTTTTTAGATAAAATGGCATTAGTTATTATTTTATGAGATATCACGTTACATTAACCTATGATTTTATATATAACCACTTTGAATTAATAAACTATTTGACAAATAAACTTATATTTTATATTTTTAAAATTAAAATAGTTTTATTTTTAATATCATAAATCTTACATTACATTCTTTTTTTAATAATCAAATTAATTTTTTTGTCAAATAATAAGTTTTTTCATTAAAAAGATATTGATTTTGACTTTTCGAACGGGTTGAGCTTTAATAAAAACTCAAACTTAATTTATTGCAAAATAGACTTTTCTAACTGAACTTTTATTAATTGAGCTTTATATTTTTCTTTTTAAGATCAGACTTATCAAATTGGATAAACTTTTAAAATTATAATAAGTATAATGCTTGGTTTGGTACAAGGAATTAGAATTATAATATAAAATTATAATTTAATTCCAATTCTATTTGAATTGAAATTGATTTAAAATTTTAAAATTCATATTTGGGTCATATAAAAAAAAACATGAAATTGCAATTCCATATAAAATTCAAATTCTATTGTGTAGATGAGTGATAAATATTATAAAATCATACTAGCATATATATATATATATATAGACACACAGACACACACATATAAACACATCATAATAAAAAAATACAAAATTAATATTTATTTTAGAATATATTTTTCTCTTAATCTAGTTTAGACGAGATAAAATGTTTTTTCATTATCATTGTAACACCACATCATTTTATAATTATGTTTTGAAGAAATTATTTGATTCAAATTTAAGATGTGTGTGCGTAAGTAATGTTTCATGAGTATGAATATACATGCATGTATAATATTATGTTATAAGCACACATGCTTAAATGTGTATAATTCGATTTCGTGTTATGATATTGATATTGTATTTTTGTATATATAAACATATATATAAATATGATATAATATCATGAGTATATGATGTCATGTAGTGTGCTTATACTTGCATGCATGTATACACCTACAATATGATGTCATTATGTATGTGAAATATTGTATCTATACACTCACATGCAAATGTATTTGTATATGCATTGACGCACATTTACATGGACAATGTCATTATGTTAAAAAAATTTATATGCATATGCAATTTTGTAATTTTTTTATTTGTAAGTATATATATCATGTTCATATGTGTTTGTATAAGTCTATGTACACATCATATCAAGTATATATATTTTACATCTTTTAAAATTTTATGCGTTAATAAGTGTTTGTGTATGTAATATTATGTTATGTATTTTTGTGTATATGTGCACTATTATACACCTATATTATATCTTATTTTTTGAAGTTATGTTGGATATTTATATATACTTGCATATATAAAATATACCTCATATTATATAGTGGCATACACATTACATATTTATTATATATATGTCATATTATTTTAATTATTTAGTTTTATTTTATTTAAATTAAATTTAAGTTATGCTTAATTTTATATTCTAAATCTTAATTTTTTATTTTTTAAAATTAATTTTTGTTATTTTTTAATTAAAAAAATAAAATATAATCTATTCCAATGTAATGAGTCAAATCTTATCAGAATATCAAGTTTCGAAAAATTGACTCGATTACTGAAAAAACCATATTATGCTGGTAGTAAAAGAATTAAATTTTAATTTTGAATTCTATAATTGTAATTTTAGAAGTTAGAGATAAGCATTAAAAATGATCTTTATTAATTGTATAAAATTAGTGAATAAAATTAAAATTATAATTCTACAAAATTAATTAAATGAAATATTAAATTTATTAAATATAATTTCAATTATATACCCTACTTTTAAAACTAAGCCTAATTATTTGACAGCGAGTGCAATATTAATTCACATGGAAGTGAAATTCAAATTGAACTCCAGCAAATAAATAGACTAGTTATAATTATTACAAACCAGAGTCAAGTCTGGCATGCACTTTACTTTGTTTTTGTCCTTTTTCTTACATAAAGGCACTTTTCTTTCTTTTTCAAGAAAAGATTCCCTAGTTTCTGTATGTGAGCTTTTTCTTTTTCATGTGATTTTTTTCTTTCTTTTTCAATCTTTTATGTATTTTTTGAACTCTTATGCTTCTTGAATACGACATATAGCCACCATTTATGACTCAAAACGACATGATAATTCATAGACTGAAGGTTACTTTTGAACTTTTCGCCATTTGACTCATGTATTCAACGGCATCTCAGGAAGACGAAGCTTAAGGCATACTATTAATTTCCCACCAACCTATTCCCTCTTGCACGTTTCGCCATATAAACAAATTCCTTCATCCTTCTCAAAGAAATCAATAACGTATCAAGAAGAAAGCCAATTTATCAGAGCTTGCAAATTTCCATGAAGAAAACACCTCACATAGCAATCATTCCCAGTGCGGGGTTCAGCCATCTCGTCCCAATCATCGAATTCTCGAAGCGACTTGTTCATCTCCACCCAGATTTTCATGTCACCTGCATCATTCCATCACTTGGGTCCCCTCCAAGTGCCTCCAAAGCCTACCTTCAGACTCTTCCTTCGAACATTAACTCCATTTTCCTCCCTCCTGTTTCTAAAGAAGACATGCCTCAAGATACCCAACCTGGGGTTCAGATTCAGCGGGTAGTGACTCTCTCACTGCCATATATTCATGAGACACTGAAGTCCTTGAGTTTAAGACATGACCTTGTAGCTATAGTTGCTGATATTTTTGCAACGGAAGTACTGGATTTTGGCTCAGAACTCAACATCTTATCTTACATATACTTTCCTTTATCTGCTATGGTTTTATCATTCTACTTCTATTCCTCCAAGCTGGAGGAGATGGCATCTTCTGAGTTCAGAGACCTGCAAGATCCCATAGAGATGCCTGGTTGTGTACCAGTTCATGGCAGAGATCTCCCAGACTCTGTTCAAAACCGAAGCAGCCTAGTTTACAAGCAGTTGCTTGAACGTTCCAGAAGAATGCACTGTCTCGCAGATGGAGTTCTTGTTAATAGCTTCACAGAACTGGAGACTGAGACACTAAGAGCCTTACAAGAAGAAATCGAAGGGAAGAAGCCACAGATTTATCCTGTTGGACCCATTTTACAAAGCAGGTCAAGTAGTGAGGAAAACGGATCGGATTGTTTAGAATGGTTGAACAATCAAGAACCCAGATCTGTTATTTATGTTTCATTTGGGAGTGGAGGGACACTGTCTCAAGATCAGCTCAATGAACTGGCTTTTGGGTTGGAATTGAGTGGCAAGAAATTCTTGTGGGTTCTGAGAGCCCCAAGTGAAGTTGCTTCTGCTGCTTACCTTGATGCCACAAATGAGGATCCTGCAGATTTCTTACCAGAAGGGTTCTTGGAGACAACCAAAGAGCAAGGTTTGGTTATTCCTTCATGGGCACCTCAGATTTCAATCCTTAGTCACAGATCCACTGGAGGGTTCTTGAGTCATTGTGGTTGGAACTCGACGCTTGAGAGTGTACAGCAGGGAGTGCCATTGATAACATGGCCGCTTTTTGCAGAGCAGAGGACGAATGCTGTTCTGCTAACTGATGGTTTGAAGGTGGCACTGAGGCCGAAGCTTAACGAAAATGGCGTAGTGGAAAGGGAAGAAATTGCAAGATTGATAAAGAAGTTGATGGAAGGTGAAGAAGGTAAAGAGATTCGCAAAAGAATGAAGGATTTGAAAGATGCTGCTGCTAATGCATTGGAAGAAGGTGGTTCTTCAACGGAGGCATTGTCTCAAGTGGCACTCAAATGGAAAAATTTGAGCACAGTATAGGAGAACAACAGAGTTCTTTTTTGTTTTTTCTTTAAAATTTTTGTTTTGTTTCCTGTTGACTAATTCTTCTTGGACAATTAAGTTGGCTTTTGGGTTATGTGGCTCCATTTTCAAAAAATAAATAAACAAATAATTCTTCTTCCATTTCAGCTTCCATCTACCAATGGAGATCCTTTACAGTCCCTTGTAGCCTGGAAGCAGCTTGAATTTTTATTTTTTTATTTAAAATTGAAAAGAAAATGAATTGTAGAAACTAAATGGGTAAATATCAGCCTCATTTGAGCTTTTAATCCCATTATATCTAACAAGTCCACCCACATATGCATTGTTATTTGTCCTTTTCCACAAATCTGATCTGATATAACACATATTTCTTAGGCTGTACTCTGCAATTAAGCCCTCACTATGAACCTCCCTTTTCACATAAACACTGTCACCAGATCACTTACTTAAAAATGTTTCTCGCAATGTTGATCTACAGCCTTCTTGTACCTAGCATGAACTTGCTCCAATTTTTTATTTTTCACAAAGTCGTGTGCTAGGGCATGTGATTGTAGTAGTTTTGTCCCATATTGGTTGAGTTTATCTGTAAATGAATATATATATAAATAGACATTTGAACAGTTTAAGTACCATTCACCTTAAGTAGTTTTATTCTTAAAATTTTAGCCAAAAAATTCTTTCTTTCATTAAGTGGCAATTTTTTCAAAAAATAATTACACTAACTTGATCAAATAAATATTGCTGTAGTATAGCATACCACACCAAAAAAAGAAAAAAAGGGGGTTATGCGGCACTATGAACAACACTACTACAAGCAAATTTTGCTTGTTTCGATGCAAAATGCCACCACTTCAATCTATCTCCACATTCATAGTGAATCAAATTCCTCATTGTCTAATTTTTTTAACCATATTTGGCAATCAATTTGAAGGTGGTCTATGCTATTGTAATGGAAGAATCAAACATTATCTATACTATACTTAAGTTATGTTTGGATGAAAGGTTATGAAAAAAGTGACAATGAGTGAAATAATTAAATTGAAATAAATGTATATTTAGATATTTTTATGAGAAGTGGATGAAATGGCAGGGGAGAGCCCCAAGACCGTCCCTAAGACCCTAACTATCCAAAATGCCATATTTTCTGTTCCTTTGAATTGGTAGTCTAAGGATGAAAGGGAGTAACTCAGTACTTTAAAATATTATTATATCCGATGTCATGTATTGAATAATGCATGTTCATGTTAAAAAGGTTAATATTAGAGTAAATAATTAATGGATTATACCATTCCATTCAATTCATTATAACTTCCCAAAAGAAAAAAAGGATTCAATCTCTTAAAAAATATATTTACTCAAGTTATTCAATTCTATTTCATGTTATTCATTATTGACTACTCATTTTCATCCTTCCTTACTGTCACACCCCAAACAAGAAGTGTGGCCGGCACAAAGGTTTATGCATAACTCATATCTGTGAACTAATAGAAGATCATACATTCTGAACAGAAATAATCACAAACTGACATGTAGAGAATACGTAGCCACACCAATTAGTTACCATATAAAATCTATAGAAGGTGAAGAATAATATCTGTTACACTATGTGACTTTTGTTTAGAAATTTTAATAGAGTCTCTCTTGAAATATAAACTTCCCGAAATTTCCATAGACAGTCACACATAACAAAATATAGAGAGCTTTGCTCTTACGACAGTTCTTAATCAAACAGTGCATATACAAAAACCCTGCTTGTGACATATAGAGCCACTATAGATCAATACATACATTAGTTATAACATAAGAATACTTTTACCCTTGCAGACAATGCAAGGCTCACTGAAAGGGATCTAACTTGATGTTATACTGCGGAGGAGGGTTTAGGCTTGACACTACTATCTGAAAAATGTAGATAATTAAAGGTGAGTGATAATCATTGAGTGAGTAAATACCCCTACCTATACCAAGAGGGGAACAGATGAGGATGATAGAATATTTCACAATCATTTTTATAAAATAGAAAATTAATAATAAACATTTATAAATCGTGAAGTTCCAAAACATTGTAATGGAAAGACATCCTACTGAACCAAATAGTATATTAGTAATCGTATACCAACAATTTGCTAGTAATAGCAATACAGTTCGATAATAGTGGTGAACAAAATGGCTTACATATAGTCAATCATACAACCTAAAACCTCAATACAGTAATACAATTCATAGTATACTATGGCTAATGCCTAATACTGTTAGCTACAGGGTTTTGTATGAAATGAAATTTATAGAAAAAAAAAACAACTTTATTCATAACCATGAAATCATTACTAATATACTCAAACAGTATACCTCCAAATTTCCAAAAAATAAAATAACAGACAACATCATTTAGTATAACTTTATTCCAAATATTTTAAGAATGAAACATAATTCACCTTCATCAAAGAGGTTTCAGAAATCGGATAGTATTTTAAGCTACAAAATTCAATACAGTCATAATGAAACTTTATAATAAAACATGATAAAATAATTCTCAAGAAGAGATAGTTTATCTTAGGAAGTCTGTTCCCAAGGCATCAGAGTGAAATAAAATACTGATTTACAAAAGGAAAATTTTGAAATACAAAAAACAAGTATAGTTAGTAATATCTACTCACCTGAGAAGATTATACCAACATCTTCCTAACCTTGTTTACAACTCCCTTGTTGACAATTGTCCTAGTCACATATAACATTAAATAAAATGCTTTTAACCTCTAATATTCATGAATAATTGTAACCATTTAATCCTTTTATTTGCATATTTATCTAGTCATTTGTTCACCCTTAACCCACAACTTCTTTAATCCTACTTACCCCTCTTACCTTTCAAACTCTTAATAAATCAAATTTTTGGCTCACGTTCATTTGATAATACCCCAAAATGTTTATGACATTTAATTCCATTTAATATAATTCATTCTGCATTTATCAAAATCCCAATAACCCACCATCAACACCAATGTCACCATAAATATTATCCAATTAAATTCCAAAACCCTTCATTCAACTTTCATTATTGTTCAATGCTATTTAATCAAGTCCCTTGAGGCTTCCCATTCAAATTTCCTCCCTTTTTCTCTATGAAAAATCTAGGAAAAATAAGAAAAATTAGTTATTCAACTTATAATACAAATTAAAACTTCCAATGGTCTTAAATCACCTCTTAGATGCATAATAATATTTGAGAAGCCCAAAAATTCAAAATTTCACCTCATTGCAATATTACACATACACCTAAAATCTGGGGTTCTTCAAGGTAGCTAAAACTCACAATTGATTTGTAATTTCAAGGGCAAAAGTTGTGAAAATCATCTAGGAGGTGAAACCCCAACTCAATTTGATGGGATTACACCAAATTAACCTTAATTTAATCACTTTCTTGCATGAATAGTACCATAATTGGGGTTTCTTCAATTTTAAGCTATTTTGATCAAATTGATCGGTGATTAGGGTAGAGAGATCACCGAAAATCATTGTAAAATTGAATTCCTAAGCTAAATTGAAGCAAAACATACATACATCCGTGAAATTCTAGCTTAAAATCACACTACTATTAATCACCACTACAACTGCATTTTCTGACGACTTGGTGGCCGGTGCAAGGCGCCGTGACACCAATGAGGATGCTGGGTTATTAGATATTTGTCGGCAAGGTTGAATGGTAGTCAAAAGTGGTCACAAGCATGGAGGATGGACTTGCATAGTGATGAACGCAGGTGGGAGAAAAATGACGGGGAGTTGAGTTTATTAGAAGAAGAATAATCTACTTAGGGTATTTTGGTAATTTAAATTAGGGATATTTTGCATTATCATATTAAACTTTTCCTTTGTAGATACTTGATTTTCATACTTTATTTAGTTATAAGTGCTAGAAATGCACATGATGAGACTTAAGTACTCACATTGGTTGCTATGTCAGATAAAATTTCATCTGCATCTACATTTAATATTTCTTGAAGTTCTTTTTTGAATATTACATTATCATGTAGATCTTATCCCTATCTCAAGTGAATTTTCTTCTCTTCTTCAACTTTTAAAATAAAATAAAATAAATTATTATTTATCTTTATTTTTATTATTTTATTTTTATTCTTTGGGGTATTACACAACTCCCTAGCCTAATAGTATAAGCATGGAATATAGATACATAATATTCAAGAATGCATGATTAGTTGTCACGATCATAAAACAAATCATGCAAAACCAAAATTTTTTTGATCAAACATTTACTTTTAATTTAGTTCACCAAGGCAAACTTATAACTAGAGTCATGATAACTAAGAACACAATCATAATGCATCAAATATTTATAATTATAATTTTCATGACCAAATTTGTAACATTGGCACTAAAATTGGGCTTAAAATTATAAATTTGGCATAATGCAAGACATAAAAGGGCATAAATCCCTAAGAAGTTTTTCTAATATATCAAAATGAATAACTATAAAGAATACACATTGAACTAAAAAATAAATAGAAAAATTAAACAAGAAGCTATCAATTAAGGCCAAAGCGAGATGTGGACCTACCTTGACCTAAAACTCAAATCTAGAGACCAAGTCTTATATATTGTCAATCCTTAGGCTTGATTTATGCAAAATGCAGCCCAATAATGCTACATTAATGAGGTCGGATCGGCTCTTACACACCTCTAATAAAAACATTAATAATGTAAGGGTATTTAAGTCATTTTATTATGTCAACTATATACATAATTATGTCAAAAAAGTCAAAGGCTGATATTATTTTGTGTTTTTAGTGAAAATAAGTATAATTTTTTTAGTTTAACCCGAGCAAAAATCCCTACATACATTGTAATAGAAGATAATTAAAAAAAATTGTACCATGTACCTGCCATATAGTGTTAAGTCTTGTTTGGTTAGTAGATTAATTAGGAGTGAGAATAAGAATGAGTTTGAAAATGAAAATGAATTTTAATGGAATGAAATTATAAGTTCATGTACTATATTTAGTATGATATTAAAATGAGAGTAGGAATGGAAAGGAAGACTATTAAATATTAATTAATTAATAATAATAATAATAATAATAAATTCCCTCCTCCTTGGTGACAATCAAATGTTGGCAACCATAATTGCCAATAACCACAATGATAATGAAAATGATGTCTCTTCCCTAATTTCTTCTTCATCAAACAATCTTAGCCAGCAAATCTTAGTAGATGACAGTGAAAATAGCAAGGGAGTCTAATGGTAACGAACTTAGCCACGATGATGGTGGTTGGATTTGGAAATCGATTGCAACAAACTCAGCCATAACTAACTCATATTTGGATGTTGCACATTAACGACAAGCGACATTGCAAAGCATGAGAGGTTATAGATTCATCCATGCATGGTGACTGGCTTCTCTTCTCTCAGTAGAACCTCCTTTCTCTCTGGTGACCATGAAGAATATAGCAGAGGGAAGAGAAAGGTTAGAAGAAAAGGGTGCTGTGATAGTGAAGAATAGAACAGAGGAAGAAAATGGTGAAAATAGATGGGTATTCTAGTAAATTTCATTGCATCTGGAGACCCAAGCATTCCCTTCAATAGCCAAGGTTTTGCACACTCCCTCATATGTGGGAATGAAGATTCCCGTGGGAGTAAGATTAGCTTGCTTATTTTCAAACCAAACAAGGGAATTCCCATTTCTTCTCCCTCCCCTCAATTCCCTCTTACCAAACAGGCCATAACTACTCTCGTCCCCCAAAACATACGAATATAGTAGCCTTTTATTGAATAAGTATTATAATCATGTTATAAAGAATTTTAAGTTTGGATTAAGATTATAAACTACAGTCCATGTGTTTACCTAATCCATTAGAATAACTTGACTTGATTGCCAATTTGTGCATAGTTTGAACCACATTTATGTATGTATGTAAATTACTTTGACAACTTCAAAATTTGTGTTTTGGACTAGAGTTTCTTTGCTATTTATTATAAGATAAAATCCACTAATTTACCTAGTTCATTAAATACACCATTCAATAACTATCTCGGCACGTTATGACATTAGAAAGAAGATAGCCAAAAGAATAGAAGAAGCAAAAAGTACAAAATAATAAAGAAAGATAAATCAATAAATTTTAACTTAGGTAAATTAACTAGCTTCAAGCATAGTCGGAGTAAGTGGTAGGCTCTTTATTTTCATCCAAGCGGTTCAAATTTATTTGAAAATAGATATTATGAATTAAGTAAAAAAATTAGATTCAATTAACTCATGAGTTTTTGTTTTGAAATATTTAATATTTCAATCTTAAATAATTTTTATTTTTATTTTGTTTTAAAATATTTAATATTTAAACAGTAATAAATCACATGAATGAATTTTTACTATCAAAATTATATAATTAATTTGATAATTGAAAATTTTTTTATTTTTAAATTATTTTTTTACAAAATTTTTAATATTCTTAATGAATTAAAAGTATAAATCCATTTAATTGACAAATTTATTCTTCTCTTATAAGTTGAATAAACCCATTTTAACAGCTTATCCATTATAATTAACAGAAAAAAAAATACTAGCAACTTTAGTGAAATAATACCGAAAAGAAGAAAATAGTATTTTTTTGGAGTAAGAACAATTCAAAGTCAATGGAGTGTTTGACTCTGGATTGAAAAAACAAAAGTATAAATCTCAGTTAAAAAAAAGAAAAAGATCGCGAAGTTGACTCACCACTTTCTTCCCATTCTCCACGACTTCGTGGGTATTTAAGAAGCTTCCTGGAACCCTCGTCTCTTCCCTCGACTTTTTCTGCACAATTCTCATCAATAAAATAATATTATTCAGTGTTCTTCTTTTTGGCCTCAAGAGGGATTTCGCAATTCGAAGCTCTGATTTGCAGTATTTTGCAGCGATCTCTCAGTCATTCTGATCTTCTCGCCTTCTTCTGGGAAGTGTTTCGCAGCAGCCACCGCCAATCTGATGCTTCGTCTGCTTCGGTTTCACTCTGCGCGACACCATGGGCTCCTGGTTCGCTGCGGAGGCTACAGGAAGGTGAATTTATAAATTCGCGTCATTACTGAGGGTATTTTGGGAAATCCGTTTTGCTTTTTCTTGGCAAACGTTGCTCATTGTTTGTTCAACTATCTTGTTTCAGCAAGCGTACAGGATGGCTGCTTCTATTGGAGGCACGTTGAATTTTATTTTATTTTTTGGATTATTAATATTCATGAATGTGTGCTTTTTAGAAGCAATAAAGCAAGAAGCAAACAAAATTTTGTCACGTTTTAGGGATGTATTTAACAGCCCGGATCTTTTGAATATTTTAATATGAATATTTTTTATAAAATTGAAGACAAAAATAAAGATAAAAGAAAAGTGAGTAAAAAAAGATAACATATGTCTTTTATACTTTCTTTATGAAATTTATAAGAAATTAAAAAAAAATTATGGAACATATTTTAATTCAGGTATATGACCTTGTAATTTGTACAACATTCTTTAACAAACCTCTTTTCTGTTTTTTTTCTGCATGCTGTGTTAGAGAAGAATAGTAAAAGGATGACTGAAAGCTATTGATATAACTTTTTATCGAACGTTGAGAAGATAATTACGTAGCAAGAAAAAAGGATAGAAATAAATGATGGATTGGAACAATTCATTGTATTTGAAATTTAAAAATGAAGTAATTATTTTTTTAATAAAATATTATTTTGATTCGATATTTATGAATTGACTTTTAGTTTGGTTTAGTCTTAATTTTTAATTTTAATTTAGTCACTCTCACACTTATTCATTATTTTTATTTTAATTTTATATTTATTTTTCATCCTAATTTAATATTTATGAATCTATTTTTAATTTAAAATTTTAATCAATAACTTATAAGTCTTGTATAAATTTAATAGATTGGAGACCAAATTAGTAGTAAATTAATAAGTGCACGATTAAATTAGGACAAAAAATAAATAAATAATTAAATTAAAATTAAATTAAGCATTAAATGAAATTAAAACTAAACTTATAAACAAATAAACCACCTCAATTTTTATTGTCCCTAGAAAAGTACTTATTTCATAACAATATTTTATGAAAATTAAATTGCTTTACATTTTATTTATGATCTTTATTTTTGGGTAAGATTCCATCAATTTTCTTTCAATTTCTCTTTCTCAAGTAACTTCCCACCCATTGATTTTCCCTCTCAATTTCAACTCTTCGAATATAAAATCCGTCCAATCCATCCTCAATCTGAATTCTGAACCTCTCACACATCAAAACCTCTTTCTTTCTGTAGAATCTGTCAGAATGGATTCAACAAACGCAGCTCAAGTGCAGGTTCCTGATTTCTTTCACAACGTCGTCGTAATGAGGCACGGTGAGCGTATGGACAACTTCGATCCTTTGTGGGCATCAACTGCGGCCCGACCCTGGGACCCACCCCTATTTAAAAGAGGGTTCGGTTCGGGCACTCAAAACGGGTCGGAGGCTCCGAGGGTCTCACGGATTTCCGATCCATCGGATCTTCGTCTCCCCATTCCTTCGCTGCGTCCAGACTGCCTCAGAAATCGTTACTGTTCTCTGCGCCGTCGACGACGATCCCGACGCCCTCTCCGTCGATGCCATTCCCATCGATCCTTCTAAAGTCAAGGTCTGATTTTCTTCTTGACGAATTTATGTGATAAATGTGAGAAACATGTATGATGAAAACTTCTTAAATCGAAAATTCGTATCTATAATCCAAGCGTTTTAAAAGCGTTTGATTGCGAAAGGTACTCATTATAATTTCTCTGATTTTTTTCGGAAGTAATAATTTCTCTGATTTTAGTAGTTTCTTTTTCGCCTCTGTGATTCCAGTGAATCTGGTCCTCTATGATTTCTGTTATGCTTACTCCCAGCTACTTTGATTCAGTATATTCCGTTAAATTCCGACGTATTTTAGCTGCTTCACAAAGCTTCTTCTGAACGTTACTTCTAACACCAATATGTGGAAGTAACATTTAATAAAGATATAAAAGAACTTTTAAACGTTAGAACAAAAATTCTTTAGAACAAAAGAACAAATGGTTGTTTTAAATAGTATTTTACTGTAATCTTCGATATCCTGAGAAAAAAGGGGTATTTGTTATTTGATTCTAAAATAATTCTAACGATGTAGCAGCAGTGTCCATAAGCAGAGTCTCTATGTACTTACAATATGACTCGGATTCTGATTACGTGTCATGTAGCTATCAAGTTGCAAAAATTTTCACACTTCCACCAAATCCTGCAGGTATCTGTTGAATATGGATTATGTGAGATGATGAACAGTAGAGGAATCAGACCTGATGTGGCTCCGAAAGATGGAAATTTTAGTTTAGATATCTCACAGCGCGAAGCCATGCTTCCCGTAGGGACAGTGGATAACAAAGTAGAGAGATTGTATAAAGAGGTAATGAGGAGTTCATTGTCTTTCTTTTATTGAGAAGAAGTTGGCAGTAACATAAGCATCCAACTGGAGATTACTGTTTTGTGGCTAATAAAATCCATTTTTCCGGATAAACTGCAGTTGCCCCAGTGGGAAGAGCCAGTTCTGAGCACAAGGGCTAGATATAAGCAAATATTTAAGGACCTTGCAGATCAATATCCTACTGAGAACTTGTTGCTCGTCACACATGGTAAAATAAACTCTTCATAACTCTGATAGAGGTCTGTTTTGCGTGTTGGGCTATAAGAAGGATATTATTCTATCTTGCGAACGCACCTTTCGGTTGTGAAAACAAGCTCCTTTTCTTTTTTTTTTGGTCTGTTTTTTACACAATTTTTCAGAGTAAAATACTTTGGCTTCCTCAAGTTTTAGCGTTAAATACACGTATTTTTCCTCTATTTTGAAAATGTAAATGCTCCTTTCTTATCTTAATTATGATCGTGGAAGTCAGTCAGAGGCTGAATTTGGTGGTCTAATGCGTAAAACTCTCTTTGTTGTATAAATAATTTCCGTAGTTACTTGTTCTTGTTTGAGGAAGTTGAGAGTATAATTGTACTTATTTTCTAGATTTGGGAAAACTTGTTGGAGTTCCAAATATTTCTAAATAAGGATGTTTTAAGCACTTGAGCACTGAATTAGGCCTTTTGAGGGGTTTCTAATGTCTTGATTGACAATTATGTTAGATATAAATCTAACTTTGCCCCACTGCACTTTTAGTTCTATTTTATTAGAGAAACTAGTATATACCCCCGTTTCCATCCCGAACAATTTAGTGCATAATTTCAATTACATCAATGTTTCACCTCAAAAATTTGAAAAGAAAAATTATTGAAGTCAAATTTAAATTTTTATTGTCTTGTGACTGTGAAATTTATCTATTGTCCAATTAATATTTATTTTATTTCATTGGCCCACTAGGTTAGTTGGTCTATACACATGTGGTTCACATCTTGTATGCCAGTTGCATGTTTTTTTTTTTAATCTCATGATTGTTGGTCCTTCTCTCCGTTTTGCTCACTTCCTCCTTCACTTCTTCCTTCTGCTTGTTTTATTGCTATTGAGTATGGCTTCTCCTTCTTCTTCACGTCCTTTTCCTATATCGTATGAGAGTCACTGTCACCGAAACAAACCCCCCTGCTCAAACAAATCAAAACAGAGGCAAAGTGGAACGCTGGAAATATCTGTTGGGTTCCTCAGTTTGCAGCTTTACCTCTTTTCTTTTTCCTGTTCTTAGCTTCAATCCTGGTTACTTCACGTCTCCTCTCATCTGTCATGGAAACATGGTTGTAGCCTCCATTCCGTGCCACTGTCGAGTTGTTGTTGAGGGAAGCTGAGTGGGTGTCTTCGGTTTTGGTTGCAAGCTGATGTTTTACTAAAGAAATAACTAAAGATAAGAGTCAGGAAGGAAATGAGAATGATATCTATATATATATATATATATATATATATATACACACACACACACATAGGCATACATACATATAAGGTGAACCAAAAAAAAAAAAAAAATGAACCAACAGGAGGCATTCTTCGTTTTCCAGGGAAGCTCACGTGCATGGCCCTCACATTGTATGTTAGATGGTAAGTTACTAAGATACAAGACCAATATATATATATATATACATATAGGCATATATACATATAAGGGGAAAAAAAAATGAAATGAACCAAGAGGTGTTCATCTTTCTTCAGGGAAGCTCACGTGCATGGCCCTCACATTTGTTTTGCATGTTAAATGGTTATTTAGATACAAGAATAATATATATCTATATATATATATATATATTTATGTATAAGGTGAATAAAAGATGAACTAAGAGGAAGGTATTCTTTCTTTTTCTAGGAAAGTTCACATGCATGGCCCCCACACTAGTCTTGCATATTAGATGGTAAGTTACTTAGATACAAGAATAATATATATATATATATATATATATATATATAGCCATATATACATATAAGGTGAAAAAAAAAAGGGATGAACCAAGAGGAAGGTATTTTTCTTTTTCCTGGAAAGGTCACATGCATGATCTTGGATTTTAGCAGTCATAAGCTCCACCAGCCTTGCATGTTAGATAGGTTAAGCTACTTAGATACATGCTATTGTAGTTGTTACTATCATATCCATCAATTTATTTTTTCTTCTTAGTATTGTTTCATTGTTTTACTATTTTACTTAAAATATCCATGATAGGCATTTCATCTCTTAAGCATTAGGAAGGTTATCTGATGAGGCAAGAGAATAAATAAAATAATTTCGAAACTCACAAAATTGATGGGGTTCTAAAATGCAAAGAAACATATATATACATTCCAAATAAAATGGAAATTCCCCCTATAATGCAAGAATAAGATGATTTCCAACACTTAATTATTTAATTTATTTTAGAAGCTGTCATGTGAAATTATTAGTCTCTTTAAACACTGAAAAGAAATCAATATGAGGTCTTGTGAAATCTTAGTCTCCTTGGGCTTTGAAAGTTAATGTATAGTTCTTTTATATCAAATCACTTTAATATGTAAAAATGGTATGTTCTAAATTATATAAAAAGAAAAGGGAAGAAAAAAAAGAAAAAGGGCTACCATGTAGGACCGTCAATTTCCTCGTACATGTAGGTTATATGAGATCTTGGTCTCTTTAGACTATAAAATTGATAATTTTTCAAGAAATAATAGGTATAACAATAAAAGGAAAAAAAAATAATAAAAATAAAGACATCTTAATAACAAATGATAATAATAATGGAAGGATAAATAGATAAATTTATTTAGGCATTACATTGGAAAGTTGTTGTGTGAGGCCATTGACCTCTTTAGACACTTTGGTATTTACGAGTAAAGACAATGTGAGATTCCTGGGCCACTTAAGCTTCGAAAGTTAATACATGTTTTTCTAAGATAAATAGGTAAACAAATAGTAATAAAAATCAAATAATTCCTAAAGACTGTGTGAGATCATTAGTCTCCACGAACATTTAGGAATTAATCACAAAGGTCGTGCGAGACTCCAGTTTTTTTGGGCGTTTAGGGATTAATAATTATTTACTTTGCCTGCTGTTTATAAATTGAAACCCTTGAGGAATTTAACACAAACATCCTAGCTTCAAAATAAAGGCCAAAATTCCAAAAGGAACCAACAAAATAAAAAATTATTAATTAATTAAACCACTAACCGACTACCATATGTTCTAAAGTTGAACTATGTGGACTTTAATCCTTATTACAGGGTATGTAGGCCCTATACTTTCATTTTAGGTCAAGTTTGCTATTTGTAAATATCTATTTGTTTGCTTTCATATTCTTGTTTTTGTCTTCTCTACTTAACATGCATCCATGTCAATAGAAAGGGTAATTGAGATGAATTTAAGGCCATATCCTATTTCATTTGACTAGTTTAAGGTAATCATCATTATAGACAGGTGTTGTGGGGTGCTTAACATATTCTCCACACTTAAACAAACTCTTGAACCCATCTCTGTTTTCACAAACTACCGTGCCTTTTCTTTTTGTTTTAAATTGATTTTCTAAAGTTTCTTGTTAAAAATTTTGGTGGCGACTTCAAAGAATTGATTTTCAAGATTCATTTTGGGAATTAGTTTAAATTCTCTTTTTCAAAATTTTTGCTAAAAGGTCGGTTACGACAATCACTTTCTTTAAAATAAAATTAGGTTTCAATGACTCATTCCAAACTCGTGTTTTTTATAAAAGTTAATCCAAAAAGAACAAAAATATTTTTCTTTAAGGCTTTCTTAATTCATCCAAAATACAAATAAATATCTTCTTTCAAAAAGTTCTTTTCACATTTCAAAAATTAATCTTTTGAATGGCCAAAAAAAATGCAAAAAAAATATTTCATTCTCTTTCGAAATTCTTATTTTAGATTCAAATGAAAATCCAAATAAAGTGCTCCTTCAAGAAGTTACAAAAAAACCATAAAAGAATTAAAATTAAAGAGAAAAAATGGAAAGAGCAAAGGTGTGAGATTACATTGATTTTAAGACTTGAAACATACTAGCCAAATCTCAAATTTGTCTAGTTTATGAAAACCAATGTAATTTCGTCAATCTTGTTCTTTTTCCCAAAAATAGAAATAGAAATTAAAAATAATTTCTTTGGCATTTTAGATTGCCACATGAGATCAATAATCTCCTTAGGTACTTGAGAATCAACTAACAAAGGCTGCATGAGATCCTTAGTCTCCTCAAGTCTTGAAAGTTAATATATGTCTTTTTAAAAATAAAAAAGGTGTAACAATTCAAAAAAAAAATGAAAGAAATGGTTTGTTTTGCCCATTATTTGTAATTAGAAATCCTAAAAATACGTTTTCATTATAATTTTTCTTTCAAAGTTATAATAAAAAAATGAAAAAAATTTAAAAGAGAACATGAAAGGAGTAAGGAAGTTTTATCAAATTGATTTCGTAAATCAAAATACACCAATTGAAATTCAATCTCATTTTGTTTATGAAAATTTATTTAATTTCAACTCTGTTGTTCTTTTTACAAAAATATAAAAACACCATTCAACTGTCACGTATTTTGGTTAAACTACGTAGATTTTGATCCTTATCGCACGGTATGTAGGCCTAAGCTCTGGTCTTAGGTCAAATATGCCTTTGTAAATATTTCATTTTTCCTTATTTATTTTATTTTTTGAATTTATTTATTATTTTCATTTTTTTTGCGTGTAATTGATAAGAGTAATTGGAATTTGAATCAAAGCCATACGTATTTTACTTAATCAACTTTGGCAAATCATTCTTGATAACGAGTGATGTGGGATGCTTAATACCTTCTCCACGCACAATCAACTTCCAAACTTGATCCCTAGATCTCAAATCACCTTATTTTATAAATTGGTTTTTTCAAAATTTATCCTTTAAAAATTTTGGTGGCATCTCCTAAATTTTGGTTTTTGGTTTTTTAAGCAAAAAATAAAATTATTCTTTTTTCCTTGTCATGTGGTCATATTTTGGGTGTGACATATATATATATATATATATATGTAGTTTTTAAATAATTGCAAAGATAATAATAATAATAATAATAATAATAATATTATTATTATTATTATTATTATTATTATTATTTTGCTATGAAATACAAAAAAAAAAAAAATTGAGAACATTTCATTTGAAATTGAAGCAAAAAGAGAAAATAGTTTTTGTAAAGATAGTTGTACTCCTAGTTAAGATACTTTATTATTATAATTATAATTTTTTTAATACTCTCTTGAATGCATATTGTCTTTTTAGTATTTTGAGGATAAAAATATTTTCAAAATAATTTGTCTAACCCAATAATTTTAATAAATGTGGTCATTAAATAATTTTGTCAAATATAAATTAGTTTGTTTTTTTGTTGTAGGACTTTTTATGAGAAACATTTGTGCATAAATTTTTTAATCAATTTTTTAATAATAGCATGAGATGTGTATAATATAAATACAACATACCATAATAAAAAAATAAATGTAAGTAACATTCATGGTGAATGCAACATTTTATGAAGTATACAACATTAGGAGTAGACTTGATCATTAGGTTGAACTTATAAAAATTAGGTTGAGCTTTGAATAAGGGGGAAAAAAACTTAAGCTTGTTTTTTATTCAAGCTTTATCAATTTTTTTGAACCGAACTATCGGGCTTGATGAACTTTTTTAAATCATAATTAAGTCTGTTTATTATTTAAAATATGAGATACTATGTATAGTTGATGGTTATTATTACTTGTACGATTATATACATTGAAGTTATAAATACAAATTATTTTTTCTACTAGCATAAATGCTTTGATTGAAGGGCACTAGTTAATATTTCCTTAACAAAGAAATCATGTTATATTAATATATTGATTTATGTATAATCACCTTAAATTAAAAATGAACTGTTTTCACTATTAAATTGATATTTTAAATCACTTTTATTATGATAATTTTACTTTTAATACTTTAAATCTTAAGTTACATTCTTTTTTTAATATTTATTTTTCTAAATAATAATTTTTTTATTAAAAAAATATTTATTCAATTTTTTGAGCTCGGGTCACTCATTTTACAAAACATACTTTTTTACATGTTCTTTCTTTCAATCGGTCATTATTTTTTAGGCCAAATCTATCATATCATATAGATCTTTTAAGTTATGTTTATGTCTATAGAAGGTAGTGTTAGTTGTATTATATGGTAACATTTCATTTGTATTGATGCATATTAATTATTCTGTTTTAAAATATGATATTTGTATAACATAAAGGAAATATAAATAATGTACAATCATTTTTGCTATAATAATCAAACACTATTAAAATGGAGATGTTTAAAAATAACTTATTTTTTAATTAAAAAATTTACATGTAACATCTTATATCTTTGTTATGTTATTTTTTAATTAAAACCATTGTTCTAAATTGCGGAACGCATTAATAGATGCGTTCATAATATTAAGCCGCAACCACATCACCCCACAATTGTGGGGTGATTTCCAATCGCAGCTACCATGACGTTAGTTGTGAGGTGCAGACAGAGTGTGATCTTGTCAAATGAATTTAAATGGCATGGTTTGTCATTTCCTAGTTAAGTTCTCTGCTTCCAATAATATCAAACTGAGACAAGAATATAAAATATATAAACCATCCAAGCATTTGCTTCATATGATAACTTGCTTTCTGTGTAGGACAATTTTAGGCGGCGGCAATAAAGAAATTGAATAAAAATATACTATGTGAATATTATTTACAGTTTTACACAATAGTCTTTCTATTTTGGGACCCAAATTTATAGACTTTAGTTTGGAATTTTTCTCGTTTATTATTTTATATTATTTTCCAAATATGGAATATGTTGGTATTTATATTTGGTTGTACATATATGTTAATCAATGTTATTTATTCATTGAATTTTTCAAAATATTCTTTTAAGTTTGGGAATATTTGAAGGGAAAAAGAAATTGAAAAAATTTTAGGGAAGAGCAAATATAGAATATTAATTCAATAAAATGAGTAGTTATTAAATTGATGTGAGCATATTAGATACATAGTGGATAATTATTATTTATTTAAAATTTATACTTATTGAATTAATATGGACGAAATTATGTTTAATGTGCATTATATGTAAAACATTTATTAATTATTTAAACTATAAAGTGTATATTGAATCAAAACAATAGATAAAACACTTATTATAGATATAAATATTTTTTTAGTATGTATTTAATAAATTAATAGTTGAATTTTAAAAATTATGTCGATTATATTTACCTTTTAAATATTTTGTATAGTTTTAAAAATCACAACCACATTGACCGCAACTCGCATTGTAACCTTTGCAATACTTGCAATAACAGTAATCGCAACATAGTTGCAATTCTGTCCGCAACCGTAATTTAAAACCTTGGTTAAAACATAATAATTATATGATTTTTCAATTATATCAATTACAACACATGTATGATTATTGTAAAAACTATATAATTTTTAAATTAAATTATATACTTCATATAGTATTATTGATTAACCATAAACTTGTCATATGTTAACCAAAAAAAATATTAGTAAAAAAAAAAAAGAAACTATATCTAAATTTTTTCTTTTCAAATGACCAGAAAGAGTTTAATCTTTTTTCAATTAGATATATTAAAATTAATAATTACCAATCAATTATTTCTTGGTCTAAAATCCAAGAAAGATCAAGGGATAAAGAAAATTAAAACTCAAGTGATAAGAATAAGCAATAATTCAGAAAGATGAAAAATGAATAAAATATGTTACGAATAATGGGAAGCATATTTTAATAATTTCATATAATTAAAATTAAGCTTAACTATTAATTTAGAGTACATGAAATGTATTACAATCACTAACAGCTGAGGAGCTTTGTGAGTTTTCAAGGATTAATAAGAAGGCATTATAACTGAGGGTATTCTTAAGTTATAATAGTTATTATATTTCAAAATATATATTGATATAATAAAATTAGAAAGATAATATATAGAGTAGAATTTAAAAAAAATGATATTTAAGATTTTAAAAAATAAAAATTGAGAGGTCTTCACCAATCACCATTTTTCCAGCAATAATTTACTTTGCTTTACTTTTCATTAAGATAAAACCGTGAGGAAAAAAATTATATCTTTAATTTAAAAGTAATCACATCTTCAAGTTGATGCACCAAAGCCTTCGATGAAAGACATTTTAAAAAAAAAAAAAATTTTTGTATTAAAAATTTACCAAACACATTTTAATTTAAAGTTTCTGACAATAATATCTTCTATTAACTTAAATATATATTTTAAACTTGAAAATTTTAAAACAAAGAACATTTTAGTCAAAACCATTTACATTGAACTCAAGTATATATATATAAAATAATTATATTAAGCAGAATTCTGTGTATATTTTGAAAATTGAAAAGAGATCCGGAAAATTGAAATAAAACGGTATTCATATAATTTACTCTATATTTTATAAACTGTTAGTGCTTAATGATTATTTATTTAACATTTACCTTACACTTTTAATTTAAAGTTTCTGACAATAATATCTTCCATTAACTAAAATAATTTATTCCATATAACAGCGTAATTTATTCTATATGATTTTATAAACTGTTAATGCTTAATAATTATTTACACTATATCATATGTCAAAACCGCTGATTGTTCGTTTATATGAGGTAAATATGAAGCAACTAATAAAATGTTTTAAACCAATTATTGATATATTTTCTTAGCATTTTAAATCTACGCCTCCTTTAGGAAGATTTTTTTTTTTTTGGTTTAAAAATAGGAAGCATTGCCAAAGTGGCCCACCAAATATTTTAAATCAATTAATCATGAAAATCATAATATTAATTAGTTATTTATTTAAAATCTCCCACAGCTTCCTTGTGCCTCAATCTTGCAACGGCGATAATAAGGAGACGTGGCTACCGATCAGTACTCCAAAGCACAATACTCGTAAGGAATAGGAAGCTTCTGTTATATCATTAATTAGTCGTACTTAGTCAAACTCAAAAGTCATACAATAGTCGTCTATTTGGAATAGGAAACCCTTTTTGTACGGATAGTTCTGATGCCATATCTCTAAAACTTGATACTACGTACGTAGACTTACCCCATGCGTCATTTCAGAAGAAGAAGAAGAGACAACGAAGAGATGTCATTTCTGTGTCTGGATGACTTCAAGTTCAAGGGTCACTCCACGAATGCCAATTGTTCTGCTTGGGAGGCACTGTTGGAGGTCACATGAGTTACATATCTAAAGTTGCACCAAGAAATTTTAGAAGACCCAAAAGAAAGCGTTTCTGTTTCTAAGAAGACCAAGCATACGAGTTTGAAACGTAGACACCCACTCTTCTCTATGACGACAAGGATTTGATTCTTTTGGAGGAACATTTAAAGAAGAAGAAATTGATGTCACATGGAGCATTAAACCCACCGCCTGATTTACCAGAAGAGTTCAAGAAGATTGAGGAAATGGGAGGGTCGAAGCTGAGTCTGCTAGTCCAAAAGAGTTCATATTCCATAGACTTGAGCCCGTAACATAATCGACTTTCGCTTCCTCTGAATCAGATCAACAATCATGATCATTTCTTGTGCAAAGCGGGATCGCTATCATTCAAGAAGAAGAACCAAGCCCTCGACGTCACTTTGATAGAGCCATCGCTTCACACCAAGAAAATCATGTTGGGGAGGTGGAATTTGACAAAGTTCTTCTTATGTGCTGAGGTCAAGTTGGATGAAGGTGGCTAAAGCCAATGCATTGAAGGTGGATGATGTGGTGCAAATTTGGTCCTTTTGAGTTGGAGAACAACTTTGCATGGCTCTGGTTAATGTTCCTTCTTTCAATTAATTGCTTTTTAATTATGATGAAAATTAGTTGTATATTCCTTTCCTTTTGTTGGGGGATTTATTCAGTGATGAACCACTTGAAGCTAGCCTGACATTTCTGCTGGTATATCACTTGAAGCTTTTGTTCTATAAATTTTGTTGGAGTCAAATTTTGATTTGGGGTTTGAATGTTAGAATCTGTTTACGCAAATCTCTCTGTTATATATGGAAAGAAGAGAATGGCAGTAGTGTGAAGTATTCGTATTCAGGAAACACAAACCATGGAGAAGTTCACTGGTTGCATCTTCATACTGCTTGCCTAGATTCCACTTTACTATACTTTTGTTTACTACAATTTCCTCTGTGTGATGTATAATATATTTGTATAGCCACTAAAATTTTGAATAAAAAAATTTATTTAAATTATTCAGACCACGGAAGAATGGAAAGAAATCGCCGAGGAGAAGGAAATAGCGAAGTGAATTTCTTTTATAGCTTAATGTTAAATGATTTAGATATTGGAACTGTTTTTACATACATTGCTTTTTATTAGTGAATTTGTTAGTAAACATATAAAAAATTGTAGCTAAGCAATACCAAAGCTGTGGGAAATCGATTTCTTAAAAGAGTAAAAATTTTCTAAATATTCTAAAATTTGTAAACAATCCTTTTGTATAAATTTTGTAATTAATTAATTAAAAAATTCAAGTGCTCTTTCTGAGTTTGTTGTTGGATTTATTAAACCAATGCAAAAATTAAATTTTTTTATCATACACTATCACATTGCTGAAATTTTTAAATATTAAAATTCATTCACATATCGGATATTGATTAAACATCTAAAAGAGACATTTTACAAAATTGTACCTAAAATCAAAGCTTCTCTTAAGAACTGCGAGTGATAGTCAAACAATGACATATATATATATATATATACACACACACACAGAAATCTCTCTCTCTCTCTCTCTTTCTTTATATATACAATTTGTCTAATGATTTCTTAAGTGTATATTATATTGTTTTTAATATTAGTTATATTGTATTTATCACTCTTTTTATTTTCAAAATATTATGATGCTTATATTTAAAATATATTGTAAAATGTTTTAATTTATTTTATTTGCTATGAATAAAGTCAACTTTTGGTACAATATATTCCTATTAAAAAAAAAACTACTCAGTTAACTTTTTTGTTATATTTAAAATAAAATGATCAAAATCTCACGTCAAAGATTAACATCTTTGATTGTGATTATTTTTATATTAAAAATCAAATCACAATTTCTTACGGTAAAGGAATTTATTTTTATTGACAAAATATAATAATACAGGATGTATATGTAATATAAATCAGAATTGATTTTTTTTAAAACAAAAGGTGACACTCCTCAAATTTACCAATTTAATATTTAAGTCCAATTGAAAAATAAATGGTTAGCTTAATATGACAATGTAAAAAGAGAATGTAGATGTAGTATGAATTAAACTTTTAAATAATTCATAAAGAATAAAGTCATAAAATAATTAGAGAAAAATTTCTCCCTTTTCTAAAGCATGACACATGTTTTTTGTTCGAAAATTACAAGAAAGCCCACAATCTTTTTTTTTTTTTTTTCTCTTCCTTTTCTTTCTTTATTTTTTCTTCCTTCATTTTCCTTCCTCCTCACACATACATGCATGACAATAAGCTCCAAGAATCCCTCTCCACTTCTTGCTCTGATTTCAATGTTTCTTCATCATCTCCACCTCCTTCGACATCCTATGTCATTATATTGGCTAATTTCGACATGGTTCATCTTAACTATGATAGGGTGCTAAGAAAAGCTATTTGGACATGATTGAATAAAGATTCATCCAAATTGAGTTATACATCTTCCATTGGTGAGTAATTTATCATTTCCCCTCATAGAGTGGCACAAGAGGAGAAATTGAACATAATTGGTGAAGAATTTCATCAAATTGATTTGCAACTTTGTTTTTTAAGACCAAATTTGCTCTTTCTCCTTTATAATCCACAATCAATTTCTGAATTTGGAGTCTTGACTTTGAAACCTTTCTTTTTAAGGTATTGATGGTGTAAATTTAAAATTGGGCTTGATTTTGGTGATATTTCGTCAAAATAAGTTGGGGTTTTAGTTCTTGGATGAATTATGAGTATTTCCCCTCTAATTCCCATGTGAAATTACTAGATTTTGGTCTCCAATTACAAACCCCCTTGGTTGCACTATATGTATGATGGGGTAATGGAGTTTCGAAAATCTTGAATCAATTTTCTTCAAGAATCACTACTAGAAAAAGAAATTAAGCAATTGAAAGTTGTCATTTGAAGTAGTACATGGATTCAGTAGCTTTTCCTAATTTTCTTAAATTTTCTTTGTTTTTTTAAAGAAAGAGGATGAAAACCTTATAATGATTCACTAAATAACCCTAAATAAGTAATTTAATTGATTATTAAATCTTGAATTGTGACTAGTTTAATTTCCAAATTTTCTTAATAATGTTAGGCAACAAATGGTTAAGAAAGAGAAATTATTTTGGGTCTTAGGTATATTAGAAAATTAATTTTGGACAACATTGGTATTCAGAATTAGACTTAGTTGAAATATCTTATATTTTTATAATTAGATATTTACCAGTAAAAATTAACTCATAAATTTCTTTTTTGATAACTAAACCGTATGACATTAAGCTATTGAAAAAGTTTACTTGTCATACTTTTATTAAATAACTTATCTTTGGAGACATATAATAATTACTCTTAATTTATTCTCTTATACATTTTAATATGCAAACCTTACGAAAAATTAAAGAAAAATCTTTTATCAAAATTTTTTAGCTATTCAAATATATATATAAATATATAAAGAGTGTACGTATGAAACAGTAAAATTGAATCTATGCTAAAAAAGAATTAAACTCATTTAAAATGAATAATCAATTCCCTTCGTGAAAACAATTCATTCCGTTTATCAAATATATTTATTTGTGGGGTTTTTGTCCTTCTGCTACAATGAAAAAATTTATTAAAAACATGCCACGTGGTGCTCAGTTTTTTGAACAAAAGTAGAAGCACCCTTCCAGCATGTCTTTGCTATGCTTCGGATTATAACCTAGCGTGATGACTAACACACGGGGCTTAGTCCTATGAATTGAAGTATGAAGCAACATTGATGCAACAGTCGCAATTTCTTACCAGTTCTATGAATTGAAGTCCTAGCCTAGCAGCCTCAATATCAGCGCAGATCTAATCAAATCAATAAAATTATGCAAGCATCCTCTTTTAACAAGTAAAACCATGTGGTCCAGGATCAGACTTGGCTTCTCGCCACCATCATCTTTAGAAGGTGAAACACAAAGGTTGCCCAATACAGAGGCTGCTTCCTTTCTTATATCAAATGGAGAGAGAGGCATACTTGCTGAACCATTACGACCATTTCTAACAATGATATTTACTCTAATTTCCCAAGTGTCATGAAAACTGTTAGAGCTGATTGAGAAGGCAATTTTCATACTTCCATTTCATCTAGAATTGGATGAAAGCTTTCTCAAAATGGTGGATAACATTTTTTATATTTTATTCCCAGAGACGTACCCATCACTAAAATCAATCAAGTCCATAAAAGCTTTAAATCGTACGAAGTAACTAGGATCTTGTACCCTTTGTTTGCGTAAAGGATTCAAGTTTCAACTATCAAGGCAAACCATACCAATTCATATGTTGTCCTGGTTTATGCAATGAGGACCTCACTTATCTACTCTTGTTATTCCCATATATAACAATGATTTATCTCATACAAAGGCTATCCCTGCTAACTACAAATTCTACAGTACTCTTTCGTAGTCAACCTTATCTTGACTTTGGAGAACCATTGAATCATTATTCCCTCTTCCAACTGATTGTGTTATTAACAATTAACAGAATTCTAACTAATCAATTAACTACTAACCAGCATTCACTGAATCATCAAGACCAAATGCTTTCATCATGGGAATAAACAGTCTGATTTCAAGAAAACGTATCACGTGCCAAGACAAGAATGCACATTAATCCCATTTCAAAATGCATAGAAGCCCCAGACAAACCCACAACACTTAAACAACTGAACCGTTTTAACTACCATTATATGAAACAGAAATTCTGATGCTATATATATAGAACTTGGTACTAGATACTGTCATCTCAAAGTTCATTTCTACAAAGAGCATATCTTTCCTTTTGTGCATCAGTGAGTAGAGATTTCACTTTGGAGCATCGATGACTTCAAGTTTCACCCTATGGACCCAAATTACTCTGCTTCGGAAGCATCGTTGGATCATGAAGCTTCAAATAACCCAGAAGAAAACTTTTCCAAGAATATCGAGAAACCTTCTGATCTTGAGCAAGGAAAGCGTGGTCATACCACTCTCTATGATGACAAAGATTCGATTCAATTGGAACAATGTCCAAAGAAGTTGAAAGTGAAGCTTCATGTACCAAACACACTACTGAATATGCCAGAAGAGTTAAGGAAGAAGATTGATGAAATGAGACGGTCAGAGCTCACTTTGCTAATCCAAAAGAGTTTGTTTTCCTCAGACTTGAGTCAATGGCTCAATCGGCTTTCGCTTCCTCTGAATCAGATGAAGAATCCTGATTTCTTGCGTCAAGAGGAATCAATGTTAATAAAGAGCCATGGCCTCGATGTGGAGTTGATAGAACCTTCACTTGATGTACCGAGATCAAGTTGGGTGAAGGTGGCTGAAGCCAATGGGCTGGAGGTGGATGGTGGTGCAAGTCTGGTCCTTTCAAGTTGATGAACAATTGAAGTTGGCTCTGGTTAAAGTCCCTTCTAATTAATTATGTTCTAATTATGATAGAAATTAGTTGAACATTACTTTTCCTCTATTAGGCGATTTGTTCAATGACAAACTGATTGAAGGTAGCATTATGTGATGAACCAATTTGTTTAGTTTGAGACACTAGCATTTATTGCATTTTCTCCACCAGGTTCTTGTGGGAAGATAAAAAATTAGGAGCGGCATTTTTCTCTAAGTAACATGTTACAATACGCAGGAAAGAAAAAGAAAAAAAAGTGCCTTTTATTAATTTTGTTCCCGTGCTTCTATTCTTCGGATTTGAATGATGAGTTATCTTATATAAAGATATAGTATAAATTGGTATCAATAATCTTTGTGTCGTCATCAGCTGCAAAGCGACATATCCCTTTAATTACAACCACTTCCACACACTCTTCCTTCTTTCTCTTTCTTTAATATATCCCACTTCTTTTCTTTTCCTTTTTGCGATCTTGGCTTCTTTGCATAATCACTGATCATTATCCTTCTCTTTCTTCCTCTTTACACACAATTCAATTTCCAAAAGAAAATCATGTTATTTATTCCGTAAAAGGCGTCTTTAATTTATTTATTAAAGAAAATGAAGGCAGAAGACGTCAATCTAGTTCATCTGGAATTATAAGCTCAGTGCAATTTAAGGAAATCAAACTCAGATTGCTAAAGAGAGGTACTATCTCCTCTTCCAATCGAACTCACCTCTTTTAAATTGGTTTTGTTGGATTTGTGTGTGAGAGTGAAAGAACAATAATTAGTAGCAACATAAAATATGTACGGAGGTGCTAGAAGTTGTCACTTGTCTTTGACTGATCAGAGGGAATGTGCAGAGAATATTTTGGGTTCATATAGGAACAAATTCTTAGGCTAAAGGTACAAATTTTTCAGAGAGCCAAACATCTGGACTAATAGGTTCTTAAATTTTCTTGAATATATTTGAGTTGTCTTTTCTTCTCTACATATGCACTCAAATTAGAATATTTGCTATGAAACCAATTGAGAAATACGGTAGCAGTTCACACGAATCATAATTTATCATTTGGCCCCTTTTGTTATTGTTAGAATTGATAATTATTCAAAAGAAAACGCATAAAAGTGCAATCAAATAAATAATTTATAATCATCCTCTAATTAATTATTCCGATGATAAATATATTAATTGAAAATTGCTTTTCTCAAATTGATCCGTATGAACACAACATTTTTTTTACCTTACAACTAAGATTCAAGGAAGCAAAGGTAATTTGGTATTCAAGTTCCTTCGGTGATTTTGTCGCTAACGTTGGATGTTCAGCCTACGTATGTTCTCATCAGACATATATTTAATTAATGATATGTGTGGGCGAACATAATTTTTATGCTATACAATATACATAACAAATAACAACACACTGGTAAATGTTCAATTGGTTTTTATTTTAAAAAATAAAATAAAATGTTGATTTTATAGAGTACTTATTTCAAAGCTACAAAAATCGTAGCATTTGTAATAAAATATACAAAAATAATAAAAAATGATTATGAGAGTAAATATTTCACGAAGGCAATCCTTTTTCTTTGTTAATTTTAAATGAAAATTAGTAATATTCATAGAATTATAACAAAAATATTGAAGGAACTTGCTCCATTGAGTTACAAATGTGATATTGATATATGAACCAAAGTCATTTACAAGACAGCGTGTGTTGAGATTAAAATATTGTAAACTTATTTTATGATCTACTTGATTTTGGTTGAAAATTGAATTTGTATGATTATAATTTATGTTTAAAAATTTTTATTTGAAAAGAAAATTTTGTTTTGAATGCACTTTATCCATGTAAAAGTATTTCTTGTTTTTGCTTTTGTGGGAATAGGGATTTAAAGAAAAAATGTGGCTTGGTAAAAAGATTAATTTGATGCTAAATCAAATATTGATGTCAGTTGCAATATTTGGTCTACAAATGCTAAACCAGGCACATTTTTTGTAGCTTGTCATTCCCTTGAAAGATATGTAAATGTTTTATCTTTCTTGTTTTAAGAGGACACTTCAACTCTAAGCATGTCTTTATATATATATATATATATATATATATATAATGAGTGTGCATATTTTACTTTTTGGCATGATTAGTTAAATTACGAGAAAAATATATTTTTGATCATTCACCTTTTATTATTAGATCAATTTTGTCCCTGTAATATGGAAAATACTAAATTGGTCCCTCAAAAATTGACTTGATCCAAGTCTGTTTGTCGGAGCATTAAAAATAAACTAAGATAAACTATTTTCTTCTCACTTCATTATCTGTTGAGGTGTGTTAATGTGGCCCTTTCTCATTGGACACATCACAAAAAGAAACCCTCATCTCGAACTTCGTAAGTCAAGAACAAAAATAGGGCTTCCATTGTTGCAAATGCAAAAGGTAGTCGTGCTTTGTGTAAGAGATTAGATGACAGATCTGTTGATAAATCCTAAGATTGGGCATATGTCCCTCTACTACTAGCCCTTCGATTTCTGTGGAAGACTTTAGGAATTTGTGGTAGCGTACTTTGTGACTATGCCAATGTCTTAGGTGATTTCTGGAGAACACCATCTTTTGCCCTTTGGATGCTCAGCAGTCTTCTACCCTTCTTTTGCTGGATGAAAGCTCAAGATGACACTCTTTATTCAATGCTTATGCTTATGTGATGAAAAGGCTTGTGAAGAAAATAGTCTACCTCAACTTATTTTGAACGCCTTCATGACATAAGGAAGGACCAACTTTGATTACAAAGTCATGATTAAATTTTTGACGAAACAATTTAATACTTTTTATCTTTTAAAGATCAAATATATAATTTTCTTGTTAAGTTGCATTCAATATTCTTCTATTTTAATAATATTGTGATGTATATTGTAAAAATTTTTCTTTTGATTTATTTTCTACTAATAAGATTAACTTTGCACAAAATATATTAATTCCTTATAAAAAATATAATTACTTAGTTGTCTTTTGTGTTATATTTATAACAAAATGACCAAAATCTCACGTGAAATATTAATATATTTGATTGTCATTACTTTTATATTAAAAGTGAAATCACATTTTTCTTATTGTATAGAATTTGTCTTTGTTGACAAAATATAATAATAAGGATGCATTTGTAATATATATAAATATTGATATCAAAATTATAATAAATTCTTTTGAGAAAAAGTGGATTCTTTTTTTTATTCACTATTATCTCATAATTCATAGTATTTTTCCACACTAGGATTCGAGCTTAAAACCACTTGGATGAGCGTGAGGAGTTCAACAATTGGGCTACTCCTGCTATGTTCAAGTGAATTATTTTTATGACTTAATGTGATATGATTTAACTCTTTGAAAATTTTTTTAGTCAATTTATTTTTTATTAGTAAATCTTATAGTAAAAATAGGAGAAAATGTTCTAAATATTAATGTCATCAGAAATTAATTTCCTAATAGCATAAAAGCATCTGAATTTTTGAACATTTTAAAGCAATCTTTTTCTGTAAATTCTATTAATTAATGAAAAAGTTAGGTGCTCTTTTTGTAATTATTGTTACATTCTTAAAACCAATGCAAAAATTAATTAATATTTTCTTGTCAAACAATATCACATTTATGAATTTTTTAAAAAGAAAAATTCATTTATATATTATATTATTATTTTTAAATAAAAAATTAAACACTTAAAAGATAATACCTAAAATCAAACCATTAATTATGAACCTTGAATGAGAGTCACACAAAGTATATATGGTATATCTGGTTTTTTTAATTTTTTTTTTCATTTGCTAGTCTACTCCTTTCTCATAAATCATGATATGTTACTGGGCGTGGATATGGAGTGAATTCCTCCATTATTTGAACCTATATAATTTGAAATTTATTTAATTTAATATCTAAATTCTAATGTAATCAAATGACTAAAAAATAACCTTATAAAAGTTTAAATTCTTAAAAAAAAAAAAATCTAGAATCGTGCTAGTAGTATCTGCAGTAATGATTATAAGAGGGGATTCACACGACTTTGTACAATGATTATTGAGCCTCCAAGCAAAAACGAATATGAAATTATTGTATTGATGGTGATGAAATGAAAAGCAAGAAAGAAAACTTAAAACTGAATTGAGGATAAAACTTGAGCAGTGACACTATACCACTATCGTGGTATTTATGATAATAAACAATCCCGAGGGCAGTTCTGACCAAAGGTGGTAAAATATTAAGCAAGTGATATGAAGAACTTCCAATTTTGGTTGAAGTAAATGTATTGAAATTGCCTCACAACCAGAGTTTCTTTTATCCCAAACCCGATTCGGGCAAACACCAACCTATGATCCAAGACCCATCGTAAATCCAGTTGCCTCTACCAATTTCACACTAATATCTTTTCTTCATTATCTCATCATCTCCACCCAATCTTCATCATGTCTTTTAATAATTTCATATCCCTCTTTCTTTCACTTTTCTCCATCATATCCCAATCATTTATTTTTCTCAATTATTCATCCCACTCTCTCCCACTTTTCCTCCACCTCATCTCACTTTAATCATCATTATTCTTTATTTATTTTATCTTCCATTTTTAATGTTATCTTCATCAATCATTCCAATAATCCCACACCTCACAATATCTCACTTTTTCCCTTGCATCTCTCACATTAATCATAATTATTCTTTCTCCATTTTATCTTCCATTTTTTTATGCTATCTTCATCAATCATTCCAATAATTCCACACCTCACTCTCTCACTTTTCCCTCACCTTCTTCTATAAAAGAGCACACACCTCTCCTTCTCCCACACACCTCTTCTCCTTTCTTCATTCTTCTTAATTTTCCACCCATCCATCCCATCATCCATCTCCCATATTCTCTCCATTTTTTTTTCCAATCCCATTCAATTTCCCTTCATAATTTCTCTCTTACACCATGGTTGAAGTGAAACTAAGGGCAGTGTCTTCTCCTATGTGTGGCTAGAACTTGGCTTCTTGGAGATGGAGATGAAGACGAAGACTTGAGTTCCTATGCTACAAAGGGGAGTTTAATTTCTCAATTTTATTTTTAATTTCTATAATTGATTTCCTAGTTCTAGCATTTTCTTATGCAATTGTGAAACATAGATTTTGGGTACATTATCTTTGTGAATTGAGAATTGAGATTTTTAATTGGTTGGAAGTAACTTGATGATTGTATGGAATTACCACCTTACAATGCTATGAGATATTATTTTTTATCATGTTTATGATTAGATTATATAATTTAGTATGCTTGTATTTGATTGTCTTGTTTGAGCATCAATTAAAAAGAGGAACAAATTGCTTTTGTGCAATTTTAATCACACATTAAGTGGTTTTTAAATAGTGTTTTAATTAGTGGTTGCTAGCTATGTTAATGGGAGGAATTGCTAAGTATGAACAATAGAGTCAAGTGGTATCTTAAGGTTTTTTTTTTCTAAGACTTAATGTAGAATTAACTCTCATATTAATTTGAACAATGATAGCCATCATTCCATTTCCAAGAGCTTTTTTCATATAATTTTGAATTCATTTTTTATTCACTCATTTTCATTTAAAGAAAATATAAAAAATAGTAGCTTAGATTTATTGCATTGAAATTTACCTTAATTGCATATACAAAATTCCAGCATAAAACCTTTGCCAATTGCTTGTTTTTTATGCTTAGTTTAGCTTAGGCTTCAAAATAAAGGCTCCTTGACTGAACACGAACTGGATTGTGTTGCTATATTGCATTAAATTTAGTTTACTTTTGACCCTTCGTGACATAGTTTAGTCAATGACGATGTAGTAAAACCATTGAATTATCTTTCTTCTTAATTAAGTTATTTTTATATTCAGGGCATCAACGATGATTAGGAGTAAAATTAAAATTGGAGCATACATTGATCGATCCAATTTCTCTGATATTATTCTGAAGTACATAATTGGGAGAGTTGCATGATCGAAAAATAACATTCAAACAAAATTATTATAATAAACGTTAATAACATATTATGAAAGTAATATGCTAGTGATCAACACATATAGATAATTTGATTTTCTTCATCACTAAGTAGAGGAATAAGAAGATTCAATTAATTCCCATCATAATTAGAAACTAATTCCCATCATATATATTCTCCAACCCAAAAGGACTATACTTGGACCACATCATCCCCATTCAGTCCATTGAGTTATGCCATCATCATCCAAGTTGATCTTAGCATATAGGAAGAGCTCTTTGTCTAATCCCACCTCCCAAACACTATTTTTGGTGTTAAGTGACGACTCTGTCAAAACAACGTCAGGCATAATTCTTTTTCTTCGTGAATTATAGCAATTCCCCTTTGCATAAGAAATGACGTTAATATGTCTTAAAGGAAGTGAATGTCGACTGTGCCGTAGGTTCAAGTTTATGGCATAGAAACTCTTTTGGATTAGTAGGCTAAGCTTCAAACCTCCTATTTCTTTAATCTTCTTTTTGAACTCTTCAAGAAAATTTGGTGGTGGGTTTGGTCCTCCATGTGGCATTGATTTCTTCTTCTTTTGATGTTCCTCTAAAATAACACAATCTCTATTGTCATTGTCATCACAAAGAGTGGTGTGACCAATGTTGTCAAAATCGCAATTCTAGGTAGACTCGGAAAGGGGGGTGGACTCGTATCGTAGAATCGTAAGAGTTTACCTACACCTGTTATTTAAACTATTGAACATAACCATATCACATAAAATTTCATACATAGTTCATAATTCATAATCTATAATATATAAAGTTCAATAAACTCTGTAATCCATATCCATAATCCATAATATATAATCCAAATCAAAATACAAAGTTCAATAAAACCTGTAATCCATGTCATAATCCATAATCCATAAGATATAATCCATCACATATAATACATAATAATCATTCAGTTAACATAACAAACTCTCAATATAAATTCAATAAAGATCAACAATCCCACGACTATCATCGCTACTAGAATCTTGATCATCTCCTATATAACCTCCACCTATCTCATTCTCATTCTCACCATTATTATCTTCTTCTTCATCTTGGAAGTCATTATCAAAATCCATGTTGTTAAATTGTTCACCAGTACTAGTACCACCAACATTAGCATCAAGCTGAACAACCAAATCACCAATTTCTATTGCCGTCGAAAGAGGATTAACTTGAATGGGTTCAAGAACCTTATCATCTGCCTCCACATTATCTTCATTTCCCATCTCCTCAGTTATCCATTCATTATCGGAATGAATATCGTTAAAATCATAAACATGAGTTCTTGTAGTTTGCTTCAAATTGCACATCATAAATGCCAAGTCATTCATCTTCTTTTGGTGCAGGCGATTTCTTTTCTTGGTATGAATCTAAACAAAATAAACAATGTTCATAAGTATTCTAACCCCTAAAAAAATTAAAATGAAAATAAAGAAAGAAAGCAATTTGTAATTTTACAATTACTTACCCTTTCAAAAGCACTCCAATTACGTTCACATCTAGAAGAGCTGCAGCATAAGCTAAGAATGCGAATTGCCAATCTTTTAAGTTCTGGGCATCCATCTCCATAGGCTTTCTACCATTCTGCTGGGGCTAACTATGTTCTTAATGTCTATGCAAAACCATAACTAAACATGCCCTTTGCGAAATGGAATTCGACCAATTGGAACTTAATGTTGTCTCATTCTCCCTTATCTTTAACTAGTCTTGCTACATGTTCATATAGCCTTTGCTTAACCATATAATCAGCTTGGAAGTCAGTGTTGAAGTGAAAATAAGGATTGAGGTAATACGCAGTTGCATGTAAAGGCCTATGCAATTGAGCATCCCACCTTTCATCAATTATGTTTAATACAGGCTCATAGTTGCAGTAATCAACAAACAATCAAGCCAAAATATATTAAAGATAAAGACACTAATATAAGGTATATATGTTTGTATTTACCTTCTTGAAACATTATTAAAGTTCATCTTAATTTTTGCCTTTGCACTTTCCATTGCTTCGTATATGAATCCCATGGCTGGTTTTTCCTCTAAATCCACTATGCGAAGAACTTTAATGAGAAGAGCAGCAGCTTTAAGGCAAGTAATCATATTCCTCCACAACTTGTTATCCATAACACTTATTGCCACTTCCTTCCCATCCTTGGTAGCAGAAAATTTGCTATCTTTCCATTCATCATAATTAAATAGATTTATCAATGCCACTTTATGGTCATTAAGACAACCTAATGTCAAATAAACAGTGGCAAAATGAGTCACAGCTGGCCTAATCAAGTCTCTCCCTTTTGTGAATTTTTTTAATGTATTGATAAGCATTGATCTTGCATAAATGTAAGTTGAAATTCTTCTGCCCCTACTTATGGTTTCTTTATGCAACTCTATTTTCTTCTCTAAGTCCTCTAACATCAAATCAATGCAATGAGCTGCACATGGTGTCTAATACAGGTGTTTTCTTTTCTCCATCAATTTTTGTCCAGCTGCCTTGTAATTTACAGCATTATCAGTTATTATTTGCATTACATTCTCCTCTCCCACTTTCTCAACAACATCATCAAGCATCTCAAACACTTTGTCAATAGTCTTAGAAATATGAGAAGTATCTAGTGAATTTAAAAACACGGTCCCTTTAGGACTATTAACCAAAAAATTACAAATGGAATGCCTCTTGTTATCCGTCCACTCATCAGACATAATGGAACAACCCATCTTTTTCCATTCTTGTTTAAACTCTTCAAGCATGGCATGTGTGTTCTTAACTTCCATATTCAAGTATTTTTAATCTCATGATAGGATGGAGGCTTAAACCCTTGGCTATATCTTCCAATAATCTCACAAATCTTAATAAACTCAGGATTTTTTACACAATTAAAGGGAATGACACTTGTGTGAAAAAAAACGAGCTACTTGTTGGCAAGCTTCTTCCCTAATATCTTTCTTGAACATGTGATTAATGGTAGATTGTGAGCTACCTTGGCCACTATTATGTTTTTTGGGAGCTCTCAATAAATTTAAGAGGTCATGGGGATTAGAATGTCCTTGAGTGCCCGGAGTTTCCTCCTCACCAACATCAATCTATTGTTTTTACCTTTTAGATGATGCACATTTGGATTCAATAACATGTTGTAACATTTGTGCCTTAACTTCATCTGGAACACTAACACATGGTTCAATATCTATTCTTGTGCCAGCTAAATGATGTTTAAACCTATAGACTCCTCCATTATAAACTTTGCCACAATAACTACATTGAACTTTTTTACCATCCCCACTAACATCCTTCCTTTGTTTCCACCCTATATCAGATCTATTACTAGGAAAATTCTTCCTTCCAGCAGCTACGTTTTTTCCAATAGGGGCTGATGGAGCACTTGCACTTGAAGACATGTGAACACCCCACCCGAATTAACAATAATAATAATCATGGTAATAATAATAAATAGAATTAAAAATTCAAAAAAATTAATTAATTAAAACAAAATTGCAAAAGGCAAAAAAAAAAAAAAAGAAAGTAATATGGAAAAAACTAAATATAAGAACCAAATATATTAAAAAGAAAAATTTAAAATATATGTTTGAAGAAGAGACATGGTAATCATCTTGTAAAGAAATAAAATGAATAAGGCCACCTAATTAAAATAAAATTGCAAAACACTCTCCCATGCTCACTTGCTCCCACATGCTCACTTGCTCTCACACACTCTCACATGCTCACTTGCTCTCACACACATGTCACACATCACTCTCACACACTTACACTCTCACTCACAGACACACATCCTCACAAACTCACACTCACACTCTCACACACTCTCACCCACGGACACACACACTCACTCACTCCCACATGCATACACTCATGCACACACATACATTACTAAGGAACAAGAGGACAAGGAGGACAAAAAAGCAAGAGGGAGATGGTTTTTCAGAGGAGAGCAGAAAGTGGAGCGGCTTGTGCAGAGAAAGGGGAAAGTGGCGTGGCTGGAAATGGCAGAAAAAGCAGGGGACCGTGAGCAGTGAGTGGAGTGGCTGGAAGTTGCAGAAAAAGCAAGAAGAGAAGGGAGCAACATGGTAGAAAAAAAGAGGTTGGCTAGAGTATAAAGAGGAGAAGACCTCAGCTGGAAAAGGAGAGCTGAACAGAAGAGGGATAGAGGCAGAAACCAAGAGGAAGAGGGAACTGAAGATAGAGGTAGAAACCAAGAGGAAGAGAGAGCTGAACAGAAGAGGGATAGAGGCAGAAACCGAGAGGAAGAAGGAGCTGAACGATAGAGGCAGAAACCGAGAGGAAGGGGGAGCTGAACGATAGAGGTAGAAACCGAGAGAGCAAGGGAGAAACAACGCTGAAAAAAAAAAACTGGAGCTGAACAGGAGAAGTAGAAACCGAGACAGCAACGTGGAGCAGAAAACAGACCGAGACAGCCACATGAAGGAGAAGAAACCGAGATAGCAAGAAGGAGAGAAAATGAGCTGAAGCAACATCCAAACCGTGGAGAGAAAAGGAGCTGAGGTTTAGGCAATTCGAGGAGCAGAAAGTGGAGAGTTGGATGCCAAAATGATGAGCAGAAACAAGGGGGCCTGAATGCAAAACGAAGTGGCAGAAAAAGGATTGATAGAGGCTGAACCATGGAGGAGAAAAAACTCTATTTTGAGCCCAGAAAACAGAGGTAAACAGAGGAGAATTTAGGGAGCACAAGGAAGAAGAGAAAGTGTAGAGAGGAAGAGAAGCTTTCAGCCTTTGCCTTCCAGCTGAGAAGCAGGGACACGTGAGCACTTCCAGCCAAAATTTCTAGCGCTGAAACCAACCAGAATTTCCAACGCTGCCCAATGAAGTGCTGTCCGCCATTTCTGCTTGCTTCCCAGTCGAGACCAACCACTTCGGGGCTGTTGAAGGACCATCTACCATATGTGAGTGAGGAGGAGAAGGTCATTCTTCATTGGAGCACAAGGGAGAGGCTGAAATCGCACAGGTTTGGCTGCATGGGTGATTTTTCTACATGGCTGTTATTGTTCATGCATTATACCCCACACACCTTTTGGGCTTTATACCCGGGTCCTTAATTGCCCTAGGTTAGTAGAGGTTTATAACGGTTTTCCTGTGAAGCTTCTCGCTTCCAGAGACTACTGTGAAGACCTCGCTCAGGTTATGTCTCGCTATATGGATTTGATTGGAGTGGGATTCTATCCTCTTTTAGTCTAATTCATGTCGCGAGATCCTCACTCTGTTGAGTGGGGACAATCTAAAGACCAATAACGCTTTTAGATGCCAGATCTACCCCCAAACCATGCACCTTAATGGACCACCTTAATAGATAATCTTCTTAGAACCTATCATCTTTAGGGTACCATTCCCACACATAGGGTTGGCCCAAGTTAGGACACCAAGGATCATGTTACACTCGTATTTTGCATGTCGACACATCATTCATGGCATGATTACATTTAAAAAAAAAAACTTTTATGAGGTATTGAATTATCACAACATTTCCATTTTAATGCGTTGTTAACCAAGCGAAATGAGCTACAATTGAAAACTTCAGCAGTGTGGTAAGATTTGCCTAATTGATGGAGTAGGGAGTTTTTGAAAATCAATAATTTCGAGGAAAGTAATACATCAATAGGTTACCTGGTTCACTTATTTAAGCCTCGTCCACGTGAGGATCTATTTCTCCTGAGGATGAGAGTTATAGTTGCTATTCCTAATGGATCAATAAGGTCTTTGGCGATTAGTAATGAAGAAAGTGATTAGTAATCTATTGATTAAATAAATTGTGTGCTCATTTCGTTTTGTTTCTAACCCATGGATTTGTTACAGTGAACCTGTCATTTTTGTTAATTGGCATAGAGACATGAAGGACTCACTGGACGCCACACAACCACGAGACACAAGCTCAACAGAAATGGCCTCATCTAGAAAGAGAGTTAACGTGAAGGTAGAAGCTGAATATGTAGAAAGCTTAATTATTATGAGTGAGAAACTCAGAGGGGAACAACTCCGTCATTTTCAAAAGGACTATGGAGATATTTTGGAGTTGCTATCAATTCCTATCCAACCCGATGCTCTTGTAGCCCTAGCTCAACATTGGGATGATTCCTTGAGATGTTTCATGTTTCCAACTTTCTAGCTTGCGCCCACGTTGGAAGAATACGGGGGATTGATGAGAATGCCTATTACCAAGGACACCCCTGTCTACTTGTACCCCGAACATCTCCCCTCCAAACGGGTTGTAGCCCAGATTTTAGGGGAGGAACCTACACGAGTACAAATATGTCGTTTGGGTGCAACAAAAGGATTATCCAGGAAGTATTTAGAGAAAAGGTTGGAAGCTTTAGCTGAGAAGGGGAACTGGGTTGTTTTCAAAAGAGTGCTTGCTTTAGCAGTATATGGGCTAGTATTATTCCCATCAGCAGTGGGTGTCGTCGATCTGGCAGTGGTAAGTGTCTTGTGGATGGTAGAGAATCACCGCGTGAATCCCGTACTAGCATTGCTAGCGGAAACATTTTTGACATCAAGTTTTTGTCATAGTGAAAAGAAAGGGAAGTTGAAGTGTTGTTTGCCACTCTTGAATATATGGTGGGTTAACCATATCTATGGCAGGGAATATCAACTTGGCACAAGGTTTGACACCGCCCATCACCCGATCCGAGATTATGCCCATCGCGAAGGGTTAGCTCCGCTACAAGCGAGAATGAGTCGTGATCAATGGATTAAGAAAATAGGGGAACTTAAAGATACCACTATTTGGTGGAAGCTCTCTTGGTGGGAGAGCAAGGATATTATATACTATTGTGGACATTTCCCTAATGTTCCTCTCATGGGCGCCAGAGGATGTATTAACTATAACCCCGCGGTTGCTCACTGCCAATTTGCATATGAACAGGACATCCCATCTGAAGAAGTTGTGCGAAGGGTTAGCTTCTACTACACTGATCCCCTGAAGGTGGAAATGATCCAACAGATAAGGGATGCATGGGGCCGTGTAATGTGTAAAGGGAAGTTTGAGTTAGGGAAATGTGCCGTGGCAACCATGAAGCAATATGAGATTTGGCTCCAGAAAAGGACTGGGGGGGTCCATCCACCCTTAGGATCTCATAACCCCTTGTTGAGTAACGATTTACGAGAGGTTAATGAGGGTTTAGCCAAACAATTAGAAGATAAAAAGGCTAAGCTGCAAAACCTGGAGAAAGTAAGCAAAAGATACTTGGAGAACTTATCTAAGTCACAAGAAAATGAAAGAGCAAAAAGGAGAAAGGAGTCGGAGATGAACACCGAGTTGAGGAAATTGAAAGAGGAGAATGATAAGTTGAAAAATACTATAAGGAGGATTCAAAAACAAGTTGAGGAGAGTAGCAAGAAGGTCCTCCATTATCAAGCTCGATTGTCAAAGGCCATTAAGGAAAGAGATGCTATAATGAGGCGGGAAGAAGAGCTCAAGTCTCATAGTAACCTCCAACGAGAAATTGATGTACTCACCAAACGTTTAGAAGAAAAGACAAGGGAGGTGATCAATGTCAAGAGTGATAATGCGGTAGCCATACAAAATTTAGTTGAGCAACTCAACCGTCAAGTAGAAAAGGCTCGGCTGTGGGAGTCACGCCATGAAGAGCAAGTGGCTGAGAAAGAAATGTGGCTGGAACGCTTCAGAAGAATGATCCTATTTGCCAATGATGCCATTCCTGAATTCGTTCATGCATATAAGCAAGCGGAAGGGCATGCCATCCCCATGAAGACTCCCGTAGTAGTAACTAAGTTTCTCACTCTGTATCATGACCTTATAGAGGATTTGAAAATGTTGATGAAATTTTAGATGAGTAAGGGACAAAGACAACTTCAGTATTTTGTAAGGTGGACTCATAGATGGGGTCCCTTTAATGTGTAACTTCAAAGTTGATTGATGTAATCAAACACTTTATTATAATGCATGGTTTCGTCTTTTGGCCATCAAATATGTTCGAAATAGTAGAGATCTTATGTGGAAATTAGTTGTGTGGTGTAAAAATAGACCTATACATGTGGATACTAAATATCCCTTATGTTAGCAGTTAACTTTGATTCATTGAGTGTTACTACATGTATCCTCAAGGATTCAAAGGTCCGGGGTTCTTATATCCTTTATGCCGAGTTAACACATCAAAAATCAGAAATCTAGGTAATCGTTTTTATTTACATTCATTTTGTTAAAAAAAATATGACAATAATGACAGGTATGACGTCAATATTGCCCAAGAGGGGAAGAACTCGTCTAACCAGGCCCAGCCGTCTGGAAGAACGTATATAACCCGAGCGCGGGCTAGAGCTATGGCTGCTGAAAATAGTCAATCAGAGACTGAGCAACGGTTAGAAGCAGAAGTAGGGGCCCTAAAGGATCAAATGGGGGCAATGCAGTCGCAAATGGTAGAAATGATGAAGCTGTTGCAGAATATGAGTTCTAGCGTGGCCGCGAACCATGTTTCGTCAAACCCCACTAATGCCAACCATGGCACCCCTAATATAGGTGTTGGAATACCAGGAGTAACTTCGGGTAGTCCTTCTGCCACCGGAGTGCCCGAACCGACACAAAGACCGGCAGTGGCAAACCGACCACTAAACCCTTTGGCTTCAGGGCCTGAAGGACATGGGTACCCAGAATGGAGCCAAGGGGGTGTTTTCACCTATGACATTCCTGGGGGAGAACCAACTGTTGGAATTGCAGTGCCTGCTCGGCCTGCTGCCAACACCGGCTTCAAGATGAAAGAGGGCGATGAGAGGAAAGATTGGGAAGAGGACATAGCAGAGGTTAAAGACAGACTGCGAGCTCTGCAGAGGCCGACTAACTATAAGTCTGTTGAGTTGGAAGAGTTGTGTCTAGCCCCGGAGGTCCCCATCCCTAAAAAATTTAAGGTGCCTGAGTTTACCAAATATGATGGTAGTGGAGATCCACACTACCACCTAAAATCATACTGCACCAAGATGTCGGTATGGTCTAGGGATGAAAGGTTCCTAATAAACTTCTTTCACGAGAGTCTGACCGGCGTGGCCTTACATTGGTTCATGAAATTGGATCACTCCAAGCTAAAGAGGTGGAGAGACCTCACTGATGTGTTCATGAGCCAATACAAGTTCAATCTGGATACAGCCCCTACACGAGAGCACCTGAAAGGGCTGAAGAAGAAGGGAACAGAGACCTTTAAAGAATATGCCCAAAGATGGAGAGTCGCGGCTGCTAAAGTCCAACTGCCACTTCTAGACTCGGAATTATGCTTTTATTTTATCCGTACCTTGGGGGACCTATACCGTAAGATAATGCTAGGGACACACGTAAATGAATTTGCTGATCTGATCCAAGTTGGAGAGAGGATAGACGTTGATGTGCGCGATGGACTATTTGAAGCTACCTCCATGGAATCTAGAAAACCTACAAATAGTCGAAAGAAGGAAGGGGATATTAGCCATATCCATGCCACATTCCAACATCCTTGCCCTATGCATAGTCAATATCCCCAGGCACCTTTTCACGGTCAGAACCCAGCCATGTCTTACCAGCCGCGAGGCCCAGCCATGGGGAATTATACGAGCTACCCGACACCACCGCAACCTTATTTTGGGCCATAACAGCTGACAGCCCAAAATCGAGGGTTTAGGCCAACGTTACCGCCCTGCGATGACAGGCCATTACCCAACTTCAATGTTAGCTGATCGGAGCTTTTTCATAACTTAGTGGCAAAAAAGCTTATGGGCCCTAAACCTGTCAAGCCACTTCAGCCACCATTCCGTGAGTGGTATGATCACAATGCCACTTGTGAATATCACATGGGAGCTGCAGGGCACAATATTGACAAATGTGAGGCCTTCAGGAAGCATGTGTTAGCATTGTTAGACAATAATCACATCGGCATAAAGATGGGTAATGACCCCAATATCGTCACTAGCCCCTTGCCAAATCACAATAAGGAAAGGCAAGTGTCCATGATAGATGGGGAGGATTTTGGCTTGAAAGACTTGGCTGAGGCATCCTATACCATGCGGCAGTTATATGAAGGTTTGAAGGATATTGACTATGTCCCCGTTCAGAATGGGGGATAGAACAAACTCGGAGGGTCATAAAATAGGTATTGTGAGTTTCATGATGGAGAAGTGGGTCACGACATTGAAGGTTGTGAGCAGTTCAGGGAATTGACACAAAGGATGATGATGCTTGGAGTTCTAACCATCGAAAGAACTCAAGAGCCTACTAAAGGGAATGTGTGCGTCACAGAAAAAGACGGTGCCTGGACCAAGGGAGCATCCGACTCCACAAGGCTTAGGAACTCCTTCCTGGTGGTTGACAAACCACTCTATGAAGTTAAGGGAGCCACCCCGATCTAAAACAATCATAACCCATGAGGTATAGCGCAAGGATCCTTACTTGTAGTACCCATGCCAGTGCCTGTCAAAAGTCAAACTGCCACTATTTACGTGCCCTCTCCATTTCCGTATCAGAGCAATCATGCTGTGCCGTGGAATTACGGGTTAAAGATAGAATGTTCTTCTGACAATAAGGCATCGAAAGAGAGGTCTATCACGGAAAGAGGTCATTTAGACGTTGTAGGAGGGATCACTCGTAGTGGTCGGGTATACTCTAAAGATGTGGGAGGAGTTCTGTATCCAAACCTGGAAGTAGGGGAAAGCTCGAATCTCAAGGAAGCCCCTGGGAAGGAAGGACGGGAGGAAACAGAGGAGTTTCTAAAAATTATGAAACAGAGCGAATATGATGTGGTGGATCAATTGCGAAAAACTCCAGCCCGAATTTCTATTTTAAGCCTAATAATGAATTCAAAAGTCCACCGAAGGGCATTACAGAGTGTGCTGAATGAAGCTTATGTGCATCCTGATATCACCCCGGAAAAGGTCATGAACCTGATAAATGCAATAAAAAACTCTACCTTGATTTCCTTCTCTGAGGATGAGATGCACCCCACGTCGGTCGAAAAGCCCAAAGCCCTCCATATTACTCTGAAATGCTATGGGTATATAATTGCTAAAGTGCTCATCGATGGGGGGTCAGCCTGAATGTCTTGCCCTTGTCCACTTTAAGGCAATTACCTATTGAGAAGTCATGCATCGAGTACAATGACCTGGTAGTGAGAGCCTTTGATGGGACAAGGAGGGAAGTGATTGGAAAGGTTGAACTCCCTTTAGAAATCGGTCCAAATTTATTTACCGTCGAGTTCCAAGTTATGGATATCGACGCAGCGTATACGATGCTCCTAGGGAGACCGTGGATCCATGCCGCTGGTGCAGTCCCATCGACCGTGCATCAGAGGATCAAATACATCGATGAAGGGAGGCTCATCACCATAAAAGGTGATGAAGAAATGATTCTTATCAGGTCAAGTACGGTACCTTACATTGAAAATGCCGAGCAAGTCATAGACAGCTCTTTCCCGAGTTTAGAAGTATTAGAGGCTGGGAATTCTAAAAAGGGCACTGACCCAATACCATTGGGAGTGGGGGAATCCACCAAAGGTGTCAATCAGGTAGTGGCCAAGATCATGATGAACAGTGGGTATCAAAAGGGAAAAGGACTGGGCGTAAATTTGCAAGGCATAGGGGAACTAGTTGAGTTGCTCGAAAATCCAGGGCGACCGGGGCTAGGATACGAGCTCTTCATGGAGACCTGCAAGGCACGATGGAAGGAGGGTAAGCAAAAGGGGAAAGCAGAAATACCTCACCTCTAAGAAACTTTTCCTACTCCCATTGAGATAATACATCCTGGTGACTTAGTCATAATGACAAGTGAAGAAGAAGGAGAGCATACAGAGGTTGCATGGACCCAGCCAGACAAGCTAGGAAAAGCTCTAAACAATTGGGAATCCGAAATTTTATCAGATGTTATGTCATTAGAGTAATGTTTTGAATACCGTGTTTTAAAATTTTGTAATAGCTAACGACTTGAAACTTTATTTTAAATATTGAATGAATGCAGTAGTTTCAATCTTTTGCCAAAATCTTGTTTGAATCCTGCCTTTTCGTATTTATTTTTGCTTTTTCTACCCACTTTCCAGGGAATTTGAATCTTCAGAACTCTTGTTTAAAGCAGAAGCACTAGGGTACTGCTTGAATGAGCCTTGTGTTGTCACGGATGCAAGTGATTTAGAAACTGATGATAATGATGACATATCTCAAACCTTTGTTAAAATAGTAGAGTCTGCAGAAAAGGGTATTGTTCCACACGAAGAAACTGCTGAAGTGATCAATATGGGGACAGAGGATGATAAGAAGGAATTAAAAATAGTTGATAACCCAGAAAGGGAGGATATGATCAAGTTGTTTAGGGAATATATAGATGTATTTGCCTGGTCCTATCAGGATATGCCAGGAATAGATCCTGAAATTGCTGCCCATAAGATACCCTTGTATTCCAATATAGGACCCAAGAAACAGAAGCTGAGGAGGATGAGCCCAGAGATGTCCCTTAAGATCAAAGAAGAAGTAATGAAGCAATGGAATGCCGGTTGCTTAAAAGTTTCTAAATACCCCAAATGGGTCGCAAACATAGTCCCTGTGCCAAAGAAAGATGGGCGAGTGAGGATGTGTGTCGATTATTGGGACTTAAATCGGGCCAACCCGAAAGATGACTTTCCATTACCCCATATTGACGTCTTAGTCGATAACACAGCAAAAAGCTGCAGGTATTCCTTTATGGATGGATACTCTGGCTATAATCAAATCCCGATGCACCTTGATGACAAGGAAAAAATCACATTCATTACCCCATGGGGAACCTTTTGTTACAAGGTAATGCCTTTTGGACTTAAAAATGCTGGGGCCACCTACCAACGTGCGATGGTCGTCTTGTTTCATGACTTGATGCATAAAGAAATAGAGGTATATATGGATGACATGGTCACTAAATCAGCTGAAGGGGAAAGTCATGTGGCTATATTACGAAAGCTCTTTGCAAGACTACGGAAATACAAACTTCGATTGAATCCTAGTAAGTGCGTATTTGGGGCTACATCTGGGAAGCTTTTGGGATTCATTGTTAGTAAGAAGGGGATAGAAATAGACCCTAATAAAATTAGAGTGATTCGCGACATGCCACCACCTAGTACAGAAACAGAAGTCCGAGGCTTTTTGGGTCATTTGAACTACATAGCCAGGTTCATCGCAAATTTAACTGCCACTTGTGAACCAATATTTAAATTATTACACAAGAACCAACCAGGAGAATGGAACAAATCCTGCCAACGCGCGTTCGATAAGATAAAGGAGTACCTCTTGACCCCCCTGTCTTGGTGCCACCTATATCGGGGCGGCCCCTTATCCTTTATTTGACCATCCGACTAGGGTCCATGGGTGCGGTGTTAGGACAACATGACGAATCAGGAAGAAAAGAGCAAGCCATTTATTATCTAAGCAAGAAATTTAATGAATGTGAGTCGCGATACTCGTTAATTAAGAAGACTTGTTGCAGTCATGTGTGGACCACAAAGAGACTGAGGCAGTACATGCTTTATCATGTAACGTGGCTAATCTCCAGGATGGATCCAATCAAATACATTTTTGAGAGTCCTCATGTATCGGGAAGAGTCTCAAAATGACAAGTAATACTCTCAGAATATGACGTGAAATATATGACCAGTAAATCAGTCAAAGGGAGCATTATAGCTGAGCATTTGGCGGCCAATCCTTTGGATGAATATCAACTGCTAGACTTCCAGATCCCAGATGAGGATATTCTGACATTGGAAGAAGATGATCCAAAGGAAATTAAGTGGACTATGTATTTTGATAGGGTAGCCAATGTACATGGTAGTGGATTAGGAGCGGTAGTAATATCACCTGAAGGCAAGTAATATCCAGTGGCAGTCAAGCTCAATTTTGACTGCACAAATAATGTGGCAGAATATGAAGCTTGTGTCAATGGTCTGCAAGTCGCCTTAAAGTTAGGTGCCAAAGATCTTGAGGTGTTTGGAGATTCAGCCCTTGTAATTTATCAAGTAAAGGAGAGTGGAAAACTAAAGATCCCAAACTGGTCCCATACCAAAAACATCTTACAAAATTGGCGTCAAGGTTTAGGGAAATAAATTTCACGCATTTGACCCGTGATAAAAATCAGTTTGCTGATGCGTTGGCCACCCTAGCTGTAATGATTAAGTTGGACTGTGGAGTTAATATGCTCCCTATCCAGGTTGAGACCCGGGACACCTTGGCTTGCTGCTTGAACATGGAGGAAGAAAATGATGGACGGCCGTGGTTCCATGATATAAAGAACTATGTCCAGAACCAGCAATATCTGGCTGAGGCAACGGAGAATGACAAAAAAACCATTCGTCAATTGGCGATGAGTTTTTTCCTTAGTAGAGAGGTGTTATATAAAAGGTCATGGGACAACACTCTGCTTAGATGTGTGGATGCATTAGAAGCACGAAGAATAATGATAGAGATCCATGAGGGAATCTGTAGGACCCATGCTAATGGCCATACTATGGCTAGACAAATTCAAAGATGTGGATACTTCTGGTTAACCATGGGAAAAGACTGTATTGACCACGTCAGGAAATGTCATAAATGCCAAACATATGCCAATAGGATCAATGCTCCACCCCAACCCCTACACAACTTGGTGGCACTGTGGCCATTCTCAATGTGGGGAATAGGTGTGATTGGCCCTATCAACCCAAAGGCGTCAAATGGTCACCAATTCATTTTGGTAGCCATTGATTATTTTACAAAATGGATAGAAGCATGTTCGTTTTCCAATATTGGCCAAAGGGTCTTCCTCCGATTTTTGAAATCGAACATTATTTGTCGATATGGTATACCAAAGAGGATTATCACGGATAACGCTCCCAACCTAAATGGAGTCGACATTAAGAAATTGTGTGGTCAATTCAAGATTAAGCACCATAACTCTGCACCCTACCGGCCACAGATGAATCGATCAGTTGAGGCAGCGAATAAAATTATCAAAAAGGTCATTAGCAAGATGGCTATTACTTATAAAGATTGGCATGAGATGCTCCCATATGCTCTTCATGGGTATCGAACGACGGTACAAACATCCACGAGGGCAACTCTATACTCTTTAGTATATGGCATGGAGGTAGTCATCCCGATTGAAGTTGAGATCCCTTCTCTCCGAGTGTTGATCGAATCCAACCTCGAGGAGAGCGAGTAGGTAAAGACGCAGTATGAGCAGCTGAATATGATCGAAGAAAAGCGATTAATAGCTATGTGTCATGGGCAGCTATACCAAAAAGGATGGCAAGGGCCTTCAATCAAAAGGTTCATCCTAGACAGTTCAGGCCGGGGGAGTTAGTTCTGAAAAAGATCCTCCCAAATCAAGAAGATAATAGAGGCAAATGGGCACCTTCCTACTAAGGTCCATATGTGGTGACACGAGCATTCTCTGGAGGGGCCCTGACTCTTGTCGATATGGATGGTAGGGAGCTTGGAAAACCAGTTAACTCTGATACAGTCAAGAAATACTTTGCTTAAACAGGGATGATGAGAAAGAAAGAAGAAGAAAGAAAGGAGAATTCATAATTAGGGCCAGTTCAAGAAAGAGGTTCAAACAAAGGATAGGGTGGCAAAGGATGGACAAAGTAAGGTGGTATGAAGACTAAATTGCCAACCCGAAAGGATCCTTAGAGGTTGTCTTCATTAGTCAGTTTTGAAATAAGTGTATCCAATGGCAACAATAGGTGTAAGCAACCATTGCTGCTTGGAGCCGAAATTTAGAGTCATCCCTGTTGTATTTTGCTATTCTTTGTACTTGCGTTCGGCTTACCATCCACATTCCTGAGGGTCTTTAGTTGTTTACTCATTTAAGATAACTTGCCTTTCATCACTCTTTTCCCCTACATAACCATATTGCCTTTATGATTGTCTCATACATTCAATATGCAAAATAAAACATTAAGGTGAATAGCGCTATTCAAAATATTGTCTGATGATATGCATCCTAGAAATACCCCAATGCGTTTTAAATAAGTGTTTCCATGCAATTACTATGATGAGGCCTAAAGGATGCAGAATATACGCAATTTGGCATTTTTGTTACCGGTTTACCTTGTATGAAAGGAGATAGAAGCAACTTCAATGTCCTCGGGCTTACTGTAAAGAAGAGAGTATAAGCCTACTTGTAGTTAAACTGAAGAAGCGATGTATGTGGATTGTCGACTGTTGAAATGATAGATTTAGGGTCGCAATGAAGGAAGCGTGGTTAGACAGTTCATTCACTTTGGGCAATATTGACATTTTTCCAATTGACTTGAATCATAATTTAACATGTCACCCTTCTAATTTCCAAAATAAAAGGTAGAGGTTTTATGCTCACAAGCAGTCTTCTTACTTCTAACACAAAGGGAATAGGTATCGTTTTAACATTGATCAAAACCAACAAAATTTTCATTATCCTTTAAGGATGTGCCTTTCTCACGCATACACGTTTGTCCATGTTCGACACCTACCATGCTTATGCATCATGACCATGCAATTTACATTTCTGCAAAAGTCCTGCATCAAGTCCAGGCAATTTACATTTCTGCAAAAGTCTTGCATCAAGTCCAGGCAATTTACATTTCTGCAAAAGTCCTGCATCAAGTCCAGGCAATTTACATTTCTGCAAAAGCCCTGCATCAAGTCCAGGCAATTTACATTTCTGCAAAAGTCCTGCATCAAGTCCAGGCAATTTACATTTCTGCAAAAGCCCTGCATCGTGTCCAGGGCAATTTACATTTCTGCCAAAGTCCTGCATCGTGTCTAGGCAATTTACATTTATGCAAAAGTCCTTGCATCGTGTCCAGGGCAATTTACATTTTTGCCAAAGTCCTGTATCGTGTCTAGGCAATTTACATTTATGCAAAGTCCTGCATCGTGTTCAGGCAATTTACATTTCTGCCAAAGTCCTGCATCGTGTTCAGGCAATTTACATTTCTGTCAAAAGTCCCTGCATCGTGTCTAGGGCAATTTACATTTCTGCCAAAGTCCTGCATCGTGTCCAGGGCAATTTATATTTCTGTCAAAGTCCTGCATCGTGTCCAGGCAATTTACATTTATGCAAAAGTCTCTGCATCGTGTCCAGGGCAATTTACATTTTTGCCAAAGTCCTGCATCGTGTCCAGGCAATTTACATTCATGCAAAGTCCTGCATCGTGTTCAGGCAATTTACATTTCTGCCAAAGTCCTGCATCGTGTTCAGGCAATTTACATTTCTGTCAAAAGTCCCTGCATCGTGTCCAGGGCAATTTACATTTCTGCCAAAGTCCTGCATCGTGTCTAGGCAGTTTACATTTATGCAAAAGTCCTTGCATCGTGTCCAGGGCAATTTACATTTCTGCCAAAATCTTGCATCGTGTCCAGGCAATTTACATTTATGCAAAGTCCTGCATCGTGTTCAGGCAATTTACATTTCTGCAAAAGTCCCTGCATCGTGTCTAGGCAATTTACATTTCTGTCAAAAGTCCCTGCATCGTGTCCAGGGCAATTTACATTTCTATCAAAAGTCCTGCATCGTGTCCAGGCAATTTACATTTCTGTCAAAGCCCTGCATCGTGTCCAGGTAATTTACATTTCTGTCAAAGTCCTGAATCGTGTCCAGGCAATTTACATTTCTGTCAAAGCCCTGCATCGTGTCCAGGCAATTTACATTTCTGCTAAAGTCCTGCATCGTGTCCAGGCAATTTACATTTTTGTCAAAGCCCTGCATCGTGTCCAGGCAATTTACATTTCTACTAAAGTCCTGCATCGTGTCTAGGCAATTTACATTTCTGTCAAAGTCCTGCATCGTGTCCAAGCAATTTACATTTATGTCGAAAGCCATGCATTTTGTTCAGATATTCACCATCCTTTCTAAGCACGAATTTACTCCTGTCTTCCCTTGTCTTCCCTCGATATGGCAGATGGTGTGTTCATGTCTTTGCTTGCTCTTAAGATTAGGTCATTTCTTCACTATTCACTTCCCTAACTTAAGAGACAAGCAAAAAGAGGCAACTGTGAACACCCCACCCGAATTAATAATAATAATAATCGTGGTAATAATAATAAATAGAATTAAAAATTCAAAAAACATTAATTAATTAAAACAAAATTGCAAAAGGCAAAAAAATAGAAGTAATATGGAAAAAACCAAATATAAGAACCAAAAATATTAAAAAGAAAAATTCAAAATAAATGTTTCAAGAAGAGACATGGTAATCATCTTGTAAAGAAATAAAATGAATAAGGCCACCTAATTAAAATAAAATTGCAAAACACTCTCACTTGCTCACACTCACACACTCTCACATGCTCACTTGCTCTCACACACATGTCACACATCACTCTCACACACTCACACTCTCACTCACAGACACACATCCTCTCACACTCACACTCACACTCTCACACACTTTCACCCACGGACACACACACTCACTCACTCCCACATGCATACACTCATGAACACACATACATTACTAAGGAACAAGAGGACAAGGAGGACAAAAAAGCAAGAGGGAGCTGGTTTTTCAGAGAAGAGCAGAAAGTGGAGCGGCTTGTGCAGAGAAAGGAGAGAGTGACATGGCTGGAAATGGCAAAAAAAGCAGGGGACCGTGAGCAGTGAGTTGAGTGGCTGGAAGTTGCAGAAAAAGAAAGAAGAGAAGGGAGCAACATGGCAGAAAAAGAGAGGTTGGCTGGAGTATAAAGGAGAGAGGACCTCAGCTGGAGAGAAGGAGGGGGAGCTGAACGATAGAGGCAGAAAACGAGAGAGCAAGGGAGAAACAACGCTGGAAAAACCTGGAGCTGAACGATAGAGGCAGAAATCGAGAGAGCAAGGCAGAAACAATGCTGGAAAAACTAGAACTAAATGAGAGAAGCAGAAACTGAGAGAGTAAGGCAGAAAGAACGCTGGAAAAAAATTGGAGCTGAATAGGAGAAGCAGAAATCGAGAGAGCAAGGCAGAAACAACGCTGGAAAAAAAAACTGGAGCTGAACAGGAGAAGCAGAAACTGAGACAGCAACGTGAAGCAGAAAATAGACCGAGACAGCAACAGAAAATTGACCGAGACAGCAACACGAAGGAGAAGAAACCGAGACAGCAAGAAGGAGAGAAAACGAGCTGAAGCAACGTCCAAACCATGGAGAGAAAGGGAGCTGAGGTTCAGGCAATCCGAGGAGCAGAAAGTGGAGAGTTGGATGCCAAAATGATGAGCAGAAACAAGGGGGCTTGAATGCAAAACGAAGTGGTAGAAAAAGGATTGATAGAGGCTGAACCATGGAGGAGAAAAAACTCTATTTTGAGCCCAGAAAACAGAGGTAAACAGAGGAGAATTTAGGGAGCACAAGGAAGAAGAGAAAGTGTAGAGAGGAAGGGAAGCTTTCAGCCTTTGCCTTCCAGCCGAGGAGTAGGGACACGTGAGCACTTCCAGCCAGAATTTCCAGCGCTGAAACTAACCAGAATTTCCAACACTGCCCAACGAAGTGCTGTCCGCCATTTCTGCTTGCTTCCCAGCCGAGACCAACCACTTCAGGATTGTTGGAGGACCATCTGCCATACGTGAGTGAGGAGAAGAAGGTCATTCTGCATTGGAGCACAAGGGAGAGGCTGAAATCGCACAGGTACAGCTGCATGGGCTGCATGGCTGATTTTTTGCATGGCTGTTACTGTTCATGCATGTTGGTTGAAGATAATCTCATGTATTCTGCACTGTTCATGCGTTTGGTTCTAAGATGCTACTGTTCATTTGCCTAAACTTGTTTTAATTTTGTTTATTACCATTGTTTAAATATTAACTTTGGTTAAATATCGCTACTACGCATAAAATTATCGTGTGAGAATTTTGTTCTCCTCGATTACCGGGGATTATGTGATATGTTAATCTCCTTAAATCCTTACAATGAATTGAATAATTGAAAAGCAATAATAATATTAAAGAAATATTAATGATTGAATGGTGAAAAATAAGTGAATGATAATTAATAAATATTGCCATGACGCATAAAATTATCGTGTGAGAATTTTATTCTCCTCGATTACCGAGGGTTATGTGAGATGTTAATCTCCTTAAATCCTTACAACTAATTGAATAATTGAAAAGTGATAATGATATTAATGAAATATTAATGAATGAATGGTGAAAAAATAAATGAATGATAATTAAATATTAATTTTGATTAAATCATAATAATAATCATAATTAAAATATTTGCTTTAATGAACCGTTTCCCATTATTTGTAAAATTATCGTGTGAGAATATTGTTCTCCTTGATTACCTAGGATCGTGTGAGATATTAATCTCCTTAGATCCCTGAAGTTAGGATACCTTTGTTTTTTTTTAAAAAAAGAATAATAAATAATAAATAATTAAAAGATTTGCTTTAATTAAACATTTCCTATTATTTACGAAATTATCGTGTGAGAATATTGTTCTCCTCGATTGCTCGGGATTATGTGATATTCTAATCTCCTTAAATCCCTGTAATTAATTCAGAAATAATAATAATATTAATGATAATAATAACAATACAAAAAATAAATAAATGGACAATAATTGAATATCAACTTTGATTAAATATTTATACAAAATATGTCGTGTGAGAATACTTTTCTCTCCTTGACTTCTCGGGCTTGTGTGAGATTTTAATCTCCATAGAACCCAAAAATTAGCATATATTCGTTCAAAAATAAACAAATAAACAAATAAATAATGGCACTTGAATTAAATTATTTACCAATAATCAATAATAATGTAAAAATGAACATTTTAAATAAGTCAAGCATAAAATTTAATTAATAAAAAAAAATGACATGCGGAACTTGAGTCTCCATAATCTACAATAAATTCAAAAATTCATAAAAAAAAAATATATATTCCTTTCTTTATAAATTATGCATTAATTCCTGAAATATAAACTCCCAAAACTCCCAAAACTCAAAATAATAATAATAATAATAAAAGCGACAAAAAATTTAAAAGAGAAAATATGAAGAGGTCAGGAGAATGAGGTTAATCAGATTGTAGTAAATTAAAACATACAAACCAAATTCCAATCCCGTTTTGTTTACAATGATCTGTTTTAATTAAATCCTCCTATTCTCATCACAAATCAAAAACCACCAACCCACAAACATACCTCTTGGTCGAACTATGTGGACTTTGATCCCTATCACAGGGTATGTAGGCCCTAGGCTCTCATCCTAGGTCAAGTCTGCCCTTTGTAAATATCTATCTGTTTGCTTTCATTCTTGTTGTTTTGTCGCCTCTGTTTAACAGACATGCCTGTCGATAAAAGGGTAATTCAGGTAAATTTAAAAGCTATATTCTATTTCAACTGACTGGTTTAAGGCAACCGTCCTTATGGACGGGTGTTGTGGGGTGCCTAACACCTTCCCCACACTCAAATAGACTCCCGAACTCATCTCTGATTTTGCAGACCATATTGCCTTTTTCTTTTTATTTAAATTGGTTTTCCAAAGTTTTCTGTTAAAAATTTTGGTGGTGACTCCAAATAAATTGATTTTCAAAATTCTGTTTTTGGGAATCGGTTTTAAACTATTTTATTCTATTCCGCCGAAAGGTTGGTTACGACAAAGCTGTAAGGCATAGGGGAATTGGTTGAGTTGCCTGAAAATCTAGGACGACAAGGGTTAGGGTACGAACTGTCTATGGAGACTCACAAGGCACAACAGAAGAAGGGTAAGCTAAGAGGAAAAGTGGAAATACCTCACATTTGAGAAACATTTCCTATTTCTACTGAGATAATACACTTGGGCGACCCAGTAATAATGGTGAGTGAAGAAGAAGGAGAACATGCGAAGGTCACATGGATCTAGCTAGGCAAGCTAGGAAAAGTACTTCACAATTGGGAATTTGAAATGCTATCAGATGCTATGTCATTAGAGTAATATTTTGAATATCATTTTAAGAGTTTTGTAATAGTTAACAATTTGAAATTTATTTTAAATATCGAATGAATAAAGCAATTTCAATCTTTTTGCCAAAATCTTGTTTGAATCCTGCCTTTTCATATTTATTCTTGCCTTCTCTACCCACTTTGTAGGGAATTTGAATCCTCAAAACTCTTGTTTAAAGTAGAAGCACCTAGGCATTGTTTGAATGAGCCTCATGTTGTCACGGATATGAATGATTTAGAAACTGATGATAATGAGGATATATCTCAAGCCTTCACTAAAATAATAGAATCTTCGGAAAAGGGTATTATTCCACATGAAGAAGCTACCAAAGTGATAAATATGGGGACTGAAGATAATAAAAAGGAGTTAAAAATAGTTGATAACCTAGAAAGGGAAGAAAGAATTAATCTATTTTAGGGAATATATGGATGTGTTTGCTTGGCCCTATCAAGATATGTCAAGAATAAATCCTAAAATTAGTGCCCATAAGATACCTTTGTACCCTAATGTGGGGCCTAAGAAACAGAAGTTGAAGAGGATGAGCCCGGAGATGTCTCTTAAAATCAAGGAAGAAGTAATGAAGCAATAGGATGCTGGTTTCCTAAAGGTTGCTAAATACCCCTAATGGGTTGCGAACATAGTCTTTGTGCCAAAGAAAGATGGATGAGTGAGGATGTGCGTTGATTACTAGGACTTAAACCGAGCTAGCCTGAAAGATGACTTTCCTTTACATCACATTGATGTCTTAGTCGATAATATAGCAAAAAGCTTTAGGTATTCCTTCATGGATGGGTACTTTGGCTATAACTAAATCCCTATGCACCTCGGGGATAGAGAGAAAACCACCTTCATCACTCAATAGGGAACCTTCCGCTACAAGGTATGTGAACACCCCATCCCTAATCACTTAATTATTTAATTAATGGAAACACCAATTAATTAATAATTAAGAACATGGTAAAATTAAAAATGTCAAACTTCAAATGATATTTTCAATTGGGGGACAATTTAGAATTAAAAATAAAGAATGGGGGATAAACTCAAAATTAAAAAAAAAAATTAATTAGCTAATTAGAATAATTATAATAAATCAAAAAAGATAATAAAAAAATATAAAGATATAAAATATATTACAAGGCAAAAATAAAAAAAAATAAATAAAAAAATAAAAATTAATTATTAATAATAGTAATAATAATAAAAATTAAATTGAAAAAATTAAAAAAAAAAAAAAAAGGAAGGGAACAATGGATCAGAAAAAGGCAGCTGCAGAAAAAGAGGAGGAGGTGGCTGCAGGGGAGCTCTGAAAAGGGTCTTTGGTCACCGTAACAGTAGCAGCAACAGCAGCAGCCACTTATGGGGAACAGTAGAATGCAACCAAGAGGGGACTCCTTCTCCTCTCTCTGCTTGGCTGTCTCTCTCTCTCTCTGGCCCGTTCCTCTTTTCTGACCGAGAACAGCTGTTGAAGAAAGGGGCCGTGGCTGTAGTGTAAGTGCTTGGATGGAGGAACTCTGAGCAGAGTGTGAAGCGCTTGGAGGAGGCAAGATCTCTGCCTTCATATCGAAAAGACAGGGAGTTGGAGGGAGGAAGGTGGCTAGCTGAATGAAGCAGAGAAAGAGAGGCTCCGAGAAAGGGTGAGGCCGTGAAGTCTCCATGCACATGCTATTAAGGTTGGATTGGAAACAAATTTGAGGGTGGGCAATGCTCTTATTGGATTCTATACGAAGTGTGGAACTCTTGACGATGTGGTATCAATGTTCGAGAGGATGACTGTGAGAGATGTTATTACTTGGACTGAGATCGTAACAGCATACATGGAGTATGGCTTGCTCGCGGGTTACAGGATCAGCAAGCAGATTCATGGGTTTGTTCTCAAGTTTGGTTTTGGGTCAAATGTTTGTATTGAAGCAGCATTGCTTGACATGTATACAAGATGTGGGAGGATGGAAGATGCCAAAAAGATGTTCTGTAGATGGCAGTTAGAGGAAGGCAATTCTGTAGCTTGGACATCAATGATATGTGGCTATGCTTGAAATGGGCAAGCAGATGAGGCAATCTCTCTCTCCATCGGAGTACAGTCTGGAACTTATGGAGGCAATTGAAGAACTGGTACAGTCTCTCATGAGCCCTGCGGGTAGCAATGGAGTATGATGCAGAATCCACCAGAACAGTTTCGTAACCCCTCAACGCTGGAGAACGCCTACCTCAAAACGCCCTCCGAAACTCACGAAGCCCATATCTCCACTAACACCCACAACAACTTCGACGACTACAGCTTTAGACTCCTCTCTTCCTCTCAAAAAGGTTCTGGTTCCTATCGGTTTTGGAACTGATGAATGCGGAAGTGGTGTGTGATAGAAACGAAGAAGTGGGGAGGATAGTAAGAGTGGGAAGCAGAAGGAACGGGAAAGTATAGAGTGTGGGTGGCGTAGAGTACGAGAGTGAGAACAGCATAGTTACGAATGGAGTGGGGAGGTCCAGATCAATGGGGTGTGAGAGTGAGATGAAATCAATGGAGTGGGACCCAAATCGGATCGTGGGGAGGAAGGCAGGTGTGGGTGTGGGAGTGGTTAGGCTGAGCAAGTCCAGGTCCATGGGGGGTTTTACAGAGTCCACGCCTTTTTCTATTGTGATGGTTGAGACTCCACGAGAATGAGAATTATCCAGGAAGGTATAGCAGACGATGGACGTATAAAGATTGAGAAAGAGAAGAAGAAAAACCCCCTTCAGAATGCAACCAAGCAGGCTATTAAGTGATTAAGACATGAACGAGGGGAAGGATCAAAATTTGTGCTAGTGCCTGCGCATACCATGTTTATTGATTGTAGCTTGGTTTTAATTTACTGGAGAAATCACGATTAATAGGCCATAGGAAGCCATGGAAGGACCTATAGACATGGATGCTTAGTCTTGGTTGGGGAAATAATGACATCAATGCATACTACGTGAGTTTGCGACGCATGTATTGGCTTTCCATATAGCGAAGAAATGGAAGCTGTTATTTTAGTTGGTGTTCTGCGCCGAGCCGGTGTAGAGGTGACTGTGGCATCAGTGGAGCCGCAGCTTGAAGTTGAAGCTGCTGGGGGTACCGAATTGGTTGCTGATATCAACATCTCGGCATGTTCTAATGAAATTTTTGATCTTGTGGCTTTACCGGGAGGAATGCCTGCCTCAGCAAGATTAAGGGATGGTGACGTCCTAAGAAAAATTACTTGCAAACAAGCTGAGGAAAAGAGGCTCTATGGTGCTATATGTGCTGCTCCAGCTGTCACTCTTTTGCCATGGGGTCTTCTAAGAAAAAAGAAGACGACTTGGGCTGTTAAATCAAATATTCAAGTTTCAGGGGAGCTTACAACAAGCCGTGGCCCTGGAACTACTTTTGAGTTTGCTCTGTCTTTGGTAGAGCAGCTATTTAGGGAGTCAGCTGCCAAAGAAGTTGGAGAGCTTTTATTGATGGGAACCGCCAATGATGATACAGCCAAGAAGGAGTTCAACGCAGTTGAGTGGTCTGTTGGCCACCATACCCCTAATGTTCTCTTGCCAGTTGCACACAGGTTCCTTCACAGTGATGTGGAGATAATTACCCAGATGGTGTTGAAGTTGCAGGACTGGGAGGATAGCTTATGTGAGACTGATGCTGATGGCTCGTTCTTGCATGAGAATTGGAACAAAGATTTATGACTATCTGCTGATGGAGAGGATGGTGGACAACAGCTACTTCAGTTGTTTATTTTGCGTGCAGAAGCTGAGTTGCAAGCAATATCTGGTGATGATCTTGTACCCAGCCTCCAATGCATAGGTTCATTGAAGGCAAGGTTGGCGTGCTTATTTGATGGGCAAATTGTTAAGTCATCTTCAACCCCGCCAGAACCAAGGCAGTATCAGCATCCACGTGACGAGATATTCAAGCCTAGAAGAGCAGGCAACCATACATTTACAGATGTTAAATACAAAGGTGACTGGATGAAACGTCCCATATCCAATGATGAGATTGCATGGCTTGCAAAACTGCTTGTTCGATTGTCTGCTTGGTTGAATGAGAGTCTTGGACTAAATCAAGCAGAGAGCAATGCAATGGACTCTACATGGTCTTATGTCGAGGGGCGTATAGATAAGTGTAGAAAATACGGAGAGAATGAAAAATCGAAAGAGATTGGCGAAGAACCAACGTGAAGTCACCAAGAGCTGAGGTTTGAGTTTCCTCATGCATGTATGTCACTGTTTGTACGAATTGCTTCAACACAATCTCATGCATGCTGCACTGTTCATGGGTTTTAATCTGAGGTGCTACTATTCACTTGCTTAAATTTATTTTAGTTTTGTTTATTACCATTGTTTAAACATTAACTTTGATTAATTATTGCTGTTACGTATAAAATTATCGTGTGAGAATTCGGTTCTCTTCGATTGCATGAGATCACGTGAGATTTTAATCTCCTTAGATCTTTTAAAAATTAGTACGTTTGTTTTAAAAATAATAATGATTATATATTGACTTAATTAAATACTTTCCATTATTTATGAAATTATTGTGTGAGAATTCAGTTCTCCTCGATTGCATGAGATCACGTGAGATTTTAATCTCCTTAGATTTTTTAAAAAATTAGCACGTTTGTTTTAAAAATAATAATGATTATATATTGACTTAATTAAATACTTTCCATTATTTATGAAATTATCGTGTGAGAATTCGGTTCTCCTCGATTGCAAGAGATCACGTGAGATTTTAATCTCCTTAGATCTTTTAAAATTAGCACATTTGTTTTAAAAAATATATAATGATTATATATTGACTTAATTAAAGACTTTCCATTATTTATGAAATTATCGTGTGAGAATCCGGTTCTCCTTGATTGCGTGGAATTATGTGAGGTTCTAATCTCCTTAAATCCCCATAATTAATTCAAAGATAATAATGATATTAAAATAATAATAGTAATGCAAAAAATGAATATTTTAATTGAATTATTTACAAAATAAATAAAGACAGGGTTTTATAAAATTTAAATAATTAAAATGCCATGTTCAAAAATTCCAAAAATGGCTTTCTATTATAATCTTGTTCCAATTTCAACAATCAATCCAGATTTTACAAAGGGAAATAAAAATAAAAACAAGTGAAACGAAAAAAGAAAAATCCAAAAATCTAAAAAATATATAAATTAAAAAAATTCCAAAAAAATGGCTTTCCTTTATAATTTTGTTCTAATTTCACAATAAATCTTGATTTTTTAGAAAAAAGCTAAAGATAAATAAAAAAAAACCAAAAAATACATAAGTACAAAAAATCAGAAAAATGATTTGATTTTCGTCCTAATTTCAAAGGTGAATTCCAATTTTGAAAATCCAAAAAAACAAATAAATCTAAAAATTCAAAAATATTCTTTTTATAACTTCATTTCAATTCCGAACAATATAAACTCCCAAAATTCCTAACAATCTTATCCCATAATAATTTCATTTAAATTTCAAAATTAAAATTAAAATTCCAAAAATAAACAAAAGAATTAAAAGAGAAAAAAATGAAGAGATCAAGAGTGCTAGATTACTTAGGTTGCTGTATATTAAAACACACAAATCCAAATTCCAATCTTGTTTTGTTTACAGAAATCTATTTAATTTGAACTCTCCTGTTCCCATCACAAAAATTAAAAACCCCCAACCCACAAAACATGCCTTTTGTCGAACTACGTGGACTTTGATCCCTCTCACGGGGTACGTAGGCCCAGGCTTTCATCCTAGGTCAAGTCCGTCCTTTGTAAATATCATTCAGTTTGCATGCATTTTCGCTTTTTTTCTGTCTCCTATGTCTAACATGCATCCATGTCAATAAAAGGGTAATTGAGATTAATTAAAGGCCATATTCTATTTCAACTAATTAGTTTAAGGTAACCGTCCTTGTGGGCGGGTATTGTGGGGTGCTTAACACCTTCCCCACACTCAAATAGACTCCCGAACCCATCTCTGTCCTCGCAGACCATTTCGCCTTTCTTTTTTTGTTTTATTTAAATTGGTTTTCCAAAGTTTTCCATTAAAAATTTTGGTGGCGACTCCTAATAAAATCGATTTTCAAAATTCTGTTTTTGGGAATCAGTTTTAAACCCATTTTAATTTCATCCCGCCGAAAGGTCGGTTACGACAAGGTAATGCCCTTTGGGCTTAAAAATGCCGGAGCCACCTATCGACACACGATGGTGGTCTTGTTCTATGACTTGATGCATAAAGAAATAGAGGTATAAGTGGATGACATGGTTGCTAAATCAGTTGAAAGGCAGAGTCATATGGCTATGTTGTGAAAGCTTTTTGAAAGACTACGAAAGTACAAACTCTGGTTGAATCCTAGTAAATGTGTATTTGGGGCCACGTAAGGGAAACTTTTGGTATTCATCGTTAGTAAGTGGGGAATAGAAGTTGATCCCAATAAAATTAAGGCAATTCGTGACATGCCACCACCTAGTATAGAAACAGAAGTTCGAGGGTTCTTGGGGCGTTTGAATTACATAGTTAGGTTCATTTCAAACTTAACTGCCACTTGTGAACTAATATTTAAATTAGTATGCAAGAACCAACTCGGAGAATGGAATGAGACTTGCTAGCAAGCATTTGATAGAATAAAAGAGTATCTCTTAAATCCCCCTGTCTTGGTGCCACTTATGCCAGGTCGACCCTTTATCCTTTATCTGATGATCTGACCAGGATCTATAGGTGTTATGTTAGGACAACATGATGAATTAGGAAGAAAAAGGTAAGCAATTTATTACCTAAGTGAAAAATTTAATGAATACGAGTCGCGGTATCCGTTAATTGAGAAGACTTGTTACGGCCTCATGTGGACCACAAAGAGACAAAGGCAATACATGTTATACCATGTCATATGGCTGATCACTAGGATGGATCCAATTAAATACATCTTTGAGAGTTCTCATATATCAGGAAGAGTCTCAAAATGGCAAGTGATACTCTCAAAATACGACGTGAAGTATATGACTAGCAAACCAGTCAAAAGGAGCATTATAGTCGAGCATTTGGTGGCTAATCCCTTGGATGAATACCAGCCACTAGATTTCCAGTTCTCGGATGAGGATATTCTGACAGTGGAAGAAGATGAACCAAAGGAGGTCAATTGGACAATGTATTTTAATGGGGTCGTCAATGTGCACGCCATTGGACTAGGGGCTGTGATAACATCACCCGAAGGTAAACAATATCCAGTAGCAATTGAGCTCATTTTTTACTACACGAATAATGTGGTGGAATATGAGGCTTGCGTCAATGGATTGCAAGCCACCTTAGAGTTAGGTGTCAAAGATCTTGACAAGTTTGGAGATTCAGCCCTTATAATTTATCAGGTAAAGGGAGAATGGCAAACCAAAGATCTTAAACTAATTCCATACCAAAAGCATCTAATAGAATTGCTGTCAAGGTTTAAGGAGATAAACTTCACACATCTGACCCATGATAAAAATCAATTTGCTGATGCGTTGGCTACCCTGGCTATAATGATCAAGTTAAACTGTAGAGTCAATGTGCTGCCAATTCAGGTTGAGACTCGGGACACCCCAGCTTACTACCTAAATGTGAAGGAAGAAAGCGATAGGCAACCATGGTTCCATGATATAAATAACTATGTCCAAAGTCAACAATATTCGGCTAAGGCATCTGAGAATGATAAAAAAATCATTCGTCGATTGGCGATGAATGTCTTCCTAGGCGGAGAAGTGTTGTATAAAAGGTCATGGGACAACACTCTGCTAAAATGTGTGGATGCATCAGAAGCACAAAGGATAGTGACAGAGATTCATGAAGGGACATGTAGAACCCATGCTAATGGCCATACCATAACTAGATAGATTCAAAGGTGTGGATACTTCTGGTCAACCATGGAGAAAGACTGCATTGATTACATAAGGAGATGTCATAAGTGTCAGATGTATGCCAATAGGATCAATGCTCCACTGCAACCTCTACATAACATGGTGGCACCTTGGCCATTCTCGATGTGATTGGCCCCATCAATCCAAAGGCATCTAATGGACATCGATTCATTTTAGTAGCCATCGATTACTTAACAAAATGGATAGAGGCATGTTCGTTCTCCAATATTACCTAAAGGGACTTCCTCCAATTTTTGAAATCAAACATCATATGTCGATATGGTATACCAAAAAGGATCATCATTGATAACACTCCAAATCTGAATGGAGCTGACATTAAGAAGTTAGGCGAGCAATTTAAGATCAAACAATTCTGCACCCTATTGGCCATAGATGAATGGGGCAGTCGTGGCAACAAATATGAATATAAAAAAGATCATCAGTAAGATGACTATCACTTATAAAGACTGGCATGAGATGCTTCTATATACTCTTCATGGATATCACACAACAGTACGAACATCCACAAGGGCAACTCCATACTCTTTAGTATACGACATGGAGGCATTCACCCCAGTTAAAGTAGAGATCCCATCTCTTCAAGTGTTGATAGAATCCAACCTAAAGGAGAGTGAGTAGGTAAGGACATTATATGAGTAGCTGAATATGATTGAAGAAAATTGACTAGTAGATATATGTTATGGGCAACTATACCAGAAAAGGATGGCAAAGGCCTTCAACCAAAAGATTCATCCCAAGGAATTTGAGCCAAAAGATTTGGTTCTGAAAAAGATCCTCCCAAATCAAGATGATAATAAAGGCAAATGGGCACCTTCGTACAAAGGTCCATATGTGGTGATATGAGCATTCTCCGAAGGTGCATTGGTTCTTGCCGATATGGATGGAAGAGAGCTTGGAAGACCAGTTAACTCTGATGTAGTAAAGAAATACTTTGCTTAAAATGGGAATGATGGAAAAAAGAAAGAGGAAAGAAGGAAGATTTTACAATCCGGCCTGTTAAGTCAAAAACTTGAAAAGGCGACTTAAGCAAAAGTTAGGCTAATAGACGATGAACAAAGTGAGGCTGTGCAAGGACTAAATCACCTACCTGGAAGGATCCTTAGAGATTGTCTTCATTAATTAGTTTCAGAATTGGTGTATCTGATGGTAACACCAGGCACAAACGACCAGTGCCACCTGCAGCTGAAAGTTAAAGTCATTCCAGTTTCCATTTTTGCTCTCCTTTGCATTTTTATTCTATTCATCACCCACTTTCCTTAGGACCATGTGATCTATCTACAAAATAAAGTCACTTACTCATTTAAAAGACTTGCTTCTTATTACTCTTTTTCTTTTTACATAACCGTATCGCCTATATAATTGCTCCATGTATACAATATGCAAAATAAACATTCAAGTGAATAATGTCATTCAAAATATTGTCTAATGATATGCATTTTAGAAACACCCACGATTCTTTTTAAATAAGTGCTTCCACGCAATTACTAGGATGAAGCTTAAAGTGTGAAACATATATACGTCTTGGCATTTCTGATTTCGTTACTAGCTTACTTCATAAAAAGATATGGAAGCATTTTCAATGTCCCCTGGTTTACTGTAAGGAAAAGAAAATAAGCCTCCAGGTGCTGACTCAAAAAGATAAAGTTATGCGAACTATCGGCTATTGAAACGACGAATTTAAGGTCACAATAAAAGAAGCTTGGTTAGATAGTTCTATCACTCCGCGCAATATGGTTTTCTTTCCAAACAGTATAAATTATAACTTAATATGTCACCCCTCTATTTTCCAAAGTAAAAGGTAAAAGGTCTATGCTTGCGTAGCATTCTCTTATTTCTAACGCCCAAGGTATAAGCATCATTTTGGAATATATCATAGTGAACAAAATTTCCATTATCCTTAGAAAACCTACATATTTCATGCATATATGATTCTCCACCTTCATTGTATATCTCACTCGTGCATCCACCACACGTGCTTAATTGATTTAAAAAAAAAAAAAAAGAGGAGAACATATACACCATGCATCTAGTGCACGAACACGGGTTATATCACATCTCACGAATGATCAAGAGGTGCTTCCAAAAAGAGTCACGTCCCTCCTTGGCACAAGTATTTTATATGCTCAATAAAGATCATTATATAGGTTCACAAGATAATGATTCAAAAGTTAGGGACAAAAACTCAACAAAATTTGGATCTAGTCACCTCCAAGGAACACTATGGTTATAAAGATGACAAGCTTAGCAAGCCGACAAGCCATGCTATAGTCAGAGCACGGTGGTATGTGTCTCACATAAGTGCATGCATGGCGCTGTATGATAGCATATTCCATACAAGGTGAATTCCTCTCTTCAAATCAACACAAAAGTCCTGCATATTGCGTCTAGGACAATTTACATTTTTTGCCAAAGTCCTACATCATGTCCAGGGCAATTTATATTTTTGCTAAAGTCCTGCATCGTGTCCAGGCAATTTACATTTCTATCAAAGTTTTGTATCGTGTCCAGGGCAATTTACATTTTTGCTAAATTCTTGTATTGTGTCTAGGAAATTTACATTTTTGCTAAAGTCCTGCATTGTGTCTAGGCAATTTACATTTTTGTCAAAGTCCTGCATCGTGTCCAGGGCAATTTACATTTATGTCAAAGTCCTACATCGTGTCCAAGAAATCTACATTTTCTGCCAAAAGTCCTGCATTGTATCTAGTCAATTTTCTTTCAAAAAGGCTGGTATCATGTCCAGGCAACTCACTATCCTATCTAGGCGCTAATTTACACCTGTTTTCCCTCAACATGAGGAATGGTGTGTTCACATCTTTGCTTGCTCTTAAGTTAGGTCTTCTCCTCATAATATTTGCTTCCCTAACTTAAGAGACAAGTAAAAAGGAATAATGGGAGACAATTAAATAAACTCCAAACCCAAAAATAAAATTAGTTAATTAAAATAATTATAATAAACCAAAACAAAATTGTAAATAAATAATATATATATAATAAAAATGGAAAATTAAAAATTCAAATAATATTAATTAATAATAATGGTAATAGTAATAAAAATAAGAAAAAAGAGGCAATAAGGTTGCATCGTGTAAAGCTATAGAAAGGCTAAAAAAAGGCACTCCACTACCTCCAAGTGCAGGCTTTCCTCTCTTCCACTTCAGTTTTCTCCTTTAGTATCCTCACACACTCTCACACTTTACATATCACTCTCTCACACATTCGCAGGGGACAACAGGGCACAGGGAGGATGAAGACACGAGAGACATGACAAAAGTGGAGGGATGTGCTACTGAAAAGTGGGAGGTGTGATAGTGCCATGGGAGAGAAAAAGGTGGCTGGAGGAAAGCTAAAGAGGAGTGAACCAAAACAAAGAGAAGGGGGGGAGAGAAACATTATGAAGGAAGAGAGAAAAGTGAAGACCAAGGAGAGCCTTCTACAAAAAAAAAAAAAGAGTAAAGGGCCACGAGGAAGAAGAGGCTAGCCAAAAGTGTTGAACCGAAGAGAAGAAGAAAAGAGGAAGAAGAGAAGCATTAAACCGAAGAGAGAGAGAGAGAGACGAGCTGCAGCATGACAGACCAAAAAAAAGAGAAGAGAAGAAAGGAGAATAGAAGAGGAAGGAGAAAGGAAGAAGCAAATGTGTAGACACTCTGTTTCGATCTATGAAAATAGAGCCAAACAGAAGACATAGAGAAGCATGGAACCGAGGAAGAGAGAGAGAGACGAGTTGAGAGGAAGCCACACCACAAAGGAAGAGAAAGGAGGAGAATGTCGTGCAAACTCTGAGAAGGCTAAGGGGAGGAGGAAGAGAAGAAGAAAGAAAGAGGGAGTTGAGAAGCCACCAGACATGAAGAGAGAGATAGGCCGTGGTTGAGCAAGGAGAGGAGAGAGAGAGATGATGATGGGCCACCAAGCATCGAAGGAGGACTGAGGAAGTTCGAAGAGAACCGCTGGGTAGGAGGATCGATGGTGAGTAGAGATGAGTCGAGACGAAGCAGGTAAGCTTGCATGCATTATGTATCACGTCTTCTCTTCACTTTGCTTCATGTTCTTTGTTTTTTTAAAAAAATTATTCTAGTTATTATTATTATTATTATTATTATGCCAATAGGAGATTAATTTTTGGCCTTACAAACAAGGTTATAAGGAAATCATTAGGTGAGAATATTGTTCTCCTCGGATGTTTGGAATCGCGTTAGATTTTAATCTACTTAGACCCTGAAAATCAATACATATTTGTTTTAAAAGATAATAATAATGAAAAAATAAATACTTTAATTAAATGTTTTCTATTATTTTTGAAATCATCGTGTGAGAATATTGTTCTCCTCAAGTGCTTGGGATCGTGTGAGATTTTAATCTCCATAAACTTTGAAAATTAGTACATACTTGTTTTAAAATAATAATAACAAAATAATAATAATGCAAAAATAAATACTTTAATTAAATATTTTCTATTATTTACAAAATCATCGTGTGAAAATATTGTTCTCCTCGAGTGCATGGGATAGTGTGAGATTTTAATCTCCATAAACCCCGAAAATTAGTACATACTTGTTTTAAAATAATAATAACAAAATAATAATAATGCAAAAATAAATACTTTAATGAAATATTTTCTATTATTTATGAAATCATCATGTGAGAATATTGTTCTCCTCAGGTGCTTAAGGTCATGTGATTTTAATCTCCATAAACCCTAAAAATTAGTGCATACCTATTTTAAAATAACAATAACAATAATAATAATGATTCAAAAAAAATAAATATCTTAATTAGGTATTTTCTATTATTTACAAAATGATTAAGTCAGTGTTTTATAAAATTTAAGTAATTAAAAAATGCCACGTGAGACTTGGGTCTCCGTAGGCTTTGGGGAATTGATCCTATTAAAAATAAAACTAAAAAAATTTTAATTTCAAAATCCATAAAAATACATAAAAACAAAATCTTAAAAAATTTCCAAATATTTTATTATATATGTTGGGTTCTCGAGTGAGATCACTCGTCTCCTCAGGCACCCAGGGGTTAATTAGTAGAGACCAAATGAGACCTGAAGTCTCCTCAAGCTTCAAAAATTAACATTTAAAATATTGGGATGAATTAATTAAAGAAAATAGGGATGTTTGTCCTACTTAGTATGTAACTAAAAATCCTAACAATGTTTTTCCTTTTAGTTTTACTTTAAGTTTCAAATAAATTCTAATCTTAAAAAATATATTCAAAAATCATAGAAATATTTTTCCATTATAGTTTAAAATTTAAAAGAAATTCTAATAATATATATATAAAAATTAATTAAAAGTCCTATTAATCATAATCTCACTTTCAAAAATTCCGAAAAATGGCTTTCCATTATAATTTCATTCTAATTCCAACAATAAATTCTAATTTTAAAAATCGAAACATGAATAAAAACAAAAATACATAAATAGATAAATTCAAAAATCTAAAAAAATGATTTTATTTTCGTCCTAATTTCAACGATAAATTCCAATTATAAAAATCCATAAATTTAAAAATTCAAAATATTCCTTCATTATAATTACATTTCAATTTCAAAAAAAATATAAATTGCCAAAAATCCTAGAAAATCTCATCCCATAATCATTTCATTTAAATTTCAAAATAAAGATTTGAAATACAAAATTAAACATAAAAAATAAAAAGAGAGAAAATGAAGAGATCAGGAGCACTAGATTGATCAGATCGTCATAAATAAAAATACACAAACCAAATTCTAATCTCATTTTGTTTACAAAAATCTGTTTAATTTAAACCCTCCTATTCTCATTACAAAAATTAAAAACCACTAACTAACAGATACACCATTTTGGTCGAACTATGTGGACTTTGATCCCTATCACAGGGTATGTAAGCCCTAGGCTTTTATCCTAGATCAAGTCCGCCCTCCATAAATATCTATCCGTTTGCTTCCATTATTGTCGTTTTTGTCTTCTCTATTTAATGGGCATGCATGTTAATAAAGGATAATTGAGATAAATTTATGGTTATATTCTATTTCAGCTAACTAGTTTAAGGTAACCATCCTTATGGATAGGTGTTGTGGGGTGCCTAACACCTTCCCTACACACAAACAAACTCCCAAACTCATCTTTGTTTTTGCAGACCATTTTGCCTTTTTCTTTTTATTTCAAATCGGTTTTGTCGTAACCAACCTTTCGGCGCGATGGAATTAAAATATGTTTAAAACCGATTCCCAAAGATGGACTTTTGAAAATCGATTTTATTTGAAGTCGCCACCAAAATTTTTAACGGAAAACTTTGGAAAACCAATTTAAAACAAAAAGCAAAAAGTGGCGAAATGGTCTGCGAGGTCAGAGATGGGTTCGGGAGTCTATTTGAGTGTGGGGAAGGTGTTAGGCACCGCACAACACCCGCCCTTAAGGACGGTTACCTTAAACTAGTTAGTTGAAATAGAATACGACCTTTAATTAATCTCAATTATCCTTTTATTGACATGGATGCACGTTAAACATAGAAGACAAAAAAACGAAAATGCATGCAAACTGATGGTTATTCACAAAGGACGGACTTGACCTAGGATGAGAGCCTAGGGCCTACATACCCCGTGAGAGAGATCAAAGTCCATGTAGTTCAGCTAAAAGGCATTTTTATGATTGATGGTTTTTTATTTATGATGAGAATAAAAGGATTTTAATTAAAACAGATCATTGTAGGCAAAACGGGATAGGAATTTGGTTTGTATGTCCGTGGATGAAAGTGTGTGAGAGTGTGAGTGTGAGTGTGTGAGAGTGAGGTATCCGTGAGTGAGAATGTGAGTGTGTGAGAGTGATGTATGTCATGTGTTGAGAGCAAATGATCATATGAGAGCAAATGAGCATGTGGGAGTGTGAGTGTGAGTGTGTGAGAGTGATGTGTCCGTGGAGGGAAGTGTGAGTGTGTGAGAATGATGTGTGTCATGTGTGTGAGGGCAAATGAGCATGTGAGGAGCAAGTGAGCATGTGAGAGTGATGTGTGTCATGTGTGTGAAGGCAAAAGAGCATGTGGGAGCAAGTGAGCATGAGAGTGTGTGAGTGTGAGCTAGTGAGAGTGTCTTGCAATTCCATTTCAAGTATGTGGCTTTGTTCATTTTATTTTTTTGCAAGATGATTGCCATACATCTTGAATTTTCCTTTTTATCATTTTTGGTTTTTATGTTTTTTTTCATATTACTTTCATTTTGTTTGCCTTTTGCAATGTGGTTTTGATTAATTGTTATTATTACTTCATTATTTTATATTTTTGAATTTTTTTTAATTCTATTTATTATTATTATTGTAATTATTATTATTAATTTGGGTGGGGTGTTCACAGGTTTCCCAAAGTTTTCCATTAAAAATTTTGGTGGCAACTCCAAATAAATTGATTTTCAAGATTCATTCTGGGAATCAATTTCAATTTAAAAAACTTTTAATTCCTCCCTACCGAAAGGTCAATTACGACAAAGTGTTTTTTCTATAAAAAGAAAGGACATATGAAGAATGACTGCAACAAATTTAAGGCCTAAGTTGAAAAGAATGCTAACTCAATCTCATTCTTTTGTTATGAATATAATATGGTGGATGTTAATAATAACACATGGTGGATTGATTCTGGTTCTACAATCCATATTTCAAATACCTTACAGGGCTTTCTAAACCAAAGGAAGTCGACAGGAAGTGAGCAATACATCTACTCTAGAAATAAGATGGGCTCACTGGTCGAAGCTATAGGAACTTGCAAGCTGGTTTTAAAATCTGGTTTTGTTCTAATTTTAGAGAAGACCTTTTATGTACCAAGTTTCTCTAGAAACTTCATTTCAATTTTGAAGCTTGTACCATTGAGATATTCTTTTGAATTTTCAAATAATATGTTAAAGTTATTATATAAATCCAATCCTGTTGGAAATGGTACAATTTGTGATGGTCTTTTCTGAATTGAATTATAAGACAATTTATTACATGTCATGCATGCCTCTAGTAACAGTTATAAAGAGATATGTTACTAATGAAAATTCTTTTATATTGTGGCGTCGTAAACTTAGCCATATCTCAATAGAGAGGGTAAAAAGGTTAGTAAAGGAAGGAGCATTAAATACTCTTGACTCCATTAACTTTTATACTTGTATAGACTGCATCAAGGGTAAGCAAGCTAATATGACCAAAAAAGGTGCTAAAAGGAGTTCTACCTTATTGGAAATCATACATACGAATATATGTAGTCCAAATATGGACTCAAATAGTTAGAAATACTTTATCACCTTTATTGATGATTACTCACAATGCATGCATCTCTATCTGCTTAATAACAAGAATGAGGTATTAGATGCCTGTAAGTTTTTAAAGTAGAAGTAGAGAAACAATTTGATAAACAAATTAAGATAGTGAGATCAGATAGAGGTGGTGAGTACTATGATAAATACGCTAATGATGGACAAGTACCTAGTCCATTTGCGAAGTTTCTTCAACAGCATGGGATTATTGCCCAATACACTTTGCCTAGTTCCCCAGACCAAAATGGCTTTGCTGAAACAAAAAACCAAACGTTGTTAGACATTGTATGGAGCATGCTTAGCAACTCCAAGCTTCCTATGTTCTTATGGACTGAAGCCCTTAAGATGACTATGTATATACTTAACCAAGTTCCAACCAAAGCTATTGAAAAGATGCCATTTGAATTAATGAAAGGTTGGAAACTGAGTTTGAGGCATATGTGTGTATGGGGATACCCATCTGAGTTGTGTATTTAGAATCCATAAGAGAATAAGCTAGACCTATGGACTATCAGTGGCTACTTTATTAGGTATGCTAAAAGTTCTAAGGATACAGGTTTTATTGTCCCTCACGTAGCACTAGGATTGTGGAGTCAATAAATGCTAAATTTCTTGAAAATGACTTGATTAGTGAGAGTGATCAAACTTAAAATTTAGATTCTAATAATGAACAATTAAGGACTTAAGTTCCCACATCAAGTGGTAGATTGGTTATAATTCATGCCCCTCAAGTGCAAATGGGTATTGAAAATCCAATCATTAAGGAACCATAAACTATTGACCATAAGCTAGTTGATCCAGATGTGCAACAACCATAAGAATCTATTATGCAACTAGTTGAAGATCATGCTACCTAAGAGAATGTTGAATTAACATTAAGATGATCAACTAGAAATAGAAGGTCAGCAATTCATAGTGATTATGTTGTGTACCTACAAGAGTCTGACTATAATATTGGAACTGAAAATGGTCTTGAACATAAAAAAATTTAAGAAAAAAAAATTTGCTGAACAGCACTTGTTGCATCTTCTTATTCAAAAGCTTCCTCTCCACTGTACAAACATTGCTTTTCTTTCATCCTACTGCTGGCGACCAACGCCCCAAAAGCAAAAAGCTTGCGGTGACCACATCGCTGGCAATCATGACCAAAAAAGTTCTACGCCACCTTGTATATATATAAAAAAAATCCACAATTGCCTCTATTTTCGAACAAGCAAATAAGCTTCTGTTCTTATCGCTACCGCTGGCAACAGTGGTCGCTAGCACACCCTGACAGTAAGAAGCAATCAGTGACTACGTTGCCAAGACCTTCTAGGAAGAAAAAGACATCTCTTGCGTCACGTAAGAAAGAGAGGTAGAGAGAGTGTGACTCTCTCTACCTCATCACTGGTGACAGTGGTAGCAGGCACCCTCACTGGCCACCTTTCCTCCCAGCTGATGAAAAAGCAATGAGAAGGTTAGTAAGTTTTCGTTGTCACTCACCAAGCCTCCTAAGATGCTTGCACCAGTGGCTTCATTGCCACACTCAATGCTAGCCACTTCGCCTGCAAATGCAGCATCACGGCACCTATGAGTGGGCTACCAGCAAGCCAGCTGGTGAGCATCAGTGGTGGTAGGCAAGAGGAGGGAGGAGGACAGTAAAATCTATAGCATTCTTTTAAAATTAAAATTTAAAAAAAATTTTGAAATTCAAAAAATTAAAAAGAAAATTCAGAAACCCTAAATTTTTTTTAGATCTAAAACCCTAAAATTTTTTTGGAAAATGAGTTTATAGAGTTTGATATAAGCTCATTACTAAATTGTTTTAGGCCTTGAAAATTTTGAAAAAATTTTTAAAAATGTTTTCTTTGGGCTATTTTTTCTTTAAGAGTTAGGCCTTGTTCTTTTAATTGGGCATATAGCCTATCCAAAAATAATAATTAGAGGCCTAATTGTTAAATCCCTAATTAATGAACATCTAGATATGTTCAAAAATATAAATTGAGTATTTATATTTTAGCTGCAATAAATGCAATTAATTTTTTGTGGAAAATTAATTTTTTATATCCTAATAAATTTTAATCAAGTAATATGTGATTACTTGTCATTATGTTAATTAGTTTAACACTTTTTTGGTCAATTTTCTTCCAATAGAAAATTTAGACATGTAATATTAATTAGCTTAACATTATGTATTTAATTAATATGTTGATTATTTAACACGTTAGTTAACAAATACTAATTTGTTTAGCATTTGAAAAAACATGATTTACAATTTGTTTATAGCCTGAGTAGGACACTTAGTTATGTTTTGATTTCATTGATTTACACCTTGCATACAACCTTAGGGCAATGATTAGCACTTCGTGCTCTTTCGACTCTGAATTATGTAAGGGTTAATTAACTTAATCATACGATACTTAGTGTCATAATTTGTAAGCATAGTGAACATTAAACCTTGTGTGTTTTAATTATCTAACCCTAATTTAAGTCTGTCTTTCTTTTTATGTAAAGAATGACTATAGTTTCCAAAAGTATTGTTGTTGAGCTCAACAAGGGGTTGAAGCTAAATGGTGACAATTATGAGATTTGGAGTACGAAAGTCCAGTATCTCCTAGAAAAGCAAGAGGCTAGAAACACGACTGAGCATAGGCGGGATCGTGAAGTTTATAATGCTTGGAAGAAAAAGAACTCCACTACTTGCATTTCATTGCTAAGCACTATGGATGATGACATCATAAGGGAGTTTAAAGACTACCAAAGCACAATAGGGCTTTAGAATGCTCTGAGAATGAGATTTGGAACTACGTTCTTATCCAAATTGTATTTTCTGACAATTAAATTTGACTCATATAAGAAACGCCCAGAACATTCAATAAGAAAACATCTGAGGCTTATGTCAAATATGATTGTTGAGCTAAAAGATGCTAGAAATGTCTAAACAGACGAGTAGTAGATCCAAGCTATGATTTGCTCTTTACCTAGTTCGTGGGAGCATATAAAAATGCATCTCACACACAATGACAAAATCACAACTCTGAAGATGTCTGAAGACACCTCAAACTTCAGGAAGAAAGGCTTGAATTAGCCAAGCCAATACCTGAGTTGCACATGGCAACTTCAAGTGAAAGATGTGGTTCAAAGAGAAAGGGCTGGGGAACAAACAAAGAACTAGCTCAACCTAAGAAAAAGCCAAAGACTAATCAGCAAGGAAAAAAGAAGCAGTGAAAGGTGAATACAACAAAAGTTAAGTGCTTCAATTGCCAAAAGAAGGGACACTATGCAAGTGATTATCCTTAGCCTTTTAAAAAGGTAACCTTCACTGCTTATGCTAGTGAACTTTGTATTTCTAGTTTAATTATGCTTATTGAATCATGTCCTATGTGGATTATAGACTCAAGAGCCACAGACCACATAGCACGTGACCATGATGCCTTTGTTGACTTCTAGTGAATTCCTTATAGAGCATTCTAGATATATATGGGCAACAACACTAAGGTTGCTGTCAAAGGGATGAGAACATGAAAGTTAGTCCTACATGGTGGTTGAGACCTAATCTTACTTGATGTCCTTTGTGCACCTCAAATTCATCAGAATGTTATTTCAGTTTTGGTTTTACTTAAGTTGGGCTATACTTTGTATTTTAATGACAATTGTGTTAAATTGAGTAACGACTTAGTTTTTTATGGTTTTGGTTATGTAACCGAAGGTTTTATTTCTATGGGTTTAGATGACGAATCTTACATTAATAATAATGTTAATTTTTTCATGTTTGCCTCTACACATGATTATGATCACGATGTAAATATATGGCATGCTAGACTTGGTCATATTGGCCAACAAAGAATGCAACGGTTAACAAAAGAGGGTTTGCTTCCTAGCATTGAACGAGTGGATTTGTCTACTTGTGAATCTAGTCTAGCAGGAAAATCTGCAAGAAAACCCTTCAATAAAGCAACCTGAGCCGATTTTCCATTACAGTTAGTTCATTCTGACATCTATGGGCCTATGAATGTTAGGGCCCGGCACAGAGTGAATTATTTCATCATATTCATTGATGATTATACTCATTTCAATTATGTCTATTTGATTTATCATAAGTTAGAAGCATTGAGCTACTTCAAAAACTATATAAACTTAATTTAGAATCAATTAGTTAAGAAGATTAAGGCTCTTTGAACCGATCAAGGCAGAGAATATTTGTCAATTCAATTCAATGAATTATGTGATGAGAAAGAAATAGTTCATCATTGACTATTCCAAGTACTCCACAACAAAATGGTGTTGCGAAAGAAGGAATAGAATGCTCCTTGAGATGGTTAGGTCCATGATGGCACTGGCTAATTTTCCAATCACCTATTGAGGTGATGCATTGTTGCCTGCAACCTACATACTTAACCATGTGCCTATAAAATCAATTGCAACCACTCCATATGAGTTATGGACTGGGAGAATGCTTGACCTAAGTGTTTTGAAGCCTTAAGGATGTGCTACCTATACACATGATTCCTCTCACAAGTATGGGAAATTGGAACTAAGAGGAAAGAAAAGTATATTTATTAGATACTCAGAAACCTCAAAAAGTTATATATTTATAGGTCAGTAAAATAGTGGGAGTGTGACTGAATTCAAATCCAGAGATGTCACATTCTTAGATAATGAATATCCTAAGAAGGTTGGGTAGGTCAAGACCTATCCGTATTTGGGATAAAGGATCTAAATGCAATAGGATCACTTCATTCGAGTGGGAGGATTATAGCAGATGATGAATCAGTTTATCATTAGCAACATTCTTCATCATTTGATGCGAATTAAAGTGTTCCTAAGCCAGTTGCTCCATATAGGAGTGACCAAATGGATCTCATTCCAAGTGGGAGTGAGACCAATGTTTTAGATCAAAGTGGGAGTAATATTGATGCAAATGGCAACAATGAAACATGATTCAATAAATCATAACTGAGACGTGGTTCACATAAAAAGAATCCTTGCTAACAATATGAGATTGAAGGCAGTTAACTTTTTACAATGTTCCTATAAAATGAAAATGAGCCAAGAAATTTGAAAGAGGCTCTCTTATCCCCTTCTAAGGATAAATGGACAAAAACTATGGAAAAGGAAATGAAGTCTATAAGAGTTAACAATGTTTAGGAACTTGTTGATCTTTTAATAGAACACAAGGCTATTGAGAACAAGTGGGTTCTCAAAATCAAGAAAAAAGTCGATGGCACAATTGAAAAATTTAAGGCTCGACTAGTAGCAAAAGGGTATACACAGCAAGAAGGAATTGACTATGAGGAGACTTTTTCTTGTGCTATACGATTTACCACTGTTCACTTACTTCTAGCTATAGTGGCTTGTCTAGATCTTGAATTACATCAGATGGATGTAAAGACTGCCTTTCTCAATGGTGAATTAAATGAAGAAATTTATATGGAACAACTTAAGGGTTTCATTAAAGAGGGCCAAGAAGACAAAGTTTGTAGACTTTTAAAGTCCATCTATGGCCTTAAACAATCTTCAAGGCAGTGGTATATTTGTTTCACACTAGTGGTTTCACTATGATAAGTGAAGACAACTATGTATATGCTAAAAGATCTAAGGACAAGTATGTGATTATGACATTATATGATGATGACATACTCATAGCTGGAAATAATATAAAGCTTATAAATGAGGTAAACACCTGGTTGTCATCTCACTTTGAGATGAAAGATATGGGTGAAGCTGCATACATTCTTGGAGTTAAGATTTCAAGAAATCTTTCTAAGAAACTCTTATATCTCTCTTGAAAGAATTACATCAAAAAGGTTTTGGAACATTTTAATGTGGAAAGTTGTAACCCTACTAATACTCTTATCAACACAAGTCAAACCTTGAGTGCCGATATGTGTCCTAACGCTGCCATGGAAAGAGAGTGTATGAGCCAAACTCTATAAAGGAATGCGATCAGTTGTCTAATGTACACTATGATATGTACTAGACCTGACATCTGTCAAGCAGTTAGCTTGGTGAGTAGATATCAAATCAACCTAGGTCCTAAACCTTGGAAAGCTATAAAAAGGATCTTAAGATATCTGAAGGGGACTGCTAATTATGCGCTCTGCTATCAAGGCAATAGAGATCTACGATTGGTAGGATACACTAATGCTAATCATGGAGGGGACTTAGATAAGCAAAAGTCTACCATATGATATGTTTTCTTACTCTGTGATGGCACTTTATCATGGAATAGTAAGAAACAATCTTGTGTATCCATGTTCACGATGGAGGCAAAGTTCGTGGCCTTATCATTAGCAGCTAGGAGGTTGTTTGGTTGAAGATGTTCTTAGATCAATTGTTGTGCAAGGCATAAAACATTGAACCATTGTTAGTGTACTGTGACAGTGAGGCTACAATTGCATACACCAAGGATCTAAAGTACCATTGCAAAACCAAACACATAGATATCAAGTATCACTATGTGAAGGACATAGTTGCATGTAAAACTGTGAACATGAAGTATATATCTACGTATGAGATGCTAGTAGATCCGCTAACTAAGCCTATTTTTAGATATGTGTTTGTGAGACACATTAAGTCTTTAGTATTGCGTAGAATTTAGCATACTTCATTTGTATTTTTTATATTTTCCCGTTGTTCACAGACAAAGATGTTTTAATGTTCTTTGATAATCAATAAAGTTTGATTTCCATGGTTACATATCTTTATTTGATTGTTGTGTACATTCTTATCTTTTATTGAGTATGTCGAGTGGATAAAAGGGTTAGCCTTCTCACAAAAGTAACCACCTCAGTGTCTTTATGACATTAGAGATGAGACAAGATTTTAAGAGAATTATCAGGAGGATAATTTGGGAGCAACTATACTTAAAATCTTATAAGTCACTTGATTGATGACATAGGGTTATTAAAATTGATTTGATGAAATAAGGTCATCATTTCTAGTCTACCTTTGTTGCCAGATATGAGTTTAAGACATTGTGTAGATCTAAGAACTCAATTTTAGACTTGTGGTGTCTAAAATATCATTTGTATAGCATTATTTATGAAATAGACATACACTTCATGGGAAAAGGAGGAATGTTGTAGCACATGTTTCATATCATGTGTGCAAATGCCAACCATATGGGTTAACATGAGTGTAATCTCAACTCATGATTGTGTGAGACCTTTGAACCTTTACGTTGGCTCTATATTTGTACCCTGGACTCTAATCAAGTACTTGAGATATAGCTTGATGTTTGCTATCTTAGCATGTTACCTAAGGATTATGAGTAATGATTTAATCTAGCAGGACATGTCTAGAAAAGCATACTAAGTCTGTGTTGATAGGATTGTGAGAAGAGAAAGATCATAAAGAGAATCTCATTATTCTGTATTTACCAGTATACCAATTATAACTTGTGTGTTATAATCGTGAATACAAGATATTATGATAGATGATATCATTGAGAGATATCTGAATGTGATTCATATGATCTAGGGTGCATGCATACTTTATGATCTACATGCAGGTGCATTTTTTACGAGAGGCTATATATTTGTAACTGATGTATAGCATTGATGCTCTCATAGTATGTTGGTCACATGGCCTACTTTCCTTGTATGAACAACTACGAATTATAAAGAAAAAGTGTTCTCTTGATTTACAAAGAATATGTTTCTTAAGTTTAGAGCATATGAGCACTCTCATTATGTGTGAGTAGGAAATGTCAGAATATCATATAATATCTAGGGTTTAAATCTGTTAAGATGTTATACTAAGTCTACCAATAAGGGGTGCTCATTAAATAAGGGTAAAATAGTAATTATAAGAATTACTACTAAACCTTAACCCTAGCTAGCCTTTTATAAATAGGGTTAAACTATTAAAAAAAGAGACTTAAGGCGCTCTAAGTTGAATACTTATGTGTATTCAACAGTCGCATTCGAGAGGGGATTTAGGCTGTGAAAACCTGAGATACACCCAATACACTGTGGGTATCTCATTCGATTAGTGATCCCAGCCAGAGTTTGATAATTTTCCACAATTAGGAGATCTATGTAAGTCTCCTACTCTAAATCTATGAATGTGTTCATTTATTATTTTTTATTCCCTTCATTGATTTGTGGCTTAATGCTATGAAGGATGAGATGAATTCTATGGCATCAAACGAAGTCTGGGATCACATTGAGTTGCCTAGTGGCTCCAAGGCCATTGATTGTAAATGGGTCCTTAAGACAGAGATACTCATTAGGCAACATCGAGAGATAAAAAGCACGACTTGTGGCTAACTGATTTACTCAAAAGGAAGGAATCAATTACAAGGAAACATTTTCTCCTGTATTTAAGAAAGATTACCTTTATATTATATTAGCATTAGTTTCCCATTTTGACTTGGAATTACTTGTGAAAACAACATTCCTTAATGGGGATATAAAGGAAAAGGTATATATGAAATAACCTGAAGGATTTTCCTCTAATGCCAATGAACATTTAGTTTGCAAGCTTAAAAAATCTATATATGGATTGAAATAAGCCTCCCACCAATGGTCTTTTAAATTTCATAAAACTATCTCCTCATTTGGATTTGTGGAGAATGTCATGGATTAATGCATATATGAGAAGGTCAATAGGAGTAAAATATGTTTCCTTCTTCTGTATGTGGATGACAAATTACTTGCAACTAATGGTAAATGGTTTTTATATGAGGTGAAGTAGTTTCTCTCTAAGAACTTTAATGTGAAGGATATGGGTAAGACATCTTATGTCATTGGCATTAAGATCCATAGAGATAGAACTCAATATATTTTGGGTTTATCGCAAGAAACCTATATTAATAAAGTCTTAGAAAGATTTCAGATGAAAGACTGCTCACCAAGTGTAGCACCTATTGTGAAGGATAAGAAGTTCAATTTGAGCCAATGCACAAAGAACAATCTAGAAAGTAAATAGATGTGTAACATTCCATATGCTTCAGCAGTTGGAAGCCTTAAGTTTTATACAAGACCTAACATTGCATTTGCTATTGGAATGTTAGGTAGATATCAAAACAATCCAAGGATAGATCTTTGGAAAGCTACAAGGATGGTTATGAGGTATCTCAAATGTAGCAAAGATTACATGCTAATGTACGAGCGAACTAAGAACCTTGAGTAATTAGCTACTCTGATTTAGATTTATCCAGTTGCATTGACTTTTAGAAATCAACATCCAAATATATCTTTATGCTTGATGGTGGAGTTGTTTCTTGCAGGAGCACAAAAGTCTTTGACTGCTACTTCTACTGTGGAAGCTGAGTTCGTGTCTTGTTTTAAGGCAACTTCACATGGTGTATGGCTTAAGAGCTTTATTTCTGGTCTTAGAATTTTGGATTCTATCTCAAGGCCATTAAGAATATATTGTGATAACTCAGTTGCAGTTTTTCTAGCTAAAAACAATAAAAGTGGAAGTCAAAGCAAACATATTAACATTAAGTACTTAGCCATTAAGGAACGTGTCAAGGAAAATAAAATTTCCATTGAATATATAAAAACTAAGTTGATGATTGTTGATCCCTTAACAAAAGGCATGTCACTTATAAAATTTAAGGATCATGTAACTAGAATGGGACTTGGTTCCATATTAAGTATTTAATGTATGTTATCATCACTTGTAATAAAGTTTTTATTCATTTGAGTTGTTTTTCTCATTTTGTGTACACATTTATATTTAGAGAATAAACAACATTAAGAGGACCTGTAATATGCATAGGACTTATTCATTAAGATTATGGTGGGATAAGAAAATGACATGCATTGTGATACACAAAAGGTAATACTCACTTATAAAGGACTTACTGCTGTGATTCGTGCTTTCAGCCTTTCTCTTTTAGAATGTGTATGGAAGAGGATATTGATATTAGTGAGTGTAATGGACCAAGTGGGAGAATGTTAATTTTTTTTTTATCAAACTATGGTACATTTTGTTAGGTACAACCTCCTATAATGTTAATTTTCTTATCTATGGTCTATTTGTTAGGTATACTAACCAATCATATGGATTTTCATCATGGCTATAATCCACTCACTAAGTGCAATATCCCATTATTGTGAACTTTCATCATTTCATACACTTTACTTACCTATTTATATTATTCAATAGTAACCATTGATGGAGTGGTTGTCACAAATTCTCCTATAAATATCGGTCCCTAAGCTTGGTTTTTCATCACTTGAAATTCATACATCATTTTAAAGTGTCAGAGACAAAGGCTTAGAAGTATCCATATTCACATTAATGGCAATGGCTGGAGATATGAATTTTCTACATTATTTCTTTGTTATGAGCAAGCTAACAAGTTTATTTTATGTTTAAGAACTTACATCAGTGACTAAGGATTTGAACCTGAGGTGCCCATGAAGGAACTACCAAACCTTCCTCTTTGGTTCTCTCCAAGAAACCTTCTGGTGGGTCAAGCAATGGATCCTTATTTATATAACCAAGGTAAGCAGCATTCATTGTGTTACTTGGTGGTCTGAGAACCCATAAGAATCTCTGGTCACTCAATTCCAAGCCAAAAGCTAGCTCATTGATTTGGTCTTGAGACAGTGTCCCACCACTACCGAAAGAAACATACAAAACAGAGCAAGGTGGTTGCTTCTTCAACCATCTCAAACACTCTGACTTGTCTTCTTCAACACTTGACCCTATTTGTGTGATGGGTCCAACTGCATACACAGGTGGGTAAGTATTTGCATTCTCTGTCAAGGCTTTGAATGGCCCTTCTTCCATCTCTATGAAGTTGTTAACTAAAATCTTGTCAACAAAGTTGATTCCCTTGGCACGTTCATCTCTTATTCAGCCAGATAGTAACTAGTCAAGTCGGGTCGAGTCATCTCTTATTTTTATTAAAAAAATTTTGAGAAAAATAATTTTTTAAAGAAAAATTTAAAAAATTAAGATTTAAAATGAACATAGTGAAATTAGAAAATATGATTTAAAATAGAAAACAATTAAAATTTAGAAAGAAATAACATTTTAAACATTTTTCATAAATAAAATTTATTATAAGTATTATAAATTAATATTAAAAAATAATACATAGTTGGGTTTTGAATAAACACATTACCTAGCCTAACGTAATTAAAATGCACGCATATACTCCCACAAACACTCTTTCGGACTAAACATGTAACACACATGTGTATGCACTTGCATGCCCAAATACCAAGACATATATAATAAAGTTGTTATATACACATAGATGATTATACAAGTACACATATACCAAACATATTTAACACACACAAATACACATAATGAATATTTAGTATCAATGTATATGCACACACACAAATACACGCGCATGCACACGCATACACACACGTACATGCACAAATACACATCCACGTACACCTGCTTGCATAAATACATATATAATGAATTTGTTACATACATGCACTTACAGATGCATGTGCACACATGAATATTTATATTGAACATGTAACACACACAAATACATGTAACAAATATTCATCTTTAATCTAAATAGAAAAATTAGAATTAAATTTGAAATCACAATTTTATGTTCTAATCCTTTACACAGCCCAAAAATAAAATTTAAATTTCTAAATTAATTTCAATTTTAATGGAATTAAAATTATAGTTATAATTGAACATTATAAATTTAATTCTTGATACTAAATAAGGTCTTAGCATTTTCAACACTTGTCTTTAAAGTATTTTTTTCGAACAATGTTTTTTTTTAGTTTTAAATATGTTTCTAAAAACAAAGGATTCAAACAAGTTTTTTAAGTTTTTATTTTTTAAAAATTGTTTGAAAAAATTTCGCAAAATTGTTCTAAGAACATAAAAACAAAAAATAGAATCAAACATGCCCAAATTCCTTACATTTGGATTCCACATTTGAAAGAATCTAGAATATTAAATTTTTATCCAACAATTCAAATTTTAATAGATTTTGGAAAAAATTAAACATTTCTAGTAATCTATTAAAATTTGAACCATTAGATTTTTATTTAACAATTCAAATTTTATCAAATCACTATAAGAAAAAGACTTAATTTTGAAGGTCATCACTGTCAAAAAAAGCATCTTTGGCCATCGATATTTGTATTTAAAATGGTCATTTAACCTTGATGACCGTCGAAGAAAGTGTTGTCAAAAAAACTATTTTCAACAGTTATCAACCGTCAATATAAATACCAAAGCATTTTCAACAATTATTGATCATCGAAAATACTTTGTCAAATATCCTCAAAATTTTTTACGGCCACTAAAAATGACGGTCATGAATTATTTTCAACAATTATGGCTGTTAAAAATACTTCTATAATAAATCTTTTCTGACAAGCTTGACCATAAAAAAACATCAATAAAATTTTTCGCACCAAACTCCCTCTTAGGTTGTTCTTTTTTTATTGGTATATAAATTTATAGAAATATTTATACTAAAAAAAATTATGTAAATATTTGTCTAAAACTGCAAATATATATAATGAACCAACATGTTTCTCATCCAAATATTACAAATGAGTAATGTATTAATTGCAAAAGTATTTAGAACATAAAACTAAAATATGTCAATTCAAGCATTCATAAAATAAATACGAACTAGCCAAAATATTATCTAACTTCTAGCAAACTTCTATTCTCAAACATTATAATGCTAAATATTTTTAGAAGCATAAAGTTATTCAGGTCCACCCAACAAAGAAAGAAAAAAGATTGAATTAGATCATAAAAACATTATATCATCAAAGTATCCTATTTACAACATATAAAGATGAAAAAAGAATATTACTATCATTGGCACAACCTTGTTTTAAGTACAAAATAGCACTTATGAAGACATTTATGCTATAAACCTTAACCTCTGACTTATGAAGACATCTATGCTCATCATAAATATAAATATATGCATTATTAATTATCATCTATTCATTAATTTTCATATTGAAATCCAAAAGCTTTTTTCAGCAATAAACAAAAATCATTCTAGAAGTCTACCATCCTTATTTCCGTCACTAAAACTCTCTGTCACTCATTTTAAGTCTACTTTTCAAGAAAAGAATCATTCAAACAAGTTAACAAAAACCAAATGAGTGACAAAAGTATGATAAGCTAGCATGTTTTCGCCCAATTTTATCTCTTTCAAGCATAATTTTAAAGGCCATCAAATCACTATAAGATAATAACCAAAAACTTATCAAATATCATAAACTATTTGACTTCAACAATGAACAAGATAATAATAGAAAAGTTACCAAATAAGAAGGAGATAAAGAACCACCAATATCAGAATCTGTTAGACTTCTAGATATCTTTCCTCCAAGAAGATGAGTTAATAATTCTTTCATTCTATTCATTTCTCTTCAAGTGAGCTTACTTTTGCATTAGACTCTTCATGACATTGTTTGGATTCTTGAAGCTATCTTTGAAGCTCACAAACAAGTGATGATTGAGGACCCCACAATTGTGAAGGGCTGGTACCAGCTCCTTGCCCACAAACTCTTCCATGTAGCTCAGGTCCAAAAATTGAGGAAAAAATTTCATTCTCATTCATTACTAAAGATCCTTTCTCTACTTTAGAAGTGAATCATCTAAGATGCTTCTACATTTAAATGATTCAATGCTTAGAAATCAATACTTCTTAATATTCATACAAATAGGTGAAATTAAGGCCACCTACAAGTTTATCTTGTGATTCTTCATTAATAGCCTACCCATTAGCACTAATATGTGTTATTTCACATAAGCGTACATGACCAATGTCTTGTCTAGTCTTCTCTTTCTATAGATCAGAAATAATGATAAAATAATATTACATGATTAAAATTAGATCAAAATGTATCAATCTAGTTGCTATATTACCTCTTCTTCAGCCCTTTGCTAGACACTCTTTGATCCTATAGTGTGAATAATATTGTTTGTTGCTTGATTAATCTTATTTTGCTCACTCATTTTCTACGAAGAAATAAAATACATGAGTTGACAATACTTTTCCAAGATGCAACATCAAATCAAATTTTAATACCTACCATCCAACTATCTAAATTCCACAACCTCACAAGATATGCCTAATCTTCTTCTGTCATATCAGGTGGCACATTAGCAAAAGCCTCTTCAAGGTCTTCAAAACATTCATAATACTTTTTCAATGCATGACAATAGTTTTTATATGATCTATTCATCTGCGCCTATACAAGTTGTTGACAGTCTTCAACTTTAAGATGAACCTAAAGGTTAAAAAAGAAACATATAAGTCAAAATGAAGCATGTTTTTTTAGCAAAAAGAATGTGAAACATTTTCAATGTTGAGATTACAACCAAAACAAGGTCAAATAAATTGTTCTTCTTCTCCATAGGAATTTCAACCCACTCATGAACATTTAGTGATGCATTTTCCACTCTCTTAACTAAAGGTGTACACCTTGACTTGAATAATTTTGAATTTGGACCAACAGGACGATTATTCCACCATTTTATATCAAGTCTCTTTCCAAGTGGTAATTTAGACAATTCAATGTTGAGACTACAAGTTTTTTTTTTATGATTTTTGCATTTAACACATGGTCAATAAATGTCATCTATGTTTGTGTGTTCAAATGCAAAGTTTAGGAATTTGGTAACCCTATTTCTATACGTAGGGTATTTTCTATTCTTAATTTGCATTCAATCCTTATCCATTGTCTTCTAAAGACATGATATAAAAAGATGCAATTAACTTCATATCAATACCTAAAATGTGAGTATGATCACAAAATTACATTCCTATGATATGATCACGAGACTAAAGTGAATGATAAAGATGAAGCAAAGCTGGTTTCCTCGGTTAGATAGCTTTAAACTAATAGTTCCTAAGGCTAGAAAGCTATAAATTTCACAATTGTTCAAAGTTTTAATCTTATATAAGGAGTCCCTAGCACTTGTTGACATTTTAATGTCAATAAATTAAACATAATCATATCATACCATAGCATTGCAAACAGAACAAGCAAAATTTAAGAATTTTAAATAAGTTACATATTGCAATACTATGTTGAAATATATTTCATTTAATAATCATCCCAAATAGAATGGAATGGGAAAAAAAATTAGAATTAAAATTAGACTTAGAATGAAAACAAAACTTTTGCATTCAAAACACAAGAATATGAGACTTGTAACCAAGTGTCTTAAGTCACCACTCTTCACATAACAATAAGTTCTAATTTGGTATATGAACACATGAAGACATACAACACAAGCACACACACACACACACACACACACACACACACATATATATATATATGATAATTTCATGCCCAACACTTCACCAGAATGATTGGAAAGATCAGATGGAATCCAATCAAACACTCCTCAAAATATTAGTTTTCTATGGCCACTTAATCCCAAGCAAGTTCAGTTCATCATGCCATTAACTTTCTTATTCCCTTACATTTGATTAGCTTTCCCTATTTCTACTTTCTTTCTTTCATTTAATGGAACATTATTGGAAACCCATAATTAATATGTTTTCCAATCAGTAACTATGTGAGGTAAAAAAATAATTAGATTTCTATCAAAGTTAATAGACTCAAATGGATCACTTGCATTATATTTAGTTATTTGTAGTACATATATACTAGCTAGCTTTTGTTTTCTGGTAATATACTTAAAGTGTAATAACTTGGCTAATATACTTGTGAATTAGGGTAATCACGAATTCAAATATGTTTACGCTTGTAATATGACAATGGCTTCTTGCTATATAATTGCATGTTTGACCATGAAATTTTCAAAGTATATTATTCCCATCAAACAAATATATATATGACAATTTTTTTTCTTGTTTTTGCATGCACACCTAGGTTTCTTTAAGCTAATCATCTGGATTTATGTTTGTATATATATATATATATATATGCTAATTAGCTATACAAAATAATTTATCATATCTTCTCACCCTTATTAAAAGTTTTATTTCTTATAATAAAAATTACATGACAGAGATTAATTACAAACAATTAGCCATGCACACATCCATGTTAGGGACTAAAACAACTTAGTATCGTATGAATAATACGATTAAAAAAGAAAAAAAATAATAAATAAATGGAAACAATTCACACCATTGATAAGTGAGGTTCATTAATTAGTTGATCAACAATGGCATAGTTTATTAAGCTTAAAAAAAAGTAATTCACTAAAAGTTTTGTTTCTTATAATGACAATATACTTAATTATAAGAGATTAAATGTGAGATACTAAAGATACATGCATTTTTACGGACTGAAATTAGTTAGCATCATGTAAACTACTGACTCATTGAGACATGGTAGCAACATATTAAAAAAGAGATAACATCTACACCATTGACAAGATCATAGTATAAATGGCTTTTTGAGCCATAAAGTGTAGAAAAGAATAATTTTTTTCCATATACAACAGTAAAGGAAAGTAATGCACTCAGATATCATAGTATAGAGAAAATTGCACTGAGTCAATACGAGTTATTGGAAGCTACTGGTGATGTTCGAGCATGACCATTTTATTAATTCTTTCTACTCTTTCTACCACACCCAAAATTGGAACACATTTTTATAATGTTGTAAAAGGAAAAAAAAAAGCAAAAAGAAAGCATTTGATGTGAGAAAGGGTCCAACAAGAAAAAGATTGTTACTATATGAATATATATATATATATATATATATATATATCTACTAACACAGACAACATGTGTAAACTATGTGTTTCCCTCTTGGGTAGCTTTGGCATTATACCAAAGCTTAGGAAACTGTTTTACGAGAAAGAAAGTGATTATATATATTAATATTGGCAATTTAGGATGACAAGTCATGCATCAGAAAGATCGTTGATGATTTGTTTGGCTCTAGTGGCATCATGTTGGCTTTCCTAAGGAAACAGATAGGATTTCTTTTCAAAATTTAGGAAGACTATTCAATCTGTCATTTGTTTCTCTGAAAATGACTTTGAGGTTATCATCTGTTGTGCCCCTAGAGAAAATCAATAATTTCACTAAAACACAAAGTGTGGCAAATTTTCCAATTAATTTATGTTAGCATTGTCGTAACCGACCTTTTGGCGGAATAAAATAAAAGTGTTTAAATTGACTCCCAAAAACGAGTCTTGAAAATCAATTTATTTGGAGTCGCCACCAAAATTTTTAACGAAAAACTTTGGAAAACCAATTTAAATAAAAAAGAAAAAGGCAACATGGTCTGTGAAATCAGAGATGAGTTCGGGAGTCTATTTGAGTGTGGGGAAGGTGTTAGGCACCCCACAACACCCGTCCATGAGGACGGTTACCTTAAACTAGTCAATTGAAATAGAATATGGCCTTAAATTTATCTCAATTACCCTTTATTAATATGCATGTCCGTTAAACCGAGAAGACAAAAACGACAATAGTGGAAACAAACAGATAGATATTTACAAAGGCGGACTTGACCTAGGATGAAAACCTAGGGCCTACGTATCCCGTGATAGGGATCAAAGTCCACGTAGTTCGACCCGAAAGGCATGTCTATTGGTTGGTGATTTATAATTTTTGGTGATGAGAACGGGAGAGTTCAAATTAAATAGATTTTTGAAAACAAAACAAGATTGGAATTTGGATTTGTGTGTTTTAATATACAGCAACCTAAGTAATCTAGCTCTCTTGATCTCTTCATTTTTCAACCTTTTAATTTTTGTTTGTTTTTGGAATTTTAATCTTTATTTTGAAATTTAAATGAAATGATTACAGAATGAGATTTTGGGATTTTGGGAAGTTTATATTCTATTCTATTTCCTTTGAAATTTGAAATGAAAGGAATATTTTTGAGTTTTTTAATTTATTTAATTTTGGATTTTGGTTTTTTTTTTTTGTTTCACTTATCTTTTATTTTTTTATTTTTTTATTTCTTTTTTTAAAGTCAGGATTGAACTCAGAACAAAATATAACAGAAAACCACCTTTGGAATTTTTTAATGTGGCATTTTAATTCGTTAAATTCATAAAACCCTGACTTTATTTATTTCGTAAATAATTCAATTAAAATATTCATTTTTGCATTATTATTATTTTATCTATTTATCACCATTCTTATTATTTATCTTTCAAACAAGTATGTACTAAATTTCGAGGTCTAAAGAGATTAAAATCTCACACGACCTCAAGTATTTGAGGAGAACTATATTCTCACACGACAATTTCGTAAATAATGGGAAATATTTAATTAGAATGAATATTTAATTATGATCATTTTTTCTTTATTATTATTATATTATCATTATTATTAGATAGAAGTATATTAATTTTAGGAAACTAAGGAAATTAAAACCTCACATATTCCCATGCAGTCGAAGAGAACCGACTCCTCACACAATAGTTCCGAAAATGATGAAAAATATTTAATTAAGGTCAATATTTGAGTATTATTATTTTTAAAACATATGTGCTAATTTTTAAAAGATCTAAGGAGATTAAAATTTCACATGATCTCATGCAACCGAGGAGAACTGAATCCTCACACGATAATTTCCTAAATAAAAAAAAATATTTAATTAAGTCAATATTAAATTATTATTATTTTTTTAAACAAATGTGCTAATTTTTTAAAAAAGATCTAAGGAGATTAAAATCTCATGTGATCTCATGCAATCAAGGAGAACCGAATCCTCACACGATAATTTCATAAATAATGGAAAATATTTAATTAAGTCAATATTAAATTATTATTATTTTTAAAACAAATGTGCTAATTTTTTAAAAGATCTAAGGAGATTAAAATCTCACGTGATCTCATGCAATCTAGGAGAACAAAATTCTCGCGCGATAAATTTCATAAAACTTTACCCATGGGACCAAGATTAGTCTTATATGCAAACAAAATGAAATAATAATGATGATAATAATAAAATAGAAATAATAATAATAACACAAAACAACACAATCATAACAAATATGACAAAAATGAGAACAAGACAACTTCCTGGTTCATTTTTCTTACCTTATGTATGTTTAACCATGCATGCACCCATATATTCATGCACATACACATATATGTATATATACCCAAAGAAAGAGAACCTCTTCTCACTTCATTCTTTCTTTTTGCACCTTATATGTACATATACCTAAGCACACATACATATGAGCATATATATGTATATATACACACTAATGTGCACCAATGCATTCTTTCCTGTTCTTCTTTATTTTCTTGCCTATAAACATGCCAAGACATATACATATACACATTGATGCACTCCCCCTTTTGCTTTATCTCTTCTCTCTTGTTCTCATACACCGCAACACATAATGCAGAAACTTGCGTTGATAGATGCATATATATATATACGTTGCTGCCCCATCTCCATGCTTCCTTTTTTCTGTTCTTATACCCAGAAAAAACATACAGAAATAGACATAGCATACACACACACACACACACACATATATATATATATATACATTGCTGCCCCATCTCCATACTTCCCTTTTTCTGTTTTTATACCCAGAAAAACATGCAGAAACAGACATGGCATACACATATATATATATACACATATATATATATATATATATACGTTGCTGCCCCATCTCCATGCTTGTTTTCTGTTCTTATACACCGAAAAACATGCAAATGCAAAAATAGAAGCTGACAGATACATATATATATATACGCTGATGCATTCATGCTCATTTTCTATCAAAAGCAATCTAACAGCAGACAAAGACAGACACAGCCAACCTTCTACATGCATTCATGATAGATTAGACAACAAACTAAAGTCAGAAAGACTAGAAATGGGAACAGCAAACCGAGAAAAATAGGTAGACCTCTTCAGCTCACTTTCTCTCTATTTATCTCTGTTTACAACGCCTGAAACAGGGGAAGACATTCTCCAACGTTCTACTTCCAGCCACGTTACGGTTCTGCACCTTCTTCCAGCCAACAGTCTCTCCCAGCCACGTTACGGTTCTGCACTCTTCTCCAGCCAAGGTTCCTCTCTCAGCCATGTTACCGTTCTGCTCCCTCTTCTCCAGCCAACGTTCTCTCTCTCGGCCACGTTCGTTCTGTTCCCTCTTCTCTAGCCAAGGTCCCTTCTCTCGACCACGTTCGTTCTGCTCCCTCTTCTCCAGCCAAGGTCCCTACTCTCGGCCACGTTCATTCTGCTCCCTCTTCTCCAGCCAAGGTCCCTTCTCTTGGCCACGTTCGTTCTACCCCCTTCTCCAGCCAAGGTCCCTTCTCTCGGCCACGTTCGTTCTGCTCCCTCTTCTCCAGCCAAGGTCCCTTAAATTTATGCTCCAGCCAACCTCCTTTTTAGCCACGGTCTCCCTTCTTTTTCTACTTTTTCTGAAACCAACAGCTGCCTCCTTTCTCTGCTCACGGTCTCCTCCTCTTTTCTGCTTTTTCTGAAACCACCAGCTACTCCACTCTCTGCTCCAGCCAACCTCTTTCCTTTTTTCTGCACGAGCTACTCCACTTTCTGCTCTCCTCTAAAACAACCAGCTCCCTCTTGCTTTTCAACCCTCCTTGTCCTTTTGTTTCTTAGTAATGTGTGTGTGTGCATGGGTGTATGCATGTGGGAGTGGGAGTGTATGAATGTAAGCAAGTGGGAGTGTGTGAGTGTGAGCAAGTGAGAGTGTGTGAGAGCAAGTGAGCAAGTTTTGCATTTTTATTTTAATTAGGTGGCCTTTTTCTCCTCTTTGTATTTAAACAAATTTATTAACCCTATTCATTTTTTTTTTTTGTAAGATGATTATCATGTCTCTACTTCAAACCTATATTTTGAATTTTTCCTTTTAATATTTTTGGTTTTTATATTTGGTTTTTTCCATATTACTTCTATTTTTTGCTTTTTGCAATTTTGTTTTAATTAATTAATTTTTTCAAATTTTTAATTTTATTTATTACCATTATTATAATTATTATTATTGTTAGTTTAGGTGGGGTGTTCACAAGCATGAATATGGATTTGTGGACTCTAACTGGCTAGCAAATGAAGAGAGTCATAGGGTTCAGTTAAGAGTGGTTAAAGCCCTTTATAAACATCAATAGCCATGTTTGAACCCACAAAGGAGGACTAGTTTTTGTCATACCCCAAACTTCTAAAGTGTAATTGGCACAGATAACAAGAATAACCCATTTTTATAAGCCTATCACGATGTTTTCTAGACCGAATTGTAAATCATACAATAAAGTAAATTCATGGGAATCTCATTACAAAGCAAATTAATATTCATATATTTTTGTAGAAATTTCAACAGAGTCTCCTATGTAACTGAGACCTGCCAAAATTGCTACAAATATTTGCCCAAAAACAATAAAATCCATAAAAGAGAGCTTAGCTCTCAGATCATCCAAGGTGGTGAAATATACTTGTGATATTGGAAGGTGAAGGACTACACTTCGTTTTAAGATTAAAGAGAATTAATATGCAGTGATTAAACAAGAATTGAGTTAGGCCTTGCAATATCATTTGAATTAAGGAAAAATTTCTTATATGGGAAGTTAAATATGTGCTATTTGTCATTATAGGATCATAACCAATGGCTTTGTAATCAAGTGAGATAAGGAAAGAAACATTAGGAACATGATGTGTGTATCTTCCAAGTGAGTAAATATTGTTAATGATACATGTTTTCAATGTTTTAAATTGTTCATTTGTGAAATATTTTTGTTTTATATGCTTTAGTGCCATGGGAACAGACCTTCTAAATTATTATATTAATTATGACATTTATTTACACTCTCTAAAATTTGATAAATTTCTTTATAATATTCCTATTCATTAAAATTATCATTTTGAATTATTTACATGCAATACGAATTTCTGGAAATCGTAATTCTACTATTTGGATATTGTGAACACCCCACCTAAACTAACAATAATTATTATTATAATAAAAACAATTAATAATAATAATTATAGTAATGATAATAAATGAAGTTAAAAATTTTTAAAAAATTAATTAATTAAAAACAAAATTGCAAAAAGTAAAAGATAGAAGTAACATGGAAAAAACCAAATATAAAACTAAAAAATATTAAAAGGAAAAATTCAAAATATAGATTTGAAGTAAAGACATGATAATCATCTTGCAAAAAAAAAAAATGAATAGGGTTAACAAATTTATGAATTAATCCAAATACAAAGAGGAGAGAAAGGCCACCTAATTAAAATAAAAATGCAAACTTGCTCACTTGCTCTCACACACTCTCACTTGCTCACACTCACACACTCTCATTTGCTCACACTCATACACTCCCACTCCCACATGCACACACTCACGGACACACACACAACTAAGAAGCAAAAGGACACAAGGAAGGCTGAAAAAGCAAAAAATGAGCAGGAGACACGGGAAGAAAAGGAGGGTTTGTTGCTGAAAAGTGGGAGGGAGCATAAGCAATGGTAGTGGCTGAAAAGGGAGGCAGTGTGCATCAGAAAAAGAGAGGAAGAGAGCAAAAAAAGAGAAGAAGGCTGGAGGCTTAAAAGGCAAGGCACTGTTGGACCATGGCAAGGGAGAAAAAGGGGGAAGAAGGCTTGAGGTTTAAAACCAAGGCACTGTTGGACCGAGAAGGGGGGAGAGAGGTCTGGAAGGAGAGAGTTTGAAGGCGTTTGAATGGAAAATGAGAGGATTTGAAGGGAGAAAAGGGAAGAGGTGCTAAACAGTGAGGGGGAAGGAAGTAAATGGAGAAACGAGAGGAAAAGAGTGAGCTGTCGTTGGTGAGGGATGAGCTGAGGCAGCGTGAAAGAAAGAGAGCAAACTGAGAGAAGAGCAGGAGGTGCAGGCCACGATGGGATAGAAGCAGAACGAGTTGAAACCGAGGAGGTAATGAGCTGAGAACCAAGGAGAAAATTTGGAAGCTGAAAACTAGGGAGAACTAGGCATGGACCGAAGGGAGAGCTGGAACCAAGAAGGATAAGCTGAGACAAGCTAAGGCCGAAACCATTTCCCCTATTTCAGATGCTGTGAACAGAGACGAATAGAGAGAAAGTGAGCTGAAGGTGTCTGCCAGGTTTCCTTAGTTTGCTGTTCCCTTTTCTGGTTTTTCTGTCTTTAGTTTTGTTGGCTGATCTATCATGAATGCATGTAGAAGACTGGTTGTTATCTATCCTTGTCTGTTGTTAGGTTGCTTTTGACAGAAGACGAGCAAGAGCACATCAACGTATATATATATGTATATGTCCACGTATGTTTTTGCATCTGTGTGTTTCGATGTATGAGAACAAGAAAAAGAAAGCAAGGAGGAGTGCAGCAATGTGTGTATATATATATATATATATATATATGTATATGTCCATGTATATTCCTGCATCTATGTGTTTCGATGTGTATGAGAACAAGAAAGAAGAGAGAAAGCAAGGAGGAGTGCATCAACGTGTATATATATATATATATATATATATATGTATATGTCCACTTGCATTTGTGTGTCTTGGTATGTATATGGGCAAGAAAAAAAGAAGAACAAGAAAGAATGCATTGGTGTGCATCAGTGTGTATATATACATATATATGCTCATGTGTATGTGTGCTTAGGTATATATATATATATATAAGGTGCAAAAGAAAGAATGAATTGAGAAGAGGATGTTTTTTTTTTTTTGGGATATCTACAGGTATATGTATATACATATCTATCTATATATATATATATATATATATATGTATGTAAATGAATATATGGGTGCATGCATAGTTAAACATACATAAGGTAAGGAAAAATGAACCAGTAAGAAGTTGTTTTGTTCTCATTTTTGTCATATTTGTTATGGTTGTGTCGTTTTGTTTTATTATTATTTATTAGTATTATCATCATTATTATTTCACTTGTTTTTATGTGAATATAAGACTAATCTTGGTCCCATGGGTAAAGTTTTATGAAATTTATCGTGTGAGAATTTTGTTCTCCTCGATTGTATGGGATTATGTGAGGTTTTAACCTCCTTAGATCCCAAAATTGGTACACATTGGTTTTAAAAAAATAATAATAATAACTAAATATTGACTTTAATTAAATATTTTTCCTTATTTATGAAATTTATCGTGTGAGAATTTTGTTCTCCTCGATTGTATGGGATTATGTGAGGTTTTAACCTCCTTAGATCCCTAAGTTGGTACACATTGGTTTTAAAAAATAATAATAACTAAATATTGACTTTAATTAAATATTTTTCCTTATTTATGAAATTTATCGTGTGAGAATTTTGTTCTCCTTGATCGTCTGGGATTATGTGAGGTTCTAACCTCCTTAGATCCCTAAGTTGGTACACATTGGTTTTAAAAAATAATAATAATAACTAAATATTGACTTTAATTAAATTTTTTTCCTTATTTATGAAATTTATCGTGTGAGAATTTTGTTCTCCTCAATTATATGGGATTATGTAAGGTTTTAACCTCCTTAGATCCCTAAATTGGTACACATTGGTTTTAAAAATAATAATAATAACTAAATATTTACTTTAATTAAATAATTTCTATTATTTACAAAATTATCGTGTGAGAATATTGTTCTCTTCGATTGCATAGGATTATATGAGATTTTAGTCTCCTTAGATCCTTAAAATTAGTACACATTCGTTTTTAAAATAATAATAATTAAATATTTTCCATTACTTACAAAATTATCATGTGAGAATATTGTTCTCCTTGATTGCATTGGATCACCTGAGATTTTAGTCTTCTTAGATCCTTAAAATTAGTACACATTAGTTTTAAAAATAATAATAATTAAATATTTTCCATTATTTACAAAATTATCATGTGAGAACATTGTTCTCCTTGATTGCATTGGATCACGTAAGATTTTAGTCTCCTTAGATCTCTAAAATTAGTACATATTTGTTTTAAAAGTAATAATAATTAAATATTTACTTTAATTAAATATTTCCCATTATTTACGAAATTATCGTGTGGGAATATTGTTCTCCTTGATTGCATTGGATCATGTGAGATTTCAATCTCCTTAGATCCCAAAGTTAATACATTTGTGTTTTTTTAAAAAATAATAATAATATAGAATCATACAAAAATAAATACTTTAATATCCTCCATTATTTGCGAAATCATCGTGTGAGAATATAGTTCTCCTCGAATGCTTAGGGTCGTGTGAGATTTTAATCTCCATAAACCTTGAAAATTAATACATACTTGAAATAATAATAACAATAATGATAATAACGCAAAGATAAATGTCTTAATAATTTTTTTTTTTATTTACAAAAGAATTAGTTCTTTCTTCATAATCACTTCATTTAAATCACAAAATAAAGATTAAAATTCTAAAAAAGGGTAGAGAGAATGAAGAGATCAAGAGAGTGGGAGTAATCAGGTTGTCGTAAATTAAAACACATAGACCAAATTCCAATCCTGTTTTGTTTACGAAAATCTGTTTAATTTAAACCTTCCTGTTTTCATCACAAAAATTACTAACCATCAACCAACGGACATACCATTTTGGTCGAACTACGTGGACTTTGATCCCAATCACAGGGTACGTAGGCCCTAAGTTTTCATCCTAGATGTGAACACCCCACCCGAATTAACAATAATAATAATCATGGTAATAATAATAAATAGAATTAAAAAAAATTCTAAAAAAATAATAATAACAATTAATCAAAACAAAATTGCAAAAGGCAAACAAAATAGAAGTAATATGGAGAAAAACCAAATATAAGAACCAAAAATAATAAAAAGGAAAATTCAAGATATAGGTTTGAAGAAGAGACATGGCAATCATCTTGCAAGGAAATAAAATGAACAAGGCTACATACTTGAAATGGAATTGCAAAACACTCTCACTTGCTCACACTCACACACTCTCACATGCTCACTTGCTCCCACATGCTCACTTGCCCTCACACACATGACACACATCACTCTCACACTCTCACTCACGGACACATCACTCTCACACACTCACACTCACACTCCCACATGCTCATTTGCTCCCAATTGCTCACTTGCCCTCACACACATGACACACATCACTCTCACACACTCACACTTTCACTCACGAACACATCACTCTCACATACTCACACTCACACTCTCACCCACAGACACACACACTCACTCACTCCCACATGCATACACTCATGCACACACATGCACAAGAGGACAAGGGGGATAAAAAAACAAGTGGGAGTGGTTCTGCAGAGAAGGCAGAAAGTGGGGTGGCTGGTGCAGAGAAAGGAGAGTGTGGCATGGCTGGAGATGGCAGAAAAAGGAGGGGACTGTGAGCAGCAAAGTGGTGGCTGGAAGTTATAGAAAAAGCAAGGAGAAAAAGGAGCAAGATGGCAGAAAAGGGAGGTGGCGTTGGAGTATAAAGGAGAGCAAGCAAACCGAGAGAAGAAAGGAGAAAAACGCTGGAGTAGAAAGGAGGCCTCGGCTGAGAAGAAAAAAGAGTTGGAGAAGAGAAGAGAGGAAGGAAAAAGAAGGAAGAAACCACGATGAAAGGGAGAGCCACATGACTAAGAAGGGAAGAAGAGCTGAAGAAGAAAGGGAGAGCAACGAAACCAGCAATGTGAGGGAGAAAAACAAAGCTGAACGAAGCAAGAAAACAAGGTAGCCACATGAGGAAGAAAATGAACCAGAAAGTGAATGAAACCGAGAGCTGAAAGAGGTAGAAACTAAGAGCTGAACGGTACAGAAAACTGGTGCAGAAAGCGTGCAGAAAATCGTGGAGAAACGTCCCAAATCGTGGAGTGAAAAGGAGCTGAAGTTCAGACCATCCATGAAGCAGAAAATGGAGAGTTGGATTCCAAAATGATGAGCACAAACAAGGAAGTCTGAATGCAAAACAAAGTGGCAGCAAAGGGAGGGATAGAAGCTGAACCATGGAGGAGGAAAAAACTTTGTTTTGAGCTCAAAAAACAGAGGTAAATAGAGGAGAACTTAGGGAGCACAAGGAAGAAGAGGAAATGTAGAGAAGAAGGGAAGCTTTCAGCCTCCACCTTCCAGCCGAGAAGCAAAGACACGTTCTGCAGAGTTTCCAACGCTGAAGCCAACCAGAAGCTCCAACGAAGCTGTCCGCCATTTCTGCACTTCCAGCCGAGACCAGCTGCCTTGGGGCTGTTAGAGGTCCATCTACCATAGGTGAGTGAGGAGGAGAAGGTCATTCTTCATTGGAGCACAAGGAAGAAGCTGAAAACGCCAGGTATGGCTACACGGTTTGCCACTGCCGAGATCTCTGCTGCATGTCACTGTTCATTCGAATTCCTTCAAGACAATCTCATGCATGTGCACTGTTCACGCGTTCTAATATGAGGTGCTACTGTTCATTTGCTTAAACTTGTTTTAATTTTGCTTTCACCATTGTTTAAACATTAACTTTGATTAATTATTGCTATTACGTATAAAATTAGCATGTGAGAATTTTGTTGTTCTTGATTGTCGGGGATTATGTGAGTTTTTAATCTCCTTAAATCCTTGCAATTAATTCAATAATTGGAAGGCAACAATAATATTAATGAAATATTAATGAAGGAATGGTGAAAAATAATTGAATGATAATTAATGAATATTGTCATGATGGATAAAATTATCGTGTGAGAATTTTATTCTCCTCGATTACCGGGGGTTATGTGAGATGTTAATCTCCTTAAATCCTTACAACTAGTTGAATAATTGAAAAGTGATAATAATATTAATGAATAAATGGTGAAAAAATAAAGGAATGACAATATATATTAATGAAATATTAATGAAGGAATGGTGAAAAAATAATTGAACGATAATTAATAAATATTGTCATGATGGATAAAATTATCGTGTGAGAATTTTGTTCTCCTCGATTACCGGGGATTATGTGAGATAATAATCTCCTTAAATCCCTACAATGAATTGAATAATTGAAACGTAACAATAATATTAATGAAATATTAATGGGTGAATGGTGGAAAATAAATGAATGATAATTAAATATTAGTTTTGATTAAATCATAATAATAATCATAATCAAAATGCTTGCTTTAATATATCGTTTCCCGCTATTTGCGAAATTATCGTGTGAGAATATCGTTCTCCTCGATTGCTTAGAATTATGTGAGATTTTAATCTCCTTAAATCCCTATAATTAATTCAGAAATAATAATAATATTAATAATAATAATAACAATACAAAAAATAAATAAATGGACAATAATGAAATATTAACTTTGATTAAATATTTATACAAAATGAATCGTGTGAGAATACTTTTCTCTCCTCGACTTCCCGGGCTCGTGTGGGATTTTAATCTCCATAGAACCCGAAAATTAGCATATATTCGTTCAAAAATAAACAGATACACAAATAAATAATAGCACTTGAATTAAATTAATAATGATCAATATTTACCAACAATAAATTCAAAAGTTCAAAAAATAATAATAATAATAATAAATATTCCTTTCATTATAAATTATGCATTAATTCTTGAAATATAAACTCTCAAAACTCAAAAATAATAATAATAATAATAAAATCGACAAAAAAAAATTTTAAAAGAGAAAATGTGAAGAGTTCAGGAGAACAAGGTTAATCAGATTCCAATCCCATTTTGTTTACAATGATCTGTTTTAATTAAAATCCTCCTATTCTCATCACAAATCAAAAAAAACCACCAATCACAAAAATGCCTTTTGGTCGAACGACGTGAACTTTGATCCCTATCGCGGGGTACGTAGGCCCTAGGCTCTCTTCCTAGGTCAAGTTCGCCCTTTGTAAATATCTATCAGTTTGCATGCATTCTCGCTTTTTTTGTCTCCTATGTCTAACGTGCATCCACATCAATAAAAGGGTAATTGAGATTAATTAAAAGCCATATTCTATTTCAACTAACTAGTTTAAGGTAACCATCCTTATGGGCGGGTGTTGTGGGGTGCCTAACACCTTCCCCACACTCAAATAGACTCCCGAACCCACCTCTGATTTCGCAGACCATTTCGCCTTTTTCGTTTTGTTTTAAATTGGTTTTCCAAAGTTTTCCATTAAAAATTTTGGTGGCGACTCCAAATAAATTGATTTTTAAAATTCCATTTTTAGGAATCGGTTTTAAACATTTTATTTTATTCCGCCGAAAGGTCAGTTATGACACTAGGTCAAGTCTGCCCTTTGTAAATATCTGTCTGTTTGCTTTCATTCTTGTTGTTTTGTCTCCTCTATTTAACGGGCATGTATGTCGATAAAAGGGTAATCGTGATAAATTTAAAAGCCATATTCTATTTCAACTGACTGGTTTAAGGTAACCGTCCTTATAGACGGGTGTTGTGGGGTGCCTAACACCTTCCCCACACTCAAATAGACTCCCAAACTCATCTCTGATTTCACAGACCCTGTTGCCTTTTTCTCTTTATTTTAAATTGGTTTTCCAAAGTTTTCCGTTAAAAATTTTGGTGGCGACTCCAAATAAATTGGTTTTCAATATTCGTTTTTAGGAACCAATTCCAACTCTTTTTATTTTATTTCGCCGAAAGGTCTGTTACGACAGATATATTTTTTATTATGTATACTATTATGGAAAATATAGTTTTCTTATAAATACATCCAATGCAAAACTCTATAGCGAACAACAATAGACATTAGCCCTAGTGCACCACAATCTATTATGAACCCCAACTAGTAGGGTTGTTACTAATCCTATGTGTGATGGCCACCACACATGGTTCTGTTCTGACTACTTGCGAGCCACATTACTCGACTCTGACTATTATCAGTATTGTGATTCTTAGCCTAAAGCTAGTGTTCGTTATGTATTATGATTGGTTCTGTGATATGTAATTCCACTTTAGTATTACTTATTTTAAAAATTATTTATAGATTTCAAATGCTTTTTAGTATGATTAGTTTTACAAAGCATCTCTAAACTTGTTTAAGCTTTACGAATGATATTATATAGTTTATGATTTTCTTTTTGGAATAATTTTGACATACATAAGTTTGATGCATTTTGAACTGCAAAATGATATAGTTGTGAAAAACTCTAGTGGTTTGCCTATTCCCTCCTAGTATGGTTTGTAATAGTTGCTCATTGAGTGCGGTCGCTCATCCCTTCTCTCGTTGATTTTTTGTTTAGAGTGTAGCGTTGATCTAGTTATCACTCTACAATTTAGAGGCAACTAAAAGACTTATTGCTGAGCCCTGTATTGTTTGCAATGGCAAAGAGTCATTTTTATTTAGTTGTTAAACATGTGGAAATATTTTCTTTGTGCTTTAGTAGCTCTACTATCATAGGCAAAGAGTTTAGTATGTGTAACTCTGAGTTAGTTATATGATATTGGAGAATTGAATTGGATATTGTTCATGTCTTTTGTTATATTAGTATTTGGATCAGTTAGTTTATTAGATATGTTTGGCTTACAGAGACAAGGTTTACCTTGTTCTCTGTGTTAATCACGCTCTGTTGTTTGAGGCATGACAAAAAAGTTTTTAAAAATTAGTATGTTATTATTTGCTTGATTCAATACATACAAGTGAATGTGATCACGATAAGTAATAAAGGGTGAATAAGATGTTGATCCCACGAGGATCTAGCCTAATTTTAGTATACTATTTATAGTTAATTACTTAACCCAGGTTAATATATTATACAATAAAGAGATTGTAAGAAAGTAAAAATGAGCAACATATAATACACAAACTTATATTCAACTAAACCTAGGATTCAAACTTCCTTACATCGCAAAAATTTCATATTCAATCAAATTTCATGTCATGTTACTAAATTAGTTTACTAACCTAAGCACCTTAACTATTTATATAGTTCTATCGTATTTATATAAACATAATGAAATTCCTTGATTCCCTTTATCCTTATGGAAATTAGCAGTGATAACAATCACATGAGAGTTCAACCCTATCTGTTTTAATCTAAGACAATCAAATAATGTAGTCTTGGCAACAAATTGCAATACTTTATATATTAACATATGCAAATAGTGATTATGCTCATCTAGTTTTTAAATCTTGAATTTCCTATTCAGGTTTATCTAAATCTTAAAACAATCTAAAGGTGATCAAGCTTAAAATGCATGAAGCACAAAATGAAAGTAAACTCTATTCAAAAACTCAATCTAAACCAAAAGTCATAGAAATAACCATACAATGGGTTTTATCACAAATCTTATAACAAAACTACTTAGACAAGATAGTTCAATGTCTCAAAAGAAAATATAAAAGAGAAAAATGACATAAAATAAAAACAAATAGGAGAACAAACAAAAAATAAATGACTTTAGGTTGAGTTGTCACCTCCTTGAAGCTATCCTCGAATTTTACTGCCAACCTACACTCTGTCTAGCCCAACTCTACTCTTAAGTTTCTCATGCTCGGTGTCTCCTTTGAACTATCCCTAGGTCCCTATTTATAGCCTTCAGAGACCTAGAGTAGCTCTTATCAAGTAAAACTTCATATTTGAAAATTAAGGCTTCTGACGGCATGCCTGGGTATTGACTTTCCAGTTTTAGGGCGTTAACTTTCTATTTCTATAGTTTAGGCACTGCCTGGGTGAAACTTGGCTGCCAACTCTTTATTTTTGCACCTAGGCGTGGGTTTCGTAGCATCTAGGTGTTGGCTCTTTGTCCAAGGACCTTTAATCCTTAGGTTTTGGTGCTCATACATTGACAATTTAGCACTTGGGTGCTAACTTTTTGTTTCCAGTGCCCGGGTTTTCTAGCACATTAAACATAATTCTCTGCTTCTCCAACACTTGGGCACTACCTTTATGTTTTGGATCCTTAAGTTTTTCACCTTCTTTTCTGTTCAGATGTCCCAACTATTGTTCCTTAGTTATTATCATTAAAAAAGCATTAACATTGGTCATTGATATCAAAAAAATATAATAAATGGGGTTTTTTTTTCAAAGATGTTAAACTTAAGACAAAGAGCTTTCAAGATAAACTCAATTTGCTGTTAAGGCTGGGCATTTCATTGTAAAATTTAAGCCAAGTCAACTTTCTTTTGAAGTGTTAATAAATTTGATAGTTTTAAAAATCATTATTTATTTAAATTAAATATAAATATGGTGTGATGTAAGGCATTGAACAAATATTCAGTGGCTTACAATTTAAGTGCCAGTAGATGACATGTGTTGCATATGAATGGAGGCAATAGACCAATTTGTAAACTTTTAAACTTTCTTGCTGCTAAATCAAACACAATGAAAGTGTGTTGTATATACTTGGTTCGAGTACTACTGCTTTTTTGCATTCAACTAAAGCCACATTTTTTTATGGTCAGCAATAATTTTAACAAATTATTTATCATGTGACAATTTCTACTCCATAGCGGATGCGCATTCAAAAACTTTAGATGACTTTGGAAAATTATTTAGACAAGTCAGATAAAATTTATTATTACAAAATTGAAAAAAGAAAATGAAAGAGTCAATAATGAAATAAAATTATTTATATATTTTTTAATATTATTTTTAACTAAAATAAAGCAAATTTTTAACTAAAAAATATAATTGTAATAGAATTATCAAGTTATTTTATTTTATTCCTAACTTTTTAAATTAAAAGTAAAAGAATAAAATTTTTCGACTAAAACTTTTGAAATGTCACATTTATCATTTCATTTCTTCTTATAAAAAATTTTAAATAATAATTTAACATATTTTAATCATTGTATTTCTTGACTATTCCGTTCAAATACACTTTTAAGTAGAAACATACATAATTTCCTACAAACGTCTATGCTTCTTGGAAAGTTCTAATCCCACCAAAAATACTGCAAGTGTCATCATCTGAAGTTCCTGCATTTAAGAAACCTTACAAATGAACTTACATTACATCATAGCAAAAAGAATTTGATAACGTTGAATTTTGTTATCACAATGTTGTCCCCATTAAATATATAGGAGATGAATGACATGATTACTTACATCACAACTTCAACTAAGGTCAAATCTGATTTTTTGCATCTTTTTATCAAAATCAAAGGCAAACACGAACTTCCATAACATGTACGGAAGCAAATAACTTATAACTACTTTATATAAACCCATCAAATACTAGTACAGAAAATCACAAAATTTGCAGCTAGCAAATCCACTTTAAAGCCAAGTTTCCATGGAGAAAACAACTCACATAGCCATTATTCCCAGTCCTGGCTTTAGTCATCATGTTCCTATTCTTGAGTTCTCTAAGCGACTGGTTCAGCTCCACCCAGACTTCCATCCATGTCACCTGCATCATTCCCGCACTTGGGTCTCCTCCAAGTTCCTTCAAAGCCTAGCTTCAATCTCTTCCATCAGACATTGATTACATTTTTCTTCCTCCTATTAGCAAAGATGATATTCTATAAGGGGCAAACCTTGGAGTCCAAATCCAACTCACGGTCACCAAGTCTTTAACATCTCTTCTTGAGGTCTTGAAGTCCTCGAACTCCAAAACTCCTCTGGCTGCTCTGCTCGCCAATCCTTTTGCTCTCGAAGTACTGGATTTTGCAAAGGAACTCAGCTTTGTCTTTTGTTAAGACAGGAGAGTTTGTGCTTTCAGAGCTTTGCAGATGTTAAACTTCTCTTAGCCTTCTGTTAACTACTTTCGTGTATTTACTCTGCTCTATTGTAATACTAGTGAGCTGTACAATGGGTGGTTAGGATATTTCTTTTCTTTTATGCCTAACGGCTACGTATACATTTTCTGTTGGTCCATTATATTCTTTTGGTGGTTATAAATAACCAGTAATAAAGAAGGCCCTGTTATACGAGCTTACACCATTTTTCATTTCTTCTTCCCATCTCATTAGAGTTTTACTTGGTATCAGAGCTCCAGGTTCGCCCCATGGCCACCTCTCCCAGTGTTTCTTCCGCTGACTCTGGCTCCCGCAAACTGCTTGATGAGTTTCACCCCTCCACCTTACCTTCTTTGTTCTCGAAAACCTCTCCCGTTCTTGGCACTACTCAGGTGTGTTCTATCAAGTTGGATAGTACCGAATACCTCCTGTTGCAGTCTATGGTTCAACCCATCATTTGGGGGAACAAACGAGACGGACATATTCTCGGCACCAAAGCGTGTCCACCTGAGTTCATCACTGAAGATGTAGCGATGAAGCAGAACCCGCCATATGCTGACTGGATTGCAACATATCAGTTGCTTCTTGGATGGTTAATCAATACCATTTCCCTTGATGTTACTTCGCAGTTGATGCACTGCACCTCATCTAGAGAACTCTGGAAGGCTGCTAAAGAGCTCTCATATGCACATACCAAATCACGTATCACGTTACTCAAAACAGAGTTTCACCAAACCAGGAAAGGGTCCATGACTAAGGACCCTTATCAAAAAAAAAAAAAAAATGAAGACTACTTTTGATCACTTAATACTAGCTAGATGTTCTGTCTCTATTTCTGATCTCATTCAGTTAGCTGACAAAGACAATCTAACTTGGGTCGACTTGCAGGCCACTTTGTTGACATTTGAGAGCAGGTTGGAGCAACTTCAAACCTTTTCTTTTCTTTCACTGGCTCTCTCTGCAAATATGGTTAGAGACCCTTGTTTTCTTGAGGCTGGACGTAACAACTCGCATGGTGGTTCTAGCTCACGTAGGTTACAGGGGGAATTGAGGTCACGGAAGGGGGAATAGAAACAAACCTATCGTGTCAGGTTTGCAATTGTTTTGCACATTTCATTATAAAACTAAACACGTAAAAATTCAATATCAATTTATCCGAGAAAAGGTGAAAGAAAAAAGTATAGATATGCAGAAAATTCATATTATAAAATAACCTAGCAGATACAATAATAAAGTTAGTTAACACTAATAAGTTCATATGATATAAATCTTTTATTGGTCTAGCAGAAATGTGAGCAATAGGAGATGACAAATAAGGAAAATTTGTGTGATTAATTTTCAATCAAATCTTCAAGTGGGAGATTGTCAAAGAAGGAGACACCAACCAAAGACTTTTATTTTGATTAGTCACTAACCAAACCTATAAAAAAAAATTGAAAAAAAAAATATTTAATTATAATTTAGTTCTTAAAAAATTTTATTAAAGTTATTCATCCTTTCTTATAAATAAAAAATTTTAAAACATCATTACTCATAACTAAGAAAAGAACAATCTTATATTGAAAGAAAGATTTGTAAGATAAATAAAAAATTATGAGATTAATATTCTTTTATTAACATATTATCCTTACTATATAAAAAAAAATATCATTCTTATTTTTTTTATAATAAAAGTGTTTTTTTGTCCGTGATTATTTTATCTTATTGAATTTTTTCTACGTTAAATTATTTGTTTATTACAATTTTACTTCTACCGATGTGTATTTACTCTATACCATTCAGAGTCCGAGTATAATGCCACTCCATGGCCGAGATCTACCTGACCTAGTTCAAAATTGATCCGGAGAAGGATATAAACAGTTTCAAGAAAGTGCCAAGAGAATCTGCCTTGCTGACGGGATTTTAGTTAATAGCTTCAGAGATAGAAGAAGGGCCGATAAGAGGCTTGGCATAGGATAGAAATAATTACCCACCTGTTTATCCCGTTGGACCCATCACACAAACTGGGTCAAGTGTTGAAGAAGATGACTCAGAGTGTCTGAGATGGTTGGAGAAGTAACCACCTAGCTCTGTTTTGTATGTATCTTTTGGGAGTAGTGGGACACTGTCTCAAGACCAAATCAAAGAGCTAGCTTTTGGCTTGGAATTGAGTGGCCAGAGATTGTTATGGGTTCTTAGACCACCAAGTAATTCAGTGAGTGCTGCTTACCTTGGTTCTACAAATGAGGATTCATTACAGTTTCTTCCAAAAGGGTTCTTGGAGAGAACCAAAGAGCGAGGTTTGATTGTCCCTTCATGGGCACCTCAAGTTCAAATCCTAAGATCCACTGGTGGTTTCTTGGGTCATTGTGATTAGAACTCCACACTTGAGACTGTACAGCAGGAAGTGCCACTGATAACAAGGCCACTTTTTGCAGAGCAGAGAATGAATGTTGTTTTGTTAACTGATGGTTTGAAAGTGTCGTTGTGGCCAATGCTTAATGAAAACGGCGTAATGGAAAGGGAAGAAATCGCAGAATTGATAAAGAGCTTGATGGAAGGGGAAGAAGGTAAAGAGGTTCACAAAAGAATGAAGGATTTAAAAGAATCTGCTGCTGATGCTCCGAAAAAAGGATGGTTCTTATGTAAAGACACTTTCCAGGTGGCACTCAAATGGAGAAAATTAGGATATGAAAAACAATAACTTATAACCTTTTCATTTTAGTGTTGCTTATTGTTTAGTGATTCTTTTGAAACATTTAAATGGGAATTTCGTTTTCAATTAATGGTTCCTTCTTTTGGAAAATAAATAAATAGTTCGTTTTTATTTGGTTGATCTTACTCACATATAATTTTCTTTTTTTATAAATTACAAAGAGCATTTCACATTTTTAAATCCTTTTGACTTTGACACATAATGATACGATTATATCAAAGAAGTCGATGAAAATTTGTCAAGGTTTGTAATAATAGTTTCACCATTCAATATGACCATTTTGATTTAGACACTTTGTGATTGCCATTTTAATGATCAACACATATTCATGTGTTGACCAAGAAGTAACACTTATAGTACTTAAATTATATAGAAGTTATTCAAACTTCGATATGAATCTCAAAATAAAGTAATTAAAAACAAAATTAAATTAACAAATACATGTAAAATAAAAACAGTTAGAAAACTTTAGTTCATAAAAATGATAGAATCTGAACATATAACTAAATTGAATTACATTCCAAGATTTGTCAAGATGTCAAGCTTAAAATATGCTTATTAGAATTGTGTCTTACATAAAATCCTATATTTAAAGTTTGAGAAAAATATTTTTTAGTCCCTTGTATTTTGAACCTTTATCAATTTGGTTCTCAATATTTTTCAATGTTAAAAATATCAGTCATTTTGTAAATTTATTAAAAGCTAAATTTTAAGGTTATTTGTTTATGAAGGGATTAATTTTCTTAACATTTAAAAATATAGAAAACCATTTTGTGAGTATGCAAATGTAAACGATCAAATTGAAGTAGGGTCAAAATATGGGAGACTAAAATATTTTTTTCTCTAAATTTTCCAATTTTATGTTTAATTTTTAATGTATTTCCCTACTTTAATGGTACTAAATTAATGGCAATCCAATCGAATTTCAAAGTTAACATATACATCATTTAATGGTATTCGACCATAAGGAATGTGAACATCAATTGAATCCAAATTTCAAGTAGGATATGTCAACACAGTATGGACATTCTCCTAAATAAGTTTTCAACCTCCGGAAAATCACTAATAGCCTATGTCAAAGTTACACGTATAAGTTGAATATTTTATTGAAGAATTAAATGTTTCAACCTTATTAGCCATTAGAAAAATAGTGTAGCTATAACCTTTTCCCCACTTAATTTGGAACCAAAAATTTTAAACGCCTCTAAATGTCTTTATAATAGTTTTAATTAGACCTAATCATAACTTACAAATTTTAACATAATGTAACATAGTATATATTATAGTTTTAAATAATGTAATAATATAATCCATATTATAGTACTTGTTCTTTAGAGTGTGTTTGACACATCGTATAAAATTGAATTATATAAATTTATATAATACAATTCAAGTTTATTATGTATGTGGTGCACACATTAAATTGTATAAATTTATACAGTCAACCTTAGTAAATCAAAGTTAATGGTTGAGCATTGTATTAATAATATAATCTATCATTAGTTGATTAAACCTGATTGTATTAATAAAATATTTTCATGTCTTTTTGGTAAATATTCTTTTGGTCTCTCACATGTAACATATTTCTCATTTTTTTTTTATAGAATTTCTTTTCAATTTAGTCCATCATAGATATGATATTTTTTTGATTTCTCACTGTCTTCTCAATTTAGCCCCTTATATAATTGTCTTTTCCATATAGCCATTCACATATGTACATTTTTCTATTTTATCTCTTAAATAAAATTGTTATCAATAATATACTAAAAAATAAGTTTATTTAAAAATAGATAATAATATTTTTTTTCAACTTGGTCCTTCATATACAAGATATTTTCAATATAATCTCTCATAGAATTGATTTCTCAATTTAGTCTCTCACATATAAATATTTCTTCATTTGATCACTCACAAATAAAATTTTTATCAATAACATTCTTTAAAAATAAGTTAATTTAAAAAATACGAATCCATAGAAAAACTTTTCAATTTGGTCTCTTCTATAGACTATTTTATTCAATTTGAACTCTTACATAATTGTCTTCCCAATTTAATCCATCACATCTGCACAATTCTTCATTTGATTCCTCACAAATAAAATAGTCATCAATAACATCCTAGAAAAAAGCTGATTTAATAAATGTGAACTCATAAAACTTTTTCTCAAGCATAATTTTTAATTTGATCCCTTATTGATTTGTCTCCTCAATATAGTCCTTCACATGTGTACATTTTTCCATTTAATCCCTCACAAATCAAATTGTTATACAAAAATATCCTCAAAAATACATTAATTTAAAATATATGAACTTGTAGAATTTTTATCCAATTTGGTTGCTCGCAAATAAAATATTTTTCAATTTATTCATTCATATAATTGTCCTATCAATTCAACACATAACATAATTGTCATTTCAATTTAGTCTCTCACATATGGATATTTTTCAGTTTGATATTCATAAATAAAATTGTTATCAAAAATAATTTTAAAAAAATAAGTTAATTTTAAATAAATACGAATAACAATGACTTTATTTATAACAAACCAAAGTGAGAAACATCCATATATGATAGACTAAATTGAGAAATATCTTATTTGTGAGGAACCAAATTAAAAAGGAAATTTTGTAAGGGACCAAATTGAGAAAGATTTTATACGTGAGAGACCAAATGAGGTTTTATTCATTTATTCTTTATTTCAAATTTTATTTTTTATTCCATTTTAAATGCATATTGATATATCATTATGAATTTGCATAAATAGTAAAAAAAAAAATCAAATTCTTTTTCTTTGTACATTTTGTTGAATATAAACTAATTTAAGTACAATATATTTCAGTCAAAATAATTAATTTTTATCCTATTTAGTATTATATAGTCAATAACAAAAAAATTAATCATATAATCTTATATAGTATCTTATATAATATTAAAAAAATACTACATAATATTAAATTTCTATTAAATACCATTAAACTTTATAATGTTTTACCAAAGCTTGAACTAAAGCAAGATGTTTTACCGCCCCAAAAGGTTAAACCCAAGCTCCCACAATTTGCTTTACGCCCTCCCATTCCTTTGCTCCGAAAGAAACGATTCCTCCTCGCCCCAAACGTTGCCGTTTTGCACTGTAGGAATTACTAAGAAAAGTAGGAATGGATGAAGTGGCAGCATGATAACATTCCAATGTAACGAACGGCTATGATGTATGTAATGCAAAATATACCGTAGATGCCCTCCACTGCAGGCGATCTTCTTCCCCTGTATAACATCCATTCATTGTACAACAACAATACTCGCATAAGTATTTTCTTATTTGTTAATTTATGATTTCGAGGAGGCAAAACCTATCTGATTATTTAATGACTATTATGGAGCGTTATCACATTAACAATTGTCGGAATAGCAACCCCATAGCCCACCGCTACACAAGAGTCAGGCTCCCAGAGACATCCACGTCACATAGTCAATGCAGACACGTGGCTTAATAAAAAATCTTTGCAACTATCAAGTCACTAAAATAATGATATTCGCACGTTAATTAAATTTCTTTAAAAAAATTAAATTCACGGTGTTGGGAGTGATTATTTTTCATTTTTCATGAATGCTCGTTGTGGATATATATATATATATATTGGTGAGGTGGATATTTACAAATTCAAATTAGAGGAAAGGACCTCCGTCAGACAAGGTGGTTCCTCAATCTACGTACGTAGATCCTTCCCATTCTTGTCAAGAATGTGAGCAGCAAAGTTGGCCACTTTTGCACTCCCAAAAAAAAAAGTAAATAAATAATTAAAAATTTTCACACAACCACAATTTTGGTTGTATGGATACAAGTTAAAACCAAATCTCCACATGAGAAGTAGGTGTTGATTAGAGATAAAATTGGAGAAATTGTGTGAAAGGCGGTCCAGATATTGAAATTAAGCAATTTAATTTCATAGTACTCCTTAATAATATGTAAAATAAGACATTAACCCCAACTTTGTTAAAATGACATGAGCACAAATTGGAGAAAAAAAATACTATTTTTGGCCTCCACTTTTGACCATATCTCAATTTAGTATTTTACAAATTAAAAATTTTAAAATAATATTTTATTTTTTAAGTTCTAATTTAAAGTAATCAGTTTCTAAATGATACAAAGAAGATTATGTTGAGTCAAATTTTGATAAATTAAAAACTATTTTAAAGTTTTTGATTTGTAGAAGACCAAAATCAGATTATGTTTAAAAGTAAATGACTATTTTAAAAATTTTTATTTATGAATAATTAAATGTAACTAAATTTAAAAGTGAATTATCAAATTACTATTTTTCTCAATGCTATTTTTTCTGTTTATGATGATACTTTTTTCAGGTAACTATTATAGTTAAAGACATTTTTATTCAATTCTCATCATTGAACCTTATTCATCATTTATCTCATTCCCTCAAAAAATAACTCAAAGGCATTTGCATCTAAAATAATATTCTATTTTTTGTTACTAGTATATGAGGTAACCATGCATCACCTTATAGTTTTTGAATGGAAGATGCCTCAAAGGACACGAAATAAGTTGAGAGATTAACAATTGAGTGTTCATCACAGTGGTTGACTGTTTATCAAATTGGGATGATTGATCTCGTCATAATTAGTCAACTCCTGATGGTGAACAAATGACTATCATATAATTTTAATTAAAAATTTGTTAAAAATAATCTAACTTGTCATTGATTAATTGTCTAATTTATAAAATTTTATTTTATTTTATGATTTTGGAGGAGTGTCAAATGAAGTTGTTCTTTGAAAAATAACTCTTGGTCGGTGTGGGCTAGATTTGAGTATGACACAAAAATTTAATCTTGAAAAAGTTTAATCAATATGTAGGGAAACATTATAAATATTAAACCTAAAGATACTTTTGTTGAAATAAAATTGGTGCGGAGTTCAACTAAAAATTAATGTGAGGGCAAAATAAAATTAATTTCAATCACATCTAAATTATTATATACTTATTTAGTACAATTATATTATTATTTTTCCTTCGTGACTGTGATGGCTAGAAAGAAAGCCAAAAGAATTGGGAGCTACGGAGCGTTCGTTGTAATTTATGAATTGTGCATGAGAAAAAAATTATGGATGAGTAATCTCAATCAAAACAGAACAAAACTAGAGGAATCTTTTTTTAACAAAGAAACCAAAGAGCCAGTTTAATTGTTTACGAAGAATCAATAAACAAGAAGCAAAACTAAATAAAAACAGAAATTTTTGTTCTCTCATATACCACCCAAATTTTTCCATTTTAGTGCCACCTGGGACAGTGTCTTCCTAGAAGAACCATCTTTTTCCAGTGCATTAGCAGCAGCATCTTTTAGATCCTTCATTCTTTTGCGAAGTTCTATACCTTCTTCACCTTCCATCAAACTCTTTATCAATTCTGCGATTTCTTCCCTTTCCACTATGCCATTTTCGTTAAGCTTTGGCCTCAACGCCACCTTCAAACCATCAGTCAACAAAACAGCATTCATTCTCTGCTCTGCAAACAGCGGCCAAGTTATTAATGGCACTCCCTGCTGCACACTCTCAAGGGTGGAGTTCCAACCACAATGACTCAAGAACCCGCCAGTGCATCTGTGACTAAGGATTTGAACCTGAGGTGCCCATGAAGGAACTACCAAACCTTGCTCTTTGGTTCTCTCCAAGAAACCTTCTGGTAGGTGCTGCAATGGATCCTCATTTGTAGAACCAAGGTAAGCAGCATTCACTGTGTTACTTGGTGGTCTTAGAACCCATAAGAATCTCTGGTCACTCAATTCCAAGCCAAAAGCTAGCTCATTGATTTGGTCTTGAGACAGGGTCCCACCACTTCCAAAAGAAACATACAAAACAGAGCTAGGTGGTTGCTTCTCCAACCATCTTAGACACTGTGAGTCATCTTCTTTAACACTTGACCCTGTTTGTGTGATGGGTCCAACTGCATAAACAGGTGGGTAATTATTTGCATTCCCTGTCAAGGCTTTTATGGGCCCTTCTTCCATCTCTATGAAGCTGTTAACTAAAATCCCGTCAACAAAGCGGATTCTCTTGGCATGTTCCAGAAACTGTTTGTAGGGTTCACTGGATCGATTTTGAACTGGATCAGGGAGATCTCTGCCATGGAGTGGGACACAACCTGGAATCTGGATAGGCTCTGATAAGTCTCTGAATTCACCCGAAATTTTCTCGTCCAGTTCTGGAAAATGGAGGCAGAGGGAAAGTGTTGAAGCAGATATAGGGAGGTAAGTGAAGGACAAAGCGTTGAGTTCCTTGGCAAAATCCAGAACTAAAAGTGCAAAAGGATCGGCAAGCAGAGCAGCCAGAGGAGCTTTGGAGTTCAACGACTTCAAGACCTCAAGAAGAGATGGCAAGGACTTGGTCACTATGAGTTGGATTTGCAGTCCTAGGTTTGCCCCTTGTGGCAAGTCATCTTTGCTAATAGGAGGAAGAAAAATGGAGTCAATGTTTGAAGGAAGAGATTGAAGGTAGGCTCTGGAGGAAATTGGGGGAGACCCAAGTGTGGGAATGATGCAGGTGACATGGAAGTCTGGGTGGAGCTGAACCAGTCAATTGGAGAACTCAAGAATAGGAACAAGATGGCTGAAGCCAGGACTGGGAATAACAGCTACGCGAGTTGTTTTCTCCATGGAAACTTATCTTTAAAGTGGCTTTCTATCTGCAAATTTGTGATTTTTGGGTTAGGATTTGATGGGTTTATATAGAGCAATTCTGATTCCGCTTTGGTGTTAAGAAGGTTCTGTTTTAGCAGTAGAAAATATCATACTCATTGATGCTCAGTCTGTGGTGAGAAGGGCCGTGGTTGTGTTCGTGTTTGCCTTGCGAACTTGAACTTCTAGTTGACGCGGTGACTTAAGTAATCACGTCATCCTTCTTCTATATATTTCTAGGACTACTCTGAAATACGCGTAAAATTATAAAGAAGTTATCGTTGATGTAATGTTAATAGATTTGTAAGCTTTTCCGTAGTCTAGGGACTCCGAGTGATATGTAGGCTTTTTTCACTTCAAGCATGGTCCTGAACTTTCCGAGGATGGTAGAAATTTCAAGAAATTATCATTCAAGTCATGAGTGTATTTAGATTACAAGAAAGGAAATAATTAAGATAGGTTAAATTATTATTTAGATTTTTTAATTAAAAATTTGTAAAAATTACATTTGAGTTTAAAGAATAATATTAAAGATTAAATTATTGCTGACCATTAAAAGATGTGACTTTAGTTGAGTGCAAAACAGCAACAGTACTGGGACCAAGGAATACAAAACACTTGCTCCACTTACATGACTGGTCCCATGCCATGACTTTATCTACATCGTCAAGAATATTAAACTAATTTTCAAAATTCATCAAGATAGAGGGAATCTAAAGTTCCTTAAATAAACTAATGAAAATAGGTTGGTTAAAAAATAAAACTAAAAAAAAAAGAATAATTCTATTAATGTGAGTATATTAATTAATAATTTTTTCTCTAATAAGAATTTTATGTCATTAGATCAAGTTTTTAAACTATTTACATAGATCAAATTTTTTAGAAGTATATAATTTTAATTTTTTTAAAATTATCGTGATTCACCTGTAAATGGTTGCTATTAAGTTTTTTATAATAATTAATATTGGTCGTTAGATTTAATTGGAGAGAACAAAAAGGTAAATCATTCAAAATCCTTATATAACATTCATTTTGTTGTACAACAATGATATTCCCCAAAAAGGTATAATTTCCTAACTTATGATTTGGAGAAGACAAAACTTATCTAATTATTTAATAGAAAAAAGTTCTTACACTTTCATGGGTTTTTTTAAATTAATCCTTATAATTTTTCTTCAATTAAGTCTTTGTAGTTTTAAAAGTTTGCAAAACAGTTTCTGCCATTAAAGCAAACACTAACATCGTCAAAAAAGTAGATGACATGGCGAATCTACGCTAAAGTGAAATGTCTAAATAAAAAAAGCATGCCACATATGATGCCAACTGTGCCAAATAACTTTTTTGTTTTTTTGTTTTTTGCTATCTCTATCAGAACGTTAAAGTAGCACTGGAGAGACAAAAGATGAGGCTCTGCAAGTAGTGGACGAAGGCTGCATCCATTGAGTATTGCATCGAGATTGACCGAATATTATACTAGGTAAAATGTCGATCCTCCTCAGTCACATATGATAGATAGTGATGGTTTGAGTGTCCAGTTGGAGAGAAAGCTGCAAGAATTAACATCAAGAATCAACTCAACTCAATGTGCTCTGGTTACTGGGGCTTTTCTGTTGTTTTAGGATCTAATGAGGTTAGCACCAAATCTGTGGAAGTAGACAAAAGCATTCACTCTAATCCACGTAGTGGTAGATTGCATCACAGGCATTCTGATGGTTGTTCTTCAAGCGAAGATATGGTGCTAAACATGAATATGCAACTGTAGGTCTTTTTTCATTTCTTTTACGCTTTCAATTTCATCTACAAGGATTATTGATAACTTTCTGCCATTAATTAGCCATGGGAATTTCTTTCTGCAAGAGTATATGACTATGTTAGTGTACTAAATTAATCTTGAACTGTGCAAGGATGAGAAGCAACAGCACAGCACAGGTACAACAGCAATATTGAAACTCAATACGATCAAGGTTTGTACACTCCTTCTGTCAATAAAGGTTTCTTGGATACTGAAAGCAATATATATTTATATATATATATATTGTCCCTGTTTACCTTACCTGGAAAAGTTCGCATAGGATTCACAAAGTTTGAGACAAAGGAATAGAAAAAAGTTTCTCTATGGCCTTTGCATGAACTTTGAGATGCCGAAGAGAAAAGGAACGAGAGGAAGAATCGACAAGACTATTGCTCTCTTTTTTAGTGGTATAGGGTGTGTGTGTATATATATATATATATATATATATATTGATAAACAGGATGTATATTAGTATTAGAAAAAAACTGACAATAAAGTGGAAATGAGAAAAAATTCAACATAAAGTAAAGAAATCTTAGCTGTGACTCATAAAGGTAAGCAATGATATTTCTTCACTTTGTCAAAGGCCATTTGGCAATCCTCGTTCCTACTTCTTTTTTTTTTTAATTTAACTTTGTTTCCTGTAAGGAAGTTTGAATGAGGGAATTCTCTGAATTTCCTCGTCTAAAGATCTCACGCAATCTAGGTTTGAGCCCTGAGTTGACCTAAATGCCCATTGGCAAAGAGAGCGAAGCAACAACTGCAACTATGTTCCTCATGTGGAAGAAAGAAAAGGAAGTTCTGTACAACATCATATGTGCCATTGTTTTCACTTAGACATTCCATCTCAGCATAGATTTGTCACGTCAGCCACTTTCGTCATGGTGTTAGTGTTTGCTTTAAAGATAGGTAGTGTTTTGCAAATTTATGAAACTGTAAGGAGAAAATTGAAAAAAAATAAAATATGAGGACCAATTTAAAAATTTAATGAAAGTATAGGGATCCAATGATTAATTTCTCCTATTTAATAACTGATATGCAGCACTACCAAATTAACTTTTTTTTTTTTAAATAGTAATCAAATAGGAGTTCAATTTGGATCTTTTACAGTAATTTTTTTTCCCATTTAAATATGATGGTCAAGGCATGAAAGTCTTTTGTTGATACATAATAAGGCTCAAATCCTATCAAATTAAATGTCATGACTATTTAAAGTTAAGCCGGTCTTCTATCGATGAAAGTTTTTAACTTTCTTGAGTATTTCTAATGCTAACATATCTTAAGACTTTCTGGTTGGATGTTCAATGTCAATCATGATTTCAACTTATCATCTTAATCCAAATCTCTCTCACCCACAACAATCACGTACACATCAATGAACCAAAGTAAAGTTTAATGTATTGTGGAAAACTTATGAGTTGATTGTTAAAAGCTGATGCATAGACCTAAACGAGTGGCCTAACTTCAAACAATCATTGACTATCAACAAAAGTGAAATTTTAAGGCATATAATACAATTCCAAAAAGCTTATACCAAAGCTAATATGTAGGTTAATTGAAGGAAAGTTTATTGGATACATACTTTCATAATGGAATACAAATCTGTTAATTTTACTGGCCACATAGTTTGGAGTTGAATCACAAAGCAGACTCTAATTGCTTTTCCATAGTAGAAAACATCAAAGAGGAGAATGAACTTTTGTTCTATGTACATTAGAGAAGAAGATGAAGTTTTCCTCTTATTTGGTCTTCTTAAGAAAATTGTTCCCTTTCAAAATATTTCGTGTTCATTTTTCTTTTTTATGTTAGTTTTCCTTTTCAATAAGTGATAACCATTTCAAATTCAAATGAATTTATTAATTTGATGGGTTTGGGTTATTGGATTATGGGCTAACCCATCATGAATGGCCTAATATTCCAACTTCTCCCATTCACATGTGATGGAATGAACAACACAAAATACTCTTCACCTCTCGATCTTTCATACTAAGTGCTCTATCATGATTGCTCGAGCACAATATTTGAGAGCTCTTATACTAGGAATCCTATTACAGGACCAGCTTAAGAGATAACAACCCTTATATATATTTATAACACATTTATTATATGTCTCAAATGCCTTAGATTCACCCATATACACTTTACTCATGGCAAATCTATTGTCTCTCAAGTATAGCCTTACTCAAATCACCTTCACATATGCAGAGTATCCACACATTTGATGTCGTCATAATAACTTTATAATAAGCATGCCTTAAGCACTAGCATAGTTGTGTATATTTTAGGTAATCTTCCTTTCACCCCCATACCATTTAGATATAAATCAACTACTTTCCTATAAAAACTCCTTTAGGTTGAATTATTATAAACATAAGATGTACACTAAAGTAGCAAAACTAACTCATCTCCTCATGAAATTGTCAAAGTAGCAAACATAAATTTATTCACCTGCTTTCTAATTGCAATCATTAAACACATGTAGTATGAATTGCATGCTATGGTGTCTCTCCTATCCCATAAAAGTGTATGTTGATTTGATTGTCAACATCATACATATCTTAGTCAAGGTGAACATAGTACCTAACTCAAATTGTTCTATTATGCTTGCCCTCATAGCGCCTAGAAGAGAGTTCAGATCAAGTTATAGGTATTATGGATGGTGGGAATCCATAATCCTATACATAAAAATTTTTTTTTTTTTTATCTCATCGCAATCTTCTTTTCCTTTTCATTGAGACAAAATATTTATATTTTGTGTTCTTTGTTATGAAACTTTTTAATACTTTTGCTGTCTCACGTGGTAAATACATATGTTTCATCTTTGTTTGTTCCTCATGAGTGCCAAAGGCAGTTGCTTGAATGAGAAAGTCATCCACATCAACCTATATGGCATACCATTATTGTATATATGCCATTTATGATTATGGAATAATACATTTATTTAGTTAGCAATTAATTTTTATATAGGTGTGATACTCTATATTCTATACATACCATGTGACTTTACATTGTCCTTATTCAAATATCTAGGTATGAGTTTTATCATGGGATCAATTAATATCTTATTCATAGAGTTACATTATAGAGTAGCACTTTTGTACACAATTTCATTCACATTCTTTTGTCTATATGTTTGGTCTTGTTACGATACTTAGGGTCTTAAGTGTAAATTATAACTATTTGATAATCACAATTGACTATTCATTGTCTCATCAATAATCAACAAGTGTTTTAGAAACTTCTTTAGCCAATAGACTCTTGCACTGTTGTAGACATACAATAAACTTTACTTCCATATTTAATCCTTTTAATTATGTCTAATTCTTGCTACTTTAAAATATAACTCATTCACTTAATAAGAACATATATCTCAAGGATGATTCTCTTCATTTTCACATAATGCAATTTTCCTTATAAAATGTTGTTATATTGCCTTTAGACATTAAAATCCAAGCATTGTAAGTCACAGAGGCTTGTATAGAGGATGTTATAGTTCCTCTATGTTCATCTTTAAGCCCTTAATGACAAGAAACATCATTAAAGTAGTGATATTCTTACTATAAATTAAGTTTACTTTCATATGCTCCTAGTTAGTAGGATGAGATCATATAACAAGTTACATTCCTAGTTTAGTTGTAATAATACCTCCAAACTTTTCTTTCAGAATTATTCATATGGCTTCAATAGATCAAAAGACTCATATTCATATATATGGCTACTACCCTTGCTAATTAGCAGCAATATACAAGTAATATTATAAATATTTCCTATATGGTATTTAATTTCCTACTCCTCAAGAACGTAAGAACTTTATGGTGTCAAATTGTCTAATTGACATCTACATGTCACTTATATTTGGTTAAGCAATGACATTTTAATACTCGTAATTACTATTAGACCTCTACATAGACATAGCATTGAATCATTACATATTTACAATACTATATAAATTTGTAATAAACTTTGACCAGACTAATAATGACTTTGTTAGTTTCATGATTGGATGTAAACAATTGTATTACTTCCATCACATGTATTTTAAGAATGTCATTATCTTTCAATTGAATTATTTTTATATATAAATATTGTTCAAAGTGTAGTTCTTTGATTATCACATATCTACTCATTAAAAAACTCTTAGTCAACAATACATATCTTAATATATATACAATACTAACATTCAACATTAAAGGAATTTAATATAAAAATCACATACATTAAATAAAGTAGTAAAATAGCCTTTTTCACATCATCACTAATATTTTCACACTAACAGTCGTAAAATAGTCCAAGGAAACTTTTTAATCCATAAAATGACTCATTTTATCAAATAATTTCTCATCTACTTGTACTTAAAAGCCTTCCTCTAGTTATAAGTGGCTCACCATGGGTCATCACAAATGTGATTAACATATTTGATGAATCTCAAAATATAAATTCCCTTTTTGTGTGTATAGTGCACAAAATATTGCGCACTTCTTATATTTGGGAATTGGGATAGCAAAATTAGTTGCTTAATGTTTGTGACAACACGATGTTCATCTGCAAGTATCATTTTCCCAATACAATGGAAAAAACTAAGCTCAAATCACTATTATTTGTTTTAAGTTTCTCTATTTGTTCTCCATGACCAATGTTTGCTAATTATCATTGAGGAGCAAATTGTTAAAACTTATGACCCATGAGTTTTAAGGGAATAGGATGTCATTAGTCTTGTAGTTGGTTATAGAATTTTCCATATATAAAAGACATGATTAAATACTATAATTTGGATTCTTATAATTATTTATGCATGTCTATTAATTCCTCTTCAATATAAATTTATAGATTCACAAATTTCAATTTTATGAACATTTGACACTTAGATACACTACAATACATCTTAAATCTTACTAAAAAATAATCAAAAGTTATCCAATAATAGCCATATTAAATGCCAAAATGTATAATATAAATTTAGCGATTCATAAAGACTAAAACCATCCCTGAAATCCATGGAACATGCCCCATGCGCCATGTAAAGCCTACTATTTCAAAAAATTCTGAAAAATTAAAAAATTTAACTAGCCCACTCTCTTAATGTGGCATGTATAATACACCTCCCACTTTCTATGTGGATTTGGGTTACTATGCAAACCCATTAGTTTCCAAAGGTATTTTTCCGTCTTTTTATATTTAAAAGATGGCCAAAAAGTAGCGGAGGTGAGCTTCACACCTTACTAGTCTGTGTGGGATTCACCCATCATTTTCAACCTCCTAGACTTACAAAAATTTTACAGATTTGCATAATTTTAAATCAGAAATCCCAATTTTGAACTATGATATCTCCCTCACCTTATATCCAATTGGAATGTAATTTATCTTGTTAGAAAGCTTATTCATCAAGCTTTCCAATGATGTATAGTTTGCACATTTTGGTGGTATGTGGAGAGAGAAACAAGCTTTAAAAGCATGCTTTTAGACCATGTTTTATGGAAATTCCTGATCCAGACCTTATACTTCGAATGATCTTATCTCACTCGTCTCTCATCCAATTTGGAAAAAATTGGTGGCATTATGCTTTCCAATAGTTTAAAGTTTGCATATTATGGTTGTTAATAGAGATAACTAAAGCCTTCAAAATGTCATTGTTTAAGCATGTCTTCTCCAAAAAGTAGAGTTGCAATTTCTTTCTAATTACCTATCCATTTTCTCTCAAATTTTAATCATATGTTTCTCTTGTTATAAACATTCCATTGTATAATTTCTATGGCCTATGATAGTCTTTATGTGAATCTGCCATTAAAGGCCTGTAAAGTCCATTATGTGAAAATATATAATTTCATGAAATTTTTGTATCAAATTTTTCATATAGACCATAAAGAACAAACATTAAGCATGGAGACAGTAAAATTGAGCCAAACAGGCCTTGATATGAATGAAAGAAAGTTTATTAAGTATATGCCTTTATAGTATAATACAAATCTTATCAATTCTATTGTCCTATGTAGTTTGAGTTGGAATCACAAGACAAACTCTAATCGTTTTTTCTTAAGTAAAAAACATTGACAAGGATAAGGGATTTTTGTTATGTGTGCATTAGAAAAGAAGATGAAATTTTCCTTTTTCTTAGTCTTCCTTAAGAAAATTGTTCCCTTTCAAGAAATTTCACATTCGTTTTTACTTTTTATGTCAATTTTCCTTTTCAATAAGATAATAACTAACAACCATTTCAAATTCAAATTAATTAATTAATTAATGTGATGGATATAGGTTATTGGATTATAGGTCAACCCATCATAAGTGGCCCAATATACTAACACAAACCATCAAAGGTAGTTTAATTCAATTTTAGGTCTAAATTCCATACCCTTTTTAGCTATTTTCTAATTTTTAATGTGTATTTCCTTAGTTTTATTTTATTTTTAAAAGCTTTATTTGCAATCTAATAGAGATCGTTTGAATTCAATTTATCCCTTAATAATTTTTTAGAAGTTATTCAAAACATTTTACTTAAATTTTTTGTCTTTTAAAGATTTCAAGTGCTAGTAAGCAAATTTACAAGAGAATGTCAATGTGGAATTGATCTTTGAACAAATTACTTGAAAAAGTGTACCTAGTACATTAACAACTTCTACTAGAGAATCTCCAACCAAACACCCAAAATGCATTTTACTTAAGAGGTTACAACTCCCCATATGCAAAGGAAGGCTTGGAATAAAAAAACACTCACCATTTCAACAAGGCCTTGTTGGCTAAACAGAGACGGAGGGTTCTAAAACCAGAAAGTTCGAGTAATCTCACAAGTGTTCAAACAAACAAATACCTAAATGCCGCAAGACCTATTCTGGTAAAAAGGGCAAAAAGTTAATGGATGTGGAAGGGCCTTCTTAAATCACAAGACCTCATTCTGAGGAACTTGCAATGGACTTTAAGGACAAGTTCAGCAATTTGAATCAATCACAGATACTGGATGCCAACAAAAGAGAGTCTAAATCCCCTACACATTATGGTAAGTGACCTGATTCTACCAAACAAATCAAGTTAGGATATAGAAAAACTTAACTCCTTATACGAGCCAAATGAGGTTCAGAAAATCAAGGAGACAACCTTCTCCACAACAAACATCCCAGATACCATGGCATGGAATGGAAGCATAGATGGAAACTACTCTGTCAAGAAAGGTTACAATCTTCTTCAAAGTGATTACAACAATCCATGCCAATTTAACCTTTGGAAGGAACCTTGGAGAGTCATGCACCCTTTTTGCATCCTCAACTTCACCTGGAAACTTCTTAATAAGGCGGTCCTGATTGAAGAGGTTCTTCAGGATCAACATCTGCACAACTCAACACAATGCCTTTTTTGTGGAGACTGCATCCATGGAGACCATCAACCATGTCTTTATACATTGTACCTTTGCGAGAGCGATTTGGTTCACAAGTCCATAGGGACTAAGGATTGACTCTATTCAAGGCCAAGACCTTATCACCTAGATGTAGCAATGGTTCCAACTACGGAAGGAACAAAAAACCAACACGAATATCATGACCTACTTCTAATGGTAGGACTAAATACTATTTGGAACACTTGCAATAAAATCCTCCATAAAGGTCTTCATCCTCATCCATCTCAGACAGTGGTTGAAATAAAAAGAATAATATGGAACTCTGAACATGCTTCACAATCAATTAAAGTCACCCCCTGTTGCAATAGTAGGAATTACTCACGAGGTTAAAAATGCACACATGAAGGCTGGTGCCTCATATTATGGAATGGCAAATTCAAGTCCCCCAGAAGAGATCGCTTAGTCATCAGTTCCTTTCTTCTCAACGGCCATCTTGTTAGAGATTGGTACTAGAAAAACAACAAAAGCCACAACAAATCTACAGCTCTTGGCCTTGCTCTCAGAGAGATATTGACATGGATCCACACAAGTGAATGGCTCTACAATCCTAGGACACCAAAATCTAAATACTCTCAATCTCTCGACACCAAAATCTAAATACTCTCAATCTCTCGCTCTGACCTAAAGGTCCTCCCGTGGCACTTGGCCCAAACATCACAATCTCAAGCCTTAGGACTGGACACACATAGCCTTCTTTCAAGGTTCAATGAACACTCCCTAGCCTGGAGAGATTATTTTGTTGGTAAGGGTAAATCAATCAAGACCCACAATATTATGTGTCTATAATTAATTGTTACATATTGTCCATTGATCCAAAAAAAGAAAACTAACTTCTGCATTAGTTTTTGGGTCACTCATTTAGTTATTTCATGGTCTCCACGTGAATATCTAATTATTATTTGTCTGAAATTAAAAAGGCAATAACATAAGCCTCTAAATCAAAATGGTCATACTGAAGCAAGCGATTATTATTATTGACTTCATGTCTGAAATTATTACCTACTTATTTTAAAACAATTATATTTTTTTTTTTGGTTGGAGATTGTCATAGCTAGCAAGAAAGCCAAAAGGATGGGAACATATGGAATGCTTCTTGTAATTTTATGAATTGTGCATGAGAGGAAATTATAGATGAATAATGTCAATTGAAACAAATACTACAGCAGATGAACTATTTATTTGTTTTAACAGGAGAAAACCAAAAGGCCAATTTAATTGGTTAAAAAAATCCCAAGCAAGAAGCAAAACTAAAATAAAAATGTATTAATAAAAGCTGAAAATATTGTTTTCTCATGCCCCAATCAAATTTTTCCATTTGAATGCCACCTGGGACAATGTCTTTGTAGAAGAACCATCCTTTTTCAGTGCATTAGCCGCAGCATCTTTTAAATCTTTCATTCTTTTGCGAATCCCTTTACCTTCTTCACCTTCCATCAAACACTTTATCAATACTACGATTTCTTCCCTTTCCACTATGCCATTTCATTAAGCTTTGGCCTCAGAGCCACCTTCAGACTAGTACTTAGCAAAACAGCATTCATTCTCTGCTCCGCAAAGAGTGGCCATGTTACCAGTGGCACTCCCTGCTGTATACTCTCAAGGATGGAGTTCCAACCACAGTGACTCAAGAACCCACAGGTGGATCTGTGACTAAGGATTTGAATCTGAGGTGCCCATGATGGAACAACCAAACCTCGGTCCTTGGTTCCCTCCAAGAAACCTTTTGGAAGAAACTGTAATGGAGCCTCATTCGTAGAACCAAGGTAAGCAGCGTTCACTGAATCACTTGGTGGTCTAAGAACCTATAAGAATCTCTGGCCACTCAATTCCAAGCCAAAAGCTAGCTCACTGATTTGGTCTTGAGACAGGGTCCCACCGCTCCCAAAAGAAACATACAAAACAGAGCTAGGGCTCTGCTTCTCCAACCATGTCAGACACTCTGACTCGTCTTCTTTATTACTTGAACCAGTTTGTGTGATAGGTCCAATTGGATAGACATGTGGGTAAGTATTTGCATTCTCTGTCAAGGCTCTTATAGGCCCTTCTTCCATCTCTATGAAGCTATTAACTAAAATCCCATTAACGAAGCGGATCCTCTTCGCACGTTCGAGAAACTGTCTGTAGGATTCACTGGACCGATTTTGAACTGGGTCAGGGAGATCTCTGCCATGGAGTGGGAAGCAACCTGGAATCTGTATAGGCTCCGATGAGTCTCTGAATTCACCAGGAATTTGCTGGTCCAGTTCTGGAAAATGAAGGAAGAGGGAAAGTGTTGAAGCCGCTGAAGGGAAGTAAATGAAGGACAAAACGTTGAGGTCCTTTGCAAAATCCAGAGCTTCATATGCAAAAGGATCAGCAAGCAGAGCAGACAAAAGAGTTTTGGAGTTCAAGGACTTCAAGACTTCAACAAGAGAAGGCAAAGACTTGGTCACTGTGAATTGGATTTGCATTCCTACGTTTGCGCCTTCTGGCATGTCATCTCTGCTCATTGGAGGAAGAAAAATGGAACTAATGTTTGAAGGAAGAGATTGAAGGTAGGCAATGGAGGAACTTGGAGGAGACCCAAGTGAGGGAATGATGCAGGTGACATGGAAGTCTGGGTGAAGATGAACGAGTCGCTTCGAGAACTCAAGAACAGGAACAAGATGACTAAAGCCAGGACTGGGAACAACAGCTATGTGAGTCGTCTTCTCCATGGAAACTTGGCTTTAAGGTGGATTGCTAGCTGCAAATTTGCGATTTCCTGGATTAAGTTTTGATGGGTTTATATAGAGCACTTCTGATTGTGCTTCCGCGACTATCAAGTTTTGTTTTAGCTTCAGAAAATATTATTAACATCCAAGTTAATTAGGGCCATATGTTTATGTGGTGATGAAAGTGATCACGTCATCTTTCTTCTATACATTTCTAGGACATTTGACCAACTAAATTGTCGCTAAACAATTGTCATGAGCCGTAACGGAATGCAAGTTCGTTTTTAAGCCTTTCTTAAACGTAGGAACTTCAAAGGATGACACGTGTAGGATTTATGATGAGATTTGACTTCTAAGGTAGATTGGAATTTCTACCAAATATTAGTCATGATATAGTTACGTGACTAAATGATAAAAAAATTTTAAATCAATCACTTATTTTATAACGGTCAAAAGGCGATACTATCTCTGTATGCCCAATTATTGTGTTGCCCGTCACATGTTTTTTACCCTCTAAATAATGTTCTTAAACCATTCGGACCACCACTTTGCATTGGGCGTTAAATTTTTTTTTTTCTCAATTTACTTCTGAATAACGACAAGGAACATCTTAGTCTAACATAATAGAGAACTCTAGTTTTAGATAAAATCTTTTATTATTAAACGTATAACATTCTAACTATTATGGAGCTCTGTATGGAAATCACCTAGAGATGAAAGAAACATGCTAATACTGTAAAAGGGTGAATGAGGGGAATAAAATATAAAAGTCAAAGGTAGAAAATTTGCTTATAATGCTCTGGTTCTCAAAGTCAGCGCAAACTCAGATGAAGTTTTGCGAGCGGACCCGAGGGACTGCTTTTTCTATTAAAGTAGGCTCATTGAATTTAAATTTAGTTCTCTTTAATTTTTGTATAAAATATATTTTTAAAAATTAAAAATTAATTATTTGTATAAAAATATATATTTTTTAATATTTTAAATTTTTTTTATACATAATATCTAGTTAAAAAATAATAAACTCTAAAATATACAAAATAAATTGAGAAACGTTAAAAACAATTCAATTTTTTTATTTTTTCAATTACATGTTATTCTTTATAAAAAAAATTTAAAATATGAATATTTATATATCTATAAAAAAATATTTTATGCGAGGGCCTTGAGAAAATCTTCTGAAGTTTTCGTAGAGGACCCATCTTCTTTCACTGCATTAACAGCAGCATCCTTCAAGTCTTTCATTCTTTCGTGAACCTCTCTGCCTTCTTCACCTTCCATGAACCTTGTTATGACCTTAGCTATCTCTTCTCTTTCCACAATCCCACTTTGGTTAGCTTCAGGCCACAGTGCCACTTTCAGGTCATCTGTCAAAAAAGCTGCATTCATCTTCTGCTCAGCAAACAGTGGCCATGCCAGTACTGGAACACCATGCACAATACTCTCGAGGGTCGAGTTCCAACCACAGTGACTCAAGAACCCTCCAACAGAACTGTGACTAAGGATTGGAATCTGTGGTGCCCAAGAAGGAACCACCAAACCTCGTTCTTTGGTTCTCTCTAAGAACCCTTCTGGTAAGAACTCTAAAGGGTCCTCATTTGATGCAGCAAGGTAAGCAGCACTAACATCAATGCTTGGGGGTCTCACGACCCACAAAAATTTCTGGCCACTTAGTTCCATCCCATAAGCCAGTTCATTGAATTGCTCTTGAGACAGTGTCCCACCACTGCCAAATGAAACATATAGAACAGATCTGGGTGGTTGATTGTTCAACCATGTTAAACAGCCTGACCCATTTGTCTCAGCACTGGATCCACTTTGTATAATGGGTCCAACCGGATAGATCTGGGGCTTCTTCCCTGCAATTTCTTCTTGCATGGCTTTGATTGTCTCGGTTTCTAGTTCCATGAAGCTGTTAAGAAACACACCATCAATGAGACGGAGCTTTCTGGCACGTTCAAAGAATTGCCTGCGAACTAGTCCATCATAGAGTGATTCAGCGAGTTCTCTGCCACGAACTGGTACACAGGATGGAATCTCTATGGACTCTGGTAGGTCTCTGAACTCTTTATCGTCAAGCTTTGTGGAATTACAGAAGTAGAGTGAGAATATCATCGCAGCATACGGGAGGTACATGTACGACAAGATGTTGAATTCTGCAGCAAAATCTAGTGCTTCGTGGGCAAAACAGTCAGTAACCAAAGCTACGAGAGGTTTTTTGGAGATTAAGGACTTCAATTCCTCGCGAATGTATGGCAGTGAGAGTGTGACTGTGAGCTGAACTTGGGCTCCACGATGAACACCTTCAGGCATGTCGTGTTTGTGAACTGGAGGAAGAAGAATGGAGTCTATGCTTGGAGGAAGAGTTTGAAGATAGGCTTTGGAGGAAGAGGGAAGAGACTCGAGTATGGGGATGATGCAGGTGACATGGAGATCTGGGTGGAGATGAACAAGTCGCTTTGAGAATTCGATTACTGGGAAGAGATGGGTGAACCCAGCACTGGAAATGAAGGCGATGTGAGGTGTTTTCGCCATGGAAGCTGGGTTAACTCAGATCAATTGGATTTCCCTTTGATAAGGTGTTAGGTATATTGATGATTTGTTTATGATTGATGAAGGAATGAATTTATCTGATTTTCTTGCAAGAATAGTCTGCCATGAACCTCTTTGACACGCAACTCCTGAAAAAGCAGATAAGAAATGAGGAAAGTTCAAACGTGAAAGTACAATGAATTTAGTCCATCGATTTGCAATTACATCTTTTTATTTTTCCAGAGCCATCTGAATAAGCATTTTGAATATTCAACCAATAACAAAACTTAATAATGCTATTTTGAATTATAAAATTATTTATCCATTCACCAAATTCATACATTTATTGTTATTATTAGATAACCAAATGGCAAAAACAAAAAAATGTGTGCAATTTTTTTAATTAATTGGTATATATGCTTCAAATCTCGCAAGCTAAGTTTCTATTATCTGGTAAAATATTTTAATTTTTATATTATTAAATCCCATATTTTAAACATTTAATTTTCTTTATTTTGAATACAATTTTTATCATATTTTTTGTAATATTTTATTTTATTTTTAATATTCTATACCATACAAGTTAAGATAATGGAATATAAATGTCAGTGTATTTAAATATTAGTGTAAGTTTATTTTCCTGTTTATCAGTGGAAGTTTATTGGAAAAAAGGACAGTTTTAGTTTCATGTTGTTGAGATGTCAATAGCTTCTAAACAGATAAGTCTCAAGGGTTAATTCCCATAAGTACTATGACTCCCATATAATTTATGTTGTATAATTATGTAAATGATTCATTTTTGTTGGTTGCAAGTCTATAAATAGAGGCTATATACAAAGTGTACGAGACATCCACGTGAATGAGAATTATTTCTTTTTTTTTTTTCAACTTTTTCTCTTACACATATTGTATTTCTTTTATTTTTATTAGTTTTATAATACACTATACAACTCAACTGTAATGCTCAACGGGAGAGAGTGAGAGTAGTGACAGAGGAGGAAGAGAGACAGAGACGATAGAGGAAGGGAGGCCAGACGATGAACAGACGGGAGGATGGGAGAGGGTTCAGGGTCATTTTGGTCAATCTGACTTCTATTCCCTATGATGCTCAACAATACCTTTGGGGGAGGTGGGTTTGTTGATTTCCTCATGTGGGAGTCATGATTTCCATGCTATGAGATTCCTTTATTCAAAGATTAACCAAACACGAGAATCATTTCCTTTTCCTTCTTCTATTTTCACAAAGCAAATGGGCCGTAAAAGTTTTTGGAAATGCAATTTTAACATGAAACCAAGCATCTAGTAAAGACTAAGCAAAAATAGTAGTTTTCCTTTATCATCATTTACATGAAGGTTAGATGCGGAATATCGAATTTGTAAAATGCTTGTTTTGTTGGTGGCACAATTAGCAAGAATGATGATGGGACCATATCTCAACAATGATATTACCTCTAGCCCGTTATAATTATTTTTTTGTAATTAATGAATATAATTATAAAAATAATTTGAATGACACTAACAAAATATTATTTTTTATTTAATAATTATGTTTTGCCGACTTAACTTCACAAATATTTTAATAAAATAAAACCTACTATTCCAGTGTAATAATTCCCAGAACTAAAAAGTAAAAATCAAACGGTACGATCTGCATTTATTTGATCTAATTAAATTCCCTCAAGAGTACTGTCTAACATACAAACCCATCAGGAACTTTCTTCCCACAAGCATCAACGAGCAAGCTAACAGCAACGGGCACTTCAAGCTTCACAATTCCCAGCACATTGGCCTTTATAGCAGTGCACAGACACAAGGCAGCTTCTAGATCTGCAAGGCCCTTCACGAGGCTGCAGCACTGCTCACTTGGTTTGGTCCCAATAACCTCAGTCACCAACCCTAACCAGCTTCCACAGACCCCAAACTTCAGTGTATCTTTCGGGCATTTCTCTGCCTTCGATGGTGAAGATGAGGTAGATGAAGTACTTGAAGGGAAGGGGGTACTGTTACCTGCTGCTTCACAAGAGAAGATAAGGAAACTGAAGAGGATAACAACGACAGATAGCTTAGAGGAGACTTTTAGACTCATTTTTTTCATCCACTTGAAGTTGTAGTTTGGATAACACTATGGCAGATACCTTATAGCTCTGTGAAGTTCGTTCCATGGGAAGGATTAGGTTAGGTTAGCTGAAGGTTATATATGTGGATATTGTGGCCAGGATTGAACCATATTGGATAGTGCTATCTGGTTGATTGTTTTGATCGTTGTTTTGTTGGCATCAGACGACAGCAAATAAAAGCATAAACATTACTGCAAGATTTTACACTCTTACCTGCATCTCAAACGAATCTCAGACTCTTGTACAACGTGATGAACCATTACATTAATATAACTCCTATAGGTTTAGGTCAATGTGATCAACGTGAGTCCTACGTTAATCTAACGATCCACATCATCGCTACTTGTAAAATCTAAGATGATGCTGCGGTAGGTAGACCCACAGATCATAACATCCATTCTAGCTCATCAAAAGCACCACTAGAAAAAAAATAGAACATACAAAATTTTTTCAAAAATATAATAGAACTTTTAAAATATTTTTGAAACACCCACATACACGTTCAGATTTGTAGTACCAAAGAGCAGTAGGATGAATCTAAATACCTTTGTTTCTTGTCTTGTTTTGCTGCTTTTAGTTTCCTTTATACCAAAAAGAAAAACATTAGGTACAAAGAAGGAAAAGGAATATAAGCAACGTACTAGAAGCAACAAAATTAATTCTACAGTACCACATAAAAGAGTTTTTTCTTTTTTTTTGGTTAATGGTACCACATTAAAGAGGTCTACATTCACTTAGAAGTAAAAAATTAACATGTACTAAATAACTGAGAATTAGAACTAAGAGTCAAAAGAAAAGTGAAATACACTGCCTAGGCTCTCAATATCTCTGCAAACAGAGACAGGGTCTTTGCAGAACAACCATCATCTTCCATTGCATCAGCAGCGGCATCTTTTAAACCTTCCATTCTTCTTCTAATCTCTTTAGCTTCTCCTCCCTCCATCAAACTCTTTATCACCTTCGAAATCTCTTCCTTATCCACTATCCCATTCTGGTTAAGCTTTGGCCTTATAGCCACTTTGAGAACATTAGTCAGCAAAACAGCATTCATTCTCTGCTCTGCAAAGAGAGGCCATGTTATGAGTGGCACACCATGCACAACACTCTCAAGGGTCGAGTTCCATCCACAGTGACTCAAGAATCCACCAACAGCACTGTGTTTAAGAATTGGAATCTGAGGTGCCCATGAAGGAACCACCAAACCTTGCTCTTTGGTTCTCTCCAAAAACCCTTCTGGTAAGAAATCTAATGGATTCTCATTTGAAGTAGCAAGGTAAGCAGCACTAGCAACTTTACTTGGGGCTCTCACAACCCACAAGAAATTCTTGCCACTTAGTTCCAACCCAAAAGCCAGTTCATTGAGCTGCCCTTGAGACAGGGTCCCACCACTCCCGAATGAAACGTAAATAACAGATCTGGGTGATTGATTGTTCAGCCATGTTAAACAGTCTGAGTCTGACCCATTTGTCTCACTGCTTGACCCACTTTGTATGATGGGTCCAACAGGATAAATCTGAGGCTTATTCCCTTTTATTTCTTGTTGCAAGGTTCTTATTGCCTCTGTCTCCAATCCCAGGAAGGTATTGACCAGAACACCATCAGCATGACGGAACCTTCTGGAGCGTTCAAGAAACTGCTCATAAACTAAGCTGCGCCGATTCTTAAACAGGTCTGGGAGATCTCTAACATGAACTGGTACAAAGCCTGGAATCTCTATGGTTTCTTGTTGGTCTCTATACTCAGAAGAAAGTTCCTCATCCAACTTTGAGGAATAGTAATACAGTGAAAAAACCATAGCCGCTTGAGGGAGGTACACGTAAGAGAAGAGGCTGAACTCTGCAGCAAAATCTAACGCCTCGAGGGCAAAAATATCAGCAACCAGAGCTACAAGGCCATTTCTGAAACATAAGGACTTCAATTCCTCATGTATGTATGGGAGTGAGAGAGTCACTGTGAGTTGAACCTGAACTGCTGGAGGAAGCTCTTGAGATACGTTTTCTTTGGAAACTGGAGGGAGAAAGATGGAATGGATGTTTGAAGGAAGAGTTTGAAGGTAGGCTTTGGAAGCAGATGGAGGAGACCCAAGTGAGGGAATGATGCAGGTGACATGAAAATCTGGGTGGAGATGAACAACTCGCTTTGAGAATTCGATGATTGGGACGAGATGGCTGAACCCAGCGCTGGGTATGACGGCTATGCGAGTCGTTTTCTCCATGGATTATGCTCTTCTTCTTGTGAAGGTACTTTTTCAATGAAGAGAGAGAGATGTGGCAGAGGGATTAGGCTTCTTGGTTGAATGCTGCGTCAGAGATTAAGTTTTGAACGTTCGACTGATAATAAAGTAGTAGAGACAAGCTGACATACGTTCAAACGTAAAGCTTCAAATCAAAACCAATTTTTTACCTTGAACCGATCTAATTGACTTTATATCATGTACCATTTTCGAAGCAGAATAGAAAAGTTCTTTTTTATTATTTTTTTAATGTAATGCAAGCCAAACTTGACTCCTGTGTATAATATATTGATTGGTGGACGCTAAACCAAATTTTACTTCGTCTAAAAATTGGAATTATGCTTCCCATGTCGACGAGTTATTAATGAAAAAAGATATTATTGTGGTTCTTTATTTTTAATTTTTTTTTATTTTGATAATCTATGTATTAGAAGATTACAACCATATTTTTATCTTTACTTTTTTGAAAATTTAAAATTGATAACCGCTATACATTTTATATAAATTGGTCGTAGGTTTACAAAATTTCACAAAAAATCTTTAAAAAATTTTTATGTAAAGAAAAACCATATAGCATATTTACTCTTATAATCTGGATTCAGGTTATAACTATGTTTCATAATTAAGCAGAATTCACGCGTAGCAAATAATCTCTTATGATATCAAAGCTCTGATCGGAAAAGTCTATGTTGGAAAGTTCATTGGATGAAGCAGACCTAAGCCTATGTGGATGAAGCAGACCTACACTATTAACAGGATGGCGGCTGCACAAGCTTGAAATATGTGGAAATTGATGCTTTATAAATTTACAAAAATTGTGTTACATTTTTTATTTTATTTTTTAATTAATATTTACTGATCTTATTTTATTTTAAAAAAATTTATTTCCTTTAATTCGTAATTTAATAATAATATCTATTTCTTAAATTCAAAATTTTAAACTATAAAATCATATCTAAAGAATTTGTACATATTTGAGGCATGGAATGATCTTTTTTAAGTTTTGAATTATAATGAACATAATGTTTTGTTATATTCACTTTGCTTTTGAGCTAGTCCACCTAATTTCATTGGATTATTCTTTTATTAATCTCTTCTTTCTCTTGATTTTTTTGTTTTTTGTGGAAAACTATGAATGAAAACACATATTTGAAATTGATGAACAAAAAATCACATTGATCAATATTGAAGTATATATTAAATCTCTCTATAAAAAACTATCACTTGCTTTTGCCTTTTTTTTTTTTTTCTAATGAATGTTTTGTACTCAAAAATTGGAAATTGACCTTTCTCTTATAAACAATTTTTGTTATCAAACATTAAACATCATTATAATTGGCTTCTTAATTATAAAGCTTAAACCACAAATCCTAAATCATAAACTTTAAACTCTAAAAAGTTCGTGTAAAGCCAAAGTACTTTCTCTATTTTCTAATCATTCTTCTTGTGTCGGTAAATGTTTTATACTATAACTGTTGTTTTGCATTTGGAAAATTATGAATTGAACTTCGTTTAATAAGTTTATATATATATATATATATATATATATATATTATTAAGCTTTGTTATTATTGGCTTCTTAATTATAAAGCTAAAGTACTTTATAATTTATATTGCTAAAAAAAACTCATATTGCATTTCCTTTTTAGTTCTTCCAAACTTGGAGGAGTTGAGGCTCAAAATAGTGAAAAATACTATTACTTGAGATATTATTTTTTGTTATTAGATTATAGCCGACAAAATAATCAAATCATTTTCTAAGAACATAAGGTCTGAAATTTATTACCGTCTACTAAAATGAATAAAAATTTTCTTCACAAGCATCCAACGTCCTTTTATGGCTTCTAGTGGTGACATTGAAAAGTTGAATTAAAATAAAAACTATATTAATCATTTTTATCTAATATAGTTCAAAGATTTTACCTCTCATCAAATCAAATTCTAATGACTTCCTGTCCGTATATATATAGATGACTTCAGATACAATACTAAGCCTTCTTGGGCTTGACGTAGTGCTTGTGTAACGTGTTGGACGTGGTTGTGATATTTTAAGTAAAAATTTTGTGGCCTACTCAAAAGTTGAGAAATGTGTGAAACTTCGGACACACAGATTGTCAGCATTTAAAGCCAACCACAAATTGTGGAGTTGACTTCAAATGTAGCAAAATACATGTTTTATTTTAAAATTTTTAATACCTTGAAAATTTAAAAAAATAAATGAACGGCTGTGATAAGGAACTGTGCCAAGGAGAGAATCTACACTCATGAATGAGATGCCTTAGCACCTTGGGACTGAAAAACACTGACATGAACAGGAGGTTGTTGACATCGTTGCGTATGGATACTTTTCATCACAATCAAGTTTTTCATAATTTATAAGAGATATTTAGATACAATGGGTAATGTAGTGGACTTTATTTTCGGACTTTAATTAAAAAATTAATTCATATTATTATATATCAATTTATATTAAAGTATTAGGTTTATTAAGAGAGTACGATTATAAATAATTTTTTTAGACATATGAAGTAACTTATTTTGTTTTTATTTTGAAAAATTTAAAAATATTAAAAAAATTGCTGAAGTTATATTTGAATATGTTTTTAACTTTAAATAATTTAAATTATTGAATAAACTATTTAATTATATAACATTTCTTTTACTTTAAGTTTAAATTATATTAAGACATATTTATAGTTCCTATCATAAAGTCTAAGAAATAATTAATTAATTAATTTATTATTATTTGGTTGACCTTAAAAATTATTCAAACTTTAAAGGGTTTTCAATTTAAAAGGTGATTAAATAATTTATTAATTTTTTCATTGATTCTAAAATTTTTCTAAACTTTGAAAATTTATAATTTAAGAAACAATTAATTAATTTCTTAATTAATTATTTCATAAATTTTTTTGTTGTCAACAAAAAAAAATATTAATTTTCTTGTTAATTTTTAGACTTTGAAAATTTTTTAATTTAAGAAGTGATTAATTAATTTATTGATTAATTACTTCATAATTTTTCTTATTGACTATGAAGAATTTGCGCACTTCAAAAAATTCTCATTACCTGTATCAAAAAATGAAAAATCATTGCATAAGAATTTATATATTTAATTTATCAAGACTTCTCATCGATTAATGGAGTTCCCAAATTAATTATTAAATAAATTATTTAATTATGTATCATTACTTTTACTTTAATTTTAAATTATGTCAATTCATATTTATAGTCCCTATCATAAAGTCTAAGAAACAATTAATTAATTATTAATTATTATTTGGTTGACTTTAAAAATCATTCAAACTTTAAAAAATTTTTAATTTAAGAAGTGATTAAATAATTTATTAATTTTTTCGTTTATTCTAAAAAAATTTTAAACTTTGAAAATTTACAATTTAAGAGATAATTAATTAATTTTTTAATTAATTACTTCATCAATTTTCTTGTTGACAACAAAAAAATTTATTAATTTTCTTGTTAATTTTTAGACTTTGAAAAATTTTTAATTTAAGAGGTAATTAATTAATTTTTTCATAATTTTTCTTGTTGTCTTTAAAAAATTTGCACACTTCAAAAAATTCTCAGTATAGGTATCAAAAAGTATCGAGACTTCTCGTCAATCAATGGAGTTCTCAAATTAAATAGAGTTTACTTTATTCACTTATTTTGTGGCTCTCTTTAAATTTAACAGAAAAAATTAATAAAAAAAATATCGAAGATCTAAATTCGATTCACTGTTATGGTTGAATTCTTAAAAAGTTCATTGCATCATGATTGAAGATGATGACAAACGTTGAAAATTTTCATGAGTGCGTTTTAGTCTTTTGAAAATGATTATTGTATAGTGATTTAGGATGAAAACATTAAAAGATCAATTAAAAATTTTGAAATATTAATAAATTTTGTCATGTAGTAAAAAATTATACTAAAAATGAAAAAGCAATACGTAATATAGAAATTGAAAGATTATTTTCACCATGTAAAAGAGGTAACCAAAAGATATGCATCTGGTGCTTCTTCGTGCAAGAGTCATTTGCATGATGTGTGGTGCTTGATATGTAAATATTTTAATATTTTAATTTTAAAAATTTTAGTTTAACGTATCCATACATAATTAAGGTAATATAGAATACAATCTTTAAACATCTTATAATTGAATCTAAACATTTGAAAAATTAAAATTTTCATGTACCAAATAACACTTCTCACTTACCTTCCTTCTCTTTTCAAACAATTTGGTCAAGTAGAGGAATGTGCAGGTGAGATTGTCTATAATATTATACATTCTTGAAGAAGAAGAAGAAAGGGTGGAAATGACATAGGTTCAAACGTCACTCGATTGAGAAAAGGGGAAAAAGATCCACTGCTGTCAGATGATTACAGCAGCCTATTGTGGGTGAAATCTAAACCACTGGATTGATTGAATAGCTCTTATGGAGCCACATGGGTATGGAGCTTAGGGCTTTTTATTTTGAAATCCCAAGAGGTAAACGACATACTATTTTGGTAGTGGGTCTTTCATCATTAACTTACACAGAACTCTTGCAGATGTGATTATGTTTTCTCTTTCTCTATGCTTCACTCTCAAATAAGAGAGGTTTCAATATGCTTCCAAGTGGCCTGAAGTGTCCAACTATTTGTCATAAGCTTATGCTCCCTGTCTTTATCATGTTTTCACTTATGTCTTGTATTTCTAACATCTCAACTAAGTGACGAGTCTTCTTAATTTTGATTGCTACATTTTGAGATTAGCTGCCACACACTATTACCTTGCTTTGTCTCTTCTCTATTTGATGGGACTCAATCACACCAGTTCTAGTACAACTAATGAAACAACAAGGTGATTTACAACATTAGACATAGAGAGAGAAAACTGAGATGATATTAATTTATGCTAACCTGATATATCAAGAAGGAGAGATGATGCATTGCAGCCTACATTGATCCTTTTCACCATACATAAGTACTGCAATCAACAATGATCCTCATCATGATGCACAAGTACTGCAAACGACAGAAAAAATAAAATTGGTTCAAATGATTTTAATAAGCAGTCAATCAGTAGCTACTAGAAGAAAGCTAAATGGCTTATGAGAAGTATGAGATGCATAAATCTTCTTTCTAACAAACAGGAATTAAGTATCAAAATTTGATGCAATTGAAATTCCTGTAACTTTGAGAGAAGCGTATAATAGAGTCATGTCGCAACAAAATGGTTAAGACTTAAAATATACACATAACGGAAATTGATTTCCTTGACCATATTCCCTAACAAGTGACTATCACAAAACTAGCGACATACTCTTCACTTATATATATATGTAAGGCAGCTATAAATGTCCATTTGACACTTCTCAATAAAACAGTTCCTTAAAAAACATTATATAGATGTAATCAGAAGTGGGTTCAGGATCATTATAACTGTCTCTGTAGCTTTCTAATGATCATGCTTAGAATTACTTAAATATATCTGTCAAGCACACTAACAAGGAAAAAAAATGTTCAAATGTGTGCACACTTGAGCCTATATATTAGGCTATTAATAATTGATTCACATGGAACTTTGCCTATCAAAGTCCTCTCTTCATCATTTAAGACATAACGATTTAAACAACCTATCACCACTTTGCACAACTGCACAAGGAATGTAAGAATACATATCAAATTTTTTTAGCACTCGTTCAATATAGGTTGCTTGAGACAAACCAAGAATGTCATAAGATCTATCACAGTGAATCTAAATTCATTTTTTTAAAAAGAAAAAATTTCACCTAAATCTTTCATATCAAAGTGGCATGACAAAATGTGTTTTGTCTCATTTAATAAGCACACTAAGTTATTGGCCAATAGGATATCATCCATACAGCACATCCTCATGCAAGTCTTCATCTATGATTACAGTGCCTATACAGCTAACTGTAATTGAACTTCCTTCCACTCCAAGGATGATTTATTATTCTTATTGCTTTTCTTGAGTCCATACGATTTCTTGCTATATGCATTGCCTTCACTTTTCTTTCCTTTTCAATTTCACATTTCCAGCCTTGTTGGATGAACCATATGAAATATAGTTCACTAATTATGAGAATTCACCTTCTTTATTGATTCTTCCTCTTGGGTCATTTTGGACATCATATGATTAATATACCACTCTAACTCTTGGGAATTATAAGTGGTTCTCAAGACCCTATATTCAGCAGAAAGGGATTAGGGAACTCTATAAACTAGTTTGCTCTCATCCGAGTCCACATCTAGAATTTCAGCTTGGTGTAGCAGTTAACAAGCTTTATCATATGCTCACACACTCCTGACACTTCGTCATAGTGAGTGTTATCTAGCAAAGAAAGATAATAGACCTTTTAAGTTTTATCAAACTTCTTAAATTTCTTACTGATCGCTTTGAGATATTCAATTGCGGTGTCCTTCTTACGAATACTTTGTCTGATAGTCTTTTCAATCGTATACTTAATAACAGTCAGACAAATCTTATTGCACTCATACCACTACCTATGGTAAGCTTGGTCAGTAGTGCTAGACTCAGCGGTGAGATCCGTTAGCTTAGGTTCTCTCATACCTAAACTTCCTTTGGTGATTGCTAGATACATATTAAGGGACTCAATCCAATTATCGTAGTCTATTATGTTCAGATTTTTCACCATAAATAGTTGCAAGAACATATAAGCTGAGGGAAAAACAAATAGGAAATATATAATTATGTCCCAGACACATAATTATATATATAACAAAGTTTTCGTAACAAGACTCAACTTCGGCAATTGTGTAACAAAATACTCATCATATCCTGCCTAAGGGCTTGGACTATGATAAATCAAGAAAACTCATACACATTAGGGAAGCTTATTATCGAGAGAAACGACACAAAATGCACTCACAATCTCCATATCGATAGGATATGAGAAACTATGAATACATCAATTAGCAAATCGCCGTTGACAAGCCATAAACAAGCCTTATTCACAAAATTATATTGATAATGTCACACCGATAGGGCATGTCTATTATCAACATAATATTTGCATACACTCTCTCTAGTGGACTTATCACAATATTCAGACTCATCTCTGATAATGGTAATTAAATTATTCAAAAAAATGTAGGAAATTAAATGACAAATATAGTATTAATTTATAAAAGACATATCACCATGATTGGGCCCATGATAAGCAAGCACACAATCAATAGATGTATGTGAACCAAAGTCATTACAATTTCCACACGTAACCTATTCCGTTTAACGCATATGCTTAAATTATGAATAAAATCTAATAATTAATGCAAAGAAATTGATTATAATTTATTTACACATAATCAGAGAGAGTAAATTGAACATATTGTTCCGTATTATTTCTAGTCTTTACATAAAATTTTTTAGGTCAAAATATCTTATCTACACATTATTTTAAGGCCGTTAATTTTCAAAAAATTTTAAAACTCCTATATTTAGGTCTCAAAAAATTCTAAAAAAATCACCATAATTTAGATTAGGGCGAGTTGAGCTAATTTAAAAAATTTGAAGTTCATTTGACCGGTGGTGTGGCTACATGCACTGGCAGTGCGCGTGGGCCTCGCCCTCGTGCACCTTCTTTAACCTTTGGTAGGTCTAATCGACCCGCTAGAGAACACACCAGTACCCGAATGTTGACCCATCAATTTTCTGCTCCTCAGACTTCAAAACCGGGACCGTTTTAATTGTCGTGTCATGATCTTAAGACCCTTATATTGGTTTCGTGTCAATCTCTTCCATTTAAGCTATATTTGAATTTGAAGTTCGAAACTTTCCGGTGGTTTCAATCTTTTTCAGTTCAAAATTGGTTCGTTGGTTCGAGATGGGGCACACCGGCAACAAGGAAAGAAAATTTCATACTGGAAGGTGAGTTTCTTGCCAGCAATGGTAACCGAGGAAGGTGATGATCATTACAAAAGAAAAGGAATAAAATTATATAATCCATAAGATGACTCTGATGAAGACAAGATCCAAAGAAAAGGTTTAAAAAAAAATTTATAATGTACAAGAAAATTCACTCATCAAAATTCTTATCCTAAGCTTGTTATGACTTACACAATATTTCCCTAGGTATTTCAAAATATTTACCTAGCCTCATTCTTCTCTAATTCTACCCTTCTTAGACCTTGAATGGGTTCATGAAAGGTCATGGTAACAAAATTTCTTGATAAATGACCATAAGCCAACAAGGAATTACCATGAAGATTATTCAAGAAAAAGAAGGAAAAGAGAATAAGAGAAACTAGAATTTGCCAAATCATATTACAAAGACAAGATTAGAGAAAGGAAATTTAGAAAATTTCATAGTTCATCAAACCGGGCTTTGATACCATTTGAAAAATAAGATTGGAGCATGTATACATTCACTTATAGAATATGATACATGAACAGAAAAAATATGAAGATTAAGTTAATCGATGATCTGACCTAATGAAGATGATATAATAACTATGTGCACTGGTTGAGTTAAAATATTTCAACCCTTAATACCCAAGAGTGTCTCAGAGTGTTTGACGAGCAGAGAGAATGATCTTAAAATTAGTGTGTATCAAATTAGAGATTTAGTGTACTATTTATAGAGTTTTATTTTGATAATATAATAATTAATATTATTAAAATAAAATCCTTCAGGATCTTTAAAATGATTTCTTATTTAATTAATCAAAAATCAGCCCATTAAATCTCTATTTGGGTAATAATCTCATATTAGTAATCTGACGGGATGATTACTAATGCTTTTGGGCAGTGGGTTGGGTTTCTGCCCAGTAGGTTTGTGGATAATCGAACCCATTACTAATTATCCATAAATAAAATAAAACTCAGTCCATTCATAGTTTACAAATTATAATATCAATTGCCTAACAAGTAATAACAAGATATTAATCTAATAGAATAAATAATATTAATCCATAAAATAATAAAATTATTCTAACATCAGTAGCTACAAGAAGAAAGCTAAATTACTTATGAGAAGTTATATTCTTCTAGTTGGAGCTATGGAGCAAAATGAAAGCACTGATACATGCAATGACCAATCTAGGAACACATTTTTTTAGCACCCTCTCTTCTCACAACATCGTTTTTCAATGGTAAATAGTTACAAGTGTGCAGAATATTAGGATAGGATGACTCAGAGAGTACATACAAATTGAATGAGAATAGCACTTACTAGAAGTTTATCTAAAAATATGATTAGATTAAAAAGCAAGTTTATGATTTAGATTTCATCATCACAAACTTATAATCAAAAGTACCACGAGTCTCCTAGTCCAATATAACCAAGAAAGCTTGTACTTAGTAAATATTCATCAGAATTGAACAAAAATGCATAAGCACTGACTCAAAAAGAAAAAGTTAAAAGGAAAAAGATGAATTAGAAAGTCATACAACAAAAACAACGTCAAAAGCCGACAGATATTAAATGGAAAATCTAAGTTCCACTGTTGGCCTTCCCAGACGTCTGATTTTTGATTGGGAGGCCATGGCAAGAGATAGTCATTATCGGTATCATCAACGTCATGAATCTTATCAATCTGTTGAAGTTTTGATCTTCAATTGGGATGGAGCCCCTTCAGTTTCTGATGTCCAACCTCCTTATGCTAGGTGCTAACTTCTTCATAGATCCTATGCGAAGCTTTCTTCTTGACAATGGGAGGATAAAATTAGGGCAATGAGAGGAAGAGGTGCATGGAGTTTTAGTGATGTTCTTATGGATAATGCCATTGATGGACGTGAGACAACAATCCCTTCGTGTTTTTCACAATCAGGAAGAAGCACACTGCAAGGCACACAAGAATACTAGTTCAAATTTCAAAAAATGAGAAATCAAGGAAGAAAATTAGCATTTCTGTCCTAGGATCTGCTGCAAAAAATAGTATGTCATTTGCCTTTCCAGATTCCAAAATATAAAAGCTCAAAATGGACTTCATTTAAATGAAACAGTGCGTTTTACGCTTCATATCCACATGGCTCTGCTAGCAGAGTCATTTGATCAATCCGACAGTTCATATTTAATTCAGAGCAAGCTCTGCTGTTGTCATTTAACAGTAGTGGAAGTAAGTTTAATGACTAAAATGGTGCGTCATCCTCATTTTAATATATTAAATATGAGGCTGAGATTCACTCTAGTATAGTCGTTTTACTGGATTTTTTTAAAAAAAATCTCAATCATTCATTTAATCGCAGCCATCCATTTGATGACATGCTTGATATGCATTTGAAAATTGATATTTAATAATAAAAACTTATGACTTCAACTAGCTAGTTATAGTCCAATTACTTTCGTAAATCCGATTAATGATAGCAAATGAGACAAAATACTATATCACTTTCTAATTTGGAAAAAAATTATTCTCACATGCTTTGAAAAAATACTTAAAAAACATGGTTTTTTCTTTTATATTAAAATATACACTTTGTATTCATAGAGCTATAAGATACCCCAACACTTGTCTCCTCAACAACAAAATATAACTTATAATTAATCACATTTATTTTGACACAAATATCTTTGTGGACTTAATTCTGTCAAACATTGTATATCTTGATTTGGATCCTTTCAATTTTAAATTTGGATTTTTTCAATTTTTTTCTGTTAATTTTGTTGTAAATTTCAAAAAGATAAACAAAATAAGTGAGTTCTGCTTGAATAGTAAGTCCTATTGAAAGATCAAAGCATTAAAGTTGGTTGATGGAGCACTTGTGATTGTGATTCCAAGCTTTTGAAGGCTAATAATATGCTCTTAATTGAAAGAGCATGCTGCAACAGCCATTTGTCCACACTATTAAAAGACAAAGTTTGAAGATGAAGAACAGAAATTATACATCAGCATGAAGAATATTGGTTGAAGAATCAGGTAAAAGTGCTATACAAAGCCTTGTACTCAATTTTAATTTTTTTCAGTAAAAATTTCAACCATTCATTTAATCGCAACCATCCATTTTATGACATGCTTGATATGCGTTTGAAAATTGCTATTTATTGATAAAGATTAATACCTGGTTAAGTTTAAATGTATATTGCAAGTACTGAAAATGGCAAGAAATAGTATTCACTATTTTGAAGACTCACTGCTATCATTCATGCAATTTGTTACTGGAAATAGTATATGCTAAACTACACAAGAACCAAGTCGCAAATAGTAAGATATTTCAGTCATTGGAATAAGAATAATTAAAATTTGGAATAAGAATAATTAAAATACAATTAAAGATTATTTCATTTTTAGAATATAGTAGTCCTCAATTCTCCAATTATTAACTCATTCTCCATTATAGGTAGTTGATCATAAGCCAGTGTAAAAAGCTAGTTCATAGCATCTTTAAACAAAATTAGTTTATTTGCTCTCATAACCTTAAAGAAAATTTGTTTGTTTTATTATATATCAATATATTTTAAATCAACAATATTTGTAAGTTTTAGTAAACATGTGAATTTAGTAATATATTATAATATAAGAAAAACAAAATAAATTACAGAAAGTCAATAAAATTACTTATGAGAGATCGGCGAGAGAAAAATGATAACAATGATTTCATTAAAAGAACACTATTATAAACTATTAAATCATATATTATTTTCTCTTGTTTTAATTTTGAATCATATCAAGTTATAATTATAATCCCCTATTTAAAAATTTAAAAGATAATTATTTAATTAATTCATTATTTTTTTGACTTCAAAAAAATGTTAGAACTTCAAAGAATTCTTGATTTAAGGGGTATTAATTAATTAGTTTATTATTTTTTTCATTAATTACAAAAAATTTACACACTTCAAAAAATTTTTGATATATGTATGAGAGATATGAAAAGTCATCACATGAAGTGCTAACGATTTACTCAACAAAGCCTTCTTATTAATTAATAAAACTTTCACATTAAAAAAAAAATCTACTTTATCTATATATAATAGATAGCTTCTCTAATAGGAAAAGAATACCCTACTCTAAATGGCCATCAAGAGTGAGAGGGTTTTTGACAAAAGTGATTACCATTGAATAAAAAAGTAATAATGAGATTTCTAATCTTCTTGGAAGACTGCATATGAGAAACACACTAATGAATAATCTTTAGTAGTATATAAATATTGGAAATTTATCAATAAGATAAAAGTTGTTGGATGAAAATGCAATTATCTAAATTTGTAGATAGAAATATAAACACATATTATCATTAACAAAAAACCTCAATTATTAAGTGTGTATTTGGTTTAATGTTTGAGATATTCAAAAATTGTACATCTAAATGGGAATTTGCCTTGCAAATATTGTTATTTGCTTTGATATTTAAATTTTTTTCAAAATTTAATTTTACCCTATAAATCCTTGTTTTGTACAGAAGTAGAAAAATAATTACTTTTGCATTAAATAAATTATATAAATGACAAAAATTAATTTTTAAACATAAATCATGGTAATATAAAATCATATATAACTAAAATTAATTTTAAAAATTAAGTTAGCCTAAAATTGTGTTAGTCCAATGTCAATCCAAATATACACTAAATTTTTATCTAACAACTAGGAGACAATCCCATATGAATTGGGGAAACTTCTTTATTTCTTTTTGTTGTGTTTTTTAAGGAATTGAGTTTGTGCAATTGAATTAGGGGTTTTAACTTTGAGATAAAAAATCATGGCTTAACGTACGTATGAAATTGCTCCCGCTTTTAAGATCTATTCCCATGAAATAATTATCGATCATAGACATTTCATGATGGACGAGAATTTCATGATTGTGATTTCTATGATTGAACTCTGAAATTAAATGAGAATACACTATCATGTTGATAAATTGCCGGGAATTCATATTTCAACTTTGAATTACAACATCCAAAAGTGCAAAAGAAGATTTAGATGAAACAAAAACGCAACTGTTACAGACATGGAACATAGATTAATTAACTTTCATGCATAATAGTAGATACGGGCATCTATATATAATTATAAAGGGCAAATTATACTCTGTCTTTGTAATTTTATTTAGTTTCTAATTTAGTTCTTATAGTTTAAAAATTTGTCATTAAATTTTTAGAGTCAGAATAATGTTAAGTTTAGTCCCAGTCATCACATTTTTACAATAATTTATCACATATGTACTTTTATCTCTTTTACAAGTATATATTATATATTTAGAGTGATAAATAATATATAGTTAGTTATATTAGTAAAATTTAACAGAATATAATAAAATTTTAACAATAAGGATCGAATTGAAATATTTAGAAATGGTAAGGATTCAATTACAAATTATGAAGCTATAAAGACCAAATTAAAAATGGAATAAAACTATAAGAATTAAAAGAAAAAATATTCCAATTATATATATGTATATATATATTAATTATAGTTGGACCACTAAAACCATTAATTGCTTCTTAATTTTAAATTTGATTCTAGATTTAAAATATCAGTAATCTTCATGTCATTATATCAGCTGACAGTGCTGCAATGATACAAAAGTACCTATTCCCCTCTAATTTGGATTCACTATAATTCCCAATAATAATTCTTTATTGTTCAATCATGTAATTCTTTATATTTAAGCCTTTGAGAGTCAAAAATTAAGAATTGCACGTGGTCAAAAAGTCAAATTTTTAACCACGCAAAACTACGAAAGTTAATTTGAACTATTAAATTATGCAATTCTTTTAATTTAAACTATTAGATTTATATATTTTCTTTTAAATGTATCAAATCCAAATTAAGTCTCTTTGACATTATCGAACACAATAGATTTCATAAAAGATCAATTTTAAAAATAAACAATAAAATAATAAAACTTTAAAGCTCATTGGTAAGCAAAAGGGGTTTTATAAATAGACATAACCATCTGACTAAGCTTTGGTTAGAGACAAAAATTGGAGTTTGGTTTTTCATCAAGTTGGGCCTATTGTGGCTGATGAGCATTTTCAAATCTTAAACTAAGTCTATTTATTATTTAGAATTTGAAATATATTATATGGTTAATGGTTATTATCACTATATGATTGTAAATAGAAACAATATATAAATATAAATTAGTTGTTTTATCATCATAAATTCTTTAGATAAAATGACATTAGTTACTGTTTCCTTATTGAGATATTACACTACATTAACCTATGATTTTATATATAACCACCTTGAATTAATAAACTATCAAACAAATAAACTTACATTTTATATTTTTAAAATTAAGATAGTTTTATTTTTAATATCATAAATTTTACATTACATTCTTCTTTTAATAATCAAATTAAGTTTTTTTGTCAAATAATAAGTTTCTTCTTTAAAAATATATTGATTTGGACTTTTCGAACAGGTTGAACTTTAATAAAAACTCAAACCTAATTTATTGCAAAATAGACTTTTCTAACTGAACTTTTATTAATTGAGCTTTATATTTTTCTTTTGAAGATCAGACTTATCAAATCGGATAAAATTTTAAAATTATAATAAGTCTAATGCTCAGTTTGGTACAAGGAATGAGAATTAGAATATTAAATTATAATTTTAATTCCAATTCTATTTGAATTGAAATTGATTTGGAATTTCAAAATTCATGTTTGGGTCATATAAAGAAAAAAAAATAAAATTGAAATTCCATATAAAATTCAAATTCTATTGTGTAAATGAGTGATAAGTATTATAAAAGCACATTAGTGTGTATATATATATATATATATATATATATATTTACACACACAGACACACACATATAAACACATATACATGTAATAAAAAAATACAAAATTAATATTTTTTTTAGAAAATATTTTTCTCTTAATCTAGTTTAGACAAGATAAAATATTTTTCATTATCATTGTAACACCACATCATTCAGTATGTTATAATTATATTTTTAAGAAATTATTTGATTTAAATTTAAGATGTGTGTGCGTAAGAAATGTTCTTTTGTGGGTATGAATATATATGCATGTATAATATTATGTTATAAGCACACATGCTTAAATGTGTATAATACAATTTTGTGTTATGATATGATATTGTGTTTTTGTATATATAAACATATACATAAATACAATATAATATCATAAGTGTATGATGTCATATAGTGTACTTGTACTTTGCATGCATGTATGCATCTACGATTTGATGTCATTATGCATATGAAATATTATATCTATGCACTTACATGCAAATGTATTTATATATGCATTGACGCACATTTACGTGGACAATGTCATTGTGTTAAAAAAATATATATGCATATGCAATTTTGTAATTTTTTTTATTTGTAAGTATATATAACATGTTCATATGTGTTTGTATAACTTTATGTACAGATTATATCAAGTATATATATTTTACATATTTTAAAATTTTATGTGTTAACAAGTGTTTGTGTATGTAATATTATGTTATATATTTTTGTGTATATGTGCACTATTATACACCTACATTATATATTATTTTTTGAAGTTATGTTGGATATTTATATATACGTACATATATAAAATATACCTCATATCGACATACACATTTTATATTTATTATATATATGTCATATTATTTTAATTATTTATTTTTATTTTATTTAAATTAAATTTAAGTTATTCTTAATTTTATATTCTAAATCTTAATTTTTCTATTTCATTTTTTTAATTTTAAATCTTAATTTTTTTATTTTTTTAAGTTATTTTTGTTATATATTTTTAATTTAAAAAATAAAACATAATCCATTTCAATGTAATGAGTCAAATTTTACCTTAGTCTTGAGTTTTGAAAAATTGACCCAATTATTGAAAAAATCATATTACGCTGGCAGTAAAAGATTAACCTTTAATTTTGAATTCTATAATTGTAATTTTAGAAGTTAGAGCTAAGCATTAAAAATGACCTTTATTAATTATTTTTTAATTCTATAAAATTAGTGGATGAAATTAGAATTATAATTCTACAAAATTAATTAAATGAAATATTAAATTTATTAAATCTAATTTCAGTTATATACCCTACTTCTAATTCTAAGCCTAATTGTTTGACAGCGAGTGTAATATTAATTCACATAGAAGTGAAATTCAAATTGAACTCCAGCAAGTAAATAGACTAGTTATAATTATTATAAACAAGAGTCTAGTTTGGCACGCACGTTACTCAGTTTTCGTCCTCTTTCTTTCAAAAAGGTACTTTTCTTTTGTTTTTTAATAGAGCTGTCAAAAGAAATTCATTTGAAAATTTGTTTAGTATACTTCTATCAATTTAACCCGTTTAACCCGCAAGTTAAATGAGTTAACTCGCAGGTTAAATGAGTTGTCCATTTTTTTTTTTCACTTACTCAGTCTAGTGTTTCACCCCACTACACTTTTCTATTAAGAAAAAAAATAACCCTAATGTATGTGTTGTGTTATTTTTATTATTTTGTAATTTGTCAGATTTAAATATTTTACTCATAATCATATTCTTATTATTAATAAATTATTGAATTATTATATTACTCTACTTGTTTTAATTTGTTTAATTTTGCTTTTTATTTAATTATTATTTTATTTATTTATATTGATATAGAAATTGATTGATTAAATAAGACATATATTTAAAAAAAGTCACATTTAAATTTTTATAATTTTTTATTTTATTTTTATTTTTAAAAATTTTTTAGTAAGTTAAAAAGGTTAGTTCACTTAATCCACCAAGTGAGATGAATTGATATTTTCAACCCACCACCTTATGGTGAGTTAAACGAACTGACTCATTTAACCCACTAACTCGAGTGGGTTAACTCAAGTAAGCTGAGTTAACCTACTTTGACAACTATATTTTTCGAGAAAAGATTCCTTAGTCTTTGTATGTGAGCTTTTCTTTTTCATTTTATTCTTTTCTTTTTTTTTCAATCTTTTATGTATTTTTTGAACTCTTATGCTTGCTGAATACGACATATAGCCACCATTTATGACTCAAAACGACATGATAATGCATAGACTGAAGGTTACGTTAGGCACTTTTCTTTCTTTTTCAAGAAAAGATTCCTTAGTCTCTGTATGTGAGCTTTTCTTTTTCATTTTATTCTTTTCTTTCTTTTCAATCTTTTATGTATTTTTTGAACTCTTATGCTTGCTGAACACGACATATAGCCACCATTTATGACTCAAACGACATGATAATGCATAGACTGAAGGTTACGTTAGGCACTTTTCTTTCTTTTTCAAGAAAAGATTCCTTAGTCTCTGTATGTGAGCTTTTTCTTTTTCATTTTATTTTTTTCTTTCTTTTTCAATCTTTTATGTATGTTTTGAACTCTTATGCTTGTTGAATACGACATATAGCCACCATTTATTACTCAAAACGACATGATAATACATAGACTGAAGGTTACGTTTGAACTCTTCGCCATTTGAATCATGTATTCAACGGCATTTCAGGAAGACGAAGCTTCAGGCATACTATTAATTTCCCATCAACCTATTCCCTCTTGCACGTTTCACCATATAAACAAATTCCTTCATCCTTTTCAGAGAAATCGATAACGTATCAAGAAGAAAGCTAATTTATCAGAGCTTGCAAGTTTCCATGAAGAAAACACCTCACATAGCAGTCATTCCCAGTGCTGGGTTCAGCCATCTGGTCCCAATCATCGAATTCTCGAAGCGACTTGTTCATCTCCACCCAGATTTTCATGTCACCTGCATCATTCCCTCACTTGGGTCCCCTCCAAGTGCCTCCAAAGCCTACCTTCAGACTCTTCCTTCGAACATTAACTCCATTTTCCTCCCTCCTGTTTCTAAAGAAGACATGCCTCAAGATACCCAACCTCAGGTTCAGATTCAGCGCGTAGTGACTCTCTCACTGCCATATATTCATGAGACACTGAAGTCCTTGAGTTTAAGACATGACCTTGTAGCTATAGTTGCTGATATTTTTGCAATGGAAGTACTGGATTTTGGCTCAGAACTCAACATCTTATCTTACATATACATTCCTTTATCTGCTATGGTTTTATCATTCTACTTCTATTCCTCCAAGCTGGAGGAGATGTCTTCTTCTGAGTTCAGAGACCTGCAAGATCCCATAGAGATGCCTGGTTGTGTACCAGTTCATGGCAGAGATCTCCCAGACTCTGTTCAAAACCGAAGTAGCCTAGTTTACAAGCAGTTTCTTGAACGTTCCAGAAGAATACACTGTCTCGCAGATGGAGTTCTTGTTAATAGCTTCACAGAACTGGAGACTGAGACACTAAGAGCCTTACAAGAAGAAATCGAAGGGAAGAAGCCACATATTTATCCTGTTGGACCCATTTTACAAAGCAGTTCAAGTAGTGAGGAAAACGGGTCGGATTGTTTAGAATGGTTGAACAATCAAGAACCCAGATCTGCTCTTTATGTTTCATTTGGGAGTGGAGGGACACTGTCTCAAGATCAGCTCAATGAACTGGCTTTTGGGTTGGAATTGAGTGGCAAGAAATTCTTGTGGGTTCTGAGACCCCCAAGTGAAGTTGCTTCTGCTGCTTACCTTGATGCCACAAATGAGGATCCTGCAGATTTCTTACCAGAAGGGTTCTTGGAGAGAACCAAAGAGCAAGGTTTGGTTATTCCTTCATGGGCACCTCAGATTTCAATCCTTAGTCACAGATCCACTGGTGGGTTCTTGAGCCATTGTGGGTGGAACTCGACGCTTGAGAGTGTACAGCAGGGAGTACCATTGATAACATGGCCGCTTTTTGCAGAGCAGAGGACGAACGCTGTTCTGCTAACTGATGGTTTGAAGGTGGCGCTGAGGCCGAAGCTTAACGAAAATGGCGTAGTGGAAAGGGAAGAAATTGCAAGATTGATAAAGATGTTGATGGAAGGTGAAGAAGGTAAAGAGATTCGCAAAAGAATGAAGGATTTGAAAGATGCTGCTGCTAATGCATTGGAAGAAGGTGGTTCTTCTACGGAGGCATTGTCTCGAGTGGCACTCAAATGGATAAATTTGAGCACAGTGTAGGAGAACAACCGAGTTCTTTTTTGTTTTTTCTTTAAAATTTTTGTTTTGTTTCTTGTTGACTAATTCTTCTTGGACAATTAAATTGGCTTTTGGGTTATGTGGCTCCATTTTCAAAAAATAAATAAATAAATAAATAAATAAATAATTCTTCTTCCATTTCAGCTTCCATCTACCAATGGAGATCCTTTACAGTCCCTTGTAGCCTGGAAGCAGCTTGAATTTTAATTTTTTATTTAAAAATTGAAAAAAAAATGAATTGTAGAAAGTAAATGGGTAAATATTAGCCTCATTGAAGCTTTTAATCCCATTATATCTAACAAGTCCACCGCATGTGCATTGTTATTTGTCCTTTTCCATAAATCTGATATAACACATATTTCTTAGGCCGTACTCTGCAATTAAGTCCTCACTATGAACCTCCCTTTTCACAGAAACACCATCACCAGATCACTTACTTAAAAATGTTTCTTCCAATGTTGATCTACAGCCTTCTTGTACCTAGCATGAACTTGCTCCAATTTTTTATTTTTCACAAAGTCGTGTGCTTAGGGCATGTGATTATAGTAGTTTTAAGTCCCATATTGGTTGAGTTTGTCTGTGAATGAATATATATATATATATATATATATATATATAGACATTTGAACTGTTCAAGTACCAACTTAAGTAGTTTTATTCTTAAAATTTTAGCCAAAAAGTTCTTTCTTTCATTAAATGGCAATTTTTTCAAAAAATAATTACACTAACTTGATCAAATAAATATTGTTGTTGTATAGTGTACAACACCCAAAAAAAGAAAATGGGGTTATTCGTCACTATGAACAACACTATTACAAGCAAATTTTGCTTGTTTTGGTGCAAAATGCCATCACTTCAATTACATTCACAGTGAATCAAATTCCTCATTGTCTAATTTCTTTTACCATATTTGGCAATCAATATGAGGGTGGTCTATGCTATTGTAATTTAGAGAAGAATCAAACATTATCCATAATATATTTAAGTTATATTTGGATGAAGGGTAATAGAGAAAGTAACAAGAAGTGAAATGATTAAATTAAAATAAATGTATATTTAGATATTTTTATGAGAAGTGGATGAAATGGTAGGGGAGGGCCCCAAGATCATCCCTAAGACCCTAACTATCCAAAATGTCATATTTTTTGTTCCTTCGAATTAGGAGTTTAAAGATGAAAGGGAGTAACTTAGTACTTTAAAATATTATTATGTCCTATGTCATGTATTGAATAATGTATGTTCATGTTAAAAAGGTTAATATTAGAGAAAATAATTAATGGGTTATATCATTCCATTCAATTCATTAAAACTTCAAAAAAAAAAAAAGGATTCAATCTCTTAAAAAATATATCTATTCTAGTTATTCCATTCTATTTCATGTTATTCCATTATTGACTACTCATTTTTATCCTTCCTTAATGTCACACTCCAAACAAGAAGTGTGACCGACATGAAGGTTGAGATATAACTCATATCTGTGAACCAACAGAAGATCATACATTTTGAACAAAAATAATCACAGATTGACCTGCAGAGAATATGCAGCTACACCAATTAGTTACCATACAAAATCTATAAAAGGTGAAGAATAATATCTGTTACACTATGTGACTTTTGTGTGGAAGTCTCCCCTAAAATATAAACTTCCCAAAATTTCCCTAGACAGTCACACATAATGAAATATAGAGAGACTCACTCTTATGACAGTTCTCAGTCAAACAGTGCATATACAAAAACCCTGTTTGTGACATATAGAGCCACTGGAGATCAATACATACATTAGTTACAACAAAAGAATACTTTTGCCATTACGGACAATGTAAGGCTTACTGAAAGGGATCTAGCTTGGCGCTATACTGCAAAGGAAGGTCTAGGCTTGACACTACTATATGAAAAATGTAGATAAATAAAGGTGAGTGATAATCACTGAGTGAGTAAATACCCCTAATTATACCAAGAGGGGAACAGATGGGGATGATGGAATATTTCACAATCATTTTTATAAAATAGAAAATTAATAATAAACATTTATAAATCTTAAAACATTGTAGTGGAAAGACATCCCATTGAACTAAATAGTAGATCAGTAATTGTATACCAACAATTTGCTAGTGATAGCAGTATAGTTTGGTAACAATGGTGAACAAAATGGCTTAATACAGTCAATCGTATGACCTAAGGCCTCAGTACAGTAATATAGTCCATAGTATACCATGGCTAACGCTTACTACTATTAGCTATGAGGTTCTGTATGAGATGAAATTTCTAGAAAGAAAAAACCACTTTATTCATAACCATGAAATCATTACTAATATACTCAAACAGTAAACCTACAAATTTCCAGAAAATCAAATAACAAACAACATCATTTAGTATAACCAATTTATTCCAAATATTCTAAGAATGATACACAATTCACCTTCATCAAAGAGGTTTCAGAAATTGGATAATATTTTAAGCTACAAAATTCAATACAGTCATAATGAAACTTTTATAATAAAACCTGATAAAATAATTCTCAAGAAGAGATAGTCTATCTTAGGAAGTCTGTTCCCAAGGTATATGAGTGAAATAAAATACTGATTTACAAAAGAAAAATTTTGAAATATAAAAAACAAGTATAGTTAGTAATATTTACTCACCTAAGAGGATTATACCAACCTCTTCTTAACCTTGTTTACAACTCCCTTGTTGACAATTGTCCTAGCCACCTATAACATTAAATAAAATGCTCTTAACATTTAATATTCATGAATAATTGTAACCATTTAATCCTTTTATCTGTATATTTATCTAGTCGTTTGTTCACCCTTAACCCACAACTTCTTTAATCCTACTTACCCCTCTTACCTTTCAAACTCTTAATAAATCAAATTTTTGGCTCACATTCATTTGATAGTACTCACAAAATGCTTATGACATTTAATTCCATTTACTATAATTCATTATGCATTTATCAAAATCCCAATAACCCACCATCAACACCAATATCACCATAAATATTATCCAATTAAATTCCAAAACCCTTCATTCAACTTTCATTATTGTTCAATGCTATTTAATCAAGTCCCATAAGGCCTCCCATTCAAATTTCCTCCATTTTTCTCTATGAAAAATCTAGGAAAAATAAGAAAAATTAGTTATTCAACTTATAATACAAATTAAAACTTCCAATGATCTTAAATCACCTCCTAGATGCATAATAATATTTGAGAAGCCCAAAAATTCAAAATTTCACCCTATTACAAGATTACACATACACCTGAAATTTGGGGTTCTTCAATTTGGTAGCTAAAACTCACAGTTGATTTGTAATTTCAAGGGCGAAAATTGTGAAAATCATCTAGGAGGTGAAACTCCAACTCAATTTGATGGGATAACACCAAATTAAGCTTTAATTTAATCACTTTCTTGCATGAATAGTACCATAATTGGGGTTTATTCAATTTTAAGCTATTTTGATCAAATTGATTGGTGATTAAGGTAGAGAGATGACCAAAAATCATTGTAAAATTGAATTCTTAAGCTAAAGCGAAGAAAAATGTACCTAAATATGTGAAATTGTAGCTAAAAATCATGCCACTATTCATCACCACTACAACTGCGTTTTCTGGCTAATTGGTGGTCAGTGGAAGGCGTTGTGACGTTGATAAGGATGCTGGGTTATCAAACATTTGTCGGCGAGGTTGAATGGCAGCTAAAAGTGGTCACAAGCATAGAGGATGAACTTGCATAGTGATAAACGCAGGTGGGAGAAAAATGACGGGGAGTAGAGTTTATTAGAAGAAGAATAATCTACTTAGGGTATTTTGGTAATTTAAATTAGGGATATTTTACATTATCAGATTAAACTTTCCCTTTGTAGATGCTTGATTTTCATACTTTATTTAGTTATAAGTGCTAGAAATGCACATGATGAGACTTAAGTACTCACATTCGTTGCTATCTCAGATAAAATTTCATCTGCATCTACATTTAATATTTCTTGAATTTCCTTTTTGAATATTACATCATCATGTAGATCTTATCCCTATCTCAAGTGAATTTTCTTCTCTTCTTCAACTTTTAAAATAAAATAAAATAAATTATTATTTGTCTTTATTTTTATTCTTTGGGGTATTACACAACTTCCTAGCCTAATAGTATGAGCATGGAATATAGATACATAATATTCAAGAATGCATGATTAGTTGTCATGATCATAAAACAAATCATGCAAAACCAAAATTTTTTATGATCGAACATTTACTTTTAATTTAGTTCACCAAGGCACACTTATGACTAGAGTCATGATAATTGAGTACATAATCGTAATGCATCAAATATTTATAATTATAATTTTCATGACAAAATTTGTAACATTCGCATTAAAATTGGGCTTAAAATTATAAATTTGGCATAATACAAGACATAAAAGGGCATAAATCCCTAAGAAGTTTTTCTAATATATCAAAATGAATCACTATAAAGAATACACATTGAACTAAAAAATAAATAGAAAAATTAAACAAGAAGCTATCAATTAAGGCCAAAGCAAGATGTGGACCTACCTTGACCTAAAACTCAAATCTAGAGACCAAGTCTTATATATTGTCAATCCTTAGGCTTGATTTATGCAAAATGCAGCCCAATAATGCTACATTAACAAGGTTAGATCGGCTCTTACACACCTCTAATAAAAACATTAATAATGTAAAGGTATTTAAGTCATTTTATTATGTCAACTGTATACATAATTATGTAAAAAAAGTTAAAGGCTGATCTTATTTTGTGTTTTTAGTGAAAATAAGTATAAATTTTTTAGTTTAACCTAAGCAAGAATCCCCACATACATTGTAATAGGAGATAATTAAAAAAAAATTGTATCACGTACCTGCCATATAGTGTTAGGCCTTCTTTGGTTAGTAGATTAATTAAGAATGAGAATAAGAATGAACTTAAAAATGAGAATGAGTTTTGATGGAATGAAATTATAAGTTCATATAGTATGATATTAAATTGGGGGTAGAAATAGAAAGGAAGACTATTAAATATTAATTAATAATTATTATTATTATTCCCTCCTCCTTGGTGACAATCAAATGTTGGCAACCATAATTGCCAGTAACCACTATGATAATGAAAATGACGTCTCTTCCCTCATTTCACCTTCATCAAACAATCTCAGTAGGCAAATCTTAGTAGACGACAGTGAAAATAGTGAGGGAGTCTAACGGTAATGAACTTAGCCATGATGATGGTGGTTGGATTTAGAAATTGACTGCAACAAACTCAGCCATGACTAACTCATATTTGGATGTTGTACATTAATGGCAAGCGACGTCGCAAAACATGAAAGGTTCTAGATTCGTCCACGCATGGTGACTGGCTTTTCTTCTCTCAGTAGAACCTCCTTTCTCTTTGGTGACCATGAAGAACATAACAGATGGAGGAGAACGGTTAAAAGAGAAGGGTGTTGTGGTAGTGAAGAATAGAACAGAGGAAGAAAATGGTGAAAAGATATGGGTATTCTAGTAAATTTCATTGCATTTAGAGATCCAAGCATTCCCTTCAATAGCCAAGGTTTTGCACACTCCCTTATATGTGGGAACGAAGATTCCCGTGGGAGTAAGATTAGCTTGCTTATTTTCAAACCAAACAAGGGAATTCCCATTTTCTCCCTCCCCTCAATTCCTTCTTACCAAATGGGCCATAACTACTCTCATCTCCCAAAACGCACGAATAGAGTAGCCTTCTTTTATTGAATCAGTATTATAATCATGTTAAAAAGAATTTTAAGTTTGGATTAAGATTATAAACTACAGTCCATGTGTTTACCTAATCCATTAGAATAACTTGACTTGATTGCCAATTTGTGTATAGTTCGAATCACATTTATGTATGTATGTAAATTACTTGGACAACTTCAAAATTTGTGTTTTGGACTAGAGTTTCTTTGCTATTTATTATAAGATAAAATCCACTTGTTTACCTAGTTCATTAAATACACAAGTCAATAACTGTCTTGGCACGTTATGATGTTAGAAAGAAGATAGCTGAAAGAATAGAAGAAGAAAAAGTACAAAATAATAAAGAAAGATAAATCAATAAATTTTAACTAAGGTAAATTAACTAGCTTCAAGCATAGTCGGGGTAAGTGGTAGGCTCTTCACTTTAATTTAAGTGGTTCGAATTCATTTGAAAACAGATATTATAAATTAAGTAAAAAAATTAGATTCAATTAAACCATGAGAGTTTTGTTTTGAAATATATAATATTTTAGTCTTAAATAATTTTTATTTTTATTTTGTTTTAAAATATTTAATATTTGAACAGTAATAAATCACATGAATGAATTTTTAATATAAAAATTATATATTTAATTTGATAATTGAAATTTTTTTCTATTTTTAATATTCTTAATGAATTAAAAGTATTAATCCATTTAATTCACAAATTTATTCTTCTCTTGTAAGTTGAATAAACCCATTTTAACAGCTTATCCATTATAATAAGCAGAAAAAAAAAATACTAGCAACTTTAGTGAAATAAAAGAAGAAGAAAGTATTTTTTTGGAGTAAGAACAAGTCAAAGTTAATGGAGTGTTTGACTCTGGATTGAAAAAACAAAAGTATAAATCTCAGTTAAAAAATATATACATATATTTTTTTTTAAAAGAAAAAGATAGCGAAGTTGACGCACCACTTTCTTCCCACTCTCCACGACTTCGTGGGTATTTAAGAAGCTTCCTGGAACCCTCGTCTCTTCCCTCGACCTTTTCAGCACAATTCTCATCAATAAAATAAAATAATTCAGTGTTCTTCTTTTTGGCCTCAAGAGGGGTTTCGCAATTCGAGGCTCTGATTTGCAGTATTTTGCAGCGATTTCTCAGTCATTCTGATCTTCTCGCCTTCTTCTTGGAAGTGTTTCGCAGCAGCCACCACGAATCTGATGCTTCGTCTGCTTCGGTTTCACTCTGCGCGACACCATGGGCTCCTGGTTCGCCGCGGAAGCTACAGGAAGGTGAATTTGTAAATTCGCGTCATTACTGAGGGTATTTTGGGAAATCCGTTTTGCTTTTTCTTGGTAAACGTTGCTCATTGTTTGTTCAACTATCTTGTTTCAGCAAGCGTACAGGATGGCTGGTTCTCTTGCAGGTACGTTGAATTTTATTTTATTTTTTGGATTATTAATATTCATGAATGTGTGCTTTTTAGAAGCAATAAAGCAAGAAGCAAGCAAAATTTTGTCACCTTTTAGGGATGTATTTAACAGCCCGGATCTTTTGAATATTTTAATATGAATATTTTTTACAAAATTGAAGACAAAAGGAAAGATAAAAGAAAAGTGAGTAAAAAAAGATAACATATGTCTTTTATACTTTCTTTATGAAATTTATAAGAAATTTTTAAAAAAATTATGGGACATATTTTAATTCAGGTATATGACCTTGTAATTTGTACAACATTTTATAACAAACCTCATTTTTGTTGTTTTCTTCATGTTGGGTTAGAGAAGAATAGTTAAAGGATGACTGAAAGCTATAGATATTTATCCAACGTTGAGAAGATAATTACGTAGCAAGAAAAATGATAGAAATAAATGATGGATTGGAACAATTCATTGTATTTTGAATTTAAAAATGAAGTAATTATTTTCTAATAAAATATTATTTTCATTCGATATTTATGAATTGACTTTTAGTTTGATTTATTCTTAATTTTTAATTTTAATTTAGTCACTTTTACACTTATTAATTAATTTTTAATTTAATTTTATATTTATTTTTCGTCCTAATTTAATACTTATGAATCTATTTTTAATTTTGTTTAATCAATAACTTATGAGTCTCGTATAAATTTAATAGATTGGAGACCAAATTAGTAGTAAATTAATAAATGCACGATTAAATTAGGACAAAAAATAAATAAATGATTAAATTAAAATTAAACTTATAAATTAAGCATTAAAGTAAATTAAAAATAAACTTATAAATAAAATAAACCACCTCAATTTTTATTGTCCCTAGAAAAGTGTTTATTTCATAACAATATTTTATGAAAATTAAATTGCTTTACATTTTATTTATGACCTTTATTTTAGGGTAAGATTCCATCAATTTTTTTTCAATTTCTCTTTCCCGAGTAACTTCCCACCCATTGATTTTCCCTCTCAATTTCAACTCTTTGAATATAAAATCCGTCCAATCCATCCTCAATCTGAATTCTGAACCTCTCACACATCAAAACCTCTTTCTTTCTGTAGAATCTGTCAGAATGGATTCAGCAAACGCAGCTCAAGCGCATGTTCCTGATTTCTTTCAGAACGTCGTCGTAATGAGGCACGGTGAGCGTATGGACAACTTCGATCCTTTGTGGGCATCAACTGCGGCCCGACCCTGGGACCCACCCCTATTTAAAGAGGGTTCGGTTCGGGCACTCAAAACGGGTCGGAAGCTCCGAAGGTCTCTCGGATTTCCGATCCATCGGGTCTTCGTCTCCCCATTCCTTCGCTGCGTCCAGACTGCCTCGGAAGTCGTTACTGCTCTCTGCGCCGTTGACGACGATCCCGACGCCCTCTCCGGCGATGCCATTCCCATCGATCCTTCTAAAGTCAAGGTCTGATTTTCTTCTGGACGAATTTGTGTGATAAATGTGAGAAAATTGTATGATGAAAAACTTCTTAAATCGAAATTTCGTATCTATAATCCAAGCGTTTTTAAAGCGTTTGATTGCGAGAGGTACTCATTATAATTTCTCTGATTTTTTTTTTGAAGTAATAATTTCTCTGATTTTAGTAGTCTCTTTTTCGCCTCTGTGATTCCAGTGAATCTGGTCCTCTATCATTTCTGTTATGCTTACTCCCAGCTACTTTGATTCAGTATATTCCGTTAAATTCCGACTTATTTTCTACCTTTCCGAAAGTTGCTTCACAAAGCTTCTTCTGAACGTTACTTCTAACACCAATATGTGGAAGTAACATTTAATATAACATATAAAAGAACTTTTAAACGTTAGAACAAAATTCTTTAGAACAAAAGAACAAATGGTTGTTTTAAATAGTATTTTACTGTAATCTTCGATATTCTGAGAAAAAAGGGGCATTTGTTATTTGATTCTAAAGTAATTCTAAAGATGTAGCAGCAGTGTCCATAAGCAGAGTCTTTATGTACTTACAATATGACTCACAGATTCTGATTACGTATCATGTAGCTATCAAGTTGCAAAAATTTTCACACTTCCACCAAATCCTGCAGGTATCTGTTGAATATGGATTATGTGAGATGATGAACAGTAGAGGAATCAGACCTGATGTGGCTCCGAAAGATGGAAATTTTAGTTTAGATATCTCAAAGCGCGAAGCCATGCTTCCCGTAGGGACAGTGGATAACAAAGTAGAGAGATTGTATAAAGAGGTAATGAGGAGTTCATTGTCTTTCTTTTATTGAGAATAAGTTGGCAGTAACATAAGCATCCAACTAGAGATTACTGTTTTGTGGCTAATAAAATCCATTTTTCCGGATAAACTGCAGTTGCCCCAGTGGGAAGAGCCAGTTCTGAGCACAAGGGTTAGATATAAGCAAATATTTAAGGACCTTGCAGATCAATATCCTACTGAGAACTTGTTGCTCGTCACACATGGTAAAATACTTCTCTTCATAACTCTGATAGAGGTCTGTTTTGCGTGTTGGGCTGATATTATTCTATCTTGCGAACGCACCTTTCGGTTGTGAAAACAAGTTCCCTTTCTTTTTTGTTGGTCTGTTTTTTACACAATTTTTCAGAGTAAAATACTTTGGCTTCCTCAAGTATTTTTCCTCTATTTTGAAAATGTAAATGCTCCTTTCTTATCTTATAATGCTTTATAGGGTTATGCATAACATAATTGTTAATTATGATCGTGGAAGTCAGTCAGAGGCTGAATTTGGTGGTCTAATGCGTAAAACTCTATTGTATAAATAATTTCCGAAGTTACTTGTTCTTGTTTGAGGAAGTTGAGAGTATAATTGTACTTATTTTCTAGATTTGGGAAAACTTGTTGGAGTTCCAAATATTTCTAAATAAGGATGTTTTAAGCACTTGAGCACTGAATTAGGCCTTTTGAGGGGTTTCTAATGTCTTGATTAACAATTATGTTAGATATAAATATAACTTTGCGCCACTGCACTTTTAGTTCTCCTATTTTATTAGAAAAACTAGTATATACCCCCGTTTCCATCCCGAACAATTTAGTGCATAATTTCAATTACATCAATGTTTCACTTCAAAAATTTGAAAAGAAAAATTATTGAAGTCAAATTTAAATTTTTATTGTCATGTGACTGTGAAATTTATCTATTGTCCAATTAATATTTTTTTTATTTGCTTTGAATTAGAGAGGAAACATTGTTTTAACCGGCAATTGAAACTAGTGGGACTAAGTTGCTTTCTTGAATTAATTAGAGGAGCTAAAAGTGCAAATTAATCAGGCAGAGTATATTTTCAAAACAAGTAGGAAGCTGTGCATTTGATGTTAAATCTGGGAGAGATTGTAGTTTTTTTAACTCAATCATTGAAATGAAAGTTCAAAATATAGCATGACAGTGGCTTGAATCTGTTCGTCAGATATCTGGAGAAGCTGCGTTAAATATGTTAATAAACTCTACAAGAGATTGCATAAGTTGATGATTTGTAACTCAATTGCACCTTTGCAGGGGAAGGAGTTCGGGTTGCTCTTTCAGCATTCATGAAAGATGCTGAAGTGTACGAGGTTGAGTACTGTGCTTATGCAGAACTTAGGCGTCCTATTTTCGAAAAAGACCAGTCATTTACTGCTGGAGAGTTCAAGGTGCTTACTCATACTGGTCAAACTGGCATCACTTATTTTCTCCCAAATCCTTTGACCAATGATATCAGTGAAACTTCGTAATAATTTAACGTAGTTCTCATCTTAAGTCTGGGGGTATTCTTCATTAGAATCCTTCAAAATGATGTCTTCTTTGTGGTTGAGGATACTGTTCAGAATTAAGTAGGCAAAACAAAACAGCATTCATCAGTCTTGTGATCTTTCCCTCTATTGAAAGCACGAAAAGACACTGGACTTCATATTTTCTAGCATTTGTTTGGGGGTACAAAGGGGGTAATCTGGAAGTCAGAGAAAGGGATTGGTTCCTATTTGTCTGTGTCTTTGTGCTTCAACCTCTGGCCTTTGTTTAGGAGCCAAATTTGGAGGGAAAGGAAATCAGAGCGGAGAAGAGAAAACTGAAAATAAGTAAGTAGATCTGATTTTGTTGTCCTCTTTCTTTAAAGTGTCATATATTCGAATGAAGAATGAAGATAAATATTGCAAATGATTTATTAAATTATAGATTTTTGTTGAGATGGTACTTCGAGGCTGCCAATTGTATAATCTAGAGATATCTTGATATTCTCTTCACTTTCTCACTGTTGTATGAGATTCTAATTTTGGTGAAGGTTAAGTGAAATATTCTCTATTTAATTTTTCTTGTTCTATGTCTCTCAAACTCAAATAAAGGAGTGCAATTATTAACTTTGATTTTTCTTCCCTCAAATTCTCGTGGTATATGATAGGAAGAGACACAAAAATGAGAAAATACGATTAGCGTTATATAAGTGTTTATTATTAGATTTTTTCTGGAAAAAAACTTAATTGAGTATTTAGTTGTAAAGAAACTTACTTATTATATTTTTATAAGAGAGCTTACTTGTAAACATTTAAGAAATTGTATTTAATTTTTGTCCAAAATATTTTAAAAACTTGAATAAATTCTAATCAATTTCTTAATAATCATATGCATGTTATCAGTTACTCAATTTTAGAGTTTAACATATTATAATAATAAATAATAATATCTTATTCTATTTTTTTTTTTCATTTTCAGATTTGTAGTTAACGTAAATTAAGAATGGCAATATAAACCATACCAATTTCTATGTTGCAGTCCATCCTCCAAATTATAGTTATCAAATATATCAAGCTACAATGACTGTCCAGATTCTAAGCAATATATATATATATATATATATATATATATATATATATATATATATATATATAACTAAAACAATGGACAGTTACACATAGTTATGTTTTAAACGACTACAATAGTCACAGCTCTGATGATGGGCTTGGAGGTGGCTGAATGTGATCGAACATGTCATCCGGGAAGTCATCGAAGAAGCTATCAGGGCTTGTGGGGTTACCAATTGGATCCCTTGTCCCAATTCTGCAACTTCCTGATGGCCCAAAGAAAGGAAACCCAACGGGAAGAAGTGTTCCTATTCCAAGTTCTGCTGCATCCATAGGGCCAAACCCATCAATGAAACTGGTAGGCTCATTAGCTCTGGCCGAGAGGTCTTGACTTTCCATTGAGAATGGGAAAATCTGAGGTAAAGCAATTTGAGAGCATATGTCAGTACTTGCATAGCTCTCAAATGGTGTAGTGTACTCTTCTTTCATTATGTTTGTGTCAGAAGTCAATTGCTTGGAGTTCATGAGATCTGGTAATGGCACCATTTTTATGACCTCTGAATTCCCAAGAAAGGATGATAAGCTTGGCTGAGCCTTTAGTGACGTTTCGTCCTCTGATGAAGAACTGAACTTTGGAGCCTACAAAATGAATAAAAAAGAATCTCATGCAAATATAAGGAATTGCAATGAAGAAATAGTTCCAATAGTCATTTTCATGTACCTCTGAACATTCTCAGGACAAGCAATTTATGGATATATGGCAGGTCAACTAAACCAGTTTCCAAACAACCAGTAATCAAGAGTTTCACTATGTAGAAGTGATCGGAGAAACAATGACCCAAAACAGAATAACATTACTGAATAGCACAGAAATTGATTTGAGTCACTCAAATTTCTAGTGCGCTCTAGTTATATATTTCTAGTGAACACTAAAAGAAAACTGTGAAGTATTGATACTTTAAACAAATGAGTTATATCATGTCTAATTCTTGTATTACACTTATTGACCATGAGAGTCACTTAATATTACACATAGATACTATATATAGTGTTGTATTGCGGTTTTGTATCATGTTCATACCAATTTTTCTCGGTAAAAAGATAGATAAAAACAAAGATGAGAACTAAAAGTCCAGAACTGCTGCAATACCGCTAAGAAGGCAGGAAGAACGTTAAAATTACTAAGAAACCCCTAACTTATTCTTCCCTCATTCATGGAATTCCAAAGAAAAATTCTCATTTACCTCTGAAGGAGGAACATTGTGAAAAGTGGGAACTTTATTTTTGATCTTGTGGGATTTGGAGGCCGGTACTGAAGTCTGCAGAATCCTAGCCAACCTCTTTTTCCTACTACTCCAGAAATTCTTGACATCGTTGTCTGTTCTTCCAGGCAAGTAAGATGCAATCATGGCCCATTTGTTCCCATACTGTGACTGCAAGTCTATCACCACCCTCTCTTCCTCTAGTGAAAATTTGCATCCACTGGTTAACAAAAATCAGATAAAAAAAAAAAACATCAAATAATTTCAACTATAAGCTTAAATACTTGAATCTACATCAGTCTAGCAATAACCCAGAAAACCCATAATTGATAGTCCTTCTCATACAGTTTGAAGAATATAATCCTCCATAAAATGCTCCTAAAGGAATCAAATCTAAAATACTAGGGAGGAACACTATCTTTTCTTACTTATAAACTAATCCCTCTGGATATCCTCTCATCGAACTTTCATCAAACACCAAGGCAACCGAAAGTTACAGGGAAGAGTAAGAGAAATAGGAAGAGGCATTAATACTTCTTAAGGTTGGGACGAAGCTTGTTAACCCAACGAAGACGGCAAGACTTGCCGGTTCGCTGAAGAAGGCCTTTGGATCGAATGGAGCTCCAGTCTCTGGGGCCATACTTGCTGACGTGGCTTAGAAGCACCTCATCTTCCTCTGCTTTCCATGGCCCTTTCCTTACAGGCCCTTGATCCTTCTTCTTCCCTTGCATTATTCTCCACTCTCAAACCCTAATCCTCTGCGAATCTCTGTGTAATTACCCCCCTCTTCTGGAAATGCTTCACTCACTTTTCTCTCGAGTTCCTTGGGTGTCTTTCGAAATCGCTGTGTGTGTGTTTTTTGTTTATCTACAGTCTTATGTGACGGTTTAGACGGTTACATCCTCTTCCCCCCACTAATAAGCCCACGTCCCCGTAGTTTTCTGTGTTTCAAAATGATAGTGAAATGACCAAATTGACCCTAATAAAGGTCAGAGCGATGTAAAAAACGTGGGCTTTTGGGCTGATTGTTTGAGTCCATCGCATTCATTTTGGGCCAGAGTCCAACTCTATTTTGGAACTATGATGTTTGTACCAATAATAATGATTTCTTTCAAATGATTAATTGTAATGTTACAATTAATTTGGATCTTCCGATTTTCTTTTTCTCTAATTCTCTATCATGTTCTAAATAAATCTCTCCAAAATAATAATAAACTGAAAAAAGCATGAGATCATCCAAATTTTGTATTATAATTTAATGAGGGCCGTTGTTTAAAAAATAATATAAAATTGTTTGGTTACAAATAAAATTAATCAAATGGAAACAACTAGTTTTTATTTTATGTCATTACTTGATTTATTTTACAATCTTTAAATAAAAAATCGTATACGAGATATGGTTTATGGCTTCAGATAAAGTTATTTATATCTAAAAGAAGAGTTTTCAATGTATTTAAGAGAAATATGATATATTAATTCCCTATATTTTAACTATGTCTCAATTTGGTTCTTTATATTTTCCTATTTCAAAATGATCGAATTTCAAAACTTAAAAAAATTGTTCCCTCCATTAACAAATAAATTTCAATTTAGTTTTTATAAACTAATTGAGGGGCCAATTTTCCAAAATTAAAAAAAAAATGAAGAACTATTTTGAAATAAAACAAATGTGAATGACTAAATTGAGATATGATCAAAATATGAGGGGCCATAACATCTCATATATCTAATTTGGCTGACAATTGAACTCAAATTTTTCATAGGCCTAAATTTATTTGAATTTATTTATTGACTTAGTGCACCCACGACATCGAACTTGTTTATACAAATTTAGAGGAATCATTTTCTTTTTCTCTTGGTGCTTCAAATCTAAATTGGTCTTTTAGTTTTTAATTCATATTATATGTGTATATATATAATCCATTTGAAATTGAAAGGGCAAAATTGAAACCAAAAACAAAATACTGATATAAGCAATATAATATATAATATCCTAATATAAACCGCAATAGCTCACTTCATAAACCATAAAAAATCACTTATTTTATAAAATATTTAAAATACATAAGGCGACGGTTTAATTTCCTTACTCTTTCACACTCAAATGCCTTCTTTCTTTAACCATAAAACAAATTTTGTCGCTATATCTTCAAATTCAAACCTCTGTCCCTGCCAAAAAATGGTTTCGCTTTGCCTTTTCCCGTGAATGGGCTATAAAATGAGGAAACACTTCTTGTGACGGTAGTTCTGCTATAACTTAGTGCTGGAAGTTTTGAGTAAAATTACATTTTGATATTTTTTATCTGATATTTCTCAATTTAGTCCCTCATAAATTTTTATTTTAATTTGGTTGTTATAGATAAGATATTTTTAATTTGGTCCCTAAAAAATATGAAGGATTTTATTAATTATGATTTTTAATTGTGAAGGACTAATATGAAAAATACTTTATGTGTGGAACCAAATTAGTAAGACAATATGAGGGACCAAATTTTAAAAAAATATAAGGAACTAAATTAAGAATAACTCATATATTAGGAATCAAAATAAAATTTTGTGCAAGAACCTAATTTCAAGCGATTTGGGTTAATTAATCAATGAGTAACCGCCGTTACATAATAATCATACGCATTTTGATACTAATAAAGGAAAAAAAATGACTATCATTTCAGTCTCTTATACTAAAATTTGTTGTTTACTTATTGTAATACTTAAAATAATCTTCTATTCATAGAAAAATATACCAAATATAGTATCTCTATTTTTTAATATTGAAGGACTGAATCTAGTATTTTTATGAAAAATAAGGGACTAAAAGATATTTTTCTCTCTCTAAAACCCAAATGAAAGGGAAGTAGAGAAATATTTGTACCTTGAGTGGGAACATGCTCCAGTAGGCGATCAAGAAAATAACTTCTGAGACAAAGTTTAAATATAGCCTTGAAAACTCTTGCATGGTGGTGTGTGTACTTATTATCACACGAGTTGGCATTCGGCGCTGGACAGTATCGAATATTCTGCATTGTGAGTTGTTAGATTTGCAGCCGCATTATATAATCGTGATTGATTATTTTGATTTAACTCTTCACACTACACAACATTTGATACTGTACCTCACTCACTGGATTCCAACTCATTATCACGCAGACTCACATTCCCTTTTTGTCATGTTGCGAATGTTCTCATAATGAGGCAAGGAAGACTACCAACTTAGACGGTTGATTGCCATTACCACAACCAATCCAACGACAATTATAGTTATATTCTTCATTAATTATGACTTCTTTTTTCAAATCAATCCCCTCAATAACCCTAGAATATAGTATTATGTACTGTAGTTTGTCAGCTTCAATAGTTCTAACATGAAGGACATGAATATTTTAAAGATAAATATTTTGTGAAGAACATGAAGAGCTTAATTCAAGTCAAAGTATATAGCTTCTCAGGCATATTGGGGTGTTTTTGAATGGATCATCGCTGGGATTGAGTCTCTAAATTCATAGCCTTGAGAATGAGCTTTTGAAAATTCTCACCAATTAATCTGAATGAAGAGAATTTCTTTTCTGTGTACTCTTCATTGTATTAGTTTGTGTCATGGCTTTTGTGAAATCATGAAGACGGAGTAATTAAATTCACAGCCTGTGAATAGCATCGCTGATAAGCTTTTGAAAATTCTCACCCATGTGAATGAAGAGGATATTTCTCTTTTGTTTGCTCTTCATTGTATTTGTGTTTAGGGTTTTGTGAAAACACAAGACGAAGTCATTAAAGTTCAGCAAACATGTCTTTTGGTTAATTTATAGTTAGCTTTTGGAAAAGTCGTCATATAATTGATCAGTTAAAGAACCATATTATTGAACCTTAACATAACCATGGAAGCCATTATACCAATATAGTGGGGACACTATCAACCTATATAATGATTTGATAAGTAAAATAAGCTTCAAAGTTTCAACTTTACATTTATTAGTCTTGTTAGGCGAAATGGATCACATCGGTCCATGCTACAGGAGATTTTCTAGCAATGGGTTTTGAGCCATTAGATTTTTTTTCTACTGATCTAAACTCTATCCATAATTTTTTTAATTTAATTTCAACAAAAAATAATTATTTTTACAATAATAATAGTATACAAAGATATATTAATATGATTATATCATTTTTTATAAGATGTATCTTGTTCAAGAGAAAAAAACAAAAACAATTTTTAATAGTTTACAATCTTTTTCCCACATTTTACGGTAACATGTCATCCAAATTCTTGTTAAGTAGTTGTTTTTGCGACAGAACAAAAAATATGTTTAAAATATTTTTTTTATTTTTTGTCTTATTTTTTAAATGAGACAAACAATGAATAATATTTATTATTTAAAATATATCATATTATATGAGTATGTAAACTATTAATTATAATATAACATTTTTTTATTCATGCGCATTTATTCTTTAAAAAATTCATATGTTAGCTTTATTTTTTTCAGAATATATATATATAGCATGAGAGTAATGGGATGGGAGGCCATAGGTCTATCATTTCTTTCTAATCCAAATCCCCTCGTGTTGTAATGAGAACATAATGTCATATTTTATTATAGTAGACTGTTCGATGAAAATTCAATAGTATAGATTTATAGATGAAAAATATAATTGTATGCGGTTATATTAATTTAATATAAATATAAATCATTGAAATTTCATTTAACAGTCTACCATAATCAAACATGACTTTATATTTCCGTTAGAACATAAGGCGATCCAAATTGCTTCCTTTCTCCATTGATTTGGAAGGAAACTAAATTAGTATAACCCTTTTATCCAATGCAAGATTTATCTAGTTCAAGTGTCATGGACTAAAATGCATTAGGACTCTTTAAAGACTATATCTGCAAATATATTCCCCAGGTTTAACTCCACAAGCCCATGGGATCACTCCTCTCTTGCAAGATTCTCACAAGATTTCTCATCAACTTTGAACTTTTGATTGGAGGTTTGTCTGCCTTCCACTTTTACAAATATGACCATAAACTAGAGGCACTTTTGTACTCTCTTGTCGGGGATTCTCCTCAATTTTCCACCAGTATGAAAGAAGTATATATACTCCTTTTCTGCATCTATATTACTAAATCATATAAACAATTTGAATAGTTTATCGTTACTCTTTAACAAAATGTCTTCACAAGTTCAATGTGTGAACTTTTTTTGTTTCTTAATTGTCTATTAATTCACCATCATCATCCCTATCATCATCTGCCTTACTATTCTCGTTCTCCACTCTAGCAATATTAACTTCTTTAAAGTAAGAAGCCAAGCTTTCCAACATGCCTGAATCACATAGTAACATACTAATCAAGGTACATGAATTTCAATATCTATGGTACACAATATAAGATTTTAAAAACATATAAACATTGAACTTAATCATTTATTAAATGTGACATTAAAGTTTCCAACAAGCTATATAATGCTAACCAAATGAAGAGATGGAGAGAACCATTTACTCCCTATGACATTTGTGACCTACACCAAAAGATAAAAAAGAAAAAAGAAAACAAAGAAAAGCATTCAAAATTACTACAAGAACATGGCTTTTTCGATTACTTATTAATTCAAACATGCATAGGGAATGAAGCTATCAGATATAGCCATGAATCAAGCAACGCTCATAGCAAAGTTTAAACAGACCTTTGAGTATAACATAACAATGATGCGAAGAAGAAGAAGAAGAAGGAACACTAATACTTGTCACAAAATCATACACATCTGCTGCTATTATTCCCACCATTATTATCATTGTCATTAGCTTCGCCATTTTTGTTCCTCTCTTGCACTATACTCATTTGCTGCAAACACAGAAGTATTCTCAAGTTTAGTTTGAATGAATTAGTAAAGAGTAATTTAAGCAAAATTTTTAGGGTAAATTATTTTCTTTTCATCAAGAGATGTCTAATTTACACGGTTGCTTCTGTATTTTAATAGTATAAACTTCCCTATCTTGAGACCAAAAAAATATACTATTAATCAAAATGCCACATGACCAAAAAACAAATAACTACATGCAGTTTTTTAGCTATAGTTCTAACAACCATAGGTAATGCAATTATTAGTCGCGACCCTATTCTAAAATCGAAGGCATTTCCTGCAATTAAGTAAACCACAGGAAATATCTGCGGTTAAATACAAAACCACTGGTATTACTTGAGGTTCCCTACGGGTAATACACGTGGTTAAGAATTAGTCATACGTAAGATATGTGTGATTCCCTAGGAACTTACCTGTGGTTCAAACGAATCGCAGGTTATACCTGCTAGCCTAATTTTTTTGCAGCTTCCCCTTCATTTCCCAGCCGCATAACACTCATGTTTTCCTCCATTCTTTTTATCTTCACTACTCTCACCACCCAAAGGTTGCCAACTCCCACCATCTTCGCCGCTGCCCACCTGCTCGCTGCCATCCTTCATTACCGGCAAGTACCAGATGCCAGCCGCTTTTTCGACCACTGGTCCTTCACCAGTATGGATGTAAGTTTCTTTTTTTTTTTATATTTTTTTATTTTCTTCTTCTCCTTTTGGCTTATTTTAGCTTATATTATTTGTTTTTGTTTAGCTCACTTGAGGTTCCTTACTCCCAAGTCGCCACCATCACTGGAGGTTACCGTTACTGTCGTTGCCACCACTCCTGCCACTGCAAATTGAAGGTTTTTTTTATTTTTTACCTTTTAATTTATGTTTAGTGTATGAATTTATTGTTTTTGTCTGGATTATATATTTACACCTTGTAATGGAATTAGTATATGAATTTATATATTTTTATCCAAATTTGAATATTTATGGAAAAATTTTTTGTTGGTTACCTGTGTATTGATAACTTGTTTTAATGAATATTTATGAATTGCATTAATAAACTATTTATTTTCTTCTTGATTGGTGTCTTGGCAAACTTTGATAGTATCTATATACTTGTTTGTTTGCTTTAAGATGTTTTATTCTTGTAATATCAAAGGTTGTTTTATATATTTATATGTTTTAATGAATATAAATCTTTTGTATTGAGTCATAGTTTTTCTACTCTTTTATTAGTGACTTGACAAGTTCAATAGCTTCTTATATATGTTTTGCATTGATAGATAATTTTCTTTAGTTTATTTTAGTTTTTGAAATAACTGTATATATTTATTTGTGCATCTTGATAGTGGCAATTTGATGACAATTAAGTTCAGTTGATGTTAATGTTTAATATAGATTAATGATGCTTGGCTTATAATCTTTTTATATAGTGAAGAATTCTTTTGGGGGATCTGCAGTAAAATACATTCTTATGGAATGCGTAAAAGCTAGATTGATATGCCTCAAAATACCCCGTGAATACATGGAAGGGTTGAATAATCTTTTTGATTTTGTATTTGCTAAGCGTAGTGTTAAAAGTAAAATAATATGTTTATGTCAAAAATACATGTTAGACAAGGTGTGACAACTTGATTGTTAAACAATTTCCAAAATGGTATACTATTAGGCTTAGACATAGAGAAACAAGTGTTGTCAACACAATTGTTGATGCTCCTATGATACCACATGTGGGGGATGAAATGATTAATGTTAATGATCCCATACATGACATGGTGAATGATGCATTTGGCAATCATCTTGTTAAACAACATGTCGAAAATGATGAAGTAACGTCTCTCCTACTAAATTATATGATGCCCAATGATAGTGCAGAGATTTTAGAATTTTGCAAAGTCAAGTCCTTGAAATGAGATAAGTCATTGAATATCAGAATAGAAAATTAGAAGACCAACATAAAAAAAATAGAAGACCAAAATTAAAAAATAGATGACCAAGATAGAAGATTTGAGGATCAAATAGAAGATTTGAGAAAATGATGAGTTTCTTCATGCAAAACTATCAAGGTCAATTACCTCCTAATATTGTTGCACTTCAAATATCACTAGTAATATTGATAGTCTTTGCATTATGTCTTGTAATATATTCCCAATATGTTTACTACTAAATTTCATATTACAATTTAGGTAGTTGATCAAACAAGTGTACATTGACTAAGTGTAGCATATCATTGTCTAAACCTTTCAGATTATGATGATTATTACTTTTAGTATGTTAAAATGTGTTCATGACAGAGTTATGAATGTTATTTTAGTTGTTGGACTTATTAAGACCTTATTATGTTAGAATGTTTTTAGAATATTGCATGGTACATTATGCATATATTTTGGTTACGTTGGACTATTATGTTTAAAGACAATGTTGGATTGTGGTATAAATTTATTGATTTGATTTTCTGGTTGATATAGCATCATAATAGTTGAAAATACTGCAGAATGGATATAAAGGAAATGAGCTCAGAATTGAGTACTGAGCTACAGGGACCTTTTGCTATATATACACTCTTCATAATACAATCAATGAATGAAGATGTGTCGGGTGTTTTAGCCTTCCGAACAGAATAACAACCTGAACACGTGAATAATAGGAATGGACAACAAATAAATGAATGCCACAGCTAACAGAAATGACTCCTAATATTCACACTAACATACATCGGTCATAATCATGTATACTATGCCTTAACACCCCCCTCAAATGAGAGGGTGTGGCACACACACTGAGTTTGTCCCATATCATCTAGAAATGAGAATGCGATGGTGACTTTGTAAGGTAATATGCAACTTGATCTGATGAAGGCACATAGTTAACATCTAGTTGCTTTGCAAGCACTCTATCTCATACAAAATGAGCAACTGTTTCTATATGTTTAATTCTAGCTGCATCACAGGATTTGAAGCCAATGCACTAGTACTCATATTATTGCACCACGCAATAGGAACCTACTTGGTGCGAAGACCTAATTCATATAACAATAATTGCCCCCAAGCCAATTCAAGTGAGAGGACTACCTATACTCTGACTCTATACTAAACCTCGTGATCAACTTTTGCTGACCAAGAGACTAGTGTATGACCATAGAATACACAAAATCCATCAACAGACTTTCTGTCATCTAGGCATATTGCCCAATTAGCATTCAAGAACCCTGTGAGAGAAAGGAAATCAGTGGTTTTAACATGCACCCCATACTCCATCGTGCCTTTAAGATAACGTAAGACACATTCAGCAACCTTCTAGTGCACATTACTTAGCTTATGCATAAATTGACTAAGTTTACTTACAGTAAAACTTATGTCTGACCTGATATTAGTCAAATACTGGAGTGCCCCATCAAGACTCCTATGCATTATAGGCTGTAGAAGTTCTCGACCATTTGATGTAGACAGAGAGCTTGACTTTCTAGTAGCAATTGACATCGAGCAAGGAAAGGAGTTGTGCATGCTATATTTCTGCAACAAGTCCTTGACTAAGATACAACCTTATTTTATCCCTATATATTTCAACTCCTAGAAAATAATACAATGGTCCGAAATCTTTCAAGGAATATAAATTGTTCAATCGTTGGATGAAGTCTTGCAGTAATTCAGGGTCGTTGCCAGTCATCAAGATGTCATCAACATAAATTAGGATGAAGACAACTTGTTTGTTGTCTCTATAAACAAAGAGAGAGGTGTCTTCTTTTGTGTTGAGGAAGTTCTTACTTAGCGACGTATCTCTTAGCCTTTTGAACGAGGCTCTTAGAGGTTGTCTCAATCTATACAGGGCCTTAGTTAATTTGCAGATGTCTTCTAGTTTTGTTCGATTCATGAATCTTTCAGGTAGTGTCATGAAGATTGTTTCGCTTAGAAGTCCATTTAAGACTGCATTGTTCACGTCCTATTGCCTTACCATCCAATTAAAAGATACATCAATCAAAAGAATCAATCTAATGGTTGTAGCTTTAATCATCAGAATTTAAGTCTCTCTAAAATCAGTGCCAGGATCTTGTTGAAATCCTTTGGCCACCAATCTCACCTTGTACTTCAGAATTGTGCCATTAGCATTATACTTTATTTTGTACACCCATTTGTATCCCACAACGTTCTCTTGTTCAGTATGTGGTACTAAGACCCATGTGTTATTCTTCATCAGGGCAGTATACTTGGCTGTCATTGCTTCTCTCCATTACAGCGACTTTAGTGCTTGCTCAGTGCTTGTAAGTTCTTTTTCAGACTCTACTGCTGACCTAATAAAGGTTACTTGTGTTTATAGATGCCTTTATTACTATAGGTGACCATATGATGTGTATTGAGAGGTTGTTTACTGTGCTGTTGCTCCAGCTCCTCACTTTGACTCTAGGAAGAAGAAGAATCAGATGTGGCTAGAGCTTGTTGATTGTCAGCTCATGTAGCAATTTCTTCTTCACTTGGTGGCTGTTCACTGGTGTTAACATCAGCTAGAGTGATGGTTTGTGATCCTTTAATATCAATGGAAAAGAAACTTGTAGGAATAACATTGGTATGTGACACACTTCTTAGATTTAGAAAACCTGCAGCAAAAGGGAAATCATGTTCATTAAACACTACATGTTGAGAGACTCTTTCACTTGGAATAAGGCATTTATATCCCTTGTGTGATCCACTATAACCAATAAAGACATACTTTTGTGTGGAAATGGAATTTGTGAACATTGTATGGTCTGAGACAAAGATAATGGGAGCTCCTAAAGACTTTAAGAGTTTCTTAGTCATGTTTTGTTTTAAACAAAACATGATAAGGAGAGGATCCATGTAGAACAGTGTTAGGGAGCCTATTAATAAGAAACACAACAGTGTTAAAGGCCTCCCACCAGTAGTAAAGAGGTATTTTTGCTTGTGCAACCAATGTCAGCCCCACTTCAACTATTTGGTTGTGCTTTCTCTCAACTCTTCCATTCAAACTAGATATATAGGGATAAGAATATATGAAAGTGATGCCTGCATCTTATAAGCTATTAAAAAGGTTTCGAAATTCCCCTCCCTAATCACTTTGTAAAATTTTAATGTTTCTCTCAAACAGGTTCTCAACAGTGTTTTAAAAATGTTTGAAAGCATTGATTGGTTCTCCTTTATGTTTAAGGGGATATATGCCAGTGTATCTGCTATGATCATCAATGAAGGTAATGTAATATTTATGACTAGTAGTAGATTGTGCTGGTGAAGGCCCTTATAAGTCACTATGTATTAAGTCAAGAGGCATAGAAGTACGAGAAGATGAAATGTCAAAAGGCAGAGAGTGTGCTTTTCCCATTTGACATGCTTCACAAAATGTACAGTCACCTCCACTATTTTTCATATTACATTCATGCAGAATTTGAGACAATACATGTGGGGATGGGTGTCCTAGTTTTTTATGCCATAATTCTTTTACTATAAGTAGAATAGAGGCATTTTCTTCTGCTGTGCTTAGAGTCTATGTCGACATGGTTGTATTATTTATCTTGTAGAGCCCATCTTGAATCTTCCTAAGCAACACTGTACTTCTTACATTGTCCTTCACCACACAGCCATTAGAATCAAAGATAATGAGGACATGATTATGTTAAGAAAGACGTGAAACGCTAAACAAATTCTTTGTGATGCCAAGAGCATACAAAATATTAGAAGCAACAGGAGGATGAGTATAAGAAGCAGAATGTAAAGTAGAAGAACCAGAGGTGTGAACATAAACGCTACTACCATTACCAAATGTAAGTCACATCTTACAAGTTGAAGGAGAGGGCTTGAACTAGAGGTGTTAATCTTGTTAGGATCTTTGGTGATATGGTTACGAGCTCTATTGTCCATGTACCACACATCATTAGATAACACACAGGGAGAGGCAATATATGCCATGTAATTATCATCTTTCTAATTCCTATTATTGAACTGCCCCCTTGCTAAGGTTCTCCGAGCACTACGGTAGGACGTGGATCGATCATGACGAGAATGGACTTCTTTCTCCGTAATGTAATAGAAGAGTCACAGTCTAGTTCCTCGGCCTTTCTCCGTTCTCGACCAGACGAAGGAGATATGAATTTCATTCAAGCGGGCATGAAGTAACGATCAAATAGATAAAAATAGTGAGCTGCTAAGTGACCATACCTATTACAAACCTGACATGTGGGTTTGTTTCTACCATTTCTGGCTCAGCCTTTTGAACCTCTATTTTCTCCTCGATAATTTTGATTATGTCATCTGACATGAGAGCTGTCGCTAAAGCGTTGCTCAGATTTAGTGAGATTTATAGTTGGATTGATGGTGAGAGCATTGACATTGTTTAACTAATCTAAGTGTACATAAAAGGTGAGTAGTGTTGCTTAAAGGTCAATCCATGATAGATCCTCATTGTCCCCTAACTAGATCATTATCGGGTTATATTTTGAGCCGATTCCTACTAAGGTCTAAGTTATCAAGTCATCAATGGGAATAGGTGCTCCTGCTAAAGCCAAGTTATTTGAGATAGTCTTCATTTTTGAAAGGTGCTCTTCCATCTTCATAGTACCTTTCCTCGTCCTAAGTAGCTCAGTTTTATAGAGCTTAATACGAGATCTAGTCTGTGCACCTGACAGATCCTTAGCACCTTGCCACAACTCTTTTGAAGTGCCATCAGAGTTAGCTCTAATACTAAGTTGAAAACACTACAGAATGGAAATAAAGGAAGTGAGCTCAAAATTGAATACTGAGCTACAGAGGCCTTCTACAATATATACATTATTCATAATAGAATCAACAAATGAAGACGCGTTGGGTGTTTCAGCCTTGCTAACAGAATAACAACCTGAACACGTGAATAATAAGAATGAATAACAAATAAATGAATGCTACAGCTAGCAGAAATGACTCTTAATATTCACACTAACATACCACGGTCTCCATCATGTTTACTATGCCTTCACATAATACAAGACATAAAGCATTTGTCCAAAAAAAATATAATAAAAGTAAGGTGTCGTTATATAATTGTAATATATATGATGAGCTTACAAATAATATTATAATTATGTACATACATTATAACTTATTGCATTGGTACACTCAAAATTGTAAGTATACCAAATATTTTACTTAAACGTAAATATAATTTAAACAGAAAATGCGATCAACGATAGCGGTTTCATTTTAAAAATTTAAACACTATAATTTAGCCTCGGTTTGTTTACTTGTGGTTGCCATAAGTTGCAGGTAATCCACAAGCCCTTTAGTTGCGGTTCAACAAACCGTAGCTACAAACATACTGCACTGCAGCTAAATCATGAATTACCTGTGGTTAGTGCAACCGAATGTAATTTATCTAGCTATGAATGTTTTACTTGCGGTTGGTCAACCACGGCTAATTGTATTAACTGTGGTTTAAATGCTAATAAAAACTGCAACTAATATATAATTTTGTTGTAGTGCCACCATATTTACATAACAAAACAAGTATTTTTTTTCCCAGTATAACAAAACAAGTATTAAATATATATTTGACATAAATTAAAAATTGAACATTTTAAATTTCTCAAATTGTAAAACATTTGATAAAAATTATTAAAAACAAATAATATATTCACTAAATAAATTTTATTAGATTTAAGTAGTTTTTGGATAATAATTTGATTTAAAAATAATATTTGTATTAAATATATTACAATAATTATAAGCGTTACCATAAATTTAATAAAGTTATGAATGCATTAAATTTATGATTCTTAATACAAAATAATAATAATAATAATAATAATTTTTATAAATATATATTTAGTAAAAAATCAACATTAGTTTAAAGATGTTTTAGTCATATTTTAATTTAATAAACAAGAGTTTAAGGGAGAGGCATATATGAATTTTTTATTCAATAGCTATATTTTAAAACAAATTACTTTTAAAAATAAAATACAATTTATCACCGACTGCTGGTGATCTGTGCTCCCCTTTCCATTGCTACCCATCAGTCTTAGGCCTCTTTTGTACATCCAAAAAAAAAAAAAAACTGAGTTAACGCTGTTGAGTTTTAACTATTCCTCTTGGCTTTTCGAAAGCAATAAGAAATCGTTTAGGTCTTCCTTTTAATTTCACGTAGAATTATTTTTAGGTCAATTTGATATTAATTAAGATTAAATTATTTTTTGAATGATTTTAATAAGCTACACTATACATCAACCCTTAAAATCTTACTAAAATTAAAGAACAAAAAACTAACAAGAGTTAAGTCATGGTCCAACCATGTGGTTAAGCCATGACTTAATTACAATTTTGACAACTGTATAGTGAATAGATTTAACCATGGTTATAAGTATGGTTAAATTTATTTAGTAGTGTAAATTAAAACTTCCTCTCAATAGCAGTACATAAATAATTTTGGCTATAAAATTTAGGAAAAAATTATCTTTTTGATCTCTTAGTCTAAACAAAATTATTATTTTCATTTCTCATTTATAGTAATACCCAAAATGATCCCTACTTATTAGATAATGTTACTTGATCCTCTATTTGAAAAAAAAAACACTACCTAATTTAGTTCATTTCTCAAACTCTAAACTATAAACTCTTTTTTCTTTTTTTCTTTAAAAAATAAAGGAAAATATATAATATTTTTTAATAAGTGACAGAGAATAAAAGAGCCTTCCAACTTAGCCATTTGAACCACTAAAATAACTGTCTTTCCATAATTGAAGAATATTGCAGTGGAAAATTGTATGTGCACCATGTCTATTTTGTATATATTTCTGTTTGGGGTTTCAAGTAGGAAGATAGGTCTTCTATCAAGCCATGAAAAAAACATATTTGAATTTCTTGCAATTTGAAAGAAATAGGTACAGTTAATGGGGGAAAAAATTTAGTGCAGTTCAAGAAAAAGAAATAAAATTACAACACAAAAAGCAACTTCTAACACCAGAAATTTCTCTTTCTCGCTCTGTGCAAAACGTAGGAAAATTTAAATTTGAGAAAAACTTAGCGTAAGTTATTAAACAACTCCCAGTTGGGCATACAATGATTAAAACACATATATGATAGATAATTATATGTGTTTTATTTACTAATGTGTGCATATGTATAGCTTTTAAATGTACAATACTCTTACAATTGAAAATATAAAAATAAGGTTTTTTGACCATACGATTATGTTCAAAGCAATAAATGAGTCTAATATTGTGCGTTATTTTTATTAACCAAAATGCTTTAAAATATCTTTTTTAAAAAAATTGTCAGCATCACAAGACTTGAAATCTTGTAATATTGACTGTGAATACTATAATTTGTCTAGACTATATCAAATCTAAATAATTAATGGGAACCTAGAATTGCTAATTAAAGGATGGAGTCAAAAAATGAAAAAAATTTAAAAAATGGCAAAAAATATAGAATTAGAAGAAAAGGGGAAAACAAAAAATAATACTAAAATGACAAAAATTTGAAAATGAATATAAAAATAATAAAGAAGCAAACAAGGGTAACATGTGAAAATAAAAATAATGAAGGAAAAGAAATAAAAAATAGAAAAAAAGAAGAAGATAAAAGGTGCACAATTGAAATTGGGTCTAAAATAAAATAAAAAAAAATGAGTCCACGTAAAGAGAGTAGAGCTTTAGGGGGTGAGAGAAGCCCAATTTAGTTGAAGCTAGGGGATCTAAGAGGCCTTACTTAAACCAATGTTACTTTTAACCCATGACCTAAAACCCATGATCTAACTTGAACATTTTTGTTCCTTTGATTTATTATTATTTTTCTTTTATGTGTGTACACATGTCACTTCCACATGGTCTCTCATTTCATTTTACTTACGTTTAACCCATATTTGATGCAATTTTTCTGAATTTTTATTTCCCTCTTTTTATACATTTTACACGTGTCATTACCTTAGGCTTCCTCATTGCATTTCACTTGCATTTGGTTTAACCATTTTTTAGATTTCTACTTTTCTTTCTCACATCTCACATGTGGCACCTTCTTATTCATCCTTCCCAAATTTAATTTGCATTTTACATTTGTTTATTTCCCACTTAGTACACAAGTTAAGCTACATTCATCCCTTGCATTTGCATATTATTTCCCTTGGCATTTCATTAGCATTTGGACTAAAATTTTCAGATTTCTCATTGAGGATTAGTCATTCACATACACTAGAGCTCTCACACACACACACCTCACTTGAATCATCTTGGCTCTTGGAGAAAGCTTGGACTCTAGAGGAGGAAGAAAAGGGGCTAAGGGAGGCACTATAATAGGTAATTTTCTATGATCCCTCTTCAATTTTTATTTTTTTTGTTTCAAATTCTTCCTCTTCTTCTTCCTTTTTGGTTGAAGTTCTCAAGGATTAGATATTAATTGGTCACCATGGATATATTGTTAATGTAGTGGTATTTGATATTAAGATATTTGATGAATTGCTTCGCACCTATGCTTCAATTTGATGATCATTTTTAGGCTCAATATGATATTATATTTTGAAATACCTTGCTGCCCATTTTTGCTAGTATGATGGCATCATGTTTGCTTTATTTTGATAATCATTTTTTAGCTCAATTTGGTCTCTTAGGTTTTAGGGTTTAGGTTGATATACTTTGCTGCCCATTTTTGTTAGCATTATGGCGTCATGCTTCCTTCATTTTGATGATCAATTTTAGGTTCAATTTGGCCTCCTATGTTAATGCACTTGGCTATCCATTTTTCTTTGCATGATGGTGTCACATGTATGGCTCATTTTGGTGACCATTTCCTAAGTTAATTTTGCCACATTAGAGAATTTAGTATGTTGTCGATGCTTTTTAGTCTAATTCCACCTTGTGAATGATCCATGTTGATTTCAATTTTTGGGTACAATTTCAAGGCATGTTTTGATTTAAGGGTGACTCATTTTAGGCATAAGTTCGTTGTATGTTTAATGTATGTCCATTTTTAGGAACTAATTGCATTGCATGTTTACCTTTAAATTGGTGGCTTATTGGTGTTTATTTTACAGCCACGAATCATGTTGATGTATGTGTTATTTTTCTCATATTTTAATGTCAATTGGCTACACTTTATTTTCCTCTTTTACCATCAAAGTGGTACCATAAGCTGCATGTTTATCACATTAATGTTGCTCTTTAATTCTGTGACATGATTAATTTTTGTGTTGCTTAATTTGTGGTGGTGAATGTTTGAGTTCTTGCTATTTAAATTATACGGAATTATGGTTAGTTAAAACTTAGGAACCATGGCTAAGATGTTATCAAATTAAGGTGCAAAGAAACACCCAAGCAAGGATGGCAAATTGGTGGCAAAGTTAGTAAGATCAAATTGTGTAATTGCTTTGAGCTTGATTGTAATTAGTGTACTCTTAGACTTTTTGTAAACAATATGTAGTTATGAGTACCTAATTGGACACTAACACACACAAACATTTATGTATGCTTGATTAAACACCAACATACACAAACACCAATGCAAATCGTAAATATAGATTATAGGGGTTCTAAGGATTCCATTTACATCCCAAATATCAAAGTAAAATTCACAAAAAAGGTGCAACCCCCTATGCTTCTTCATTTTCTAGAAATTAGGCCTAATGGCCTCTTAATGGTCTAGTACATAAAACTAACTCTATTAAGCTTATTTGAACTAAGAGAAGCAATCAATTACCTTTTTAAATCATCATAAAGTTCCTTTTAATCATTTCTTGAGTTCTCTTCCATAAACCTCAATTTCTACAACTTGACATATTTGAAGGGTTTTAGGAAACTAACTGGAAATCTACATCTCCTTCCAAGAAAGAACTTAGAGAAATCATAAAAGCACTCCAAATAATCTCTAAATCATGTCTTAGAATTAGTTTTTCAAATTTTTTTTATGTATGTATATGAGAAAATTTTATCCCAAAACCTTGCATTTCCATTAACAAACATAGTATTGCATGGTGAACATACCTCTTTCTTATGTTGCCATTAAAGTCACTAAATCAACCCTTCATTTGTATAAAATTCCTCTTCAAAGTATGAATTAGAGGCAGAAATTTATATGAGAAGAGAACTCTTGAGGAGGCGAAGAAGTTGCTAGCTAAAGTGAGATGAAAAGAGGAAGATTTCTTACCCATTTTGCCATCATGTTTCTCTCTTTTCTTATTCTTCAAATGAAAAACCAAACTTTCTCTCTCCTATTCTGCTAGATGGGTCATGGATAAGGGTGGGATAAGCTTTTTACTAAAAAGAACTTAAACTAAATCATAAATGACCAAAATGCCCTTATCATTAATTTTCTACCATTTAAAGCCAAAAGTCTTTGACTATGTGACCTCCTAAGTCAATTTGGATGTTATAAAACTTCTCATGGCCCCAAATCTTTTCATTTGGCAAAAAATGTTGAGATTGTTTTGATGATGACAAATATATGAAAAATATGAGTTATAAATATAATAGTAATTTGTACTTAATTGATTAACCATTTAGACTAACTATTTGGTTTTCAAGTTTAATATCTATTATGTGTAAGATGGTCCAAAGAAGGAAGAGTGAGCATTGAAGTAAAGAGAATGAAATATCAATTCCATACTCTACCCAAATTGATAGCAAGTACGAAAGGTGCTTTAAACTTAGAAGAAGTTAAAGATTAGAAGAGTTGGAAGCTTGGATGCATCAAGATAACCAATAGATTGAATAGGTATAATTATTATAGGCTAAGTATTATTTTTGTGAAATTTAATTATTTATATTTGTATTTATTGTCTCAAGATATTTTGGGCCTCAAAATATAAGTTTAGACTTAAATGATAGTGAGATATAGATTTTACTTAAACTCATTTTAAACCTTTGGTCATTATTTTACCTATATCTCACAAACTATATAGGATATTGCTATTAAATTATTTTATTAGAAAATAGACTCAAAGAGCTTTTCAATAATAGGTTATTCACTTAACATAGAGTTCAAATGGAAAAGTTATGACCTTATAAAGTTGAATGGTGAGATATGGATTCTGTATAAAACTGTATTGTGACCTTTGGTCACTATTTTAATCATATCTCTAAAAATATATTGAGTTTTGATATGAAACTTCATTCATTGGAAAATAGAATTAAAAAGAGATTTTCTAAAATAGGTATAAACTTAAAATGGACTTAAAATGTGAAATTTATGACCATTTGAATTTAGGACTATATTATTATAAGTAACCGGTCGATTGGTTAGCTATGGCAAGTTGACTAGTACAGTACAAAAAGTGGGCAGTCAACTGGTTAACCCATGACAGTCAACTGGTCAGTCCCAAATTTGAAATAAAAGTCATATTTTAATGGACAGTCAACTGGTGAACCCCCGACAGTCGACTGGTTACTTCCAGAAAGTGGTTTCAAAAGTAAATAACAGCTTTTTTGAGTATATAACGACTATATCTCATCTTGATCTATATATATGACATTCTAAACATATTTTTTAGTAGAACCAAATGTTAGAATGTGATCTTTAACTTTTTATATCATCTTTGAGAGAGAAAAATAATCATTGAGTTAAAATTTGCATACTCTCTATTATTTGAGTTCTTAGAGCTTCATCTTGTATATCTACTTCTTTGAGGGAGTCTATTCATTTGTATTTCTTCCTTTCTTATGAGAGAGAAGCTCAAGGAGGTTCCTTGAAGGAGTCAAACTAAGAGAGAGCTTAGGTTGAAGGGGAGATTCCCCTTAGTTATGTTTAAGGAGGTTCATTTAAGAAATCAAGCAGTAAGTGCTTAGGATTAGGAAAAGGTTCTTTTTGGAATTTGTAAATTCAAATAGAGGTTCTCCCGAGCTATTGTAATTGAACATTGAAATAGTGAAAAATCCCAAGAGGTTACTTATGGACTGGACGTAGCCTTGGGTTAGAGTCGAACCAAAATAAATCTCTGCGTTTGTTTTCTTTATCCTTACACTCTTTATATTTTGAATTATTATATTTATGCTTTACTCTTTAATATTACACTTGAAGTTTGGATACGTATCATAAGCATCTATATTAAGCTACCATTGATTGATTTAATTATTACTTTACATCATGCTTTTCCAAGTATAATGGATGACAAGGATTTTTGCAAAGTAATTTTGAAAAGAACCAAAATTCTGTAAACACCCAATTCACCCCGCATTTTGGTGTTGGTTGCCCTAGCCTAACAAAAAAGTGGGTGGAAAAATCTAATAGAAAAATCATTTAGTAAAAATTAAACACTTTATCCATTCTTTATACTTTTGTCCCCTTTAGTGATATTTACCAATCTAAAATTGTATAAAATTTCCTAATCATGATTTTTGGATCTTTTGATAGTTCTAAATTTAATTTTTAACATGCCTTGCAAATTTTCAAAAATTACACCTTTACCCTTTATTTATACCTAAAATTTTCAATTAAGTTCTTTTGCCTTTCAATTCAGTCATCACCTCTTTGATTAGTTTAATTATCATCTTAACAAGGTAAATTTGTACATATTACTATATGAGAGTTACTATTTGAGGGCGTTATTTTTCACCGCTTACATAAAATTTTGTCCTCAAAATTAAACATACCTTAAGCAAATATATAGAGGGACTTCATTTCAAATCCTATCTCCCAGGTGACTTCTTCAAGTGATAGACCTTCCCATACCGTTTTTACCAAAGGGATAGCTTTATTCCTGAGTTGTTTAAGCTTCTTATCCGTAATCCAATTTGATGTCATAACAAAAGATAAATTGCCTTGCAATGCAATATTTTCATATTCAATGATATGTGAAAGGTTAGACTGATACTTTTTCAATTGGGACATATGGAAGACATCATGTATTTAGGTTAGGTTAAAATGCAAGGCTAAACAGTAGGCTATAGGTCCAATTTTGGCTAGAATTTCAATTGGACCAAGATATATGGGACTAAGCTTTCTTGTGTTAATTGATCGACCATCCCCAATGACTAAAACACTTTAAGAAGCACATGATCTCCTATTTCAAATTCTAATGGCCTTTTTCTTTTGTCTACTTTGGGCCATAATCAATTTTTTTTTTAATAGATTCAGTTTGCCTTGAGGTTTAGTCAACAATTTTAGGTCCTGTCAAACTTCTCTCTCTAAGTTCAACCCAACAAAGAGGTGACCTATATTTCCTCCCATACAATGCCTCAAATAGGGTCATTTCAATGCTAGATTGATAACTGTTATTGTAAGCAAATTCTACTAAATTAAATACACATCTTAATTTCCTTTAATCTCTAAGGCACAAACCCTTAACATGTCTTATAAAATCTAATTAATTCTTTCAGTTTGTTGATCAGTTTAAGATTAGTAACCTGTGATAAAGTGTAATTTGGTTCCTAAGACTTCTTGTAGAAACCTCCAAAAGTTTGAAGCAAACTTAGGATCTTTATATTATACTACTAGGAACCCCATGAAGTCTAACAATTTCTTTAATATAACTGGGCTAATCTATCTAGAGTATAAGTGGATTTCATTGGAAGAAAATGAGCAAACTTTATTAATCTATCCATTATAACCTAGATAGCATCATTCCCAAAAGAAGTCCTAGGCAATTCCATGATGAAATTCGTAGATATACTATCTCATTTCCACACAGGAATGTTTAAGGGCTGTAATAGTCCAACTGACTTTTGATGCTCAATCTTTATCTTTCGGCAAGTTAAACATCTAGCCATATATTAAGTAATATTGACCTTTATACCTGGCCACTAGAAAATATTTTTCAAATTGTGATACATTTTGGTAACACTAGGATGAATGGTATATTTACTTTTATGTGTCTCATCCCAAATCTTATTCTCCAACTTTTTGTCATTAGGTACACAAACAATCTTGTGGACCCCAGTCAAACCATCCTTTCTTACATTATATTCCTTTATTTTCCCTTGATTCATTTGTTTTTTCACCTTGAGTAAATACTTATCTTGCTTTTGAGCTTCTTTAATCTATTTCATGAATTCTTCAATTCTCACCTCACTGAAAAATAATCTACTTAGTTGCATCTCCTAAGTCAAGTTCATATCTCTTAAAGAATCAATTAACTCATGTTCTTTAATAATTATCATAGTGATATAAATCAATTCTTGGCTAAATGTATCGGCTACCACATTGGCTTTTCGTGGGTGGTATTTTAAAGTAACATCATAATTTTTCAAATATTTGATCCTTCTTCTCTATCTCATATTCAATTCTTTTTAGTAAAAAACATATTTCAAGCTTTTATAGTTCATATAAACTTTAACTATAGCACCATATAAATAATGCCTCTAAGTTTTTAAAGCAAAAATTATCACTACTAGTTCTAGATCATGTGTGGGATAATTTTCTTCATGTGGTCTCAATTGTCATGAAGCATAAGCTGCCACTCTACTTTGTTACATAAGTACACATCCCAAACCCTTTTTGGAAGCATCAGTAAGTAATAAAAGTGTAACATGGATCTAGGTTAATAAGAATTAGTGTAGAAGTGATTTTTGTTTCAATTCATGGAAACTTTTATCACATTCACTATCTCACATAAATGGTTTTTCTTTTTTGGTCAATCTAGTTAGCGGTAAAGCAATTTAGGAAAAGCTATGTATAAATCTTGTAGCCTATCAAAACTAGGAAACTTATTATTTTAGTAACTATTTTAAGCCTTTGTCAATTTAAGATTGCTTCAACTTTGCTAGGATTCACTGTGACCCCTTCTTGAGAGATAACATGGCCTAAGAATTTAATTTATATAAGCCAAAATTCACATTTACTAAGTTTGACAAACAACTTCTTTTCTTTTAAAGTTTTTAGGAATATTCTCAAATGCTTTTCATGTTATTCATTGTTCTTTGAATAAATCAAAATATCATATATAAAGACCACAACAAACTTATCTAAGTAAGGCCTAAAAATTCTATTAATTTAATCCATAAAAACAACCGGTGTATTAGTTAAACCAAATGACATAACCAGGAACTCATAATGGCTATATCTTGTTAAAAGTTATTTTAGGGATGTCTTCAGCTTTGATTCTTAATGAATGATACCTTGAAGCCACTGAAGATCATAATAATTGATTGAGCATATCATCAATTCTAGGTAATGGGTACTTATTATTTATTATCTTGTTCAATTCCTTATAATCAATGTATAACTTTAAACATCCATCCATTTTATTCACAAAGAGAATAAGAGCACCCCATGGATAGACACTAGGCTGAATAAATTTCTTTTCCAAAAGTTCTTCTATGTGCCTTTTGAGGTCGACTAACTCTGTGGGTGTCATTCTACAAGGTGCCTTGGTAATAGGTCCTGTCCTAGGTACTATACCAATAGTAAACTCTATTTCTCTTTCAAGGGCTATAAGCCACTCACTTTAGTAGGAAAAACTTCAGGGAACTCTCATAACTAGTATTTTTTTTCCCCTTTTCTACTTTAACTTCTATTGAAAAAAAATACTAAGAATCCCTTACACCCCTTTTTTAAGCATTTCCCAGCTTGGGCGAAAGACATAAAGGCAAGCTCAAACTCAATATATAGTATAAATGTACAATTAGGAATATAAATGGTTTTTTTGGTGCAATCAAGTGAGACATTATAGGCAATCATCCAATTCATACCAATAATAGCATCAAGTTCATGGAAAGGCATAACAATCAAATCTAAGGTGATAGAACAATAGTTAAATTAGATGCTACAATTCAAACACATATCAGAAGTCATAACTTTGGTTCCAATAGGAGTAGAGATAAAAAAGTCATAAGGTAAAGTATTAATATGAAACCTTAAAACAATCATATGATATGAATGAGTTGCTAGTACCCAAATCAAAGCATTGCATTTACAAGACAATCATTAATTTTAATATTACGTTGGATCATAGAAGGATATTGGCTAGTCTCTTGTTGTGTTAAGGCAAAGATTCTTTCTTAGGTCTGGGATTTGGAAAGGGTAACTGATTCCTTTTACTATGGGCAATCTCTACCTAAATGGCCTGACTTTCCACTTCTATAACGTTCAGCTTGCCCCAGCTAAACATGGTCCAAAGCCTTGATTTTTGCTACACTGAGGACAAGTGCAATTTTGGAAGCTTCCTTTTGTCGAAGGCATCTTCTTTTTTCCTTTAAAATTTCTCTTCTAGGCCATGCATTTCTACCACCATTTTTGTTGCCTTTGACACTACTTTCTTCCTCTCTTGGTCTCTTCAATTTAAGGAAAGTTTTGGGTTTCGACTCTATCATTCTTTTTATATTTTTTATGTTATTCTCGCCATTTCAACCAACTTATTAAACATTTGGATATGTTATGGGGAAACTCTATCTCTAATCTTTGGTAAAAGTGGTATGGAATGGTCTATCACTTGAAGAAGCCACCTAGGGATGGACTTTGAAATGAAGAAGTATGCCCACTTATTTGCTTAAGGTATATTTAAAATTTGAAGACATAATTTTATTTAAGGGTAAAATGTAACATCCCTAAATAATAACTCTCATTAGTAATATGTACAAAAGTACCTTGATAATTAAACTAATCAAAGTGGGAAGGACCGAATTGAAAGGCTAAAAGGACTTAATTGAAAATTTTTGGTATAAGTGGTGGTAAAAGTGAAATTTTTGAATATTTTCAATGTATGTTAAAAATTAAATTTAGAACTATCAAAGGATCCAAAAATCATGATTAGGACGTTTTATACAATTTTAGATTGAAAAATACCACTAAAGGGGACCAAAGTGTAAAGGAAGGGTGAAATGTCTAATTTTCACCAAATGATTTTTTAATTAGATTTTTCCACCCACCTTTTGGCCAAATGAGAAATATTGGAGACCATAAGAAGTTCTATTACATCTAAATTAACTTAGAAGGTCATATAGTCAGAAACTTTTGGCTCTAGAAGACAAAAAAAGATGATACAGGCATTTTGGTCATTTATGATTTACTTTAAGTTTTTTATTTTTAACAAAAAGCTAATCTAATGAAAGAGAAGACCCATGAAGAATAATGAAGTCACAAACAAAAAACAAGTAATAATTAGTCCTAGAAAATGTATATATAAGAGTTTAATAATGAATCCTACGTATACAGGGACTTGCTATTGCCAAAAGAACTATCAAGGATTGTGTATAGAGAAGAGATATTGTCATTGCAAGGGAAATCAAGAAAGGAATTAGCTTAAAGTAGCAAGGTAACTCCTTCTTCATTCCTTATATGTTATGTGTGTGTTTATGCTCAGTAATTGTATACTTGATAAATTTTTATGCTTTATGTTGCTATGAGTTGATGTATGATGGTGTGAGATTTCACATGGAGCCTTAGTGGCTTACAATTGATGTTATGTATGATGGATTATAGGGTTTAGAAATGACAATCCTATGCTAATCATGACATTTATAAGATGTGATTATGAACTAAAGTCAAAGGTGTCAACTCTAGTATGATTTCATGATCTATGTTTATGACATAATGAAGCATGCATTATTGTGATCTTGTGTGCCATAGTATGTATAGTATGTGAAGTGAGCTAATGAGACTTTTTTGTCTCATCCTATCTTTAACTAACCACTTTAGGTGGATTTAGTAAGGAAAAGAAAAAAGAAATAGCCTTTTAGATCTTTTAAAGGAGTAAGGCCAAAAAGGCTTGGTTAGTTAGAAGTTATGATATTTTGATGTATGCAACAAAAATTTAAATATCAAATATGTATTGTCATGTAATTTACAACATATGATGATGTAGCATAAGACTTTCTTTGTATGTGTATAAACTCCCACATGCATGAAGAAATGACCACTCAAGTGTTTGAGCAAATTTTAATATGTAATAGAAAGCTTCTTGAACCATAAGTATGAGTAAATGAGGTCAAACATAAAATTTGGTACGTTGAAACTCATTTAGTCAAGTTTTAGTTTTAAAAAAATGTAATTTCGTGAGAAAAGAGAAAATATGAAAAGTTACGTAGATGGTCTCTAAAAATTATGTCATAAAGGAACATGACACCCTCCTTCTCCTTAATGATTTTAATCTGTCATAAAGGAACAATTTTCCACTTGGCATGCACACTGCATTTTACAAATAAAATCATGTATCAATAAAAAAGAAATCGCATTCTACATCATGCATTCAACATGTGTACATACATTGTACTCCATTGTTTCATACCTCATGCATAGAGAATCTAAAATTTTCAAAATTTTCAAAAATTGAGCATAGACATCATGCAACCCGCATGTGTACATACACCATGCATCGGAGATCCAAAATTTTCAAACAAGAAAAATCAAGCATTTGCATCATGCATCTTATGAGAGGACGTGCATCACATTGCATAGTCACCAAAGCATGTGCCACGTGGTGTCACATTCTTATGCGACATAAACCTCGTTTAAAGTCCTACATCCTATCTAGACAATTTGCATTTTTGTCAAAAGTCCTGCATTGTATCTAGGCTATTTACATTTCTATCAAAAGTCTTGCATCATGTCCAAGCAATTTACATTTCTGTCAAAGTCCTACATTATGTCCAGGGCAATTTACATTTCTGTTAAAAGTCATGCATCGTGTCCAGGCAATTTATATTTCTATCAAAAGTCATGCATCGTGTCCAAGGCAATTTACGTTTCTGTCAAAAGTCCTGCATCATGTCCAAGACAATTTACATTTCTGTCAAAGTCCTGTATCATGTCCAGGCAACTTACATTTATGTTAAAGTCTTGCATTGTGTCCAGGCAATTTACATTTATGTCAAAAGTCCTGCATCATGTCTAGGGCAATTTACATTTTTGTCAAAAGTCTTGTATTGTGTCGAAGCAATTTATCTTTCTACAAAGTCCTGTATTGCATCAGGGCAATTTACATTTCTGTCCAAAGCCTGCATTATGTTTCGGTAATTTACATTTTTTGTCAAAAGTCCTGCATCGTGTGTAGGCAATTTACATTTCTGTCAAAGTTCTGCATCGTGTTCAAGCAATTTACATTTTGGTCAAAATCCTGCATCATTTCTAGGCAATTTACATTTCTATCCAAAGTCTTGCATTGTGTCTAGGCAATTTACATTTATGTCAAAAGTCCTAGATCGTGTCTAGGCAATTTCCTTTCAAAGATTCCTGCATCATGTCTAGGCAACTTACTGTCCTTTCCAGGCTCTGATTTACATAAGGTCCCCTTTTACTGGTTTTTGTTCAACACGAGGAATGGTGTGTTCATGTCTTTGCTTGCTTTTAAGTTAGTTAATCTCTTCACAATATTCACTTCCTTAACCTAAGAGACAAGCAAAGAGGGGCAACTATGAACACTCCATCCCTAATTACCTTATTATTTAATTAATTGACACACCAATTAATTAATAATTAAGTAAATAAGAAAAATTAAAAATGACAAAGCTTTAAATGTCATTCTCAATTGGGGACAATTTGAAATTAAAAATAAAAGATAAGAGACAATTAAATAAACTCAAAATCCAAAAAATAAAATTAGCTAATTAAAATAATTATAATAAATCAAAGCAAAATTATAAAAAAAATAAAAATATATAACAAAACAAAAATAGAAAATTAAAAAATTAAAAAAAATATAATAATAGTAATAAAAATTAGAAAAAGCAAAGACACTTTGGGCTTTTATTGCTCCTGCTATGGCTATCACGAAATGGAGTCTACTTTGCTCCTAACAACTCCTATGTTTCCCTGCTCTCCTCCTCTTTTCACTACACATTTCCTTTTGGTGTGGGGTAAGGCACTGGTTCTGGAAGGGATAGTCCACCACTTGATTTTGTTTTAAAGGAGGAGGTTGTTAAGGAAGGGAGGAGGAGGAGTCACGCCATTGCCTAGCCTTCTCTTCGTTGGCCTACCAGAAACTCCTTGTCTTCCTCTATGACCAATGGCTTCATCCCGACAACCGATTGCTTCAGCTCCTTAAAAATCCTGAAGAAGCTCCCACCGTTAGTAGGCAGTGCCACCTCATTCAAATCCACGAGCTCTATTTCCTCGTCCCCCCCACAATAGCTCTAGCAGCACCACCAACCCACCAAGCTTCCCTAATGCCACAGTTGAATTCTTCATCGGTGGCAGCTTGCCTTTCGCTTCTCGAAACACTCTCAGCTCATCACTCTTCCTAATTACCGAGTGTGCTGCTAATTTTCATAGCTTTAACCAATTGAGCTGGTGCCATCGTCACTGGAGCCGCTGATGAAAACGGTGGCTTTTACAATGGTGCTCCAGCATACACCTGCTACTCTTGGAAACCATCAGAAGCCATTCGTTGCGTTGTGTAGTAACCTTGAGTGGCTGGCACTGTTGGTGGAGGCATTATCTATCCATTGTAGAACATTCTCAGAGTTGGGGATATGTAAACTGGTTTGTTCGTTGCTCTTAGCACGTTTGACATAGTCACACGGAAACTTTTGCCGAAGAGATGCTTCTTCGGCTAATAACTTACTGGGTGTGGTGTGAATGCTGGGAAATTAGCTAACAAAACTTTTTCAAGTAGCTTCTGAATTGGTCAATCCTTGCTCTTTCTACGGATCTGAGACCGTTATATGAAAGTAATTAGAGTTTGAGGGGTTCGATCTTGATGAAACTTCTTAGTCATTTGACAATGAATGGAAGGAGTTAGAACCTACCTCCTCGTATGATAGCGAGTCAAGGAAAGAATTACAGGGGAACTCAGGGGTTTGATCAGACGTGAATGATCATCGAATTCAATCATGGCGAGCTTCTTCGCGATCTTGGTTCACTTTGTTCATTTTTATCCTAATCTTCAAGAACCGACAAATACAATCCAGCTTCGTCTAATCTGAAATGGGCTTGCAGCGAAGGAGGGAGAAGGAAGAAGAAGAGGAGAGAGAAAAGGCCGCTGGGGAGAACTGTGGAGAGAGAGAGGTGCTGCCATGAGAAGTCGGGAGGAGAGGACGCCAGAGAAGGAAATCCATCGAGTTGAAGCAGAGCCACGGTAAGGAAGATCTTGAGTTGCCTTGCATGGTGAACATGGAGTTATTCACATTCTGCATGTTAGCTACCATTCATTTTTTTTCCCACTTTTTTGGTGTTATTAATATTATCATTATTATTATTATTATTATTATTATTATTATTATTTAGTTATTCCAAGGAAAGCTCTAAGGGAATCATCGTGTGAGAATATTATTCTCCTCGAATGCTTGGGATCGTGTGAGATTTTAATCTCTACAAACCCTGAAAATTAATATATACTTATTAAAAAAATATAATGCAAAAATAAATATTTTAATTAATTATTTTCTATTATTTACAAAATGATTAAGTTGGTGTTGTATAAAATTTAATTAATTAACAAATGTCATGTGAGACTTAAGTCTCCATAGGCTTTGAAGAATCAATCTTGTTAAAAACAAGACTAAAAGAATTCTAATTTCAAAGCCCTTAAAAATACATAAAAATAAAATCTTGAAGAATTTCCAAATATTTTCTTCCATATTTTGGGTTCCTTTGTGAGATCACTCGTCTCCTCGGGCACTCAAAAGTTAACTAGTAGAGGTCGCGTGAGATCTTGAGTCTCCTCAGGTTTCAAAAGTTAATGTTTAAAATGCCCAGATGAACTAATTCTAAAACAGGAAGGTTTGTCTGTGTATAATAAAAAATCCTAAGAATGTTTTTCCATTCTAATTTTACTTTAAGTATTAAAATAAATTCCAATTTCAAAAAAATAACGATAAATACAAAAATCATAAAATTCTAAAATTTTAAAAATATTTTAATTTTACTTTAAGCCTAAAGTAAACTCTAATATCAAAAATTAATACAAAAAAATAATAATAATCTCAAAAATTAATACAAAAATCATAAAATTCAAAATTTTCAAAAATATCCTTTTTATGATAGTCTTACTTTAAGTCTAGAGTAAATTCTAATTTCAAAAATAAATGCAAAAATCATAAATTCAATAGTCACAATAATATTTTCCAATTATAGTTTTACGTTAAGTTTAAAATAAATTCTAATTTCACATGAAAAAAAATACATATATTAAAATCATAAAAAATGTATATAATATAAAAAATCGTAAAAATCTTTCTAATTACTCCTTTGAAATTAACACAAAATAAAAAATCCAAAAAAATGACATAAAATTCAAAAGAAATCCAAAGAGCCTTTTTCATTATCATTCCATTTAAATTTTAAAACAAATAAAGATTAAAATTCCAAAACTAAACAACTATTAAAAAGAGAGAAAATGAAGAGATCAAGAGAGCTGGATTAATCTAATTGTCGTAAATTAAAACATACAAATCAAATTTGAATTTCGTTTTATTTACAAAAATCTATTTAATTTGAAATCTTCTGTTCTTGGTGCAAAAATAAAAATTTACCAACCAAAGACCTGCCACTTTAGTCGAACTACGTGGACTTTGATCCCTATTATAGGGTATGTAGGCCCTATGCTTTCATCCTATGTCAAGTGCACTCTTTGTAAATATCTATTTGTTTACTTTCATTATTGTTATTTCTATCTTTTCTGTTTAATATGCATTTATGCCAATAAAAGGGTATTTGAGATAAATTTAAGGTCATATTCTATTTCAGTTGACTAGTTTAAGGTAACCGTTCTTATGAATAGGTGTTGTGGGGTGCCTAATACCTTCCCTACACTCAAATAGACTCTCAAACTTATCTTTGATTTCGCAGACCATTTTGTTTTTTTCTTTTTATCTTAAATTGGTTTCCCAAAGTTTTCTATTAAAAAACTTTGGTGGCAACTCTAATAATTGATTTTCAAGATATATTTTGGGAATCCATTTAATCCACTTTTATTTCCTCCAGCCGAAAAGTTGCTTACGATAATTAGAGTTTATATTTATCATATTTCATTGAATTTTGAGTTAAGTAACTACTCTTTTTGCATGCTTAAAGTATGGAGAACTATGCCACATGCATGAAGAAATGACCACCCAAATGTTTGAGCAAATTTTAATATGTAATAGAAGGCTTCTTGAAGCATAAGTATGAATAAATGAGGTCAAATTCAAAATTTGGTATATTGAAACTCATTTAGTCATGTTTTAATTTTAAAAAGATGTAATTTCGTGAAAGAAGAGAAAACATGAAAAGTTACGCAGATGGTCTCTTAAAATGTTTGGAAGCTCATATTTTTAGCATGGTATTATCAATTAACCTCTTCTAAGCCTTAAAACAAAACTCTTTCTCTCTCACCCCACATTCTTTAGAACTCAGTCATAGGTTTGTGCACAAAAGATGGGAAAGAAGATGAGAGTGAGAGGAGAGAGAAAGAGAAAACAAGAGATAGAGAGAAACGTGATCAATAAATGAGAATTGAAAATAATATTTTAGAAAAATTAAAAACAATTATTTTAAAATGTGAGAGTTAAAAATATTAATGAAAAAATTAATAAAATATAAAAACTTATCACATGTCATTTTGAGAGAAATACCTATATGCTGGCGACGGTGCTTCTCCCTCAAGAATTTTCTGTAGAAACCAGGAGGGAGTTGTTGGATCTCCTCCGCCAAACTCAACCCTAGCTTGCATCTGTGATGTGCTCTCATGCTTCTTAATTACCCGCTTGAAAACAATGTAAATGCATTCTAGCTAAAGTAATTTTAGGTTAATTTAATTTTTAAATTAATTTTCATTCAATACATCGTGAGTTATATTTTAAAATGTTAGTTTAAAAATTAATTTTCATTATTTATATAATTCATTCAATGAAATATAAAAATAATAATTTTTTATTGTTGTACAAATAAAAATTAAAAAAAAATTAATTTCCAAAGAAATTAAGAAAGTTAAATCAAACAACAATACTTACTTTGACAAACTGAAATTTAAATGTGCAAACCACTTTTGAAAGACTAAACCAAAAACACACTAAATAGCTGAAGGCTCGAAGCACGTCTGCATATAGGACTGCCATTTCGCCCAAAGCGAGGTCAAAATCGCACCCGAGGAGAAGGCATAGAAGAAATTGCAAAAGGGGGAAGATAAATCGAAGCGGAAGAGAAGGGAAGAAGCAAAGTCGGGGAGAGGAGGGGGCAAAGATCAAGAAGAGCTTTCTTAGGTATCAAAGCAAGCAAAACTATGTCCTGAAAGTGAAGGAGAGAGAGGGGATCATAGGAGGGACAAGAGGAACAAGTAGCATTCAGGCTACAAAGACATTCGAACAGGTATGAATTTTATAGACTTCCTCGCATGCGCTGCGTTTTATGGAGTATTAGCATGTAACAGAGCGAATACATGCTTGCTAACAGAGCGTTGGGGTTTCATGCGTGGGTTAAGATTTGTTTTATTATATGGACCTTGGATTCTTGAAATTCTTTTTTTCTTTGGGTTATTATTTGTTTTATTGTATGGAAGCAAATATTAGAAACCAAGATTAAGTTGTATCAATCCGTAGTTTTGGCACAGAATTGAGATAAAAGGCAGGATTAAGGCATTATTAGAAGTTCAACCAATAGAAATATAGACCAGGCCCTCGAATTAATCGAAGCACGGCCAGCTATATCTGCTAGAGCTTATCCCAGATAAGTCACATTAGGAACTAGACACCATTACTGTAATAACGACAAACTCCTCACCTGTTTCAACGCAAGCGCAAAATTATGTTTCGAACAACATCACAGAATAATGTTTATTTAGCAGTACACAGCCATGCTCATCCAGACTTCGGAAACATTGGAGTTGAATAACTGTACAACTGAGCTTCACTTGATATGCTTGGTAAACCAATTCAACATGTCCTGATGAGAAAACTTCTTATGAACTAAATGAAACATCCAGTTTATTAAAAGACTTAATTAATTTTTCACTTGCTAGGTCATTTATTAGTACTAAATCACTGTTTTTATAGACATGCGGTGATGCACTATCTTCTTTTTGTCAAACCTTGGTTCGTGTATCCGTTCAAGACTAGTTCCTTTTTTTGCTTTGAGGGACATAAACCATGCTTTGATTTATAGTACTCACTGTTGTGAGACAATATGGGACCATGCAACTTTATTCTTTATTTATTAATAGACTTTGCTAGATTATGAACGTACTACAATTCTACAATGCTACAGCCATACGATGTTTGGAATAACTTACAGGATATCAGATCATCAAGAACCTAACAAACACAAGAAGCAAGAGCTAATTTCAAAGCCATAATAATCTACAAACAAACTAAAAGACTACCTTGATAACGCGGCAGAAGTTAAAGATAGTGAAAACCAGAACAGCAATCCCCACCACAGTGGAGCTGCTTCTCCAAGGGTCCCTAAAATACACCCACTTAAGCGTCCCCATTGCACGCTTCCACTTGCTATTGTAGTGCTTGTTCAAATCCTGAATAGTTTTACTGTAGTAGTTGGTTGATCCCTCGACGCACACGTGCTTGCAAAGCCCATTAACCAGAGTCGCCAACTCCTTGTCACTCCCCAGTTCATGCACAATAGCTTCATTCTCAACCAGCAGCTCCACGTCATCTTTTGTGTGAATCAGCGAATCAATGAGAGACACGTAGTTGCAGATGTAGGGCTGCTCTGGGTAGTGGCATTGCTCCAAGGCAATGAGGTTTCTCAGAACACATTCTGTTGTCTGCAGAACTTTAAGCTGTGGCAGCAGAAATCGAGCCTTGAAACATTTTGTGTAGGGAAGACAACCTAAGCATAGGAACCAGCTGAGATAACGGTTCTTCACGAACTCTATCTCAATCAATGACCTGTTCCGAACCTTCTCGAAGGTCACCCCAGCCTCGATCAGCTTCGTCGCAGTTCTCAGCACACTTTCTGTTTCAGATGGGGATTCATAGTTTTTGTTTGTTTTCTTTTTCTGAGACAAAATTGAGTTATCATATGGGTTATTTATATTACAACTCCAAATAGAACAAAAGAGTAATAATTAAAGACATTTTCCAGAGTAAGGAGAGGACAAGTCATGCATAACAATTAACAAACCCCTTTCTCCTGTCACATCTGTGTGCATAGCCCATACAGTACTAATCAATATTATGATTGAACCTCATGCCTGTGTTTTAACAGAACATAAAAAGCAATATAATCAAAGCTCACAATTAATAAAATACTTACAGCTTTTTCGAAGTCCATGGGAAGGTAAGAACATCGTATCAAATCAGTGAAGTGTATTGATTTTTCCCAGTTCTTCGGCCGGAATGATTTGTCTGGAGATTTGATTTTAATGCTAGGATAATACGATGAAAAGTATTCATGGGCGAGGCTGCGAAATGAGTCGTGCTCCTTTTCCATGGCATCGGAAACAACTGAATCAAACAGCTCTTCCAAGACATCGATTGGAAGCTGATTTTCAAGCAGTAATAAGTCCCTCTGGATGCCCTTGCTGAGCCACGATTGAGTTAAAATGTGATCTCCTTTGAGTTTACAACATCTTTCAGATTCTCTCAGAAACAGCTCCATAATGAATACAGAATCCAACAGTATCATGGCGACAAACTGATCATCCTCAAGATCGATTTTCTCTGCATAACAACGGCGTATCTTTTCCACGTTTTGATGAAGGAAGGATTTGTACTTAACTAGAACTTGTTTGTTGGGTAGACGATTCCAGAAGAAATGGAAGTATCTTTGTTTATGCATTTCCATTGGCTTTAGCTCCTTGTTCTGGTGGTGGAAAGGGCCTATTGAGATCAATCGAGGAGTGTAGGCGTCCTTGTTGAGCTCTCGAAGACTGGAAGGAACCTTGTAGATGCAGCACTCAGGCCAGTGGGCAGGTTCGATCTCTTTTGGGATGTCAATAATGTGTTGTATCTCAATTTTGTCACCAGCTGATGCCATTATAAATGAAGCCCAATATTTGATGTCACCCTCTTTCCCTACAAGTTAAGCAGGAAGAAGAGCCATATATCACACACACAAATCACTTGCAATATTCAATAAGATTAAACTTAAATTGACCTAGGATTTAATTTTAAGAAGATAAAAATTTTATGAGTCTGTAAATTTACACTTAGGTGGGAATGTCACATTTTTATGCTTGAAAATATTTGTGTGCAGGTAAGAAATTAAAATTACTCATCTTTTATCTCTTTGAATGTTCTAACTTTATCTGCCACTATTATTATTGCCATTCTTATTATTTATTTTTTGTCAAAAATATGCATATAAGTAATTATAAACTCGTAAGTAAATTACATGAATATTTGAAATATGCACAATCTTTCTTTGAATTTGAAAAATAATGTTATCTTATGCATTTGTCGAATGTAAAATATTTTTTTAAACTAAAATATCCTCATTTGACCTAAATAGATGTTTTAAAAAACTTTTAAACTAGACTATAGTGTATTACATTTTATTTTAGGAAATTTGTGCGTATATTTTAAGAAGAAGGAGTTCCGTTTAATTTGAACAAAAAAATAAAGGACGTATGTGTGATTTAATTACTTTAAATATTTTAATTACATTATCAAAGGTATGCATTTCAGAATAGTTACTTGTAATTCTTAAAAATATTGTGATTCAACCAAAAACATGAATATAATACTTTTAAAATATCATAAAACATTCTAAGAATTTTTTTAAGCAAATCAAACCATTTTAATATATTTAAAAATCACATTCCAGAAAACTAAAAATCCACCCACGATTCGGGATGAAATTTCAAAACTACTCAATTTTAAAATCTAGTGTACAAGGCATTACTAATTACTAACCCACCACTCTTGATGATAATAGAACCATTAATAAAAATAAAATTAGACAACTAAATATCTTTAGATTCTCATGTCACCCACCTAAAAAAATAGACCACAAATTTCGTATTAATTGATTTTGATACACTAATATAACATCTAAGAGCACGGATCAGGAGAGGATCTGGGCCTCAATTAAGGCAAAAGCATTTTGTTTTTTTTAAATAATTTAATTTTTAAAATAAAATATTATTAAATATCATTAAAAAATTATAAAATTTTAGTTATATATAATAATTTTTAAAATTAAAAAATATACATATATATTAAAAAAAAAAAAAAAAGAAGGATCCTCTCTCCTAATTTAGTGTACTAGTGAAAGTCAAGATTATTAAAACAATAATTTATTAAAATTAATATATCAAATTAATTACTTATTTTTTTACAAAATTGGCCGTATATTTTGTACATATCATATGTTTTATGTCAACATTTAAATCTCCAACGACCCTGCTCAATTTTTCGTCAGGTGCATTTAACAATTGAATGACAGGACACGTCATATCTAAAATGGGTGACAAAGAGACAGTTTATACGTACAAATATAACTTTATCCTTCACTTTTTTCTTGAAATTAACTTAATTCTTTAAAAATAAAAAGTGTGAAAATAACTTTTATGTTTCCAGTTATAATAAATAAAAATAGTTTAAGGCGGCAAATATATTTTAAATAATGCTGCTGCAGGTTAAGAAGACTTGGCAACAAGACTCTAGCAAGTGGAGATTAGAAACAGAGAATTTTTATGTGCAATTTTTAAATAATTGTTAATGAAAAATTTAAAATACAGATATGTTTTTAAAGCCTAAAGCAATGCATTAGAAAAGAATCAATATTGAATAAAAATTAGAAAAGGGTGATAAACACTTCCAAAATATCTATTGAGTTTGATATAATAAAATTGACTAGAAAGAATATTAAAAATAAAATTAATAGTACCATTACCCTTAATCAAGGCATCAAGGAATCTAAACAGAATCTCCTGCTACTCAATCAGGTCTTGTCATGTTTTAATGAAAGTTGAATGTTTTATGTTTGAATAAATATTTAAAAACTAATTTAATTTCATTTAATATTCATTTTTAAAAAATTCATTATAAAACATATTAATATTCTATATAATTCTTTACACAAAATGATATTTCGCCAAATATAAAAAAGATAAACAATTTTTTTTTATAATTTCTAATTTATTGTGCGTGCTTTAAATTCTTTTTTTAATTAGATACCTTTATGTATAAAAAAATAAAAAAAATATTAATATATCTAATAATAATTTTAAAAAAATAATATTAATTAAAGTTAAATTACTTTTCAAATTTTAATTCTAATGACAATGCAAACACTTTAGTGATTAAAAGAAAAATCCAAAGACTTTGACATCACATCTAAAAAAAATACTGCACTTTTAGCCAAAAATGATATATTGATATGTCTAATAATAATTAAAAAAATAATCCACAGACTTTGACATTGGTAGCACGTACAAACATCCTGTCTCCAACAAATCAAACAAATTTCTAACAATAATGCACTTTTGGCCAAAAAAAAAAAACACAATAATGCCCCCGTCAATGCTTTCTGTGATTCACATCCTTGAAGCTCATGACCTCACTCCATCTTCATGGATTTCAGTCTCGCAAAAAGCACACTAACCCAACCCTTTCTGTTATCCTTCTTCACCATTACAAGCTTGCTCAGTTTTAAACTTAATTTTACATTTTTTAAAAAAACAAATTGTCAAAATTCAAACTGGGGGTTTTTAAAAACTCACCGAAGGCTCTAAACCTGCTTCAGGGCAAATTAATCACTTCTTAAAGCTAAACATAAATCACAAAATCAGAAAACCACTCATATAACGGATCGCAGAGTATGATGGTGCTTAAGAATTTGGCCTTCTGGGTTCTGAAGTTGCTGATTTAGAAGAAAGGATTTGCATATTACCCAGAAAAAGAAAGAAAGAAAGAAAGTTGAAGAGAAGTGAGGGATGAAGAACTAACAAGCAACAATTAGTAATAAACTATGGGTTCTGAAGAAAGCAGACAATATCTTAAGAAAGTAAAGTAGCAATGAGTATATGAACCTGAAGATCTGTTTCTTTCTCCTCCGAGATATTTCCAGATATCTTTGGCGTTTTCTTTCCCCTGCAAACTCACGGAGAACTTACATATATATATATAGGCTGATAAGGGGTAAAAGTAGGATAAAATTCTCTCATTTTCTTTGCCTCTGATTTTTTTTGTTATATTAGAGTCTTGGTGAAACAGATCCTTTTTTTCATTAAAAAATTGGGATCTTTAGAGTAATCCAAATGCGTTAAAATTTTCTTAAAAAATCTAAAAATTAAGTATTTTAAAAATAAAGACAAATTTTTATTCAGAATAGTATTTTATTTTTAAAATATTAAATTGTATTGTAAAATGTGTGAATTAAGAATTTAGAAAATGATAGAATTTAATGTTAATAATAGAATGGATTGGAATGATGTCATTTATGGAATGAAAATGACGTACAATAACTTTTATAATATTATCCTTCTAAATAAAATATGTATTTAAAAGTTTATTTTAAAATGAAATGAATAATATTATGTATAAAAAACATAAAATATTAATATATTTAAAATTATTTAATTTTTTTTTAAAATATCTTTTTTGTAACACATTTAAAAATAGAAAAAACAGTGCTTGCAACGGGTCTATTTCCAAATAGATAATAGTCAATTTCTGAGGGAAATTTTTTACTAATAATATGAATATGAGGTGAAATTTTTATTTAAGTTTTATCAGAGTCAATTAATCATTTATTTTTATAATTTATGATAATTTAATCTTTCATAAATTAATAATAATAAATTTAATTTTTATAAATTTAAGTTTATAAAAAATTATTTTTAATTTGTGTAAAAATAATTCTTTTAATTGCATTAATAAGGTATTAATTTTATATAAAATAAAATTTTTTTAAAAATAATTTCTCACAAGTATTTATAAAAAATTAAATTATTATAAAATATAAAAATGGAACCCATTTAGTAATTCTCAAGTCACTCAGGTCAGTCAACGTTCGGATTCATTTCATTTTCGTCCTGTCACGATAATTATTTTTCGAGATGGGAACCATATTAAATTATTTTTTGCTTGACTTGCTAGGCAACTCCATTAGGTCATTTTATGGTCCTAATTCAATTATATGTTATTATCCACGTGACATTTTTTGTCATTAATCTTTACATTATATTATTTATTAATTTAGTTGATAAAATTATAGTACGTAGAAAGTAAAGGAAAATTATATTTAAGGATTTAAATTTCAAAATTATTTTAAAGGTTTTGGAGAATAAATTTTTATTTTATTTCTACAATGACTATATAGGATTCTAGCTAATGATTCTTTTATTATGTGGTAGAACACTAAACTCCAAATTAAAAATTTTTAGATTAAAAAAATTCGATATCTGAATTCTTTTAAATAATTTTAAAATTGAATATCTTTACAATAAATATATTAAATCTATGATTCTTAAAAATAACTTTCTATATTACAAAGCAAATGCATGCAAAAATATTATAGGTAAGTAATAACTAATTAATGGAAAAAAAAAAGTAATAACTAATTAATGGAAAAAAGAGATAATACTTTTTTCATAATTTGAAGTTAGTTTTAAAATTTGAAAATTTCAATGCATTAAATTGATATAAACGAATATTTATATTTAAATCACTGGAAAATAAAACCTGACTACAGTAGTCAAAAGGGGGCAAAAGTAAAAACAAACGTGTAAAACATGTGATTAAAAACCATAACAAAGTCAGAAAACAATAAATGCATTTTAACTGGAGCCAGGCCGAATCCAACTGGCATGCAAATAAAAAGAATATTTTTGGAGAAAATATTGATGAGTAGTAATATATTCAACATAATATATCAGTTTAATGTAAAATTTGTTGTGACTCATAATTTTTTAGTTAATAATATTATAATTATATTTTCATAGATATTTTGATATATTTAAAATTATAAGTACACTAAATATAATATTTTAGTTTAATTAAATTATAAAATATTATTTATTATTACTCTTATTTTTTTTATTTTGATTTAATCAAGTTAACAAATCATCATCAAGTGCTATAATAATTTTTTAATATTTTTATATTTCTTTGTAAATATATAAATTAAATATTAAAAAAATATAAATTTAAGTAATATATAATTAATTGTATCAATACAATTATTACATGTCATATTAAAAAAAAAATGTAATAATTATATGATATATTATACTGATTGTATGTTAATTTAAAATAATTTGTTATTTTTATATTTTGACCTCACTATTTTTTAATTTTATTTATAAGCTCAAAATTATTTTTTAATTTTTTAATTTACTCCTTTTACATTTATTTTTCAATAATTCCACATAACTATTAGTTTATAATTTTGTTAACTCATCTATGTATTTTTTTTAATCTTTTTAATAACTTCACACTTTTTAAATTTGATTATTATTTTTAATTTATAAACTAATATTTTGTGACATTACTAAAAAAATAAAAAATAAAAGGAACGAATAAAAAAATTTTTAGAATCAAAATATAAATGCAATATGTTATTTAAAATTAACATATAATTAATATATTTTAACATATTATTATTATATATCTTTAATTAAATGTGTTACATAATAATAATGATATTAATATGATTAATTTTTAAATTTTTAAATTCTGTAGTTAAAATTAAAATATATTTCTAATTATTAACATCAAATCAATTGTACAATCTAATAATATATAATTGGTGGCCCATTAATATTTTTTTTATTGTGTTCGGTCTTTGCCTGTACCTTTTCGGCCACTGTGTCCTTTTCATTTTTGGCCATTGTGTTAATTTGGGCCACTGTGTTGGGTAGTAATTGAATGCACCAAACCTACTCTATATACTACCAACCCCCAAACCTATTCGGAGCAGGATCTTCCTCAATAGATTTTGAGATTTTGACCATTAAACTAAGATTTAATAGTTTAAAATTTATTAAATTATTTATTAAAAATAAATTTAAAATTATTTGATAAATTTTAAATTATTACATCAAAATCTAATGATTTAAAATTTAGTACAGGCAAGAGATTTGCAAGTAATCTATTGGATGATGCTGATATAATATATTTATACAGTACTTAATTTAGTATATTAATTTTAATAAAATTATTTTTAATAGATAATATTTTTCAATAAATTTATTAAAATTAAAAAATTAAATTAATTATTATATAAGTGTATTAAAGTTAATTATATTTATTGCATGAGTAATATATTTCAATATTTGAGCCACTGCATTGATTATTATTTATACTGACAGCAACTTACGTTTATCGATCGGAATGGATGATTTTCCCCCGTAATTCTTAAGGCCATTGGATCCAATGGCTCTCAATTTTTTTTGTAAAATATATCTTTTAAAAAATAAAAAAATATTATTTATGTAAATAAATATATATTAATTTTTTTAAAATTTTTTATAAAAAATAATATGTAGTTGAAGAAATAAAAAGAAAAAATAATCTTATATATATATATATATATATATATACTTATTTATTTATAAAAACAATAATTTTTATTTTTTAAAAATATATTTTATAGAAAAATTGAGAATCATTGATCTAAATTCAATGGCAGGGAGAAATATTCTCGTTTACCGATAGGGTCAAGGTGATATTTTTGCCGAACAGTCTTATATTATTTTTTTCCAATTGATTCTTTTTTCAATTGTTTCTTTGGTGAAACATTTTTCCTTGATAAATTTATCTGGAGGTTTCGAACATTTTACAAATAAAAACCAAAATGAAAATAATATTAAATAAAAAGAAAAAATTTGGATTGAAAATAAAATATAATTAATTATAAAAATATTATTAATGTTTTTATTATATCATAACACGTCATCTAAAATATTAAATTATTCCAAAAAATAATTTTATATTTTAAAATCTAGATACCTGATCAGATTGCTAGTAAGTAATTCAATTTTTTTAGAAGTAATTTATTTTTTTAAACTTTAAATCTACTTTTTTCCCTTTTCAAATTCTCAATGAAATCTAAACCGAATATATTTCCATCATACAATCATATTTTCTTTGATTGAGCATAAATGATGTTTGAGGAATTTTTATTAATCCATCATTAATTCGGAGTTTTAGAAATTGTGTGAAAAGCTCGTCAAAGTTCGAAATTTAGCAATTTAATTATATAGTAACCTATAGTACTATGGCAAATAACACAATAACCTAATAATTTGTCTAAATTGCACAAGAATCATGAAAATTGCTATTTGCCTTCATCCATAGGCGAATAATTAATTCTCATCCATCCCCAATATTGACCCTCACAAATACATTTGCATTTGCATTAATGCTTATTTTGCTGCGAGTATTTGAGATAACTATTCCCATATAGTTTTTGAGTGGAAGTTGCCTTTGAAGCCAAGAAAATCAAATTAGGAGATATCATGTTTAAGCCTTATTTGAACTTTTTTTTTTTTTTTTACTAACAAAACTGCAAATTTGACAGATATACCTTAATGCTTAAAACCTATGTGACAAACAACAACGAGAAGTGATAACAATTTTATTATATTTTTTTAACACAGTTGAAAATTAGAATGAAGAATCAAATTCAATAACGAATGCCAAACAATTTGGATTTGGATCTCACAAACAACTAGGGGTTTGAAAAAGATTACTCAATCTATGGGAAGAATTTGTAAATGTGAAAGTTTAATAGTACCTTTTATTTTAAATTGTTGTAAAGATCAACAAAAAATTTACTGATAAAATTTTAGATCCACTCACAATGTACTCAATTATAATATAGTTATATAATTTTAAAATTATTAATTTTTGGTTTAATATTTAAAATAACAATATTATATAAATTAACGTGTACAAATGTATTTAAAATTGTAAAAGCATAAAAAAATAACACTTAATTTCAATCATTGGCCACACGTGAAATTTTTCAAACTACATAATCAATACCTTCTTTGTTGCAATACCTTCTTGTTGGCACTCTTTTATTAGTCTACTTGGAATTGTATTAAAACAATTAAATTTAAAAATTATTGAAAACAACTAAACCCAAAAACCAATATTTTTTTCCCTATAACATATGGGTTGGATCCAAACAATTTTGAATCATATTAGAATTTTGTTATTAGGAAAAATTTAGAACTAAGAAACTTTAAAATAACAAATGGAACATTCCACTGTGTTTTTGAAATTCCTAGGTAGAATGGCAAAAATGCCACCATGTTTCACCTTCTAAGAATCAGAGTTGACAATTTAGTAGATCATAGAAACAATAGTCATAATTCAGTTGTAAAAAATAGGTTCGTAAACAGTTTACTCCATGAGGTAGGGTTACCGGGCTCAGACCCCTTTTGCCCATTATTGAAACAATCCCATCTAATTAAAGTAATTAAGGTAAAATAAATTCACTAATACTAACCCTATGTTCTAAATGACAGTTAAATAGGGGCCAAAAGAGACACAACAAGGCAACAATAACTTCCTATTCCAAATAGTGATAATGAATCTTTCATATATTACAATCGGCTTCATAATTTTGAGTAAACCGATTATTGAGATAAATTAAGGAACAAACTTAGATTTTCCTTATGGTAGTGTGCCCTGCGAAAACTAATCCTTAAAAAAATTCACAAAACTGAGCTAACTGAGGCAACTGCATAACCCTTCAAATCCGTAACTTACTTTCATATAAACTGCTATTAATGCCAACACCAGCAACTGCTCCCCTTTTAAGCATATTGATTCCTGCTTACAAGTTTGATCACTATTCGCAAAACAATAATTGTATTGAATAAAAGTAACTCAGACAATCCAAATTAGAGAATTCAGTGTTAAAAGCTACGGACTACATAATTATTTCATCATATTTAGCTAAATCTGTTTCTAACATCTAGATTTTCATGTGGGGAAAAAGACAAATATATTCAAAGACATGGAGGTTTACACCAAAAAATCATACTAAAAAAGTATAAAATTAAAGATTGACAATAGCCACTGATTAGAATGAAAATGTAGAAACACCACTGCTGTGGATAAGTTTCCGAGATAGCATCTCAACTAGTGCACAACCCCTCATAACCATTTCTGTTAACCAAACAAGTCGTGAATAGCAAGAATAAGGTGCAAAGACTCTAATAACAGTATTAAATTTGAGGATTAGGATGCTCCAAAGTGCACCTTGCATTTTAGAGAATAAAGCACAATTAGTTAACCATTGAGGAGAAAATTAGTGACTTAAATTTTGATAAAATAGTAGCAACCTGACAACCACCCATGGGATGCAAAAATCAGGTTCCTTTATTTTCTCGTTAATAATTACCCCCGGGCACTTTCTATAGAGCATGGTGTGGCACAACAGGAACTCAATGCCATTGTTCTCTAGTTGGTATTATTAACTGCGGCATGAAGATTATTGAATAAGCAAATATTCAACATGCGAAAAGCATACATGACTCGACATACTAGGTCAGTTCATGATTGAAACCAAACCAAGAAGCAAGAATTTCACACCACATCACATTTGCCTGGGAGTTCAACATGTGAACATTTAGCGCATGACGCATGACCAAGCATTCCTGTTTTTCAACATCCAATGAGCTTAAGATAGCTCCACTCTATTAAAGTAACACTCCTCTATTCTCGGCAGGCTAGTATCAGGAAACAAGTTCAGACCATCCCAGCCTGATCAAGTGGGAAATAAAAATTACAATCAAATTCATAAATGAAGGGTTATCCCAAAATGAAACACATATATGATATATAATATGGTTTTCAGTTTATCATTCTTTAAAATTCAAGCACCTCGGGCATTTATAGCACTTCAGATAACAAGTTCCAAAAGATGCAGCAACAAATCTATATATATATATATATGTTTGTGTGTGTGTGTCGTAGCAGCAGCTGCAAACACGTATGTGTGCCAGCATCAATCACAAGAGAGGAGAACTTTACAAAACCAGAGAAAAGTTACCATGTAGTATAAGAATAAGGACTCAAAAGGGGAAGTAGAGGTAACAAGGTTCATTGGGATATAAATGAACTGATGCAAGCAACCTAATTACCTGCCTAGCCCCATGCGGAAAACTCTTCAACATGATGGAATATACAAAAGCAAAAGGCCATTACTAGTCCTACCAAATCGGGAATTTAAAATAAAATGATATATCCATTACAGTGCTGGAATGTGCATAAACGAAACTTTCATCTTCAAGGAACATCCTAACGTTTATACTTTATGTTCAGGAAATTATATACATGCTATATGGTAGTTATTCAGAAAAATTATACATGGAACGTAATTGGGGGAAGAATTATGTTATTTACAAGCCTAAAAAGATCCAAAAAGAAGAGCACGTGTGCAACAAATACGTATATGCTTGAATGACATGTAAAAACAGTACTTATATGCTTGCAATTAAGAAGTTGGGAAAAACAAGCTTGACTTACCAATGAACTTTAGCCTTGTGGATTTGGAGCTGTCTGAACTATTGAAGGACGTAAGTTCAAATCCCAATCAAAGCCAAATAAAATTAATCAAAACCTTATAAACCACAAAGATTTAAAAAAAAAAAAAAAAGCATGAGTTGGGAAAAACCAAGAGTGCCATAATTATTAGCTAAGCCAACTCAAAAACATGAGTCATATGTACATTTTAGACTACAGATAACTACTTAACAAACATCACTTATTGGTATTTTACATTATACTTTCAGTCAAACTCAAAAACAAAATGATCCACAGCGAGAGTCAATTCCAGAAAACTTTCAGAGTCCCAAGAATAGCAACTGGTAAGTCTAACCCTGCGAGAAGTATAAAGAACTCCTAGTTAGTAACCAATAATAAAATTCTTAATGCTATAATACAATGATAATATATATATATATATATTCATTTAATTGTCAACTATGCAAACAAACAGACATTTAACCCATGGATATTAAAAGTTAAAACAACAATAAAGACAAAACCTTATGACGGGTATCAGGAACTTCATACAGATCAGGAGTGACAGAAGTTAAGCACAAGCCTGGATAAAGACACTGCAAAATCAGAACACCAATTGCATTAACTTCCATATAAAGAAACAAAGTAATGATGCAATCCAACAACAAAACTAGGTATGAAACACTGATACATCAAATGTATACACGTATATTGTTTGATATTTATCTAACAATACACGACAAGCTAGCATCGTGTAAACACTATATATCTTCTTTTGTTGTAGTGCTTCATAGGTCAATATAAATTTTGAGTTTAATCGTATTGAACATTACATCTATCTGCTTTTGCACATTCCTTGCTCTCTTCTTCGGCCTTCCAGGCGGCTTCGACCCAGTCATGAGCAAGAAATCCTTTTCAATTTCTTTCTTCGAAAGAGTTGCTGAGAACTTCTCCGCAGGCACAGCAAATTGAGGCTGAATTTTCACTTTAGATTTGATCCCCTCCAACGGCGCTACCACATGTTTCGATGCACCTTCATTTTTATCCGGATGCTTAGTCAATGACCGCCTCGGCCTCAAATTCCAAGGCTTAGCCGCCGGTTCTTTGTCTTTAACCGCACATTCTGTTTCATCGACGGTATCGGTGATATCAGCAGTTGCCTTGGTTCTGGCCGGTAATCGGATATATAACTTCGATTGGCCCTTCGACCCGTTCAGTTTCTCGTCCTTTTTCTCGACTATTTGGACAGAACTAACCATTTTCTTCTCCAAATTTCCAGTTGACTTAACAGTGGCCGATTTGTCCGCCTTTTCTATCAGATGCCCTGTACCAACCGGATTGTCACGATCGGAGTTTCCGGACCTGGATGATTTTACGGTTGGGTAGGCCAGTTTCATGAGCCTATTCTCATTCTTTCCTAAAGAAGAGGAAGAGGATGGGAGGTCTGGGCTCTGAACGACGCCGTCGCCGAGTTTAAGTGCAGAGCGATGGTTTCCGAAAGGAGACAGATTGCTAGGATCAGGATGCCATCGCAATGTGTGCGCGTCGGAGTGGTTCATCGACCATCTTAAATCGGAGAGGGGGAAGTAGTGCAGATGCTGAGACTTAAGAGAGAACGCTGAAGCCATGGGTGGTGGTGTTTGGGCTTCGGACACTGAATGGAACACCATGAATCAATTGGATTTTACAGAGATTGATTTTTCCTTCCTAAATGACCATCGATTACGAAACGATGAAGGAGCGAGAGATTAGAACGAGCTATCGATACCTCCTATATTAAACTGAGAGCTCAGGCTCTGATGAATACTGATATGGAAGGAATCGTAGAGACGCATGCAAGAATGATGAACAATATACGGGTGAAACAGAGAAGACTGAAGGGAGCGTATAAGAAGACGGCGTGGGCGTTATTGTTTGAGGGGCGATTGTGATCCTTCGATTCTGGAATAATTCGACGAATGGATTTGTTAGTCTTCTCTGATGTAAATGGGTAGATCAAAATTGATAGTCACCTAAATTTTACACTCTAAATTTTAAATCCTATTTATCGTCCTCATATTTTATATTTTCTCCGATTTTAATTGTTAAATTAATACATTTTTTCGTAAATCTAATAGTTTATTTTTATCTTTATGGGTTTTCTTTTGAGCATACAATTTCTACAAGACACCGGGCCTTATATTTAACATTATATTATGTTTGATGTAATCTTATATACCAATGTATAAAATAATATTATCGAAAACACAATAAATAATACTAGATATAATAAGAATTAATTTTTTTTTGTATCTCTGATGTTTTTTTTTTTTTGTCAATCACATGTAGTTCTTATCAAGGAAAAAAAAAAAAAAAAGGTCAAGTTAAAATACTGATTCAGTTACTGATGTGGTATCCATTGAGCTAATTTTTGTTCATGTTAGATGATAACGGTCTACCTCAGCACTTAACGCTTCATATCAGTATTTTTTGGATGGCAACTTAGAAGAAGGATTAACTTGGTTGATTATGCTTTGAGTGGAGGATTGATTTGGAATTTTGTTGGAATGAGGGACTAAAATGAAGAATGGGTTATGAATAGAAGACCAAAATGGGATCTTTTGTCCACTCTAAATAGTAAATGAAGCATCTGCAAATTTCCACTATCCCATATCCATTGCATAGCAACAACCATCTTTATTCATCATTAGTCATACGGAAACCATCAATACTAAGGCTAGCAATGTACTTATCATCAAGCATCAAAATAAATAAAAGTGCGTAATCAGTTCATTGATTAGCCAATTTCTAGATGAGATTGCCATAATGAATTTTAATCCTAAGGGCTAAATCAAATATTAATTTAAGAATATTATAATGACTAGATTAAATATTCAACAAATTAGAAGAATCAAATGTGGCCCACGCTGAACTGCTCATTTTTAAGATATAGTATTCATAAGCCTCATATATAACATACTTTTCTTATCGGCAAATTTCGGTTGCTTTGTTTATTTTAATAAGTTAAATATTTTAAGTAACATTTGACATGAAAATTACACGTTTTTTATGTCTTAATTTTATATGTTCTCGTTATGCATATATCATGATTATTTTTACTACATGTATCGTGAAATTGTTTTCACAATTAGGAGGTAATGTTTGTCATTTCCTAAATTGGTCACTTTTGTAGTTTTTATTTTCTTTTTTTTTTTTCATGATTTTCAATATCAAAAGTCAATGTTCTTACTATCTTTTTGTTAACTTTCATTCAATGACCAGACCAGCTAAATATATAGTACATGTATAATTTTCAGTGAAAATTTAATAATAAAATTCTTTTAAATTTCATTAAATTTAATTTTATAAATTCATTACCTTAAAAGAAAAACACCCAAAAAAAAAAAGAATACACTCTCTCACAATCGTAATCATGTATCATGAATTCAACAATGAAAATATTATTATTAATGTATTTGTTTTATATGGGCAATATTGAAAAAAGTAATTTATGAGCCATTTTATTCCATTAATTTCATTGTATCTTCCAAACCAAAGTTAAAGGAGTCCCTGCTTCTTCTCATTAGAACTCTTAAACAATACATTAACCTTAACCTTTCCACTCCACTCCATTATATTCTATGTTATTCCATTAATGATTACTCCATTCCATCTTTTAAAAAAGTCCCCAACATAGCCTAAAGTTGTATCAAGTTCTGGATGCCAAGGCACCCAGACTTGTGAAAAATACAAAACTGTGCATTTTTACTGATATAAAAGGGGGCTTTTGACATTTTTAGGTCAAAACACTAGAAGAGGGAAGAGGAGGCCCGAAATTTTGCTCTGAAGACAAGAGAAAGCTCCATTTTCTTGAGTTTTCCAAAATGCATTCTTGGAAGGAGAGGCTAAGGGTTGGTCTCCTTAGACCTCCCTTGGCAAACCTCCATGGAGGTTTCCTTCCACTCTTCTCATTCTCTAGTTTTCTTATTTTTCTTTTTATTTCCTTAATGTAAGCTAGATTTGAGCTTGTTGTTGGATGTTGTGTTGGATTCTTTGTGAAAATTGAGTTAGGATTTCATGGTTTTGTATCATCATATGTTAAGAGAGATTATTTTTATTCTTTTGTAATTATTTGCTAATTAACAAATGTATGTTGCTTTTTAATTAGGTCTTTTTTATTATTTAGTTAATTGACATGAATGCAAGTAGATTGAATGGGTTGAATTAAAAAATTTCTCAGTAATCTCTTGTCATGGAATTGAATGCTCATAGTGACAGTGCACCTAGAGGGGATGAATAGGTACTTAGGGGAAATTTAAACAATTTTTCTTTCTTCAAAATAATTAATTTTGAAAACAATGTTTAGGTGTATAAAGTGAAAACTCAAGCACTTAAGCTTAACTTTCAATTGAGCAAACTTATGACTAAAAACTGAAACTCAAGTGCTTAAGAATAATTTTTAGTGCCTTAAGAAAATCTCAGAGACTAAAAGTATTTTTGAAAATAGTAAAGAGAAGAGAGGACACAATCAATTTATCCTGGTTTAAACTACCACTATCCTACGTCCAATCCCATTATATTATAAGAGATCTTCCATTATAATAGGGTTTTTACCTGGATAATTCCAAACACTTACACTGATAAGTTTTATAGTGCTCAGCCTCAGCACAAGTTTAAGCTCTCCTCAAACTATCACAAATGAGTTTCCACTCAGCTAACCTTCAACTGTCTTTCAATCAGGAAAGATTTGAATAATATAAGATGATTTGGGTTACCCATATAAGGGTTTACAATTTGGGCTCTACAAATTTAGGCTCTTGAAAGCTAAATTCAGGTACTTGACACTAAACTTAATATGAACAGTAACATGCTTTTCTCTTAAATGATTTTTTTGTTCAGTTCTCTTCTCTGCTTCTTTATCTTCTGAGCTTCCCCTTTTATATATCAGCCTTTCTTGGCAGTTGAAGTTCAAATTTAAAGCTCATTTAATGCAAGTGAACATTGGTTAAGAGAGATTAAAAGTGTATTAGATGCTTTGCTTGTCTTCTTCACTTTTCACCTTGGGTGACCATGGTTCAAATCTAATGTTGCTTATTTCATATAATAGCAATAGTACCAAAAGGAGAGGTCTGGAAGTCAACTTGTGTTAGAAGATATATTGTTGGAATACAGGAAGAATAAGACATGAAAAGATTATACATAGAGTGTGTACTTTATCTTTTCCTTGGCTTAAGTTGCTATTAGAACTTTAATAGGTTTTGTTGGTTTCTCCATGAAGCTTGTAGATGGTTTTCAGATCCTTTTCATATGTACTTGCTTTTTGCTTTTTAACCAAAGACATGTCCTTATGCTTTACTGAAAAGTTTGCTTTGTAGCTTTTTACTCTTGCCTTTTCTTTTGACATTTGCCAAATGCTTATTACCCTTTTTGTCTTTAATAAGTAAAGCTTATATGCTTGTTAGTACTGTTCAAATATTGTCTCCTTTCATTTGTATTTAATATAAGCTAAGAGAAAGAGAGCATTCTTATTGAGTTAAAGATATTTGGGCAACCATCTTATTGTTTTAGGCCATTGAAACAATGAAGTTGGGCCACTGAAAATTTGTACTTTATTGCTTTATTTGGGCAAAACAAATGAGGTAAAAATTAGGCCAAGATTATGTTACTATGAGTTCTTACTATATTTGCACTTTCACTAAGGTCAAGATAAATTTCTGGCTTTTATTTGGATTAGAATAGTATAGATATTTGATAAAAATATTTTTGCCCATTTGAAAACTGGCAAAGTAATTTTAAGTAAAATGGGTTTGTTATCATCAAACATAGATTGGGCTTGGGTGTGAAACCATTGGGCTAACACATAAGTTGCTTGATAAAATGACTCATTGAGAATTGAGTATTTTTTTGCTTTAGATGTTTAAAGACAACCTTAAGGCAAATTCATACTCACATTCATAATAATTTCCAAGGGCTTAAAGTACCTCAAGATTAGTATCCTTAAAATGCATGGAAACAACCTCTAAGGGAGGCTAATAATTGAAGTAGTTCAATTCTACCTAAATATTTGGAAACAACCTTTAGGTAGGTTATGTTTAACTTTTGAGCTTAATGCATTCTAAGAAAATTTGCACTTAAATGTTTGAAGACAATCTCTAAGTGCCCATTTGGCTTTGAAAATTAGGCCAATAGTTAGGGTATAATATTAAAATTAGACCCAACAATTCTAATATTTTTGTTTAGGTGATCTTATAAAATTGTATTTCAAATATCGTACACCAATTTCATGGAATTGAAATATAACTAATAAAAGTCATTTCTAATTTTTATCCCCAACATGAAAAATTTTAATTCCAAATGTTAGAATTGAGGTGAGATTCTTCTACTTCTAACACAACACTTTATATTTTTAAAAGTCATACTAATATTGTAACACATGCCAAGTATTATGCAAAATTTTTGTTCTTAGCAAGATTAAAAGTATAAATATTTATTGTGTATGTTATTAATAAGATATGAGCTCTGACTTAGTGGTAAGGCATGACATGTGGAGTTTAAAGGCACGAGTTCAAGACCAGCATCCTCCTCCCTTAGAAATTTTTTAGTGCTGACAAGTGTCTTCCTTCTAGGTGAAATGACCAATTTGCCCTCATTTTCTCCTTCTTCTTCCTATGTGTTTTCTTTCTTCCTCAGTAGAAAAACATAATCTCTTCCTCTTTGTTTCTACATTCCTCTTCCACGGTCAGCCACGCCACAACTTTCGACCAACATCCTCTCTCATCGACGATGAGCTTCTAACCGCCACGCCCTGCAGTTTTCGACAATAGCCTCCATTTTCTACCGGTCACTATTGGCAGCCATGGTGAGCGATTTTCAATAGTTTTTTTGTGAGGTTTGTTTGATTTTGCATGAAAATTTGATGGTAGATGCATTTCAGTCCATTCCTGTTGAATTTCAGCATTGGAAGCATGTTTTTAAGCAAGTTTTTGAGATTGGTTCTTCTAGGGACTAAACTAAAAATTTTTCAGATTTTGGGTTTTTATAGAAAATTGTAGAATTCTGGAATTTAATGGGTTTAAGTTGGTATTATAGGAACACTTTTAATGTTTATGACATGAAATCCTATTATTCTTCATGGTTTAACTTGGTTGAAGGTGAAAGTATGGAAATTCAGGATGAAAGTGAAAATTTAGTAAGTTTATAAGAAAGTGAATTTAAATTGATGAAAAACCTAAGTAAGTTATGTGGTGGAATCAAGTAATATAAGCTAAGGCTTGTTTTTAGTGATGATAAGGAAGTTGGACATGAAATTAGTGATGGAAATGTGATGCATTAAAAGAAGAAAATTCTTCATAAGTGGAATTATGTGATGAATTGCTATTATGGGTTATTATGAGAATTGTAAATATTTAGTAACTTTTGGTAATTCTTTTCCATTTATTAACTTGTTAAGAGGCATATTATGAGCCTAAATTAATGTGTATTATTGATGGGAATTGAGAAAATTGTATTTTGGTGATATAGGGATTATTGGGTGAAATATCTTATAACTAAGAGAAAGGAGCCTACTTCATCCACCAGGTAAGCAGTAGCTCTTTTAACTGTATGTTTACCGTTGCATCGTTATATGGTAGCATAGTTTACTAGACTTGTTAGTCTTTCAAATGAATTATGACTTATGATTTGTATATGATGCCATGCAAAAACCATAAAAAGAAATGATTATATGAAAAGTGGCACTAGATGTGTAAATAGTGTGAGCTTGTGCCTCACAACCGTCTGATAAAAATATCAAAGGGCTAAGTTCCCTTGATTAATGATAACATATCCAAGGGCTAAGTACCCTTGACCGATGAGAAAGATTCTCTGAGGGCTATAGATCCTCGACCTTTAAATATAATTTCCAAGGGGTATGTACCCTTGACCGATTTAATTTCCATGGAATGAATCCATGAACGTTATTGTTATATTACATGTTTATGGCACAATATGATAAGGTTTTAAATGATGATTTATAGAGAATTGACTGGTGTAAAAAAGGTATTATAATGGTTTATTACTAGAATGCTAACCGTTTATATTTGACATAATTTCAGATAATCACTCAGAGTAGTTTGCTGACTGGGAGGGTTAGAAGAGCCTTATTAGTATTGTTAAGGATTTGATTCCCTATTTTGTTGGGGTTTTGTATATTTTGTAATAATGTAAATTGTTAAAGATATAAATAGTTGTATATGAGTATAGATGAACACAAGTGGATTCCTCATTCCCCTATTGTGATGTAGTTGTCTCTGGATTAATTTGAGAGCTGAGCTCAATTTTATGGATATTATTGTTTTGGCATATATTTGTAGCAATTTCAGGAGGTCTCAGTTACAGAAAAGATTCTACCAAAATTTCTACAAAATATATGAATGTGAATATGCTTGGTAATGAATTTCCATTATGTATGATTTGCAATTCAGCTAAGAAAACAACATGTTAGGCTTATAGAAACAAGCTATTCCTGTTATCTATGTTGGTTACACTCCAGAAGTTGGGGTGTGACAAATTTAGTATCAGAGTTAGGTTTAGGGGTCTCCTGTGGTCAATCGAGTCAAAAGTGCCATGTTGTTATTGAATCAGGAATAGTTAATATGGATGGTCATATAAGAATGCTTATTATTTACATGTTATCATGATTTAATGTAGATTGATTGGTTTCATCAATGATAATAAATTGGATATCTAAATGCTTGATAATGGTAATTATAGATTAAGTCATGCCGCTTCGGACACGTGGTGTTCATTGACTACGCAAGCTGGCTAATATATCTGAAGGGTCATCTGCCCAGTCTATTTCCTTGCTTAGGGAACGTTAGGGCAAGTGTCTAGGTAAAGGCCTTAGGACAACTCAGCATCTTAGGCAAGTTCCTATAATAGAACTAGAGGTGGCACTATCAGCTCAAGGAATTCATAGCCCCTCTGTTCGAACTCATTCAACGGAGTCTCAGTTCAGTCAAGATACAGGGGAGGTTGTAACCTGATTCTTACGATTAAGGCCTCCTACTTTTTCTGGATCCTTGAGTACAGAAGACCCTCAGCGATTTTTAAAGGGTATGGAAAAGGCACTAAATGTCTTGGGTTGTTATGGAAGTAAGTATGTGAAGCTTGCTGAATATCAATTACAAGACATAGCCTATATTTAGTTTCAAACTGTATTGAGGGAGAGATTAGAGGAATTACCTCCCACATAATGGAATGAACTCTGTGAAATGTTTGAAGAATGGTTTATTCCACAAAGTGTGTATGATGCTAAACCTTATGAATTTGAGCTATTGAGGTAGGTTCCTGGAACTACTATATCAGAGTATGATATTCGATTTACTTACCACTCAAAGTTTGTACCACACTTAGTTCCTATAAAGAAACATCGAATTAAGCGGTTTGTTATGGGATTACTGAAGTCCATGTTTCAGGCAATGGCCTCCCAAATTAATAATTTTGCAACTTATTCAGCTGTTGTAGATTGTGCTTGCTTGATTGAGGAGTGGGATATACAAGATGAGTCGAAGAGAAAAAGAAAAACTGCAAGTAAACAAGAAAGGGCTGGTACTTTTTCTTCACAAGGGACCAAGTCTCAGAGGGCATTTGGACCAACTAGGTCATAAACCCATCACTTTTCTGTACCACATCCTAGTACTCCATCTTATCAATCAGCCTTAGGGGATTTTAGATCCACAGGAGCTCGTGAGGTTTCATAATTTTCTAACCCGAGGGTAGTATGTCCCACTTGTGGGAGGTATCATTCGGGAGAATGTTATTTGCTGACCGACACTTGCTTTTGTTGTGGATAATTAGGTCATATGAAAATAGACTGCCCTATAGCTTAACCCAGGGGTAATCAAGACTTTATACAGCTGAGTGCTCAACCCACTCCTTTCATAACTACTATTAGGGGAGGGCCTTCTTCCTCTGGTGGTAGGGGTGCTCCTAGGCAAGGTAGAGGAGCACAGGGATAGACATCAATTGGATGAGGATAGGCCAGGGTGTTCGCATTATCTAGATAGGATGCTCCGGTTTCTAATGCAGTTGTCACAGGTATGGTTATGGTAAATTCATATCCAGCATGTATAGTATTTGATTCTGGTTTTACACATTCCTATGTATCTATACATTTGCTATACGATTGAAAGTAAGCCCTTCCTGGCTAGACAATGTGATTATGGTAGGAACACTTCTCAAAGAATCTTTATTAGTTAACATGATATATAAATCATGTATGGTGTCTATAGAAAATCAAGAAACCTTAGTGGATCTACTGTTACTTCAAATGCTAGATCTTGACGTTTTTGGGCATGGATTGGTTGGCATCTTGTCATGCCACGGTTAAGTGTCGAAACAAAATGGTAAGGTTTGAAGCCCTCGGTGCAGTTCCTTTTGAAATACAAGGTGATACTTGTATAAGTTCAATCATGCAGATTTCTGCTTTGAAAGCTCATTAATTGTTAAATAAAGGTTGTTAAGGATTTCTAGTGTTAGTCAGGGATGTAAAGAAACCAACAATGAGACTGGAGGGTATTCCAGTGGTTAAAGAATTTCCAGATGTTTTTCTTGATGAATTGTTGGGTTTACCTCTGGATCAAGAGCTAGACTTCTCTATTGAAGTATTTCCAAATATGCAATTAATTTCTATCCCTCCGTATCAAATGGCTCCTACAGAGTTAAGAAAGCTAAAAGAGCAGTTGTAAGAATTACTTGAAAAGGGGTTTATTAGACCTAGCACTTCACCTTAAGGTGCTCCGACGTTATTTATGAAGAAAAAGGATGGTTCCCTAAGGTTATATGTGGATTATAGATAGTTAAACAAAGTCACAATACAAAATAAATATTTGTTGCCTTGTATTGATGATCTTTTTGACCAATTACAAGGAGCCTAATGTTTTTCAAAGATAGACCTTCAGTCTGGTTATCATCAGTTAAAGATCAAGGGTAAGGACATTCCCAAAACCACATGTCATACTTGTTATGGCCATTACGAGTTTTTAGTGATCTCGTTTAGGCTAACCAATGCACTAGTCACTTTCATGGATTTGATGAATAGGGTGTTCAAACCATTTCTTGACAAGTTTGTTATTGTATTCATCGATGATATCTTAGTATATTCCAAAGGTTCTAAGGATCATGAGCAATATTTAAGAGTGGTATTACAACGGTTATGAGAAGAACAAGTGTATGCAAAACTTTCCAAGTGTGAATTCTAGTTAAGCCAGGTGGCATTTTTGGGCCATATTGTATCTAAGGAAGGGATTCGGGTAGACCCAAGTAAAGTTGAAGCGGTTCAAAAGTGGCCCTGCCCTTCGACCATTACCGAGGTACGAAACTTTTTGGGGTTAACTGGCTATTATCGTCATTTTGTGCAAGATTTTTCTAAAATAGCTACCCCATTAACATAATTGACACGCAAGAATGTAAAATTTGAGTGGAATGATTCTTGTGAGGATAGTTTCCAAAAATTGAAGGAATGTTTAACTTCAGCACCTAACTTAATTTTACCTTCAGGTTCAGGTGGATATGTCGTATATTATGATACATCTTACATTGGGTTGGGGTGTGTATTGATGCAGAATGGTAGTGTAATAGCCTATACTTCTAAATAATTGAAGAAACATGAACAGAACTATCTAACCCATGATCTAAATATGACAATAGTAGTGTTTGCATTGAAGGTTTGGCAACATTATTTATATGGTGAAACTTATGAGATTTATTCGGCCCATAAAAGTCTTAAATATAGAAGGAAGTGAATTTAAATTGATGAAAAATCTGAGTAAGTTATGTGGTGGAATCAAGGAATATGAGCTAAAGCTTGTTTTTAAGTGATAATAAGGAAGTTGGACATGAAATTGGTAATGGAAATGTGATGCATTAAAAGAAGAAAATTCTTCGTAAGAGGAATTATGTAATGAATTGCTATTATGAGTTATTATGAGAATTGTAAACATTTGGTTGCTTTTGGTAAATCTTTTCCATTTATAAACTTGCTAAGAGGCATTATTATGAGCCTAAATTAATATGTATTAGTGATGGGAATTGAGAAAATTGTATTTTGGTGATATAGGAATTATCGGGTGAAATATATTTTAACCAAGAGAAAGGAGTCTACTTCACCTACCAGGTAAGCGGTAGCTCTTCCAACCGTATGTTTATCGTTGCATCGTTATATGGTAGCATAGTTTGCTAAACTTGTTAGTCTTTCAAATGAATTATGACTTATGATTTGTATATAATGCCATGCAAAAACCATAAAAAGAAAGGATTATATGAAAAGTGGCACTAGATGTGTAAATAGCGTGAGCTTGTGCCTTACAACCGTCTGATAAAAATATCTAAGGGCTAAGTTCCCTTGACTGATGAGAAAAATATCCAAAGGCTAAATTCCCTTGATCGATGATAACATATCCAAGGGCTAAGTACCCTTGCCTCGACCGTTAAATATGATTTCCAAGGGATATGTGCCATTGATTGATTTAATTTCCATGGAATGAATCCATGACTGTTATTGTTATATTGCATGTTTATGGCTTAAGATGATAAGGTTTTAAATGATGATTTATAGAGAATTGATCAGTGTAAAAAGGTATTATAATGGTTTATTACTGAAATGCTACCTGTTTATATTTTACATAATTTCAAGTAATCACCCAGAGCAGTTTGCTGACCAGGAGGGCTATAAGAGCCTTATTAGTATTGCTGAGGATTTAATTCTCTATTTTTGTTAGGGTTTTGTATCTTTTGTCATAGTGTAAATTGTTAAAGATATAAATAGTTGTATATGAGTATAGATGACCATAGGTGGATTCCTCATTCCTCTATTATGATGTAGTTGTCTCTGGATTAATTTGAAAGCTGAGCTCTCTTTTCTAGATATTATTGTTTTAGCAGATATTTATAGCAATTTAGGGAGGTCTCAGTTATAGAGAAGACTCTGCTAAAATTTCTACAAAATATATGAATGTGAATATGCTTAGTAATGAATTTCCATTATGTATGATTTATAATTCAGCTAAGAAAACAACGTGTTAGGCTTACAGAAATGGGCTATTCCCGTTATCTTTGCCGGTTACACTCCAAAAGTTGGGTGTGACAAATATTTTGCTTCGAATGTTGTATTTTAAAATTTTAATATTATTATAATTATAAAATAATTGAACTTTTTTATTTTTGATATCTTGTTAATTAATAAATTACACATATACATACATGACACACACATAATGCACATGCATGCTCTTACGCACATATATATATATATATATATACCGAACATGTAACATACGCACACGCGCACACACACAAACACAACAAAAAATGCAACACACATGCACATGCACCTCGACACACAAATACAAATATATATATAATGAATATGTTAGAAATACACATGCACATGTATGCGAACACGCGTGCGCACACATATTTATAGAACATGTAACATATATGCACATGCACATGCACCTACATACACAAATATAAATACATATATAATGAATTTGTTACATACACTCACATACACATGCATGCGTATGTGCACACATGCACACATATATTAAACTTGTAAAATATACACACATAAATACATAAAACAAATATGTAATATAAATGTCACACACTCGAACCTACATCCATCAACAAAAATGCATGTATAATAAATTTATTCCATATACACACATGCACATGCACGTGCGTATGCACATGTGCATGCACGCACACATACACACACACACACATATATAATGAATACGTAACCCAATATAAAAACATTAGATATACTAATCTTCAAAAAATAATATGATTGTACATGTATATGCTTGTACACATAAGTACAACTTAATATTACAATATGACACTATAATATGCATATGATATAACACAACATTGCACACACATATGCTTGCACGTCTATGGCAAAACATTTATTACACATATGACATGCTAAATAATCTTTTTTGAAATTATTTTAAATGATATATATAATGTGGTGTTACAACCACTAAAAAGAGTATGTTATATCGTTTAACCTAAATTTAGAAAAAGAAAATAATTTTACAAAATAAATGATAAATTATTTTTAATATATTATTCATGTTTATCATTTTTTAAAAAATATTTATCTTTCATCTAAATAATAAAATTAGAATTAATTTGGAATTATAATTTTATGTTCTAATTCTTTACCTTGCCCAAACATAAATGTTAATATTTTAAATCAATTCTAATTCTAATGTAATTGGAATTGGAATTATAATTCTACATTCTAATTCCAATTTTTGATACCAAATGGAGCTTAAGTGTAATTGGAAATAGAATTAGGATAATGTTTGGAAACAGACTTATCTTATTAGTAAGCAAAATTATCGGGAGGTGGAATTGAACTATGTAGAACAAAGTTAAGAATTGATAACTCAACTTATTCTCACTTTAACTCCTAATTAGCTTAATCTAGTGTAGTGTTTTAAGTTTTTTTTTTTCAATTTGGCCCTTTAGAATAGTAGTCTAGTTTAGTTATTTTGTTTATTAGACTTAATTGTTTCCTAATAACTGGTTTATTTGGGCCACTAGTGTAAATTATAAATAACCACACTGACCTATACTTTTGTACATATTGTGTATTTTAATAAGCAAAAATTTAATTTCAAGAACAATGAAGACAACATATTTTTCTCATGAGAATGGTGCTAGATCTTTTAGATCCTTTTACTACAATTTGACACGTATACTTGCGGATCATCAAGATTTTTTGCATCGTTCTTGGGGATAGCAGTGTATCTTTGTTCTTGGACAAAATTTTTGCTCATTTTCATGATTTTTTTCCCATTTGAATTTAATATGTATGTTTTAAGTGCTTGTGGAATTTATCAAGTGAAAAATGTATGTGCAAAACTTTATTCGTTGGCATGGTATTCTGCTAATATTTGTGAATTTATCTCATATGTTTATATTCTTGGTGAATTTTACACTAATTTTTTAGCTAGGATTGGTAGACAAAAAGTGGTGAATTTTAGTGCTTGTTTTAAGTATGCTCTGTTTCAGCAAATTTTACCATAAGTCAACTTGTTGAGTTTTTTGGGAAGTGTGTATACATCCTTTTAAGTTGAAATTTGGTATACATGTTCTTTGGTATGTCATAATTCTTTTGAAATGTTTTTGGAATTTATGGTGACCATTTTGTAAGTGATCTACACAACTTTGTAAACATAACTTTGTGGCAAGATAGGTATAGTCAACTTTGTGATTTTTTGGTATTGACCTAGAAGTATTTTAAGCTGATTTTTGAGTATGTGAACTCTTTATATGTATAATTTATAATATAAATTGGTGTTATGGCTCTCCATTTGGGATATATCACTTTGCCACTGATTGGCATACATAACTCAACATCTAGAGAGAACAGAGTAGTGGTAGTTTAAGAGAATTTGTTCAAAATATTCTAAAGTTGGTTTTAATTATTCCCTTGCTCTTTCATGATTACTAAGAGCATCACTTAAGCATTTCATTCCTTTTTCTTGTTATTTTTTAATTCCTGCATCTCATGTTGCATTATACATTGCATTTTATTTTGCATTTCATGTTGCATCACAATTTGCATTGCATGTTGCATTTTTATCACTTTGCTTTCTTTTATGTTCAATGCATCATGTATTATTGATAAATTTTAATTTTCTTTGAACATCAATGCATGAAACAACATAATAATATGTTGTCAAGTTATGCAAGTGCATACATATTTGGAGGTGGAGCTAAATGTGCTAAATCCACGCATTGCGAAGGTGGAGGAAGCAACAATTTGGAATAAACCTCAATAATGGAGTAAGATTGTGCTAAATGGACCTATGTCTAGCATAATGTGACTAGCCAATATTTGAGTACTTGGTGATTTATTAATCTCTAAAGGTCATGGTGTTACAATAGCAAAGAAAAATAGTCTAGTTTAAAGACTTAAAAGAAAGCATGTTCTAGTTTTTAGTTTTTTTTATTTAGTTGTTCTTACAATTTCTTTTAGTTAATATCTTATTTTTTGCATTTTTTTATATTTGAACTTATGTTTAATTTCTTATATTAGCATTTGTTTTTAGATTTTTGCAGAAGAATAACAAAAAGAGTAGAACTCAACCATTTATTAGAATTGACATTTGGTAAAGCACGCAATAGGAAGAACAAGTAATAAGTAGCTGAAGTGCAAATTAAGGGAGTGATTCCAACTCATTTTTATATTTTTTTCATGTTACTTGTGTGGTTCATTTTTTATTAATTATCTCTTGCCAATAGCATGTTTTTCCTTATATTTTCTTCTTGAAATAGCCATGGTTGGAATTAAGTGATAATCACTAAGCTTGAAAAATTCATTAGGAATCATTGGTTTTGAATTTTGCTTTCAAAACTAGTATGCTACATTCTTGATATATTTTTATCGTAGTATAAAAATTCTAGATTCAACTGAGTTGTTTTGATATATGGTTTAGTCATTTGGTCAAACATTGTTATAGTTAATGAGCTTAGATAGTGATTTAACTTAGGAATTTTCTTGAGAAAATTTGGTAAGGAATTTTATTGTGATTATGTTTAGGTGTCCTGGATAGGCTATCTAGTTTATCATATTAAATTTTCAAGCCAAATTATGTCCATTTGCTACGTCAACTGTCCAGGGTCTTGATAATACCTTGTGTTGATTGACACTGTTGTTGTCTTTATTTGATGAAATTAAAAAAGATTTTATCTAGATGAATTTTGAATTGAAATTTATGCCATTCTTTACCTTTTTCTATCTAGTTTTAGGAACATTTTTGTTCATATGATTTGGAGTCTAGATGCATGAGATATACTTGTTTAATGCACATTGCTCTGTTTTGGGTGGTGTTGGAATTCCATTGTTGAAATTGTTGTTTTCTTGATTGTGTGAGCTTAAATTTGTGACTTTTAACTTATAAGTTCTAGTTAATCATGTTTTGTGATGTGTATGTATGTTCCCATTAATTTTTCATGGCTTAAATTTCATGCCCAATATAAGTGATGAATAAGTGTTCATTTTTGCAAGAGAAAAAACTTGTCATGTTCTATACTCTTGATTGTTGTGATTTGTCACACCCCAAGGAGTTGGAATGTGATTAGTACAAGTATTGAGGATAAACCCCACCCTGTAAGTCTAAAACCATGCCATTATGACTTATCTACCAAGATTAAACTATTTATGAGCTACATTTTGAATTTCCCATCAATGATTTAAACTGGCTTAAATTATGTAAGAATTTCGATAGAATCTTTCCCGAACATAAGACCTCCCAAATTTTCTACAATCTACCTGTTAGCCCAAACTAACAATTTTGCGAGAGCTCAACTCTCAAATATGACAAAAATAATTAACTACATTAAACAAATGCATGGGAAAACTCTACGTTCGGTCAACTGGACATATCTATTGAAATACATACAATACAAATCTTCAATGAGCAAGAATTACAAAAGTACAAGATACTAGGTATCGTCCCTTGTGTAACAACATGACACTCACCAACACGACTCTAAGCTTTATCCTCAAATCTTAGGGTCAATTTTTGCTTAGTATCTGAAAAGGATAAAAGTAAATAGGTATCATCCTAGAAATATGTAATAACGTAAGATAATCGACAAGTGAAAGGTTAAGATAATAATTACACAATAAACCTAGCAAAAATATGATCATTACTGTATCAATTCAAAAAGCGGTAGTTTTAAAAAATATACACTAAGAAACTTCATAACTATCAAAGCCAACATGAAATTTTCTTTTTGAAACACTAATAGCAAAAGCTTTTGTTAAACATTAAGTACGAGAAAATAGTTCATTCAAATACCATAAACAGTAATTAAAAGGATTGCTACAATACATAAATCATTTGTCACAGGCACACTGCCCACGAAGTCATAACCATCTATCAAGACTTTAAAAGGGTATCTATGAGTGTGGAATACTACATGCTATCAAATATTTATGAGTTTTGGTAAAACACATTAAAAGCTTTACTTTTAATATTAAAAATAGTTAACTTGGAAACCATATGTCAGGCAAGACTATTAAGGATATGAAACAACAGTCATGGACTTTTGGCCCATGAATTATTATTATCAGTCAAGAGCATACAACCCTTGAGGTAATTAATATCTTTCGAGGGCACACAACCCTCAATGTAATCAATATTGGTCAAAGACACATAGCCCTCGGGGTAATCACTATCAATTGAGGGCACATAGCCTTTGAAGTAAAGTAACTATACGATTATGAGTTGCAAGCTCACACTAAATCATCCATCTTATACTAGTCTTCCCTAAATCTAAGGAAACTGTCATGCATGGGTTTTTGTCTTTCAATATTAACATAGACAAAATACAAATTTCAATAAAGACAATACTCAATTTGCATACCATGAATACTCAAGTTCCATGCATGGATTCAATCAATCAATAGGATTATATTATAATCCTTTTAAAACCAAGCATTGAAAAGGATGAGAAAAGCTTCTTACATTAACGTAAGCATGTAAGTAAGATAAGAACCCCATGGATTTAAGGAGAAGCATGTGAATGAATCAATTCTTAAATAAGAACTTAGGAATACTATCTGCATCACAATACATAACCTTTCATTTGGTAAAAAGGAAAATGAACTATGTTTCTTTTTAAAAATCTTTTCAGTTACATTGAACTGACTTCACAAGTAAAACAAAAAATATGTGAAGAAGTGCCAACATAAACCTATAAAACAATATGAAAATATAATATATAATACTGTGGGAATGCTACTGATTACCCACTATTCCTAGCTTTTCTTATTGCCCATGGTTCCAAATACTCTTAAACAAGTCCCTATCAAGTTTAAAATGCAATGTTACCTTTGTTTAACATCACGATTTACCATAGCAACTTATTGTAGTCCAATTTACCTTATGTATTTAAAATAACGTAATTTAAAAGTTTCCACCCATCCATTACTTGTGTATTTAACATAGAAAATACGAAGATAGTTAATGGAAGTCCATCTCTATCACAGTTACTGCTATTGCACCAAATGACTATAATTTTCTTTTTAATTTCAAATAAAGCTACTCAAAAGTTATGGTGTTGGCTTAAACCATATGGCTTTAAGGAAAGAAAGAAAGAAATATTTATTAATTTGTTTAATTTCCTCAATCCTTATTAAAATATATTTACCCATATATATATATAATCATTAATTTCTTGCATAACAATGTTTCCTTTCAATTACACGCATTCCACAAGAGTTCATTAACTTGACTATATTCCTATTTCTCCCATTATCCATTTTTTTTATCATAATATGCCTATTAAAAGACAGTAAAATATGCTAATGCCCCTTAATCTCATCATAAAAGTCATTTTGATTTAGTATTTCACCCAATGTACAAACTTCATCACCAATTATACTTACCTTACATGTCTATGGTTTCACATACATATCAATGTGCATTCATTAAGCTCCATATATTAAATTGAATCATTATCAAGATTTAATTATTCACGTTATTATTATTGATGTTTTCTTCTTGATAACTCAACTACTGCCAAGCCATATTCATATTTAAAGCTTACTAAAGATATAATAGAACTGGAAAAAAAATAACGGGAATCCACCATATCCACACTCACGTTACTTGTTTGAACTCCCAAAAGTAAAATCCCTTTCTTCCTTGGTGTATATTTATAGCAAGTCCAAATACAATTCGAAATTTTGCCCTTTTAAACCCCATTAACATAGCAAGAAGATTGGCAAAAATTAAGGATAAATTTTTGGATGTTAAACTCAAAATATTTAAGGGAAGGAACAAAAATCACATAAAAATTGAAAAGAACACTGAAATTTTGAATGATTCCAACCCTTATATGGCTTAAATAACTTTATTTCCTGCTATAATGCTTTAATTGTGCAATAGAAAGGTTCTCGCCGGAAGGAGGATGATTTTTAACATTGACCTCACTAGAAAATGACAAACGGACAATGTGAAAGCGCAGCCAAGTGAATCACGATGGCATATGACAAAAATGGTGCAACTCATAAGCTATACACTATCATATACGAGGAAGAATGCATAAGGAGGAAGAAAATGTAGAGGGGGGGTTTTTTCATCCTTTTAAAATTCTGGTGCCATGTGTTAAGAAAAAAAAAATGGGGGAAGTTCAGAGCTAATATTCAAACTCAAGTCCCTTTAAAGAGCAAGAGTGATGCCTTACCATTGTGCCAAGTCAATCTTCAAGTCTCATCCAAATATAATGAGGGGCATTTTTGTCCTTTCAATATTCTGGTGCCATGTGTTAAGACAAAAAAAAAAATGGGGGAAGTACAAAGCTAATATTCAAACTTAAGTCCTTTTGGAGGGCAAGAGTGACGCCATACCAATGTGGCAAATCAATCTTTAAGTCTCATCTTTATTCATTTTATAGTAAAGCCTTTGCTAATCCCCTTTTTCTTCTCTTTCCTCTAAATTTTTTTCCACCAAAATTCTTACTTAAACAATTTGTATAAAAAGCTTTATAAACTGCCAGATTTGCCATAAACGTTACATGATTTCTTTTTGTGAATTTTTTGAGTTCTTTCATTCCTTTTTCAATTTTTTAATTCTCTTTTGAATTAAGTTTTTCATTTTAAGTTTAGAAGAGAAAAGCCTCCACAAAAAAGAAAGTAGAAAAATGCCAAATATAAACTTTATACCTAATGCCCATGAATTTAAACAGTGAGCGTAAATTCTGCATTGGATGACTAAGTGAAAGACCATGTGAGTTACTATACTCCTTGCATTAATATTCTAAAAATCCAGTATAGTCTAACTACCTGACTTTAAAGAGATTATTAATACCACAAGTTGTTGTACTTTGGCCCCCCAAGCTTCATTAGCTTAGATACTCTAGGTTATCTTCCTTTGTTTGTTCATTTTTAACCTTGTGGGCAACTTGAGCTTTTTCATCTCATTTATTTTAAGCTTGCCCCCTTACTTATGTGATTTTAAGTTCCAAAATGCTGAGTGGATTAATTCTTCCTTATTAGGTTTGCATTGAATTAGTCATCCTCTCTAAACTCTTCCATAGAATATAATAATGAAGCAATTCTCTATTGAAGGCAATGCTTGTGTTCATAATGCATAGAGTTCTCTCTTATCCTTTTAACTATGTTTACAATGCTGAACACTGAGAACAATGTTCATTTTAAGTTTGGCGGTAGAAAATTCAAATTGGAATTTGAATTCTATTGTTTTATCTGTTTATACATATTGATGCACAGAATATTAGAAAATTTATCCAAATTTTCAAAATTTTGGGCTTATATTATTGCCTATTTTGTTTTGTTTTTTTTTTTTTTTGGTCTCTTTGGTTATGTTGGATTCCAATAAGGAAATTAATTGTGATTAAGTTTATGAATGGCAAGAAACTTATATTAATGTATCTTGTGAATAAGATTAACTATTAATGGATTGTTTTTGCATACTTATTGAACTTATTTATGCACTTATACCATGCAAATAGCTAATTGTTACTGTTAGGTAATTTATATGAGTAGGACTAGATAAGTTGGTATGAACCTAGGACTCTAGAACTTGTTTTATATTCCCTTAAGGCAAAATCCTAGGTAATGTATGATCAATTGAAATGATTTAGGCATTCTTTGATTATTTTGAGCCTTTAAACCTATTTATTTCTATACCTATCACTAGTACCCCCTTTGTTCTTTATATTGCATATGCATATTAATGCATAATTTCTTTTTATTACCTGAATAATTTTACCCTTTAGCCTGAAAAACAATGATGTACCCCTTTTTTTAAGAGAATATTTTAGTATCTATTTTGTGTTGAAAAGGAAGTCTTGAGCTAAGTGTGTTAGAATATGGAGCAATGAATAATCTGAATTTCTATGGGCGGTTGTATCTACTTACTATATTATAAGTGACATGCAAATAAGATGATATGAAATTGTAAAGTTATAAAGAATTCTTTCTCCTTATGAGACAAGAAAAAAAGGATGATAAGGAGAAGAATACAAGAAAAAAGAAGAGAGCACCTCAAGAATGGAAAGATGAAAAAAGATAGATTAAAATGATCTTAGTTTGGGGTGTTAAAGGGAAAAAAGAAGAAGTTCATGGGGGAAAAGTAAGAAAGAAAAGAAGTGAAAGTGTGGAGGATTTATTTTGGTTTTAGCTTATGTACTCAATGTTATTCTCTTGGCTTTATTCATCTTTATCCTTTATCCACTTTCTTGTGATAACCATAACCATAGGCCACATTACAAGCAAAAAAGAACTAATTATTAATTGGTTATACATGTATCTATAGTAGTGCAGAGGGAATAGAGGATCAAGCATATGAAGCTCCTTGGGAAAGGTGCATTGTATAGCTTGACTTGCGTAGGTTATTCTAATATTTACAATTAGATAGTTGCATGGTTATCCACACACCCACTTCATGAGATGAAAAATTATTCATTAATTGTTGAACTTTTAAGGTTGATTCCATTATTTATTTTTCTTGCTAATCATATGATCTTGTTGTAATTCTTGAGGGAAGTTATTTGACATACCTAAGAGGCAACTACATGATTGATAGGAAATTTTGAGTGCTAATTTCGTTTTGCTTGGTGACAAGCAAAAATATAAGTTTAGGGGAGTGATAAGTTCGTAACCTATTGCCCTTTTGGCTTTCCGAGCTTGTAATCTTCAAACTATGTCTTTGTAATGAAATCTTTAGTCAAACAGTATGTGTGTTTGTGAACTTCTTCAACCAAAAGATGTTGGGTAGCTATCAAGTTGGCTATACTTTATAAAAATACAAGCATTGATGTTGTTGTTAACGAAAAGTCACATTGCATTTTGTCTCTAAACGCACTTTTCCACTTCAGAATACAAGTTAGGGTTATCAATGATATAAGAATGACTCTTTGATTAAACATTTCCAGAGCCATTTCCTTTGAGACCATAGACATTTCTAGCTAAACATTTCTCTATTATATACTAAACCACGAAATACACATTAGAAAAAATTGAATAAAAGAATTGCCTCTATTATAATTCAAATTTGTCCATTAATGTACATAACAATATATATAACACTTACTTATTTATATAAACTCTATTTATGTCCATATACCATCAACAATTCAACACGTAATTTTGAGTCCTTACATAATTTTGAATCGTTTCTTCTATCTGGCACTTTATTTCATGTACAACAATGTTTTACACAAGAGAGGGAAATGCAAACTTCGAAGAGAGTCAGAATACCTATTCACTTTCAACAGTAGAGCATCCAACACCGCATGATTATCTAACAACACCACCTCTCCTTTGAAGAATCTCGACACATATACTTCCATAATTTCTAATATATCTAATTCCTCCCACCTTCCTTCTCTCAAAATCGACCCTATTTTCTTATATATCCTTCCAATCCATACACAGACAAACCCATAATGATATAAAATGATAAAAGAAAAAAATTGAATCCATGCCTGCGAACTACTGACAGATCCCTCACTACCCAAGTACATTTGCCTCACAAAGCTAATAAGAGAGATAACACTACCATCCAAGCAACATTGCAGACCAAACAAGCTACTGAGCAATCGATAGAATAGAGGAAATTTCGAACAACGTTGCTTACCTCAATGAATGAGAATCTCTTATATGAGAGATAGCACCAACACTCCAGTACTCTTTCAAACCACCATTTGCGTAGTTGAGAGGAAAAAATAAAGGTTAAAATTATGCTGGTCAATCACACTATTAGAGGATATAAGATGGGAGTACAATTTTAAGGGCATAATTGTCCCTAAAAAACGCTTTCCCAGGAGACGCCCAAGATTCCATTGACTTTGGGCGGCAATCATCATTCTTGTGAGTGTGGAAATCTAGATTACTAAGCTATGGAGTTAATTGGTACCCAAACATTGGAATTACTCCATTTTCATTACCGGGCAAATATTCCATGAACCAAATGTGCTCTTAGTTCTTTCTTTTTTTGTGATTGAATTTTTATGCCTTCTTAGTTCTATGTTTCTTTTGAACACTCTTCTTGTTAATAAATTTCCATTTCTTACATTGATAAAAACTAATTTGTTTAGTAATACACTTGTTCCTTTTGCTTGTCTCATTTTGTTTATTATGTGTATTACCTATTTACTAAGTCATTTTCCACACTCTGTTACTTCAACATATTTTATATGAGTTCATAAGAAGGTTCATCCTCCACAATTTTGTGTGTGAGGCATGGTGTAATTTTATTCATTTCAAAACGAGAAAAATGAAATTTATTTACGAATCAAAAACTAGATTTACAATTTTACATTAAATATAGTTTGATGCAAAGCATTTTAATTTCTTGAACGCCTAATCCAATTTCTACCACTGATACACCTCAGTATGATTTGTTATGGAGTTTGCATTATGCTTGCTATGTCAAGAAATGTTTTATGCAGTGATAATGTCAATTAACAGCAAAGATTTAATCCTAATTGACTGTGATTTGTGAGGACCCAAGTCTAATGAAAAAGATTAAGGAGTTGGTTTAAAAGTCTACTAACTAAATATATAATGAAACCAATTTTGTCATATATCTTGTCACATATCACAAAAATATATAAGGAAAAAGAATAACAACACCAAGCAAGAAGCCTAACAACACCGCACTACACCTTATAAGATTAATGCAATGACATTAGAAAATGGGATATTTGACGAAATCACGAAAACAACATTTAAAAAAAAAAAAAAGGATTAAGGGGATAGCCAAATTCAACTACAATTGTGCATACTATGTTTGGATTGAAGAGAATAGAGCAGAAGAAACATTTTTCCCCCCTCATCTATTTTTTCTCAATCTAGACATATTCTAAAATGGAAGAGAAAAAATGTTAAATTTGAATATCAATCAAAGAAAATGTCCACATTAAAATTAATCATCTCTTTCCCTCAATTCCCTTCAATGCAAACATACCCTAAGAATTCCCTCCCTTCATATCAGCTTTTCCAGCCTGCACCAAAGTACCTTGAGAAAAAATCGGTAGCTATCAACATTCATGCACTTCCAGATTCATCATATCAGACAGCTCCAGAAACCCGTATCTTGAGCAGCCAGTCCTAGAAGTTTCTTCAGTTTATATTAAATTCGGGACACAACTCAAACTAGATTGCAATGCATACCAGATTGCTTAACTCTTCAAAGTTCAGACACAGTGCTCAAGTCTAAGTTCATGGTTGTTTTCAAGAAACTAGGGGTTCTTCTGGACCATGTTTTGCCTTGCGGAAGAAACCAGAGGAGATCTAGGGGGATGAGATGTGGAGGAGGAGAGAAACTTCTACGGCCTTCAATGGAGTCTTCTCCATGGGCCAGAAAATTATGTGTGAAATGGAGATGAAAATAGGCAGCTCATTTCTCGGCAAATTCTATATATTTGGAAGTTTGTTGAACCTGGATATTGGGATTAAGCAATAACCACACACCTGCACTAAGAAAAACCAATAATTCTAGAAATCATTAATCTCCAGTGCTGGGGAAAGCTCCAAGAATCCATTTAAGGCGAATGGCCCCGTTCAGAGTTCACACACACACACTCACACAGAGATATATATAACACTGATCCAAGTTTCTTTTCACACACAGAGACACACACACATATATATAAAACACTGAGCCAAGTTTCTCTTCCACAATATCTGGTTGTTCAGGGACAGCCAATTTGCGTGTGGAAGGGTTTTGTTCCAAACATGATTGGGTGTAAAACAGGTTTTGAAATCCAGTCATGTTTAATTATATTGGAAGGGTACGGATATGAGACCATTACATTACAATAAGGTCAAGGTTGGAAAGACAGGAGATAAGGAGAGTCATATGTACATTTCGGACTACAAATAACTGCTTAACAAACATCACTTATTGGTATTTTTACATTATACTTTCAGTCAAACTCAAAAACAAAATGATCCACCGCGAGAGTCAATTCCAGCAAACTTTCAGAGTCCCAAGAAGAGCAACTGGTAAGTCTAACCCTGCGAGAAGTAAAGAACTCTTAGTTAGTATCATATATATTAGAGTTTTGCACACTAGGATACATAATCATGCTTAGAACCAATAATAAAATTCTTAATGCTAAAATACAATGATAATATATATATATATTCTCATTTAATTGTCAGCTATGCAAACAGACATTTAACCCATGGATATTAAAAGTCAAAACAAGAATAAAGACAAAACCTTATGACGGGTAGCAGGAACATCATACAGATGAGGTGTGACAGAACTGAAGCTCAAGCCTGGATAAACACACTGCAAAATCAGAACATCAACTGCATTAACTTCCATATAAAGAAACAAAGTAATGATGCAATCCAACAACAAAACATAACATAACTAGGTATGAAACACTGATACATCAAATGTATACACGTATAATGTTTGATATTTATCTAACAATATACGACAAGCTACTACAAGCATCATGTAAAAACTATATCTTCTTGCGTTGCAGTGCTTCATAGGTCAAACATCGCAAACGAAATATACATTTTGAGTTTAATCGTATTGAACATTACATCTATCTGTTTTTGCACATTCCTTGCTCTCTTCTTCGGCCTTCCAGGCGGCTTCGACCCAGTCATCAGCAAGAAATCCTTTTCAATTTCTTTCTTCGAAAGAGTTGCTGAGAACTTCTCCGCAGGCGCAGCCAATTCAGGCTGAATCTTCGCTTTAGATTTTATCCGCTCCAACGGCGCTACCACATGTTTCGATGCACCTTCATTTTTATCCGGATGCCTAGTCACTGACCGCCTCGGCCTCAAATTCCAAGGCTTAGCCGCCGGTTCTTTCTCTTCAACCGCACATTCTGTTTCATCGACGGTATCGGTGACATAAGCAGTTGCCTTGCTTCTCGCCGGTAATCGGATATATAACTTCAATTGGCCCTTCGACCCGTTCAGTTTCTCGTCTTTTTTCTCGACTATTTGGACAGTACTAACAATTTTCTTCTCCAAATTTTCGGTTGACTTCACAGTGGCCGATTTCTCCGCCCTTTCTATCAGATGCACTGCACCAACCGGATTGTCACGATCGGAGTTTCCTAACCTGGAAGATTTTACGGTTGGGTAGGACAGTTTCATGAGCATATTCTCATTCTTTCCTAAAGAAGAGGAAGAGGATGGAAGCTCTGGGCTCTGAACGACGCCACCGCCCAGTTTGCGTGCAGAGCGATGGTTTTCGAAGGGAGACAGATTGCTGGGATCAGGAAGGCATCGCAATGAGTGCGCGTCGGAGTGGTTCATCGACCATTCTAAATTGGAGAGGGGGAAGCAGTTAAGATGCTGAGACTTAAGAGAGAACGTTGAAGCCATGGGTGGAGGTTTTTGGGCTTTGGACACTGAATGGAACACCAAGAATCAATGGGGTTTCATAGAGATTGGATTTTCCTTCTTAAACTACCATCGATTACGAGACGATGAAGGAGCGAGGCGAGTGAGATTAGAACGAGCTATCGATGCCTCCTATATAAAATTGAGAGCTCAGGATGTGATGAATACTGAGATGGAAGGAATCGTAGAGACGCATGCAGGAATGAAGAACAATATATGTGTGAAACAGAGAAGGCTGAAGAGAGCGTGTGCGAAGACGGCGTGGGCGTGTTTGTTTGAGCAATCGGGAGATTTGATTCCGGAATAATAAGACGATGGAATTCGAAGTTGTTACAGTCTCCTCTAAAATAAATGGTTAGATCAAATTTGATTATCGTTTATTTATCGAGATTAATTTAAATAGGTAGATTTTATATTTGTTTAAATTTTAATCACTCGATTCAGGTATTTGATGTTCATTTTTGTTTTTATGGGCTTTGTTTTGGGCTTGGCAATTTGTACAACCCTTATATTTAATATTATATTATGTTTGATGTAATTTTATATACCATTGTATAAAATGATTTTATTAGAAACACAATAAATAATATTAGACAGGGTAAAAATTAATTGTTTCAATAGTAATGTCTTTTAACTTTAAAAAATTATATTTATTAAAATGAAATGGCTAGAAAAAACTTCATGTTATTTGATATTTATATTCAATCATATTAATATTAATATATTTAACATACATTTAAAGTGGGACGGAAATATTTAAATTTAAAATAAAAAATAAATGAGTAAAATATCATTTTGATTCTTTATATATAGAATATTTTTCAATTTAATCTCTCATATAGAATATTTTTTAAATTAGTTGGTTGTAGAATTACTTTTTCAATTTTGCTCTAAATTTGTGTTATGACCTTTGTATATGAAAAATTTAGATTAACATAAAATAGATGTTTTTAACGAGCCTGTTTCAATGTTATCTAGGAAACGAAGGTTTATATCATTATGGTTGACCTTAACAGGTACATAACGTAAAATAATATGGCATGTTTTAACTGTAAAACATGTTTAAAATAAATAGCCCTCTGTAACATATTTTGTTGCTTTCAATTCTTATTCGTGATTTTTATACGTACCATTCATGTGATGTTCTTATTTTTGTTCAATGATTTGTTTCACTTATGTTCTTACGTTTGAAATTGTTTTGCTCATGAGTGAAGCAATCTGATCTAGCCTTCAGGGAAAGGTCATGTGTTAAAAATACTGTGTTGTCCAAGTCATGTTGTTTCATGAAGAAAATGGACTAATGTTGTAGCATAAAAGGTCAAGTATATTGTTTTAATTTTGTAATTTACAAATTTTAGTTCAAAAAAATAAAATTTTTAATTTGGTACTGTATTTTATATTTTATTGTACATATTGTTTAGTTTGAGTCATAAGTTTAATAAGCGCATTTTGGCGTGTTAAATTGGGGTATCTTGACTATCCTTTTTGCTAAGATCTTTATATCATCATTTGAGTGTTTTTAGGTGTGTTTAAGTGTTTTTAATTGGTTAATTAATTATAGTTAAAAAAAAAGTGTTTTTATTAAAGTGATTTCCTTGTCTAATTTTTCCTTGAATTTTTTAGCATAGTTTAGGTCTCTTGGATATGTTTTGGACATGTTTTAATGTTTCAAATTGAGTGTCATTGCTGTCCCAATTTCTCATAAATTTTACAGCATAGTTTAGGTCTCTTAGACGTGTTTGGATGTGTTAGTAACTTTTTCTAATTTGAATATCTTGATTGTCCTCTTTGATCTATAATTGTTACATCATTTATGCCTCTTAAACATGTCTTATGATTAAGTTAAAAATGTATATTGTGGTTCTTAGTTGATTGTACTATATGGTGGTGAGAATGAGCTATGGAAAGTGTTAAGAAGCTTGTTGCATGATATGACATGACTTCAACTCTAAAGCAAGAAGCCAATAAAGTTGGAATGCAATGGTAGGCAAGCAACTTTGTAGGATTTAAATTTCTATGATTGGGAATGGCAATCTCATTTGTATTATTGTAAATGTTGTAAATAATATATAACAAATATTCAATTAGACACCAACACACAAGCATATATGTATGCCTTCATTATCATTAATGGTGTTATGTGAAGTCCAACAACTCCATAGGCATCTTTACTTCAATGTTGTCATGTGAGGTTTAACGTCTTTACTTCAATGTTGTCATGTGAGGTCTAATGCCTTGATAGACATATTATGTAAATAATTTTACTCTTTATTTCATTGTTGCCATGTGAGATCTATAGCCTCCATAGGCATCTTTGGTTTCTTGCCATATGAGGCTAATGTCTCCATAGGCACATTTTTTTAAAATAATTTTACTTTTCTCTACAATCTTGCCATGTAAAGTCTAATGCTTCCATAGTCACATTTTATAATTTTTTTATTTCCAACAATAGTGTTGTTGTGTGAGACTAATATTTTCATGAGCACCTAATAAATTTACCAGTAGAACCATATGAGATCCAAAACCTCCGTAGTATTAACCATTATTGGACAAGTTCTTTTTTAAATAAATGTTGGGTTCCAACGACCCAATACATGTGCTATTAAATAAAATTTGCTTTGTTTATTCAAATGGTTTTCAAATAAAGTATTATTTATTATTTCAAGAGTTTCATTATGAAATTTTTATCCTTCAAATAACCCAAAAAAAAAAAAATCACCTTCTCCGTTATTAATTTCAATTTAAATACAAACAAATCATGTTTCTAAACATTACAGAAAAAATAAAGATAAAATGAAGAGAGCAAAGAAGTAAGATTATATTGTTTTCATAAATTAAAACATACCAACCAAAACTCCAAATTGTTTTGTTTGAGAAAATCTGTTTAATTTTAACTATTTTGTTCTTTTCACACAATTAAAAAATACTAACCCTTGAAATGTCTTTCTATATGAACTATATGGACTTTAATCCCTATCGCAAGATACGTAGGCCCTAAGTTCATATCCAAGATCAAGTCTAACCTTTGTAGATATCCTTTTTTTTTTTATTGCATTAATTTCATTTTATTTTTCTCTGTTATTTTCATCCATGTTTTGATTTGGGCAATTAAAATAAATTGAAAGTCGTATCTCATTTACTTTGCTTAACTAGTTTAAGATAATCTTCCTTATGAACAAGTATTGTAAGGTGTCTAACACATTCTCAATTCTTAAACAGACTCTCAAACTCATCTTTGGTTATGCAGATGACCTTTTCCATTTTCATTTGATTTTTAAAAATTTTTCATTTTAAAAATTTTGGTGACGACTCCAATAAATTAGTTTTCAAAACTCATTTTTTGGAACTAATTTATTTTCTCCTTCATTTTTCTTACTCATCCGCCACAACATTAGGTAGGAAAATAAGTCATACGCAAATCATCAAGACTAAAGCTAGCAATGCATCTATCATCAAGCATCAAAATACATAAAAGCATGTAAACAGTTCTTAAATTAGTTAATTTCTAGATAATATTGCCATAATGAATTTTAATTCTAAGGACTAAATCAAAAATTAAATTTAAGAATATTATGGTGACTAAATTAAATATTCAACAAACTAGAAGAATCAAATATGGCCCATGCTAAATAGGAGACTCGGGGTATTGCTCATTTTTTAATGTTTAATAATCATATGCCTTATATATAACATATTCTTCTCATTTTTTTTGTTTATTTTAATGAGTTAAATTTTAAGTAACATTTAACATATAAAATTAGACATATTTTATGTCTTAAATTTTATATAGTTGCTTAATAACTTAATATCACTTCTTTTTCAATATCAAACAAAGACATGAAGTGAAAAAGATTGGGTGGTGATATGCCCTACGGGTCTTGGGAAGTGTATGTGTGGGTCTATGGAGCGAGTTTAAACTAGTGGCCGCCCAATAGCTTAAATTAGGAAGGGCCTAGTATTTGGTGCAGGGTGTATATGTCTAAAGTTGTGCCTATGTATCAGCTTAAGCTTTTGGTATGGTAGTAAGTGCTCTAGTATCATATCATTAATGATGCAAAACCCAAAAGTTATGAAGAACCTGAAACTTCTAGAATACATAATATGACAAGAACATAAAATGGAATGAACCTTTAACTTATTAAACTCCAAATGACAAATGCAAATGGAAACGCAAATGATAGATTGATTAGAAACAAGAATGATATCACCACAATAGATCACTTTGCTAAGAATTAATTCTTATTGTAATAGAAAAAGACAAGTTATCCTTACCTATAGAACTCTGGTCAAACCCAGAAGGAAACTAAGGAGTTTCTTTGATAAATTGAAATTTGATGTTATACAAAGTTGAGGTTTAAACCTTTTTATAGGCTTTGAACTCCCTAAGAAACCTTAATTCAAAATACATCCTTGGGCCTCTAATAAGTTAGGTTAAAGAAAGACAAAAAAAAAACTACAGACATTAAAATAGAAGCCCAATATATAATCATACATATTCTAGGCTCAAATCAATCACAATGAGACCCAAAACACTTATTTCAGTAGCAAAACTCAAAGATGACTTGACCCAAACGAATTGGGCCTCCATTTAGGCAGGACATGGTTCAGATGAATGATTAAGCATATCTTTTCCATCAAGACTTGTAATTGGGCATCAATAGGAAATATAAACAACACAATCAACCGCTTCATCCTAAAATTCTTTAAGCATCTTCTTGCATTTTAGCATGCTTCGAGCCATTTCAAGTATTGTTCTGTTTTTCCTTTCAACCACACCATTTGGTTGTGGTGATTAAGGCACTGTTAAAGGATGGTGAATCCCATTTATATCGTAAAATTTATCAAATTCTTTTTATGTGAATTCATTTCCTTTATCAGTCCTCAAGGCCTTAATTTTATAGTTACTTTCTTTTTCAACAAAAGTCTTGTTTTGAACACTTCAAATGCTTCTGATTTTTCTTTTACAAAATATACCCATGTCTTTTTTGAAAAATCATCAAAAAGAGTAAGAAGTAATTATTCTTACCATATGAGTTTGGAGTTATAGGGCCACACAAATCAACATGTATAAGTTGTAAAGGCTCATTAGCTCTTAATGTCACCTTTTTTGGAAAAGCTTTTCAAGAATGCTTTCTAAGAAGACAACCTTCACACAATTGATTAGGATGATCTATTGGAGGTAATCCTTTGACCATGCTCTTAGTAGACATTAATTTCACATTGTCAAAATTTAAATGGCCATGCTTTAAGTGTCAAAGCTAAGAGTTATCTTTCAAACATGTCTTCAAGCATTTGGAATTGTCATTTTGAATTTCAATTAGGAACAATCTATGTCTTGCCATTAGCACTTTGGCTATGAGAGTTCCTTCTTGACCTCTTAAATAAAAATGACGATTTTTTATATGCATATTAAAATCTTTTTCAAGTAATTGTTCCAAGCTTAAGATATTGTTCTTCAAACTTGGCACATAATAAACATCATAAATGAATTGGTAGCTTCCATCTTTAAAAACTAGGATTTTACCTTTTCCTTGAATAGATATCTTGAATTCATCGCCAAAGGTGACATGCCCATTAATTTGCTCTAGGTTCATGAACAGACTTTTATCACCAATCATATGGTTACCCCAGTGTCAAGATACCATAGGCTCTTCTTTGATCCATTATTCTCCTTAGTCATCAACAAAGTAAGTTCAACATATTCCTTCACTTCTACAAGATTAGCTTTCTCTTCCACATGATTAGTGTTTCTGCACTTGTAAGAATAATGGCCAAATTTGTGATAAGTAAAGCATTTAATTTGAGATCAATCATAACTTTGACTTTTGCTTTTCTCCCACGTTCTCTTTGAGAACCATGACTACTTTCTTCATAATTATTATAGTTACCTCTGCCTCCTCTTCCTCGAACTCGACCACGTGCATGACGATAACCACGACCACGACCACGTCCTTGCCATTTGCATTCTTCCTCACAGTCTTTACTCTCTTTAAGATTGACCTTTGAGTAAAGAGCTTGTTCCAACGGCTCAATCATCTTCTTCTTCCTCATCTTTTCTTCGTAAGCTTGTAATGACCCCATGAGTTGGTCAACAATCATGGTGTCTATATCTTTTGATTCTTTGATTGCAACAACAATATGTTCAAAATTAAGAGTTAAAGATCGAAGAATTTTCTCTATCACTTGGATATAATTAAAGGCTTCTCCATTTCTTTTCATTTCATTAACAATAGCCAATATTCAAATAGAATAATTAGAAATATTTTCACAATCTTTCATGTGAAGTGATTCAAACTCACTTTAAAGGGTTTGTAGTTGTACCTTTTTCACTTTATTTATGCCCTTGTATGCATTTTGAAGAATCTCTCAAGTTTTTTTGGAAGTGGATGCATTAAAAACCTTCTTGAACTTGACATCATCCAGGCATTGGTAAATAAGAGTAAACACTTGTTGATTGTTACTTCTTGCCTTATGCAAAGTCTCCTTTTGGGTAAGACTTATGGAACCCTCATTTTGAGGTACCTCATAACATTTCTTTACCATCTCTCATACGTCATGAGAGTTTAATAGAGCCTTCACACGAACACTCCAACTTCCATAGTTGTCTTTGGTTATGTGAGGGAATTGGAAGGGAAATATGTTATTTGTCATCTTTTTCTAAGATAGTTGTGCTTTGATATAACTTTGTTGGAGAAAATGTAAGGTTATTTGGATTTAGAATATTAGAAGAGGAAATTCTAAGAGTGAAAAGAAGAAAAACTACTAGAGAGAAAAGAAAACTTTTATTAGATTTGTCTTCTAGACTTGATTTAACAATAGAGGAATCATCCCTTATTTATAAGACTCAAGAGAAAGTTACAATTAACAATTATTTAATGTAACTTCCAACATAATAGGTTTAAATTAATGAGTCTAACTTAGATTAGAGTGTAAATTATAACTTACAATACATTTAAGCTAAAATCAAGTTTATTTTTAAAATAAGGTTGGAAAGACGAAGCAGATAAGGAGAGAGATCATGTAATAACCCAAGCAATTAAAAATTTGAATGCAACTGATGGTATAATATTTTGTTATGTGAATCAATATAATGAGATTGAGGCTGGCTTAGTGGTCAGGCTCTAGACTGCATTTCCTCAGGACGTGGGTTCGAGATCGGGGAGCTAACCTCCATTGTTTTTTTTTTTTTTCTGGAGCTGCCACGTGTCCTCTCCCACAGTGAAAGGACGAAACTGCCCTCAGAAGCTTTCTTCTTCTTCCTCCTTCCTTCGTGCAGCCGAGATGCAGAAGAGAGAGAGAGGTGTCGCGAGTGTAGCAGGGAGCCACCGTGGTTGAGCCTCCACCTCGCCTGAGCTGAGCTGCACCCTCGAGCACCACCGGCCACCCCTCTCCACCATTCCAGCCGGCAAACCGCCACTTCTTTGGCGAAAACCACCATGAACACGCGAGCTCCCCTGGCAGTTGGTGGGTTGTTTTCCCGACGTGGCTTGGACGGGTTGTGTGCCTCACTTCTTGGCCGGCCATTTCCACCTAGAGACGAGTTCAATTGGCTGCCATTGGAGCCATTTTTCCGGCGAGACCGAGGAGCTCGAGCATTGAACATTTTGGGTGATTTGGTATGTTTTAACTGGTTTTCTCTTCAGATTGAGCTTAGAAGTAGCATTTTCGGCCCCTAAACAACAAATTTGAGCTCTAAAACCATGGATTTTGGCTGCTTGTAAGAAGAATGGCTGACAGGGACCAAAATGAAAATTTTCAAAAATTTTGGGTTCTTGAGAAAATGGAAAATTGTTGACTTGAAGTTGGTTCATTTTAACTCTAGATTAATACCTTTAAGCTGCTGGGCATGAAAACTAGGAAATTCTCTTGATTTGCATTAGAATGGAGGCTAGGGTTTGAAACAGGGACCAGAATGAAAAATCTAGAAAATATATAGGGCAGAAGTGTAAATAATCACACGTTAAGGAATGAAAGATATGGAATTAAAGAGATGGGGGAGTTAGGTCCTAAATTAGGATAATGACCCGAACGGCGATTAATTCTTGCGTGAACTTCGGTACAGGTGGATCATAAGGCCGATTCTGGCACCCCAGGGAGGGGCAGCGTACCGCTTGCGTTAATCGGAGTTCAGGTACGCAGATAGCATCCCGAAACTCTTATTATGCCTGGGCTGTTCTTGTTTTAATTGTTTTCTAAATATAAATAAATTCTTTCTGATTCTGCCTTACCGAATTGTGGGATTTAAAGCAAGGGACCTCTGTATGTGTTGAATGACTGTAACTACGGTATTTGACTTGTGATGTGATTAGAGGTGGTTACTAGCTAGTTATAATAGAAACACAGATAATTTCTGTATAATTTCATCTTCGTATACATGCTTGACGTAAATTCCTTGATTTTTGGAGAATGACGAATGATAAGCCTTCGCGAGACGTAACTCGCGCCTGTTGGTTAGTTACCTTCGAGGACTGAGTGTTCTCGCTCGTTAGTTAGTTACCCTCGCGGATTGTGTATCCTCGCTTGTTGATTAGATGCTCTCGAGGGTTGTGTACCCTTGCCTGTTGGTTCTTAGCAGTCTTATTCCTGATTGTTTGTCACAATTGATTGTTTACCTGAGAATGGTTGTTGACTTGACGTTTATGAAAAATGGTTATTTCGTTTGACTGTTAAATTGCAAGTTTATGGATTTAAATACTATTGAACTGTATTAAATCCTTGATTTTTGTTAAAGCTTCTGTTTATATATGAAATGGTTTACTGACTTGGGGTGCTATTTGCCGGAAAACTTTTGGTCCCAGAGAGAGAGTTAGACGATCTTCTGGAGCCAACGGAGCATTGACCGAGGAGCCGCGTTGAGCCGCTTGATTTGGGTGCGAGACGTGCCCTCTTGTTAGATTATAAATTTGGTATTCTTCTTTGGGATGTATATATATATTTAGTTTGGTAGCCATTTCTGTTTACGGGATTATTTTGTTACCACAGCTGAACCCGCCATGTTTTGTCTTTTGTTGTATATAGTGGATTGGGCTGGTGGGAGCGGAGCTCCCCTATTTATGTATTGCCTTGCAGGACCTTGTAGATATTTCGGGACGTCTTATTTACTAGGAAGGTGCTGCCGGAATTTCTACAGGTGGCCTCGTTTTGTATTGAAATTTCCACCATATTTATTAAGGCAAACGATATTCATAAGTATTTGAAATGTATGTTAACGATCGTCCCTCTAGTGTAGGCTAGCAGGTCATGGGATTTCCTCGTGATCTGTGCCGGTCACACCCCAGGAAATTCGGGGCATGACAGATCACATGCGGTCATCAAGTCCATTACACACCCCCAAGTAGGTGTCGCCCACGACCCATCTGTCTCATTACGTACCCTGAGATTTAATATGTACCTGTGGGGCTCGCATGCAGATTAAATATTGGGTGCATGTACAGCCAGTGCACAGAAAGTTGCTCCACAATGCAAATGACGATGTGGCACTTAAAAGTCTTTCATCAGAACAGTGGCCAAACCTCTTTTAAAAAATTCTGACTTTACTCGCATACATGAATAAGAGATGCACCGCAGAAAAAACTACACCCTGGGAGGAACGTGAGTGTGACTATAAGCTTCCACTTCCATTCCACGAGCTTTTATTTTCTTCAAATTCAGATTCAGTTGACCTGGATATAAGATTGGCCAAGACAGATTCTATTAATAATTGATGAAGACAAAAGGAAAAAAAAGAAAAAAAAAGAGGCCAGTGGCGTTGGAGCTGTCTAAACTATTGAAGGATCTAAGTTCAAATCCCAATCAAAGCCAAATAAAATATCAAAATCTTATAAACCACAAAGATTAAAAAAAAAAAAAAACATGACATGTGAAAAACCAAGATTGTCATAATTATTAACTAAGCCAACTCAAAAAGATGAGCCATATGTACATTTGAGACTACAAATAACTACTTAACAAACATCACTTATTGGTATTTTTACATTGTACTTTCAGTCAAACTCAAAAACAAAATGATCTACAGCGAGAGTCAATTCCAGCAAATTTTCAGAGTCCCAAGAATAGCAACTGGTAAGTCAAACCCTCCGAGAAGTATAAAGAACTCTTAGTTAGTATCATATATTAGAGTTTTGCACCCTGGTATGTATACATAACCATGCTTGGAACCAATAATAAAAATCTTAATGCTAAAGTACAATGATAATATATATATATATATATATATATATATATATATATATTCTCATTTAATTGTCAGCTATGCAAATAAACAGAAGTTTAACCCATGGATATTAAAAGTCAAAACACGATTAAAGACAAAACCATATGACGGGTATCGGGAACTTCATACAGATGAGGGGCGACATAAGTTAAACACAAGCCTGGAGAAAGACACTGCAAAATCAGATCATCAACTGCATTAACTTCCATATAAAGAAACAAAGTAATGATGCAATCCAACAACAAAACACAACAAATCTAGGAATGATACACTGATACATCAAATGTATACACGTATAATATTTGATATTTATCTAACAATATACGACAAGCTACTACAAGCATCATGTAAACACTATATCTTCTTGCGTTGCAGTGCTTCATAGGTCAAACATCGCAAACGAAATATAAATTTTGAGTTTAATCGTATTGAACATTACATCTGTTTGTTTTTGCACACTCCTTGCTCTCTTCTTCGACCTTCCAGGCGGCTTCGACCCAGTCATCAGCAAGAAATCCTTTTCAATTTCTTTCTTCGAAAGAGTTGCTGAGAACTTCTCCTCAGGCGCAGCCAATTCAGGCTGAATTTTCGCTTTAGATTTGATCCCCTCCAACGGCGCTACCACATGTTTCGATGCACCTTCATTTTTATCTGGATGCTTCGTCACTGACCGCCTCGGCCTCAAATTCCAAGGCTTAGCCGCCGGTTCTTTGGTTTCAGCCGCACATTCCGTTTCATCGACGGCATCGGTGACATCAGCAGTTGCCTTGCTTCTCGCCGATATTCGGATATATAGCTTCGATTGGCCCTTCGACCCGTTCAGTTTCTCGTCTTTTTTCTCGACTACGTGGACAGTACTAACCATTTTCTTCCCCAAATTTTCAGTTGACTTCACAGTGGCCGATTTGTCCGCCTTTTCTATCAGATGCCCTTTACCAACCAGATTGCCAAGATGTGAGTTTCCTGATCTGGAAGATTTTACGGTTGGGTAGGACAGTTTCATGAGCCTATTCTAATTCTTTCCTAAAGAAGAGGAAGAGGATGGAAGTTCTGGGCTCTGAACGTCGCCGTCGCCGAGTTTGCGTGAAGAGCACTGGTTTTCTAAGGGAGACAGATTGCTGGGATCAGGAAGGCATCGCAATGAGTGCGCGTCGGAGTGGTTCATCGCCCATCTTAAATCGGAGAGGGGGAAATAGTGAAGATGCTGAGACTTAAGAGAGAACTTTGAAGCCATGGGTGGTGGTTTTTGGGCTTTGGACACTGAATGGAACACCATGAATCAATTGGGTTTCACAGAGAATGGTTTTTCCTTCTTAAATGACCATCGATTAGGAGACGATGAAGGAGCCAAGCGAGTGAGATTAGAACGAGCAATGGATGCCTCCTATATTAAATTGAGAGCCCAGGATGTGATGAATACTGATATGGAAGGAATTGTAGAGAAGCATGCAAGAACGAAGAACAATATATGGTGAAGCAGAGGACAAGGGTGAAGAGAGCGTACGAGAACTGAGGAGCGATGGTGAGACTTTGATTCTGGAATAATTGGACGAATGGATTTGTTACCGACTTCTTTGATAATTGTTAGATCAAAATTGATAAATCCTAGATTTTAAATTCTAAACCTAATTTATTAATGTTAATTTAAAATTTTCGATTTTATAGTTGTTTTAATTTTAATTATTAGATTCATATTTTTTTATATAAATATGATGTTCATTTCTATCTTTTATGGGTTTTGTTTTGGACTTGGCAAACTATACAAAGCATTAGGTCTTACAATTAATATTATATTATGTTTGATGTAATCTTATATACCAATATATAAAATAATATTATTGGAAACACAATAAATATACTAAATATGATGAAAATAAATTGTTTTAATAAAAATGTCTTTCAACTTTAAAAAATTATATTTATTAAAATGAAATGGCTTAAAAAAAAACTTGATATTATTTAATATTTATATTCATTCATATTAATAATAATATATTTAATATACATTTAAAGTAGAATGAAAGTATTAAAATTTAAAACAAAACATAAGTGAGTAAAATATCATTTTGATTTTTCATATATAGAGTATTTTTCATTTTAATCCCCATCTATAGAGTTTTTTTTTTTTTTAAGTTAGTCTCTTGTAGAATTTCTTTTTCAATTTTGCTCTTAATTTCTGTTATGACCTTGGTATATTAAAAATTTAGATTAACATAAAATAGATGTATTCAACTTACATGTAACAAAGATTTATATTAGTATGGTTGACTTTAACAAGCGCATAACGTAAAAATGTTTGTTTTTTTTTTTTAAAACTTAGCAAGTGTTATAATTATGGCATATTTTAACTTCAAAACATGTTTAAAATAAATAGCCCACTATAACATATTTTATTGTTTTCAATTCTTATTCCTAATTTCTATTACGTGCTTTTCATGAGGTGTTCTTATTTTTGTTCAATGATTTTTTATACTTATATTCTTACTTTTGAAATTGTTTGACTTATGCGAGAAGCAATTTGTTCTAGCCTCCAAGGAATGGTGGTCTTAAAAATACTGCATTGTCTAAGTCATTTTGTTTCATGAAGGAAATGGACTAACGTTGTAGCACAAAAGGTCAAGTATATTGTTTTAATTTTGAAATTCATAATTTTTTAATTAGGTTCCATATATTCAAAGTTTATTCAAAGTTTTACAAATGCTATTGTAAATATTTTTTATGGTTCAAGATTCATACTGGATTTATTGGGGGAACCAACCAAATAAATACTAGTTCATCAGATATAAAGTTTATTTTGCAAACTTTAAGTTAAATCAAAGCACAACTAAGTAACTAGAAATGTTTCAAAGTGTGTTCAAAATATTTGTTAGCCTATATGCACCATGACTTCTATCCTAGCTAGTGGGAGTATTATTACCATCATAATTGTCTTTAGGGCATGTTTGATTTCACCAAAGGGATTGAAAGGAGAGTGAATGAGAATAGGAAAGAAAGTGGAAAAGTTATAGACATAAGGAAAAGAGTGTTTGGTTATCATAAGAATGGAATGCAATGGAATATTTTGCCATGTTTGGTTAGCAAACTTCAAATGATAGCTACAAAGGAATGCTGACCAATTTACCATCACATCCCCAACATAAAAAAAATAAATGTGAATGAAGTATAGTCAAAATTCTCCCAAAATGTCTGTTCATATTTTGCACATAATCATCATACTCCACTTAAATAAAATTATAGCTATTTCTCTAAATTAGGATTAAATTACATTGATGGATCTTATTTTTAATTTTTAATTAATTAATCTTTTCCCAAATTTTATCTTAATTTGAATTTGTCCAATCAAAGATTTTAGAAAAATTACCTTTATTTTTTCAAATTGATTTGGATTACAAATGATATTTTTATTTCAAAAAATTCCAGTTCCATGCCATTTCAGTATATATTTCAAAAGCTTTTTTAAATTTCATTTTTGTATCAAATATTTTTCTTTCAAAAATTAAACAATTTAATTACTTCCAATGTCATATAAAAAATAAAATTACAATCTTTTCATAGAGTGTGTAGTAATAAAATTTGCTACTATAATTAATTTTATTCAACCATAATTAATTTTATTCAAAACTTGTATAATTTTATTTAGATTGTTTAATGGAAGATCATGTAGCTAGTCAAATTGAGAAATAAAGGCAAGTGACAACAATCCTTTTTGCTTAATAACAAGACACACATTAGTCATCAACAAAGTACACCAACAAACCAGTGACAAATAAAAGTGACCAACAACACGTACTAAACATTAACCAGTCAAACTACATTGTTAACTTCCATTAGCCATCACATTTACATAGAATAACCAATCCACATAGGTCCTGCACATTGCATAGTTCTTCAACACTACATAGCCATACATGTCTAGTTAATTACCTCCTTAATCCACTAAACTTTCACCTTAACTACGTCTTTTCATCCTCCATGAGGCAATGGTTGCTTCACTGTTAATGATGGTGGGTTGCTTTGGAAACCCCATTGAGGCATCATTCTTATTTTACACCTCACAGGGCTCAATTCCATCAAGGCTCGTTTGTGTCACAAGCAGATTGGGCATCCTTTCCAGTGGCTTGATCTCTTTCCCATACATAACTATGCCTCAAAGTGAGGAAAAGGATTGCTCCAAAATTATGTAGCCTTCTTATGGGTCTGCGGAAAAAATGACTCATACAATTATGTAATGGAGTAAAATATAGAATAAATAGTCATATATAGACGGATACAATCTTATATGGTGTCATTAGAATTGATACTAATATGTAATGGAGTAATGAAGAAATTATAATAACAAATACATGAACTACAAAAAGAAAAGGACAGTAGATGAAAACATTGCTAAGCATATATGATAGCATATCTATGCACTTATTCCCATTTTAAATAGTAAATGAAGCATATGTTATTTTCACTATCCCAGATCCATTTACATAGCAACAACCCCTATATTCATCATAAGTCATACGCAAACCATCAAGACTAAAGCTGCATTGCATTTATCTTCAAGTATCAAAATACATAAAAGCATGTAATCAGTTCATTGATTAGTCAATTTCTATATAATATTGCCATAATGAATTTTTAATCTTAAGATTAAATCAAAAATTAATTTAAGAATGCTATAATGACTAAATTAAATATTCAACAAACTAGAAGAATCAAATATGGCCCACACTAAATAGGAGAATTATGGTACTGCTCATTTTGTAACATGAAATATTCATAACCTTCATAGATAACATACTCTTCTTGTCGACAAATTTCAGTTGCTTTGTTTATTTTAACGAGTTAAATATTTTAAGTAACATTTAATATACAAAATTACATGTTTTTTATGTCTTAATTTTATATGTACAACTTCTTAATATCTTAATATCACTTCTTTTTTCAATATCGAACAAAGACATGAAGTGAAAAAAGCAAGTTGGTCCAGACAAGTCAAGTGAAACTTCCAACATCAATTCATTGAGCAAAAGAGTAGTGAGCTGCAAATTCAAATATCAAATAGAGAAAGAAAATTTACCTTGACATTGTCAATCCACACCTCTTTCTCTGCCATGACACACTTCTTATCATCATTCCAACTAAATCCACTTGAATTTGCCCCACTGACCATATCGTAAACAATTATCCAAGCTATCTTCATGGTTTTAAGGCAAGACAATATGTGAGGATTGGCTTTCAGACCACATCCTAGTGCTTTCTGCTCCATCATGCCTTTTAATGCTTGTAAGTGCCTAAGCTCAAAATGACTATCTTCCATGAACTTCTACTTAGACCTAATCTCCATTAGACTTTCAACCAGTAGTCGATCCTCCTCTGGGCTCCATACATGCTTTACATTTAGGAGATTGGCCTCAGATTGCTGCCCCGTTATATCAAGCTACAAGAAGTACAAGTGTTACCACATTTACACTTCTAGAAACAAGAAAAATTTTCACTGCATGAAATGAGGCATACCAAAAAATGTATTCACCTAAATGAACTATAGAGTTGAATTTACAGGACATCACATAACAAAGTGCACAACATTCTCCTAAATACTACAAAACATGGCCCAAATAGAGAAAATATAAGCATCAACTAGCGTTATGCATCCTAAACTCATTGAACATTTAAGTTTCTAAACTCTTTCTTCAATTGCTCTATGCATCATTTGTCACAATTGTTGAAATAAGGTTGTCACCTATGGAAAGGGTGTCTACTTAAATGGTGTCTAATTCACCTTCCAAGAGATTCAAAGACATTTCTCTTCTAATGAGATTATGCAAGAGGTAGCAAGCAATCATGATGTGCTTCTATGTTCAGATCGGATGGAAAGACAAACTCCTTAAGATTGCTCATCGTACTTTTAAAATACCATAACACCATTCTATGACGTTGCTAGTTGTTGCGCGCTTCATATTACAACACTCACATGATGTGGTTAGTTGTCAACCTTCGTGTTATTCATTCAAATGGTATCTTCGAGCTCTATATGATGCTAGGAAACTATCCCAGTTTGTGAACCCCACATCAACCAAGTAATAACAACCAGAGCAAATGAAAGAAAGTGTTAGTATGCTTAACATTACTAATAGAAGGAAATATGTTAACATGTTTTAGTAATATTTTGTGACCAATAGAAAAATAAGGAGATAAAAAAATAAAAGACATGTATTTCAGACCCAAGTTTATCACCTTGCATAAATGAAACTTTCATAAAAGACATTTATTTTGTTTATAAATAATACACTCTAGTGGACATGATTGATTATAATATTTTCATTTTTTTTAACTTTTCATTTTTCCTTTCTATTTCTACTCTTCCCAACCTCCTCAATTCTAAATCCATCAATCATCTCTTATAATAAATATATAACATTTAACACTCTAGAAGAATTGAAGAACTTGCTTTTTCAAGTTGTAACAGTCCAAGAATGAAAGAACAAACTGCTTATAATATACTAGCTAGAAATGAAGCAAAATTTATATAAAAAGAAGAAGATGAAGAAGAAAGAGTAGGAAGATGCATGATAGGTATAATGGAGGCGATATGTTGGGGTTTGCATGCATCCATTAAGAGCTCACATATAATTTTTATTTTTATTCTTATTTTTTGAAAAAAAATATTTCTAGGGTTTAAAGGATTGCAATATTAATTAATTGACAATAACAGGGTAATAGTAAAATATTCAATTTTATCTTTAAATTACAACAGAAATGGCATTAAGACAATTGTATTAATTAAAAAATTAGCACATTTATTCAAACTCAAGCCAACAATATATAAAATAGAGCAACACCACATTGTAATGGTAGAAAACAAAGCATGTTATACATTGACAACCCATAATGAAGTTCACATTGAGCGCACCAAAAGCCTGATATCATATGCATATAATAGGACATGTTTCTTATTATTATGCAGAGTTTTAAAAGAATACAAACATTGCTTCCTAATACAAAAGGCATACATAGAATGACCTTAATTAATCTAAGCAACATACTTTGAGGTACTTTTAAGTCGTTCCTCCTATTGAGAGTATCCCGCAGTACCCTCCCATCCACTGTCTAGCCTTCCCAACCAAACAAACATAAATAAATTGTACATCTAGTGAGCACACACCTAAAACATTCATGGTCACACCTGTTTTTTGGTTTTGGTACTTTGGTTGAGGACACTTTTATCTTTACGAATGTGCCACCTCGTGCACCAAGACAATTCCACACCAAGAAATGAAATAAATTAAGTTGGACTAACTACATATGTATGTCTATTTCAAATTTCTTTATCATATGTATTACCTTGAACCGTTTCCATCTTTCATCTGTACAATCTTCAAGAACATGCTCTAGCTTTCTATATAGTTATCATTCTAACCATATCATGAACGTCAATACCAACTTGAAATACTTACTATTGGTCTCTCCTAATCATCTGAATTGACATTGGATAACTTTATTTTTCACTTGGAGAGCAAGTATGTGTAGAAACATCACCACTTGTTCATCTACTATCGTATGTCTCATTGGTTCACCCACCTATAGTATTAAGCATGGCATAGAGTCTATCGAATGTTGCCCTATACATCCTAATTTTATTAAAGCAAGTTATGTCATTGGTGCAAACCGATTGCCTAAGGTGTGCCCAATTTGAACAAAAATTCAAAGTGTATGATCAATCCCTAATATGAAGCCCACGCCTCCAAATCTAACGCTAATGTCCATTACCATCTTATGCATGGCCAACATAACACTCAAGCACCATAACATGATATGAAGCATGAGGTCTCTTCTCTTTTGATCCATAATTGTTTAAACATTTTTAATGTCATAAGAACAGTCATTGAAAAGTTGCATTAAAAAAGAAAAAAATCAGATTCTACACTCTACTAGTAAGCATCAAGGAGCAAGGAAATAAAGCATTCTAATAATTCATGACTAAAATAAACTGCTCATGAGAATATTGATTATGAAGACAAAACAAGAGAATCTTAGGAGTTGAGAACATATACATAGTAGCTCATGATAACAGAGAATATATAAAGAAATTAAGAAAGCTTATGCAATTAATGTAGCATGACAAAAAATTCTTTTTAAATAATTAATTTAGCATGAATAGAGAAGTTAATTAAAGAAAGAGTTCAAAAATATGTCATATGTTTTGTGAAGCTTTTGACTCACACTTATCTACAATGTTCTTTTAGTTAAGTAAAAGAAGACTTTGGATTAATCTAAGACTTAATTTATTTGTTAATCATGTCTTTAAGATATGTTTTTGTACTTTTTTTGGGGATATGTTACACGTTCCTTATTTGATTAACCTAAGAGCCTAGGCCTTTCTGGCTTTCCAAGCTTGTAATGTTCAAACTATGTTCTTGTAATGAAATCCTTAGTCAAACAATATGTATGTGTGAACTTCTTCAAAAAAAAACATAAGGTTGGGTAGCTATCAAGTTGGTTATACTTTATAAAAATACAAGTAATTGATTCTGTTGTTAATGAAAATTCACATTGCATTTTGTCTCTAAATGCACCTTTACACGTTTAAATAGAGTCAGTGTTAAACTCTTTCTTTGTTAAGTTAAAATAGTAATTTCGCTGTCATAATCATTTATCAATGATATAAATTAAAGGAATGACTCTTTGATTAAACATTTCCAGAGCCATTTCCTTTGAGACCATAGCCATTTCTAGCTAAGCATTTCTCTATTATATACTAAAGCACAAAATACACATTATCAGAAGCTAGATAAAACAATTGCCTCTGTCATCATTCAAATTTGTCCATTAGCGTACACAACAATATATATAACATTTAATTATTTATATAAACTCTGTTTATGTCCATATGGCATCAACAATTCAACATGTAACTTTAAGTCCTTCCGTAATTTTGAACCTTTGTTTTATCTGGAACTTTATTTCATAGTACAACAATATTTGACACAAGAGAAGGAAACACAAACTTCAAATCTGCTTTCAACAGTAGAGCATCCAGCACCGCCTGATTATCTAATAACACCATCTCCCTTTCGAAGAATCTCGACGCATATACTTCCACAATTTCTGATATATCTAATTCCTCCCATCCGCCTTCTCTCATAATTGACCATATTTTCCCTATGTATCCTTCCAATCCGTACATTGACAAATCCCTCATTGCCAAACTACATTTTCCTCACAAAGCTAATAAGAGAGATAACACCACCATCCAAGCAACATTGCAGACCAAACAGGCCATTAAACAATCGATAGAATAGAGAGAATTTCGAACAACAGTGCTTACCTCAGTGAACAAGAATCTCTTATCTAAGAGATAGCACCAACACTGTAGCACTCTTTCGAACCACCAGTTGCGTAGTTGAGAGGAAAAAAACAGAGGCCAAAATAATGCTGGTCAGTCATGCAATCAAAGGGTATAAGATGAGAGTTCAATTTTAACGGCATGATTGTCCGTAAACTATGCTTCCAGGGTGATGCCCAAGGATCGACTTTGTACGGCAATCATCTTTCCAGTGAGTGTGGCAATCTGAATTACCGAGGGAGAGGCAATCCAAGGAGTTAATTGGCAACCAAACAATGAAATAACTCTCCATTCCCATTACCGGGCAAATATTCCACAAGCCAAACTTGCTCTTAGTTTTTTTTTTTATAATGGTTGAATTTTTATTTCTTCTCAGTTCTACGTTTCTTTTGAACGCTCTCCTTTACAATAAATTTCCATTTCTTATATTGCAAAAAACCAATTCGTTTAGTAATACACTTGTTCCTTTTGCTTGCCTCATTTTTGTTTATGATGTGTTTTATCTATTTACTGAGTCATGAGTCATTATCCACAATCTATTACTTTAAAAACATGTTTTATATTAGTTCATAAGAAGGTTCAGCCTCCACAATTTTGTTTGTGAAGCACGCTCTAAATTTATTCATTTCAAATAGTGAAAAATGGACTTTATTTAACAATCAAAAACTGGATTTGCGATTTTACATTAAATATAGTTTGATGCAAAGCATTTTAATCTCTTGAATGCCTGATCCGATTTCTACCATTAATACACCTGAGCGTGATTTGTTGTCAAGTTTGCATTATGCTTGCTATGTCAAGCAAAGTTTTAAGTAGTGATAGTGACAATTAATTGCAAAGATTTAATTACAATTGACTGTGAATTATGAAGACCCAACTCCAATGGAAAAGATTAAGGGATTGAGAAGAATATTTTTGATTTCTCACTTATCACAAAATTATTATTTTAATTCTTCACTTATTAAAATATTTAAAATAATTTTTTACTCATTAAAAATTATATCACTTAATCATTTACTTTTTAAAAAATTATTAAATTTAATCCGTTATCAAACCTTAAAAACTAAATTTAAGATAATAAATCTGGTATATTTTTTAAAAATAAAGAATTAAATATGACATTCTTTAATGAGTGAAAAATTATTTTAGACATTTTAATGAATAAGAAATCAAAGTAATAATTTTGTAATAAGTTAATAATCAAAAAGATATTTTACTCTTAAGGGATCGGCTTAAAGTTTACTGACTAAATATATAATGAAACCAACTTTGTCACATGCCATGTCACTCATCACAGAAATATCCAGGAAACAAGAACAAAGCGAATTAAGAAAAGATCCCAAACAAAGTAGAAAGGGATATAACACCAAGCAGGAAGCCCAACAAGACACCACAACACCTAATATGATTAATGCAATGACATTAGAAAAAGGATATTTGACGAAAACCACAAAAACAAAATAAAATGAAATAAAACAAAAAGACAAAGGGGATAGCCAACTTCATAAACTACAATTGTGCATACTATGTTTGGACTGGAGAGAATAGAGGAGAAGAAACATTTTTCCCCACTCATCTATTTTTCTCAATCCAAACATATTCTAAAATTAAAGAGAAAAAATGATAAACTTAAATATCAATCAAAGAAAATGTCTTCATTAAAATTAATCATCCCTTTCCCTCAATTCCCTTCAATACAAACATACCCTAAGAATTGCCTCCCTTAATATCAGCCTTTCCAGCCTGCACCAAAGTACCTCAAGAAGAAATCCGTAGCTATCAACATTCATGCACTTCCAGATTCATCATATCTGCCAGCTCCAGAAACCCCATCTTGAGCTGCCAGTCTAGAAGTTTCTTTGGTTTATATTCATGTTGGGATGCAACTCAAACTAGTTTGCAATGCATACCAGATTGCTTTAGTCTTCAAAGTTCAGACACAGTGCTCAAGTCTAAGTCCATGGTTGTTTTCAAGGACCAAGGGGCTCTTCTGGACTATGTTTTGCCTTGCGGAAGAAATAAGAGGAGATCTAGGGGGATGAGATGAGGATGAGGAAAGAAACTTCTACGGCCTTCAATTCAGTCTTCTCCATGGGCCAGAAAATGCAATGGAGATGAAAATAGGTGGCTCATTTCTCTGCATGAGTGGTGAAGAAAGAGAAAGTGAGATATGGTCAAAACTCAAAGGTGAAGCGAAATGATGCTTGCTTTACTAGTGTAAGAAAACGTAGATTAGACAAAAAGATGAGAGAAAAAGACCTGCCATGGAAGGTAACTTGGAAGTTACCAAGTGAGGCATAATTGTATGGGTCCTTTTAAAAAAATCTGCAAGTAAAATCACATTTTCTATGGTACTTTATGCATATGGTGCAAAATGCTGTGTTATAAATACTTTTCCCCTATCTTAAGGGTATAGGAATCATCAAACATTGAGTATAAAAGTGAAATAACTGCTTTTAATAGTATACTGATTAATACCTTAAATTGGATCTTCCTCGTGTGCAGTGGCCTGCCAAACCATCACCCTCTGCAAAATGAAAAACAAATTAAAGATCATGCAACAATTTTACTTGAATGCACTGAAACTATCACCCAATGGCCAAGATTTAATATGTACCTGTGGGGCTCACATGCAGATTAAATATTGGGTGCATGTACACACAGTGCACAGAAGAGTTGCTCCACAATGCAAATGACGATGTGGCCCTTAAAAGTCTTACATCAGAACAGTAGCCAAACCTCTTCTAAAAAATTTTGACTTTACTCGCATACTTGAATAAAAGATGCACCACAGAAAAAACTACACCCTGGGAGGAACGTGAGTGTAACTATAAGCTTCCACTTCCATTCCACAAGCTTTTATTATCTTCAAAATCAGATTCAGTTGATCTGATTATAATATTGGCCAAGACAGATTCTAACCAGATGTCAATTGCACAAAACACATTAAAAGATAAAGTGCCCTTCAGCCCATCATTACATTTAAGTGTAGTGGCATGCTAAGCTAAATATTTAGAGTGGTAGATTGGGACACAACATGAAATTCTTTAACTTCAACATGATGTAACATGACTTATTATTTTTTTTAAAAATTAATACATTAACAATAAGAACATTTGAAATAAGTTTACACTAACCATTATTAGCATTGCAGAAACAGCACACAAGACCAAATCACCACCATTGTTATAAAACATCAGCCGTGGATTTTTTATCAAGCATCTACTATTTTTCTCAACCCTCCTCTTTGATCAGTGAGTAAAGAACTGCTTTTATCTGTAGTGGAGAAAAAAGCATGCTCCTAAAATAATTTTCCAAATGAATAAATGTTTTATTTGTTTTAGCTTTTTGAATTAGATCCAATTTATATTTCATATATAAATAAGGGGAATTAAAGTTTTAAAAACTACAAAAGAAAAGGATGCTTCCACTTTAGTACCCTACATCATGACAGTATATAATATTCACTAATTTTATATAATACATGCACAATTGATAATAAAAAAGGAACAAGTTCAGATGAAAATATGACATCAATGAAGCCCAAGTTTATTTACAATTGGCCTACCTATCTTACCTATGATATAATCAATTGGAAGAAGCACCACTAAGGGTTTGCAGAATTAGGGTTTTAGGACCTCTCAACTCTCAAAACTTAGGGTCTTGTCACAAGAATTTTAGTGATGCAAGACAAGATATTTCCAGTTCCTTCTTGATAACAAGTTTGCGATCAATAATCTTAAATTCCCATAAAAAGGGAAATACCAAAGATTAAGAACCTGTACAAAGTCCGAAAAAGTCCTTTAGGTCATTCACAATACATGCAACAAATAATGATTATGACACTAGGAGTTTGCACTTATATAGAATTGCTCAAGCCAATGTTTTGGAGCAGCTGGGTGAATTCTATAAGTATAACCTACAAAATTCTTGTCACTTGAGGCAATCACACTTGTGATGGAATAATTTTTTCTCCAAAGACCCTTCTGTTTAAGCCACATATGAAATCTGTACCTAGGCCTGATGCGGTTCTCTAAATTATAATACAAAATTGCTGGCATAGTCGCCAGACACTGTAAAGGGATTTCCATTTCCTGACAGAAGAAATTCACCTTCTCATCTATAATTTCAGATTTTTGGTTTAGAATTTTAGGTGCTTTTTTCACCATCATACAGAGCTTTGAGAACTCAAACCCTGAATGGAGAAGGTAGTCAAATCTTTCCTGTAACTCACCACTATGGCCATGCAATCGAGCTTCAATATTCATAGTCAAAGCATTTTCTCCAAAGCCCAAGCCATGCAAGAAATTCAATTTACTCATTCTATGATCTCTGCACCTTGAAATACAAATCATCCCCAAGACAGCTCTATATTCTTTATCCTACTCTTCAACAGGATAGCTTGCAAAATAACTTGTTAACAACTGATGTTTTCCATCCTTCATTTTATTGAAGAACCATTCTTGTAAATCCAAAGCTCTCATTACATTAGGCAGATTAGCCATTTTGTTTGTCCCCAATACATGATCATAATTTTTACTAACATCCTCTAGATTTTTAAGGCTCAAGCCAAAGTGTTTTAATAGTTTCAATACAGAAATCATTGGCATCTGCAAATCAAGTTTCAACAATTCTGGGGCCTTCAGAAGTAAAAGAGGTACTTCCTCTTTCTTGACGCCAAATCTACAGAAATACTCTGTCTTCCGAATCAAATCCTCTTCTCCATGTTCAATAAAGATGTTTTTTGCCCTTCCCATGAGCTCCCCTAACTTTCCCTTCTCACCATGTAAATCGTAAAACACCCGAATTTTTTGACATACCTCATGCCAAGAATCGACATTTCCCTCAACAGATTTTCCCAGCTCAAAATCTAGAAATACTGACTTCAGGTCAGTAAACAACTCATCAATTTCGCCATCCACTTTTTGACCTTCTTCACTCAAGACATGGGGGAAAGCAAGACATATACCAACCACTTCAACATTACCAAACCCATACTTCTTGAACTCACAGAGCTTAGACTTCAACTCTTCAGGACTTCTCCTAAAAATGGAACTCCTTCCCCTATACAACTTACCCAACTTATCCCACGGAAACCCAAACTCTGAAAGCGCACAAGCCGCATCGAGAAGTGACTCATCTTCGGAAAAGGAGATCATATTCGCAGGCAATAACCCAGAAACCCCATTGTAGTCTATGCCTATGCTCTCAAAGAAAAATTCAAACTCGTTGATGGGTTGGTACCTGAGGTATTTCTCGAAGTTTATCGAGAAAGAGGAGGCCGAGAAGTCTACCCTCGCAATGAGATTAGCGAGAGAAAGGAGGGAGTTCTTGCCAATCTTATCCGCGTACACGAAGGGCAAGCATCGAGTTTCGTGGAGGTAATCGGTGAGGACCGTCTGGGCTTCACGGACAGCACGTTTATGGTACCTTGTGGGGATTTTTGAGGAGTTCAGGAGCTTCCTTGTGGTGGCGGTTGTAACACGGCGTAAGAAGATTGTGGAAAACGAATTCGCGAACATGCTTGAGTGGAAATTTTAAGGCTTTGGTTTCTTCATAATCGGACATTGATGGGCAGGGAGTTGCAACTTTATTTCCCGTTGATCATCGTTATTATTTCTTCCGTTCCTATGGACCTTTTTATGTTTATTTAGTTTTTTATTTCCCATTAACAAAAAAAAAAAAAAAAAGGGAGAAAAACACATGGTTCCACCAAGAAGCCATGTATAGGAAGCACAGGCACAAGCACACGAGAAATAAATGAAGTCCTACACAATTACTTGGTAGTTGCTATGGAAAAGGAGTATTTTACTAATTTATTGAATAAGAAGATGAGAAGGGCAAAATAGAAATTAACTAGTAAAAAGAGTATTTTTACTAATTCATATCGTTGGAGTTTTTAAATACAAATTGTCAGCACATCTTGTAGTGAGATTAATAGACTAGAGAATAGATTATAATCCTTTTTAGATTTAAGGATATTAAAAAAAATTTTGATGTAGAGACCAAGGAAAGAGGAAGAAAAGATGACAAAACAAGAGTTACTCCTGGGCAGGTGGAGAGCAGGGTGTGAGAATATCAGTTGCAACCCTGAAAGTGAACGAGTTGAAAGAAGCAACCAAACGAGGGATGTCTTCACCAAGAATCTTAACAGAACAATATCTATCGTATCTATCGTAACCTTTTAAGAAAAGATGAAGCAAATGAGCAAGCAAGGAACTAACGTCACTAGAAATATCTGACTGAGTTAGCCAATAAACTGAACACAAAAATTCTGACCTCTAATCGATGATAATTCTGCATTTTCCAAATTCGGACAAGCTGATTGTCAAGTTCAATGAATTTATATATTCGTCTTATCCGAGGAGGTCGTTTAGATTTCCTAATTCTCACAACTACTCTCCAACCCTTTGAAGGAATATAAGAAGACACAGTAGAAGGAGGATGGCGATTCTGAAAGGCAGATGAAACTGAGTTCTTATGAAGATTGGTTTGATAGTATTCAGCAGACATACGACGAATGGTTTGCAAATCTCTAATTGGATCAAGCTTTAATCCCTTGTGGACAACTTCGTTATGGAATAACCAGATGACATATAAAGTCAGTAAAATATGAGCCAATAGGCAATTAAAATAATCAGAAGAATAACGTCCACGCTTAACCAAATATTCAGTCAAAAGGCAATACCCTGTTGTTCAAAAAGGTCAATCCGTAAAGATAAAGGAGAGCCAATTCTAATATGATGTTGAATGAGGATATAACCAACCGGCAAGGCTCTATGAACAAGTTGCCCAGTGAACATGAGTACAAAATGTGGCAATTGAACATGCCATAAATTCTTTCATTCAGTAAAATCAAACGTTTAATATTGATATTACTCATTCGAAAGGATCTTATATCTATCATGTACTATGTCGATTCATGAAGAATTTCGTTTCCAAGAAATAAAGTCATTCTAATCCATAAAAATAATTGGTATGGAAAGAATTTGGCCTGCAGCTCATTATCATAAAGTGATTGAACAACTAGAGAATTCCAAGTGTTATCTAAATGTAGAATAAGGTCAAATACCTTAGAGAAATTCGAGGTACCTCCTGATTGCGTATTCCGTGGATGATTTAAAGGAATGTTCTTTCGATTAACAATTTGTCGTTGAATTCTATTGGCAATAAGTTGCTGAGATTTCTTGACTCGTCACCATATCCAAGAAGAATTAGTTTTGTCTACAAGATGACCATGAAACAAAGGGAGGCAATATTTTACTCTCATGATTTTAGCAAAAAATAAGGAATTGGAAGTATCTACAATTCTCCATACATGCTTAGCTAATAATGACAAATTAAAAGCGTGAGAAGATTTAAGGCCATGACCACCAACAAAAGGTTCAAAACAAAGGGTCCACAATTTAACAAAGTGCATGCAAGGAGTATTTGAACTATATCTCCAAAAGAAATTTGCAATTTTTGAGTTAATCCTGCTATAGAATTTTTTGGGAATGTAATAGTGGGAAAGAGGATAGACCATGTAGGAATTAAGAGTCGATTTTATTAAGGCAAGCCTTCCTGCCTGCAAAAGAAGTTTCGATTTCTAAGCCGTAAGTTTATAATCTATCTTATCAATTATTTCCTGATAGATTTGAGATTTATTTCTACCAACATTGACCCATGCACCCAGATATGTCAAGCCAGCTTGCATATTTAACTTTTAAAATTCCTGCCATCAATTTCTTAAAATGATGGGTGTATTCGAACTGAAGACCATTAGTGACTCAGAGAAATTGATGTTTAAACCAGATAAAGTACTAAAAAAAAATGAAGAGTGTTCTTGACCACATTACACATCTTAGAGTTGACATAAAAAAAGAGAATAGTATCATTCACGTACATGAGGCAAAAGATAGGGTGGACAAATCGGCAAATATTAATACCCTTCCAAACTTTCCTAATTCAACTTGAAGTATTAAGGAGGATAAAACATATGTGTCCAAGATGAAAAGCAAAGGGGATAATGAATCTTTGAAGGCAGATATGATCTTTGAAGGCATACCATTAATCAAGAGTTGGTAACTTACCGTAGCGACACACTGCATGATCCATTATATCCATTTTGGAGGAAAATTCATTTTTTGCAGCACCGCATTAAGAAAATTACACGATATACTGTCAAAGTTGTTAAAATATCAACCATGAGAAAGCACCAACACAGTTTCTTACCTTTAGTGTTTTAGATTTTGCGCATTCATTCAAATGCAAGCAGGATGTTACTTGAAATAAGATGCCTTTTAATAAAAGCACTCTGATTTAAGGCAATCAATTGATCCAATATCCTACTTAAACGACTGCAAAGAAGCTTAGAGATAATTTTTGTATATAATGATGTAAAGGCTAATAGGTCTAAAATCTTTCATAATTTGTGGGTGCTGAGTTTTGGGAATAAGAGATCGATTAAGGCTCTTAAGAAGGAAACCACTGTTCAAAAAAGACTTACCACATCACAAACATTAAGCCCCACAATATCCAAAAATGTGTGAAAAAATCTAGCAATGAAACTGTCAGGCCTAGGAGCATTGTTAAAAGATAAGGAAAAGGCAACAACTTTAACATCGTGTTCATTGAATTGAGAATTGATGATCTCAATGTGGTCATTAGAAAGACCTGGAATGTCAACTCCTTGCAATAAGTAAGAAATGTCATCCCTAGTTGTTGTAGAATTTCTTAAGTCTACAGAATGGAAATACTCAAAAGCCAGAATTTCAAGATTGAATTGCCCTTCAAACAAGTCACCATTATCATTTTTAAGTGTCAAAATATGATTCACCATTTTTCGCTTGACAGCTAAAGTGTGAAAGTATCTGGTATTCTAATCTCCCTAAATTAACCATGTTGGTCTCGCTTGTTGAGCCCAAATGATTTATTCGCAATCATAAAAAAATTCCAAAGCATTTGGAATATCTTTTTCCTTTGCACCTGAACAATTATTGGGAAGATTTTTTGAATTCTTCCAGGGCAGATTCTAGACGTTTAATATTAGAAGTGCTATTACCAACAACTTTGTGATTCGATTGAAGGAGAATAGTCATCATGGATTGAAGTTTTTCCCATACAATAAAGCTAGGGGAACTAGATACTCTATTGGACTAATTTTGTTGTATAAGCTCTCTACATTGAGGAAAACGCAGCCAAAAAAGTTTAAATTTTTTCAATGCCCTTTTCGTTGGAATAAAATGTCCAAAATGAAGTATCGTGGGAGACTAATCAAATGCAGCTAGAGGAAGGGTCTAAAAGAATGTGTTTGGGAAAGATTGCATCCAGAGATGGTTACAAAAAGTTTTGTCTAATCTTCCCCACATAGCAAAATCTCCCTATCAGTTGTTTGTCTAGGAATACCACTGACCTTTAGGCAATATATCAATTAAAGCACAACAGTCTAAAATCTTGGAATTCCTGTGCTCCGGCCAAAGTAGTACAATTAATGTATTTATCATTTAAATTATGGACCTGGTTGAAGTCACCAATTAGTAACCAAGATCCAATAATCTAACTTGTCATGTGTTTAATCCACTGCAATATAGAGTTCCTTTTTGCAAGGTTAGGATGCCCATATAAGAAAATGATAAATATGATTCTTCCTTGTAAGTCAATTATTTTAGAATGGATTCAATTATGGCAGTTGTCGATGATTTCACAAGAAAAGGAGCTGTTCCAAGCAAGAAATAATCCTCCACTTTTCCCACATGAATCTAGACCAAACATATGAGAATAATTAAAAGAAGCAATTTTATTCATAACGATATTTACAAGAAACTTAGATTTTGAAAGAAACAAAAAATTAAGTCTGTGTTTACTAACTATGCTCCTAAGTCTTTGAACTGTCGTGGTTTGCTTTAGACCACCGCAGTTTCAGCCAAGTATACTCATGGCGCCTGGGTAAGCTTTACATAGACATCTTCCCAGGCCTGCATAGCATGACTAGATCAGTTTGTGTGGAATCATCTGAATGGTCACCTTCATTCTCAACTTCTTCAATAGCTTGAAGGGTAATCAAGTTAGTCTTCATTCTTTTCCTACGGATATTCCTTCTAGAAGCAAATCTCTTGCGTTATTTTAAAGGAAGAGCCCAGTTCATATCACTTAACATCTTAACATCAAAAGCCTGATAATCAAATACGCCAGCCTTTGAATCATGTTCGCCTTCGGAAACAGTAACACATGAGAAATCCTCTTCTTGGCTAGAAAAAAAAATAGAGCTGCATTTTTATGAAGTAGGCGTACCCCAACATTAACAGTCCATGCCCGAGAAAAGGATGTAATATAAGAGCCCAATTAATATGATCCACAACAGATGGTATAAACAAGAAATACCCGACAGACCAAGCAAAGGAATCAGAAATGGAAAATCCAGTAGGCCAAGTTGTGACAGACTGATTCTGATCATTTATTCTGTTGCCTTCAGATGAACTACGCTCTATGGATGAGTCAGATAGCGAATCTTCAGAGAAATTATGAGAGGAATTGGAAGAGAATGAATCGGAATAAGTGCTAATCATGTTTCCAGGAGATGAGTGGAGATCATAATCCTCAGGCTTTTTATCATGTAAGAAATAAAACCCCCCCTCTGCTGTCTCAATCCACCTAATTTTTGTAGTAGAATGGAAAACACGCTTCCTTCGAAAGGCAACGGAATCATCGTGCACCAAAGGAAAATGAAGATCATGAACAAAAGTCACATCAGACTTTCTATTAATTCTGGTTTTTAGATTGGCTTGTGCTTGTAAAATTTGCTGAACATACCAGTTACAGTCGCGTGCAATGTGATCAATTCCAGAGCACTGACGACATCTTCCAAAAATTCTCTTGTACCTGCAATCAATCCAAATTGATGAACCATTATCTAAATGAAGAAGAGCTGCAATAACAAGAGGCAGTGAAGGATCCACAAAGACCCGAGCTCGAAGGAATTTGATGTTTCTGGTATGTTGATGCTGCCCATCAACCATCAGTGTTTTCCCAAAATTGCACCAACATAGCTATTTTCTTAATCCTGATATTCTGAAGAACCAAGTTAAGGTGCCAATTGTCAACAACCATTAGAGAATTAAGCACTGACCAAGGACCATTTTCTAGAATAAAGTTCAGAGCATATTGGTTTTCAAATTCCAAAATGTATATATTATGATCTCTCCCAATAAACTTAAAATTCCCACGAAGGTTCCAAGCACCACGTAAAGCATGTTCAATTCTATGAACAGATATGTGCTTAGAGCTCCAGTAATGCATGAACATGCTCAACACCCAATGCCTCGCGAGATACGTTTTTGCAGTTCCATAGAAGCTCAGCACCAGAGCAAAAGAACAGAACTACCACGAAAGATAAGGAGAAAAGAGAGCTCGCACAAAAGAAAAACAACAACACACTAATACAGCAAATTAAAAGAAACCATTCGACAATAAAGAGAACGAAATGAGGCATAAAGCAGGACCACCATCAGACAAAAAAGGTGCAGAAAGAAAAGCCCAAAGTCAACATGCAAGGCAACACATGTACAGAATAAACGACATTCACTGACAGACCCAACATGCATTCAGTCGACATGGAGAAATAGATAAGAGAAGACTAGCTTCCATGGCAGAAACTACCTGAGAGTAGATAGAGTTCCTCTAACAGAAAATATCCTTTACGAGCGCTTACCCGGTGCTGGTATCATAAGGACATTAAAATTTGAAGATAGAAAATGAGGAGTATCATTTTTTCAAAAAATTAAATGAGTAAAGTTATAAATCATTAAACAATTAGAATCTAATTTTGTTATTTTGGTTTTTAAAATTAATTTTAAATAATTATTCAACACTCATTTAATTTTAAACAAGATTAAAAAATTGCAAAATAATAAGTTTTTTGGAATTTCACCCGGAAGGGCATGACCGTAATTTAGAGCTGATAAAAACCCTTGTCATCTCGACGCCAATATAAAGTCTTCTCCTGCAATTAGCTTCATGTTTTTGTATTTGATATCTCTTAGAGGCAGCAATGTCGCAGCAAGGCCAAATTCCCTTAAACCCCATGGTGCCGCAAAACCCAATGGTACCCATGCCTATGCAGGTACCTATGCCAATGCCTATGCAGATGCCGATGCCGTATCAGATGCAGATGCAGATGCAAATGCCCATTCACATGCCGTTCCCGTTACCCCTTCCCGTCCAAGAAACCGGCCAATCGGCTACTGGGAAGCGCCGCCGGGAGGACGAAGCTCCTGGGACCGGAGTGTCTGAGCAGTCGGCGGCCAAGAGGGCAAAGGGTCAAGACGTGATATTTAGGATCGTTGTGCCATCGAGGCAGATCGGAAAGGTCATCGGCAAAGAAGGGTGTCGTATACAGAAGATTCGAGAAGAGACGAAAGCCACCATTAAAATTGCCGATGCTATTGCTGTAAGTCATAATTAGGTTTTCGCCATATCTGTTTGGTAGCTGAGAAAGGAAGAGAAAAAAGGGGACTAGGTTATTTTTCTCCCTTCTGGCCGAATTATTCTTCTTTCTCTGATATTGATAATTGTACGGTGCTAAATAAGTGGATTAGGGTAGCAGTATGAACGTTTATTAGGATATTCATTTGTTCAATTGAGATGAATTTGAACAGCGACTCATGAAAAAGTCGGGAACTTGAGTTTTTTTCTACGAATTGGCTTTTGTAATTTCTTGGACATGTAATTATTCTTCCAGCCTTTGATAAGATCACTGATTTATTTCATTAGAAAATTAATTTACCTTAAGCATTGTTCTCAAGACAACCGGAAATCATGAACATGCTCTGCGTCTGGTAATGCTTGGCTAATTCAGGGTCGTACAAAGGATAGAACATTGACTTAGCGATTAAGTGGTTTTGTGTTTACAACGCATGCCTGCGCTTGACTCTAAGTTAGGTATTTTTTATAGTAAATTATGCTTCCTTGCTTCTGCAGATTGTGCACTCTTTCATCATGTTTCGTTTTTCATCCTTTTTATGTTCTGACTCATGTCGTTTGTCTGGTTTGCCGTGTTCTCATTTACTTATGTATGATCACTTATCGTGTCCTATTTTTCAGAGGAAGGAGAATTCGTTAATGTATCCAATTATGAGAACTTCTTTCAGTTTTACTGATAATTAGTATATTTTTTACTTGTCTAGAATACTGGCAATTGGCATGAAAGGCATCAATTGGATGTTTAGCTTTTAAGTAGAGGGTTTTCAGATTCACTAGCATTTACTGAACCCAATCTCACATTTTCTTTGTGCAGCGACATGAAGAGCGGGTTATCATTATTAGTTCCAAAGATAATGATGACAACATAACTGACGCTGAGATTGCTCTTCAGCAAATAGCCAATTTAATTTTAAAGGTAATGCAGTCCTGATTGAGCATTGTTAAATCTTTCTCTAACATAATTTTTTGTACCATTCAATTTTAAAAATGAGGTCTGAAGACTGACAAATTATCATCGTTTATAATTTTTCCTTCATCTATCAAAATAGTTGACCTTGTGTAATTTTGAATAGTTTAAATATAATGGATTATTGTTTATAATTTTTTGGCTTTGAATGATTATTTATGCTTCCTTCTTTTTTCTTCTTTTTTAATGATAAGCCAAGCTCAGGCATCTTAACCTATCATTTTTCATGATGCATGCCATTATCCTGTAATATTACTGGGCAAGGCCTCTTTTAGTTTGTCATAGACCATTATTTTGAGGGACCATTAATGTGTGAATTCTAATTAATAATTCAAGTGGATTTGTTGTTGTTTTTATTTTTTATATTTGCTGCCTTAATAATTTGTGCAAAATATATGCACCTTATAACAGGAAGATGATAGCAATGTCGATGCATCAAGAGTTACTGCAGGACATGTGGCTGCCAATACAATAAGGCTATTGATAGCTGGGTCCCAGGCAGGTGGTTTGATTGGGATGTCTGGTCAAAACATTGAGAAGTTAAGGAATTCTTCTGGTGCCACAATTACAGTTCTTGCACCAAATCAGTTGCCTTTATGTGCATCTGCTCATGAATCTGATCGAGTAGTACAGGTGGGCTTGTCCTACTTTGATTTGTGTTATTTAAGGCAATTGGCTTTGACCTAAAATGGTCTGACTTCACCATTTTAACAAAGTGATTAGGAACATATTTTATTATGTGACTTTTCTTTTACTATGCCTGATTTGACAAGTTTTCTGAAAGCTATAAACTAAAATAGTCATTCTGGTCTTGTAAAATGAATCTTTTTTTAAGTAAATTTATGCATGAATCTTTGCTTACTACCTTAGCTGCTCCAGGTTGGCTTTCAGTGATGGTGGGAACTAGAGGGACCTTCTTATTATTGTCTGTGGAGTTTTTCACTTAATTTTTTCTGCATGTGTCATGTGCTAATGGGACTTGGACTCCTGGAGTAACTTTTCCTATCTCTGATCATGTTTTAAAAGATATAAGCAAAGTAATTACGTTTTTATTATTTGGTAGTTTTGTTAATTATTTTTTTCTTCAATATGTTGGGTGATATATGATCTTTAGTACTTTTAAAATTTACTGCTTGATGGCTAAACCAAACCATAAAATTTGCAAGAGCTGATTGTATTCTGTCATAGTCATTTCAATTAGCATTTACAGTGCTACTTCTGAAACACAACAAATAACATTGCTATATAACCTTGGGGAACGTTGCTGTTTTCCATAGTAGGACTGATAAAAATCAAATAAAATAAGTGAATTACCTGTGACAAAGTTTTCCAATATTTGTGATTAAATCCTCTGATAAAAAAATTTAGTGGGCAGACAGTCTATATTAAATTTACCATGCAACAGTTAGAAGTACAATTCAAGGGTATCAGAAGTATGTTAACATATGGTAAGAAGCAAGATAACATATGGTATGTTCTTTCTGTAGTTATTAATGAATCTGATGATACGGTTCAGCATCCAAGATTTGTTTTAGGTACTAACTGAGAGGGTTTCCACTCCTGGATGTTGAGATTTTATTTTTCTTTAAACAGAATTTTTTCTGTGGTCAATTCAATTTGTCTTGCTTTTGATTTTCTATTTCACAGTTTGGATTGAATTAATTCAACTAATTATTTGAGGATCATCTCTAATGAATTCAAATTAGTTTTGTATGTGTCTGTCTGTGCCTATTTCTAAGGGCATCTAACATTTTGGCTGTTCCAAGTGTTGCTATTATCTCTTTTGTGGCTTCTTCAAATTTGCTGCTGTGTTTTGACAAACTTTTTGTTGAATTCAGTTATCCGGTGATGTTTCTGCTGTAATGAAAGCTTTGGAGGAGATAGGTTGTCAACTAAGGTCAGAAAATGAACCTTAATATGCTTGTTAAACTTTGTGTTTTAATTTACTTTCGAGGACTAGTTTGCAACTTTATGTGACCTGTATTTCAACATGATTTTTTTAGGGAAAACCCCCCTAGACAAGTGATCTCAATCAGCCCAACTTACAACTATGCTGCAATTCGACCACCTCAACCGTATCTTGACCCAACTTCAGGTTATTTAATGTTTTCTATATCAGAACACTTCTAGCTGTCATTTAGAAATTGTATTGTGTTTTGAAATATTGTCTTACAACCACATCATCTTTAGGACAACCAATCTTGCAGCTGACTATGTTACCTTTGAGATGCTGATTTCGGAGACATTGGTTGGTGGGTTGATCGGCAGGTGTGGCTCGAACATATCAAGGATCAGAAATGAATCTGGAGCGATGATCAAGGTTAGATCTTGTACTTCTTGTCCAGTCAACCTGTCGTTGCACTCAAATTTTTTAAAGCATTAACTGTTGATTGTAATGTTAATGGCCTTCTATCAGAAAAGTTTTTCAGTTGGATTGAAGTTCAAGCTCTGTTCAATTTAACATCAGATCATAAATCTGTATTACACTGGATGAAAGAACATTTTGGTCTCATAAGTTTCTTAATACAGACATGCCATTAGAGATGCTGGACCTTTAATGAACAGTAAATCTGAGAATAAAATTTATAGCAAAAAATGAAATTGATGTTATTTTTGTTTTCTTCCCCACCAGTGAAAAAACATTGGTGCAGGTTGTATATTAATTTGTTACTTAATAGCAAACATTATAATATTAAAGATGTGTTTGTACTAATACAAAGATATTTGTTTATGAACTAAGAATCTTGCATTACTTTAACAAATATTATTGATAGCCTTTGAGGATTCTGTTTTCTTGTAAACATCTAGCATTCATGATTTCTTGATCTGTCTCAGCTGTAGTTATATTGAAAACAAACTCAGACTGCTTAAGACCTGTTTGCCGTTGGTACAATTGATGGTTCAAGAGTTTATTATTCATTAAATCATCATTGTTGAGGTGCCTGGTGTGCTGTGACAATAGGGTCTCTCGGAGCTGTGGCACATGGCGCACTGTGCTGTGTCCTGTGTTGTGCAAATTGAACTGCATTGTGCATAACATGAGATTCACAATAAATATATAGAAAACAAGTAAAACAAAACATAACTTTCAATTACTCCAATAATCATCCAAAATTTAAATGTATCATGCATATACTACGTAAATGAAAATGATAAATATTGAGATTTAAGCAGAAAAGTTAAATTACTTGATAAACTATTAACAAAATTGTCACACTTCTGAAAAGAGAATAAAAATGGGAAAATATGATGGGCTGAACAGGCATAAAATAATGGTTTCTTGATGCTTTACATGGAGTAAATTCTTGTGCACTGTGGCATGTGCCATTTGCCACAATGCTCTTTTAACAACTATTGCTCCAGTATAATATAAATCATTGTTATTTCATCACATTCAATGATTATCTGTTTTACCACTTTTATTCTTGTTTCTTTTATTGTTAGATTTCCTTGTATCTGATTTATTTTTCCACCGCTGAGACAATGTTGCAGGTTTATGGTGGAAAAGGTGAACAAAAGCATAGGCAAATTCAGTTTGGTGGTAGTGCTCAACAGGTGATCATGTTTATTAGTGATGCTTTCGCCTTTTGATGTACATGGGACTATAAGCATGACATTTGTGACATCTGAGACATTATTTTTATTTTATATTTTTGTTTTGTCTAATAGATAGTATGGCTTAACTACAGGCTAGGCTTTGTTGCATGGGTTAAGTGGATACCTGACTTTTGATTAAAAATTGGAGCTGATAAATTTGGGCAAAATGCATAGTTAAGACCCTATGGTTTCAATTTTAGCATAACCTTGCAATATGTAACAAATAACCCCTTTCTTTCAGTAGAAAATGGAAACATGGAAAGTTGGTTAATTGTATAAGCTATAGGGTTTTGTTTGTTGGAACTTGATTCAATAAATGTGTTATTGGGTGGAATTTCTCAATTGTATGACTATGGGCATTTGTATTATCAATAGTTTGAGCGAAATAGCAAAACTTGAAACTCCTGCGGATTGTGTGCATTTTGACCATCAAATTGCCAAAGTGTTACTTGGCATCTGTTCTCTAGAGGTAGGATTTAGAACTTCAAAGTGCAGGGTTCAGTTTTAGGAGTAAGGGACTCTTGAATAAACTTCTAATTCAAAAAATATATATCAGTATTGTAATTTTGACGAGCTGCTGTCTCAGACATCAATGAAATTTGAAAATAAATAAATTAGGGTTGCACACACACACACACACACACACAAACACATATATATATATTCTCGTAAGTACGATTTGCCAGCCCTATGGACTTCAACTTGTGATATCCCTTTTCTCTCCCCTTCATTTATTTTGGTTGTGGGTTATTATAATTAATTTTATTCCGACTTTATTGAATTTGAGCTTGGACTTTTGAATAGGTAGCATTGGCAAAACAGAGAGTTGACGAGTATATATACTCTCAGTTGATACAACAATCTGGCACTCAATAATCAGTGGAGGTATTATCTCAAAAGCCTTTCTACAGATGCTTAAGTGGGAATATGGGTGGGAGATTAGGTAAATTTGATTTATTGTCTTGTTAGAAATTGGCCCCATGCTAACCAAAGTCGATGATCATAGATGGAGTCCTAGCTTGAGCTGATACCTGTTAAACAATGATACATTAGTAATTGCTGGTATTTTGTATTTATACTCTAAATAGCTGAACAATGTTTTATATTGAAAATTATCGAGCATTATCCAATGCTTTTGGGCTAGTAAGTTAGTTTAACGATATGTCTTCTCTTAAAAAGATACAGTTATGCTTTTCTTCATGCTGAAACTAATAGATATTCGATCTATTCAGTTTCCGGAGATGACAAACCTGTAAAATCAGGATCTCTGGTTCTCATCTATGCGTGCTCTGCCATGGATCCAGCTTTGTTGCTTCACATTTGGTGCGTCATTGGTGTAAGTAGGACGTTTACCTAGATGGTTAGCATGTGTTTACCAAAGTGTGGATCTAGTGGATATTGAGGTAGTAGTGTTCAAACTTTTCAGGTTGTAACGTATCATTGTTTTAAATTACAGTTGAAAGTTTTTTTTCTTTTTGTTTGTCTATAAAAAAAGACTACTTATGTAATATGTAACATTTCCTAGATATCCGCTTGGCGATTTTCAAGTACTTTTGGCTGTCTCTAACAATTCGTTTCACAGAATTAGTATTGTCAGATGGCGCATGAGACATTTGGGTTCTTATTGAAGTTAAAAAAATTTCAGGGCAAGTGTATGGCTGCGGCTTGTCTCTGAAGCAAATACTTTAAATCTGGTTATATCGATGTGTCTCTGCTTTGTGTTATTATTGTGTTGGTACCAAAATGTTTTCTATAATTCTTTTGCCTGTGTGATACTGGGGAAAATAGTAACTTACCGGCATAAAGTTTAGATTGTAACGAGGTTGTTGAACTTAGTAAGGATCCAGACGGATGAGACACAACGTGAGCAGTAAGTTGCAGAGTATATAATAAACAATAATCAATGTATTAGTAGTGTTAGAAGTTAGGGTTAAGGTTGGATTGTATAACTTAGTACATTATAGTTTATTTTTATCAAGTGTTTAGTGTATATATTGAATTATATTATTTTATACAGTTAATTTTAGTCAAATTTACTTAATACGTTATAGTAATATATTATTAATTCAATTTTATAATTGTATTAATAAGATATTTAAGTGTCATTTTGGATAAAATCTTCCTTAGTCTTTATTATATATTTTTTAATGTAGGTTCTCATAAAAATTTATTTTAATTTGCTCTCTTATGAGTAAGGTATTTTTTAATTTGGTTTTAAAATTCTTTTTTAATTTAATTCTTCATATATGGACTTTTTTTAATACAAACAATAAAATTTTTATTAATAATACTTTTAAGTTTAGTTTAAAAAATATGAAAGATATTATTAAGTATGGATATTATTTGAGGTTAAATTGAGAAATATATGGATCAAATTGAGAAATACTATATTTGTAAGGGATTAAAATGAAGTTTTACTTATTTAATATTTATTTAAATTTTAATTTTTTTTAATTTCACTTTAAATGTGTATTAATATATTATTATTAGTATGAATTTGTATAAATGTCAAAAAATATTAAGTTCTTTTTGGAGCATTTGATGTATATAATTTTTAAAGTAAAAGATATTTTTATTAAAATAATTAATTTTTATCTTAATTATTGATATATAATGTATCACCAAAAATAAAATATTACACAATATAGTATTATATATAGTGTCATGTCAAATATCATATGACATTAAATTTTTATATTGATCTCATGTTTCCTATATTTATGTTTAAATCATGCAGTTTGTCCTCTTCGTTTTTTTGTTTCCCTTTTTTCTTGATTGAAACGTGTTTCTTAAAGTTTCATATTTGATTTTCCAATAAAAATATAATGACAATTTTATTTTTTTTAAAGAATCATTTGCGTGGTGTTCAATCACTAAAGTGTAAGATTTTATCAAAAAATGTGATAATAACAAAAATTGAAAAAAATCATACCTAAATTTTGTGCCTCGAACAAATATATAATCCAAAACAACACCAAAATAAAGGCTAGGATGGGCCTAGCTTTCCATCTACATCAACCACAAGAATTTTTCTCCCCTCCATGGAGCTTTTTCCATTTTAAGGTCTGCATTATAGTGGGCATCAATTAAGATATTCTCACAGTTATATATTTGTGACCATCTATTGAAGACGCCAACCTTGTTTTCCTGATAATATGGCCTGATTCTTTGTTTAAAGCCCAAGGATGGCCATTTTACCATGTGGATTCCACTGCACTAATTGTTGATTTGATGTTCCACTAGAACTCCTGTGTTAGGGACAAGCCACAGTGTAGCTAGGAAGTGTATGGATAAGGTATTTAATAAAAACCATTGTACATGATAAACCGGCAGGGCTTTTAAAAATAGGTTTAAATTTAGGTTAAAAAAGTCTAAATCTATACTTTAATTGTAATTTTTTTTTATTTGAGTTTTTATTTATATTTTTCATACAATATCAATTGAGTTTTTTTATGTCATAATTAAATCAATTTATTGTTTAAAACTTAAAATAAATAAAATAGCTAATTATTATTACTTGTGAAATTATATATAAAGTTATAAATATAATTGAATTATTGTATTGATATACATTTTTAAATAAAATATTTTTTTTACTAAGTTGTCACGTTATACTAAATTTTTTTAAATAATAAAATTTTTAATTAAAAAATATTTATTCGAATTTTTTAGATTTAAGTTAAACATGTAAAAAATTTAATTATAACCTGTTTTATAAATGTAATTTTTTTTGTTCAAATTTTATTTTTTAAACATCAAACTTATTGAGCTAAACAGACTAATCAAGTTAAGACGAAGTCTAACTTAAAAAGCTTTCACACTTTTTTTTTTTAACAAAATCGAAGATATGTTAGCAAAGCATGGCGATCTTGAGTGGAAAATTTCAACTGAAAATAAAAGAGAAAGCAAATAATATTTATTGCAGTAACAGATATTATTCAAAATCTAAACAACAAAATCCAACAAATAAATCTAAACTTCAAATATTCACACAACTTTAAATTTTAAGAACCAAACTAAAATAACTATTTATATAAATCATGTCTCATCAAAACAATTAAAACAAGGTATAATAACTAATAAAATTCTTTAAATTTTATTCATCAAAAGGATTAGAATTTCGCATTAAATAGCTAGCTGTTGTAAACCACTTCCCTTGCTCCTCATAAATTGATGATCTATAATGAGAATATTATCAGTGAAATGCCCATCTTTGACAAAAGCACACCTGATTTTGACTGATAAAAAAAAAAAAAAAAAAATTCTTTATCATTATTTGACATCATCTTTAAGGCTTTTTTACCCTAATTCAGCTTAAGATAAAAGAATATCCAATTATACATTCCATTCATAACATATTCCCCTTATAAAAAAATTTGGGCTACATATGAAGTCAAATAATAATTCACCTAAAAAAACATATGTGAAATACTTGCAAATTAGTTTATTTTAATTTTTTTTGCCTAAAGTCCCAGTTAAGAATGATTGATTATATTTTTTTTTATATTATCTCCTGATAAAAGTACAAAATCGACTAATTTAAAATCGAGCATTGTCTGACCTTATATTAGAAGTAACCCTTCCAATGTTATACTCTTTACACATAAAGTAAGGATCAACCCAAAATATTATTTAACAAGCACCAAACTTCTTACCACTCAAGCCAATATTTGTTAGTAGAACGATCAGCTATACAAAGTCAAATAATAATTTTTTAGTAGCAAGTTGGGTATTATAGTGAGGTAACATAATAATATTCTTGAGTAACATGCGTTCGTACAAAGGGACATGCAAATATGCAAATCTAAAGCAAATGCAAGCAAATATTCCTTAGCAACTCAAAACATGCACTTGGGATTCCTTCACATGGCACTTCAAATGGGACACACTTAACCCATTAACATGTTTGCTTTTTTATTTTTTAATTTTTGTGAAAACATGGATGTATATACATTTATCATCTATGAGGCTCTTCGTATTTTTTAAAAGAAGAGTTAACTACTTTTCTACTAGTGAAACACACTCACCCACGGCAAAAGGTTTCACTTGTGGCAATCTCAGTAAGATTTGAATTTACTGTATTTAGAAGTGCACCGTCAAATTAATTATTTGAATACTTGTTAAAAAGTTCTATTGACTTGTTTAGCAGTCTCTTTCCCACACATCTTTTCCTTCTGCCTCTATGTCTCTCAATATCTCCCTCAATTTTCTTCTTTTTCTTTCATTTACCTTTGCCATTTCAATTGGTATCAGATGTTATAACTCCAACCACTCTAATTCCTTACACCCAACTACAACTCTTTAGAAAAGTTAGGGCAAACCTAAAACCTTTGTTGTGAATGTATTAATAAACTGAACTATCCTTTTGATGAGATAATGAATGCTTTAAGTCTAATAAGTAAACAAATTGCTAGCATTATTTTCAATAATCTAATTGAAGTTTAGGGGTGTGCATGCATGTGTGATATGTAGTACTGAGTAATAAGTTGTAGATGATTTAGTAGTCATGTAACGTCGAATTAGACTTACATTTGTGGAATAAATATTATGATGTTAGCACAAGTAATGGCCACATGGACTCTTTTACAAATTTCAAGAATTATAAGGACCAAATTTCATAAAAAGAATGTAAAACGTAAGGATTAAATTAAAAATTTGATGAAAGTATAAAGACCATAAACTAGAGCTATAAATGCGGATCAAACCAACTTGAATAGGTAGCCCCCACATTAGCTGGATTCGCCTACACCGAATTATGAGTTAAATGAGTCAATCTATTTAATTTATCTTATTTAAACAAATTCTAACTTCCACCCAAGCCACTAGGTAAGTTATGGGCAACCATGTAACCAACTAGAAAAATAAAATTATTTTCTTATGAAAAGAAAAAGCAAAAAACATTAATCTCAATAATCAACATTTTCCAAAATATAAATAGTTATCTTAAACAATGAAATTCAAAATGTAGATACTAAAATAATTCCCTCAAACTTTAACAATCAAACCAAAAAAACTATATAGTAAAAAACTTTTTTTTGTCTTTCACTTAATACAAAAGTATTATTTTGGTCTTTTATTCATTATAATATCTAAAATAATCCCTATTTAATAGAAAATGTCACATTTGATTTTATACTTTTTTAAAAAACAAGAGATTTATAGTCCGTTGAATTAAAGTTTAAAATTTAGTAGATGGACTAAATCTAATGATTTTCTAAAAAGTGAGAGAATGAATGTAAAATCTTTTTAATAAGTGGCTAATCATTTGATATATTACAATGAATAATTGACTAAAATAACAATTGTATAAGAAGTGAAATATCGAAAAGAAATTTTTATCAATAACTATTTAAATAGCCTATGTCTCAGCAAACAACTAAAATAAGATAAAATAAATAATAATTTTTTTCAAATTCTTTTATTATAAACATTTGAATCTTGTCTTAAAAGTTAAAATATAAATTCAATTCTTAAAATTATTAAAACTAATAAAAATTCAACTTAGGTGGACTGACCACCTCACTCACAAATTAACTCGTTAAATTAAAATAATTACAGCAAATTAATTTACATATGAATATATAAATTCAAGCCACAATAAATAATGAGTCAAACAGATTGTCCTCATGAATTTGGCTCATTTTACATATACGCTAATATAAAATTTCCTCCCACTTGCGTTTAAGACAAGGAAAAGTTTGTTAAGACCGTTTTAGAAGTACCAGGAAAGCATCCTTAAAATGGACCATAAAAGTATGACAAAAAAAAGAAAGGTTTATAAAAGACAAATAAAACGGCTCCTCGCTGATTCGCAGTTCCAATTTGAATTTGACTTAACCGAAATCAAAATGAAAAAAGAAAAAGAAAAATAAAAAGAGTGTATGCTACACGGAAAGTTTAGGCGCGTGGGGAAGGGGAATCTGAGAAACAGAGAGGGAGAGTATCCAATGATTGTAGACAAGTGTGTGTCCGGAGAGGAAAAGACAGAGTGACACGCACGAGTGCAATCATGGGTCCACGTGTTACCACGTGGCAAATGGTGACATGGTGGTGCACGTGAACTAATGCATGTCCCCCACGTGACCCCCACTCCTTTCTGTCACCGTAAATCTCTCTCACCTACACTTTTCATTGTCAGGTTATCAACTCATCATCCCACACCCACACTCTACACGTGAACCACAAACCCAAAAAAAAATATTTTTCCTTTCTCTTTTCTTATTATCATATAGAAATATTATTTGGTAATATGTATTTTAATTTATTAAATATTTGAAATTCCATTATAAATTATTCAGCATTAAACTTGTACAAAAATTTTTTATTTAGAACATAAAATGTATTAATTTAAATTAGCTTTTGTCTATCTTTTTAATGTTCACAAATACATTTTGAAGTTATATAAAAATTTAGAAAAATATTATATTTGTGGTCCTTAGAATTCACTCAATTTTTAATTCTGTCCTTATAGTTTAAAATTTTAAAATTAAATCATCATCATTTAAAAATTTTACAATTTAGTTCATTTTTTTGTCAATAATTTGATATATATATATATATATATATATGTAAGTAATGTTTACTTTTTTTTTTTAATTTTCTATTAACATAAATCATATATATTTTTGAAGTATTATGACAATATATAATTAGTTATATTAATCAAATGTAAAAAAAATATTTACATGATTTTAACTTTTTTAACTAAATTAAGATACTACTTAATTACACATTTTTAAAACGTAAGGACTTAATTAAAAGTTGACTGAAATTATAGGGACTATAAGTATAATTTTTCATAAGTATTGAACTTCTAAATATCAAACATTGCTTAAGTTCTAGATAGTAGCCACGGAAAATGTATTTCACGTTTAATACTTTAATTTTTTTTCAATACGTATATTACGTAAATCTCTTAAGTTAAAGTACAGTCAAATTTGTGTTAAAAAGTTTACTTCATAAACATTGAACATGAAGTAAGAGCTAAGAGCAGCAAAAAAAAAAAAAAAATGTAACTAATGAGCTCATAGCTGCAAGTTATAGATAGTCATAGTCCAATTTAAATTTTTTTTGTATATTTTAAATATTTTCGTAATAGACACAATTATGTTAACTAAGATTCTTAGACTAAATTAATAGAGTAATCCCATTAACATATTTGATAATTCTTTTTGGAGCAAGTATCTTTGCCCAATGTGTACATATCATAATCTGCCGAATTGGTTGGTTTTTTCTTTTTTAATAATTGCTATATGAATTTAAATATTCTCATCAAATAATTTTTTCAAGTTTGGCTCTAATCCATAAATGCCCTGAGCTATTTAGGATCAGATCAAGTTAGGTTTTCTTTTTCTTTTTTATCACTTAAATGCTGAAAAATCTTAACACAACCCATTTCTATTTGAGTCAGTGGCTAAAATGATTATAAATTAATTTTTTAAAAAATTTATTGAAAGTCCTTTCTAAAACTGAAATATTATTTTATTAGTACTTTTTAAGTCTTTTTTCGTTTTTGGACAAGTTAGCAATATTAATACATGTGTCTTTGACTAGTCCACTTACCCTATCAAATAATTGCTTGTTACAAAGAGTTTGAGAGGATATTTTTGGATTGTTTATTATTTCTCATTTCTTTTCTTTTTAACCATATCAATTTGTTTTCCATTTTTAAAAGGTTAACATTACAAAGTTAATATTAAAAATTGTACCTTCTGAACTCATCCAACACTGTGAGATCCAACTTATGAAAAATATAATAACATCTACAATAATAAACAATCTTATGTTTGTTCGTTTAAGCACCTACAATAGTCATGCATATAAAATTAAATGACAAATACATGCATGCTTATGATTTATCTTTTTCCTAAATATACTATATTTTGTTTTAAAAAATTTTATTTCAATTAACTGAAAAATATATATATATATATATATATTAAATTTCCTTCCTTAAAATAAATTTTTTGTTGAAAAAGTTAAAATGCTATAACCCCGAATTATTATTTTTTTATTAATAGTAAAAATAATTAGATAATATTTTTTTAAAAAAATTAATTTATTGAAAAAATAAATTAAAATGGTGTTTATTTTTAACTATGAGAAATATAAATAAAATTTAATCCACAAGATTAGTATACTTATAAATTCTTTAAAAAATCGTTGGTACGTCAGGATTGAAATGAAGCCGGAAAACAAGAAAAGGATGACCAGTAATTACTGATAACGAAAAGGAAGGGAAAAAGAAATCTCAGCCACTGATAATGATGAGATAGAGAGAGAGGGGGGAAAGGGTTCTATTATTTTTTTTTTTTTATTTTAGATTTAAGAAAGATAACTACAAAATAAATTTTTCAAATGAGTTTTACATCTTAAAATAAATCTCATCTTTTAAGTGAACTTTATTTTTTGTATTTAATTTTCAAATAACAATTCATAAAAAAAAAAAAAGAGAGAGAACACAAATCAAAATATTTTATTATTACAGTAAATATTAGGGATGAACATTGATCAGTTAACCCAGTCATATCAAATTAGGTTATGATTAGGTCAAATAAAAAAGATTTGTCTATTTGACCAGGCTGAGTCAAATCTTAACATGACTAAGGCCCAACCCAATATTTTTATTTATTTATTTTTATTTTTATAAATTTTTTTAATTTGATTTAAACTAAATTTTAAAATATGAATTCTTTTTAAATTTTTATTATTTTTCATTCCATTTTATTTCTTTTCAAATATTAATCATTTTTTTATTTTTTGTTAAAAAAATTATTTTATTAATAAATTCACATTTTGATTTTTTAAAAAAAAAACCAACCTAAACTCAATTAAATCTAACCGACCTAATCAATAATTGAGTCTAATCAAATCGAGTTGGGTCTAAAACAAAAAAATTTTGACCTAATATAAAATTGGGCCAATTCTAAGTTGACAAAATACTTGGTCTAGCCCATACACCCCAGTATGGTAAAAAAATAATTGTATGTAATAAGAAAATAACTTAAAATAACTGTGCATAACAAAATAATATAAAAATAACTAAAACACAAGGCAAAATGGCATCATAAGAATTTAGATTTTAGGACTCAAATAAGATATTGGGAAGATCTACCAAAGATTTGTGGATGGGACCAATCAACTCCCATGACATGTCCCAATCACTGCCGTCCGATGGGAACTTCACCCAATTCAACTCCCTTCTTTTCAAATAATTGGATTCAAATCCATTTCTCTATTTGCCCTCATAAAATGTTGAAATTTGAAAATCACAAAGTGATGTGACTTATCAAGATTCTCCTGTCATGAGAATTGGCTTGGTTCATGACTCCAAAACAATCATAATATTCTTTTTGTAATTTTATCCATATCGCCATCATGTATATAACATCATAATAATATATATGAATATTATCATTTTATTTAAAACATACCATGAATCTCTTACTCATTGCGGGTACAATCTTATATAGTCGATTCAATAATAATATTCATGATAATAATATTAAAATAATAATTTATAAATTATTTTATTTTATTATAACTTTTAAATAATAGATTACCTCAAGTCATTCTTCTCTACCTCATTTCATATATTCTTAAACATAATCAAATAAAGTATAGAGTGAATATTAGTTGTCATTATACTATATTCCATGAGGGCTCCCTACTATTACGTAAATTATGCATTTTTCATGACAGAAAAAATCTCGAAAGTGGATATCTTTTATAGGAGCTCATTTTGTTTCTTGCATGTTTGAAAAATTATCACCTAGTGTATTGTTGAAAGTAGAGATTTTTGGTATATGGATGAGTATAAACCCTGAGATTTCAAACAATGTAGGTAGGGTGGAGTATTAATTCTCTCTTCAAATGATTCTTGTTCTCTCTTTTTCTCACTGAACAATGAATACTTAGAGAAAAGATAGAGTTCTTTTACTCTTATTCTATACCAAAATCCTTATCTAAAAACATATCAATTAATTAATGCCTCTTAAGAAAAGTTTTGAAATTAACTTCTTGTTTAGAGCAGAATTAACTAGTTTATTATTTAGTCTAATAAAAGTAATTGGTATAAGGATTAGAATAAAGCATAAAGGAAAAAACATCAAATTGGTACTCTATTTTTATACTTTGTAACAATTTAATTATTTACAAATAATTGTGATAAATCAATTTCTCAAAAATTTTATTTTATTTAAAAATTAATCACTTATTAATGCAAATGAAATAACTAATTTTATACGAATTTAAATTTATAAAAAAATTAATTTTTTATAAATTTTAATTTATAAAAAATAATTTATTATAATTAATTTATAAAAAAATTAAATTATCACAAAATACAAAATTAATTGCCGAATTATGTGTTTTACTCAAATATAAAGCATCAAAATTTCACGTGACATGAGTTGGGCGGAAAGTGGATTCCCTCCCATATTGATTGTGATTCCTTTCCTTTTCCCATGGATGAAATTTGAATAAAGAGATATGACTTTCTTATGTCAACCAGAATAATAATTTTGATAGAAAAAAGAGAAGAGAAATCAATTAAAAAAAAAAAGGGGGCATTTATAAAGAACATTCCTTTTTTTTTTTTAATGTAATATTTGGATAAGCAAATTAACAGATTCTTTCCCAGAAAACCTGACAGGAAAAAATCAATTAATCAAACAAAAGTGTGGATAATAGATGGTCCATTTGGCTTCTTTTTAGCTGTAAAATACTTAGATAAGGAAAATGATTCTCTTCCTGAATATAAAAAACCTATCAAAACTTTGGTGTCTGATTCTCCATACTCCAAAATATTTCCAAAGACACCTTTGACATTTATGGAAAAGGAACTTGTTAACAAAAATTAATTCCAAAACTACAATTATTATACTTTAAGATTCAGCTACAATTTTTGTTGTTGTTATTTTCTATAACAAGCTTTTAATATAGTATATACTTATATTTATCATGAAACTTTGAACATGAAAAATAAAAGCTACAATTTAAAAACTAAATAAAAAATAATTTGTGATTTTTGTTGACGAAAATAACCTGCTATTCTTTTCTACAGGTAATGAAGTAATTACATAAAAACAAAAAAACAAAAGACCCACTAATGAAAATTATACAAAAAATTCAAGTGAAAATAAAATTGATGAGAGATACATGAAAAAACACAACCAACAGAATCATGACGAAAAATTGCACAAGTTATTAAATATATATGTTTTATTACATTTGTGCTTAATTAATTTTCTTACATTCAACATAAGAGTTACAGACAATTCTTTTAGTCTGAGGAAGAGTGGAAGAATGGAAAATTATTCTGCGGGTCTCCGTGGCTTTATTCAATTCATAAACTTAGTCTTTATAGTTAAAAACTTTGTAATTGAGTATTTACATTTTATAAATATTATAATTTAGTCCATACTTTTAAAATTTTAATAATATACTATTAAATTTTGCTAATATAACTAATTATATACTACCTTAACATTCTGAATACGTATGATTTATGCTAATAAATAAGATAAAAGCAAATGTTGACAAAAATATAATGATGAGGATTGAATTACAAATTTTGTAAACCCTAGGGACTTAATAACATATTTTTAAACTATTAGGTCCAAATTAAAAATCAAATGAAACTATTAGTACCAAAAGTAAATTTTTCCAAGAAAAAATTACAATTAAAGAGCATATGTTTAAACTTTATATTATAGAAGGAACTTGAATTTTAAAATAATTTTGATAAATCTGTTGACTATTTTTTTTTTTTTTTTTTTACTTTAAAGGCCCTACTCTAAAATTTTGAAAATACATAGTAAACAGGTAACAAGACAGGTATAAATATTTTAAACTTATCCTCATATTTAATAATGTCAAACCATACCATAAAATGAAAAATCAGCAGACGTTGCTAATGGGATTACCGTCCCACACAAAAGTATATTTTATATTTAAGAAAATTATAAAATTGGTGTCTTATTTTTATATTTTATAATAATTTAATCTTTCATAAATTAATTATGATAAATTAGCTACTGACAAGTTTAAGTTTGTATAAAACTAATTTCTTATGAATTTAAATTTTTATAAAATTAGTCCCTTTTTTATTTTAATGAAAGATTAATTTTACATAAAATATAATTAATAAAAAATTAATTTATTATGATTATTTGTGAGAGACTAAATTATTGCAATGTATAAAAGTGAATGACGGATTTGGTATTTCTCTCTTTTATACTTTCTAAAGTTAATATATTTTAAATTTTTTATTAAATTTGAAAATATTTGAGATATATCTAACAATTATTAATGAACATTAGTCTCTTAAATATGTTAAACTTTCTATGAAAAATAGGAGAGTCACCTCTCGTTATATCTTTAAAATTTAAGTTTTCTGTTATGGTAAACTTTTGTTCCCATTAAACCCTTTATTTAATTAACTAAATTTCCTTAATTTTAGTAAAAATTAAAATGTCAATAGACTAAATTATATGATTAGTAATTGTCTCGCATTAATCATGGGAGTAAATAGAGTCTGCCATTGAATCGTTAGTTTGAAATTTTGACTGATTTATTGCATTAATAATACGTATGGAAAATTTGAGAAAATATTTAATAATTTTTATTCGTGAATAATGTTATAGTAAATGCTACCGGCAGTTTGGTGGGCATGTTTTTCGATTTCATCCTCTCCAAGTAACCTCTTCAGTTTCATTTAACCCTTTTTCTCGTAACTCATGATTCACAACGCCACTCGCTCTCTCCTCCACGCGCCATTCCTCGCCCACTCGTGGGCCCCGCCTCCTCAGGTCCACTTCTCCTCCGCCTCGTCATTTGGAGCTGACGTGCTGTTGCCGCGCTAAGTTTGAAAAGCCATGTCACATAGCGTCCGCAGTTGTGGGACCCACCTTTTTGATCCAACATTAGCTTATTAAAAATGGATTATAATATACTTAAAAAAATGGATTAAAATATAATTATGCTATTATACTTTCTTGCAACAATTAATATTTTTTAACAACTTTACATGTATATTAATAATATAATAGTGAAATTTATTTTATTGAATAAATTAAATTAATTTTAGAATTTTAAAAATTTTATTCTTTTAAAAAAATATGAATTAGTTGTTTTAACATTTAATATATATATATATATATTATAAAAACATAATTATAAATATTTTTAATGTTATTTAATTTATGTTTAAAGTAAAAAATTTGTCATCTGAGAAAAAATCCAAACAAAAGAAATTCAATTAAAAAAATTTGTTTTACAAAATAGGTTTTAAGTTTTTTTTTTTAAATTCAACCTAAGCTTAAAATACTTTATTAATATTTTTTTAATAAGAAAAATTTTATTAACTAAACAAACTTAGTATAAAGTGATATTTTAATAAAAAAAGACATTAATACTATTATCCAAAAGATTTATACTAATACAACAATTTATTTATGTGTATAATTTTTTTTATATAACCTTATAAATAATAATAATAATTAGTTATATTATTTATATCAAGTCTTAAGTAGCAAATAACAATAAAAAATTTTGTTTAGTTTGACTTGAAAATATGGATTAAAGTCTAAATAAAAAAAAACTCAAACTTTTTATACTTAAATTCAAATTTGATTTTTAGAAGTCTAATTAGATGATGAGGTTTAATTATTAATATATGTACAATATACATTTTATTATTAAGATTAAATATTATCTTTAAGTTGAAATATTTGCTTTTTTATAATAATATTCTCTTTTCATCAAATAATTTGTAATTTGTTAAATATAGAGACGTGATTATACTATATTAACTAATTATCTATGTAAAATTTATAATACTATCTATAATAAAATTTTCATTGGAAAAATATGTACTTATACTATATTTTTTTTCAAGAAAACAAATTTAGAACAATTATATAATATGAATATTTCTTACAAAATAAAAAGTAATTTATCCTTATAATAATTAATTTATTAATAAAAAAATTTCTCCTATCAATCATCGCAGCCGCGTCCACCAATCATCATGTGATGATGATTTCAACGTTATGGAACCACAGCGCGTGACTCAAACACACAATCTCCACTCCGCAGATTTTGCTCTAGTCAACGGTCAACGTAGAGAGAAAGACCCTTTCTTGAGAACACGCTAACAAAACCCACACCACACTTTAAAAGTCTCTAACCCTCCTATTACTCACTCTTAAGGTCTCGGTTACTTTCTCTACTTGTTTGTCTTGTACCCTCTCTCACTCTCTCAATGGTTAAATGTTTAACCCAACCACGGTTAAAATCTTACCAGACTTGTGAGACTTCGAAGGAGGAATCAAAAGAGAGAGAGAAAGATAGAAGGGTCGGACGAGTTAAAGGCCTAGGTATCGCCATTTATGTCATCATTGAGCCAATTTGCTACTCTGACACGAGTCATCATTAACTCTATACTCTTCTGTCATCTCTGTTTCTCTCTCTATCTATATATAGTCCCATCTATCCTTTTACTGTGCTGCAAAAAGCAAAAGGCTGTGACACTCCACTACAAAGCCCACCCATTTTCTGCCATTATCTTCCTCTCTTTCCATTTTGCTTTCTCGCAATCCAAACACTCGGAAGAGCCAGCGGAGACGAGACACTCTCTGGGTTCTTTTTTTCTGAGAAGACTGTTTCTTTCAGAGATTGAGGGAGGGGTTAGCAATGGGTGAAAAAGACGAGGGATTGGGATTGAGTTTGAGCTTGGGCTGGGGAGGGAATCAGAATTCTTTGAAGGTGAATCCCATCAACAACCCTGCACTCTCTCTTCCCAGTCAAAGGACTTCCTGGAATGATGTTTTTCAGTTACCTGGTGAGATTCTTCTCCTTTTTTTTTTTTTTTTTTTTTTTTTTTTTAATTTTTGGATTTTCTCATTTCTCTTTCTGGATTTTTTGGAAGATCTTCAAAGGATAAGAATCTCAGAGATTAACTGAGTTCATTAACATCCCAAAGAATTTCTGACAATTTTTATTTCAGATCTAGTTTCGGAGCTATTTAATTCTTCTCTTTCTGAAGTTTTATTTTTACAGTGTTCATCATTTTCTGTTGCCCAGAAAATATTTGAAGCATTCATTAAACTTGGACTAAATAAAGATATTCTGGATTTGTACGAAAATGGCTATTCACTATTATTTTAGTTTCGCTACTGCCACTTGCTTAGCAAGCTTCGTAACGTACATGCAAAATCCATTTACAGCAGATCCGAGCTCCGAGACAAGGTCGTTCCTCCGGGGATTAGATGTGAATTTGGCACCGTCGATGGCGGTGGATTGCGATGACGAGAATGGCGTTTCGTCGCCGAACAGCACGATATCGAGCATCAGTGGGAAGCGAAGCGAGAGGGAAGCGAACGGAGACGAAAACGACACTGAGAGGACCTACGACGAGGATGGCGAGGGCGATGGAATCGGCGGCGACACTTCGAGGAAGAAGCTCAGGCTCTCAAAGGAACAGGCCTTGGTGTTGGAGGAGACATTCAAGGAGCACAATACGCTCAATCCGGTGAGTAGTGGCATTTCTGTAAATTCCGTAATGGTGAAGGGTGCATTTGGGATTTTGTCTCGGTGGTAATTTGGTTATTTTTGGATCACGGGTGGGTGAAAGTTAAATTTTGAACATTTTTCAATTTTGCTTTTAATTTAACTTAATAATATTTCCTTTTTTTTTTTTTTTTTTTTTTTCAGAAACAAAAGCAGGCATTGGCTAGACAGTTGAATCTGAGGCCTAGGCAAGTGGAGGTGTGGTTTCAGAACAGACGAGCAAGGTGAGGTCATTACCTCAAAGTTTAAGGGGCAATATTGTAATTTTGTATCTCGAACTTTAATCCTTTGTAGACTAACATACCCCACTAATATGTTTCACAAATTTCAGGTTGTCATGTTTTGAACGAGTCATTACTGGAAAAAGGGTTACATGTAGTTTCTAATGAATGTGATTATTCTAACTGTTGAAAGCAATTAAAGCAACTTTAAGCATAACCCCAAAATTGATAATGGGATTGACACCTTTTAGGAGGGTTCAATGACACAATTATGTGACAAAGATAAAGTTATTGATGATTATCATGAAAACAATATAAAAATAATAGTCACAAACAAATAATTAAACGGTAGAAGGTTCAAAACTTGAGATCTTTTCTATGTTTGTATGCGCTCATTTTTCATGATATATAATAAGTAATTGAATTTATGACATTACACGACACACTGATCCACTTATGAGTCACAAAAGATAAAGTCATTGATGAACATGACAAAGATAATTATAAAAAGCGAAGTCTCTATGTTGAAGAATGGAACACATTCATAAACTTTTGAATCCTTTTTGGTTTTGCATGTGCTCAATTTTCCTAGATAATTCAACATTATTATTGTGAGTTTCTTTCGGAAGTGAATTTAGTGTTGTGGCTCAATTTATGAGGTAGGACCAAGCTGAAGCAAACTGAAGTGGACTGTGAGTACCTGAAGAAGTGTTGTGAGAATCTAACTGAGGAAAACAGAAGGTTGCAGAAGGAAGTGCAAGAACTTAGGGCTCTCAAATTGTCCCCTCATCTCTACATGCACATGAACCCTCCCACCACTCTTACCATGTGCCCTTCGTGCGAGCGCGTCACCGCCTCATCGTCATCCTCCTCGTCCTCCTCAGCCACCGCTGCCGCCGCCTCTGCTGCTGCCCCAACAAACCGCAACCCAGTGGGCCTGAATGTCCAGCGGCCGATCCCAATCAACCCTTGGGCGGCAATGTTGGCCCGACACCGACGGCCGTAGTTTTTCATACAGGAAATGCTTGACAAGGGCAATTTGGTCATTAGACAAAACAGGAATCAACAAAATTGGAATAGGACGTTATGACGAGGATGATGATAATGATGAACTTGTTTAGTTTAACTCTTGAGTCAAGGCTTATTTTATTTTGGGGCCTATTATGTTTGAGTCAACTATAGTTGAGAGGGAAAGAGAGAGAGGATTAAAGTAGGGGTATGTTAGGAGATGCTAAAATAGAGGTTTTGCTTTTGAAGAGAATAGGAATGTGTTCTAAATTTTCTCATAGGATTTGGTATACCCACTTGCCAAGAAAGGAGAAGAAAGGGAAAAAGGTGGGATTTTGTGGAGATTGGGAGAGAGGACAAATTCAGAGATTCCCATGAAAGAATGAGTGTGATCTCAATTAGATTGATTTTGTCTGCCTTCTGCTTGCTTATCTAAGAGCACTATCAATGTAAATAACTTAATTTTTATTTTTACTTTTTTTTTTTGGGGTTCAGATTCTGATTCTTTTGCTGGGTTGGGTGAGTCAGATTGTGAGACTTCTTGCTTGCTTTTGTGATGATTCTTTTCTTCTTTTTTTAACAGTGGATTATAATTATTTTTGGTCACTGACAATGAGGAACAAGAGTTAGTGGTTAGGCACTTGGTGCTAAAGGGACATCATCACATGTGCTTTTGGAAGTTGTAATTTTAAACGGAAGTGAAACAGACTATGCATATTTGAACACGGACTTTCGTCAATTTTTTCAAAGAATTGATAAAAAGGAAAAAAAATCTGAAGAACATTTTCTTTTAATTTGACAGCGAGAATGATTGATTTAATTAATAATAAAAAGCGACAATATCTTTTATCCTTCCTTTCATGCAATTATTTATTTATTATTGTGCACCGTGAGAAAACGTCTTATAATATTTATTTTGTTTTTAATATTTCAAATAATTTTAATAAGATTTTAAAATAAGTTTTATTTTTTATATATTTATTATAATGTATACTCAAAATTGTGAGTATATTAAAAATTTTATTTTTAAAATAACATGAGAAAAATGAATTTTATGAGCAAATTTTCTAGTTACGGTGTTTTTTGGAAACATGAAAAAATAATATAATTCATATCCTTAAATAAGGATGTCTTTTATAGAAGGGTTAAGGCTAAGTGAGAATTTTCTATGAGCATGTTAGGTTGGTGGAATACAGGAGGAACAAGAATGTAAATAAGTTTGAGATAAACTTGGCAAGGAAAGGACCTGGATTTCCTGGAGGTTCTCCAGCAAAGCAATTTGTTTCAAATTGTTTCATCAGATGGTCCAATTTGTTTCAAAAATGTTTTATTTTAGTAAAAATGAATTTTTTAGAAAAAGTTTATGATAAAAATTAATTAATATTTTAGATCTTTTTTTTTATAAAGAATAATATTTTGTTGAAAAAAAAAACCGTTTTTAATAATTTATAATTTGTTCTTTATATTTAAGTTTATTTTATCCTATTAAAAAGATTGTTTCTTACATCTTTAAGTTTTTTTTTATATCATGTTAAAAAAAAATACAAACAAGTTTTAATAATTTACAGTCTATTATTTATATCTTATAATTTATTTATTTTTCAATAAGATATTACTCTGCATAAAAAAGTATCTTAAATATTAATTAATCTTGATATATTATCATAGTTTTTTTAAAAAAAATTAAATTTTATTAAAATAAAAAAATTTTAAAACAATTTGGACCAGATTGCTTTACTCAGGAACCGCTAGTAACTCATTTACTGAAGGAAATCCAAATCCGTGAGGGAATCCCATTTTCATGAGTCTTAATTTCTAAATCATGGTAAATGGTAATGCGCACTCCCTCTAATTTTGTATGGAATTTCAACCCTTTTTACTATATTGTCTTCTCACTCTCTTTTCTTTCCAATCGTTCACCATTTCTAATCACCGTTCTCGTCATTCCATCATAATTGTTCTATCTCAAAGGGAGGTGACTGAACACGATCCATTCTCCAACTGTCATCTTCAAAATAGAAGGTTTTGAAGACGAAGAAACTGAAGTTCTCCTACCGCCGTCGTCTCTAGATCCATTTTCCTGCCATCACAACCGTCGATCACTTGTCTCCGATTTATGTCGTTGTTGCTGCTGGCGAGAGAGAAATTGCCATCAATGAGAAAGAAACCGTCATTGTTGTTGTTGGTTAGTCCAGTGGATGATGCAGATCCTTCGAACGAGAAGGACGATGCGTGGCTTGTTATTATTATTTTGATAAAATTCATAATTAATAATTAACATTTTAATATTTGAAATAAAGATATTTTGATAATTTAATTAATTTTCATTCCTATTTCTATATTTTTTAATATTATACCAAATATAATGTATATGAGTTTACAATTATATTCTATCAGAGTTTATTTTTATTCTCAAATTTTAATCTTTTCAACAGTTAAACTGGACTTAATTTTTATTCTTGGATTTTTCATTAAATATATAATAACGTGTCGATAATTTTTAAAACATTCAATGATAGGATGATGTGTAAAAATTACATATAAATTTATATAATACATGCTCTATTTTTCCTTAAAAAGATTGATAATAAAATATCAAAATAATTTTTCTTCATGAAAATATATATTTAGGTACTAAATAACCATCTCAGATCGTTATTAAACTAAAGAAATCGTTGTGAATAAATCACTCGGTTGTTGCGACAATTTTAATGGATGGATATGTTTCTGAACAACTTTTTAGGTATGAAAACTTCAAATAATTATGAAAGAAATAATATCGAGTTAGTGTCCAGCATTGCCATTGATGTTGACAATGCAACAAACATGATGTACGGTGTCTCTTTCGTTTCTTGGTGCTTGTTTGTCCCCCTTTCATATTCTTAATGAAATCGTGTTATTTCAGGTAGCTCTTTCTTCCTTTTCAAAGTTCTTAAAGACGTTCAAGATGTAAAGAACATCCAAGGTCTTCAAATAACTCAACTAGAGATTTTTATTGACCCCATAGTGACACGTATCACTTAACGCAAATTTCAAACTTATTTAGGAAAATGACAAATTTGAGTAGTTCACTTTTTGAGGTTTGAGGAATTAGACAAGGAAATCCTTTAGACATATTTGGTTATTAAAATTTTTGTGGAAGAATGAGTATGAGAATGTTAAAAAATATAAGCTTAGAATTAAATTGAACAAAAAAAAAACACTAAATTGATTTTTTAAACAATAGAAATACTATAAATTAAAAGCAACCAAATATAAAAATGTGACTCATCTTATTTCTTAACTTGGATTCCAATAACCAAACTTGATCTTAGTCCTTTATGTCTTTTAAATGTGTATTTAAAAATTGTCCATATCCTTTTTGATGAGATTATAGTTGGAAAGTAGAAAACTAACGACACACATGTATGGACCATCAAATTGTTATACGGTGTTTACAAATCTTTTACTACGTGCGAAAGTCAATATTGTCAATATTGACAAGTTAAGTATTGTTTTAAATTATTTAAATGTCTTTAATTGTCTCCCTTGTGAGAAGATTAGCAAGACAAAACCTCCATTTACTTCTCCAATGATGTTGCATAGGAAGTCAAACAAGCCATTATTGTGAGCAATAGTTTTAAACATATCATGGGAAATCTTTATGTGTTGGACTACAACATGAAAGAGTAACTAGAAATGATTATTCACACATTCTAGAATAGGTGGATTCTTATTAAGTGGGTGAAAATCTCATTGTCTCATTAGACGGACAAGTGACATTTTCCAAGTTACTTTTGGAGGCTATTATAGTCTACAATATGCAAATGACTAAAACTCTCATAAATATTGTTGATCAAATTGAAAATGCATAAAGGCAGTTCATTTTCACATCTTATGACATGGAACACATTTTGTAAGCTAGAGCACGTGGGAGCCTTGACTTTAAGAAACTTGTTGCTTTCAATGATGCTTTCCTCATAAAATGACTTTAGGTGTCGTTTGGTTTGAATATTTGCAGGAATGGAAAGGGAATAAGTATAGATATAAGGTTTAAAATTTAAGGTTTATGTCTATTTTTCCATTCTCATGTTTGGTTTCTTCATTGAACATCCATTTTCTTTCTTGGAAATTACCTTAAATGGGGGAAAGTGGACAATTGAGCTGGGTTGGAGGAATTATGGTGTCTCCTGTGAATGAGTAATATTGTGCCAAATATACCCTCATGTGTGGTGAGAGGTTAGGTGAACAAGTGATCTGCTTAAGTGTGCCACAATCAACTCCGGTCATCAAGTGATCATGTCTATTGTTGAAGACAAACCTTGTTTCCAATTGATCATGTCTGATGTCCTATGCTTAGGTAATTTCAATATGCAATGGTTAACATCAGTCGTCGAGCTTGGCAACCAGATGTCGCTGGCAAAGAAAAAAATAGAGTTGCTTAAATGCCTATTGCAAAAAACAAACCTTGATTTCTTGTGGTCATGTTGTTTCTTGTGCTCAGGTAATGTCAATTTGCCCTATCCAATGACTATGGTCGAAGGTCTTTGTCAAGTGTGGCTTTCATAACATCTGTGCAACTGAACTCCATGATTGTTGCTAGGTTGAGCTCTTTATGGCTAGAGATTTGGGATGGAAAAGTGTGCTCATTCCGTGTTCACCTGTGGCTTTGTGAGGAGTAATGATGTTTGGGAGAATAGAAACAAAGGAAAATGGAATACTAGAGGCTGAAAAACAAGGTAGAAAGAATCTATGGATAAGGAGAAGGAATGAAAAAGAAAGTCATTTCGGAGAGAGAAGAGATCAACATTGATATGAGAGAAGGGAAGCTTTAGAATGTGGTTTAAGCAAAGAAGAAAGAGAAAATGGAATTATTTTTTATCAAAATTGAAAAAATAATAACTAATGTTTTAATTTTTTTAAAGAAGGATATTATGGTAATTTCATTGATCTTTTCTTACATTCATACTTTTTTCCCAACACACCAAACATAAAGAACGGTTCTCGAATTTCATTTGATCAAAGCTCATTCCCATTCCTAAATCTGTCTTTAATCTTTTCAACAACCACATTGGCCATTAGACTGTTGTAAAATAATAATAAAGATGTTGTCATGCCCTAAACATTTGGAGCATGATTGGTGCAGACAACAAAGATAGACCCCGTGCTTGTAAGCCTAAACATGCAATCAAAATATTCATTCATGATTAATTATAAGAATTAAACATCCATAAGACAACATTAGTGGACAATACTAAGACTTTGTAAAAATTTTGGCAAAACCTCCCAATAAATATGGACCTCCAAAAATTTTTACAAGTCATCTGTCAGCAATAACTAGTATCTTACGAGAGCCCAACCCTCATTTATAACAAAAAAAGACAAACAAAATATATAATTAAGTAGGTGGGATCCCTGCCTGTAGTTATTTGAACCTAACGGTAAGATATATATATATATATGATCCAGTACAAAACCCAAATGACAAAAATATTACAAAATTACAAAATAGAGAATTCGTGGCCCTCACGGAGCGAAACAGGCTCACCAAACAACTACCCACCCTTAAGTCCATAAGCTCGATCTAACTGAGAATCAAAAAGAATAAAAATGAATAGGTAGCATTCTAAAGAGATATAATAAACATAGCCACACGGTGATAAATGAAAGGTTAAATAAATGAAATTTCTTTCACCATAAAGTTAATATAAAAATTATCCCTATGTAGATGTAAAAACAATATCTATATACCAGTGACATCACAAACTATTATCATCTTATCAAGTATGCAGCACACTTATTAAATAACATTTATAGTTTCACTTTGATATATGCATAGGAATAGTAATCTAAGACCTTACACTAGGGAAGACTATAAAAAATATGTTTATCGGTCACATGCACTTGATCCACGGATGTCCGTTATTGGTCGAGGGCCTACAACCCTTAGGGAAAAATTATGATCAATCAAGAGCATACAACTTTCAAGAGTAAGCTAATAAATGGTCATGAGTCTTAATCTCGCACTACAAATCTACTAGTATCTACTAGTGCCCTATTTCAATCATATCACATTTGATTAACATTTGTACATGGTGTTGCTCTAATTTCCATAAAACAGTTGATGTCTAATTTTGATATTTCACTCAATAGCTTCTATTTCTTTACAATTATATGACCCATGCAAGATTTCCAATTTATCATAGGAAGAAGAATTTAAATTTCTTGTAAAACACTCTCATGAGTAAAATAAAGTAAGAATTATGTGTAAGAGGGTTTAACATAAACCTTTCAAGCAACATATAATTAGAGTACATAACACAGTTGAGAATGTTACTGCTCACTTGGGTGCAAAGTACTCTTAACTAATTCTACCTTTTATCTAACCCTTAGAGAAGAATTCTTAAAGTAAATCCCCATAACATAAAAATGCAAGGTACACTTATCTCATGCAGTAATTTTTATGCACAAAATCTAGTTTAGTGTCTTGTCTAATAATTAAATCAACTGTTGTGGCATCATACTAGCAAAACGAATTACTTAAAAGTCTTATTTGGCTCCCTACACCTTAGCTTAACACAATGGTTACTTTCACTTCACTAATTCATTCTTACTCATGGTAAGGATTCCAAAAGAATATTACCATTGAAATACAGTTAAGAACATCTAAATCTTTAATTTCAAACTTTATAATTTCTCTAACTTACTTTGCTGCATTACCATATGCAACCTCAACTAATTAACTTGCTTACAATTTCCAAAGGAAGGTCTTCTTCATTTTCTCTTTATTCCCAACATAATACTTGTTAAAATACATTGAATGAATATCATATTACTATTAGATTTCCTTCTACACATCATTACTTTTCCATTAAAATTTATGCCATCACTTCTTTTTCTTTCCTTTTTGTCCCTTTTACTATTATCCTTGATTACATACATGACTATAGGTACACAAACATGACATATAGAAACTCATTTTGATCTAATCAAAGTATTCCTTATTACTAACCATTCAATTTCACCCTAATCACATCATAACTTAATCTTTTACATTCATTCCAAGTAATACCATGAGTTGATGATAATGAAATATCATTATAAAAATTTTTACCTTTATAATTTAACTCATAAGAACAAGTCATCTTCCTCACCTTAAAGTTAGGGTGCCTGAGCCTTTCCATTGAGCCACACTTACTAGTCTTGGATACACTCCACTCAAATTTATACTATCACTCCCTCTAATTTATTTGTTCACTTATTATTTTTTTTCATTTTAGGTAAGCATAAAAGTACCCTTTTTACAACTATTCAAGTGTCACACATGCTAATTTTTTTTTTTCAAGTGTTATAGATGTGGGTATAAGTTTACGTTAGAAAATATGGCAAATGTGTTAGTATCACTCTAAGTTGCAATCCAAGGCTAACAATTCTACTTTTTAGATAAACTTAACTCGTATCTAGCCTAACTTTATGAAAGTAACTAATTATTTTGATGGCGATGGTTACTTAGGATGGAACTCATTAACAACTTTTTATTAAGAGATATAGTATAAAATCTATAGTAGTCAAAATAGACTTGACTCAGTGGATTGAACCCATTTAATTCATCAAAATAATGGGTTGAGTTGCAATTTTTGTCTCATTTAACATAGATAGGTTAAACTAATTCAACCTATGAGTTAAACAAATTAGCTCAGTAGGTTAGTAGGTTAGACCACCTCAAAAATTTTATGGATTTTTTTTCTTTAAAAGGTTTAGTATATTATCTCAAGTAATGTTCATTCTTATTTTGTCTTTAAATATCCAATATTTGACCAACCATAGATAACATTAATGGATTTTGGTATTATAATTAAATATTTGACTTGATATTTGAATATTTTTGTTTGGGATTTTTTTAATTTACATATTTTTTTGAAAAATTATTTTTGTGGATTAAACAACTAAATCCATTTAATCTATCTAATAGACTTGATTCAACATCCCAACCTACTAACTCACGGAGACCTGTATTGACACTTCTGTTGAAATCACATTAATGCTTTCCTTGATGTTAATTGACAATAATGATTAAACAAATTGGACTACATACCTACTTTTGGAGAAACTCAAGGCAATATCAAATTGTCTTTGGAAGAGCATTTCACACTAGGAAGGGCCTCAGTGTATGAGAAATTTCATGGGGATAGTGAATCATGGTTGGCTATTCACTAGAAGTAAAATAGGGAGTTGGTTGAATGGCATTAGAAATTGCCTAGTATGTGATAATGAAATCTAAACAAATCTCCATTGTTAAGGGACATGTACAAGGAAAATGGCCAAAATTGCAACTAAAGAATATTGGTTGGAGTACTCCACCAATAGGCTAGGCTAAAATCAACATGAATGACACTAATAAATCTAGATTCTCTACTGTCAATATGTGGACAGTAGAGTATATTCTCACAAACAAAAAACAATGATGTGATAGAAAAAAAAAGATTGAAATTAAAAGAAAAAATTGAATGTCTACTTTGGCTGAAAAAATGTCCTCTGCAGTCCGCATAGAGAGTAAAGTATTCCAATTCTGGCACTAATACGAGTTTAAATGCTCCAACTATAAGTGGAGGAAATTATGTGATTATATAGTTGGATAGATTGAAGTATATTGTTCTAGCATTGTATTCACAAACCCTATCAAGGTAGAACTTTTGGGAATTCTTTTGGGACTAATTACTTGGAAAGATAGGATCTACCCGTTTAGTTAAATATCTATAGCCCTTGACCAGAGAAGTAAGAAGGTTCTTCTAGGGACTGATTGTCCAAGCATCCTAGACATTTTTCAAAAAGGAAAGTGCACTTAATTTGACTACAATAATCTTTTAAAAAGAATTTATAATTTAATGTATCTTGATTGGAAAGTAGACTTCTCATAACGTGCTAAGAGAAGATAATAAAAGATTAGGTTTTAAATCAATTCATCTAAGCGTCCAAGTTATTAAAAACTCCTTAAATTCACAGCACACTTATTGCTGAATAATTTAGAGATGTCATTTTGTCTTGTCTAATTACTTTGTAGTTTTTCTTTTTATTCTTTGGCCTTAAGTCCCTCTTGTTCCCTAAAAAAACTTTCTCACTATTTCTTTATTGTTTTAAGATTATATATATAAAAAATTATAATTAATTATTTGGTATGAAGATTGAAAAGTAAAGTGAAAATAATGTCTAAAATACCCCCAAAGAACTTGATTAATAAACCAGAAAAAAAAAACCCCCTCTTGTATAAACTAGTTTTGGCAATAGTATGGTTCATCTTCACTTAAATTAATATAACTATACTACTGGTGAGTTTATGAAGATTTCATTTTTCTTTTTGTTTTTAACCCAAAAAAACCTGTTGCTTTCTCTGCATATTCAATGTTGTTGTTCTAAAACTCAATGGAATCTAAATTATTATACTATAATATCCCTCCACCACACTGGTCACATTAATATTTGCTTTTTATGATTCTACGGTAATTCTAAACCGCTGAAGGGATATTAATAAATTATTAGAGATTATATATATTGTTGATCATAAGCCTCCATCTAATAATATATACTTTTAGATTAAAATAATGTTCCATTAGAAGACAAGCAATTAAAAAGGGTATTTTTGCCTATAAAATATTCATTCTGTATAAAGCACCCTCATGCTATAAGTCCCAGAACATGGATTACCATATTTAGTGGAATCTAATTTTTCAACAAAAATATTTGAAAATTATATTCTACGTATCAAACATTTCATTGAAAAGAATTTTCTCTTTTATTTTCTTTCATCAATCTCTGCGTACCAAACACACTCTAAAGTATGTTTGGTAGGAGAGAGAGTGGGGTAAGGCAAAAGGAAAGGAAGGAGAGAGAGCAGGCTAAAAAGTGTTTGGTAGGATGGAGAGAGAATGTCATGGGAATGCAATTTTCCAGGGTGAATGATATAATTCTTTCCGGTCTTAAACTGAAGGAAAGGGCTGTGCTTCTAAGGAATGGAAGAGAAATGACGAGATCGCTCTCAATGCCAAATATACTTTACCATTTGATGACCCAAAACAAATTTAGAAGCTACGTACTGAGGTGAAGAACGGTTTTGAGTTTGTGCCACTGACAACGTTCGCTGGCGAGCCCATTCAAAGACCGATGTCAGTCCTCTGGCCGGTAATGAACTATAGAAGTTAAGTACGGATTCTCTTTTGGTTGTATTTTACAGTGTGTCTTCCTCGTGGGTGATAGCGGAATTAGAACATGTAATTAAACATTATTATAAGTTGGGAGAATAAATAAATTAACAATTTGACTTGATGAAGACAATATCGTTGATCTGAGTATTGGTTGAGTCTAATAAGTTCAACCTACAATGTCCAAGAGCGTTCTTTAGAGTGTTTTTCTTATGGCAGAGAGAGTGACAAATTTTATATATCAAAGTTAGGGCTTCAATGCGTTATTTATAGGATTTTATTTTAATAATATAATTAATCAATATTATTAAAATAAAATCCTCCAGAATCTTTAAAACAATTTCTTATTTAATTAATCAATCAAAATAAGCCCATTAAATCTCTCTCTAGGTAACAATATCAAATTAGTAAAATGACGGGATGATTACTAATACTCTTGGGCTGTGGATTGGGTTTTTGCCCAGTGGGCTTGTAGATAATGGAACCCATTACCGATTATCCACATATTAAAATAAAACTCAGTCTATTTACAGTTTAAATTATAACATTAATTGCCTAATTATAATTAACAAGATACTAATATAATAAAATAGTTAATGCTAATCCATAAAATATTAAAATTATTCTAACAATCTTCCACTTAGGTAGCATTAATTAAATTATTAGGTCAATAAACAAATACATAATTAAGCAATTAATATTCACATAAACATATGAATATGTGTATATTTATAAACCATATAAAATTCAGAAATGAAACTACACACAAAGATTATTGAATCCGATAGGGAAACAAGTGATATTAACATTGTCATAAATTAATTTCAATATCTGAATAGAATGGAATATAGAATGACATTTGAAGCATCATATTACAATGCAAAAGTTCCCTTAGGACTTAACTCTGAAATTTGGTGTCAAATTGCACCATAAAAGCCCCTTAAGGACTCAACTCATACTCCCACTAGATCAAGGTTACATCAAAATTCAACAAGACCCGTATGAGTTATACAATTTGAATTACTCCTATGGGTAGGCATTGGTCAACAGATCCGTTATCATGCGCTCATTGCAAATGTGAACCATGCGAGTCTGAGATAACAAAAATTCAGAAATGAAATCATGGATCAAGGATATTAAATCCGATAAGGAAAGCATTGTTATAAATGCTAGAAAAATTTCAATTCTGAATTATATCTAAAATTTTGGCATAACCAAAACATTGAATCCGATAAGGAAACAAATGTTATAAGTGCCAAAATATGCCAAAATGTTCCTTAAGAACACAACTCAGACTCTCACTAAAACAACATATCAAAATTTGAATATACCCAAGAGTCATATGTTTCTAAAGCTCTAATGGGTTTGTGTTGGTAAACGGATCACATAAAATGAGTATGAGATATATAGATATTCTCTCCAACAAAGAGGAATTGAGTGTCAAAATTTGATGCAACTAAAATTCTTGTAACTTTGAGAGAAGCATATAATAGAGTCATATTGCAACAAAATGGTCAAGACTTAAAATATACACATAACAGAAATTGATTTCCTTGACCATATTCCCTAACGAGTAACCATCACAAAACTAGCGATATACTCTTAACTTATATATATATATATATGTAAAACAGCTGTAAATGTCCATTTGACATCTCTCAATAAAGCAACTCCTTCAAAAACATCGTATAGATGTAATCAAAAGTGGGTTCAAGATCATTATAACTGTCTCTGTAGCTTTCTAATGATCATGCTCAGAATTACCTAAATATATTTGCCAAGCACACCAACAAAGAAAAAACAATGTTTAAACGTATGCACACTTGAGCCTATATATTAGGCTATTAATAATTGATTCACATGGAACTTTGCCCATCAAAGTTCTCTCTTCATCATTTAGGATATAACGATTTAAACAACCTATCACCACTCTACACAAGTGCACAAGGAGTGTAAGAATATATATCAAATTTCTTGAGCACTCATTCAATATAGGTTGCTTGAGACAAACCAAGAATACCATAAGATCTATTACAGTGAATCTAAATTCATTTTAAAAAAAAATTTCACCTAGATCTTTCATATCAAAGTGGCATGACAAAATGTGCTTTATCCCTTTTAATAAGGACACTGAGTTACTAGCCAATAGGATGTCATCCATACACAGCACATCTTCATGCAAGTCTTCATTTGTGATTACAGTGCCTATACAGCTAACTATAATCAAACTTCCTTCCCTCCAAGGATGGTTTGTTATTCTTATTGCTTATCTTGAGTCTATATGGTTTCTTGCCATAGGCATTGCCTTCACTTTTCTTTCCTTTTCAATTTCACATTTCCAGCCTTGTTGGATGCACCATGTGAAATATAGTTAATTAATTATAAGAATTCACCTTCTTTATTGATTCTTCCTCTTTCATTTTGGACATCATATGATTAATAGACCACTCTATATTCTTGGGAATTATAAGTAGTTCTTAAGATCCCATATTCAACAGAAAGGGATTAGGGAACTCTATAAACTAGGTTGCTCTCATCCAAGTTCACATCTAGAATTTCAGCTTGTTGTAGCAGTTAACAAGCTTCATCATGTGCTTACACACCCTTGACACTTCATCATAGTGAGTGTTATCTAGCAAAGAGAGATAATAGGCCCTTTTAAGTCTTTTCAAACTTCTTAAATTTCTTATTAACTGCTTTAAGATATTCAATTGCGGTGTCCTTCTTAGGAATACTTTGTTTGATAGTCTTCTCAATCGTATACTTAATGATAGTCAGACAAATCTTATTACTTATGGTAAGCCTTGTCAACAACGCTAGACTTAACGGTGAGATCCGATTGCTTAAATTCTCTCATACCTAAACTTCCCTTGGTGATCACCAGATACATATTAAGGGACTTAATCCAATTATCGTAGTCTATTCTGTTTAGAGTTTTCACCATAAATAGTTGCAAGAATAGAGAAGCTGAGGGAAAACAAATAGGAAATATATAATTATGTCCTAGACACATAACAAAGTTTCCATAACAAGTCTCAGCTTCAGCAACTGTGTAACAAAATACTCATCATATCCTGCCTAAGGGCTTGGACTAAGATAAATCAAGAAAACTCATGCACACCAGGGAAGCTTATTATTGAGAGAAACGGCACAAAATGCACCCACAATCTCCATATCGATAGGATATAAGAAACCATAAATACATCAATCAGCAAATCGCCACTGACAAGCCATAAATAGGCCTTATTCATAAAATTATATTGACAATGTCACACCGATAGGGCATGTCCATTATCAACATAATATTTATATACACTCTCTCTAGTGGACTTATCACAATATTCAGACTCATCCCTGATAATGGTAATTAAATTATTCAAAAAAAAAGAGTAGAAAATTAAATGACAAATACGGTATAAATTAATTTATAAAAGACATATCACCATGATTGGGCCCATGATAGGCGAGCACACAATCAATAGGTGTATGTGAACCAAAGTCATTACAATTCTCACACGCAACTTATTCCTTTTAACGTATGTGCTTAAATTAGGAATAAAATCTAATAATTAACGCAAAGAAATTGATTATAATTTATTTACACATAATCAGGGTGAGTGAACTGAACATATTGTTCTGTATTATTTCTAGTCTTTACATGAAATTTTTTAGGTCAAAATACCTTATCTATATATTATTTTAAGGCCTTTAATTTTCAAAAAATTTCAAAACTTCTATTTTCAGGGCTCAAAAAATTTTGAAAAAATTACCATAATTTAAATCAGGGTGAATGGAGCTAATTTCAAAAATTTGAAGTTCATCTGACCAGTGGTGTGGCCATACGCATCGGTGGTGCACGTGGGCCTCGCCCACACGCACCTTCTTCAACCTTTAGCTAGTCGAATTGACCCACTGATTTTCTGCTCCTTAGACTTCGAAACCGAGACCGTTTTAATCATTTCAGTTCAAAATTGGTTTGTTGGTTCGAGATGGAGCATACCAGTGACCCAAGTTGACAGCCATGACTGTCTCTGTTCGAATCACCGACAACCACAACTACTTCGAATGGTGACAGGAAAAGAAAATTTCATGCCAAAAGGTAAGTTTATTGCCGACAATGGTGACCTGGGAAGGCGATGATCATTACAAAAAAAGAATAAAATTTTATAATCCTTAAAATAATTCTGATGAAGACGAGATCCAGAGAAAAATATTAAATTTTTTTTTCTTATAATGTACAAGAAAATTCACTCATTAAAATTCTTATCCTAATCTTGTTATGGCTTACACAATATTTCCCTAGATATTTCAAAATATTTATCTAACCTCAATCTTCTTTAATTCGACCCTTCTTAGACCTTAAATTGGCTCATGGAAGGTCATGGTGACAAAATTTTAAGATAAATGACCATAGGCCAAAAGAGATTGGTTATACTGTGTTCTAAAATCAACTATATTTTCACACCATAGCCAACTTTTTTACCCTTACATTACTATGAAGACCATTCAAAAAGAAGAAGGAAAAGAAAGAAGAGAAACTAGAATATGCTAAATCATGTTATGAAAATAAGATTAGAGAAAGGAAATTTAAAAAATTTCATAGTCCATCAAACCGTAGCTCTGATACCATTTGATAGCGGAATTAAAACATATAATTAAACATGATCACAAATTGGGAGAATAAATAAATTAACAATCTGACCTGATGAAGACAACATCGTTGATCTGAGTATTGGTTGAGTCTAACAAGTTTAACCTACCATGCCTAAGAGCGTTCCTCAGAGTATTTTTTTGACGGCAGAGAGAGAGTGATAGATTTTGTATATGAAAGCTAGGGCTTCAGTGCGTTATTTATAGGGTTTTATTTTAATAATATAATTAATCAATATTATTAAAATAAAATCCTCCAGAATCTTTAAAACAATTTCTTATTTAATTAATCAATCAAAATAAGCCCATTAAATCTCTCTCTAGGTAACAATATCAAATTAGTAATCTGAATGGATGATTACTAATACTCTTGGACTGTAGGTTGAGTTTCTGTCCAGTGGGCTTGTGGATAATCGAACCCATCACCGATTATCCACATATTAAAATAAAATTCAGTCTATTCACAGTTTTAATTATAACATTAATTATCTAATTAAAATTAACAAGATACTAATATAATAAAATAGTTAATACTAATCCATAAAATATTAAAATTATTCTAACAGCGGGCTCTTCGACATCTACCATGGATATTGTTTGAAAGTTGTATTTGGAGTAGCAAAGTCTTGTTGCTGTCATTTTATTTGCCGACGGGGATGGTGCTATGACTTTGTCTAATCTTGGATGGACCGGCATTTTTTCCTATATGCAATGGATGCTGTTCAAGTGAGCTCTGTTTTACGGTGGTTCAGTGATTTTGAGTTCTGGGATGAAAGGATGAAAATGAGAGGGAAGAAGCTTACTAAACTTGATGGGTGTAGATGAGTGTATGTGGAAAAGGGTGTTAGTATAGTTCTTATTTAAAGTCCCAATTCGACGGAGGCATGCAATTACAGTTGATGGAACCTGCAGATTTTTATGCTGTTCTGAGTTTTTAATCTTATTTCAGAACTTTGTAGTCTTTCAGAATTTTCATGTCCTTGATTTCCCTTCCACTGTACATAGGAGATCAACATGTGAAGGAAGTATTAAAATAGAATTTCACAGCAAATACTTGCAATTGCACTGTATTCTTCCTTTGCTTCTTGTTCTCCGAGTTCACAAAGTTTGGTTCAAGCTAATTTCATTGGATAGTGAAAAAGTTTTTTTTTTTTGTTCAATTAAAAATAAAAAAATATTTTACTTAAAATAATATAAATATTTTTATATTATTTGAAATATTTATTACATAATAAAAAATAAAGAATTATTTATTAATATTTATTATAAATAATCTAATATTTTTTATTTAAACTATCCTAAAAATGATTATGAAAAATATTAATTTAATATTTTTGACATAAAAATATTTTTTCTTTTTTGTTCCATTGTCATTCTTAATCTATCATTATTTCTATTATACAAAACAAATTTTATAATTTCATTATCCTTTTTTATTTTTATTCCTAATATATCAAACAAGTTTTGACATTAAAACTCATTATTTTATCTCATTCTCATTCCTTTTTCATCAAATTCTACTGCAGACCTTAGCCTTTCCTTCCCCATAAAATCGCATGATTATAAGCTATTCACACACTCAATTTCATCCATGCGCACATTTTAACTTTCAGCAAGTCCTTAAGCACATAATTTTTTGTTTAGCCAACAAAATAATGTAGACTTCTACGCAAATTTCTCCAGAATATGGTGCTCAAATGATACCTGAACCGAGACACCAGGGAATGAACTGAAATCGACAATAGATAGATATAAAGAGAACAAAGTAGAAGCTAACAAGGAATTTTTGTTTTTGGCCAAAACAAGGGGGTTTACAAACTAACCTAAACTGTCATAAATATAACAAACCTTTCAGTTAAAAGTCTTCGAAGAGTTCAATCATCTGATTTTCAATTGTGAATTTCAATCGGATAACAAGATAGGGAAATAAAGAACATGCAAGGGAACTCTAAACTGAAACTAAAAAAAGAAGTTAAAAAAATTATGAAAAGTAAATCAAACTGTATTCACAGTATCAGCCAGGTATCTCAGTATGCAACCGAATCCTGCTCTCTCTGTCAGTTTTTCATGAATCCGAAGACACTGGTCGCACGTGGGTCTATCTCCTGTAGCCAAGCCTTTGTACAAGTACCTATTTTCAACAAGGACAACCTCTCAATAAACATGCGACCAACATATACCACACAACAGGGAGAATTTGGTGGTGGAAAAGAGTCCAATCATGCAAAGCAAATACCATCGAGAATAACATTATATCAGGAAGAATATCCACTTCAAGAATGTGACTGTTATAGACACTAAACAGATAAAGATCTCCAGTTATTGCTAAACTTCTGCTAGTACAAGAACGAGGTTTCTTCATTGCATAGGCAAAGAACAATGGAGTTAAGTGAAAATACAACATGCGTAAAACTAGGTATTTCGGTACTCTACATCCAAAAATTGGAAAATACAAACTCATGCATGGTATGTATTTCATGCTGTCTAACATATGTGAGATTTACTTAACTCTCAACAGAACAGGTCTCAGTTTTTTCCCCCTAACCCTGTGTTACATTCTGTTATATCATGCCACTCATCCATAGAAGTTTTGAGCACAATATCAGCTGATGAGATACTAATGACATCCCAATTTCAACATTTTTCCGGAATATCAAAAGGAAGTCCAGGGCAAAGCTTTGCAGTATATACAACACAAAAATATAGTTATGGAAGTTTAAATTAATCAGGTAAAATGTATACAAGGACCATAATAATTTCTTTTAGGGATTATGCACTTAGCATAAGTTATAAGGTTCTATCATGTTTCATCTATGTTCCTTTGGTGTATGAGATCAATGTTTAGGCCATGAGAACTCAAATGAATATGAAATTTGCTGATTTTAGAAGCACTATTCCCTGACTACAGCACCAAAATGGGATGCAATTAATTTATCCCAAAACCTCAGATGCAGAATACTCCCCAATGTTCTGAATTCCCGGCTAATAATCCATCATGTCAAGTTCATGAAGTTAGCCATCAGTAATAACCAGATGGAAAAGAGAGTAACAGAAAGCTCTATTGCAATCACTTCAACATTTTTTCTTAAGAAAAAAGCACTGTGTCACAATAGGCAAGTCTAACTCGCAGAATTTACTAAAAGGTCACTAGATAATTTGTATGAACAATTCTCTCTGTATAGCAAGGCAGTCTGGCACAACACACGACACTCTTTTTTTAGGAGGCAGTGCAAGTGCACCAAGAACCCCATATGCACTAAATGGGAGGCTGTAGGGCACAAACTACATCTTTTATTGTGACTTCACTGTATCAGTGTGATAAGATTTAAATTCTAACATGAACAATTATTTCACCATGCATAAATAAAATTTCAATATGAAGTCTAGATACTTCATAAAGGGAGCCGTTGTGACACTTTCAATCATGTAAGGACATGTCTAACTTCGTATTTTGGGGTTCACATAAGTGTTGTGTCCACGATACAGATTGGGATATATATGTTTATATAAGTTAATACCACAAACTAAAATAAAATGGAACAAAATGTTTATAAAGATTATATCATGCAGAGTTCCCAAAAACTATAAAGTGAAGTTTAGGATCAGACAGCAATGGCTTATATTTCCCACTACCATTAAATATAAAAACAGAAAAAGAAATTAATGGTACAGGGTTTTGTTGATTGAAGGAAAGCAACCAATAGGCTTGGATTGACAAATTAAAACTAGTAGGAATTTGGAAGTGTAAATTTCAAAAATATATAAAAAGGTAAATAACAGTTCACCCCTCGTAGTTTGGCCGGAAATCAGTTTGCTCTCTAGTGGTTTTGTTTTGTTTATCACTTAACCACCACATGGTATTTTAAGTTTTAATCTTAACACAACTAATCATGTGAATGTTAAAATGATTAACAATTTTATTGAAGAAAATAATTTCACTTACACCTCAAGCAATTTCACAATGTTATAGGGCTATTACCAAAATTAAACTGACATTTTGAACTTCAAATTGACCACTTAATCCCAAAAGTAGCATCAGAGCACTGATAATTTTTAATATTTAAGTCAAATAGACATTTAACAATGAAACTTTTCATTGCTTGAACATTTAAGTCATTAGCTTCGTTAAAGTTTGGATTGAAACTAACACAAGGTGGTTAAGACGTGATTGAACAAACCACAGATGAATGACACACTCTAGACGATAGAGGGGCAAATTGATTTTTTGGCCAACTAAAAGGGTAAACTGTATTTACCATCCATAATATCCTTTACCTATAAGTTTAAATATTTTCTCAAAAATATATTGCAATTACATCTTGTACATATCTCTGCAGCTTTTCAACATCATCCTAAAGGACCTAAACCAAGAAATATGTAGAAATTATAAGCTTTTCAGAAGAATCAACAGCAAAATATAAGTTTATAACTATGAATTGCATTTAACTTGCATATTTGAGCTAGTGTTGTCAATGGTGGTCGGTGTGATTGAATGGTGTGGTGGTCTGAGGGCTGCTTACCATGTAACCCCAAAGGCCTGGCCACCTCAACATATGGTGCCATGGTGGCCATCAACTGTGGAGGGTACCGTAATGAAAATGCTGGACATACATCATTTGAAACTTTAACTTATCATACATAATTTATAGAATCAAGCACAAGTTCAATATTATAGGTTTGCACAAATGCTAATTTTGGACGCCAAATAACTGTCAAATTAAGCACAGAAATCTTAAACACCTTGCAGTCAGATGCCTTTTTGGAATCATTATCTCAGAAGGGTCAGATTGCTCCTTCCAAAGATATAACCAACATATAACAAACATATATATATATATATATATATATATATATATATATATAGTAATTATTGTCAATGATGTCATATTGTACTACTAGTCTACTACAGTGCCAATGACTTTATGCAGAGAATATTGCATGAAATACATTAATGCACTCATAAAATAGTTTCTGTATAAAAATCTATGAAAGCAATTATAACTGAAATATGAGAGATAACAAAACTATGAAAGCAATCAAGCTTTTGATGTGATTGGAGAAAGAAAAACACACATAAATACATCACTTTGGTTTTTCAGAACAAATACTAGTTGAATATAAATCTTGCAACTTAAGATACTGACTTCTCCCTCAATGCTCCCAATTGCATCGAACAAATGATAGTACTTGCATCTATGATCCAAACATCATATTAGTAGAGTAAGTCTAGATTCATGATTAAGAATAGAGCCATATATTACAATCACATGAAATCTAGACGCCTGTCAATTATAAAACACATTTAGATTTTATAGATCCATGGTATAGTTGTCAATATTATATGATGTGCAGGAAGATACAATTACAAAGCCAACAATATGAATTGATGGCTGAATTGGAAGCAGCCTTCAATTGACTGTGAATCATATAAATCAGTGTGATTCAAGGCAATATGACAGAATAAGGCATTCTATGATTTCTAAAAGTATGAAAGTTTTGGATATCTTCTGAGTTGAGAGGTCAGGTAGTTCCCTTTTCTATTTTTCATTTTTCTTTCTAATTTTCTTTTTTTTAAAAGAAGCCCATTAAAGAACATGCAAAGTCGTTTAGGTTTAAAAGAATACATTAACTGGTGAGTCCAATTGTAATGGTATTTAAGGTACTACAAACTTCTCCCCCCATTGCCTCTGCCACTAGGCTCCCTTTGTAACTCCAAAACCCCAAGCAAGTTAATGTTCTACTCAAAGATGCTAAGAAATTGTGCCTCTGTTTTTTTTATCTTTGAGGGTGAGAATTCTATGGTTAAACATCGATTTATCTCAGAACAGTAAGTTGGTTTGGCAATGTTGTGTTGTTGTTAACTGTTGGCTATAGCTCCTATAAAGCAATCGAAGGAGGATAGTACTTGGTTACATTTTAAGAATTAATGAGCAACGATTTATGAATTATGAGCTTACTGTGACTTATGGTTAAGTAATTCTGTTAAATATTAGGTTAAAGTTACGATTTTGGTTCATATTATAGGCATGTACATATTTCAAATTTTATATTTCAAGCTATTCTTCAATTTGTAACTAAATCATACCATTCATGATCCAAGACAATATAATATAATCACCCCTTAGACTGCTATAGATAATGGGCATGCCAGCCTATTATCTTTCAAAAGTTGAAAGAGTCTACTAACTCATCATTCAAATGCTGTATGTTCTGATTTCCAGCTATTACTGTTCTGGTGTAGCACATAAAATGTCAAGGAGTTTGAACTTCAGCTGCTAAGCAACATGCCATGTACCTAATATTTCCCGTTTGCATGGAAATGGCATAATCAAGAACTGTTGTGGCATTTGACTGTCATGCATGCTTAGCTTCTTTTTCCTAGTTAACAGTTCAAATGCATAATGCAGGTTATGACAAGAAAAGCCAAGGCAAGGGAATACAGGGATAATTTTTAGCCCTTTCCACAGATGGAGAAAGCTAGGGGAGCCAAAGTAGAATAATTATTCACTAATAATTGCAGAATGTTACCGTTATCCATGTAATTCTTTATTCTGGAAAAACTAGAAGATATCCAAGTTAAGATTTATATGTACAAAGATTTAAACAAAATACTTGATCACATACTTCATTAGGATGTCATAGTACTCAGGGTCCAAAGAGGAAAGCATTCCATCCACATCTTTTATAGCCATTAAAGCTCTATGCACCACAATCCAATGTGCAGACTGCAAATTGCCCAAAATCATATCAAAACTACATGGCTTCAGAACTCAGGAGCACAAGATGATCAACAAAATCAACAGATCAAATTATGATTAAGAAGTTGAGTGCATGTTAATATGTCTACATATCTTAATCAGGACCATCTAAAATTATAAAATCATATAAATGGTCCGAGCTGTGTGAAAATGCAGTAAAATAGTAAATCAAAATAAAAAAATTTACACTCCCATCGTTGAATTAATCAAGAACTAACCTTCAATTACAACTAAGCTCTGAATAGCAAATGAGCTATTCTTCTTCGCCGATCGAGATTAGCTCAAAGGAAAACAATAAAGAAAATCCACAAACAATATGGTTTGTATTCGTTCATCAGCAATTACAATGTAAATTCAATTTTAAAGTATGTAACAGCAGACACAGCGAAAGAGAGAAAGGAAAACCTTGCAACGTTCATCTCGGGTCATGGCATGAGTGCCTTCAAGAGCAGTTTTAAGGGCTTCCACTGGCTTATACCTGAATTTGCATCAAAGATAGAAATTATACAAGCATTATCCACAGAAAACGGAAATAAATTGTGCTACAATTTAAGCATAGATAGACAAAAGACGACGAAGCAGCTATTACTGTTTGAGTAAGCTTTCGATCTTCCGAGTTTTGTGTTCAATTCTAGTCATAATGGCCACCGCATTATCCGCTTCAACAAACCCTTCTGCCCCTGCCATTTACTCGCTGTAATTTTCCAAGAAAGTGCCTTCTCTAGCCGAAGGTGAGCTCTATAACCAGACAATGGAACTTTCTTTTAGGCTTTGTTTGGAAAGAGGTATAATCAACAATCAAAATGCTTCATCGAAGGAGGGGTCAATTCAAAATAAATACTTTTGATGAGCGGGTTCCTGGTGGATCTCACGGTACCAGCACTGTTCCTCGTCCACAGGACGGTGCTGTTATGGACCCCATCTTAAGCGAACTTGAGGCAAGGCAAAAATTAAATTATTGACTTTTTTTGGGGGTATATTTTAACTGTTTTGGACTAGTTTTAAACCAACAAAGAAAGACGTGCTATATGACAAGAAATCAATGGATGATTTAAGTAATGACAGTTTTTCTTGTCACTAAATGAGACCGTTTAAGAAGTTACTTTTTGGTTAATAAAAACATATTTACAGATGAAGAAAAAAAGTTATCATGATAAATAGATGTTTTCGTTGTTATAAAGAAAGAGTAAATAAATAAAATTATTCTAGAGTTTAGACTTACATAAAATTGTTTACAAATTTACTATGAAATTATTTAATTTACACATAATAAAATGTATTACAAATTACATATATAATTTTTTCAATGTTTAAAAATTTTCAATTAATATTGTAATTAGAAATTAAATTTTTTTTTTTATAAAAGTTACAAAAAATAAAAATTTAAAAATTGTATCCTTTAAATTTGAATTATTTCAAAATAATACATTAAATTTAATAAAATTTATATGTAATTTCTTATATATTATTATGTTTTTTTAATCAAAACATAATAATTTTTAATACATTGAAACATTTTAAATTTATAAAATTAATTTTAAAACGTTAAGTAAAGTGTAGAGGCTATAATATTATATTAACTTATAATATATTATATTTTAAAATTAGGCTTAACATTAATATAAAATATTTTAAAATTAAATCATATATTATTTTATTGTCTATTTTTTAATTAAAATAGATTAAATATATAATTTTCAATTTTAATATGAAATAATATATAGGATGCAATTAGAAACATGATCGTACCAAAACCAAAAATGTGAATGCACACAAATAGAAGGCCAATATCGTCATTCCAGTTAAACGGTCCTAATAATTACACTTTTGAATTCTTCTGCCCCATCGCTTGGCCTTTTCCTCTATAGCCCTGTTTCTTCGGATGCACTTTTTCTTAGCTTCAAAGTCTTCCTTTCTTCATTCCCAATTCCCACACGCCGAAGAAGCTCTTTTTCTTCAGCAATGGCGGATTCGAGTCCTTACACCAAGCCCCGTTTCACATTATCACAGACGAACTCGCCGATTCGACCAAAACCCACTCTTAACAAAGGTAAGTCATACTCAGGCTTCCTCTTCAAATCTATCTTCTTTACCCTATTTGTCATTGTTCTCCCACTTTTCCCTTCGCAAGCTCCTGACTTTGTGAACCAAACTATACTCACTAAGTTATGGGAGCTTCTTCACCTTCTCTTCATTGGCATTGCTGTGGCCTATGGGTTGTTCAGTAGAAGAAATGTAGAGCCTGAGATAGAAATAGAAACTCACTCCACTATTGACAATACACCTTGCATGTTTCCTGTTTCGTCAATTTTTAACGATGAGTGTGAAGATCCATGTGGGTCTGATGAGAACAGGATGATGATGCATTATTGCAATTTTTCTCAGTACTATGAAAATAGCACTGTTATGGGTGAACAGTACAAACCCCAATTGCCAATTCCTGAAGATAATTTTTCTAATGTCATATATGATGGGACCAATGTGGTTCAAGCTTGGAATTCTGAGTACTATAACAGAGAGCCAGTGGTTGTTGTGGCCCAACAACCATACTACACAATTAGTGAATGTGACGAGTTTGTTGGTTATAAACCATTAGGACTACCGGTTAGGAGTCTGAGATCGACTGCGGGAGACTTAGATGGTCCTAATAATACCAATGACAGTGATTCAAGTTCTGATTCAAGGGATTCATCTAGGAGCTCAGTTAAGAGTAGAGATAGGAAATTTGGAGATCTTGGCCCTTCCAATTTGGACCGTAAGTTTAATGATGCTGCAGGATCATCTTCTCCAATCCCTTGGCGTTCAAGGTCTAGAAGGATGAAAAGTGAAGAAAATCATGGAAAGTTTAGTGATACTTCTGGATCAGCTTCTTCGATTCCCTGGCAGGAAAATTTTAATACGGTGGAACTTGAAGAAAATCCTGGAGAGTTTGATGATGTTGCTGGATCTGCTTCTGCCATTCCCTGGCAAACAAGGTCTAGAAGGATGGAAAGCGAAGAAAATCGTGGAAAACTCAATGATGATGTTGGATCAGCTTCTATTCCATGGCAAGAAAGCCTTGAGGAAAATGAGGGAGAGTTTAATGGTTTTGTTGGATCTGCTTCCACAATGCCCTGGCAAACAAGGTCTCAAATGATGGAAACTGAAGAACATCATGGAATGTTTCATGATGCTCCAGGATCAGCTCATTTAATTCCATGGCATTCAAGGTCTAGAAGGATGGAAAATGAAGAAAATCATGCTAGTGTTATCTGTCCTTCACATTTTAGGCCTCCTTTAGTTGATGAAAACAAATTTGAGTCACTCAGTTCACAGGTTTTCAAGAGTACAACATCTTTCTCATCCTGCACAAATTCATACTCTTCCTCAGACTCTATTTTATCAGACAATATGAACTTAGAAGTGGAAGATATGGGACAAAAGAGGACTTCGGACGGAACTTCTTATGAAAACATGAACTTCCAAGAGGAAGATTCAGTAGGAAATATGACTTCCCATGGGTCTTCTCCAGGGTTCAGAAAGATGGCAACTAGCGACAAATATGCTGCTGCTTCTCGTCCTTCACATTTTAGGCCTATGTCAGTTGATGAAACTCAATTTGAGCCGCTGAATTTGCAGTCTTTCCAGTCTACAGGGTCTTTCTCATCCCGGACAAGTGTATTTTCTTCCATGGACTCTATTCCGTCAGAAAATATTAACCTGCCAAAGGAAAATTTTGGTCAAAAGAAGAGTTCTCATGGCTCTTCTGCTTCAGGTTCACCATCACCGCCAGCTAGAAGAAGGAATAGAGATGCTTCATCACAAGCATTTCATTCTCGTGGATATAGTGTTGGCTCCTTGCTCCGGGATGACATGAAAAGTAGCCTGAAAGATGACTGGATGGCTTTGAATGGGAAAAGAAGTGGGGATCAATTGTGCAACAAAGATTCAGGGCTGCATTTGCTGTCAGACACTGAAAAGTCTGCAAGTTTAGCCAAAATTCCGTCGAAGGGGAAATCAGTTAGAACAAGAAGAGCCAGTGGACTGCAGTCTGAGACAATGAGAACAGGAGCTATATGCAGTAAGCAAACAGATGAGAAGGTTGAAATGAAGCTAGATATTGTTGAATCTGTATTGATGAGGAAGGAAAAATTGAGAAATGGAGGACCCGAGACAATGGGAATGGGGGATATAAGCAGTAAGCAAACTGATGAGAAGGTTGAAAAGGTTCCTGATACTGTTGAGTCTGTATTGATGAGAAGAGAAAAATTGAGAAAAGGAGGACCTGAGACAATGAAAACGGGAGATATATGCAGTAAGCAAACAGATGAAAAGGATGAAAAGGTGCCTGATACTGTTGAATCTGTATTGATGAGAAGAGAAAAATTGAGAAAAGGACCTGAGACAAAGAGAACAGGAGATATATGCAGTAAGCAAACTGATGCAAAGGTTGAAAAGATGCCTGATACTGTTGAATCTGTATTGATGAGAAGAGAAAATTTGAGAAAAGGAGGATCTGATCAACTTATCAGTAGACAAAATATTGATCTTCCCTGTCCTAAGCCTGAGGTAACATTTTCCAGTTATCATCAGAGGGATAAGGAAAAGCCATCAAAGAATGTTTCTAAAGAAGATTCATTTATTGAGCTTGAGAACTTACAGCTGAGCTCAGATGAAGATGGGGTGTCTGAACGTTTCAATGATCCAGGACTGGATTCTGAGGTTGATAAGAAAGCTAGTGAGTTTATAGCGAAGTTTAAAGCACAGATCAGGCTCCAGAAAGAGGCATCCATGGACAGATCAACAGGGTTAAGGACAATGAAAAGAATATCAGGTGATTCATAAACTTCTATAGTTCCAATGCCAATAAATTTCTAACAAGATGATTATGGAGTTTGTCAGAGGTCATCTAATATTTTGTTTCATGGAGCTTTCTCATTTTACTACAGTTGATTTCCCTTATTTATGGTTTCTTACACGTGGTTAAATCGAATTATGTTACATAGCGGAAGCAGGCCTTCCATTTATTATTTTCACATCCAATACGAGTATCTCCTGACATTGCTTTCAGTGGTGCAGTTTTTTCTATCATTAATCTACTATTTACTTTTCCCCATTTTACCCCCTGCACCACATAATGGGGTAAAAAATTGTATTTAAGATGATTCTAGAAACGGAACATTAAATTTTCTTATGACATGAAGTGCTCTAATACCAGTAAGCAGCCTAATGCTTTAAACAGTCTCTTTAATATCAATAATGCTGCTCTTGGTGTATTTCTGCCTCTCTAGTTATAGTTTTCTTATTCTTCGCTTATTGGACATTTCCTTTTTCTTTACTCATTTGTTAGTAGTGATTTGTTGGTCTGAGTGCATTACAATGAGGACATAACTTCCATGGTGGAGTTTGGTACACTATCATGTTGATCCTGATATCTTATGGGTCAACATGTAAAATGAGGAATGTCACAAGATAAGACTATTTTGAGTAGTATCTTATATTACACAAAACTGTGGGATCTCACATTTAATTCTTTCGTTTTGTTAACTTCCTTAAAATACTTGTGATAAAATTTCAGTCTTCACTTCTGAAATACCATGGTATTTTCACCTGGATATTTAAGACACCATAACATGTTACATAGAAGTTTACCAAACAACTACTATACATATCAACGCAAAAAAAGGTTAGCTTTAATTGAAGACTTGGATTCCCACCAAAGAAGGAAGGTGGAGATATAAGGTGTGTAGGTTACATGAAGTGTAGTGGTTGTACCAATGATGCTTAAAAGCACTTTTAGTGCCAATTGCCTTATAATTTGTATTCTCGAGAACTTTATTTTACTTTATTATCATAAGAAACTATGTGACTTTAGTTAGGTTTATCCCCGTTTTGAAGCTAAACATATTTGGAATTGCTTTTGCATCAGAAGCTCAAGCTTTAAAAAAAATAAAGAAGCTTTAAAATTGACCAATAGAATTTTCTTATAAGAAAGAAGAGGGTTATTAGTGATAAAGTAGTATGTTATCGGATCAGTGATTCTCATTAATAAGAAAGTGTGCGTGCAGGGTGAACTAAGGAAAAAAATTATATGTAGTTTGTTATAATCTGTTATTAATTTTTTAATTAAGATCTAGTTAGTGTATAATTTTTTAATAATAACACCAAAATTGTATGCATGCAAACAAGTTTTTACAACTCACCGTTGTGTTTTTAAAAGAATGTTTTAAATATATTATACTTTTATTAAAAAATTTGATGATAAAACTATTAAAAAAAAAATGTATCTGAGTCTAGTATACTCTTTAGAAGTAAATCTCTGATTTTTTTCTCTAAAGTAAATAAAAATTTACAAAATTTTCTCTTGACTTTTGTAGGAATTTAAATAATATATTTAGCTATTTATAATTTTTTTACGCTTACACAGTATATCAAGATGTTGCTAACTCGTCTAACCTATTCAAATTTAGATTGAGAATAATGTAATTTTGATTCTCAATTGTTAGTTTTAAAAGCAAGTTGGTTGCTTAAAGATAAAAAGTTATCAAATTAATTTTTTTTAAATGAAATCTTCTAAAAGTAAAGATTTTTCTCATAGTTGGAATGATTAAATTAGTTTACTTGTTTATCTTTAAAAGTTTATTTGATACTTTCTACATTTTAAGGACTAAATTGATTTCAAAATAAAAAGTTATGGACTAAAAGTACATATTTCTTAATTTAGATTCATTTAACCTATGGAACAAAAATGAGGTAGTTTAGAACGCCTATTGATTCATAGGATAATTTCAAAAATGCAAACGTGCCAAATAGGATGATCTGTTTGATTCAAAGTTGAACTTCAATTTTTATACTAAAATATCATTTTGTTAGGCGCATTTATACCTAATAATGTTTTACATTTTTAATAAGTTAAAATAAAAATCCTTTGTAAATATTCTTACTTCATTTAGTAAATAGGTTATCATGCCTGCTTTCCAGAAAAAGGAAAAGAAAAAGAGGCTTTCATACCTCAAGTCATTTATGATTAGTCCGTACAAGGCAAGCCCATCCTATTTGATTGTGCTAATTATATTTTACATATACTTTTTTTTTATTTATAAAAAACTCATTATTAAAATTAAAACAAACCCTTAAGTGAAGTGTGTCTGTATTTGCCTAATTAAATTGCTTTCCCTAAACTCAGTTCATAAAATGCACTGAACTCTCAAGCCTATGATTCTTAAAAGTTACCTTATTGTAATATAACCAATGTAAAATAGTCAACTTTTAAATTTAACAAATATAATTATTTGATAAAAAATTATATAATTATTAAATAGGAATCACAATACAAAAAGTGATTATAAAGGTTAGAATTCGTGTAAAAGTAAAAAAAAAAAAAAAGATTGGTAATTATTGTAGAAAGATGAGGAGTCAAATGTGTAATTAAATAATATAATTGAAAAACTACCGCTTATAAGAGACTTTTGTACAATATTATGTATATGCAATCAATTTAAGGTGATGAGAACATGAACTTGGAAATTTTTTTTGTAATCACGCATATGCATGCGGTACTCGACCACTCTCAAATAGTCGTGATTTGCCAAGGGGACTCAAGTTTTGTCTTTTTAGTCCTGTATTTATAAATATTTTTAATTTAATATTTAATAGTTTTTTCTTCACAAATAAGATGATTTTTAATTTACTTTATCATAAAATTATTTTTTGAATTTGATCTCTCACATATAGATATTTTTTAAACTAATTTTTCTACAAAAATTGTTATCAATAATATAATAAAAAATATGAAAGACATTTTTTATAATGATTTTGTTTGTGAATTGCAAAATTGAGAAATAATATATAGGAACTGTATTGATAAAACAATTCTTTAAGGGACCAAATTAAAAATATCTTATTTATAAGAGATTTAATTGAAAAAAATATTTTGTGAGGAATAAATTAAAAATGCCTCATATATGAGGTACCAAAATAATTTTACACCAAGGTCTGAATGATGTCACAAAAAGAGGAAATTTTACTAGTGCTTAGTGAACTCTGCAAGAAGCATAATTTTACAGAGCACTTAAAAACAGTGACTAAAAAATTTCCTCTTTTTGACTAAATATGCTAAATAAAAAAAATTGGTCATTTGTTACTAAAAAAAATGGATATGGGTGCACAAAAATTTGACTAGCATAAATTCGCAAGGGAATATAAAAAAGCACAATACTACAACATAGTTTAGACTTATATTTGGATTGGATGATTGGATTCTTTGTAGAAAACATAAAACAAATATTGATTTTAAGTTTTTTTTTTTTTAATTTTGTCTGATTCAAATATAAGTACTTGAGCTTGAAGTATGAAAAATTGGATTTTATTTTAATTAATTTTGAAAATTAAAGAAATTTATTTTTTTTAAAAATCTCATATTATAAAATATAATACGCACAATTAAACATAAAAAGGTTTTTAGATCTATTAATTTAAATTTTTTATATTAAAAAAATGAATAATATATATATATATATATATTTTTTTTTTTTTCTAGCTTAGTAGGACTTAAGTTTGAGCAGTCTAATTATATTCCTTAGTCAATTTTGTTTGTCGACATAAAAAAAATACAATTTCTGATAAATTCAACAGATCTGCATAACCAATAAATCACTGCATCCCAAAATCTAACACAGCACAATTATTGAACAGGAAATACAAAAGCAAAGCATTAACAACATCGACAAAAACAATCTTAAAAAAGAAATTGACAATTAATTTTTATTTTTTGATAAATAATTTTATTAAAGGTAGTTTACTAAATGAATTGTACATATTGTCACTTTTGAATTTGCCTTGATACTTCTAGAAGTTTATTCATAGTCTATACCAAAGAATTCTTCGCGAACACAATTGTTTGTGCTTTTTACTTGAAGATTCTAAATGCCTACATGGTATAAATGACAACATATTTGAGAGTAAGTATCATTCAAGGTCTGATCCTATGAACTGGCATCTCTTAGGCTAAATCAGCTTATAGTAACATTTGTTGCCTGAGAGAAGAATCTGATAGCCTTTCTCACAGGGACACTTGAATTTAATGTTCAGGCACTTCTCTACCCACTCTACACTCGCAACCTCTTCTGCACCCCCTTCCTTTCTGCGGTCATCCTGCCATAATATTTGCATTGACCCAAAATTCAATAAAAATTATAAAAAAAATAAAGATAATACAATTTGGTCCCTGGTTGATTTTATTTTTCAATATGATTCATACCACTTATTTAAGTCTTATGGACTAAATGTGCTAAATTTAATATTAATAAAGAGTCAAATTGAGAATAAATTAATAATAAGAATTAAATTGAAAATAAAAATTCATAAAAAATTAAATTAAAAATTAGTTGATAAATAAAAGATCACAATAAAAATAAAAATTAATTATCAAAATTAAAAATTAATTGATTAATGAACTATTACAAATCTCTTCTCCACTAAGAATACAAAATTATATTTAAACATTATGGATAAAAAATTTAGGGGCATTATATTAATTTAATATAAATATAAATTATTAAATTTCCGTTCAACAAGTAACCACCGAAATTGTAGAGATTAAACTCGTTATATAGTATATTCACTTCTTTTCAGCGCCATACTTTTTGACACAGATAAACCTCAATTTGCAAGTTCTCCTTCTCATAAATATGATGGAACAATTCTAAATGAAGAACATCAATTTTTTTTTTTTTAATACTCTCTCTTGAGTTCACAGCAATTAAAATATATTTTAAAACTAAAATCTTAAGCTGTATCCAACTTTTTTCTTAAAAACAAAAATAAATAAATTTCTCAAGTTGTTCCTTGGATACAAACAGGAAATAAAAAATAATCGAGAAAAAAAAAATGCATACCTTGGACACTGCTTTATCGTCTTCATCTACATCTTCTTCCTCATCCTCCCGCATGACCTTCTCCCGCCATTGCCTCATCTCTCTCAGGCGATTCTTCATTCTTCTCAGCCTCTGCAAATTCAAACTCCAACTAATCATTTCCTCAAAACTCATCAGAAAATTTAACCAAAAGAAAAAAAGAAAAAGGAAAATTCTATACCATTGGCTTCGAATTATCTTCCTTGGTTAAATCCACTTCCATTCCCTTACCTCCCAAACTTGAAGCAGGAGATATTGTTTCAGCAGGAGGTGTAGGATCCGAAACGCAAAGCTTGAGACTCGAAGGCCGGAGAGGTACATGCGATGCTGAGGCTGAGGCCGACGGAGTATGCTCCAGCGAAGGAACAGGCGTAGCCGGAGCACCGTCGACGGCGGTCGATGGCGGGATGTAGGGATTGGAAGTGCACCGGCGGAGAACAGGGATGGTGGATTGTGTGCTGTGAACAGAAATGGCAGTGTACCCACTGGGATGTGCACGGTCTTCTTGGTTGCAAGAAGGCTTCTTGGCACGAGAGGGTTCAAAGTCAGATTCAGGTAGTGCAACTAAATGGTAGGGCGAATAGATGTAATTAAAATTTAAAAATAAAATTTTATTTTAAAAATTTTAGTTAATTAAAAAATTTATAATTAACTATAATTTATAATAAATAATTAATTTGAAATAAAATACAATTGATTGAATTTTTTAGTAAAATGTTCACTTTATTAGAAGAGAAGAAAAGAGAAAATTGTTAATTGAAAATATCTTAAGATAACTAAAAAATGCAATAAATAGTTAATTATAATAAATTAAAATTGATTGAATTTTTTAACAGTAAGTGTGTTGTGACAGAAGAAAAGACAGTTAATTATAAATGTTCTAGTGAATTGTATTTCTTGAAAAGAATAGACAAAAGAAGAATGTAGTTAACTCTAAAATTTCAAGTTGACTGAAAAATATACTAATAAACAGATATCAAGGAAAGAGAATCAAACACGCAAGTTTATCCTGATTCAACCAACTACAATTCCTACTTCCAATCCCTTTGTCTTCACCAAAGGATTTTCCACTAAGAAAAGTTTTCTTACACTTTCACAAGGAATTTTTACGTGTTAACTCTAAACACAAGGTTTTCTAGCTCAACCTCAAACTTTACAATCACAATAACTCACTTCTCCACTTGAGACAGAGGTATACCAATCAACAAAAAAAAGTTTTATAAATCTTACACAATTGAGTTTTCTTTAACAACTCAAATATGCTTTTAAAAAGTAGATAAACTAGAGACTAAGCTCTAAGAAAACAAAATATAAACAATGTTACAGAATGCTTCTTTCTCTTAAGCTCTTTCTCATTTCTGTCTCACTATTCCTCTGTTGTCTAAGGTAGTAGCTTTATGGTATTTATAGCTTTTCTAGAAAGAGACGTTGGTGAGCATTTATTGCAAAAGGTATTGATGAAGAGAGAGAGAGAGATTTTGTTGCTTCTTCTTTGACTGTCATAATGTACAATTTTTGGCTCCAATGGCACGGTAGATCCGAGTTTTACTAAGGCACCATTAATGGTCGCTGTTGATAGCACTTTCAGGGGACAAGAAGGAGGCACAGGAAGAGTATGGCAAAGGAAGTTAAGAGAAAACTCTGATGATTTTCAATGCCCAACAGTTTTTGTACTTAGATGAGCTGTCTTCCACTTGTGGGCTAAGATGGGTTGAGTTTTTAAAAGCTTCAGACTTGCTTTTTCTTATGTGGGCTGGACCTTTATTCTTCATTTGATTTGTCATCCATCAAATATGAGTTTTGGGTCATTTCATATTTTAGGCTAACAATCTCCCCCTTTTGATGATGACAAAACAAATAGAGAAACTTGCATAAGCTCTTCTTGAAACTAAGAATCCTTCTAGAGCAAAAAATGACAGCCAGCACACATAAATAATATCACAGTAGTCAGCCAGCATTCATAGACAATAATTCTAGTATTGATATTGCAGAATCAATTTTCATCACAGTAACATTCATTCGAATCAAATATCATCCATCAGTCATTTAAGATCAATATAGCAATATAATCCATCAGTCATAATAATATTCAGTATCATCCATCAAAGTCAATATAGTAGTTCTGTCAGAGAATTAAAAATAATACATAATCCATAACAGTAATATAGAAACCCAAAAAGAAAACATTTAATTGAAAATGAATAATTAAAATTAACTGCAAGTAAATTTAAGTTGACTGAAGTTTGTTCTTCCCTTTTTTGTCATCACTCAAAAGGAGAGTGAGCAAAAAGAAGGGTTATCATAGGCCATGTCTCAATCATAAAGAGAAATCCCTCAAAATCAGCTATGTCTGGAAGATTCAAGAATCTGCTGAAGACCCACATGTGATTGAAGGATGGTGTTACGAAGGTCTTGAAAACGTTGAGTCAACTGGGCTTCTCTCTGTTGTAAAGTAGCCTTGGCATCTTGGACATAAGTGTTAATAGTGTCATGGCACTGATTGTAGGAATTTAGTTGACCACAAATGATTGATAGTTGGGATTGAACTTCACTCAACTGAATATGCATGGAGTCCATGAGAGACAGCATATGAGTTTGATTGTTTACCAAGGTGTTGAGGATTTGAAGTGAGTTTGGGAGAAAACTGCCCACTGAGCAGGAGGGTTTTATTGGTGGTGCAAAGGAGGATAGAGGCACAGAATCCTTAGGAGGCTCAGAAGGAGTGGGAATAGGTTGAGTTGGAGGGTAGTCAATGTCAGCCATTCTTACCTACTAATCATCCACAAAGTTATATTTCATGAGTTTAAAAGATGAAGCATTATATATGGTAGTTATTTGTTTGTAAGGGTGTTGATCTAAATCAACTCCCTGATATCTGAATATCTGAGTAAGAAGCATGCCATAAGGAAGGCTAGAAGTGGGATTTAGATGGGTACTACTCTCTAACATGTACTGAATTATCCAATGGTGCAGGTTTATAGGCTGTTGGGCATGCAGGCAGAACAACAGTAGCATTTCTCTCTTGCTTAGCACTTCTAGTCATCTAGTCTTAGGAAACACACAAGTGGCAATCATGTGTGTTTGGACTCTGTCCTTAAAGGAAAAGGTTAACCCATTTAGTTTTTGACCCTGTAAAAACTCACTCTTCTCAACTAGTTCATTCTTAACCTCCTCAGGTGAAGTTGAAGGACTTAGGCCATTTGCTCTTAAAGAAACATTTATCCTCAGCCTCAAAGTGCATGTTTAAGAACTCAACTATGGTATTCTCATCTATGATTATTCAAACTCAATCAACCAAAGATTTAAGGGTGGACTCATCACCCAGAATAGACAAATTTGTATAGAACTTCCTGACTAAATCTTTATAAACTGGTTCTGACAGAGTAAATATAGGAGAACATCCTAGGTTTCGAATTTTTGGCTCAACAGGGACATGTAATTTGACAAGTTTTTCAAAGTGAATAGTTTGGCCATAAGCAATCTGTTTAGAGGCAAAATATTGTCTATACTTGGTCTCATGCTTAGTTGATCTAAAATGCCTTAAAATATGGGAAAAGGAAATACTTTTTCCTTTGGTATTTTTAGGTTGGGTAGAGGTGACCGGAATCTTTGTTCGAAGACGAGCAGACCGTGGTGGCAGAGGGGTCTCCATTGGTGTTTCTTGGGATTCAACATTTTTCTACAAATGTTGGAATTTCTTCTATTACTGGGTTTCTTCTACAAAGATTGGTGGTTTCTCTTCTTCTAGTGAAGATGAAGGAACAACCACTTTTCCTTTTCTTCTGGAAGTTGTAGGCTTAAGAGAGGGTGTTAAGACAGGTGATTCGGTGGCTATAGGAACTTCTTCGCTCATGGGTGGCAAAGATTGCTCCTCGATGGTTGACGCTAGAATAGGTTAAGCTATTGTAGATCGACGAGTAAAAGGGACGTTGTTAGCCATGGAAACTGGTGGTTCAGTTTGTCGCAGCGAGAGAGAGACAAAGTGTTCAGAGAGAGGATTTCTGAGTGTTCTAAGGCATGAAACGTTTAGAGTGAGAGATAGAGAGGCAATCTGGTGCTTTTTGAGTCTCGAGAAAAGCTGAGAAACATGTCTCCTCATATCAGTTAGTGTGAACAGGACGGTTATAGAGTTGGTTCCCAAGAACAGTTTCATGATGTAACTGTCAGAGAGTTGTGGAGGGAAACCAAAAAGTTTCTGACAGATTTAATTGGGTAATCAGCAAAACACATTGTTTTGGGTTTCTCTTTTTTTTATCTACAATTTTGGCCTCAAACAAAAAATAGTTAACTCAAAATAATATAGTTGACTGAAATTAATGTAGTTAACTGAAATTTCTAAATTTAAGTTAATTGAAAATATTTTAGTCGATTGTTTTTGTAAAATTTAAGTTAACTGAGAATTTTTAGTCAATTGAGAAAGCAAAAATTTAATTAATTGAAAAATTTACAGTTAACTAAAAATTTCTAGAAAAACTTATTTTTCACATGACTTAGTTATTCCAAGTTCAGATCGCAGAAATTTGAACCTGTCTTCATGAAGAGGCTTAGTAAAGATGTCAGTCAATTGATATTTGGTTTTAACATAATTTACCTCAAGGGTTCCTTCTTGAACATAATCTTGAATACAGTAATGACGAACATCGATGTGCTTTGTTCTTGCATGATGAACTGGGTTCTTGGTTAGACATATGACACTTGTGTTGTCACAGTAGATAGGAATTTGTGACAGACACAAAGAATAGTCTTCAAGTTGTTGCTTTATCCATAGAAGTTGAGTGCAATAACTTCCAAGTGCCATATATTCTGCTTCGGTGGTGGATAATGCCACTGAAGTTTGCTTCTTGCTGAACCAAAAGACTAGGGCCTTGCTAAGCATTTGATAAGTTCCACTAGTACTCATTCTATCCAATTTATCTCCTATAAAGTCAGAATCTGTATAACCAACTAGATCAAAGTGATTAGTAGAAGATACCATAGGCCATAATCTTGAGTTCTTACTAGATATCTAAATATTCATTTAATTGCAACATAGTGAGCTTCTTTAGGACTAGTTTGATATCTAGCACACATGCAAATGCTATTCATAATATCAAGGCTACTAGCAATGAGATACAAGAGAGAATCAATCATACCTTTATATACCTTTTGATCAAAATCCTCACCAGTCTCATCCTTTTCTAAGTGGGTAGAAGGGTTCATAGGTGTTCCCATAGGCTTTGCATTTTCAAAACCGAATCTATGAAGTAACTCCTTTGTATACTTAGTTTGATTGATGAAATTTTCTTTATTCATTTGTTTTATTTGAAGGCTAAGGAAGAAAGTCATCTCACCCATCATGCTCATTTCAAATTCACTTTGCATGAATTTTGAAAATTCCTTGCACAAATCATCATTAGTACTTCCAAAAACAATATTAACATATACTTGAACAAGTACAGATTCTTTATTAGTTTTCCTAATGAATAAGGTAATGTCAACATTTCCCCTTTTAAAATCATTTATTATAAGAAAATTGTTTAACCTCTCATATCAAGCTCTAGGAGCTTGCTTTAAGCCATAAAGAGCTTTTGAGAGCTTATACATATGGTTAAACAATTCTTCATATTCAAATTCAGGGGTTTGTTTGACATACACCTCTTCATTTATCAAACCATTTAAAAATGCTGTCTTGACATCCATTTGGTATAATTTAAAATTCATATGAGAAGTATAAGCAAGTAACATTCTAATGGATTCTAATCTAGTAACAAGAGCATGGGTTTCATCATAGTCAATACCCTCCTGTTGAGTGTATCCTTGGGCAACTAAGCGAGTTTTATTTCTTATTACTTTTCCTTGCATATCCAACTTATTTCTAAATACCCATTTAGTTCATATTATAGAGGCATCTTTTGGTTTTTCAACAAAAGTCCATACCTCATTTCTTTTAAACTGATTCAACTCCTTTTGCATAGCTGAAATCCATCCTTCATCATTTAATGCTTCATCTATTGTCTTAGGCTCTATTTGGGAGAAGAGAGCCAAGTTGTTATTTTGCTTGAATGATGATATAGTTCTTAGCCCTTCTTGTGGATTTCCAAGAATGAATTACATGTGACAAGAGGGTGAGTATTTTCATTCTCTTGGAAGTCTCTGTTCTATCTTGGATTTTTCTAGTTGACTATGTTCCTTTTCCAATTGACTGAAATCTTAATTCGCAGGAGTGTTTTTATTAGTGTTCAATTGATTGCGTTCAATTTCTAGTTGACTGAAATCTTGATCAAGTTGAATTTTCTGATTTTCATTTGATTCAGACACATTTTCTTGGATTTTTTTTTATTTGAGCATTGAATAGAGACAGGTGTAGGTTCTTCATCATCATCTGTAACTACACATTTCTTGGAATTTAGTTAAAGTCATTAAAAACTACATGCATGGATTTCTCTACTACTAATGTAAGTTTATTGTAGACTCTATATGATTTGCTAGAAGTTGAATAGCCTAGAAATATACCCTCGTCACTCCGTGCGTCAGACTTCCCCAAATTATTTTTTCCATTTTTGTGAATAAAGCATTTACATCCAAAAGCATGAAAATAACTGATGTTAGGTTTTCTTCCTTTCCAAAGTTCATAGGATGTTTTCAAGAGAATAGGCCATATTAGGCAACAATTTAAAATATAACAAGCAGTATTTATAGCTTTAGCCCAAAATTATTTAGAAAGATCATTGTCAAGAAGCATAGTTCTAGCCATATCTTGTAATGTTCTATTCTTTCTTTCCACCACACCCTTTTGTTATGGAGTTATAGGAGAGGAGAAGTTAAGGCTAAAACCATGCTTATTGCAGAAACTTTCAAAATGTTTGTTTTCAAATTTTCGTCCATGATCACTCTTAATACTTAATATCAAATACCTTTGTTCCATTGGAACTTGTTTACAAAACATTTCAAAGAATTTAAAGGTTTCATCCTTATGACTTAGAAAGTACACCCAAGTATATCTTGAGTAGTCATCAATGATGACAAAAGCATAAATTTTTCCACCAAAGCTTCTAGTTTGAGTAGGTCTAAATAAGTCCATGTGTAATAATTGGAGTGGTCTAGAAAAAGAGACACAATCCTTAAATTTAAAAAAAGACTTTGTTTGTTTGCTAAGTTGACATGCATCACATATATGATCATTTTCAAAATTTAATTTTGGAAGACCTTTAACAAGATCAAGTTTAGAAAGTTTTGAAATGAGATGCATGCTGGCATGACCTAATCTTTTATGCCATACCTAAGAGTCATTGCAAACAGATGAGAGATATGTAACACTTTTTGTAAATAAATCTTCTATATTTAAGATATAGATGTTCTCATGTCTTTGCCTAACAAAAAGTGATTTGTCACCATTGAACACTTTACAGCAAAGTGATTCAAACATTACTTTATAGCCTTTGTCACATAGTTGACTAATACTAAGAAGATTATGTTTGAGTCCTTCTACAAGATACACATTTTCTATACAACAGTAAAAGAGTAATTGTACCTTACCTATGCTAACAATTTTACCTTTGTTGTTATCTCCAAAGGTGACTGATCCACCATCCTTCATTGATATTGAGATGAATTTGGAAGGATCTTCTGTCATGTGTCTTGAGCAGCCACTGTCCAAGAACTACTAATTTCTGAAAGTTCTTCCTTTGAGGCAAATCTGTAGAAAAATATACTTTGTTTTAGGTACCCAAACTTGCTTAGGTCCTTTCTTGTTAGTATAGGTAGAAGAGGTGCCTTTAGGGATCCAAACCATGTTGTCTTTATGATATTTACATTTGTAACAAGTGTGTCTTCTTCTTCGACAATGAATATAGACAATGGAAGAAGATTTTACAAAGAAATTCTTGTATAGTTTAACAGAATTATTTTTATTGAAACCAAGTCTTGATTTATCAAAGCTACATTTTTGTTGTCCTAAAAGCAGGTTTAAGTTTTTTTCTCCACTGACAAAATTTGCTAAATCTCTAGTAAGTGTAGAAACTTTAATTTGTAAATCTTTATTTTCACTTAAAGCCTTTTCACTTTCAATCTTTAGGATTTAAAAGTTTTTCTCAAGCAACTATTTTTTCTTTTTTAAACTTCTGTATTTAATGAATAATTTTTTAAAATCATTAAAACATCTCATTTAAAGTATTTTGCAATTCTTCTTCAGAGGAATCAGTAGTTACCTCATTTTCTGATGTAGCCATGAAACATAGGTTGATCATCTCTTGTTCTAGCTCTTCTTCTTCTTCTTCTTCATCATCATCTCTCCATGCTGCTAGTGCTTTTCTTCTATTTGAGGTTTTGTCAAACCATTTTTTCAAAAGGGACAGTTAGAGCGAATGTGCCCACTTTTTCCACATTCATAATAGGTTATGGAGTTCTTCCCTTGATCATCTTTCTTGAATTCCTTCTTTGGGAAGTTTCTTTTGTTCATCATGAGCTTACCCTTCTGTTTGGCTTATTTCTCAAATTTTTTTGAGAAGAAGGTTAGATCTTGTAAATCTATTTCACTTTCATCAACATCTTGCTGCTCAAAGGTTGCTGCAGCTTTTAGTGCCATATTTCTTTCTTTTTCCAGCTTGTAGCGCTTAAGGTGATTATTTTGATAGGCAATGAGGATTCCTCTTAACTCATCATAGGTTAATTCCTTGAACCTTGAGTTGCTTTTAATGTTGTCTACTATAGATTTCCAACGATCTTAGTACCCTTTTCATGGTTTTGTGATTTGTCTAGGACTATCTAAGAAGTTTCAGTTGACCAACAATTTTTGAAAAATGATTAAACATAGCTTCTATGTCCTCATTCTCCTTCTTTTCAAACAGTTCTAGTTCATACTGTAAAGTATTTATCTTTGAATCCTTCACATTGGTTGTGCCTTCATGTGTGACTTCTAATTTGTCCCACATTTCGTTTGTTGTATCACATGTTGAGATTTTATCATACTATTCTCCACTGACAGCACAATAGAGAATGTTAATGGCTCTGACATTTGCCTGAATCATATATCCTCCTCATTATATTCTTCTTCTGGTTTGAGTTCCTCATTTTCAATTTTGGGAAATTTCGGACCTTGTTAAATAACCTTCTATACTGGATAATCCGTGGCTTATATGAAAATCTTTATTCTATCTTTCCAGTGTGTGTAATGATTTGCATTGAAGTAAGGAGGGCTCGAGGTGGAGTTTCCTTCACTGAAATAAACTCCCTCAAGATGTTGTGAAGTCATTTTCTATAAAATGGATCTTTTCTTCTGGCTGTAAAGCACATATCAAGTGAGACCACAACTCTGATACTAATTGACAATGTACCTAGAGGGGAGGGGCGAATAAGTGCATTTAAAATTTAAAAATAAAACTCTATTTTGAAAATTTTAGTTAACTGAAAAATTTATAGTTAAATATAATTTACAATAAACAGTTGACTTGAAATAAAATACAGTTGACTGAATTTTTTAGTAAGATGTTCACTTTACTAGAAAAGAAGAAAGGAGAAGAGAGTTAACTGAAAATATCATAAGATAACTATAAAATACAATAAATAGTTAATTGTAATAAATTAAAGTTGACTGAACTTTTTAGCAGTGAGTGTGTTGTGACAGAAGAAAAGACAGTTAACTATAAATGTTTCAGTGAACTGTATTTCTTGAAAAGAACAAACGAAACAAGAATACAGTTAACTGTAAAATTTCAAGTTGATTGAAAAATATACTAACAGATAAAGATCAAGGAAAAAGAATCAAACACACAAGTTTATCCTGGTTCGGCCAACCACAATACCTACTTCCAGTCCCTTTGTCTTCACCAAGGGATTTTCCACTAAGAAAAATTTTCTTACACTTTCACAGAAGTTTTCATGTGCTAACTCCAAACACAAGGTTTTCTAGCTCAACCTCAAACATTACAATCATAGCAACCCTCTTCTCCACTTGAGACAGAGGTATACCAATCAATAAGAAAAAGTTTTATAAACCTTACATAACTGGGTTTTCTTTAACAATTCAAATATGCTTTTAAAAAGCAAATAAACCAGAGACTAAGCTCTAAAAAAGCAAAATTTAAACAATGTTACAGAATGCTTCTTTCTTTTAAGCTCTTTCTCGTTTTTGTCTCACTATTCCTTTGATGTCTAAAGTTCTACCTTCACGATATTTATAGCTTTTTCAGAAAGAGACGTTGGCGAGCATTTATTGCAAAAGATATTGATGAAGAGAGAGAGATTTTGTTGCCTCTTCTTTGACTACCATGATGTACAATTTTTGGCTCCAATGGCATGGTAGATCCAAGTTTTGCTGAGGCGCCATTAATGGTTGTTGCTGACAGCATTTTTAAGAAACAAGAAGGAGGCGTAAGAAGAGTGTAGCAAAGGAAGTTTAGAGAAAACTCTAATGATTTTCAATGCTCAATAATTTTTGTACTTAGATGAACCGTCTTCCACTTGTGAGCTGAGATAGACTTAGTTTTTAAAAGCTTCAGACTTTTTTTTTTTATGTGTGCTAGATCTTCCTTCATCATTTAATTTGTCATCCATCAAATATGAGTTTTGGATCATTTCATATTTTAGGCCAACAATCGTCGCTTCATGGAATTGGAGCCGTGGCAGCCGCAGGCAGTGCACTGAGGATGGTGGAAGAGGTGGTCGCATCTGCTGGAGGCGACGGCGGAGGGGGAGGAAGAGGTTGAAGGATTGATGCTGTTAAGACGCAGCATGGAGAAGTGGTTCGTGGACCAAGGGGAATAATCTTGGCGTTGCTCCTCTTGGTTCTGCGATTTAATAGGTTTTTGATGATGAAGGTCCATTTCTGAAGAAATTTCGTGGAGATTTTCCTTTGCTTTCTGTTTGATTTTGTCCGAGAAAGCCTTTTTATTATTCAGTTGGAGGGAAAGAGAAATAGTTGATGCCAGAGGCCTAGCAGAGGGAGCTTATTTATATGCTTACTTCGAGGGTGACGGGATATTTAAAGGTTTTTTTTTTTTTTTTTTCAATTAAAGTATTCATAAAATTATTTAGGGAAGATTCTATTTTTGATCCCAGCAATGTTAACAAATTGTCCCTATAGTTTAAAATTTGTATTTAAATCCTTATATTATATATATATTTTTTAATTTATTCTTTTCAATTAAAATTATGTAAATTTTTTATTAAAATTTATGGATGTGACTAATTATCAAAATACTCTAAAAATATTGATAAAAATACAATACTAAAACTAAATTTTAAATTATTTAATGTATAACGAACCAATACGCATGTGTTTATATATATATATATATATATTTAGTTTATTTGCCACCATTTTTAATTAACAAAGTATTTGGGTCGTTACAATTTTGAAAACTAACTAAATTAGAATATCAAATTAATCACCTACTGAAGTTGTAAAATTATTTATAACTATTGGATCAAGTATTTAAATTATTTGTAACTGTCATGATTTTAAATTATTATTGATTTTAATTTCAAAAAATTATTAATTTTAATTTTAAAATTTTAAATACAAAATTTTCAAATTATAATATTAATTTAATATAAATCATTAAATAATTTTACCACTAATATATTCACATTAATTGAGACTTGATTTATACTAATAGATTCTTTTCATTTTCAAATTTAAATAAATTTGACATGATATGAAATATTGGATGAAAATTTAATAATTTAAATGTTAATAAATTATTAAAAATTATTTATTATTTTTAATAATTTCTAAAACCTAAATTATTAAATAAAAATTCTATGTCCATATCTAATAAAATTTACCATCCAAAGCCGGGGAATCGTAGGGAGTGTCTCGGTAATGGGAGTATCTTGCCCGCTGAGCTGACAGGTATTCTGTATAAGCTTCAAAAAGCGCTTTGGATCATCTCTTCGTTGTATGTTGTATATATAATATACCGGTGAGAGTTATTTGGATTCTTGTGCAGGTGAATTAATAATAATGATTAGATTATAGTTTTATTAATTTTAATTTTTGAATTTTATATATTAACCAACCGTTAAATTATTTTATGACTGCAAAAGAAAAAGATAATCCAAAGTGAGAAAAACAAATCCCACTTGCAAAATCTAACAAAAATGTTTGGTGTTTAAATTTGTGGTGTCACTTTCAGTTCGGACATACAAAATCTGCAAGTTTGGGACATCTTCTTTATTCCCTCGTACACTCTCAGCTCGCCTTCTCGAATCATATATTTATCAGCCATGAGAGCCCTTCACTCTAGCAAGGACCTTCCTCCTTCTTCCTCATCGTGTTGCTCTCGTTTCTGGTCTTCTGCTCTTAGAGCCAAACGATTGGTCACTCCGGCCGAGAAAGCTGCCCGTGATAATTCCAGTCGCGAACTTTCCCGGCGCCTCGGCCTGCTTGACCTTGTCCTTATCGGAATTGGCGCCTCTATCGGCGCCGGGATATTCGTCGTCACCGGCACCGTCGCTCGCGATACGGGTCCCGGTATGTCTTCCACTTCTGCTCAATTCGGTGTCGGCGTTTTTTTTTTTTTTTTAAATTTTTGGATTCGACCTAATTTGCTGTGATTTCTATTTGAATGATGCCGATTGGGTTTACTTTTGCTGATTCCAGTTACGGGTGGTTGTCATTACTGTCCATGAATCATTTCTGTAGAGCATTGGATATTCTTCCTTTCTTACATTCTTTTTTTTTTTTTTTTCGAAAATTTTGAACTTTTCTTGGGAGCAGGTGTTTTTTCTATTTATCTTTTTACACTCTTGTTGATGAAAATTTCAATCTAATTCTGCATTGGCATCCTTTATTTGAATAATGAGGGAAAACTTCATTACGAGCTACACAATCTTTTCCATACATTCCTCTCTGAGACAGATGCAAATATCTATGCTCTCATTTTTGCCTGTTATAACTATCAATGCTAGCTTTTAGGGAATTAAGCTTACATGACATGCTCGCTAGCCCATGCAGGGGTTTTTCCGACTCTACCACTTTCGAAAAGCTAGTTGTTGAGTTTCGTTGAGCCATGTGGATCACCAAGTGCTTGATTGGGCTTGTTTACCCCTATCTTCTCATCTAGGCTGCTATCCTATCATGCACCAGCAAGTACAAAGCAAAGAACTTAATTCCTTTTTATATGAACTCTTCCTAGATACTGCACAACTTTGAGCATTCATCTTGTAATTGATACAGAATATAGAACGATATAAATTAAAAATTCATGGACTGACCTGAGAATTTAGGACAGCAATTTATACTTCTTTTCTTCTTTACATGGTTAGAATATTATATAAAGATAAATTCATTTGGTGGTAATAAGTTGCAACTTGTTTTTGCCACCATTATGTTTTCCAGTTATATTATTGTAATTGCTTTAGATACTTACATCTATGACAATGTGAACTTATTTGCTTAGACCTTTTCTCCATCTCAAAGGACTATTATTGTCCGTCTTCTGTAAGAAACCTGGAAAGATATAGTAAACTCTTGAATACAACTTCAGAGGCTATATAATTGCATAGCATGGTATTTTCAGCTTTCATACATTTAACTTCATTCTTCTCTTTTCTGACCATTGCTGAGCTCTACCTTAACTGCTAACCATGACATTGAGCCGCAGAGTACTGCCATTACTTTTTATGTTAAAGAAATGAATAAATTTTCATTGTCTATTTATAAAGTTGCGTTAAAAAATTGGTCAGGAATGTAATGCTCATTCTACACCTATTGTTATGAAATTGGTGGCTTTTTCATGTTTTCTTTTCTCTTTAATGCAGGAGTAACAATAAGTTTTATACTTGCTGGAGCATCATGTGTTATAAATGCACTTTGTTATGCTGAGCTAGCTTCTCGATTTCCTGCTGTTGTTGGTGGAGCTTACCTATATGCATATACGGCTTTTAATGAACTTACTGCTTTTCTAGTTTTTGCACAATTAATGCTGGACTATCATATTGGGGCAGCTAGCATAGCAAGAAGCCTTGCAAATTACGTAGCAACAATTCTGGAACTGTCTCCTGTTCTTAAAGATAACATTCCAAGATGGATAGCACATGGTGAAGATATAGGAGGAGTTCTATCCATCAACCTCTTAGCTCCGGTTCTCTTATTACTTCTTACTTTTATTCTTTGTTGGGGAGTTGGAGAATCCTCAGCTGTAAATTCGTTTATGACTGTGACAAAGGTTTTTTTTTTGTTTTTTTTTGTTTTCATCAACCAGTTAACAATATATAATATTATGCATTGCATTAATACTGGTTATGAGAATTAATAATTACTTTACTGTTTGTTGCAGTTACTCATTGTTATTGTTGTCATTTTTGCTGGATCATTTGAGGTTGATGTTTCTAATTGGTCCCCTTTTGCTCCAAATGGTATAAAAAGCATATTTACAGGAGCTACTGTTGTCTTCTTTGCATATGTTGGATTTGATGCAGTTGCCAATTCTGCTGAAGAATCTAAGAGACCACAGGTATGTGGTGTTGAAGACTGTTCCTATTTTTTCCAAATAAAAGGCCAGATGCCTTATGTGTTGTTTGATGTGTAAATTATCCTATGCCAGTCAGTTAGTTCACCTTTTCTAACCATTTTTTCCCTTTTATCTTTCTTATATATGATATTTTAGCGGGATTTGCCTATAGGCATAATTGGAAGCCTCACAGTATGCATTGCTTTATACTGTGGAGTTTGCATAGTGATTACTGGAATGGTTCCATACAAGTTTCTTGGGGAAGATGCTCCTTTGGTTGAAGCCTTTACATCTAAAGGATTAAAATATGTTTCCGTTCTGATCAGCGTAGGTGCTGTTGCTGGACTTACAACAACACTCCTAGTTGGTCTTTATGTTCAGGTGAATCACTTCAAGATATGATGTAATTGATTGATGTGCCTTATTCTTGTAGCATTTGCTAATTTAAATGATGGGTTGTTTCTCATGAGCAGTCTCGGTTGTATCTTGGGCTTGGCAGGGATGGATTACTACCTTCAATATTTGCTAAGGTGGACTCGAAATGCCACACTCCTATTCATTCTCAGGTCTGGGTTGGTATTGTTGCCAGTGTTTTGGCTGGGCTACTGAACGTCCATGCACTTTCACATGTTCTTTCTGTTGGCACATTGGTAAGATTCCATTTGTCATTTGGTGGTCTCGGCCAACATATCTATCCGATCATGCCAACGTTTATGATTTGGTAAATGTGGGTGGGACATATGGATGATTAGGTGAATCTTTGTAATAGTCGTAGGAAATAAGAAATAATACCATGTGTCGTGCCTATACAATGATATAACTTTATAACTGGACAGTTTTTGTAAATGGATCTCACTGTATTTTCACTTTTTTCAGACTGGCTATTCAGTTGTTTCAGCATGTCTAATTGCGCTTCGCTGGAGGGATAAGATGGCTAGTCAAGTATCATCTTCAGCAAGGCGGGAAGGTGTCATTTGCCTCATTGCTGTTGCCCTTTGTGGATTTGTTGCTGGTCTCTTTTTTCGATTTGATGCTTCGCTTCTTTTTCTGATTCTAGCTGTAGTTCTGGCAACAGCTGCTTTTGCTGCTCTTTATTTCCGCCAGGTGACTATTATCGAATACTACATTTTACCGGTTGCTTGTTGCCTGGGCTTGATCAAGATGCTTTAGATCATAGACAAAATTGAATGTGATTCGACTCATGAGTTGTATAATGAATATGAAGATAATGTCCCTTCTGGTTCTCTAGTATTAAATGAGGTATAAAATTAGAATTTGAAATTCAGTATGGTGATAGTTTATGGTCTTTGGATTGAGACTCATCTCAGCCTCCAATACCCAAAGCTCCAGGGTGCACGAGCACAAGGACATACATACACAGATAGACAGAAAGGGAGTGAGGATGGACATGAAGTCGATTTGTGTAGTGGTTGTATCAATTTGCTAGACTACGAAGATTGGGTATGGATTAGACTATAATAGCATAGCTTCTATATTGCCAACAATGATCTCGTCTAATCTAATTGCTATTTTTTTTTGGTTGGGAGTGGCAGGGAGATCTAAGTAACCGTTCTAATTTGGCTTAAATATACTTAGAATTCCTCTAGTACTGTAAACGTTTCAATTTGGTTCATCTGCTTTTAATTGAGTCAATGTTTTCCTTCAACATGTAGATATAATGCAATGTCCTTTTGTCATAACTCTGTTATTATGATCACAAAAATTATAAAGTTGTAGTTAATTGGCATACATGGATATGCTATTGGGCCACATGGACTAATGAAAACTAATCAAGTGACCTAACTCTAAATTTTATTCAAATTTGGGAGGGAAATGATTTGGGGAAGCGAGATCACACAACTAAAGTATGATTTTACTTGATTAATTGTCATTCAGCAAATCCACGAGGGCCAAATCATGTCTAAGGAAGCTAGTTAACTACAACACCATGACGTGTTGTTATGGCAGATAAAACTAAGATGAAATGACTTACTTGCATTATTGCTAAATATAGAAGGATAGTATTGACTCAACTAAAACTAGAAAGATCACACTACTTGAGGGACGAATTGCATATTTAAGTCTTCCAGTTTCTACTCTTGTTGCACCCTGTCTTAGTAGAAAGTGTGAGTAACTGGATATGCTCTCTCTTGCCTTACACCATGGTACAATTGTTAGAGTTAGGAATACTATCATCTTCTTTGTCTCCGTCGGTAACTACAAATATGTGAAAACTATGTTCTCACTACACTTAAGTATAAATTTTTCTCATTAGTTCTGCTGTCATTTTTTCATCTCAGGACTATGCTGATGCAGTAGGATTTTCTTGCCCTGGGGTTCCCATTGTACCAGCTATTTGCATCTTCTTCAACATGTTTTTATTTGCTCAGGTATGCTTGTGATCTCTCCTTTTTGAAAATATGCTGAAATAATACTTAAGAAAAAAGTTCAAAGTTGATAATTTTTGTTTATCATAGCTGGCAAGTAATAACAAGTGGTTCCTTTCACAGTTACATCATGAGGCGTGGGTGAGATTTATCCTTCTTAGTGCTGTTATGGTTGGTGTTTATGCAATTTACGGTCAGTATCATGCTGACCCTAGTGCACAAGAGAATTTCATTTATTGCAGGGCAGCAGAGGAGGAAACTCGATGAGTTATCTTTCTTTTTTAATATCCCTTGCTTTTTGAGACTACCAGGTGGAGACATCTTGTAGAGAAATTTTTAGATAGACCGGGTTTATAAAAAAATTGTAGACAAACATTTAGAATTATACAATTATGTCAAATAGCAGATCCACTTAAAAGTGTAGTGATATGCACATGTCTAATACTATTGCTGATTAATTTGTTTTACCAAGTTTTTTCACCGAAAAAATTCTCCAACTTGGATCAATTACTACAGCGGCTTGAATTTTTGTGGTAAATTTGATGGGGCTGATGCCCCACTTGGGAAGTATATTGAATCAGGCACAAGTAATATAGAAGTGAAAGTATTGTTTTACCAGAATTTTGGTTATCAAATACCACATTCACTAATTTGAATATATTTAAACTATGAAAAGTTGGGATTAAAGGAATCTCAATGAAAATAACAAAAAGTACTAGTTACAGAAAGTAATTTGTTAATTTTTTTTGTCTCTTTTAAATAATAAGAACTATCAAAGCTACACAGGAACACAAATATTGAAAATGTCTAGGATTTGATTATATTTAATCTTCCAATGAACTTTGAAATTTTTACTTAACCAAATTTTATTGCATAATTGATGGTTAAAATCCCAAATTAACTAGCAACCAATCCCTTGAAATGTTAATTTTCTTTTAACTAAATGAAATTCTCTAATTCTTTAGGTAAATATCAATTAGAAAAAGCTTAACCAAGGAGCAAGGAAAATTTTCAAAAATCACACAATTAGCATCATCTATCTTTAGATAAGATTAGATTATGATGCTTATCATATGTGTAAGAACATAAATGAATTTTCCAATTCTATACATGAATTCTAAATCAACCTATGAGTAGTCAAGTTATAGAAAGTATTAAAAACCATGATTACACTCAATTAATGGAAACAAAAGCTTATATTAAATAAGAAAACTATGAAAACATCATTCAAGTCAAGCTACATCTTCATCGTAGCCCTAAAAATTTAGTTACACATAGTTAAAGAACTATAAGAACAAAGGTAGAAGAAGAAAGAGTAAACAAACTCCATGGTCTACTTGGTCCCAAGATAGTTTTAATGCATTAAAATCTCTTGGAACCAACTTTCTTCATTCTTTTCCTCCTTTCTTAGCTTATTTTCAGTTCTTACCCTCTAAAAGTTACCTTAGAAATTAACAAGGTTCTATTTATAGTCCAATTTTCATACATGTAGAAAATAGCGAATGCCTAGGCAGAACAGAAAATAGTGGCTGCATTGGATACTCAAGCATTAGGATGGATGCTTAACCAATGGATGACCAAAACACACAAATTAAAATAACAGGCTCAGGCATTAAACTATCAAAACACTTTTTTTTAGAGTCAGAATCTAGGTCTCTCTTAAGCTTCCAAATCTGAAATTAATTAATAAAACACTTTGATTTAGTGCACTCAAGTCATGATAAAAGAGTTTACTAACTTGAAATCAAAATTACAATGCTAAGAGTGAAAAGTTGAAATCCATAAATACTTTTTCACAAACAACTAATTTTAATGAGGCAAATTAAGGATAAAATCAAAGTTATCAACTCCCTCAAACTTAAGCCTTTGCTTATCCTTAAGCAAAATGAAAAAACTAGACCTATGGTATACAAGAGAGACCTTAAGGGAATACAAACTTATCATAAATCCCAAACTTTAAAATAAGAAAAACAATATAACAAAACAATAAAGATGTGGTTCCTCAAGAATGTTAATTCAAAAAGCAAAGAGCATACATGAACATTGAAGCATTCTCAAGGATTTTGAACAAAAAGCACACTACTTTTTGATAATGCAACTAGAGGGGGATGAATAAGTGCATAAGAGAAATTTAAATCAATTTTTTTTTCAAAATAATTATTTTCAAAAACACTATTCAAATGCTTGAAGTGAAAACTTAGGTGCTTGAAGTTAATTTTTAAGTAAAACAATTTAGTGATTGAAGATTCAAACTTAAGTGCTTGAAAGTGATTTTCAGTTATTTGAAGAAATCTTAGTGACTAAGAGTATTTTTGAAAAAAAAGGAGAAGATAAGACATAGTCAATTTGTTTTGGTTCGGACAACTTTAGTCCTACATCCAATCCTCTTCTATTAGAAAAGATTTTCAACTATAATAGGATTTTAACCTGGATAACATTAAACACTTACACTGATGGGTTTTACAATGCTGACCCTCAACCCAAGGTTTAAGCTAGTATAAAACTATCACAATTAGGTTTTCACTCAGCTCACCTCAACTGACTTTCACTCAGGAAATATTTGAATAAAGATAGAATGATTTTAACCCTTAGAAGGGTTTACAATTTAGGCTTAATAAACTTAGGCTCTTGAAAGCCAAACTCGTAAACCTAAAACTAGGCACAGATGAATAGTGATATGATTTTTTCTTAGATGTTTTATGTTTGATTCTTGCTATTCTTTGCATTTGCATAGCTTCCCTTTCATAGATCCAACTCTTGTGGCAATTTGAAATGTAGCTCATTTTAATGCTAATAGTCATTGTGCATATATATGGAAGAGAAGTAAAATGGTTTTGACATTTGTTACTTGTCTCTTACCTTCTTCGAGTTGCTATGGAAGCTTATTTGCAGTAGCTTTGTTTGTACAACAGCAGAGGATGTTTTTGCCTCAATGAAAGAGGATATTTTTCAAGGAGTCAACTATATACTTCCCAAGATGACATCGTGGTGTTTGAGGAAGAAGAAAGATAAAGAGCTTTTGGATTTCAGTACACTTGCTATGAAGTGGCGCCTCTACACGCTTATTTGTTAGAAATTTCCTGCTTTGTGCATATCATTTTTGGCTTGAGTTGCTATCATTCTTTTATTATTTTTGTCAGTATCCCATGAAGATATTTTGCCCTTTGATAGAGCAACCTTTCCTTTGCAACTTTGCTTTTGCTTTTTCTAATAATGGCTGAAAGCATTCTTCCTTTTTGTTTATATGAGTTGACATTGGTTTGATGCTAGCTATTAGAAGTATTTTGCCACAAGCTTCTTTTTGTTCTTTTGATCAGAGCAAAGTTTATTATATGGATAGGTCATAATATCCTTTGGGCATTTTAAAATTTCTTTATTGAGCCAATATAATTTGTGCAAGTAAATTTTTTATCATGCCTTTGATTAAATAACCTTATTGGGTGAATAATTGAAACAAAAATTTTGGGCCAAACTATTTGGTATTTTTTTTGGCTCTTTCATTTAGCTTAAGACAAAACATAAAAATTATTTAATTTAATAACCAAATTTTTGTTCCATTAAAAAATTTGCCAAATAATTTTTAGATCAAATCTTAAAATAAAATGGGTTTGTTATCATCAAACATTAATTGGGTCTTTTAGTGAAACCATTGGGCCAACACTTTTTACTTTTTAAAGCGCAAAAAAACAATGCTATTTCACTTAATCTACAAAGACTAAGTATGATGGACCTCCTAAGGAAGTGATTTCAAGTAATCTCAACTCTCAAGTGTTTAAGGTTAAGTGTTTTGCTCAAATCCTTTCAATAGAATTTCACTATCATAGGCATGCTAAAGTTCTACTTCATTATATAAATAAAATGTGAACACAAATTAAGAGGGTTTTATTAACAGTTGTAATGGGGCTAAGGAAATGAAGTGGATGGAAAAATATATAACAAGGTAGAATAATAGAGCAAAAATGCATAGGAGAAGAATAGATGCCAAAGATGGGGCATTCCCTTACCAAGCACTACAAAAATATCAAATTCAAATTTTTTTCCAGCCCTTAAAAACTTTTTTTGTTCATGCAACTAAACTTGTTTTTTTATAAACAAATTTCTTCCTTCTTGAATCCTCTGTACATTGATTAATGTACACTTCTAAGTATGACCATAGTTCTCATTCTATTTAAGAATAGGTAGAAATATGGTTAAGTATTTAGGTACATAATTTGCTAAAAAGATAAAAATGGAATTCAAGGCATAATGGGGGTGAACAAGGGGAGTAATGCAAGGCAAACAATTTGGCTAAATTGGCTATATAAAAGAAATGTCTTTATCATGATCATGTATGCAAATGAAAATTGTAGCCTAAAAAAGAATTAATGCAAGTTCTAGAATGATAATCATCTATAAAGGGAGCCACACAAGAAAGAGAGAATGGCAAATGATGCAACTAGTTAAAGCAGGCTTAAAGCTCACAAAGCTAATGTCTAACACACTTAATTTAGGCAAATTATGGTTAACAACCAAGCTTGCAATATAAGTATAAAAAGAAATAGAGTGCTCTTGTTAGAACCTATAAATTCAAGTGAAAAAACCATCAACTTAATATCATTCAAGTCATCATTAGAAGAACAACTGTCTTAATTCTAAAAAAGATAAAATGTGATGCAAAAGAGGTCACAGTCAAATGACAAAACTATACAACCTATAAAACTTATAACAAAGATAAAGTGATGTAAAGAAAACAAATAAACAAATATAAGTTATGAATTCCCCTTTATTATCCCTCATCCTCTAATTATTGATTTAGGTTAGCTTCATCCTTCTATGTAAAAGATTAGATTCCATCTAAATTATCTAGATCTGAACCTTGAAGCTCCATAAACCTTTGAATCATCCCCTTAACACCACATAAAGCTTGCGTAATTTGCTCTTGTTTATTGTCAATTTGGTCTAGCCACTGATTTACCCTTGCTAAACCTCTTGGTTCATTAAGTGCTCTTTATAGCAATGCACTCAGACCTTTTCAATTATAAGAGTTCATCGTTTCCTTATTAATAAATGACCTTGCTTTCAAAGGAACATCTTTTTTAAAAAACACTCTAGCTTTCTTACACAACGTGGTGATGAGGGATGGAAAAAAGATTAACCTTGTAGACTCCCTGACTTGATCCCTAAGGGCATTGGTTATGACCTTTCCCATATGAATTGTTCCTTCAATCATAATAGTATATATTATCAATGTTTTTTGTACTCTTACTGTATTCATATGAGAGATGGATAAAAGGGAATACCAAATGAATGTACACCATGCCCTTAGGATAGGCTTTAAATTAGGTAAAATCATATTCTTCCAGATAATTATACGTTTCGCTCTGCACTAAAAATTCATTTAATGTGTTAGGAGAGAAGTCAATTTCCTTTCCTCTCATATAGCTTGAATAAGGATTGATCGAATTTTCATTTTCTTCCCCGCTCTACTTTGGTACTATAAAGGCATTGGCGTAGAATTCTGTAACCTTGCCATCTTATGCCTTCTTAGGTTTTCCACAAAGAATTCCCCATTCATTCTTAGCAATATAGGAGTAGATCTCCGAAAAATCAGATTTAGGAAGATCCAACCCTCTTTCTTGGACAATTGCTGTTGTTTTCAATGTACTCATGAATATGTTTTAGTGATCCTATCATTTGAACCTACATGCATCGAATGTTAAAGTTGAACTACTACTTCTAACCACTCATTTTCAATTTTTAAAACAGGGTTATGGTCACAAATAAAACTTAACAAAAGAAAACAGAAAAACATTCATTCATTTTTTAAGAACAAGGAGGAAATATAACCCCAATTGACAAATTAAACAAAAATATATTTCACTTCCCCAAACTTGTTATGATGGTTATCCTTAAGCATACGCAAGACAATCAAATCAAGCATATAAATGATAATTTTACACAATATAAAGGAAGGGAAAAATCATGAGTCACAACAGAGGAGACAAACATCACAGTTTTACAATATCATCAAATTTAAGAATAACCAAAACCAAATCAAGGTACACCCTATAGCGTTCCTAATTTTTAGCATATAAGTCACCATGCTACCCAATAATATGATTCAAGATAATGTTATTTTCAATGTAGCCCTTTTTCTTATTCACTTTAGCTAAATAATTCATCAAACAATCTATCAACATCACTTATCCACACTAGCAAACAAAAGAAATCCAAATCCCTTTTTTCTTAAACTGACTGAGGAAAAAAACAAAAATGCAAAACTGACAAACCAAAAGAAGATAATTGCAACAAAGCAAAGGAAATTGCTGATGAAGTAGTAAGAATGGCAACGATGAAGGAAGACATACAAGATGGGCTTGGATGATTGGTTGTTCAAAAATGGTAAAGGAAAAGGGAGAAGGAAATAGTGCAGGGAGGAATGCATCATTGAGGGTGATTGATGAAGGAATGACAATGATAAAGGATTGATGGGGAGGTGCCATTAAAGTTTATTAGTGGAGGCTAAATAAATGGCTAGGGAAGAGAAATGATGAAGGGTGCAACATGCAAAAAGGGAAGGAAGAGGGAGAAAGAGTTTTGAGTCCTAATTCCAAATTAAAAACTTGTTTTTTTTTATATATTTTTTTTCTTTTAATTTTTTTATGGGAAAACCAATGCCTAAACATCAATATGGATGCCTATGCACAAAACCACCAGAAAGTTGCAAAATGCAAATGTCTAGTGAATGCCTAAGTATAAAGATGGATGCCTGGGCATAAACCTACCAAAATGAAAAAAAGATTGCAAATGCTTAGCTAATGCCTAGGCATTAAAATGGATGCCTATTAGTCTAGCCATTTCTTTTTTAGTTTAAAATAACTTTCTTCATTCATTGGTGCACTAAATCAAAATTGCTTGACTATAAACTCAATCAAACATTTCAAAACATGACAAAATGATATAAAAAAACACTCTAAAATCTAAAACAAACAAATTTAACTTACGAGCTAAAAGCTAAAAGACAACTAAAAATGAAGTATAAAGCACAAAAGTGATCAATAATCCAAATCTAGCTACTATGAAGCAAAAATATGATGAAATTAAGTAAACATACACACTATAAGGCAAAGTGCCTAAAGACTAACTAAGGAAACATGCAAAATTAACTACAATAATAAATCAACACTACAAAAGAGAATTAAATAGTGAAAGGTAAAGTTTTGGGTAGCCTCTTAAGATTATTTATTGATTTGTTTTGTTTTTCATTAAGGTGGAGCAATGTTTAAAGAAGATACCGGTCGACATCTCCCTCAAGGTAATGCTTCACCCTATGCCTATTGACAGCAAAAGTCATTTGAGATGTTAGTTTTATAAGTTCAAGTGATCCACAATGAAAGACTTCTTTAATCACAAAAGGCCTTAACCATTTAGACCTTAGCTTTTTAGGGAATATACTAAGTTGAAAGTCAAATAGCAAGACTTGTTGACCTTATTGAGAATTCCTCTAAGCGACACAAAATTTTTTGTTGTGCCATGCCTTTGTTCTCTCCTTGTAGAGACGAGAACTCTCATAAGTATGATGGCAGAATTCCTCTAATTCATTAAGTTGAAGAAATCTATTTTCTCCAGCTTCTTTTACATCAAAATTAAGAAACTTGATTGCCTAAAAAGCTCTATGTTCCAACTCTATAGGTGGATGACACAATTTACCGTAGACCAAATGGATTGGTGACATACCTATGGGAATTTTAGTGGCTATCCTATATGCCCACAATGCATTATTTAATTTTCTTGCCCAATCTTTCCCTGAAGTGCCACTGTTTTCTATAAAATGCTTTTCGATTCTTAATTAGACACTTTAATTTGACCAATTGCTTGAGGGTGATATGCTGTGGTGACCAGCATACTTAACTAAAGTAGCAATAAGTTATTTGTTGCAAAAGTGATTTCTACCATCATTTATTAATGCCCTCGAGCTCCAAATCTTGAGAAGGTGTTCCTCTTGACAAATCTCACTACCACCTTGGTATCATTGGTCTTTGAAGGTATAGCTTTAACCTATTTGGAGACATAGTCTTCAACCACCAAGATGTAAAGGTTAGAATATGATAATGGGAAAGGTTGTATGAAATCTATTCCCTAAACATCAAACAACTTGATTTCAAGTATGTTATTTAAGGGTATTTCATTTCTTTTTGAAATATTTCCAACCCTTTAGCATTTACCATACTTTTTCACAAATTTCCTTGCATCATTAAATAGAATGGGCCTATAAAAACCACTTTGCAACACTTTTGTAGCGGTACATTCCTAAGTAAAGTGACCACCACACTCAGATTCATGACTATGCCATAAAATGCTTTCAAATTCTTCTTTCATGACATACCTTCTTATACCATCAACACACCTCTTGAAGAGATAAGGTTCATCCCATACATAAAATCTTACATCATGTAGGAATTTTTTCTTCTACTGCAAAGTCAGATTCAATGAAAGTACTTTCACAACCTTGAAATTTGTAAACTCAACATACTAAGGGAGCTCTTGAATTGCAAGTAGATGTTCATTAGGATATTCTTCCTTAATAGGTGTATCAGGCTTTTTTTGCTCTTTTTGTTAAAGGAGCTTTGACAAGTAATTAGTCATTGGATTCTTTGACCCCTTCTTATCTTTAATTTCTAAGTTAAACTCTTACAATAACAAAATTCAACTAAATGAGGCAAGAATTTATATCTTGCTTAGCTAAGTGATATTTAAGAGTTAAATGATCAATATACACAATAACTGTTGACCTTACCAAATAAGAACAAAACTTATCAAAAGCAAATACAACTGCAAATAGTTCTTTTTCAATAGTGGTATGATTCAATTATGCATCATTCAAAACTCTACTAGTATAGTAAATGACATGGAGAACCTTGTTTTTTCCATTGTCTTAAGATTACACCTTTGGCAAAATCACTTGCATTACACATCAACTTAGAAGGTAAATTCTAATACGAAGCAACAACCATAGGAGCATATAAGAGTCATTCTTTTAAAGAATTAAAAGTAATTAAACACTCATCATCAAACTCAAAAGGTGTATCTTTAACCAATAAATTGAACAATGGTTTCACAATATGAGAGAAGTCTTGTATGGATTTTCTATAAAGGCCTGCATGTTCAAGGAAACTCCTAATGCCTTTGACATTGGTAGATGAAGGTAACTTTTCAATTACTTCCACATTTGCACAATCCACTTTAATTCCCCTTAAAGAGATGCAGTACCCAAGAACAACTCCTTCTTGTACCATAAAATGACATTTTTCCCAAGAATAATCTTCTATAAACTAAGTTAGCACCTTTTCAACACTAAAGAAAGGTTAGATAAGCAAGTATCAAATGAAGTTCTAAATACCGAAAAATTATCCATGAACATTTCAATGAATTTTTCAACCATATTAGAAAAAAGTGGAAAGCATACACCTTTGGAATTTTGTAAGGGCATTGGAAAGTCCAAATGGCATTTTCTGGTACAAAGATTTCATAGAGGCAAGTGAATGTAGTCGTTTCTTAATCTTCTAATACCACCATAATTGGATTATACCCTAAATATCCATCTAAGAAGCAATAATAAGCATGGTTAGCCAATCTTTCTAACATTTGATAAATGAAGGAAAAGGGAAGTAATCCTTCCTAATTATATAATTAAGCTTCCAATAATCAATGCACATATGTCAACCAGAAACAGTTCTTATATAAATGAGTTTATTCTTCTCATTGACTATCATAGTTGTCCCTCCTTTCTTAGGAACCACTTAGACTGGGCTTATCTAAGAGTTATTAGAAATAGGGTAAATAATTCCTACATCAAGAAGTTTTAACACTTCTTTCTTCACCACTTCCTTTATAAAGGGTTTAATATTCATTACGTTTGGATGATTACCTTATAGCCTTCTTCCATAAGAATCTTATGCATGCAAAAGGTAGGAGTTATGCCTTTAAAATCTTCAATGACCTAACCAATAACTATTTTGTGCTGTTTTAACACCCTTAATAATTTTTCTTCTTCAAGTTCATGCAAGTGCACATTAATGATCATAGGGTAAGTGTTATCCTTACCAAGGAACACATACTTAAGATTATAAGATAGCAACTTGAACTCATACTTTGAAGACTCTTCAACCTTCACCTCATTCATCTTTAATTTTTCCTTTTTTAGGTTTAAAGAGCCAAGAATAGGAGAAGCTTTAAGGTGATTGATGCATTCTTTCACTTTTAGATCATCATCTTCCTTTTCTTTAGTTTTTACGTTTATTATAGTTGTTTCAAGAGGGTTACTTGAGTTGCCTTTCTAAAAAACATCATTAACTAAAGAATCAGTCACATTCACCTTAAGACAATGTTCCTTTTCTATTGGGTGGTTTACTGCTTCAACACATACTAAAAGTCACTTTCTCATCTTATACTCTGAACATTAGTTCTCCTTGTTGTACATTAATCTATGTTGTCCCAATTGCTAGAAAAGGTTTTGTCAAGATGAGAAGAATCACAACATCTTCCTCGATATCTAGAATAAAAAATCAACTAGGCAGATGAATTTATTGACCTTCACTCGTACTTCCTCTTTAATTCTAAAGGGGAACTTAACATAATCATCTACTAGTTGAAAGGAATATTATGGTTAGCTTCACCTCTCATATACCCAATTTCTTCATAATCGATAATGGCATCAAATTGATACTAGCCTCTGAGTCGCACAAAGCCTTACCAATTGTCGTATTCCTAATAGTGCAAAGGGATATTAAAGCTGTTTGGATCTTTCAACTTTAGTGATAACTTCCATTAGATGATTGCACTACATTCCTCAGTCAACATCATAGTTTCATCTTCTTTCAAATTGTCAAAAGCTTTGTATAGGAGGATATTTGTTCTAATGCTACAACAAAGAGAATATTAATTTGCAACTTCTTGAAAACCTCTTAAAACTTTGCAAACTTCTTCTCTTACTCTTGTTGCTTTAACTTTTGAGGAAAATGAACCTTAATATAAAGAGATGGTTCAATTGACTTGTCCCAATCAACTTTTTGTTCTTTTTCTTGCCCTTTATGATAATTCTCTAATTGGTTTATATTTATCACCATAAGCTTCTTAAAAGTTGGATTCCAAAAGAAGGACAACCTCTATTTGCTTTGTATTTGATGGGCTCACTTCCTTTTTAACCTTTGCTTCTTTATCATGACGTTTCACAACCTTCTTACTCTTTGAAGTGATTGCTTTCTCCCATAGATTTACAATGGTGTCACTAGGCAAAGTACCATATGATTTTTCTACTAGTTATTTGGAAATCTAGCCCAATTGAGCCTCTAAGTTCTGGATAAAAGCCTCTTGATTTTTTAAGCTAGTCATTGTTTCTTGTATAAAATTGGAAATTTGTTACACAAATGAAGAAGTTTGTTGGGAAAGTTTTTCAAGAGCACTTTCCAATAAAGAAGTCTTGTCATAAGATGGTTAAGAAGAAGATGTTGGACCTTGAAATTGAGAATTTAGTTGAAATGGCATGCCTTGCTCACTCTAATAGAAGTTTGGATGCCTTCTCCATCCCAGGCTATAAGTGTTAGCATAAGGGCTGCTTGTAGGTCTGTAAAGGTTCCCTATGTAATTCACTTGTTCCTGAGAAGAACTCTCTTTGTCTACTTGCTTCACAATCTTCATTTGCATGATGTACCCCACAAAAGTCATAAACTTAAGGTGGAGAGTTCACTGCATTAACTTGCAAAGTGTTGAGTTGCTTTGTAAGAGTTAAGTTGTTGAGAGAGCGTCTTGTTTTATGCAAGACATCTACTGTATCCTACTCCATCACTTCTCTTCTCATCAATGATCTATCATAAGGGTTGTTGTAGTCATTTGTAGCCATTAAATCAATTAATTATGAAGCTTCCTCTGGTGTTTTGTTATTAAAAGATCCTCCAACTACTGCATCTACCATAACTTTTCTGGCAAGGTTCAAACCATTGTAGAAAATTTGAATTTGCTACCAATCTATGAAATAATGGTATAGACATCTTCTTAACAACTCCTTATGCCTTTCATATGCATCATTGAGAGATTCTAAATCTTTTTGTGGAAATGTGGTAATCTCACTCCTAAGCTTGACAAATTTGAAGGGAGGAAAATACTTGGTAAGGAATTTTGCCACTAAGTCTTTGCAAGTTGTGATACTCCCTTGTGGTTAAGCTTGAATACAACAATTAACTTGATCTCTTAAAGAGAAAAGGGAAACTTTAAATCTGATTTCATCTTCACTTGCATCATTAACTTTGATTATGTCTTATAACTGTAAGAAAATAGCCATATCGAAGTTTAGATCTTCCATGGCACCTTCCCTAAACTGATCTTGTTGAATGAATTAAAGTAAGGATGGCTTGATCTCAAAGTTGTTTGCTTGGATAAGGGGTCTTACAATACATGTGTTACATCAATTAGTAGTAAAAGAAGAGATTACCAGTAAAGTATGACAGTTGGGTGCTACTTCCTTTTTGGCCGTTGTTTCTTCCACAGTTTTCTTCTTTTGTTTTACCTTCTTTTTTATATTGCTTTGTTGCCTTTTCTATTCCAAAATTAAAAAGCAATGATTTTGGGTCAATAGTATCTCGTATAAACACAAAGACTCAAATTAAGAAAGACAAATAACTAAAACAAAGATAAACAAATAAAGAAAATAGATGTCTAAACTAGTATCCACTTAAGTACTCTTTGATATTGATAAACACACAAATTTCTTAGCAACGAGGCCAAAAACTTGATAGTCCACTCGGCAAGTATACCAAATCACTCAAGTAATATAGAATTGAGAGAGTATCATCCCACCAGGATTTTGGTTATCAAACCCCAAATTCACCGATTTAACACTATTTAAACTATGAAAAGTTGGGATTAAAAAGGAGCTTAATGAAAATAACAAGAAGCACTAGTTACAAAAAGTATTTTGTTATTATTTTTTGTCTTTTTCAACAATAAGAACAATCAAAGCTATAAGGGAACATAGTTATTCATAATGGCTAGGGATCTTATTTTACTTTACCTTCTAATAAAGCCTAGAATTCCTATTTAACCAAGTTTTATTCTACAATCAATGGTTAAAATCCCAAATTAACTTGCAACCAATCCATTGGAATGTTAGTCCTCTTTTAACTAAATGAAATTCTTAAATCCCTTAGATAAATCTTACTTAAAAAAGGCTTTACCAAGGAGCAAGGAAATTTCTCTCACGTGAGTAAGAACACATATGAATTTCCCAATTCAATACGTGAACCCTAAATCAATCCATGCATGGCCAAGTCAAAGAAAGCATTAAAAAACATGATAAAAACAATTAATGGAAATGGAAACTTGTATCAAGTAAGAAAACTAAGAAAATAACATCCAAGTCAAGCTACATCTTCACCCTAGCTTTAAAAGTTTAGTTATACATAGTTAAAGAACTATAAAAATAGAGTTAAAAAAAAGAAAAAGTAAACAAACTCTATGGTTTCCTTAGTCCCTATATGGTTGTAGTGCTCTAAAATCCTTTGGAGTTAACTTTTTTTCCTTCTTCTCCTCCTTTATTTGCTTCTTTTCGGCTCTTCCCTTCCAAAAGTTACTTTAGAAAGTGAAAAGGTTCTATTTATAGACCAATTTTTACACATGTCAAAACACAAAGAATGCTCTAATATTACTTTGGATGCTCAGGCATTGAGTGACCAGAATAGAAAATAGAGGCAGCATTGAATGCTCAGGCATTGGGTTGGATACTCAAGTAGCGGGTGGTTAGAACACATAAATTGAAATAGCAGTGGATGCTTGGGCATTACTTTGGATGCTCGAACATTGAACTATCAAAACAAACTTCTTCAAAGTCCAAATCCAAGTCTCTCTTAGGCTTCCAAATTTGAAATGAGTTAGTAAAACACTTAAATTTCTTGTACTCAAGTCATGATAAAAGAGTTAACTAACTTGAAATCAAAATTACAATGCTAAGAGTGAAAACTTGAAATTTATAAATATTTTTTCTACAAACAAGTGATTTAATGAGGGAAATTAAGGATAAAATCAAAGTTATCAGTAACAAATCAACTAATGTTCATTTTGTTGGAAATGTTTATACAAATGGTTTTTCGGGGCACAATTAAGGTAAATGAATTACAACAATGAAGTAAGTGTAATCTTTTCTTAAGAAGGAATTGAGCTTTTAGAGAAAGCTTATTTGGCTCAATGAATCTTGGACAACATTTAGGTTGAAATTATTGTAAATATTATTAACTTCTATTTACTTTTTAAAAATACAAGTCATGATTATGAATCATGAGATTTTGGTGTTTGTTATGCTTCATCTTTATCATTTAACATTTACAGTTTATGATATATTTTCAATTGTAGTTTAGGTTGCTCTTATTTCTAAGCATAAATTAAATATTAATATCTTCATTTTGAACTCATAACATAATTTTTATATGAATTTATACTTTTATTTTTATGCCCATTTTCTTATTATTTTAGTAATGTTAAAAGAGAAAAAGCTGAGTTAAGACCATCACACAACTTTAGTCAATAGTCATTAGTATAAGTAGTAGCTTTTGGATAAATTAAACAAAACCAGATTAAAGCAAAATGGGTATGTTGGTATTTCTATTTTTACCATCAATTTTTTTTAGGGAAAATTTCAGTTTAGGATCATAAGTTGTTACTAATTACTTTTAAGGGCCTTATATTCTACAATTATACTAAAGGATCTAGAATCATTTAATGACATTTCAATGAACAAAAGTACCCTTAAAAGCATAAGTTAAAACTAAAATCACTATAGTAACAAAGATAAAGACTAGAAGTAATCGCAATTCAGTTAATTCATAAGGCAAACCAATGTTGTAATAAAATCACAAATTACTTGTGAATCTAACCAAAGTCATTACTAAAAATCTTGGTTGTAATAAAACTAACGGTAATTACAACTGAGTTAATTCATAACTAACCCAAAACAAGATCATAATAAAATCGTAAGTTACTTATCCATCCAACATAAGTTAAACTATAATTCTTTGGCTAAAAGAAAAATAAAATAAAATCACTATAGTAAAAAAGGCAAAATCTAATAATAATGACAACTGAGTTGATTCGTAACTTTGGAAAACCTAGGTGGCAGCTTTGACTTCAACGTGATGATAGATTGAGATTTTTACATTTGACTTAGTTATGGTCTACCTCATGGCAACGAGCTTGTTTTGAAATTAAGACTCATGTCACTTTTTAGGAGGCTTCCCTACAAGACGATTTCTTATGGGTGACTATAGGAAAATATTGTTAACATAATCATCCATCGCTAATGTATTCAAATTTGGCATGTTATGTGTCTCAATTATGGTATTCATGTAAATCTTTTGTTAGGAGCTAGGCAAATATTCATGTTAATACATTCTTTAATCCATTTATATTGAGGACAAGTTTCTTCCCACTCTAATTAAGTATGTTACTACCTTATTTCATCCATATTACCTTGCTTGCTCTCATTTGTTATAATATTTTTTACCATTTATGGTACCCTAGCTAACAAGTGGATTTAACTATTTTTACTTGTTTAATACAATCAATGGTGACTTACTTTGACCCTCCTTTTGATTTAACTACACTAAAAGGTAAAAGTATACTAGCATGTTTTGAATGATGCATTATTGTGTCATTCACTTTATTCAAATCAATTCTTGTAAACAAAACATGCTAATTTTAATACCAAGTTTTGCATTTGTGTTTATTATTACCCTGCTTTATTAATCTTAGCTTCCCTGCTACCACTTGTTACGATGAAAATTTCTTACCAATGAGACTTTCCAAACTAACAAGTAGGTTTTACTATTATTACATGTTTAATATAATATATGGTGACTTTGTTGTTTTTTTGTTTTCTTTCCTATGCAACAAAGGATTTTTGTATTAAAATAAAAAAAAAATGGCTTATCCCACTTCCTTACTACAGAGGAGTAGATGATGAAAGGTAGATGAAGATTTAGATGCAAGGAGAAATACAAACAGTATAGGTTTATCCAAAAAAATTGTAAGGCTTGTATATATCAAGAACATACCTCCTTAAAATTTGTTTATTGTCTTCCAAAAAGTGATGAAATTTCAAAATGTGAGAGGAGAATGTGAGATAGGGCGAAACATTTAAACTTGTTGACAAATCATGATTTGAATGGGAGTTTATAAAATTATTAAGTCTATGGATAATTTTGTTTATTGAAAAGTTATAAAAGGACTTTAGGTAATTACAAAATATAAAATGTTTTTATAAGTAATTGCATCTTATGATCTTAAACTGAAATCCTAACCCCCCCCCCCCCCCACTTTTTTTTCTTAGTAACCAATGGATCAATTGAATCAAGATTATTATAGCAAGGGTTCCCTTAATTTTTTTACCAATAGTAGATCTAGGTTGTTGGAGTGAAATCCAATAGTTTAGATGTATTGTTGCAAAATATTAATTTTTTTTTAATTTTAGACCCTTAGATTATTTTAGGAGAAACATTGAGAAATCCTATCGCAGGAGATCCTTCTTGCAGGTCAATCTACCTTGCCCTTGCATACTTATGAGTAAAGGTTGTCATAGTTGGGATGGAGAAAATACTCATTTTATGAGTAGTGGGTGTGTGTATATATATAGAGTTTCAATTTGAGAAAAATTAATTTTGAAATTTGTTAAAGTAAATGAGCTGGGATCAAATACTCAAGAATTTAAAGTAAAAATCTTTTTTTATCCGATTGGGGTTAAAAGAGAGTCTAAAATTGGTTTCCAAAATTTTTACATATATTTTAAACAGTCATATATATTAGTTTTTTACCATCTGGTGGGAGTTTGAAATTGTCAAAATTTTCTATCCCTTAATAATTTCAACCTTCTAGCCAACACTCATCAATGGCATAATGTTACAGTGGGTGAACACATAAATTTAACATTAGAAAAATTTAAATTCTCATTGAATTTTGAATTATTTGCACATTCTCTTTTAACTGACAAAATCAAACAATACTATAAATTATCTCTTAGGATTTTCAATTCCCTTCAATGATGTTAATAATGATAATCTGCAACAAAATTTTTTCACCAAAATTGACGTATCAAATCACTCTAATTGTATCAAAAAGCTTTTCAATTTATCATTTTCTAGTGATTCAAATGCTAATAGGAACTTGAGATAGGAAACTCAAGTTGTAGACCAATAAGAATTTGCAACATAATAATTGGAAGTCTACAGTGACATATCAATCAATAATGTTAATAAAAAAACTAGACAATTAATCTAAATACAAAAAGATTTGGCTTGTATCTCCATCGCTCATGAATTTCTGAACTTCAAGCTTGTTTCTTGTACCTTTCATGATTTATAAATCATATAAAATCGTATGTATAGTTTTTGTTTTTTGTTGGATAAACAAGAAGTCCAGGACCTAGGACGGAGAGTGATGGGAATCAAACTCAATACATTAAGCTCAAGTGCTCGACTCAATTTTAAAGTCCTCAGCCTGATACTAGTATCTAGTTGAAACACCAATTCATTAGAATGCCCAGTATTTTTCTAAGTCAATGTCCACCACAAAGGCATCATGATTCAGCCTTCCAATGTAGATTCAATGGAGACTATATAATCTAACAGAGTTCTTACCAGTAATAATGGACCTTTTGGTGGTTGATGTTATTACAACACAAATTTTAGTATTTTGGTAAAAATTACAACACAAATATAAGCTACACTGTAAGTGATGAATGATTGGCACACGAAGCAGCCAAAGGTTGTCTGAGGCTACTAGCTCAACGTAACGACATCACCATAGAGTTACAGTCATGTTCCTCACAACTGTTGCTAGTGCTTCATCCAAAAGCATTTTAATGAAGGTTTCTAATTGCATACAACATCAGAGTAAAAGGCAATGGTCCTCCTTTGACAGTTTTGTATACTAAGTAGTTCAACATCAAAAACCTCGAACTGTTTTGAGCTGAAAAACGTAGAAGGTCCTACCTGCACAACACATCGTATCATCTTTAAAGGACCAGTACTTCAAAAGGGAGCTGTATCATGTTAGATACTTTTTCAGACACTTGTATCAAATACACTTAATACTTCATATTGTATTTAAATACCACATAGATTGTTATACGGTTTTCCTATGCCAGAGAAACAGAAAAAATAAAAGAAAGTTCCAATCTATGTATGTCAGATTTCAATTTTCCTCATAGATTGCTGCTCCAGGTCCAGAAAAAAGATGTAGTGTAGGCTTAATTGCACTTCTAGTAATCTAATTTTCTCAAAAAACCAACTGAGCCCCTCTTGTTTCAATTAGATCAATGTTGTCACTCTCGCTCATTATTAAGGTGATTCAGTTATTTTAGTGTTGATTAAAGCAATATTATTTTTCTAATTATAAATCAAAAATAATCAGAAACAATAGTTAGATAGTGCAATAGCTGAATTTTGGTCAGTAATAAATAATAGAAATTACATTTTTCTTCAATTACTTCTTTTTTTATTTTTCAAAAAATTAGAAGTGGAAGATTGATCTTAGTGACATTAGAGACTAAATTGCATTGATAAATAAATTAGAGGAACAACATTGTTTTAGTTGAAACTAAAGTGAGTAAATTAGCAGGACCAAAATTGTAATTAAACTATTAGAGGATTAATGACCTCCGCATTTAGAGCCATAAAAGTTGAAAATTAAACCCGTTAAAAGTACACGATCTTGGGTGATCACGATTCATAACATGTTTTAGAATCTAGAATGTACCTAGCAACTGTGGTATAGCATTTGTCTACTGCGACATACATGCTCATACAAGGAAGTAAGATATCTATTGATAAAGCAATAATTAGTGGTAGAAACTTGAAAAACTAATAATTTCCAACAATCATATAAGTCCTGCACCTTAGGTTCACATATTTTCTAGACAGGAGACCCTAGGAGTTTTCAAAAGTTGAAAATATAACTCTTTTTTCCTGTTCTATTTTTACTTCCAGCTAGATCCAAGTTTCAAAGTTAAGTTATGTGCCTTGATTGCTGATACTAATAATAATATTGCGTGAATAAAACACAAAACAAATTTCTCAGTAATTATTCTACACTCATGCTCTAAGCAGTCATCACCAAAGAAAGGAGTTTAAGTTAAAAAATGGAGATAGAACATAAAATGGGATGTTGGAGCTCACCGGTGGTCCAAGCTCAGGGGGGATAATAATTCTTCTCTTCCCACCTGGTCTCATGTCTCGAATTCCTTCCTCAAATCCTGCATTAGTCAATGTATTTCCCTCACAATCATTTTCACTTTTTTCCTCTTCTTTTGGCTTTTTTGGGGTAATACAAAAAATGGGTAAAGGATGAATTCACTTCATAATATAGTTAATATGGTGGGTAAATTACACTGTATTACCCTATGGTTTCCTCTTTGCACTCAAGTACCCTGTGGTCTGAAAGTATGCATTATGATACCCTGTGATTTAAATCGCTAGCACATTAGTATTTGTGGTTCCACTATGTATTTTTTAATGAAATGTATTAAAATTTGCCCAAAATTCTTAATTTTTTCACAAAATTTCTAATTCTCTAAGTTCCTCTTAGCCAATTAGAATTGCAAATTCAACACAACAAACTATCTCACAAATTTTGTATTGGATCTCATGGATTCACAATTCATACATTATTCACAAGTTTTATATAGAGTCATTTTTCTCCTTATTTATTTCCTTTTTTGATCACAAGTGGTCTAACAATTAAGTCATAAACCCTAAACCCTAAATCCCTATTTTCAATGAGTAGATTTAAGAGTTATTGGGGAGCCAAAATTCTGTGATCCTGTCTCTTTCTCTGTCCTATTTATGTATGCAGTCTAGTGTGAATGAAACTCAAATGCATTTTGCCTCTGAACTTTGAAATCAACATGATATCTGAGTTGTAATGCATGATCATCCTCTCTTTGTTTCAGCAGATACTAAATCCTTGCCAATGAGGAACAAGGGCAGCAAGACACTAAGCTATTTAGCAAAGAGTAACTTGAATTCATGCACAAAATGCTTGGCAATTATTGCATCAGTGCAGGGCTTATTGCTCAGACAGGTAATTTCAACAACATACTCTCTCAGTGCGTAGACTCCAATGCCACTGACCACATGACTGGTAACAAACAGTTCTTTGAAAATCTTGCTCCTTGCTCTATAGGAATCGTTGCTAAGGATACAGACAGTACACTGAAAAAATTTAACAGCAGTTGAACTGTATTTGGATACTTAACCCTAAAAAATGTCGTATTTGTGCTTAAATTGACATGTAATATGATTTCTATCAGTCAATTGGTCAAAGATCATGGCTGTGTAACTAACTTTCATTCTCATAGCTGGTATTTTTAGGAATTGGCATTGAAGAAATAATTAGGCATGCTAAGGAGTGTGCAAGGCTCTACATTATTCTACCCAATGGAAATTCCCTCAACATTTACTTTGCCACTAGTATTTAAGTGAAATTATACTATGGCACTATAAATTAAGTCATCCCTACTTTGGTTACTCAGGTTACTCAAAGTTCTTATTACGGAATTGGTTCAATAAAGATGATATCTCTTTGCATTGTAAAGTGTGTCAAATTTCTTGTTACATAATATGAATTGTATAGTTGACCATTGTAGATTATGACTTGTACATAATTAGGGGATTTGATTAGGATGCAAATTAGGGGATTTGATTTGAATTAGGAGTTATTAATTTTCCATTCATAGCCCAAAGGCCTTTGTATAAATCCCTATCACCAAGATGAATAGAATAACTTCTTCTGCTCTCATTCTCTCTTCTCTGATTACATTTCCAAATGTGTCAAAAATCATTATCCTTCATGTCACTACCAAACCGTCCCATTCATTCGCCTTAATCCATAGATGGTGCCCCTAATGATACCAAATGCTTTAGGTAGGGGCTAAGTGGTTTATAACTTTCATCAATGATCATACAAACCTCATGTGGGTATATCTTATCAAAAAAAAAAAATCTAAAGTAACCCAAACTATCAAAAACTTCAGTCTTATGATTCTCAACCAATTCCAAACCCAAATCCAAGTGTTCAGAATTGACAATGGCCATGAATACCTTAATTTCATCTTAAAGACCTTCTTTGACAGCCATGGTATTATTTGCCAAAACGCTTGTGTAAATACCCCTCAACAAAACAAGGTTGCCAAAAGGAATAAAAGACATCTTTCAAAGGTTACCAAAACATTTATGGGGGAAACTGTCCTTACTGCTTCTTATCTCATCAATCAAATGCCCTCCTAAACCTTAAACTTTAATATACCTTACTAGTGATTTGTTTTAGCCTATCCTTCCACCTAGACCTGATCATAACTTAAAAAATCTACCTAGTCCAGTGAGTTTGACCAAAAAAAAAAAATAAAGCCTAAACGTAAAAAGCCTTAATAGAAAAGCCTAATTTGTAAAATGGGTAGGACTCAAGCTTTTTTTAAAGCCCGGCTTGAGCCTAAAAAACTTAAATGAATACTTTTTTAATTAATGAAAACTTATTATATAAAAAAATACGTAGTATAATGTGACATTTTGATAAAAAAATAAAACTAATGCATTTTATTTAAAGGATTTGTGTTAATACAACAATTCATTTGGACTTACATTTTCTCTATATATAATCTTATAAGTAATAGTAACAATTATTTATGTTATTTATAACAAATTTTAAGTAACAAATTGATTTGACATTTCCTTAAAAAGCACAATTGGCCCAATAGATTTGGCCCAAAAAATATGAATAAAAGACCGAATAAAAAAACATGAATTCAAGCCTGATTTTTAAAAGTCCAGCCTGATGATCAGGTCTACTCCCACCCACCATTTGTCTTCTTTACCCCTGAATGTATTTCGATATATTGCATTTGTTTACACATCATGGGGGCAAACTTGATTTGAAAGCCAATAAATGCATCTTCCTTGGGTATTCTTGTAATTAAAAGGGTTACGGATGCTTATATAGAGATGCACTTTGACATTTATTTCCATAATGGCATACATAAAGTATGAAAGTTGAAGAAGTCTTTATACTACCTTAAACAATTGCCAAGGGCACGGTTCAAGATATTCACTAGAGTTGTGAAGAGCTATATTTATAGGCAAGGGCAAGCTGTTCTTGAAATGTCTACTGAGGGTAAAAGTGCTATTCTAATAGTTTATGTTAATGATATTTTTGTTATAGAAGACTTTGAGAAAGAAATCAAGTAGTTAAGAGAGTCATTGGCTCAAGAATTTGAAATCACAAATGAGATCCTTTATTGGGATGGAGGTAATAAGGTCAAAAAAGGGAATCACAATTTCCCAGAAGAAGTATATCCTTGATCTTCTTGATGAAAAAGGGACGCTTGGCAGTAAATCAGTAAAACGGAAACTACTATAAAAATAATCTCAAACTTGACAAAACACCAATCAACACAAGAAGGTACCAATGACTTAGAGGGAAGCTCAATTATCTTTCTCATACCAGACCAAATTTAGCTTTCCAGCAAACATTGTTAGTATGGAGAATGTGATAAGAGATAATTTGTTATTTATTTATAATTTAGATATTAGAGATAAACTTATAGACATTATTTGTAATTTATTTATTTAGGATAAATTTAGGAATTATAATTAGTTTGAATTTAAATCTTTTTGTTAGGCTTTTAATTATCCTATGGTAGGCTTTAATGTAGTATTTTCCTTGTTACATTGTTTTGAAATGGGCATTTTAGTAGAGCCTTAGTTTTAGGTATTTCAGTTTCCTATTTTGTAATGGACTTTTTACTGGGGCCTTAGTTTTATTATTATGTGCCAAGGCTATCTATAAATAGCCTTAAGGTTTATGTTATGCAGTAGATTATTTTGATTTAATAATAAGAGTTTTCAGTATTAACCTAGGGTTCCCCCTGTCTCTCTCTACTTCTCCCCTTGTTTCTTAACCTCTTTCCCTCACTCTCTCTGCTATTCTACATCAGTCAGCCAATATACAAATAATTCCAGAGAGTGACATATGGAGGATATGTACAAAATTTAAGGTACCTAAAAACAACCTTGAGCATCTTCTTCATGAAATGTGGGAACAGAGGTATTAAGGTTTATATTGATGCAGATGGGGTCAGATCTATCATTGATCAACAATCTACCTCAAGCTATTACACTATTGTGCAGGGCAATCTCATTACTTGGAGAAGCAAAAATACGGGCAATAATTGCTAGAAGTAGCGCGAAAGTTGAATTTAGAGCATTAGCTCATGGGACATGTGAAGCCTTGTGGCTTAAAAGATTGATAGATGAAATGAAAATACCTATAACTAGCCCTATGAAGATCTTCAGTAATATGGCAACAATGAATATTGCAAAGAATCCAGTATGTTATTTTGCTTTGGGAACATTCGCTAAGGAAAATTTTGATGCAAGAATTCTTGTCTTGATCTATATCTCGTCTCAAAATAAAAACGCTAATCTCTTAACCAAAGCATTGCCCTGAGTGAAGCGTGAAGAATTCATTGGCAAGTTGGGCATGTTGGATATCTACTCCCTAGCCTGAGGGGGAGTGTCAGATGTCATTGGTTCACAATTGACACATAACTTACATGTTTTTCAGAGTCATCTGTTCCCCTGATTTCTTTCCTTATTACACAATCTGGTGTGAATAAAACTCGTATGATTGTTTGCCTCTACTTCCAAAAACCACATTGTGCCCCTAAACAAAATCTCTAATATTGTCCACAATTTTACCCTAAATTTCTAATTTCATCATAAAACTCCAATGGTGAAGACATAAACTCTTTATTTGGCCAATTGAGATCCCAAATTTGACACAAAGAACAATATTTTTTAATAAATTTTGCCCAAATTCTCAATTTCCCATTGAAATCTCTAATTTCATACACAGTGAAGACCAAAATGCCTCCATTGGCCAATCAAAATTTCTAATTTCATAGAAAAATTGAGAAATTAGAGCGAAATAGGGTCACATGCGCAATAAGTACTAAATGATAAAATTCAGACCTGGAACTAAGGCATTTGTACCCAAGCGGATTCTGGCTGGAGCATTCTGTAAGTAAGTGCTGTCAATTCGACGGCCAGATTCATTGTAGCCAATGTAGTGAAAGGTGACCTGGAAAGGTTGTAAATTTTAGAAGGAAGGTTTAAATGAAATATATTTGTTTTGTTAGATACTATAATTCCTAATGTCTCTGCAAAGCATGATCTGTATGGTATTCAGAAAATATTTAGTCAAATTACTGAATATTATCTGTTTATTTAACTCAAGTTGCACTGCTGAAATTGACATTGGACATAGATTTAAATGTTATACTGTTTACTCAATTAACCAATCATGTACCTAAAATGGCAAATCCTAATCTAATATAGACAACAAATCAATGTCAAAAGCAAACGTCAGGGAAGACAGAGATGTACAACAGTTGCATGAAAAGATCCAATACAGAAGTAAAATAAAGGAGTTTCTGTTAAAAGCTAAGGAAGCATGCACACAAGGCAACTCAACAAATTCAAAGTGTCAAGGTATTATTTTGGGTGTTGCACCCTGTCTGATATGAATGTCTGACTTGCACAACATTCAGTTTCTTTAAATGCATTAGCTTCATAGAACAAAAGCAACAATACTCACACTCCAACATGAGAAGCTAAAGAACAAATTAGCAGCATCAAGGAATCACTCTCCTAACAAAAGAATCGTTCAAACCCTTGCTACAAAGAAAGTTTAGGAGGACCGGGGACAAAATGGTCTTTATGCTCTAGTTGAAAGAGAATTTCACTTTTTTTGTCAGTGAAGGTTCCTAGCGTAACAGAATTGATCAATACAACGAAAAATATTTTGATACACATACATGAAAAAAAAATGAGAAGCTATGAACTTCAATCCAATATTCTTATATTTCTTTTGTATTCCCTTTGTTTTCTAGGCTAATATTTAATAAAGGACTTTTGAAGTTGCTTTCATCATTCCATATATGTGAGCAGTAAAAGTGACAGTTGACACCAAACCTTATATACTCAGACTCATTTTCAGAATCTAGGAACCCTGAAAGGATCAACATGGAGCGAATAAATGTTGCAAAGCAAACAAGGAGAACAAAGTTTTCAAGAAAGTACATTATATCTCACTGATATCATCCTATTTATTTTGGTGAACATTAAACCTCTCCAATAAAAGCAGTTGATCATCATTTCCAATATCTTTTCTCCATCTCAACAAACTTAAGCTTCATCTTGGTATAAAGTTATTTGCATAGTATATTTCAACTCCAACTAAAAAGCTTAAGGTATTAAGCAAACACTTGTATATAGTTTAATAATCTCAAGCTTAAGCTATTAAGCAAACACTCATATATAGTTTAATAATCTCACATACCTGCTCACATGAATTGTGTAGAAATTTAACTTTAATTAAGAGATGAGGAGTGGCAAGGATCTAACTTCTGATCACTTGGTCATAAAGGCTTTGATACTATTTCAATGACCACTGCAACTAAAATGTTTAAGCTATTGAGTGAAGGCTCATGGATAGTTTTATTATCTCTAAAAGTATAAATTTGTGATGCAGTGCATATAATTGACTTAAAGCTTTCCTCAGCATTAGGCAAACATATTAATATTAAAAAAAAAGCTACGCTTTTTTAGAAAAGAAAGAATCATACTCAGAGTTGTAGTTAGTGCCATAGATTACATAGAGATGATTCTAGTTCTCATTCTGATGATCACTGTCTAATCTTTTTGAGAGTGCCTCTACTAAAACTTCTGACTTAAAAATTTAGATTATAATTAGATACTTCGTTAGAAGGAAAGAAAAAGTTTGACTTTATTGAAATAGAGTGAAAGAAGCAATGGAACTGCAAGAAGATGAAAGAAAAACCTGCTGACCATCCTTCGGGCAATCACCTTTCCCAATTTGAAAATCTCGGTATATAAGCCCTGAGTCACGCTTTACATAGTTATCTGAAGCTACTACATTAACTTCAAAGCCTGAAACATATACAAATCCATGTCAAATATAAAAAATATTTGAGAAATTTATAATGAATAAATTTCAGACCAAGCTCCTGAGTATGCACTATAAGCTCAGAGATAAATATTTCACATTGAATTGCATTATTGACACAACACTGGTCAGGTAGATCAGAGTGCAAAATAGTAGAGCATTTCCTATTGTACATCAAACGTAACACAATCATGAAAGAGAGGCACATGTTAGATCATATTCATATGTTATTGGGTAGGATGCAAACAGATATATCATAATGATACTATTACATCTTTACAGAGACATAATTACAAGTTTACATCAAGTGTTACCTTCTCTAACAAAATTTGGGAAGTCCTCAGGTGCATTATTTTCTTTCTGTATCCGCCTATTCTGTTCTAACAAGCGTTTTTCATCATATGGGTTCTTACTCTTTGTCTTCCCATAAGAAGATAAAGTTGGAAAAACACCAGTTGAGACCAAAACAGTAAATATGAATTTCCGCCTTAATGGTTCCTTAGAATGTAATATGCCACTACCCTGCACTCTATCCGCACAAATATTATTAATCACAAGCAACTAAGATGCTCAATGTTCTTGCTAGAAATTTCACAAAAAGCTGTCAGCCAACTGGTCAAACTCTTACTGGTAATCTTTCAATATCTGATTTGTGCAGGCATGAGTTAATTGTTTCCTTTGAGGAAAGAGAGTTTGTTGTGTGGTGGAAGAGAATATTGCTGCAAGAAAATTAAAAGCCATATTTAAAAACGATTGCTGCAAGAAAATTAGAAGCCATATTCAAGAAGTTCCCACAACTTATCGCATTCTTTAATTGGTGACCACATAAATTCAGTAACCTTACAGAAATACTGCCAGCTCCACCTAGTTCAAAGAATCAAGCTAATTCATATTACTTTTCCTCCTTATTTTGGAAGCTGAGAAGCAAAAGTCACATAATTTGAACAGAAAGATGTGTTGCCCACTACTAATGCCTAATTTTGCAGGCAAACACTTAACTCAGGAGGATGAAACAACGTAGTGATACCAATAGTCTCAATAATTACGTCATGGAGCTACAGCATTGTTAGTTAAACATGGTGAGAAGTGATGAAAGTGAGCAAAATATGTCTCAACATTGATAGAAGTTCCAGATTATTGTAACACTACATTCACTTACCGTCATCATCAGCAAAATAAGCCTCAATATAAACAAAATTTTTCCAACAACTGAAATCTTAGTCAAACAACAGAAAATATCAGATGTCTGATGGTTAAACAAGATGCCCATTCTATATTCTCATAGACGAAGTAGAAAGCTAGAACAATAACACGAACTAACTAAACCCCATGCGAAATTGAGTCCCTCTATGTTGCATCAAAGAGAGAGAAAGAGAGACATACCAGGGAAAGTTGGCTTCAGTAGGAAAGAGGATGCAGACGACACCATATGCATGGCTGCGGAGGAGCACGAGAATGGCCGTTTCCTGTTGCTCCGTTATGTTATCCACTCTGTTTGCCGGCAAAAGTAAAATGACCTATATCTCCCCCTCCTTTCCTCAAAATATATCTTTGAATAGAATTTTGTATCTCTTATTAATATAATATCTTTAGCTTGTTATTGTAAAGAAAAATAATATTTTTAATATTTATAATTTCACTTAATTTTGATTTGATCCTTATAATTTAAAAAATTTAATATTACATCCTCATATTTTACATAACTTATAATTTTTTTCGATGAGAGACAATGACAAAAAAAAGTAATTTATAATTTAGTCCTTATTATTATATTTTTGCTAGCAATTTGTTATATATTTTATATTAATTTTATTTTATTATTTATTTTTATTTTCATTAATAGTATGGATCATACATATTTAGAGTCTTAAAAATTTAATAGAATTCTTACATGATTTTAGTTGTAGGGATCAAATTAAAATATTTGTAATCTATATGAACCTAATTACATAAATTTTAAATTATAGAGACCAAATTAAAAGTTAATTGAAATTATGAGACCAAAAATATAATTTTTCCTTTATAAAATAATGTTATACCTTTGGTTAAATTTTGTCCATCTCAATTTATTCGTGTGTGCGTGTGTGTGTGTGTATATATATATATATATATTAATTATGAGGCACTCCAGTTTGATTATTGATTAAAATTAGCTCCATTCTAAGTAATTTAAATATGCGCTCAGAAATCATATCTATACATCTGAAGTCTATTCACATTGATATAGATATCTATTCATTTTGAAACCATTTTTTAAAAATAAACTTCCACAAAGCATACAAGGAAAAAAGATTGTTTATGCTCTCTCTCTATAATACTTTAGTTGGTAAATCATTTAAAAATAATATACTTTTTAATGTTAAAATACTAAAAATTGCACACAAGCGCACATATATAAAAACATTTTTTGTGATGTAAAAATGATTTTAAATTTTGACTAATTTCAATTAGGTTTCTGATTTTTTTAATTATAAAAGATTGGTAAATATCTAAACATGTTTTGTATATTAAAAAGGAAATGAATAGAATTAAACTTGATCATAAGACGAAATCTCATAAAAATTGGGTTAGCCTTTGGCTTAGAAAAAATTTGGACCTATTTTTTAAATATATTTTTAATTTAAATTTTTATTTTTTTATTTTTGGGACTGACTTAATAATCTTTTTTAAATCATAATTAAATTTATTTATTTTTTACAACTTAAAACAAATTATATAAGTAATTATTATTATTACTTGTATAGTTATATATCGAAAAGTTACAAATATAAATTAATTTTTATATTAGTATAAATCTTTTGAATAAATGACACTACTTATTATTTCCTTATTAAGATGTTATCTTATATTAATATTTACAAATTAATGAATTAAAATGAGTATGTAAATTTTTATACAAAAAAATTGATTATTTTAACATTTTTTGAACTAGGAATTAATAATGTTTTTACCATTATGCTCTCTCTACATGCTTTTTTATCTAATTTAAATTTTTGTAATTGAATAATTTCAAATTTGTCCTTATTATTAGTAATTAGAATAATACTATCTGCAATTAACAATAAAAATGTAATATTTTAGTACCTATTATCATTATTCAATTAATAAATTAAAAATCAATATTCTAACATTTAAAAATATCTTTAACAAAAAATAAATAAAATTAATTATTATTTTAAAAAATTTTCTTTTTAATATATATTGTTTCTATCTAATTAAATACTAAAATAAAGTGATGTTTTCGATCGTATTCACATCATATCAAACCTAATTATATAATAGAATTTTATTCTCTATACATATCCAATCTCATTCTCGTAAAAATCTTTTTGTAACATAATTAAGTTTTATTTAATCTGAATGCATTGGCTTTGAAGGATCTTTTGTTATGTACGTGAACATTAGATCTTCGAGTTAGTCTAGGTTCGGCAAAATAAATAAAATTTGGCTCCAAGATTTTTTATAAAAACATTAAAAGTTATGATCCTTCTCAATAAATATATTAATTTATAGTTCCTAAATGTAAATTTTCCTAAAAGATAATGGATTAAATTTCATTTATAATTTTGAATAAGAGTATTTTGTCTGAACAAACTAATTTTATTTTTCCATTTCCAAACTAAAAGTTTTGAATTTTGGCTTTTCATCTCAGCAGAAAATAATTTACTTATTTTTTAAAATAAGCAACATATTTCCTTAATCTCAATATTGACAAATTTGTCATGAAAAATTTAAAATTTATAAGTTCATAAATTTTGGTGGTAAAACTTGCTAAAATTTTCTAATAGAAAAATCTTGCTAACAAATTATATTTTCATGATGTAAAAAATATTGTATTAACCTATGATTCTTTATCAAATTAATATAAAAATGGAGTATATTAATAATTACATTATTGATTGACTATTTTAGAGTTTTCTGAGAAAAATATAATATGTACAAAGAAGGTTGATTCAACCATATAAATTCTTGGACAAAGAAAACTTATATTGTTCTCCTTAAAACTCTGTCAACTTAATTTCAAAATTAGAACAAACAAAAAAAAAAAAGCATACGCATGTGTATATAGCCACTAAGTACAAAATGGCTTTCATACACCATCTCATGAGGGATAACCAAAGTTATAAGCCATTGTAACCATCTCATTCAAAAATCCATATCCATCATATATATAAATATATAAATATATATATATATATATATATATATATATATATATATAATATATACATATATATTCTCTACGCAAGGATAGAAGTGAGGCGGAAAATCTTTCAAAAGATAATTTGGGGATAAATTGTCAAAAGAACTCAAATTCGCTATAGTTTCTTTAAAAAAACTATTCACAGTTAGATCATATAATTTCATAAATATAAATGATTAAATAAAAAATTAGAGATCATGCATAATTAAAAAAATAAACTTTTAACACCCTATAGTCATCAAGATTAATATAAACTGTCAAATTATATATTTCTTTAAATGTTAATAATTGGCTGGATACATTTTTTTTTAAATGTAACAAATCTAAATTAATTATCAAAACTAACAAAATACATCAGTCTTTTATCTTTATATTTTAGTTGGTTGAGTTTATATATTTATGTACAAAACTAATTTAATAAAACCTGATTTTGTTAATTTTATGAGTTAAATGAGTCAACATCAAAGTTAGAATTTAGTAAGATTATTTTAATAATTCATACTTTATAGAATTTATATGAATATGCTCTTCCATTTATGAACCCTTTTATTGAAAATTGGGATCTTGCAAAATTTATTTGATTCGGGAATTCATGATTTTCCATTAAATGTTATACTTTATTCAATGATGGAATTAAATGGTTTAGGAATCATGATCTTCAATCAAAGATTATGATTTCTTTCAAAAATAAAATTTTACTATTTTTCAATTGATTTTCCCCTACAATTTAATTTTACTTTTAAGAAACCAATAATATCATTTATGCTGAGCAAATATAACAAATTAATGTTAATTGAATGAATGCATGATATTAATAAGTGCATATAAGAATGTCACTTATCTTTAGGAATGATTGGACATAAGAACGTCGCTTATCTCCGGAAATAATTGACCATATATGGAAGTCTACAATGAATAGAAAAGTAACAGTTATAACCCATTTGATTGTTGAAAAGAAAAGAATGTCGAAGAAGATAAGTTTGAAAATAAAAATGAATTTTGATGGAATATATTTTTATATGTTTATATTTGATATGATATTAAAGAAAAGATAAGAATGTATATGAAAATTAATCAAATTACCATTATATTCTGATAAAAAAATTTATTATTATTATTTCATTCGTAAAATATTATTATTAAAACTAATTATTAATAAAATTTAAAACAAATAATTGAATTAGAAAAATATAACTATATAAAAAAATCAACATTTTTTATATTATTTAAAAAAATTTATTGAATAAAATTTGGTTAATAATAATGCAATAAAATATTAAAAATTTTATATTTTTTAAATATATTTCTTATTTGATAAAATTTATTTTTAATAGATATATATTATTATTAATTTCAATATAAATATTATTATTAAATTTTTTTTAAAAAGGTTAGGGACTCCCTCGTTAATCAGCTAGTGGCACCCCACATAAATCCCAAATAAGACAAACAACGACGAGTAAACTTGAGATATGCGATGTGTGTTTAATTTTTGTAAAAAATACTTTTAGCATTTGGATATTGACAGAATGGCTGTGCAGTGTCAGAGTCATTTAATGTTTTATCTTTCATTAAGATGTGGGTCAAAAACATGAGAGAAGGTAGAAGAAATTTTGTAAAGAAATCTTCATTCTCCAAAAAGATTAGATATTTGAAGGAGTCCTCGTTCCTGTACGAAAGGGAATACTAGCATTAGAAAGCAACCAAATATGAGAATGAACTTCTATTATCTTTCCTTCCCACCACTTCTGGGTACCAAATTTGTCCTTAGAGAAGCTTTAAAAATAAATTCATTAAGGCCATGGAAAGCTTATATGGGAATGTGAATAAGGTGAAAGAAGGGAAATCACGACCTAGTTGGAATTAAAATAATAATTAAATTAAAAAGAATGAAAACTTAACCAAAGAGTAAATAAAAATAAAGCAACGAAAAATATTACATGAAGTTGAGCTTGGTCTAGTTATTAAGACTTGGAACTCCACCCTTCTAATCTCATGTTCAAGCTATACCTGGGTCATCTAGCCCTGTTATCCATTTTTCTTACCATTCTTGTGATGCCTTCAGAAATTACTTAATTTCTTACCTAGTGGGTTAGGCTTACGATTCTAACTCCTAAACTATTGACATATCCCTTGCTTGGACATTAATAGGTACTTTAATTGTCATGAATTTTAATGGTTCTTACACCATGATCCCTTTTTAAATGAAATATAACACTGTAAAAGATAAATAAAATGAACATAAATTACACAATAGGTTAGTTTAAGATGAAATAAGGCTCAAGAATCAAGCAAATTATTCTGTCCCTAAGAGAGAAAGAAACATGTTGATTATAAAGGTCCACTAAAACTAAATGAATCCTCTTCTTAAATTTATAAGAAGGAACAAAATAATGACAAAAGTCAATTTTGTAAGAAGTTTAGATATTTCCCAAATGATTTCCCAAAATGTAAAATTTGGTTTGAAAAGGAAGATAAGCATAATACTCATGTATGTTTCATATTAAATTTAGCTAAAGTTCCTTATAGCAATGGGTAGATTTTCCTTGATCAATTTAGCTGGGTTGAATATTTGTACGGATTGTATGAAAAAAAAAAAAAACACCAAAAAAGAGCTATAAGAAAACTCTATATTTTGAAATTATACACATTGAAATATGTGAATTTTTTTACGTTAATTCTATTAGCAAAGAATGATATGTTATCACCTTTATTAACAATTCATTACATTATTAATATATCAATTTACTACAAGAGAAATCTCCAACAATAAATGTTGAAAAATATTCATAAATGAATTTGAAAAACAATTGAACAAAAAAAGCTTGTTCAATCATATATAGATGGCAAGTATTATGAGATATATGGTGTTTGTTTGCCACATGATACACAATCTAGATACACTATAACAAAATGGTGTATGGAAACGTAGTTGCATATTGATGAATATGGTTGGGAGCATTAGTCATATTGGCCTATTTTAATTATAGGTATATGGATTAAAACGTTGCTGTGTATTTGTGGCGTAGACATCCTAATAAAGTAATTATAAAGACGTCTTTTGTACTCTAGACTAGTAATAAACATAGTTAAGGCTATAGCATATTAAGAATTTCCAACAATGATTATATAACTGGAAGACAAGAAACTAAATGTAAGAAAAATCAATACGTATTGAAATGGTAATCTAGAAAAATCTAAGGGATACATATTTAATACCCTAAACATATCACAAGGATTATTGAACACAGGTAATGTCAATTTTATTGATAATTGTGAAATCAGTGGAAGTGATGCTTTATAAAATGCAAAAGCTAAGAAAATGAGAATGCAAGTTCTTTAATTTGTATTTCTTTTAAGGAGGTTATTTGTCAAATTGTTAAATCGCAAAAGAATAATGAAGAGCAATAAATTATTAACCACACAACTCAAATGAACTTGTAGTATAAAAACCATAAGAAATAGTATTGAAAAGATTCCATGGGAAAGAAGACTTGTTATTTTGAATGATTATGGTTTGTCTACAAGCATCAAAACTTGACTTATGAATTTATTATAACCCAATGTCGTTTCAACATGTCATTACTAGTGATAATGTTGGATGTCATGAAATGAGAGCAAAATTCTATGGAAAAGAATGAAGTGGGGAACCGTGTGAAATTGCCTAAAGGTTGCTTAAGTCATTGATTATTATATCCAATTTTCTTGTTTATTAATAATTGCACTTTCTTCTCTCAAAAAAGGAAAGATTTTAATATGCTAATACTGAAATCCAAAATAAAAAAAATTCAATACCAAACCTTGGGCCTCACTGGAATACTTGGACCAAATCTCCAAAACCTTGTAACATTGATTGTCTCTTTGTCCCTTTTTACATGAATCTTCCTTCATGTCCTAGCTTGCCTCTTCCCCTTTATGCTAGGGTTTTCTTTTGCGTAACCAATTCCATAAACAATTTTACCATTATGGCTATGGCTTTTCTTGTGGAATTCCCAAAACTGGTTTAGATATTGACTTATGAGAAATTATGAGTGAAATCAGTTTTTTCTCATGACAACATTTTTAATTATGCCTTAAGCAGTCATAGTTATAACAGTAATCATGTAACTTCTTACACTTAAGGAGAACTCTAGTTTCAAGGACCCAAAACCCTATGACTATGGCTTCTTTAATGTTCACAAATATCCTACCCCTAAAAAGCCATTCATAATGGTAAGCTCCACACCAAAGACATCTCCAATCTTCCATTAAACACAATGTTTCCTTCCAAACTAGGCACAAGGATAGGTGCTGTAAAGGGAATTCTACAGCAAATGAATGGCTGAGAAGGAGTCAAATTCAAGAACCACTTTCTTAAAGCTTGTTTCCTTCCAAACCTGCTCCTATAAGAAGGCCCCAGAAATCAACTTAAAGGAGAAGCTCTAACATGATCCATTCACATTGATTATGGACCACCCATCTTGAGGTATAACCTAGGTGATTAACCTTTCCTTCTTATGCTTAGTCACACCCAAGATAGAGTTAAGGGAAACCTCAAACTTGCTATGAGATGATAGAAATCAAATCATGAGAATTACAAATGTTAGAATGATGGAAAATAGAATCATTTTGTCCTTCTCCTTGTGATTGTCACACAGCTCATGCTATTTTGTTTGCATTAAGCACCCTTTCTTTGATTTATGAGATTTTGTTTTCTTTCATGAAAAATATCTCCTCATTAAAAAGCTCTTTTTCAACCACTTTGTAGAATTTTGCAACTCAAATTTCTATATTTTTGTTAAAGAGATAATAAAATTTGGAAAAAGATTTCTTGTTATGAACTTGAGAAAACCAACTACGCCCATACCTAGATAACTTGGGGTTGTGGTAAGTTTACATATGTTGAAAAACTTAATTATATACTTATATAGTAGATTATTATTGTGTGTTAATTTAATTAAATTATGACAAAGGAAAAAAATCACATAATTTGATTAGGTTAGCATTACTTTTTATTATGATTTAATTGTATTAACACACCACTTCATATATTATGTAATTATATTATTACTGGCTAATATTTTCTCACATAGTTAAAGAAAAGCAAACTAAAAACTTTGGCAAAAAAGTGTATTGGTTAAAAGCAAGATTAATAATTTCCATATTATTCATTCCCAAAACTATGACTCAATAAGTAGAACAAATGCTTCCATTACCAAAATTATGACTCATAGGCATATAGTTTAATCTGAGCCAAAATTATCCACCAGCCACAATAATATATATATATATATATATATATATATACTCATTTTATTCCTCGTTCATAATTTCCTGTCTTGCTGCTTGATAATAAAAAAAGCTTTGCCATCTGTTGGACCACATTTTGCACATCCAACTTGTACGGAACAGTGAATTGAGTTGCCTTAGCAATTGTCACTGCAATATTTACTTGTTCAATATGACAAGCTCGTTTCGATTATGGTTGAACAAGTCTCCAAGTGTGTTTAGCTAGCAAAGCAAATTTAAATAGTGCATCCCGTTAAAACCAAGACCCCCATCATCCCATGAACTACATAACATAACTTAGTTCGGCCTACATGTGTATCTTAGGATGATCTTGGTTATAACCCCGTAAGGAATTTATAATTCTTTCATTAATTTTTGACAAAATTTCTATAGTAACTCAAAACACTGAAAAAGGGTAAATGAATAGTTTAAATGTTGTATCCATCTCGAACACATATATTTATGGTATTGTCATAGAGTTATATTTTTGGGTGATTTCAGCCCTATCTGACTCATGCGTAAATCTAATAATGCGTGACTTGTGTCACTTTCTAAATTATTTTATTCTAAATTTAATAAATTTTATATCACGTAAAGTCTCGTGCACAAAGAAAGACGTTCTGCTTACAGTACAGAGAAAACTAGGGGAAAAAAAAAATCTACAATCATCATCATTCTATATATAAATCATGTGATTCTATTCAACACAAACGTGGGGATATATATAATAACGCAGGTGGATTGATGCTTCTTTTATGAGCTGTAGTTTCACACCGTTCTTCTCCTTTGTTTCGTGCTTCAATGCTGTAATTTTCTTCCAAAACCTTACCCCATCCCCACCAGGTGAATCATCTTCCCTTCCCCTGGTGCATTTCAACGAAAGGATGATTGGCGAGAGATAGACACATGCTTTGAGGGTTTGGCTTTGTTCTCTCAAATGCCCATATCAATTTCTTTCTGACCGTTTCTCCTGTGTCCTTTCTCCCCCTCGCCTTCATTGCAGCAGCTTCATTTGAGTTTGTTTCAATACAATTCTGAAGAAATCGTCTTGATTTATGATTGCGAGCTCAAACAAGACCAGATAGGCCAAGCTCATAGGTTTGGGACCGTTTATGTTCTTTCGTCCAGTGCATTTATGAATCCAGATTTTTTCTGCGTTTGTATTCTGGTGTTCTTGGGATATTGAATGCTAGGAGTTTCCGGTTGTGTTATGTGATGCAATTTCGTGGCTTTGCTAGAGGACTAGGGTTTTTTTTTTTTCAGGAAAAAGATTATTGATTTTAGGGTCATCTTCTCTTCCTTAATGGATTCAGGATTTCGGTATTTGAGGTTCTTGTCTTGGTGAATTACTTCAGTGGTTATAAGATTTGGGTAATAGATATTAAAAGGTACTGGTGTTGGTTCTACTGTGAATATTGTTAGGATATGAGTCGTAGGGTGAGGAGGAAGGTTGCAAGGAAAGGAAAAGAAAAGGTGGTTTTCCCAAGTTACCCTGAAATTCAAGATGAGGTTTTGGATTCAGACCCTGAAAGGGTTGTTGATTGGAGGAGCTTACCTGATGACACAGTAATTCAGCTGTTTTCATGTCTGAGTTATCGTGACCGAGCAAGCTTATCTTCAACTTGTAGGACATGGAGGTTTCTTGGTAGCTCTCCATGTTTATGGACTTCTCTTGATCTTCGTTCTCACAGGTTTGATGCCACCATGGCATCTTCACTTGCTCCAAGGTGTGTGAATCTTCGGAAGCTTAGATTTCGTGGGGCAGAGTCTGCTGATGCGATAATTCATCTTCAAGCTAGGAACTTGCGCGAAATAAGTGGTGACTATTGCAGGAAGATTACTGATGCGACTCTTGCGGTAATTGTTGCTCGGCATGAGTTACTAGAGAGTCTTCAGCTTGGGCCAGATTTTTGTGAAAGAATCAGCAGTGATGCAATAAAAGCAGTAGCTCATTGCTGTCCTAGATTAAACAAACTTAGACTCTCAGGCATTAGGGATGTGAATTCTGATGCCATAAATGCTTTGGCTAAGCATTGTCTGAATTTGACCGATATTGGATTCATTGATTGTCTGAATGTTGATGAGCTAGCATTGGGAAATGTGTTGTCAGTTCGTTTTCTTTCAGTTGCGGGGACATCAAGTATGAAGTGGGGTGTGGTTTCTCATCTTTGGCATAAGCTGCCTAACCTTATTGGAATAGATGTTTCAAGAACTGATATTGGTCCATCTGCTGTATCAAGATTGTTATCATCACAGAGCTTGAAGGTTTTGTGTGCTCTGAATTGTCCTATCCTTGAAGAAGACACCAGCTTCTCGGCAAGTAAATATAAAAATAAGCTCTTAATTGCCCTTTCTACTGATATTTTTAAAGGACTAGCTTCTTTATTTTTTGATGATACAAAGAAAGGAAAAAATGTGTTTTTGGACTGGAGGAATGTGAAGAATAACAATAAGGACTTAAATGAAATTATGATCTGGCTTGAGTGGATCCTATCCCATACACTTCTGCGATCTGCTGAGAGCTCTCAACAAGGTCTGGATAATTTTTGGGTTGAACAAGGTGGGGCACTCTTGCTTAGTCTAATGCAAAGTCCCCAAGAGGATGTTCAGGAGAGGGCAGCCACGGGTCTTGCAACGTTTGTTGTAATTGATGATGAAAATGCTAGCATTGATTGTGGAAGGGCTGAAGCAGTTATGCGAGATGGTGGTATACGCCTTCTTCTTGGCTTGGCACAATCATGGAGGGAAGGGCTTCAGTCTGAGGCAGCTAAGGTGAATCCACTTTATCTTCTTGTGTATGATGGCCTATCTGATTATGTTCCAGTCATTCTAACTTACACATCTTCTAAAGATTAATTGATGTGTAGGTTTTGGCGAGCTACTCTGGATATCATCTGCCTTATGCATGATTATACACTAGACTATATTTTTCCTATTGTCACCATTAAATGTTTACTCATAAAGCTGATAAAAGAAAAGACGACCTGACCATTGTTTGTATGTCCTTCCTCTGAACTTTACAAATATGTAGGCCATAGCAAATCTGTCCGTCAATGCCAATGTAGCGAAAGCTGTAGCAGAGGAAGGTGGTATTGATATTCTTGCTGGTTTGGCTAGGTCCATGAACAAGCTGGTGGCCGAGGAGGCTGCTGGAGGATTGTGGAATCTCTCTGTTGGTGAAGAGCACAAGGTTTGATTTTGTTGCTAGTTTGAATTTTAGTTTTATGCATTTAATGTCTAAAGTCATAAATGAAGGAGGCTTCCATCTTAGGGTGCAATTGCTGAGGCTGGTGGAATAAAAGCTTTGGTGGCTCTTATATTCAAGTGGTCCTCTAGTGGAGATGGAGTTTTGGTAAGTTTCTTCCATTTCATCCTTATGGGCATTAAATATTCCTTGGTCTTTCCATAATGGGAGTTGCTTTTATGAAATGAATACAGCAGTAGGTTAATTTATTATTTTGTGCTTCAGGAACGTGCTGCTGGTGCATTGGCTAATTTGGCGGCTGATGACAAATGTAGTACAGAAGTTGCACTGGCTGGTGGTGTACATGCTTTAGTGATGCTAGCACGCAACTGCAAATTTGAAGGAGTGCAAGAGCAGGTATTATAGTAGTATTTTCTATCATTGGAGTGGTGTCCACTATTTGCACTGATAAATGCACAAAAATCTTTGAAGCTATTTTATGTGTACAATTTACCTGCCAACTAAAGATTGGAGCTCAAGTTAGTTGTTCAATATGTTTATGCTTATGATTACTAACTCTTATTTCCTTTTTCTTATGCTAGGGGTTGGGAATTAGGGACATTGGCGTGAATGGTAGACTTTTATTTTTTATTTTTTGTTATCTACTTACTAGGTTCTCAAGTTGGATATTGAAAGGCACAAGAATGCCCTAATACCTTTTTTCGTTTATGGGTTAAGATGCCAGAATCCCTTTGATGTTGGTTGCGCTAATGTGTGACAAGACACTTTACATGCATCTTAAAATTTTCAATTTCTTGATTACTTTAGTATTTTTGGACCCATATTCTTAGTTTTGTCTTACACCAAAACTGGAAGAAGGATTTTGAATAACTTGTTTCTTGATTTGGTTTTTAATATAACAGCTTGTGTGGATTTTCATTTTTCTTTCTGTTAAAAGTTGGGCCATTGATCAATCCTCAGGAGGTTTGAATGATTCTTTATGGTTTGGTATTCTAAAGTAAAAAGATAGTGCTTGAATGTAATTTCAATTTCTATGGACAAGTGGTCTATATTCTGGCTTAATATGTTCATGTGCCAAATGTGGGATATTCTACTCTTGATTTTGATCTGACTATCATTGTTGATGATAAAGCTGTTCTAAGTAGGAATTGCTCTGTCTTTTTCTATTAGTCATGTGTTTATGTCCACCTTAACTAATGAAGATGTGTTATGTGTATTCTTTTTCTTAAAATACCAAGCTTTGGTTCTCTAATTGCATGTTTATTAAGTGCTTGTCCATTCCATTGAATGAAATATAAATATAGCTGCATTGAATAATTAGTGTCACTTGCCTTAAACATTAGGCTGCTCGTGCATTGGCTAATTTGGCTGCTCATGGAGATAGCAACAGTAACAATGCTGCTGTTGGACAAGAAGCAGGTGCTCTTGAGGCACTTGTTCAACTTACGCGTTCTCCCCATGAGGGTGTCAGGTAATCTTCTGTAATTTTACTCGGCCTCTACATGTGTCTATTATCATATAGTAGGTACCAACTCTAGAAGATAGTGTGAACAAAATTACTAAACTGAAATTAAAGAAAATAGTAAACACAGCAGAAAAGAGAAAATAACTAAGTATAGACTCTAGTACCATTCTTGTTACGAGTTGGTTGTTATGGTTAGTTGTTATAACTGTATTAACAGTTGTTAGTTGTTAGTTAGCCTTAAATAACTGACAAGTAGTTATGGACAGTAGCCTATAAATAGATATGCAGCAATTGTAATGGTTGTGAATGAATAAGAAGTTTTGAGTCCTGGGAATTGAGTTACCTACGGGTATCATTGGTATCAGACCCTCTCTCTCACAATGGAGGGGATACGGGCAGAAATGCTCAGGTTACTGGCAGAAATATCTACAGAAATGGTGTGGATGAAGACAACGATTATCAAGTCAGAGATTCGAGACAACGAAGGCAAAAATTCTTTGGACCAGCAGCTCATGGTATTTCACCAGCCATGAAAGTTGTATGGTGACTCAAGAACATCAAGATTTGTCAAGAAGCAAATTAGTTACCAAGAAAAGAGAAGAACTCCATAATAGTATTGAAGAGAAGCTTTCAGAGAGAGTTCTTGAACAAAGTCTTCCCTTTGAAGATGACTTTTCCTACACTACAAATCTTGAGAGTACTAATACTGAAATCAAGGGCTCTTCAGGATCTGTTGCAAGTTCTAAACCAGTGAGCTTGTCAGAAGAACAGAGTAGTAATGCTGGAAACAAGATTAGTACTGATTCAGCTAGTGCAGTATCCAAGAAAAGTGACTCAGGTGAATCTGTCAAGCAATTGACAAAGAAAGAGATTGAAGAAAAGAGGAGAAAAGGGTTATATTACTGGTGTAATGCAAAGTATACTACAGATCGTAAACGTTGTTCGCCGCAAGCATACATGATGTATGTTCAGGGCGATGATAAGGAAAATGATGACATGATTGATTTGGAATCTTTTGATAATAAAAATTCAGTGGAACACCATACTGGTATTCCTCTCAATGACCATGGATGAACAAGGGCAGTTATACAAGAACCAGCAAGTGGATAAATCCTACCAGCCACTAGAAGACATTCCTATTTTTTTCTGTTTCTCCTAAAACCCAAAGCTGTACAAATCCTAGAAGACAATGGCTGCTACAGAATCCTTGTGGACAAGGATTTGCTTAAGGGGGGTAGTAATTGTTACGGGGTTGGTTGTTATGGTTAGTTGTTATAACTGTATTAACAGTTGTTAGTTGTTAGTTAGCCTTAAATAATTGACAAGTAGTTATGGACAGTAGCCTATAAATAGATATGCAGCAATTGTAATGGTTGTGAATGAATAAGAAGTTTTGAGTTCTGGGAATTGAGTTACCTATGCGTATCAATTCTAGACTGCTAGACGTCTTGCAAAACCTCCTCCCTAAACTTTCTTGCCTTCTGTCACCCTTTCACCCCTTTTATTCTTTGATAATAAACTCTTTAACTCCCCTCATTGGTTCACATCGTGTGCCCCTTTTTTTAACTTCATTATTCACATATTCATTCATTGTTACTTTTTTTTTTTCTCTTCCTCTTCCACACTTCCTTTCATATTCTCTTGTCCCCTTTCTCTCATGGTCTTAGCTACACTTTACTTTGATGGATGTTATAGTTACTTAGTTATTTTGCTGATTAGTTGTACTTTTCATCTTTACTTATTTGCTTGCGCTCATGTGTCTTTCTGTATTATCTGTATTGTATTAGATCTTGCCATCCTGTTTTAATCTACCTTTTCTAATTGTAGGCAGACTTTGATTTATTTAATTAACCATCGTAGGAAAGTCAAAGGTCTCAAAAATTCTTGTTTGTCATGTATAAATGGTTGTGTTGATAAGGTTACATAAAACATAGAGAATTTGAGGGAGTGAGAAAGAATAGGCAAAGAGTTTAGTGGGAGAAAGTAGAGAGAGCAGAATTTTAATACTCAATTTTATTTTTTTTTAAGATAAAAGAATTTTATTAAGAAAGAAGGAACAAAAAAATGCAGAGTACTCATTTTCAGTTAGAATTTAATAGTCTGCTTAATCCAAATACAAAGCTATGCTTAATATTGACAATTGTGATTCTGGCTTCTGTCTACCAAGAATGCTTTTTGCCATTTGCCAAAATTTTCTTCTGGACTGCTAAAACATGGGAAAATGAAAGTTTCTTGTTTTGCTATAGGTCAATGATGAGAGAGAGAGAGAGAGAGAGAGAGAGAGTAACACTGAATACACTCATTAATCAATGAAAATTGTCTGTCGCATATTATTAACACTGAATACTGGAAGGGGGCAATGTCTTAGGAACTTGAAAAACATCTTCAAATTCCAATAATAGTTGCCGCATCTCTTTGTGTTGTGAATCAATCAATTTTGCCTTACTGCCCTCTGTTGTATCCAACTGAACAAGAAAAATTCCAGTAGAGTTCAACACCTGTTTATCTCCTCTAAATGCTCCTCCTAATAATGGTTCTGAGCAGCCAATTCGCTGAATCTTATAGCTGCAACCTCCCGGTGAAAAAACCATATGATGATTTTGATAATCAAACTGATTTTTCCCTAGAGTAGACAACCACTGAACCCCTAAAATAGTGTCATAGCCTCCTAGATTCATGACATAAAAGGCAACTTTGAATTGGCTGCCTTGCATGCTCCAACCCAAGTTTTTGCTAATACTATCCATTCTAATTCTTTCTCCTCCTGCTATTGACCTTCATTTTAGGAGAACAACTCACTTTCAACTTCAGCTGCTTCACTATAGCTGAATGGGCGAAATTGTTCATGCTTCCAGTGTCAACCAAAATCATGATTGGCTGTTTCTTAATGAATCCCCTCACTTGTAATGTAGAAAAGTCTTCCAACCCATAAATAGCATAAATTAAAAGAGTTTGTACTCCTTCTTACCCTTGAACAACTTTACAATCATGTTCCTCGTTCACTTCAATCACTTCCTCATCATAATCTTTATCTCAACATGTATTATAAATGAATTGCTCCACTGGTTTTTCAAATGAGGAAGAACCTTTATCCACCGCGTTACTCTTATTGGTCATTGACTCATATTTAGGAGTGAAAGAAGTAGGTTTCGAGTAAGAGGTGAAAGCAGACTTTGAATCTTGAAATGGACTTAGTTTGAGTAGCTAACACTGCATCTTCATGAATTCTGGCCAAATACATTGTATTAACTAATGTAGAAGGCCGAAATATCCATGCATAAGATTCTATATCTCCTTTCAATTCACCCCATAATAGACTAATATGCATTTCTTCCAGTAATACTACATCAACCAAAAGATCCTTGAATTTCTCCTTATAATTGATGTCTGAGCCTACTTGTTTCAGTTTCTTCAATTCTGCCAGAGGATCTATCTTCTTGATACCACCAAAACAAACTTTGATTGCAGTCTTGTAGTCTGTCCATGCTGCTTCATCTAGATGCCTAGTAGCCATGAATGTCTGATGCCATTGGAGAGCTTTGCCTTCCAAGTGCAAACAAATCATACAAATGCGTTGATCAATTGTCGTGTTATAAATGTCAAAGAACTGCCAGCAACAAAATGACCATCCTTTAAAATCAACTTTGCCAAACTTAGTAAAATTGATTTGTGAGAACTTCGTCGGAAGTGTATAACTACTGGAATGCATTGGTTAATATGTCCCATTCTGTGGACGTTGCTTCCCAGTATGACCTCTACCTGACGTTGATGCACCATTGCTGTCACTCACCATTGTTGTGAGCTGAACCACCTTTGTTGCCATTTTTGCTACTAGTCCTTCCAAATGCGAAATTGTATCACACATCTCCCCTATAGTCATGCAATTCTGCCTGAGCTTTTGCTTGATGTCCTTCCCTTTGTTAGTTGACTGTGTTTCGCATGTCATCCCGTCGATCGGATGACTTTGATACCAAATTGGTACAGAGAAAATATGAAATATGGTTTTATTACTTCACACACAACATTTGATTTTTCCTTTATTTATAGGGATTAGTTGAACGTTAAATCAATTCAACTATCCTTACTATTATTCACAATTTTTCAAACAGCATTTTGACTAACTACCCGTAACAGCCCTGTCACAATAATAAAGCTGTGGCTCCAATTGGAGGCCCATTATAAAATAGGAAATTGAAATACTTAAAACTTGGGTTTTAGTAAGAGGTCCATTACAAAGAAATAAAATAGACTACTAAAATACTTAAACTAAAGCTTATAAAAATGGATAATTAAAAGCCTAGCAAAATATTTAAATTCAAGATAATTCTAATTCCTTGGTTTATAGCATATTATCTCTTATGCTATTCTCCATTAGTCAATGAGGTATGTGGTTTGAGGGTTAGTGGATAATCTCCTTTGACATTGTTGGTGTAGAAGAATAGGAATTTCAAAGAAGATGGTGTGAAGGCTCTATTTATTTACTGGAAAAAAGCTCTCAGATTACAAGAGATGGCTAGTGGCTTCCTTCCTTTTGTATTTATAGGTATCAGAAACCCTAATTTCCTAACCTAAATTAATCAGCAGCTAAACATAATTAGGAGGCTCAATGGGCCTAGTCTAACTATGAGACTTATTAATAATAACAGAAAAAACAGAAAACAAACAAAAATAAAATAAACATTAAATATCTAAGGTTAAACACATAACAACACTCTCCTTCAAGCTGGTGAGTGGATGTTGATCATTCCTAGCTTGTAAATTAGTTCTTCAAATTGTGTTTTTGGGAGAGATTTAGTTAGAGTGTTTGCAACTTGATACTATGATGGAATATAGGTAAGTTTAAGTAGCTGTGAATCAATTTTCTCCTTAATGAATTGTCTATCTATTTCAACATGCTTGGTCTTGTCATGGTGGACAAGATTCTTGACAATGTTGATAGTAGCCATGTTATTGCAGAAGATCTACATAAGACTATTTGTGCTTATTCAGAGCTCATCAAGTGCCTGTTTCAGTCATAACCTTTCACAAATACCTTGTGACAATGCCCTGTATTATGCTTTTGCATTGCTTCTTGCCACAGCCGGTTGTTTCTTGCTTCTCCAAGTGACTAAGTTACCCCAAACATGGTACAATATCCAGAGCTTGACCTCCTATCAGTGATACAACTTGCCTAGTCCGCATCTGTGTAAATCTCGACATTTCTTTCACTCCCCTTCTTAAAGAATATCCTTTTTCTAGAGGCCTTTTTTAAATATCTTAAAATCTTGTAAACTATCTTTATATGCTCTTTAATGGGTTTTGTCACATACTGACTAGCCACACTAATTGGGAAGCAAATGTCAAGTTTGGTGTGAGATAGATAAATGAGTTTCCTCGCTAGCCTTTGATATCTACTGGCATCAACTAGGGGGCTATCTTCTTTGAATCTGGTTTTGTAACTTGCTTTCATAGGTGTGTCTACAGGTTTACACCCCAGCATCCCTGTTTTTTCTAACAGATCCAATGTGTACTTCCTCTGGGAGACAACAATGCCTTTCTAAGACCTTGCAACCTCCATACCTAAAAAGTATTTTAAGTTGCCTAAGATTTTAATCTCAAAATCCTTAGCTAGAGCAAGTTTAAGCACTTCAATTGCTTCTTCATAATTACCTGTGATGACAATATCATCAACATAAACAATTAGTGTAGATAGTTTCCCATCTTGAGGAAATTTTGTAAATAGGGTATGGTTAGCTTGTCTGTACGGTATCCATATCCTTTTAGCACTGTGGTGAATTCATCAAACCATGCCCTGAGAGATTGCTTCAAGCCATATAATGACTTCTTCAATCTGCATACTTTCTCCTTCCCCCCCTTTAACTTCAATTCTAGGGGGAATTTCGATATACACTTCCTTTTCTAATTGCCATTCAAAAAGGCATTCTTCACATCAAACTGATGCAGTTTCCAGTCCAAATTAACAGCAAGAGAAATGAGTACCTTAATGGTGTTGAATTTGGCCACAGGTGCAAATGTCTCATCATAGTCAATCCTGTAGGTTTGAGTGATTCCCTTTGCCACTAGACGAGCATTATGGCTGTTTATACTCCCATTTGGGTTGTACTTGATAGTGAAAATCCACTTGCAACCGATTGGTTTCTTCTTGGGTGGTAAGTCAGTCATCTCCCACGTACCAGTCTTTTTTAAAGCAATAATTTCCTCTTGGATGGCACATCTCCAATTAGGGCTGTTCAAAGCTTCATAGGCATTATAGGGAATTGCTTTACACGAAAGGTTAGTAATAAAAGCATAGTACTGGGAAGATAGTTTGCCATAGGAGATAAATTTCCCAATGGGATGAAGAGTGCATGATCCTACCCCTTTCCTCAGAGCAATAGGCAGATCATCCTAAATGGTGTCCTTTAGTGGAGTAGTAGAACTTGGAGAGGGCTCTTGGCAAGGCACTGGCAGAAGCGTGATTGCATCATTTAGCTTTCTCCTTTTGGAGTAAACCTGCAAATCCATTTGACTAGCTGTACCTTAATTTTGTAAGGCATTTTCTGTGATGGATTGTGGGGTAGGATTTGTAGGAACGTCAAAGGAGTGAGGTTGAGGGGATGCAGGAGTAGGATGAGGAATAGGGTGCTCAAGAGTAGGGAAAGGTGGAAGATCAAGGCTAGTAGGAATAGAGCTAATAGGAAAGGGGTCACTAAGTTGCTCTCTTTGGCTCGGGACATAAGGAAAATAGGGTTGGGTTTCTTGAAATGTGACATCCATGGTAATGTAGAAACGCTTTGTGGTAGGGCAATAACACTTGTATCCTTTCTTAGTGGACGAGTATCCGACAGAGATACTCTTAAGGGATTAGAGTTCCAATTTTCCTGAGTTGTAATTGTGTACCAAGGTCGTACAACCAAAAATCTGAAGTGGAAGGTTAGGAATCATGGAGACAAAGGAAGGGTAGGTTTCTTGAAGTGTGGCTAAGGGTGTCTTATAGTTCAAGGTTTTTAATGGCATCCTATTGATAAGGTAAGTAGCTATGAGGACGGCTTCTCCCCATTAGGTTTTGGGTGTATTGGAGGCAATGAGGAGGGCCCTAGTTACCTTTAAGATGTGCCTATTTTTTCTCTTAAAAACCCCATTATGCTATGGTGTATTTACACAAGAGCTTTAGTGAATGACTCCATTATTTGAAAGGAAGGTTTCTAGTTCTTGGTTAAAGTATTCCCTCCCGTTGTTAGATCTGAAGACTTTTATGGTGGCATGGAACTTGGTGGATATTAGTGTGGACTTATTTAAATATATGTTGGGTTTCAGATTTGTCTTTCATCAAATATGTCCATGTAAGTCTTGTGTGGTCATCAATGAATATGATAAACCATCTTGCCCCAGTAAGGGTTGGTGTTCCTGATGGGCCCCATACATCGCTATGAATAATGGAAAATGGTTTAGAGGTGACTTGTGGGTGTAGGTTATCAGATGCACGAGTATATTTAGATTGTGGACACACTTGACAATAAAAGGAAATAGAACTTTTATTGATCAAATTGGGATATATCTTTTTCATATAGTTTGGATTGGGGTGACCCATCCAAAAATGCCATAACATAAAATCATAAAAAACAGTAGACAAAACAGATTTGTGAGTGCTGCTATGGAGAAAGTAAAGACCAACATGTTCCTCAGCACTGCCAATCTGACTTCTTAGATTCCAAGTCCTAAAAGACACAACCATCAGAGTAGAATTTAGTAACATAGTGAAGTTCTTTTGAAATTTTGCTCACAGATAGTAAGTTATGAGATAATTTTGGAACTAATAAAACATTAGTGAGAATGAAGTTTGCAGTAATTCTCACGGTACCCGATCCTATAATCTTTGAAGGTGTGCCATCAACCAATTTAACAAGTAAATTATCGGTACAAGGTATGAAATTATCAAAGGATGCTTGATTACTTGTCATACGGTCTGTGGCACCTGAATCAACCACCTATGTTTTATCGTGTTCCATTCAGGAGTTTAAGGCCAAAGGGAATTTACCTGAGTGTGCTAGTAAGCTAGTACTTGCTTCTTGACCGGTGTTAGTTTGGAATTGAAGTTGTTTGTTGCCAAACATCTTGTGTAAAAACTCAAGTTGTTTGTTGGTGAAGATACTAGAATCTTGCTCCACCCTTTTAGTATTATTGGCGGCGTGGTTGGCATTTTTCCCCTTGTTCTTAATATGTGGTGGCTTGCCATAGAGAACCCAACATTTTTCTTTAGGATGGCTAACTTACCCACTCGACTGAGGCCCTTTAGATGCAAGTGTCGTTAAGTCAGAAGGGGAATTAGGTGGTAGGGATCCCAAAGTCAATTGTTTTCTACTCTCCTCCCTTTTGATTTCAGAGAAAACTTCTCTTAATGAAGGTGGGGGGTCAGTGCACATTACTCGGCTTCATATTTCTTCAAATTGAGAATTAAGGCCAAAGAGGAATTTGAAAACATGCTTCTCCTCCTTGACTTTTTGATAATAAGAGGCATCTAAAGCACAATGCCATTGATGAGATTCATAGAGGTCGAGTTGCTGCTAGTGACATAATAATACAATATAGTATTGAGTCACATCTGCATCCCCTTGTTTGAATTCATGTAAAAAACTCTCAATTTCAATGATAATGGCTGTGTTCTTGGCTGAAGAATATGTCTCCCTTGCTGCCTCCCAGACGTCATGGGCAATTTGGTACAAAAGAAAGTTCTTCCCTATGTCAGGTGTCAAAGAATTGATCAAACATGACTGAATCATGCTATTCTCTATCTCCCACACTTTATATTTTGGATCATCTGGGCTGGGGGGCTTGGATACTCCAGTTAGGTAATCAGCCTTACCTTTTCCTCTTATAAAAAGCATCACACTAGTGTACCATTGTAGGTAATTGTGTCTGGTAAGATAGTGAGCTGTTGTCATGATAGGGGTTGGCTCATTGCCTATGGAATGACCCACGATGGACTGTGCAATGGCTCTAAGAGGATCAGGATCATGACCATACTCTAAGGTGGTACTTTGGCTCTCATGTTCATCGACATTGAGGAATCATGGTCCTTGAACCCTAAAACTCTGATACCATGTAGAAGAATAGGAATTTCAGAGAATATGGCGTGAAGCCTTTGTTTATTTATTGGAAAAAAGCTTTCAGATTACAAGAAATGGCTAGTGGCTTCCTTCCCTTTATATTTATAGGTATCGAAAACCCTAATTTCCTTACCTAAATTAATCAGCCGCTAAAGATAATTAGGAGGCCCAATGGGCTGCGGCTAATAACCTAATCCTAGTCTAATTATGAGACTTATTAATAATAACAGAAAAAAACAGAAAATAAACAAAAATAAAATAAACGTTAAATATCTAAGGTTAAACACATAACAGTGAGGTTGCTCATGTGTAGTGTATTTGGTCTTGTTACCTGCAGTTAGTGATGTTTGATATACAATCTGCTAGATATAAGTGGAATACAATCTGTACTAGACTTGTGGCTTAGGAGCAGCCAATCTTTGTTTATTAAATTTGGTATCTTATTTTAATGGTAACTAGCATTTTTTAGGTGGTCAGACTTAGGAAACATGAAGGGATTTATTTCAACCAAGGTAGACCTGTTTGCATATTTATCCATTTTGTTTGCCCAGAGATGTTCCTCCTTCTACGTTTCTTATGTTCTGCATTCTGAACTTCATTTTGTTTTGTCTTTTTGTTTTTGTTGTTTGTTTGTGTTTTTTTCTTTACGATTATTGTTTGTGATTTGCCCCTTGATCTCTTCTATTGTATACACCAAAATGATACATCTATTCCTCTGTGGATTTGACCTTATATAAACATTTATCTTCTTTGACAGGCAAGAAGCTGCTGGTGCACTTTGGAATTTGTCATTTGATGATAGAAATCGAGAAGCCATCGCAGCAGCTGGAGGAGTTCAGGCTTTGGTATGCAATGTGCCTTATTTATTTGACGTTTTTATCATTGTATATTCATGCATCCTTTCAGATTGCTTCCAGTTATGCATTATAATTAACAGCTATGGCTCAAGTACTTTGCTGAAGTTGTTTCCTTATTACTTTTGCATGTGTTGCACATATGTGGCTACCTATATCAAGTTGCAAAGTATTGCTTTGTTTGTCCTATATTTATAATGATCTTGAAAAACAATTTGGAATTTTTTTGAATTGATGTAATTTTGGAAACTCCAGAAATTAAAATAATAATTAAGTAAAACTAATCTTTATAGGAATTTAAAGTTCTTGGATAGGTTTTAGCCAAAGTACATAATACCAACTAGGAACTGACATGCATTGTAATAAGAAGATATTCCACCTTCCTGGTGTGCCTTATTAAAACTGATTTTTGAGGAATGTTAAGTTTCGCAAGCCAATATGCTACATATGACTATTATTTTAATTGACTATGTTCACGGTTTAATTACTTATCATCTCTATATACACATGATTATCTTATAGATTTAACTTTAATTTGGGCCTGTGATATACTACCAATAATTGAGACTATTATTGATTATTTTCTTAAAAAAAATTTCAACTGTGAATGTTTGAATAGAATTAGATGCTAGTTTCCTCCTTTTCCCTCCCAAGACTAAAAAACCGAAAATAAAAAGGAAGTGAAAATGATATGGTGTTCTGCCAAACTTACTAAAATGATATATCTTCAAACTGGTTGTAATTGTGCTGTTTACCTTAATTTTACTTAAACTTGAGTTCCTGCAGTCTTTAGGATATATGGCCTGTTTCCTTAAAACAAAATCAGTATTCTGGTTTTACTGTTAATATGAGAGAATCTTGGTTTAAGATACCCCTTATAGTTTACATTAGAATTACTTTTAGATCAATCTGGTCCCTTTGCAATCTGGATCTCATATGCATAGACAAAGTGAACTAAAATTTAATTTGATTTTGTATGTGTTGAATAAAATTTGAAGTTAACACTATTTTAGTCCACACATTTCAATTACGGAAGTAATGTGAAAGTTACCATTGTAACTGATCTGAAAAATGTTTTGTATTGAAAACCTGCTTCTGTTAATATATGGGTAGATTGTAGAAGATTGTCTTCTGGCCATTTTCCAACTAAAAACCTGCTTTTGTTTAATATCTAAGAAATATTTTGTACTGAGAACCTGCTTCTGTTTATTTTGTCTTTCTTGTTTCAAAACTATCTTATGTATCTTGAATGAATTTAATCATATATAAAAAACCTTTTTTTAGAGTGTAAAAAGTATTAACATGTTGAAGCTTTTGAAATTGTGGTTTATTTAGGTTGCTCTTGCACAGTCATGTTCTAATGCTTCCCCTGGACTTCAAGAGAGGGCTGCTGGTGCTCTCTGGGGATTGTCAGTTTCTGAAGCCAATAGGTAATTGTGAGAGTTCACATTAATCTGAAAATCTTGCTCCGGAGAATCTTGATTCTTAGCAAAGTTTTTTTGGGTGAGAATGAAACTAACTTCTTTAATGGAGTAGACCATTTTGCTATGGCAAATGCAAATTGACCATTTTTGAAGTTCTATTGTTATATTGTGTGGATTTTAGATGGATTATTATTCTTCTTCTGTGATATGTATCCTCCCATTTTTTCCCTTATTCCTCTGTGTTTTGTATAAAGATAATAATGGGCCTGGGAATTGTTTTCAAACTTGTTTCTATTTACCCGATGTGAATAATTCTGCCTCAATGCATATTTAACATTTTGTATTGAAATCCCAATGAAAAACTACAAAGGAAAAGTTAAAATATCTGAATATGCTATTTACTTTGGTATACCTACTATATCGATTAGGTATTGATGTTATATACGATATCTCTGTGTTTGATCAGTGATCACTTGATATCCTTTTTCTATGTGTGTTTGGGTTACCGATGTGTTTGTTTATGAAAGTCTTCATGTAATTGTGTATTTAGACTCATAACTTGTTTAGTCGCTCCTGTACTTTTGTCTTCCTTCTTTCTTTCTTTCTTTCTTTCTTTCTTTTTACTCTTCTACTAATTCTTGTACTCATGTGGCAATCACATTGAGATATTATAAACCCCTAAAATATAAAGGAGACCTGAACATAAATTCCAGTTGGATGCTTATCCACTTGGAACAAACATTACATGAAGGATATAAGTGCAAGACATGAAGGTTTTCAGTCAATTTTTGATGGTAAAAATGATGTACGATGTTGACTACTCAAATATAGCGGATAATATGCAGTTAAAATTAAGATATTTTTTATATTGCAATTTGTATTGATGCTGATGGTTGTAAGACAGTGGCACAACAGTGCACATGGAGACTTGTAGCAGAACTTACACCTTTCAGCTAAGATGTTGTTCTGTCTGAGTTGTTTTAGAGCTGTGGGCCTGTCTTTGGCTTGTATGCAATTTGAATTGGTGCAAGATTGAGAGTGGAGATTTAGTTAACTAACATCTCTGGTTGCTGCAAGAATCTGTCTACATTTTCAAATTTGTTTATCTCTAAACTGTGTTAGTGAGAAAGTGATATAAATCCAGGCTTTATAATGAAAGGGGAAAAAAGATTATTAGATGATCACTCGAAACTATTAAAGAAGAGTTACTTAAAAGGGGTCCATTACTATTTCTTTGTTTTATACTGGAATGGGATTAATCTGCATTCTTGTCTTGGCACTTGATACATTGTGGATGGGCATGCTTTCTTGTGGGATTGCTGCTTGCTGTGAAATCAGAGTGTTTATTCTCATAATGAAAACATTTGTACTTGATTTTCTTTTTTGGGGCGCAAGAGGAGGATTTAACTTGTGATCCTGTATTCAATTTCCGTCCGCCACCACTTGAAGGAGCCTCAGGTGGTTCCTACTCTTGATTTTTTAAGTCATTGCTGTATTTGTTTGAAATCTGTTCTTGACTCAAACACGTAATAAATGAGCACTTGGTTACACATTCTTAAAAACTTTAAATGCTCTATCTGAGGCGGTATATGTCTTAATCAATCTTCCATCTTCATTTATCATGGTATTTAAAACTGTTTAGACTAAAGGAAGGAAGGAACCCATCATGCTGGAACAAAAGTCAAGCTTGGAAGTGAAACAGCTTTGTTTGACAAGATTCAATTTTCTTCTAGTTCTAAATATGCTTTGTGATACAAAAAGGCACTTGTTAGAACAAGGTAGGTTTAATCAATGTAGTCAAAGGCAAAAGGTGCCCTTAAGGCACTAGACCTCTAAAATGCCTTAGGTGAGAGGCACCAAAAAGGCGTTCGCTTGAGTGAAATACGGTGCTAAAAGAGGAAAAATGTTAAAAATATAATATATATATATATAAAAAAAAAATAAGTGTAACTTTATAGCAATATTTGACATATAAATTAACTATTCAAAGTTGAAAAGATAATAGTATCAAGTGAAGAGATATAATAATCATCAAATGAACTAATTTAGGTCACTACTATCACCATTCAAGCATAATAATCATTAAGTCATAACTCACAAAGTCACGGTAATTTAAGTGCACTTAACATTTGGGCTGGGCTTCTCAAGTTAACCCTAAGTAGGGAAAACAAATAACCCTAATAGTTCTAAGTTAGCTAAGGTGCCAAAAGGCGCTTGCCTGGACTGCCAGAAAGGCATCAAAGGCGCTGCCGGGTGAGTGCTTCTCACACCATGAGAGGTATTGGATTCAAATAAGGCCTCGCCTTAGGGCCTTAGGTGCTGAGGTGAGAGCCTTTGACAACACTTGGTTTAATAAAGTGAAATAAATAGAAAATAAGAAGTTGAAGGCATTATGAATATTCTCAAACTACGAGACTTTGCCCAAAAAGGCATAAATCCAAACTAGAGGATTACTGTCAACTTTTTCAAATAAGATGCATAAATTCTTGTCCGTTGGGGCCCTCTATAATATGGGTTCTGCCTTATTGCTGTTTCTTAATACATTTTACTTGTGATAAAAGATGTATAATAATGTGGTACTATTCTCTGAGTAGCAAATGGTTTAAATTTGATCTTATATGAGATTTCTTTTTTACTATTTAATCTTACGTAGGTTCATTAATTGGACTTGTTCTCTTTGACTAGTATATGGTTTGAATTTGATCATATACGAGACTTTCCATAATTTAATTTTACTTTTTACAACTTATTCTTCCATATGTTCATTAATTTTGGTCTTTGTTTATTAGCATTGCTATTGGGCGAGAAGGAGGTGTTGCGCCTTTGATTGCACTGGCGCGGTCTGAAGCTGAGGTAAGTTATTTCCTTATTGGTTAATGTCTAGGAATATATTTTTCTATGATGTGCAACTTCATTATAATGCTAAAACAGTTTCTTGTTTTGAGTGATTCATTATTATCAGCAGTCTTCTAAGATGCTTAGCAGTGCTTGTTTGTCTTTCTATACCTACCTTTCAGTCATTTTTCCTTCTTGTTTGCATTAATAAACATTGGTATTAAATTAGGCTGCAAAAGCCCTATCATTCTTTAAGATACTGATTGGATGCATATACAGACTTGTGTATTGTATTGTGGGACAAGCTTCAGCACTCTGTTTAAAAAATTAACTTATATCTTGTGTTAGGCTGTTGTTATTTTGTCTTCCTTTTGTTTAAGAAAATGGCTGATTGTTATAGTTTATGGTAAGAATTTCTATATGCTGTTCTAGGTTTGGAAATTCTCATGAATATATTGAACATAGAGATCCCTTTCCACTTGAATCTGATTGATTATTTTTAGATGAAAGATTACATTATAGAAGATAGTAGAATGAAACAAATTAGGAGGATTGGATATCCTCTTTACAATAATATAGAACAGAACAGGAAAGGAAAAAAGAAGTAAAAGAAAAGAAGAAACTTAAACATGTAACAAAGCTGACCAGTCTCTTTGCATATCCGAGAGATACTTCCTTAACAAAACCCTTGAGTTGGACACCACAAAGAAGCTTTAAACATAATCCTTTACCACTGAGCATCTAAATACAGGTAGACACTTCTGAAAACAGAGCGTTTTGCTCCAGCCAAATATTCCAAATCACAGTATAAACCACACATTGCTATGGTTTTATCTTCCTGTATGTGGCCAAAACGTTTGAACTGTATATGGAGAGACTGCTCCGGATCCTGCAGACAAACCCAATTCTTACCTAAGATGCGAAAAACTTGAATCTGATTGATTTAAATGAAGATATAACTGATGACTTTGTTTGCATATTCTTAAGTGTATATTTCCTGCCTGCATCAGATCACAGCAGACTCTGAAAAATTTTTAATTCAAAAAAAATTCTCTGTAAGCATTTTATGAAAAAAAAATTAGCAAAAAAACCTTCAGATGTGAATTCTAGATGGTTTACTGATGGAAATTGAAAAGTTCTGCTAATAGATACAATTTATGTTGTCTGAGTTGTATTTCCTAACCTTTCTCTAGATACTGTCAAAGTTTGATGTCTTGTATTTACATTCAAACCTTTTTATTTGAATAAAGCTGGCAACATGGAGAATTTGGCTTATATTAGAGAAAGCTGGGGTTGTGAATTATTTTAGCATATCTGATGGTATTCTGGCTGCTAGGACAATTAGTTGCATGTTGGTATCTTTATGTTGTTAATTGTGCATTCTCAAGCTTGCACCCAGAAGTTGGTGTTGGGAATTTCTACCCTGTGGGTCTGGGGATGAGGACTATAGTATCATACCTGCAATCATTGCTAGATCAATTCTTGAATTCCCAGACTATATTCATATTTTAGACACTTAGCATACATGAGTTGTGTGTGTTATTCAAAGCAATATTTCACCTCTCAAGATGAATTATATAATTTTCAATTTATCCTTTTAACATCTTTCTTTATGTAAGTGAATTTGTATCATACTCACATCCTACTTTCTACTTTCAGGATGTTCACGAAACCGCTGCAGGAGCACTCTGGAATCTTGCTTTTAACCCTGGCAATGCTTTACGTATTGTAGAGGAAGGAGGAGTTTCTGCACTTGTTGATCTCTGTTCATCATCATTATCTAAGATGGCACGTTTCATGGCTGCGTTGGCATTGGCTTACATGTTTGATGGGAGGTAACTAATCTCATTAAAACTTACATCGTGGTTCTATTGCCATTCTCTGTCTCATTTATTTTTGAGATTGCTTGTAATCTTTCTAGTTTATTTGGTTGTTGTCCTCTATTGAAGTTTTGATGGGTGAATTTTATGGTTAAAATTCATAGCCTTAATAAGGTTGACTATGAATGAGTGTAAAATTTGTAGTTAGCAGGGATAATCTTTTATGAGATACATCATTGTTATGTTTCTTTTCTTTTCTTGTCTGTTTAATTTCTTCTTTTCAGTTTTTACATCCGTGAAGTCATTATATATGGGAATAACAAAAGTAGATATGTGAGGTCCTCACACAGTAGAAACTGGGACAAGACAACATATGGTTGATATGGGGTGCCTTGAAACTTGAATCCTTTATGCTAACAAAGGGTACAAGGTCCTAGTTGCTTTGCGTGATTTCAAATTTTATTGGAGGTTCTTAGTTTTGAAAAACCAAGCTTTTATGGACTCAATTGTTTTTAATGATGGGCACTGTCTTTTGGGAAAAAATATGAATAATGTTATTCACCATTTTGAGAAAGCCTTCATCCAATTCTAGATGAAATGGAAGTGTATGGATGACTATGTCAGCTAGCCATATCTGTTTATGACTCAAGGATTTTAAGCTGGCTCTAGAAACCTGAAATTACAAGTCGGGCTTCAGAGTACCTCTTTTTTCTTGTTGGTTGATGAATACTTTGTTGTTGTAGATGGTTATCCTCTAGAATTCTTAACCCTTTTCTCTTTTTCTCCTTCTGGATCTAGTGTCATTTACTACACTAATCTGATGAATAAGTTTCGAAAAAGCAAGTGCTCTATTTCTCTCATCACAAATCTTAGATGTGATGTAATATATTGTTTGAAGGGTTTATATTGATTGACAGTATATAAAAGTTTTCTAGGGTTTATATTATGTTCATATTTTGAACTTTATGATGCATTGTGCAGAATGGATGAATTTGCTTTGGTAGGCACCTCATCAGAAAGCATCTCTAAGAGTGTGAGCTTGGATGGTGCTAGAAGGATGGCTTTGAAACACATTGAAGCTTTCATCCTTATGTTTTCTGATCCGCAAGCATTTGCTGTTGCTTCTGCATCATCAGCTCCTGCAGCATTGGCTCAAGTTACTGAAGGCGCCCGAATTCAAGAAGCAGGACATCTTAGATGCAGGTTTCTTTCTCTCCCTCTCTCTTTAGTTACCAGAAAAATGCCTCTTTTCCATTAGACTAGTACCATAATATCTTAAACTTTATTGTGTCATGTTTTGAGGATACGAGGCCGATCTACGGCTGCATCTTTGATATCCTTCTTGGTTTTGGCATCATAAAGTTTCACTTTTTTATTCATAGAATTCTAACACTGTTCTTTTTCCTTCTATTCTTCTACTGAATCAATGTCATTTGGGCTTTAATATGTGTAGTTTGACAATGCAATTGACAATTTTGATTAGTTATCTCATTCTCAATTAGCTCTCTTACAGTTTTCATGGCACTTGGGAAACTAGCTATATTAGAGTAAATATCATTGTTAGAAATAGTAGTAACGATTCAGGAAGTATGCCTTTCTCTCCCTAGGTTTTATTTTTTCAATCACTCCCAATGTTTGACTGGGAAGTCTCTTTATTGTATTATTCCTGCTCCCGTGAAGCTTGGAAGGAATCCATTTATTTGAAATTACAAAATTGAACTTGAGTAACTTCAAGTCTTAAGTTATGCATGTTTTTATTTTATTTATTTTGGTTTTACTATTAGGAGTTTTTTAATGAGCAATTTTATTTTGATTATTCCATAGTGGTTCTGAAATTGGGAGATTTGTCACTATGCTACGAAACCCATCATCTATATTAAAAGCTTGCGCTGCATTTGCTCTTCTCCAGGTAACTGTACCATCCTTGGGTTTTGTATATCCCATCATTGCATATCTCGAATCATTTATCTCTTTTTTCTTTTAAGTATTTTGTATTCTGACCTGTGAAACTGACACTTTAAAATGAGTCATGCCCGTGTTAACCGGTGTCAGACACTCAACATGGGACTCTTTGGATTACATATGGAATATTACAAACTTAGTTGTTACAGTGTCTATCAGTGTCGCATCTTAAATGTGTCAGTATCCATTCTTAGATTCTGGCAAATATTATAATTCTTGTGTTAATCTTTCAAATGCAGTTTACGATTCCTGGTGGACGGCACGCAATGCACCACGCTAGCCTCATGCAGAATGCAAGTGCTGCAAGAGTTCTTCGTGGGGCGGCTGCCTCTGCGACTGCCCCTGTTGAAGCAAAAATATTTGCCAGGATTGTTCTTCGCAACCTTGAGTTTCACCGGACTGATTCGCAAACTGTCTAGAACAATTCCAGCGTTTGGTAGCAATCCAATGTCTGAAATTATTCTTGAGTTTGTGATATTTCATTTGTAGACACTGCTGATGGATGCTCCATAAGAACAATGCTCCTTGATGTAAATGAAGCAAAATTGATAGATTATCCTGCTTGAACTGCTTAGGAAACAGTTTCTTAACTTTGAGATGTATTTCTTTTTTGTATCAATCTTTTCAAATCAAGGCTGTTGCAGATAGGGGAATTGATCTTAAAACTATTGCCTTGATGTTTTTCCTTTGTATTATTCTAACATATATTCTGTATAATTATAAATTTAGGCTACTTTATGACACTTGTTGAAGGTTGGGTTTCATTAACCACCTAGGCAAGATAAAGCATTTGATTTTAGGATATCATTTGGTTACAATTATATTAAAATAATTTTAGAAATATGAGCAGCAATGGATGTGGAAACTTCTCAAGTGCCTCCTTTATAATGTCTTTTACGCATAATTGCAAGGGTATGCTTGTAAGTAAGACGAAAGGAAATATGGAGGAAGGACAAGAATTATTAAATAACTGCTACCCCTTTGTTTTGAGGACATCTTTCTTCTCTAATCTTTTTTATTTTTTCATTGGAGAGGCTTAAACAATTATAGTAATAGAAAAAGAAATTAATGATTGGTTAAAAATTATTATTTTCTCTCCATAGTTATCCCTTCACTTTCTTTTTATCATTTTACATCCAAACATATTGGGACCATGACATGCATCAAAGTATTTCAGCAGATATGGGCTCTTAATACAGAACTATATTATTAGATAAGGGTTTCATGCCTTTGATTCTTTGGGATGTAATTGAGTTTTGATCAATTAGAAATTGATTTTTTATTACAAAAATATAAAGTTTAAACCAATAGATTGTCAGCGGAAGTTGAAAGTAATGGAAGGCTTTATTGACATAAAGCAAAAATAATTGTAACAAAAACACTAGAAGAATTTGGGCGATTTAAAAGTATCATTTTAATGGTTTTTTCTTCTATGGAAAGCCAGAAGTTTTAAAAAGGAATAAACATATTAAAGCTATCATAAAAAGACTGAGACCTACGGAATAAGCTAACCATTGGTCCTTATTGAGATATGCTACTAATTACTAAATCTAAATTTATAACAAAGAATCTAGTTCAAAACACCTCTTTAAAAAAATGATAAATAAATATTAAAAAAACCCATAAATTTATAAAGTAAAATGATAATTTTTTCACAAGTAGAAACCTTAAACCCTAAACTAAATGTGGTATTTTTTTCTTTTTTTCAAAAAAATCAATTTTACTCCAATTAGGAGAGGCTAGGGGTGACAAAAGAAAAAATTAGGGAGAGAGAAAGGAAGAAAATGCAGGAAAGGAGACCACATTCTCTCTCACACTGTCACACATACCTATTCATTCATTGATGCTGTGCAGCACATAACCACTAAAAAAATTTTTTTCAACAAGAAAAATTAAAATATAATTAGTGAAGAACCGCTGTACAACAACATATGCAGGTTCATTCATTCATAGGTCCGGTTTCATGCAACATAAATACTTTATGTTAGTGGAGGCAGTGGGGTGCAAAGTTTTTGTTAAAATTTTTTATATTTTATTTTGAAAAATTATATTTTAATATTATATTTGTTAAAATAAAATTATTTCATTTAAACTTTCAAATTAAACTAAATGAGATTAATTTACTAGCAATATCTTGACTTTTTCCTTCTTAAATTAAAGGTAACTTTAACATATAGTACTATATATTACTCTCCATTTTAATGTTAATTTTACTATTTAAGTACCTATGAAAACATTTATATTTGCTTATTATTTATATAATGCATAATAAAAATATACCGAACAAAATATACCATCACTTGACACATCATAATAGTTCAATAAATAACCCAAAATAGTATTTTGAGGGAAGTAAATAAATTTATCAGATAAAACATTAAAGTTTATAACTGTCAATTTATATAAAAACAATTTAGAGGATTATAAATATTATTTTATCCATCAACATCTCAAAAATTTATCTTAGCATTTATAGGGACAATTGTTCCATGTCTAACTAAAAATAACATATTGACATTTAAACTTAATTATGTTCTACTTAATTATTGTAAAACTACAATTTACAAATGTATCAAATGTTTAGACAAAAATTAAACATAAAATTACATACATAATACATATGTGAGTCTAATGTGTTCAAATTAATGTATCAAATAACAAAACAAAATAACATGATCCAATCATCAAGTTCATTAATTTCAATGGGTTAAAAAAATCAAATATATGGGTGGGAAAAAAATTAAAATTTAATACTATATATATATATATATATATATATATATAATTTTTTGCTATTATTATTTTTTTTTCCATATACTCTCTGAGAACACTTCCCCTTCCTCTGTCTATGCTACTATCGTTTGTGCTCGGAGCACCCAAAATTTGTTTAGATGGTAAATTGTTGCTTTTACCATGCCAAGAATAGGTAGGAACCAAGCACCTTTAAAACTACGTCTATGTTTTTAGCTAGGTTTGTTGTCATGTGACCCCACTTATAACCTTTTATGTCCTAGGCCCTCGACCATTGGATTTTAGGTGTTTCCTCAACCCACATTGCGACTGCTGCATGTAAGCGACGTAACTCCCTTAATTGTTTGTCAACCACATGGCCCTAGTACCAAAACTTATACAGAGTTTGAAATGTAAGAAAATAAGTCAGATGGTTACTGGATGCAAGTTTTTTAATGTCAATGTGAAATGTTAACATAACCCACCGATATTGATGAACATATTCTTTAGCCACTGGAGCTTCAAGGCCTTGTTCAAATTACTAGCCATGTGACAGAGGCAAAAGACATGGTAAACATATGATGGTTGCCACCTAAGGCGAGGATTTGAGACTACAACAAGAATGGAAGGATGTCTATCTAAAATTAAACATGTCTCTTGTTTATTTTTTTACCACATGTTGTCAAACATTTAACAAGAACTAAGCCCATGCCTTGTATGTTTTACCCTTACCAACAGCAAATGCAGAAGGCATTATATTTGAGTCACTATCCTATGATGTTGCGATCAATAATGTCCTTTTATACCTTCCATACAAAAAAAGTATCGTCCAATTGAACCATTGGTTTAATATGCTCAAATGAGTCAATACAAGGCCTAAAAGTCTAAAATACTTTGTGGAACATTACTACATGTCATTTATCTAAACTAGATTGTAGGCACTCTTTGTTTACAAACTCATAGTACGATCCAAGCATAAAATGTTGAACTATGTGAGCCACCTTGAAAGGACCACATATGAATTCTCCCAGTTGTCAAATGTAATGGCAACAACCCTTTGCTTGCCTAACCATGCCTTTTTGTGAGATTATGTAACCAAACATAGATTGCATAATCTAAATAACTTGTCAAATAGAAATGCTTAGGTTCTTGCACACCATTGACACAATGAACGATGAGTTAACTTTGGAGTCTAGTTTTGGATGATCCTGTGATAACATTGATAATAGACATGTATGCAATCCACCATACTTGGTAATTTACCACTGATTCTCATTAACCTTTCAACAAGCCCTTACCTTCCAATTATAGCATGCTCTATACTTAGGGCACTAGTACTCTTCACACTTGGCACAAGACTAGTAAACTTTAAAAGTATGATATGTATAGACAGAATAAAACATTACTGCTCAGTGCAAGGACTTCTTATTGTTGTACCGCAAGCTAACATGTAACTCTTGAGTCTCATTCATGTTACCACTTTGGTTTGAATTAATCAACTCTTGACCTCTCGCACTACCTATGTTGATTTGTTCAAATTACAATTGTTCTAATTGGCTATCTCAGGTTGTATAGGTTGTTGTGCACCTTGAACATTAGGAGTTAATAGCAAAGGTGGTGATGGTAATGAAAGAGGTGAAGATTTTGGATTGAATGTAGCTCATTTGGTTCGTCCTCCACAATGTTTAGGCATACACAAAATTAGTACTAGAAATAAGTAACAAAAACAACTAGTTTAAAAACAAAAATCAAGAAAGGTTTGGTCTTAAACTTCTAACTAAGCATTAATATCAGTACAACTTCAACAAAAAGAGCTCCTTGGTAATGGCACCAAGAACTTGTTGTGAGTAAACTACCATGGTACAAGTATACATTGCTAACAAGTAGTAAAGAGAAAGAATAGTATAGTCCTAAGAGAATTCTAATCAATACCACTATTAATTGTTAATGCATATATAGTTACCCAATCTAAGCGATCAAATTCTCAAGCTAAAAGTAAGGAAATTGTAATAAGTCAAAGAACTTAAAATGATATGTGATTAGTGCAAAAGGCTTCCTTAGGATTATGAATTACCAAGGTACTTCAATTATGATTTAGCTACTTTCCTAACTTAACCCCTTGATTAATGAAATAGTCTTAGCCTTTAACATCATTATAAAAATATGTCGATCCCTTATAAATTATAGCACTTTAAATTAATTCCCTATATTTCTATGAGAACCAATTAGAGAGATGCATTAAGTACGACTAATTATGACTTTTTATATCCTATAGGTATATGTCTATCCTAAAGGCAAATTGAGTAAATTCAAGTAATTAATTAACACTAATCATGTGGTATTCAACTCAATGAATAAAGTTAGGCTTTTCTTTCAAGAATTCCTAAATCCTCAACGTAAACCCTAATTTGTGCCAATCAACAAGGGAACAAATAAGATTCAACCTGAATAACTATATTCACAATGAAATTCAACTAAGAAAGTAACAAGAATAAACAATTTACATGCATAGAGTCCATAATCCTAGAGAGGTAGAGGATTAGCCTAACATATTCATGATTACAAGCCATTAAATAGCAGAAATCATTATCAAATGAAGAGAAAAATAAGATAAATTGAAAAAGAACTCTATTTTTGAAGCTTTAATTAGTTTCCTCCCTTGAATCTCATCTTGAAATGCCTTCCTTAAATAATTGTTAGCCTTAGAAGTCAAGGTCTCAACCTCCTTTGCCTCAGAATATCACTTGCTTCTAGAAAAAACCCTAGGAAATCTCACTTATATTGCCCTAAATTGCCAAAAGGTAAGTTTATTCTTCATTTTTCACGCCTAGGTGCCTTGGCATCAAAATATTGCCTTCTGTATTAGCTTTTATGTTTTGTCCATAATTTTCTGCTCTAATGTTGGAATTCAATGAACAGTACTTGTTGGAAAGGTCTTAAAGAGCTCTACAATTTTTGTCAGATAGCCATATTCAAATTCTAACATCTAGGGGTCCAAAAGTTGCTAGTACCATCATTTCTTCCTTACAAGGCCAGAGTAAGAGTAAAATCCATATGAGTGACTTCTATTTGGCAAAGTATTTGCATATAATTAATCAAATTAACATGAATCAATATTAAAATAACCTAAAACCTAGACCAACAAAGGCAAAATAACTCAACTAGCATAATTTAATAAAAACCAACATAAAACTAATAAAAAATTTCAATTATTTAGTATGAATATGACCAAAATAACTCTATTTTATAAAGTTATCAATAATGTGTAATCATAATTATTAAACATAAAGTAAAAGAAGATAAACAATCAAAATCATATACAAATGATAAGGATTGGCTTAGCTCGTTGGCCAACTATATTTGGAATAAGGGCTTGTCATAATCTTCGTTTTTCCAATTTTTAATTAAAAACGAATAGAGAGGCTTATTTCTTTTTCCTATCAAATTAATTAGAAGCCAATAATTATAATTTAGGAATTAATTTAAAACATAATTATTAAACATATTTGCACAAATGGAATGTGGCGATCATATTCTTTTGTTACTGTGATAATTATAATTTAATATAGTAAAAATTTTACTGTTAAAAGATAGGCAATTTCGTAGTCTTTTAATGCTATTTATAGGTGAGATTAAACTATTATTTATTGAAATTGTCTATTTAACTAAAACTAGTATGTAATAGCCTTGAAAAATGGATTAATCATGTACACATTCGCATAGTTATATATTCCCTTGTTAAAATTTGAGAATAAAATGCTGCAAAGTAATGAAACGGTAATTGAACAAATCACATTAAGGTTGAATAACACACTTTAAACCATAGAGGAACAATATATATTTATGGTAATTATAATTAAACTTGATAATTTACATAATCAAGATGACATTATTAATTAGCAAATTATTATGTACAGTTATTTATCTTGTCTTAAGCAGTTAGGGCATGAAATAGACCCCTGTTTTGTAATTGGATTTTACCATGCTCTTTTAATACGTACAAAAAGTTGATACAATTAAAGTTCTGATATTAGCATATTCCAAAACATTAATTTAGTAGGAGAGAGTATTTTAAGACTTAAGTAATATTACTTTATAAGTTTTAAATATATTGCTTAATGCAAATGAGTGGAATTACATTTGCTGGATTAAGGACAAAATGAGTGAATCTAATGGTTAATATTAAAAGAATTGTGCAAATTTAATAGAACAAATTAAAATATGGTGACTGCATACTATCAAAAGCTTCATGTCAATCACATGTAATCCTGAACTTTAATCCAATAGTCTACATTAAATAAATTGTGCAATCTAAGAGCTGTGTGCAGTTCATTCCCCAAATGCAAGGAATAATCCAGATCCGTAAGTTGATTATTATAAGTAGGCTTATCACGCAAACAATGTTTAGACCATACACAATATATAACACACTTTGTGTAAGTACGAACTCTGCCAAGCTCGAAAAGCAGTGTTTGAAAGTTGCTCTTAAATGGTGAAGACTGAAGAGAGATAAGTAAGGATGATAAATGTTTGTTTAGTTTTGTGCTTTGTGATGAATATGATAGTTGGAGTTAACAATGAAAATAATGACTTAGCTCCTCACCCTCCTACTCCAACACTTGAAACCACAGGTTCATGTCTTGATTTTGTAGGTTCCAAGGAATTTGCATTTATTCCCAAATTGCCCTTCCCAAAACCCAAAATGCCAGAATGGATGAAGAAGGCAACGAAGAAGACGGCTTGCACAGAAATTTGTACCACCATCACCATGTGTGGTGGATCAGCTCCTCATCATCATGCTACTGCTACCTGTGCTTTGTGTTTCGGTGGATGTCTTGCACAGTATCTTGTCACAACAGGTTCATATAATGATATAACTATATTTTTCAGTTTGATTCTTATAATACTGTAAAAATTTACAACTGAATGCTTATTTACTATATTGACTTCTTGAATAAATAAGCTGCAAAGAGCATTGACGAACACATGAAAACTTGCTACCGTAGCTGCAGAAAACATTAGCTTGCGGGAATATGATATCGCTAGTTGTCATATATTGTGTTATCATTCTGTTATGATATTTGTTATTTCATTTCCACTTTGTCTCTTCAATTTTAAAATCATCTGTATATATTTGACTTGATGCTAATTTCATTGACATGACAGGCAAATCTGCTTCTTTTAGGCAAGTCTATTTTGACACAAAGTATTTAAGGCCAATGATATGAATCATGGGTGGATATTTGTAGTCAATCCATGATTAGTACGAAGAGAAAAATTTAATTTGATTATACCCATAAAATTTACATATCTTAATTTAGAGAATTTATTTGAATTAATTAATACAGTAGATGGATAAGATGGACTATACGATCACGTATTAAAAATTTCATACTCATTTGTCATTAGCTTTTAGAGTTTGTACCTAGCTTTTGGCTGAATTTTTTACAAGCAAATGATTGACGAGTAGTGAGTAAAGACTGCGAGAACTAAACTATCTATCTTTGAGATTCAAATATCAAATAAAATTTTACCTTCTTCCTTTCAATATAGAGGTAGGAATCTAAGGTTACGATTGGATGGGAACTAATGGTAGGGGAGGAAAAGTTTAATTAAAACAATTTCATTATTTGAGTTGTCAAAAAGGAGAGGATAGTGAAGAATTTTCAAGTAACTTTCCAAAATCATCTATCTTTTGTACTGTTAAGCTTTTTCAATTTTAAGATTTTATGGGAAAAAGTTTCCCAAAATGAGGGGAAAAATAATTGTTATTCATTTGTCCCTTCCTTTTCATTCTTTCCTTTTCAATTTCCTTATCCCATCTCTTAAACATACAATGTGACTCTTATATATTTTCTTTAGCTTGTACAAAACACAAATCCTCATGATTAGTGCAGGAACAAACGAATAATTACGAGCAGGGATCACCTACTGTTACAACAAGTGTTGTATTCATTTTTAGCCATTGGATAATTGATCACATGCAGTCATTAAGATTTAATCGTTCAAAATGTGTATAGTATATGCTGGAACAACAAGTAATTCAAATGTGAATAGTTATTGAGACAATAGCTATAACTATTTTTAAATAAATGCAGACAGATATTGCTAACAAATATTACATGAAGAGTGAAGAGAAAGACCTTAGATCAAAATGTGACAATGCTAAGGGCGGACTAATGAAGCTCTGTAATGAAGTCTTTCTCCAATGAGGATCTATCCAGGTAAGAAGCAAACAAGCAAAAGCTTTTGCTGATGAATTTCACAAGCTTTGCTGCTTTTATTATAGGTTACTCCCTCTGCTTCTTTACCAGTTACTGAATCACAAGAAAACATAAACAACATATAAACAACTACATATACCAATCAAGAAGGATTTACACGAAACATAAATTTATGCCAAATGATCTTCGTGTGCAAAACTTTCTACAGATTATATGATTATATAATTTATATGCTAAATTATATCATTTCAAATATAATAACCTATGGAATTTATATTTTGTAAATAATCATATTGACCTTTGATGCAACTGAGTTTGCACATTGAATTAGATTTCAAAATTCAAACCAATCAGAAACAATAATATAATGAGCTGTTGGTTCCAAAGAAGACAAAAGGTTTTAGTTTTTGGTATTCTCCCAGAATATCTGCTTACACTATAACCTGAGCCTATGTGACTTTCCCATTTATAATATTATTTCTTTGCATATACACCAGAAAGTAAAAATATATATCCCTTGTAGGGAAGTCTAACTGAGTTTCTAGGAAAACTCATTGTACGAGGTTTATAAATCTTGCAAAGTGTTATAGACAATAAAGAATGCCATTGATGCAATAATGAGAAGGTAATTCCATAGAAAAGTTTATCCTTAAGAGGTTGGGTTTTTTCATAATTAGATGTGCTTCGAAGCGTCATGTTGTGTCTAATATGAGTTTCAAATACATATAGTATATCATACAATTCTGTGTTTGAAGTATTGGAAACAATATGTTGGGCTTCTTGTTCTGCGGTCAATAGCATCTGAATTCCTCCTTCTCCTCTAAAGGGGTCCATGGTGTCTGTAAAACAACAATAAAAGAATGAAACTCATGACAACCGAAGTAGCATAGACAATGAAATGAATATAAGGCAAAACATAATACTATTACTAATACGGTTTTTCAAGTTTTTGCTGAAGCTCCTTCCCCAGCCACGAAATTTCTTGATAACTTATATTTCTCAGAATCCAGATTCCATAATACTCTAGACTGATACATTTACATGGCCAAAAAAGGAACTAAATTGATTTGTGGAAGAAAAATGAAAACATAGTTAATGTATGCACGATAATACCCACTATGGTCCTATCATCGTTTAAGGGATTCGAATGGGATTTTTACATGAGATGAAAAATTAAAAGAAAACAAAAGTTGGGTCTCGATAATGGAAACCAATCAAAAAGAAAAATGGAAGATTCCGTTACCTGAATGGAAGGAAGGTGGGATGTTTTGTTCTTGTTGTCTTCAAAATCAGCTGGGAAGAAAGAATGGTGATGTAAGTGAAGTTTGCTAGAGATTGTCCACTATACTCTTCTAAACCAGCGGGCTGGGATTAGCTTTGTTATTAATTACCAGGTCAAATTTTATATCTATCGTCTCCCTCTTTTTAAGTAGTTTTTTTCGATCAAAATTTTTCAAAGTATATAATTTTTAAATAATACGGCAGTACATTTTTTATTTTAAAATAATAATGTATACAACATTGACCTAAGAGAAAAATACTATTTCGATCTTTTAATTTTTGAACTTAGTTTTATTTTGGTCCATCATAAATTGAGAGTTTTAAAATGATCATCCATTTTTTTTTTAACTTAGTCTTGTTTTATTCATTGACAAATTGAAAATTGAAGGTTTTAAAATGGTATTATATTTTTTAAGATTTGGCTTGTAGTTTATCTCTAAATAAGACTAAGAGTCAAATATTGAAATGTAAAGAACTATGTTGAGATGTTTTATTTGTGAAAAATCAAAATGTGACTAAATTCAAAAGTGGAAGATTATTTTAATACTTTTAATTTTTGGAGAATCAAAATAAAAGTAAATTCAAAAGTAGAGGATCAAAACAATATTATTTTTTCACCAACTAAAAGCAAGTACGACTCAAATAATTATACAAATATTTATAGTAAATAATTTTTTTTTCATAATTAACCACATTTTAAAACATATAGATTCGAATAACTGATAGGAGTCGACTCCATATCCACCCACTGTAATATATCATAAGAAACTAGTTAACTAGGAAAAGTTACAAAGTAGATTATCTTATATTCTTAATGTTCTGTTCACTTAAGATTCTTAATTAAAGGTTTGATTTTAGGTATAATTTTTTTAGGGAAAATTAATTATTTAATTCCCATACTTTATCTCAATTTGAAAGTTGGTCCTTACACTTCTATTTTTTTAAAACACTCCTTATAGTTTCATTTTTTTTGGCAATCAACTTCCTGCCGTTAGTAAGGCACTAACACTGTTAACTAGAGTGTGATGTGACATATGTACATGGATATAGAGAAGTCTCAAATGCTACATATAAAGCCACATCATCATCCTCTTCTTTCTTTCACTTCTCCTCTCTTTCTCTCTCTCCCCCCGTTCTCCTATCACTTATTTTTCATTCTTTGGACTTAGACTTTGAAGATGATCTTAAAATGGTATACTTGCTTTAGAGTTATACAAAGTCCAATAGCTGCTCTTTGGTTTGAAATGGTATACTTGATTTGGAATAATACTTTGAAATGGTATACTTGTAACAGAGTAAATTGAAAATTGATACTATGCATCTATATATTATTATTCATAAAAAATATATAGTTTCTTATCGTTTCATCGTTTGGAACATCATTCTCGCATGACCTTATGCAATGCAAGATATACGTTGAACTTGGAACGCTTTGATTTCCAGATTCAATGATTTAAAATGATTAATCACTAAGAAAATATTTTGCAAGTTCATATTAAGATGCATGTCACCAATAAACCAAGTGTTGGTAAAATTGCAACCAAGGTGAAATACCACATGTAAGTATATGCGGTCAATATGTAATATAATAATGAAGTGAGTGTCGATCTCTCAGAGACTTGGTTTCAATATTCATTGACAAGCCTATTCTTAAGCTGTGTGACTAGGAATTGATTAAGCAAATGTAAATACAAATTTAACTGTTAATTGATGCAAAATTTTAATGACAACCTAGGATTTTGATCCCTTACTACATGCATGTTTGCTTTTTGTTGTGATTATTACTTTGTTTCACCTGATGAATAAATTGCTAACATAGGATTTTCACCTTCTTGTATGCTTCTTTCGAATTCATACAAGTTGAGTTCTTTTTCCCTAATTCCCTACATGTTCATGGAAACTAGCCTGGATAAGATCATTATAAATTCAAGACCTAAATGTGGTTATCACATATAATCAAATACTTTTGTCTTAATTGCAAATTGCATTTATGCAAACGATGATTATATGCATCTAGCTCAGAGATTTAAGTAACCTTGTTAGGTTGACCTATATTCTTTCTTCTTTTCTAAGGTGATTAGGCTTAAGAAAATAATAACTACAAGATGAATATAAACAATTATTCATTAAATTAAAATTGTAGCAACATTCAAAAGAAAAGCATTCTTAACATGGGCTCAGTCAAAATCCTAGGAATAAACTACTTAGCCTCTCATAGGCATTAGTGCAGACTTAAATATCAAAGAAAAGCATAAAGAATACATGAAGCAAAAGGAAAGGGAAGAGTTCAAAAGGGGAATAACTCTATAAAGAGCCCTTACTTTGAAGCAAACCCTACCATCAATAATTCTCAAATTAGAATTCTTCTCAAGTGTTTCCCACTCTTCTCTAGCATGGTGCCTTAGCTGCTTGCCTTTATGACCCTATATATAAGCCTTAGACACCCTGAAAGTAGAGTATAGGTCGAGTATAAAGCCTATAATTATAAGAGCAAATTAGGTTTTTTGGTTTTAGCGCTTGGGTGCCAGGTTTCTGGTTCTAGCGCTCGGGTGCTGAGATACTGGCACCTTGGAAAAAAGAAATTATCCTGAGTTAGTGAACAGATGTAAGGTGGTGGCTAAAAACCTAAAGGAAGCTGAGGCTGAAAGGATAAGATTGAATATGTGGAAAAGGAAAATGGATTTCCATTCATTTCAAAGAAATGATAAAAATGGGAAAAAGGCTTTTAACCCTAAAAATGTGGCAAACCAAGTTTGTAGAAAATGTGGAAGACAACATCAGGGCAAGCCATGCTCCCAAAGGCCAATAGTTTGTTATAAATGTGGTCAAATAGGACATTTTTCCAGAGAATGTCCATAGTGGAAGGGGAAGAATCTTAAGGCCAATCCAAACCCTAGGCCACAACACCAAGGGTGAGTCTATACCTTAAATGAAAAGGAAACTGATCAGTCTTCTGAATTGATACAAGGTACGTGCATTATAAAAAATATTGAATTATCGATATTGTTTGATTTTGGAGCTACACATTCATTTATATCACTTGACTGCGTTAAAACTTTACAATTACTAGTATTAACTTTACCTTATAATCTTTCTGTTATCACTCACATTGAGAAAGTTGAAACTTTTCATGCTTGTGTAAATGTGAACCTTATTTATCTACCCATGATTGATCTTTATATTATTCTTAGAATGGATTGGATGTTAGCAAGTAATGCCATATTGAATTGTCAAATTAAGTCCATATCTTTTCTAAATCCACCCTCTTTCTCAAAAGCCAATCTAGTAGTTGAGGAGGAAAAATTTAGGGAAATTGAATCTATCTTTTTAAACTCTACTGCTACTGAGCTAAAAGTAGCTAAAATGCATATAGTAAATGAATTTCCTGAGGTTCTTCCTATAGAAATTCTAGGCCTACCCCAAGAAAGGGAAATATAATTCTCCATAGATCTAATACCAGGAATTGGACCTATCACTATAACTCCATATAGGATGTCACCTTTAGAATTACAAGAATTGAAAAAGCAAATAAATGAGTTATTGGAAAAGAAATTCATTAGACCTAGTGCATCACCTTGGGGCGCACCTATATTGTTTGTTCCTAAAAAGGATGGTAGTCTTAGATTGTGTATAGATTATAAGCAATTGAATAAGGAGACAATTAAAAATAAATATCCTCTCCCTAGGATTAATGATCATATGGGCCAACTTAAGGGAGTTACTATATTTTCAAAGATTGATTTAAGGTCAAGATACCACTAAATTAGAGTCAAGGAATCTGATATTCCCAAAACTGCTTTTAGAACTAGATATGACCATTATGAGTTTATAGTTATGCCATTTGGACTTACCAATGCTCCTAACAATTTTCATGGATTATATGAATATGATTTTTTGACCTTATTTAGCTCAATTTGTTGTAGTTTTCATTGATGGTATTTTAATTTATTCTAAGAATAAGGATCAACATGTTGAACATTTGAGGATAGTCTTATAAACTCTTAAGGATAAACAATTATATGACAAATTGGAAAAATGTTCATTTTGGTTACTAGAGGTCAAATTCCTAGGCCACGTGATTTCTAAAGAAGGAGTATCTATGGATCTTAGCAAGGTTGAGGCAGTTTTTAATTGGGAAAGACTAAAAACAATCACATAATTTTGGAGTTTCCTTGGACTAGCTGGATATTATCGTAGATTCATTTGAGGATTTTCTCAAATTGCTTTACCTTTGACTAAGTTAACTAAAAAAAGGATCCCATTTATATGGACCCAAGAGTGTGAAAGGAGCTTCCAAACCTTAAAAGAAAAATTGACTACTGCCCTTGTATTAACCATACCGGATCCTTTAGGTCATTTTGAAATTTACAGTGATGCTTCTAAGAATGGATTAGGATGTGTGCTGATGCAGGATAGAAAGGTGGTAGCTTATGCGTCAAGACAATTGAGACGTCATGAAAAAAAACTATCTTACACGTGACTTAGAACTAGCAATAATAGTTTTTGCCTTCAAGATTTGGAGACATAATCTATATGGTGTCACTTTTGATATTTATAGTGACCATAAAAAGTCTGAAGTACATATTTGATCAAAAGGAGCTTAACATCAGAAAAAGAAGATGGATGAAATTATTAAAAGATTATGATTTTAAACTTAAATACCATCCAGGAAAGGCAAACATTGGGGCTGAGCTTTGAGTAGGAAATCTTACATGTTTCAACTCTAATGGTATATGAAATGAAATTAATAGACGAAATTAGCAATTTAGGAATTTCTTTCACCAAAACCATTAGAGGATTTAGATTAAATAGGGTTGAAATCTCAAGTGAATTCATAAACTAATTTAAGGAAGCTTAAGAATTAAATCAAGCTTTACAATATAAAATAGAAAAAATAGGATTTTCCAAAACACCATATGGAATCATAAAATTTCAAGAATGATGGTGTGTTCTTGCTAATGAAAAGCTTAAAAGGACATTTATAGAAGAAGCCCACAAGAGTAAATACACCATTCATCTAGGATCTACAAAGATGTATTATGATCTAAAGAAATTATACTGGTGGCCAAGAATGAAAAAGGATATAGCTAAATTTGTATATAAGTGTTTAGTGTGCCAAAAAGTCAAAATAGAACACCAAAGACCATTTAGGTTATTATTGTCGTTAGAAATCCCAGAATGGAAATGGGAAAGCATATAAATAGATTTTGTGACTGGATTACCTAGAACTGCATTGGGATATGAAGCTATTTGGGTAATTGTAGATAAACTAACTAAATTAGCACATTTCTTGCCTATAAAAATCTCATATTCTTTAGATAAGTTAGCTCGATTGTATATACAAGAAATAGTTAAGTTACATGGAGTACCAACCAGTTTTATTTTTTATAGAGATCCTAGGTTTACTTTTAGGTTTTGGGGATCTTTTCAAAAAGCTTTTGGGACAAGATCACTTCCAAGTACTGCTTATCATCCCCAAATAGATGGCCAAACTGAAAGGATTATTCAAACTTTAGAAGATATGCTTAGAGCTAGTATATTAGAACAAAAGGGAAATTGAGATAAATATTTACCATTAGCAGAGTTTGCATATAATAATAGTTATCATGCTAGTATAGGAACGACACCTTATGAAGCATTGTATAGAAGAAAATGTAGGTCACCATTATATTGGTATAAGGTTAGAGAAAAAACTTTATTAGGACCCGATCTAGTGTAAGAAAACTCAAAACAAATTAAAAAGATTAGGGAAAAGCTACTTGTTACTCAAAATAGGCAAAAGTGTTATGTTGATTTAAAAAGGAAACATAGAATTTAAAGAGGAGATCATAATTTCCTTAAAGTAACTCCTACTACTGGCATTGACTTGGCTATTAGAACTAAGAAATTACACCTGAGATATCGTGACCCCTATTAAGTTTTGAAAAAAGTAGGACCAGTTGTTTATCAGTTAGCTTTACCACCATACTTATCCAACCTGCATGATGTCTTTCATGTATCTCAACTATGAAAATACATTTATGACTCTTCACATATTTTAGAAGAAGAAATAATGTAGCTCTAGGAAAATCTAACATATATGGTAAAACCTATATCAATATTACAGACTGATAAAAAACAATTAAGGAATAAGACAATGCCCTTAGTGAAAGTGATGTGGGAAGGATTGACTTATGAAGAAGCCACATAGGAGAAAGAGGAAGATATGAGACAAAGATATCCATAATTATTTCATTATGGTAAGAGTTTACAAATTTTGAGGATAAAATTTTTATTTAGTAAAGGGGAAATGTAACATCCCTAAATTAGTGATTTTTAATATAAGCTAAATTATTTAGGAAAAATCAGAAAGACTTAAATAAAAATAATATGTCTAGTTAAATCATATAAAGAAATCAACCTATAGCTTAGTTTTATGGTATGTGGGTAAAATGGTCATTTTTGAAAAGTGTTAAGGGCAAAATGGTAAATTTACAAGGCTAGGGGGTAAAATAGTCATTAAAAAAAAAACAAGGGTAAAATGGTAAATTCACAAGGAGGGACATGACATTACCATAATGTGTGGGGCTCGGACATGTAGGGCCCACACCAAAATAAAATATTAGATATTTGTGGGATCCACACTATAAGTATATATTAGATATTTATGATTTGAGATTGAATCACAACTGTTGGATTAAAAAAATGTAGTTAAATCCTAGCCGTTGATTTATCTTTAAATGCCCTACACCCTACCCCTTTTCTTCACACTATTTCTTACATTCCTCCTATACCCATTTCATTCACTTTCACCTCTCCACTCCACACTTAGATCAAGAAGGAAGGAAGTAAGAAGGAAGGGATCAATTTTAGGAGAATTACAAGAAAGGAAAGTGTATCCTAGTAATATGATTTAACATATTTTAGTTTCTCTTTCTCTCTTTTCCTCCTTCTTCTTGAATGGTCTTCATGATAATCCATTTTTGGCCTATGGTAATTTATCTTGCAGTTTTGTTACCATGACCTTCTATGAACCCATTCAAGATCTAAAAAGGATAGAATTAGAGAAGATTGAGGCTAGGTAGATATTTTAAAATATCTAAGGAAATAATATGTAAGTCATAATAACTTTGATAAGAATTTTGATGTGTATTATATATCCTTATATGAATATTTTGTTATTCATGCACTATAATTGTCTATGTTGTTATGCATTTTAACTTTGTATGATCAGGTGACAATTTGATTGTTTGAGAAGAGAACTACTCTTTGTAAGGGTGAACTATTCCTGTTCATTATGTACGTAGTTTGGAATCCTATTTGATAATGATTGGCTGTGTCGCCTTAATATAAATATTGTGAACCTTTTGATAATGGTTGTGTCATCTTAATATATATATATATATATATATATTGTGAACCATTTGATAATGGCTGGCTATGCCGCCTTAATATATATATATTGTGAACAATTTAATAATGGTTGATTATATCGCCTTAATATATGTTGTAAACCCTATGAGTTCCTTAGCAAGGCATTATACCGTATTAATTCTGTAATTTGTAGCATGTCATAACACCTAAATGATTACAAGGAAATGGTGTTATAACACTTCTTGGGCCACAACTTGAATTCTAAGATCAATGGTAGGTTGTGCCACTTCAATGGCCTTAAGAATTCAGGATAGGACAAGAATGTATCCTTGCTGGAAACATCTTGAATTTAATTGACACTAAAGGAATTTATAGTTATCATAGGAACATCAGTGCTTAGAGGATTACAAAATAAATCTTAATGATTCTTTCTCAAACTAATCAAATTTTGACCATATGGTGGCTTGGCTGATATATTAATATAAAGATTATATTGCCTAACTTTATCCTAGGTACCCATTGGGGAATCCTTAGTTAAAGGTGCGGTTGCGCCTGTCAGTCAGGTGTCATATGCTGAGGTTTGTGAGACTCAATTGCCTAGGTATGACAATCATATGTTGGGGTTTTGTGAGACTCAAATAACTCAGATATGACGTCCTAATGCCTAATAGTTAAAGACATTTTCTATCTCTGTTTGCCACATATTTGCTAATGCATATTTGTATGTTATGATATTTGACATCCATATATATTTCATAAAGATCATAATTTATACTCATATTATGTTCTATGGATATTTCAAGTATCATATATGCTTTTTCATGTTACTAAGAAACTATTCTCACCATTCTATTACTGATATTTTAAATGACGAATTACCTAATTTCTCTTGAAGTTTGTGCAAAATGAGTATTTATCCCACCAATTGGGAAGAACTTGTTATTAAGATTATCATTGCAAGATGTGATATGGCCTTACACGCCATACTACTTATGTTTGTGTCACAGTAAGGCATGAATCTTACTAGATATAAGCCTAATACCCCTTCTCCAGTTTTGTTAAATTATCTATATAGTTGTATGAACAAATTTATGTATGAACTTTTGTTTTTTATAATTATACTATTATGTTTTAAATATTCAAATGTATTTTTTTAATTCTCTTTTCATAATAATTTTAATTGAAATTTATAATAAATTCTATACTTTGTAAAAGGTGTGTTATAGTAAGGACCAGTTAGGCATTGTGATAATTGGTGTAGTGACTAGCCTATGTTTTAATTCATTAAAAGCATTTAAACAATGGTCATCAAACATGAAAGGTTTATTTTTTTCCAATAAGGTGCTTAAAGGTTTTGAAATGTTTGAAAAATCTTTTATCAATCTTCTGTAAAACCCTGTATGTCCATGAAAGCTACGCACCCCTTTTTTCTGCGATGGGAGGTGGCAGCTTTTCAAAAGTTTCAAGCTTGGCTTTGTCAACCTCAATCTTTTTGCTAGAAACCTCATGTCCCAACACTATCCTTTCTTCCTCCATGAAATGGCATTTTTCCTAGTTTAGAACTAGGTTAGTTTCTTTGTTGCATTTTAAGACTCTGGATAGAACTTCTAGACATTTATCATAAGATTCTCCAAAGATAGAGAAATCATCCATGAAAACCTCTAGCCAATTTTAAATCATATTAGAAAAAATGACCATCATACACATTTGAAAAATGGCTAGAGCATTGCATAATCCGAATGACATCCATCTAAATGCAAAGGTGCCATAGGGACATGTGAAAGTAGTTTCCTCTTGATCTTCAGGGGCAATAACTATTTGATTATATCTAGAATATCCATCCTGAAAGCAATAAAACTATTTTCTTGCAAGTCTATCCAACATTTAATCAATAAAAGGTAGTGGGAAGTTATCTCTCCTAGTGGCTTTGTTAAGTTTCCGATAGTCCATGCATACTCGCCAACTAGTGACATTAAGCGTAGGGATTAATTCATTTTTTTCATTGGCCACAACAATTATTTCTCCTTTTTTAGGCACACATTGTACTAGGCTTACCTACGAGTTATCAGAAATGAGATAGATAATCCCAGTATCAAGCCACTTTATTACCTCTTCTTTTACTACCTTTTTCATTATCGGGTTAAGTCTCCTTTGATGTTCAATGCTAGGCTTGCATCCTTCCTCCATCAGGATCTTGTTTGTGCAGAAAGATGGATTGGTTCCCTTGATGTTTGCTATGGTCCATCTGATAATAGTTTTGTGCTCTCTTGGTACTCTCAATAGTTTCTCCTCCTACACAAATGTTTGTAAAACAAAAACTATCACAGGTAAAGTAAATAAGTCTCCTAAGAATGTATATCTAAGATACGTGGGAAGTTGTTTTAGTTCCACACTAAGGGGTAATCTATTGATGGTTTCATCCTTTTCACAGTAGACTTAGATAAGTTCAAAGGTTCCCTTTGAGGGTTAACTTTTCTAAATATAGGACTAGACTTTAACCAGTATAGGAAATCCAAAAATTCATCATCCTCACTTTCATTTCTTAAGACTAAAGAGGCTTCCAAGGCATCTAGGGTTAGCACATTTTGTACCGAGTGGTCTGTAATGCATTTTATAGTCTCTATTGTCTATTGACATACATTTTGGTTCTTCACTGGGGTGTTTTATTGCCTTAAGTATGTTAAAAGTTACTTCTTGGTCCTGCACCTTCATAGTTAACTAACATTTTTGTACATCAATTAAGGCTCCACCTATTACTAAGAATGGCCTACCGAGAATGATTGGGATATCTTTATCCTCCTTCATATATAAGATGATGAAGTCAGTAGGAAATATGACTTTTTCTACCTTAACTAGGATGTCTTCCAAGATTCCTTTTAGGAACATTAGGGATCGGTTGGCTAATTGTAAGGTGACTGATGTAGGATTAATTTTCTTAAAACCCAATTTCTAAAAGATAGAGAGGGGCATTAGATTTATACTAGCTCCTAAATCATATAAAGTTCTCCCAAAGAAAACATTACTGATAAAGTAAGGGATGGTGAAACTTCTTGGATCTTTGAGTTTAGGTGGCAACTTCTTTTACAGAATTGCATTGCACTCCTCTATCAAGGACACTGCTTTGTGCTTTCCCACCCTTCTCTTTTTCCTCAGAAAGTCCTTCATGAATTTGCCATATATTGGCATTTGTTCTAGGGCTTCTGCGAATGGTATATTTATCTACAACCATTTAAAAACTTTAAGAAATCATTTAAATTATGGGTCCAGATTCTTCTATTTCAATCTTTGAGGAAAAATGAATGTTCTATTTCTTGTTAGTCAATTCCTTATTCTCCTTCAGTTTTGTTCCATGCTTCTCAGTTTCTTATGTTTCAATTTTTTCTGGGTAGTGTCTAGGTTCAGGCTCAACCAACTGTTTTTTTGCTCTTAAGGTTAATTGCCTTGCATTGCTTTTTTCCTTGTGATTTAAGGTTTGGATTTGTGTGTTATTGGACAAGGTTCTTTACGGTCTATTAGCTAAGGCATTTGCTAATTGGCCTATCTGTGTCTCCTAGTTTTTCTAAGTGGCAACTTGGCTTAATAGTAACTGTTTCACCCAATCATCTTATAGACTAGATGATTCATGATTTTGGTTATGTTGGTGCTTATGATTATGGAAACCTGAGGTGCATTTGGTTTAGGGGTTGGTGTATTTGGTTAATTGTTCTTGCAAGAAAAGGTAGGGTGATTTCTACAACTAAGATGGTAAGTATTAGATATTGGTTAGTTTCCTCGAAAATTGTTACCCACGTAATTCACTATTTCTTTTGGATAAGTTAGTGGGCATTGTGCACTTAAATGTCCCTCCCTACAATATTCACACGGTTCAGAAATGTTTACCTAATGCACTGGTTGTTGTTATCTCCTTAATGTTAGATTATCTAACCTTTTATTCATTGCTTAAAACTAGGTTGCCACCTTTGCCTAAAATGTTGTTAATTGGTCCACCTTAATTACTACAGTAGTCCTTTTTTTAGAAGCTTTTTCGTTAGCCCTGTAGTTGTTTGAGGTGAGATCCTCTAGTATTTCAAATGCATTTTCAGGATATTAATTCAGCAGTGATCCTCTTGTAGCTCCATCTACTTAATTTTTTAAGGATGGGGTTAGTCCATTATAGAAGATTTAAATCTATTGTTGCTCAGAGAAACCATGGTGAGAACATTTTCTAAGCAATTTCTTAAACTGCTTATAAGCTTTATATTAGGATTCTAATTCAAATTTCTGAAAGTTAAAAACATCCTTAAAAAGTTTTTTAGTCTTAGTAGGGGAGAAATACATGTTTAAAAATTTTTGTACTAATTGTGCCCAAGTGGTTATGGATCCATTAGGCTGTGAATCTAACCAATCCTTGGCTTTGCCCTCTAAAGAAAATCTAAACAACCTAAGACGAATGGCTTTAAAAGAAATTTCTACCACTTTGAAGTTGTCACAAATTTTTAGAAATGATCTTAAATAAGCATTTAGATCTTAAGAGGGTAGGCCATTAAATCTATTTTCTTTGAGTTGCATCATAGTAGCATATTCTATTTTAAAATTTATGTTACCGATCTTTGGCCTAGCTATGCTTGACTAAATTCCATCAAAAGTTGGCATGATGTAGTCTTTGACTTTCCTTCAAGTATGGGGGTCGGTATTCTTATTGACAACCTGAGCTTAGGTGTCAACCCTTGTGTCAGGAGCTCTATCATTGTCACTGGCCATGGTAGATGATTCCTCTTGTTGACTCCTTAATTGGTTTTTTATTTTTCTGCATGTACGCTCTATTTTAGGGTCGAAGGGCAGAATCTTTGCTTTGCCTCTTGTACATATGCAAGAACACTTGACACAGAAGACAACCGTTTAGATTAAAGTACTTAAAAATAGTGTTAGGAAAATTAAGCGCCAAGTCCTTGGCAATGGTGCTAAAAACTTGTTAGTAAAATTGCAACAAGGTGTAATACCACACGCAAGTATACGTAGTCAATAAGTAATATAATGATGAAGTGAGTGTCAATCCCTTAGAGACTTGGTTTCAAAATTCACTGACAAGCCTATTCTTAATCTGTGTGATTAGGACTTGATTAAGCAAATGTAAATACAAATTCAATTGTTGATTGATGAAGAATTTTACCGATAACCTAGGATTTTGAACCCTCACCACATACAAGTTTGCTTTCTATTGTGATTATTACTTTGTTTCACTTGATGAATAGATTGCTAACCTGGGATTTTTACCTTCTTATATGCTTTTTTTGAATTCATACAAGCTGAGTTCTTTTCCTTTTATTCCCTATATGTTTCTGGAAACTAGCTGGGATTAGATCCTTGTAAATTTAAGAACTAAATGTGGTTATCACAGACAATCAAGTACTTTCGTCTTGATTTCAAATTGTATTTATGTAAACAATAGTTATATGCATCCAATTTAGAGATTTAAGTAACCTTGTCAGGTTAACTAAATTCTATCTTCTTTCATAAAGTGACCAGACTTAAGAAAATAATAACTATAGGAAGAATACAAACAATCATTTATTCAATTAAAACTGTAGCAAACAAAAAAGCATCCTTAACATGGGTTCAATCAAAATCCTAGGAATAAGTTACTTGGCTTCTCATAGGCATTAGTACAGACTCAAATATAAAAGAAAAGCAAAAAAACATATGAAACAAAAGGAGAAGGAAGAATTCAAAAGGGGAACAACTCTATAAAGAGCCTTCACTCTGAAGTAAACCCTCTCCTTAACAATTCTTAAATCAGAATTCTTCTCAAGTGTTTCCTACTCTTCTCTAGCTTGTTGCCTTAGTTGCTTGCCCTTAGGACCTTATACATAGGCCTCAAAAACCCTAAAAGTGGAGTATAGGTCGAGTATGGAGCCCTTAATCATTAGAACAAATTAGGGTTTCAAGTAGCGGGCCCATCTGGCGCTTGGGCACTTGGTCTCTGGTTTTAGCACCCAGACAATGAGATACTAGCATCTGGGCGTCATAATTTGGGCAAGAAAGGCGTCTAGGTGCTTTATTCATGGTGCTTGGGCACTAATTGTTCCAGTCTTCCTTCTTTTCCTACAATAATTGGCACTTGGGCACTAGTACTCTAGCGCCTAGGCCCCATCTTTCTAGAATTGACACTTAGGCGCTGGATTTATGGCGTTTAGGTGCCATCTTTCTGGAATTAATGCTCGAGCACTAGCTTTGTAGCGCTTAGGCGCTGACTTTCTATTTTTGGTGCTTGGTGCCATCTTTCTGGCACCTGGGCATTGGTCCTTGAATTTTGGTGATTATGCTACCTTTTCAACTCTTTTTCTTGAAAGAAAACATTTAATTCTTTTCTTAATTGATGTCAATGGAAAACTTTCATGTTGTCTATGAAATTTGTGCGATTTTTATTCAGAATTGCAACATTTGTTCAATTAATGTTTCTTTAGTTAACTTTCCTTAGAGAGTTATCACCAAGCTAAAATATGCCAATAATTTTTAAAGATAAATGAAAGAAGATGATACTGATATATCCTACCTTTACCTTGCCTCAATTTCTCATGTGAGTTATTCGACACATGACTTTGATTAATACAATGAAATCATATCAATGTCAAGTATAAAACAAGGTTATTATTTCTTTTCTTTGGTGTTTTGTGTATGCTGGGAAGCCATCTCACAGTTGACAAATAAATGTATACAATCTCATCCCATGGCAAACCCATCCTTTACCATTTAATGTTATCCTAAAGAACATTTACGTACATGAAATATATTAGGAATCCCATGGGTTACCGGGTGGTTGTCCAACTAGAGTTCCCTAGTATGCTTCGTTTCCCTACTCTTCAGTTTAGAGAGTTGCTCGTGAAGTCTTTCACTTTTCCCTAGTATGTTTCGAGTCTTCAGCTATTTAACTGAATAGGAATAGGAGAGTGCCAACAACTTTGGTCATATGTTTTAATTGAATAATGAACAAAGCACAGGAGTGGCAGAGAAAGAGTGGAAGAAAAGTGAGAGATAAACAGGGTAGGGAGAAAGAGAGGAGAAGTAATAAAATGGAGAGTGATGTATTTTAGTGATGATATGAAATCGCATGTGACATTTGAGATTTCTCTTTGTCCATGTAGATTCACCACATCACACTATTTAACAGTGTTAGAAGCTTTGTTAACGGTAGGGAGTTGAGTGCAAATAAATAAGACTATAAGGAGGGCTTTAAAAAATTAAAATATAAGGATCAATTTACAAATTGAGGTAAAGTATAGGAACTAAATGATTAATTTTTCTTTTTTTTAAGTGATTATAATTTACATTTTCAATATGATATTATATGATAAAAAATAAATTCATTCGTCACTGCATTAGTTTTAACTAACTGACAATACAGAAAGTGCACATAAATTTTCTTCATTAATTAATAACTAAATCTATTATAGAGGGTGATTGATTAAATTTAAAAATAATCTGATAATTTTCATGTTTTTAGGAAACTAACTTATGAGAACAGTGGTGGTTTTGTGGAGGAATCTACTTGCCATAATTCGATTGAATAACTTAATATAGAGCATATTCAAATAGCCGACTATCTCTATTTCTCTCTCTCTCACACATGCAAGCAAAACAAAACAACCAGAAATAGTATCCATTACATGATGATCGGCCATGGAAAATCATACCATTTATCCAGTTTGTCCATTTGATTACTCTCTGCACATTCCCTTTCAGTCAACAGAAATACTTCACATTACTACCATTCCCTACTTTTCATATATATGTTCATTTATAGCTTGAAATCATAATAGACAGATTTGTATAAACAGATTATAGCATTCAAACTTAGAACCGAACTCCAACAAAACTAATATAATAAAAGTTAGTGACGCATATTACGAAGAGCAATATACTACTGAACATATACTAACAACTTGATTATATTCTTCACTAAATTACTTGGAAGAAGTGAGTTTCACAAGAGCCAAGCACAATTGTTGGTGAACCCAAAAGGACCAAACTTGCACCACATCATCCACCATCAGCCCATTGGCTTGAACCATCTTCATCAAGCTTGATATCAGAACGTACGAAAAGCTTTTTAATTTGTCAAATCTCACCTCCCAAACATGATCTTTCTAGTGTGAAGCGATGGCTCTATCAAAATGATGTCGAGGGCATGTTTTTCTTCGTGAATGATAGCCATTCCCCCTTGCACAAGAAATGAGGATTTTGATACGATTCAAAGGAAGAAAAAGTCGATTGTGTTGTGGGCTCAAGTCTGTGCAATACAAACTTTGGCAAATCCAAAAGTGGGTTTGGTCCTTCATGTGGCATCCATTTCTTCTTCTTTTGATGTTTCTCCAAAAGAATTGAATCCTTGTCCTCACAAAGAGTGGCATGACTATGCTTCAAAGTCGTACGCTTTTTCAGTTCAAGATTTGAGGGCTTTTTGATACTTTTGGAAACGTTTTCTTTCAGGTTATATGAAATTTCATGGTGCAACTTGAGAGAAGCAACTCGTGGGACTTTCAACAATGCCTCCCAAGTATAGCAATATGGGATCATGAAATGATCATTGAAGTCATCCATGCTTAAGAGTGACATGTCTTCTTCGTCTTCTTCTAATTCTCTTACTAATAAAGGAAAGGAGTGCTCCAAATTAAACAGAATGAATGTTGAGATGAAAGTACATAGTACAACTACCAAGTTATATGTATATACACAACATCAAAATTTCTTTCCATATAGAATGGTTTCCTTTTTCCTATTCCTACTAGGTAAATAATCTAAGATTTTTAAGTTTAACTTGGAGATCAATTAATAATATAACAAAACTTTCCTATTCCTTACATATATATTGTTCATTGGAGTCCTAACCATTAGTCATGTCTCTAATTTTAGGGTTATTACTGTTGTTGCAAAATTGAGGGAAAAAGAAACTGAGAGATTTAAGTTACGATTAAGTTTGACTTCGAGTAGCTTTTAACTTCATCGTAATTACCACATAAAATAGAAGAACCAATGTTTTTGTCCAAAGTGTAAATAATTATTAAGCATTAACAATTTATAAAATATAGAGTGAATTACATAGATCTAACTTTATTGATTTTCTGACTATACACAGACTTTCTTTAATGATATTATTATATACTTGAGTCCAATGCAAAATCTTTTTTACTAAAATATTCTTCATTTTGAATTTTTTATGTTTAAAATATATAGTTAAATTAAAGGAAGATATTTTTATAAAAAATAAATTAAAAATATTTTTGAATTGAAAAATTATAAAGAGTACTACATAGAAAAAACTATAATTGACAACATTATATACTAAGATATTTTAAGAATATTTTCTTCAAAGATATATTTTTACTGTTAAGTTGCTAAAAAAATGTATTTAAGAAACTAGATGAAACAAGTTAAAAGTGACAAGAGTTGTTAAAAAAATAAATGATGATTTTAATGATAAAGTATTATTACTTTTTTCTATTTTTAAAGGAAGAGTTCTAATTATTTTCTGTTTGTTTTTCATAGCGAAAATAAAAAAAATGGTTATCTCTGCAGGTACGTAGTAGCAACATATTTACTTTTACTTTTAGAAACACAACTGAATACTTCAAATAATTAAAATAAATAGTCATTCTGAGAGCCAAGTCTACATTCACTATGCATCACTATGCAATTAATCTGAACATGTTGTATCAACATCATGCGAGAGAGAGTAAGGCTGGAAGCACTACCAAAAAATTTGTATTTACTTATGGTTCATTGCCCATGTCTAAACAAGGCACAGGTAAATAGAAACATTAATTGCCATTACAAATCAAACAACAGTAAATGCATTGTGGTTAATAAACCACAATTAATCAACCAAAATAATTGTGGTTAATTATATGTAGTTCTAGGAAAAATTGCACGTAAGTGTCATTAACTGTGGGTCGTAAGTTAATTGCAGCTAGTGTCTTAGCACATTAATTGCAGTTGGTTATAACTACAATTAATTAACCATAGTTCTTGGGAGTACCACGGTTAAACTTGATGTGGAAATAGAGAAAACTCAATATCATCCATTCACTCCAAATTGTCTACCGTTACAATGTAATAGCATAGTATTAATAGCCTATCATTAACTTAGTGTCTAAGTAAAGAACAAATTTGTTAATTACTTAATGCCTAAGGAAATATCAAATAAAGAAACTACTTAATCTCTAAAGAAATAAGAAATAAAAAAACTACTTAATGCCTAAGAAAATGACCAAAAAGGAAAATAATCAATAGGAAATAACAAATATAAAAATTACTTAATGTCTAAGGAAATTATAAATGCTAATATGAAATAAAGCCTACAAAATCTAGGCTTGTAAATGAAGCCCACACGCCTGGCATAATGAAACAATGTCATATGTTTTTATCAATTCTTGTGGCTTGAAGTGAGGGTCACTAAACTACATATTCACCAAGCAGCCCACAAAGCTTTGCAAGTTAAATTTAGCCTTTTAGCCTATAACTTTATAATTGGCCTTGCTAAAAGTGTAAGGTCTTAATCCATGGGTTAAAGGGTGGTTGGGCAACTAGAGTTCTTCAGCCCTAGTATGCTTCGTTTCCTTGCTCTTCGGTTTAGAAAGGTGCTAGTGAAGTCTTTCACATTTCCTTAGTATGTTTCGAGTCTTTAGTGGTTTAACTGAATAGGAAGAGGAAAGTGACAACAACTTTGGTAATTTGTTTTAATTGAATAATGATCAAAGCATAGGAGTGGCAGAGAAAGAATGAAAGAGAAGTGAGAGATAAATAAGGGAGAGAAAGAGAGGAGAAGTGAGAAAATGGAGAGTGATGTATTTCAGTGATGATATGGCATCATATGTGGCATTTGAGATTTCTCTTTGCCTATGTAGATTCGCCACATCACGCTTTATTTAATGGTGTAAGAGGAGGCTTCATTAATGGTATGGAGTTGATTGCAAATAAATAAGACTATAATGAGGGCTTTAAAAAATTAGAGTGTAAGGATCAATTTACAAGTTGAGGTAAAGTGTAAGGACTAAATGACTAATTTTTTTTTTTTTAAGTGATTATAATTTACATTGTTAATAAAACTATGATATTTGAATGATCGTGCAAGTGAACATGCAAACTTTTGTCTGCACCAATCTAACTTGGAACATCAGTAGCTTCTATAGGATTGTATGAACTTTAGGACCATATTTTGGATGTTGTAATTAAATCTAAGACTTTGTAAAACACTTTGAATTATGATATTGTTATATTTATAATTGTGTAATGTATGATGACTATGTGATTTGCAACTGTGAATAAAATTTGGCAATGGTTTTGTTCATTTTATTGGTTCAAATTGAGGTTTATTACACAATTAAGTAGGAACAAGAATTTACATATATAAATTAAATATTTTTTTTTTCAGAAAAAAAACATATTAGCGGTGTTTTAAACTGCTACTTACAAAAGAGCTCAATTAGCTATAAGTGGAGAAAAATCACAGCAAAATTGTTTGAATTGCGTATAGTTTATATGAAAACTGCAGCTAATGTTTTTTTAGTTTACCTGTAAAATTGTTTGAATTGCCTATAGTTTATACAAAAACTGCAGCTAATGTTTTTCTAGTTTACCTGATGTTAATTTTTGTATTTCAAGAGGTTAGAAAAACCGCATGCAATTATTTAACCACGTATACATTACTGGCGATTTTTCCAACTGTGGTTAAACCCTTTAAGTGCTAAAGCCAGAAAAAAAAAAAAGACCGTATATAAGCACACCTTTAGTCGAATAATTACTTCGATGGATAAATTAGACTTCTTACAACCAATTTTTCTTGAATGAATTTATTTCAATTGTGATATGTATTACAAATGCATCCATTTCTATTATATTTTCTCAGTAAAAATAAATTCTATACAATAAGAAAATGTGATTTGATTTTTTTATATAAAAATAATGACTTTCAATACACAAAGAGTATAGTTGCAGTTGAAGTAGATTGGAGTCTTCTGCCTTCTTTTTCTTTAATAAATGAATTAAATGACATGATGCAGAGTGATTATGCGTAAAGAGGAAGATGAAAGAGTAGGATAGTGATAAGTGATTGTATGGAGAAGCTAAGATCACAAAAAATTAAAGAAAAGAAGTGGGATATGTTAAAGAAAGTGAAAGAGTGTGGAAGTGATTTTAAAGGGAAATGGAACTTGGCAGTAGATGATGGTACAAAGATTATTGATACCAATTTATACTAAATCTTTATATAGGTTAAAGCATCATTCAAAATTGAAGAATAGTCGCACATGGACAAAATAAATGAAAAGGCATGCTTTTTTTTTTTTTTTTCCTTTTCCTGCATATTGGATCATGTTACTTAGTGAGAAATAATGCTCATATATTCTGATCTTCTCACTGAAAGAACTTGGTAGAGAAAATGCAGTAAATGCTATAGTGACTTGAACTAAACAAATCGGTTCATCACATAATGCCCACTTCAATGATTCATCACTGAACAAATCACCTACTAGAGGAGAATGAATATACAACTAATTTTTATCATAATTAAAAAGTAATTAATTAGAAAAGAGCCAACTTCAGTTGTTGTCTAACCTGAAAGGACCAGACTTGCATCACATCATCCACTTTCAGCCCATTGGCTTTAGCCACCATCATCCAACCTGACCTTAGCACATACGAAGAGCTCTTTCTTAAATCCCAACCCCCAACATGATCTTCCTGGTGTCAAGCGATGGCTCTATCAATTCCAGGTCAAGGGTATGGTTCTTTTTTAATGATAACTATTCCTTTTCGTGCAAGAAATTAGGATTCTTGATCTAATTCAGAGGAAGCGAAAGCAGATTGTGCTGTGGGTTCAAATTTGAGGAAACGAATTTTTTGGATTAGCAGCGTGAGCTCCGACCCTCCCATTTCTGTAATCTTCTTCTTGAACTCTTCTGGAAGGTTCGTTTGTGGGTTTGGTACGTGAAGGATCACTTTCTTCTTCTTTTGACGTTCTTCCATAAGAATTGAATATTTTTCATCACAAAGAGTGGTATGACTATGCTTTCCCTGTTCAAGATTAGAAGGTTGCTTGATATTCTTAGCAACTTTTCTTTAGGGATATTTAAAGCTCCTTAGTCAAACTCAAAGCGAATTTCTTATATTATTAATTAGAAACCAAGTGAAACTTAAAAAAAAAAAATAGTTATCTAATAGGAATAAGAAATCTTTTCATAAATCATCAATTTACCAATTAGAATTTATGATACTCTATTATTCATTAGAAAAACAGTGAAAGAAAAAATTTTAAATTTTAAATTTTAAATTTGAATCAGCAAGTAAATATAAAACCTTTAAAAACAGATGATTTGATAATCACCAATTAAATATTTTCTTGGTCTAATTTTTAGGAAAAATCAAGAAAAAAAATAAAGACTGCAGGTGATAAAAATGGTGAAATAGAGAAAGATGATTAACTTATTTGTTATAAAAAAAATACTTAATTTGATTTTTAAATACACAATAATCCCTATAAAAAGTGATTGTCAAATAATTGAAAGATAAAATATTTAAAAATTAAATAGTAAGTAAATACAAAACCTTTAAAGATTCATGTATTGATAATCACCATTTACCCCAAAGAAAAAGAAAATCACCATTTACTCAAGATTTGACCATCTATATTTAAAATTTTAAAATTAATATCGATATCCAAATTGATAACATTTGAAAACTTCATCTCAGGCCTAAAATAGAAGCGCACTTCCCGTAGACAAACTCTTTCTGGGGAACTTAAACTTTAAAAGAAAATATTTATACAATAAAACTACAGAAAATATATAAACTAGGATTAAAATATGATATTTAAGTTTTTGAAAAATATAGACTTAGATTGTTGACAGATCACCATTTTTACAACAATAACTTACTTTACCTTATTTTTCGTTAAATTAAAAATGTGCGAAAAAGAAATATCTATTTAATTTAAAAATTATTGTATCTTGTAAGTTAATACACCAAAACCTTCGGTGATAGATAATTTTAAAATAACAAAAAGATCATTTAAAATTCACCACACGCTTTAGTCCAATTTAAACATTTTTTACTAAGGTTTTTTCATTAGCCTAAATATATATTTTTTCACCTGAAAATTTTAAATAAAAATATTTTTAATTAAGAATAAAAATTAGACTAAAATAAATAATAAATCTTTTAATTAAAGTCGATATATATTCTGAGATCAGAAAAGATATTTGTTTAATTTTAAGAAGGCTCAGAAAAGTCCAAATAATTTGCTCAATATATCTTCAAATTGTAAACTAAAATTACTCAAAGCGATTTTCTTATATTATTAATTAGTTACCCAGTCAAACTCAAAAACCAATGTATTAGTTATATTATTAATAAATCACCAATATACCAATTATAATTCATGATACTTTATTATTCATTAGATTAATAGTGAAAGAAAAATTTTTTCAAATCTTTAATTTAAAAATTAAATCAGCAAGTAAATACAAAACCTTTAAAGATAGATGTATTAATAATCACCATTTATAAATTTTTCGGTCAAATATCTTGGAAAGATCAAGAAACTATTTTAAAACAAGAACAATTTTAAAGAAGAATTTTTTATATAATTCTTAAAAAAGCTATACATTTATTATACTTTTACAAATATTCGTTTTTAAAGAAAACAATTTTAATATAAGAAGAACTTTTTTAGTAACTATAGTACTTAATTATACCGTCTAGAGGTGTTTATAAATGACTAGAATTACCATACTTTATTATTGATAGTTAAAAGTGAAAGAAAATATTTAAGATTTTTTATTTAGAATTTAAATAAGCAAATAAATACAAATCTTTAAGGCTTTGTTTAACACCAAGAATTGGAATTAGAATATAAAATTATAATTATAATTCTAATTCTATTAGAATTGGAATTGATTTGGAATCTTAAAATTCATGTTTGGGTCATATAAATAATTAAAACATGAAATTGTAATTCAATATAAAATTGCAATTCTACTATGTAAATGAGTGCTAAATATTATAAAAAAGTATTAGCATGTATATATATATACACACATACACACATATACACGTAATAAAAATAATACAAAAATTAATGTTTTTTAACAAAATAATTTTCTCTTTATCTAGTTTGGACAAGATAAAATATTTTTCATAGTAATTATAACATAGCATTGTTCAGTATGTAATAATTATATTTTCAAAAAATTATTTGATTCAAATTTAACATGTGTGTGCACGTAAGTAATATTCTTTCATGAGCATGAATATACATACATATACAATTTTATGTTATAAGCACACGTGCCTACATGTGCATAGTATTTTTCATGCTATGATATGATATTGTGTTTGTGTATGTATAAACAAATACATAAATACAATATAATATTATAAGTGTATGATTTCATTTGGCATGCTTATGCTTGCATGCATTTAAGTATATATTATATGTATTTTACACTTTTTGAATTTTTACGTGTTAATATGTGTTTATGTTAACATGTGTTTATGTGTATATATACTTTTGTGTATATGCGTAATATCATATGCCTACATTATATATTACTTTTTGAAGTTGGATTGCATGGGTGTTATATATATATTTACATATACATCCATACATGAAATATATGTCATATCATATAGAGCTATAAACATTGCATATTCATTATATATGCCATATTATTTTAATTATTTATTTTTATATTATTTTAAATAAATTTAAGTTATGATTAATTTTTAAAATATTGATTTTACATTCTAAATCTTAATTTTTATTTCATTTTAAATCTTAATTTTTCTAATTTTTGAAAAAATTATTTTTGTTATGTTTTTTAAATTTTTTAAAAAATAAAACATATTTTATCCCAATATAACCTAGTCAAATCCTAACTGAGCATGGATGACTTCAATGGTCGTCAATTGCTCTGCTTGGGAAGCACTGTTGGAGGTCGAACAAGTTGCTTCTCACAAATTGGACCAAGAAACTTTAAATAATGCAAAAGATAATGTTTCTAAGGGTAGTCACACTACTCTTTGCGATAACAACGACAACAATGATTCTGTTATTTTGGAGGAACATCAAAAGAAAAAGAAATCAATTCTATGTGGAGGACCAAAGCCACCACCAAATTTGCCAGAAGTTATATTATAACCATAGCTAACATTAATAGCTCGTTTGGTTTGCAAAGATATTTGTAAACAAATAAGAATGAAAATGGAAAAGGTAAAGAAAAAGAAGAGTTTAATTCTTATTATTATATTTTTGTCAATATTTAGCTATATATAAGTAAAATTTGCTTTATTATCTATTTTTTACTTTTATTGTTAACATAAATTATACATATTTAAAATACTAAGGCAATAAATAATTACAAAATATGCAACTACGTTAGTATTAAATTTGATGATGTTAATACTTTTTATGAGACGATTTGAAAACTAAGAGGACTATTCTAAAACACTTCAAATTTAAGGGATCAATTTTAAAAAATCAGTAACTGTTTTAACATAAGTTAAAAAGACGTCATGTTTGGTTATAGGGATCAATCTAAGAAAAATCATCATTATCCTCAGATTATTTGATTAGAGAATGATTATAAATTGTTTAATTGATTGCTCTTTTACGTGTTTTATTTTGAATGATATTATTGGGTAAAATTCGAATTTGGAAGATGAGTAATAAAAATAGATGAAAACAACAAAATGGGTAGAAAGATAGAGTATGATTCACATGAGTTGCAGTTGTATTTCTCAAATGGTTTCATAGCAAACATTCAAATTTGAGTGCATACGTAGAAAGCACAAAATAAAACTCTAGAAATATATAAGAAACTTTAAGACCTATTAGTCCTGATGGGGTTGAATTTGATTCTTTGAAAAGTTTTAACCTTTAGCTTAAGCATCTGTTCCTATGTGAACCTGTTATTCTCTGCACATTCCCTCTCTGTCCAGAAATGAACGTTGAGGTATAAGTACGTAGTACCAAGTTTTATAGCTGTAACATCATAATTTATTTTTTATATAAGATTCTTATTCCTACTTCTATTAGGTAACTAATAGTATGATTTCCGAGTTCCACTAGTTGACTAATAATATAACAAGAGTTTCCTATTCCATACATAAATATAGTTCTTTGGAATTCCTGACGGATATAACCATGTCGCCAATTTTGGGGTTATTACCGTTGTTGTAAATTTGAGTGAGAAGGAAACTGGGAGATTTAAGTAACTAATAATGATTCAGTCATTGTTCTAAGTTTGACTCTGAGTATCATTTGATTTGGACGGTAATTATAATAATAAATAACTATTATAGTATTAAGTTATTTTGTCAATGAGTTTGATTATCTTTAAAATAAATATATTTTATTTTTACTTCTATTTCAAAATAAAAGTTTTAATTATTTTCTATTCCTTTTTTTATAGCAAAAGAATGTTATTATCTTTGCAGTTACTTAAAACCAACATATATATTTATTTTTACATTTAGAAACTCAGCCGAATACTTCAAAAAGTTAGATTTACATGCAATTCTTTATCTTTTTGTTATCATGTTTTTCAATTAAATAATGACAAGTATTTGTTTAATTAATAACAATGTAAAAATTTAAATAACGCATATACATTTTTTCTATTTCAATTAATTGAAATGTATATATTAGTTCATAAAATACTACTAATTAATTAAGTAGGATCATTCTTTCAGTTGTGTGGGGGCTGGCCATTTATTAGAGACAACAATTTATCTTGAAGGAGTTTTTATCAAAATGTTTGACTAAATTATATATACACTTTTTATTTAAAAAATATAAATTTTGATATATATATATATATATATATATATTATACATATGCATCCATTATTATTATATTTTGACAATAAAAATAAATTTCTTTACAGTAAGAAATTATGATTTGATTTTTAATGTAAAATAATGACAATCAAAGATGTTAATCTTTCACGTGAGATTTTGATAATTTTATTTTAAATATAACAAAAAATACAACTAAGTAATTTTATCTTTTTAAAAATGAATATATCGTGCCAAAAGTTGATTTTATTCATAGGAAATAAAATAAAAGAAAAATGTTACAATATATATTGAATCTGTGCATCACAATATTTTTAAAATAAAAAGAGTAATAAATACTATTTAACTAATCTTAGAAAAAAAGTATGAAAAAAGGACAAATATACCATTGTCTAACTCACTCCGGGCTCTTAATAAATGTTTGAGTTTAGGTATAATTTTTGGTTCACTCATAATTTTGATTTTGAGTGCACCAATACATCCAATTATAGTATAGAAATATAATTGTAATATTACTATTTTTTGAATTAATAGTGTTACAATTTTGTTTTTACATTATAACTGGATGTAGTAGTGTACTCAAAATTGTAAGTATACCAAAGATGACAGCATAATTTTTTTTAAGTGTTTTTTTATATTTCTAATCAGAATACATATGAATGAATTTTAATATTAAAAAGTTCAACAATGTGAAAGAGCACTTAAATGTTTCACATTAATTAATAACAACATTTATAGAAAAAAATTGTTTATAAATTTTAGAATAATCAGATATTTTTTATGCTTTTAAGAAATTGATTTCTGACAGCATTGGTATTACTTAGTTACAATATTTTTTTATATATATTTTTACTATCAAATTTCCTAATATGATGCAGTGAAGTTGAATCAAGGCAAGCAGTATAAAAATGCAATCAATTTGAATATTTCAAACAGAATATATGTTCCTCTCTGCACTTCAGTCCAACACAAAGTGCAACACAACACATATCTTATGTAACTACTAATTAATACTCTTTCATACTCTCACACATCATTACAATATTCATATAAGTTTAAAATATATATCCACATCGTCTGTGTAACATGCTCTTTGGCAAAGTCACACACACACAATGCACTCCATCGTCTGTGTTTCCTGAATACGAATACTCCCATTACTGTAACTCTCTTCTTTCCATATATGGACATCAATACGTTAACAATTTTATTATATTATAAAATCTGTAACAAAGAGATTTGCATAGACAGATAACAACACTCCCAAATCAGAATTTATGACTCCAACAAAATTTATGAAACAAAAGCCATTAGCTAATGACATATCCAACAAAACTAATCGAAAAGTAATATACTAGCAGACACATATGCTTATCAATTGGTTCATCACAGAACAAATCACCTACATAGGGAAAGAAATGTACAGTTAATTTCCATATAATTAAAAAATAGTTAATTGGAAGAAGGGACTTTAACCAAAGCCATGCATAGTTGTTCTCCAACTCTAAAGGACCAGACTTGCACCACATCATCTACCTTCAGCCCATTGGCTTTAGCCACCTTCATCCAACTTGACCTCAGCACATAGGAAGAGCTCTTCGTCAAATCCCACCTTCCTAACACGATCTTTCTGGTGTGAAGCGATGGCTCTATCAAAAGGACATCAAGGGCTTGTTTCTTCTTAGTTAATGATAGCGATTCCTCTTTTCCCAAGAAATGGGGATTGTTGATCTGATTTAAAGGAAGCGAAAGCCGATTGTGTTGGGAGCTCAAGTCTGTGGAATACAAACTCTTTTGGATTAGTAGACTGAGCTCTGACCCTCTCATTTCCTCAATCTTCTTCTTGAACTCTTTTGGTAATTCAGGCGGTGGGTTTGCTCCTCCATGAGGCATCAATTTCTTCTTCTTAAGACGTTCATTCAAAAGGATCAAATCCTTGTTGTCGCAGAGAGTGGAGTGTCTACGCTTCATACTCTTATGCTTTCTTTGTTCAAAATTTGAGAATTTCTTGGTCTTCATAGAAACAAAAACACTTTCTTTTGGGTTATCTGAAATTTCCCGGTGCAACTTCAGAGATGCAACTCGTGAGACCTCCAACAATGCCTCCCAAGCAGAGCAACTGGGGTTCATGGAGTGACCCTTGAAGTCATCCATGCTCAAAAATGACATCACTTCGTTTTCTTCTTCTTCTTCTTCTCCTTCACTTCACTGATGCTGAAAAGGAAATTAAGAGGCGCTTTAACAGAAATGACGCTGGGGTGAGAGCACGTGGTACCAAGTTTTCTAGATATAGCATCAGAATTTTTCATACAGAAAAAGGTTTCCTGTTTCAATTAGAAGACTAATGTATGACTTTTGAGTTTGACCAAGTACGACTAATTAAAATATAACAGAATTTTCCTATTACTTACATGAGTATTGTCCTTCAGAGTTCTGATCGACAGCCAATTTCCCTATTACCGTTGTTGCAAGATTGTGGAACAAGGAAACTGTGGGAGATTTTAAATAACTAACTATTTAATATTATGATTCAGTCGTAGCCTTAAGTTTGACTTCCATAAATAATTGATTTAAAACTTTCGGTGGGACACTTTGGCAATGGCTTTTATTTCAAAAAAAAAAAAAAAATCTTCCTAAAGGAAGCGTAGATTTAAAAAACTAAGAGAACATATTTATAATTTGTTCAAAATTTTGTTTTAGTTCATTTAAATTATTCCTTATTTAAAATTTTCAAGTTTAAAGTACATATTTAGAGAAGTATTAATGCGCTTTCGAGTCCCTGATTGATACAAGTCTCTTTACTACCGTTGTTGCAAAATTGCGGAAAAAGGGAATTCTGGGAGATTTTAAATAACAAATAAGTTTGACTTTGAGTGGCTTAATTTTGACTTCAGAATTACCTCCTTTAATAGACGAATCAACGTTTTTGCCCAATTGTAAATAATTACATAGATCTGGCTTTATTTAATTTGCTGAATATACACAGACTTTCCTTAATCAAAGTAATTATATATTTGAGTCCAATGTAAAATTTTGTTACTAAAATGATCTTCATTTTGAAACTTTTTATAACTTTAAAATATATACTTAGATTAAAGGAAGATTTTTTATAACAAACATTATAAATTAAAAATACTTTTTAAATAAAAATTTATAGAAAGTACTACAACAAAAGAGAAAACTATATTTGACAAAATTACATAATAAGAAATTCTATTAATGTTATTATTGTGTTTGAGATTATTTTCTTCAAAGAAATATTTTTACTATTAAATTACTGGAAAAACATTTTATTTATAGCATGTTTGGTCTAACGTCAAAATCTCGTTTACACACCTAAATAGTAGTTTGCTTTATAAATATTTTCATTTAATTTGATGTTTGATTTTTTCTAAAACCTTTGCCCTCTAAACCCCCATTTGAACAGTAATAAAATATGTGTTTGGATTGATGTTGGACTAACCAGATTTCATATCAAGATTATTTTCAAAATTAATTTTAGTCAAATGTGATTTTGCATGATTGTAATTCAAATTTAAAAAATAAAAACTTTGATTTGAAAATTGAGATCAGTTATTTGCACATATCATCAAAGGCAACAGCAATTTATTTTCATTTCTATGCAAATTTGAGCTTTGAGGGTAAAATTGATTTTGGAGAAAATGATACGCTAAACAAATAAAATTTTTTACATAGCAAACAGCCATTTAGATGTACAAACATACTTTTAAACCTCTTAAGTGCAAACCAAACACACTAGAAGTGTTTTTAAATTGGCATTGGGCTAACATAATTTTACATTAACTTAATTTTTAAAATTAATTTTGGTCAACTATGATTTTACACGATAGTGATTTATGATTGGAAACTTTTATTTGATAATTGAGAATTGAAATTTGTTCAAGTTTTAAATATATACTTAGATTAATGGAAGATATTTTTATAACAAACATTAAATTAATAATAGTTTTTTAAATTTTCACCCGTTGTTGTCAACTGTGATTATAATTCTTTTTTTCACTTGATCTACCTTGAAAACCTTTTGCTGGTGATGATCAATTATAATTCATCTATCTTTGAAGGTCTTGAATTTACTTGCTGATTTAATTTTTAAATTAAAGATATCGGAATTTTCATTTTACTTTTAATTTAATGAATAATACACTAAAGTAAACTCTAGCTGAAAAAGGACCAAATTTAAATACAAGTTCTTATATTGCTATTAAGTTTAGCAAATGTATGGTTAATTAATAGCAATATGAAAGTTCTATTTTTTTGATTTGAAAACTAAATAATTATTGATAATACTTGTACATATGAATATAATTGAAAAATTATATATTTGTGATATTTTAATTGAAGAACATATAACAAAGATATAAGTGTCACACTCTCAATGTGGAGGGTGACTTGTATGGAGATCTAATTTTAATTGAGGCAAACCTTGTCTTCATAATTCGAACAAAAATGGCAAGTTAACTTATGCAAATACAAATATAATAAAGTACATGAATAATATTTTGTCTAATTCTTCAATATCATATAATGTAAATAAAAACTAAAACTAAAATCATGCCTCAAACAAATAAGCTTCTAGAGTTCAACAACAAAAATTTTAAAGTTTAACAACTAAATAAAAATAATTTTGTCTTTCTGAACAATACATGACTCATTAATAAGTCTCTCAATAATATCTAGACTACAAAATGATGACTGATATCAGCACTAAACTTTAAAAAGAAAAAGGTAAAGAGGGTTTGGGAAAGTGATAATATTGAGTAAGCAAATATTACAAACTACACTAGGAAGGGACGGACAAAACCAGTGAAGCTTTTCTCAATCATAGGTCTTTTCAATGCAAACCATTTTAAACTCATATATACCAAAATTGTTTCATGAATGAGAGAAAAAAAAATCATATAATGCAATTACCAGGCTTTAGCAAATTCAAAATTTCTATGCAAAACAAATCATGCTATTGAGCATTTGAAATCCATATATCATTTTTTCATTTTTAAAAAAATACTGAATCAAAAGACATTTCACATAACTAATAACAATCTATAAACAAGCACTAGCTCTAAACTAGTTATCATTACATAACATGGTGGCCAATGTTGAGCAACATGGCTTGCAAACCAAGTTTAGGCATACTGCTTTAGTAGGTCAACAAATCATGGTGCACTAAGGCTAATGGCAGAGTAGTGAAACAAATCATAATGCTCCAAAGGCTAACATGTACCATCATTAACTATAAAGGTTTTGTACTAGATGAATTTTCAAGAAAAATACTTCTCCCATAGCATACAGATAATTGAAAATATATCCATAGAGTAATTAATTCTTTTTTCTTTTTTTCAAAAGATTCATACAGTGAATGAAATCATCAAAAAGTTCCCAAAAATTTATACAACATATGAATGTTTAAAACAATGATCTAGATGTAAGAGAATATAACAAAGAAATTTCTAAAAATTTTCAAAATGTGCAAATAGTAGTCAGGAGTAACAATTATTGAAGAGACCTATCTCCAAGGTACAAGAGCATCCAAATAAAAATATTTTGAAAAAGAACAATGTAAAATACCAAAAACAAGCATGATAAGAAAGATTTATTTATCTGGTGGATGACACTAAAAGTCCTCTCTTATCTTCTTTGCCAGTAATTTATTATTGAATTACAGAAAGAAGTCCTTAAACCCCTATAAAGCAACAATACCACTTTAACGTCTACCTGAGGAATTACTTAAATATACTAGTTTATATATATATATATATATATATCCCATTTACTTAAGTTCTAGGATTTTGTAATATTCTTATCAAGGTCAATTCTTAAAGTAATTAGAATAATTATAATTAACACCACTGATGCCATTCTAAGGTTTTGTTTTAGATTCCTACAAGTTGCAATAAGCAATTTACAAAATTTCACTTAGTCCACCATGACTTGGGTAATCAAGCATATGTGTGAACTTAGTTAGGTCAAGGGTGAACTTTTTATGTGAATATAATTTTCTAAAATTTTTTCCATATTGTATCATCCCATATTGTTTATATATTAACGTAGAATGTATTCTTCTTCATAGCCATATTAGAACAATGGAAATTTTAAAAATTTGTAAATGATCACCAGTGCATCTTACCACTTCAAATTATAACTTCTAATAACCCACACCCTCATTTTTTTAACGATTATTGATGTTATGAAGAACAAAAATTCAAAATTTCACCCTTCAGGATCCCAAACACATTGTCATGGGGGAAATTCAAAATTAGTCACTAAATTTATGAAATTGGACAATGAACTCAAACAGGAACAGACAAAATTTTACCGTAGAAGCGAAGCCCCAACATAATTTGGAGAAAACTCATCATATTAAGACTCCAAATCTAGTAATCAGCACGGATTCTAAAGCTGAAATGTTAGAATCTCCATAAGAAAACAAAGCCATGGAAAGCTTTCAAGAAACACTCACCAATTTGAGTCCTATTGCTTCCATATTTGTGCCGCCAAAAAAGAGATGTTGAGATTTACATTGAAATACGTAAAATTTCCAACCGACAAGAACATGAGAGGGAGGGAGAGAGATCACGAGAAAAAGTGAAGAGGAGGAAGAAGGGGAAAAAAAAAAAAAAGGGTTATGGGCATTTTTGTAATTTCTTGAGCAGGGACACATGTTAAAACATTAAAATAAGTTAAATTAGTTTCTGAGTTGCACTTGGGGAATACAAGAACCTTTGGAAGAGTTAGAGAGTTTTAGACCAGCTGAACCAACCTAAATTCAAATTTTATACTCATTCATTTTCAATTTGCTTCTTGCTTCAAAATATTGTCGTCTCTCCTCCTCCTTAAAAAAAATGTATATTTAATATTTCTCACACTTAAAATAATAATATTTAATGGGAAATTTTCTGGAGTGTTATATCAAGATGTTGAAAAATGATATATTTGTTATATTTTAACAAGTGTTTATTATAGTAAAAGCAATTGTACATTATTTATATTTTCTTTATTTGTCATATAAAGATTATATTTTAAAAAAGAATAATCAATTTGGCATCAATACAAGTGAAACATTACTATATAATGCAGCTTATTACAACACCTCCTAACCATGTATAATGTATAGAATGACGTACTCGACACAACGTTCCCCCTCTTAGCGTTGTTACCTATGTGGGAAGCTGGACCTATTCTACGGACGCTGCTACTTTTCCTGAGTGCAACAAGTCAGGCTTCGGTGTTATCTTGCGACACCATGGACATGAAGGCGACTTCATCTTGGCTCTTTCTGGTTACCTTCCTGGGATTCTTCCACCTGCTATTTTGGAGTCCATCGCTATCCGGAGTGCACTAGAATGGGCTGTGCTTCATCTAGATTCCTCTGGAACTATTTTCACGAACGCCCAACATGTGACCAGTGCCCTCATGACTGATCTTCCTGATGAGACTGAGTTGGGAGTAGTTCAGCAGGACTATCTCATTTTGCTTTCACAAAGACCTGATATCTCTGTTAGATGGATTAGGAGACAAGCTAATACGGAAGCTCACACCTTAGCTAGAGCCTCCATTCAATTTGCTAGGCTCCAAGTTTGGAAATCTTGTCTTGATGTTCTTTCTTCTTAATGAAAAGTATTTTCCTTTGGTTTCAAATAATATATATATATATATATATATTTATATATTACACACACACACACACACACACACACACATATATATATATATTTATACAAAGTACTACAATAAGAAATAAATTCATTTTTGTCAAAAGTAATTAATAATACTTTTATTAAATCATTGTGATAGAAAAATTATTTTTAAAAAAATCTTTTTAACCATCAAGAAATGAATTTAATAGATTTGTTAAAACATAAATGATAATTATACTAATAAATTAATTTTTAAAATTTTTGGGCAAAATTCTAAATTGGTCCCTAAAAAATGAAGTGAATTGTTTTCTTTTAATGCAATATGTTATTTATTGATGTGAATTAATAACAAGCCTTCATGGTACACAGCATCAGAAGCATTGAAGGAGTGCCATTTATGAAATTACCAATAGACCTGTCAGCTTATTTGTAATGCTTTTACGACGAAAAAACCAACTTTGATCACAGTTAAATTTTTGAAGGATCAATTCAGTACTATACATCATCTAAGGACCAAATTGATATAATGATGAACTGTGAGGTATTAAAAATATATTTTTCTTGCAATTAAATTAATCATGCAGAAAGTAAAATATATACGCTCAATATATATATATATATATCTAAAGAAAAGACATATGTCTTGAGTCTAAGTGCCCCCTTAAAACAACCAAAAAAAAAAAACTTTTAAATATCCTTCAATACAAAGACTTAGCTACTAAGAGTATGTTTGATTTAGCATTCATATCAAAATGTAAAAAAAAATCAATATTTGATTTAGCATCAGAATATTTCTTTTACCAAACCACAATTTTCTTTTAAATTCCTATTGGCACTAGAGCAAAAGAAATTTACTTTTACATGGGATAAAGTGCATTCATAACAAAATTTGATTTTCAAATAAAAGTTTTTAAATATAAATTATAGTCATATAAACTCAATTTTCAACTAAAATCAAGGAGATCCAAAAATCAGTCTACAATATTTTAATCAAACATACGCTTTCATGTCAATGGCGTTGGTTCCTACATCAATGTCTCATTTGTAACTCGATGGAGCTAGCTCCTTTAATAATTTTATCGTAATTCTTTGAATATTACTAATTTTCATTCAAAAACAAAGAAGAAAAAGGATTCCCTTCATGAAATATTTACAAATCAATTTTTTATTATTTTTAAATGCATTTTATTACAGATGCTAAAATTTTTATAGTTTTGAAATAAATACTTTTAGAAAATCAACATTTTATTTTCTTTTTTCTTAAAAAAAAAACCAATTGAACATTTACAAGTGTGTTGTTATTTGTTATTTATATTGTATAATATAAAAATTATGTTCACCTACACATAACATTAATTAAGTATAGGTCTAATGCGGATATACGTCGTCAGCCACAAAATCATTCACCAAAAGAATTTGAATATCAAATTGCCTTTGCTTCCTAGAAGCTTAGTTATAAGGTAAAATGATGTCGTGAGAAAAACAATTTTCAATTAATATATTTATCATCAGAATAATTGAATGAGAGAATGATTATAAATAATTTATTTAAGTGCTTGTTTACGAGTTTTATTTTGAATAATATTATTAATCCTAACAATAAAAAATGGAGTAAAAGGGTAGATCATGATTCACGTGAGCTGCTACTGTATTTTTCAAATGGTTTCATTGCAAGCATTCAAATTTGAGTGTATATGTAGTTAGAAAAAACAAAAGTATAAATACATTAAGAAAATTTAAGAACCTATTAGTCCAGATTTGCATAAGAATCTGCTCCTGTGTGAACCTAAAATATTCTTTGTACATTCCCTCTGACCAATCCAAGACAAGTGACAACTTCTAAAACCTTACTACATATTTTAAGTAGCCACTAATTAGTGCTCTTTGACACTCACACACATCATTTTTTGTCTTTCCTAAATACGAACACTTCACAATCACATTATTGCCATTCCCTGCTTTCCATACATTTATGTACATCAATATTTATCCTGAAATCCTTAACCGAGAGATTTGCATTAACATATTATAACATTCAAACTCAGAATCACAAATCCAACAAAAACAAATGAAAAGAGGGTGAGTTCGATTGGTAAGAGGAGATAGTACATTAGTACCTCTCTTTAGCAATCTGTGTTTGATTTCCTTAAAATGCACCGAGTCTAAGAGAATAATTTCAGATGAAGTAGAGAATGACGTCTTGTGCCTTTTTTTTTTTTTTTTTTAATAAATAAATTAAAGGAGCTTTTTACCGAATAAATAACATGATGTTCTTTTGGAAATTGAATTGTGAGTAAAGAAGAAGAAAGAGAAGGATAGTGATCAGTAATTATGCAGGGAAGCCAAGATTGCCAAAAAGAAAAGAAAACAAGTGGGACATGCTAAAGAAAGAGAAGGAGTGAAGAGTGTGTAGAAGTGGTTATAAAGGGATATGTTTAAAGGCAATTCTTTTTTCTTTTCTTTTCCTGCATGTTGGATCATGTTACGTGAGAAACGACGCTCCTAATTTTTTATCTTCTTGCGGAAAGAACCTGGTGGAGAAAATGTAGTAAATGTTCTAGTGTCATAAACTGAACAAATCAGTTCATCACATAATGCTAACTTCAATCGGTTCACCACTGAACAAACCATCTAATAGAGGAAAGTAATATACAACCAATTTCCATCATAATTAGAAAGTAATTAATAGGAAGAAGAGACTTTAACCAGAGCCAATTTCAGTTGTTCTCCATCCTAAAAGGACCAAACTTGCACCACATCAACCACCTTCAACCCATTGGCTTTAGCCACCTTCATCCAACTTGAAGGGAGTGGATATGGAGTTGATTCCTCCATTATTCGAATCTACATATTTTAAAATGTGTTTAATTATAAAAAAAATTATTTATTACATATTAAACTTTAAATATCTATATTTTAATGTAATCAAATGATTAAGAAAAATGATCTTTTTTGCCTTGTAGTGTATGCCAAGCTTTTGTCCATCCTTCCAGGTACGTAAAGATTATCCTATCAAATAAAGGCTCCATTTTGCAATGGCTAGCTGTGGAAGGCGCTATAAAGCGGGCCATGCAGTTGATAATGAAGACTTGGAAAAGAACATTAATGGCTCGTTTGGTATGCATAAATATTTGTGAAGGAATGTGAATGAAAAATAAAATAAAATAGAGTATATAACTACGTTTGCTTGTTTATTGAAAGAAATGAAAATGAGTAAACTTATTTGTTTAGTAGGAAGAATCCATGAAGGAAATAAAAGGATTAAAAAGAAAGTTACTATATTATCTCTAGGCAAAAAATTCTTATTATAAAATATATTCTAAAATATAATAATTATTAAATCTTAAAAATGGAATAAAGATAAAAGAAATTGTTCTACAAAATTAAAATATATAAGGTAAATAAAATTATAAAAATATAAAAAGGTATATATCTTTTTAGAATTTATATATTTATATATTAATATTTAATATAATTTTCTTTTATTGTATGTTATAGTTTTGAATTATATTCAATTTATATTATATTATATATATATATATATATTTTCTATTATTATTATTATTATTATTATTATTATATTTGTTGGTATATTAATATAATTGAATATTTATATAGTATTTTATATAAATAAAATAACATCTCTAAATGAAAAAGATAATAATACTTTCAATTAATTGAAATATTAAAAAAATAGATTGAAAGAATCGGTTGAGTGGTTCATCTTCCTTTCTTCATTTCTCAGCACGTCTTCTGCAAAATGCAAATGGTTCATCTTCATCATCCTCACACCACTGCCGCCATTCCCAATGGTTCTTCTTCTTCTTAGCACCGTCACCACCAACATTGCCGTAATCCATCGACCATTAAACACTTTGATCAGATCTGTTAACACACTCGCTGAAGCCTCATCGCAAGTGCCATTCCTGGGTGTTGCTGTCGTGAAGAGGTTCCAATCAGGGAGGTGACTAGAGATCAGGTGTGCTCAAGCTCTTCTCTTTAGTGGAACTTCATATTGTCTCTGAAAGCAAGCTTCTTAGCGTCTGCACACCAGCTCGCAGGAGAGGAAACACTTTTATGCTGAGGAAACGTTTGATACGATTGCTGTAATGAAAAGGGCATAATTTTGGCATTTGATTTTTCTTCCCATGGAAAGCCTCACCTTTTCCATGGGAGACGAGATTACCTTTTGCGCGGGAGAGGCCACTCTTGAGGATGAGGGTTGAACTTCGCTTGTCCATGTACTAAACGTGGGAGAGGTAATACCTTACCCATTCCTTGCCCTAGAATCTGTCTACCAAATGAAGCATAAGAGTTTTGATCACACAAACTCGGGAACCTATACACTAACATGTTCTCAACACTCGTGCCATCTTTATTGATTGGGAAGTATTAATGTGAAGGAAAACTAAAAGCATGTATTATATGAAAGCATCATTTGCATAAGCCGTCTATGGAGCACTTTGTTTTAGTTCAATACTTCAAATATAAAAAAATAAAAGGGAAATTTTTTTTTTAATCCTTGTAGTATCACTCAATTTTTTATTTAGTTTTCATACATTAAAAGTTTATAATTAGGATCATAGTTTAGAAAATTAATAGTTTAATCCTTATTATTATATTTTTGTCAATATTTTGCTATATACAAGTGAATTTTGTTTCATTATCTACTTTTACTTTTATTGTTGGCATAAATCATACATATTTGGAATATTATAACAATAAATAATTAGTTACATAAAAAATTAAAAAAAAAAAAATGCAACTACCACATTAGCATTGAATTTGTCAATGTTAATATTTTTAGTGGAATCAACTTAATATGACTTTTCATGATTCGATTTAAAAATTAAGAGGATTATTTTAAACACTTTAAATTTGAGGAACTATTTTAAAAATAAATAAATAAGTCACTGTTTTAACATAAGTTAAAAAGATGTGTTTGGTGATAGAGATCAATATAAGTAAAATCATCATTATTCTCAGATTATTTGATTAGAGAATGATTATAAATTATTTAATTGATTGCCCTTTTACCCGTTTTATTTTGAATGATATTATTGAGCAATATTCAAATTTGGAAGATGAGTATTACTATTAAGAATAAATGAAAACAACACAAGAGAAAAGATAGAGTATGATTTGCATGAGCTGCAGTTGTATTTTTCAAATGGTTTTACAGCAAACATTCAAATTTGAATCTATATGTAGAAAACACGAAATAAAACTCTAAAAAAATTGAAGAAACTTTAAGACCTATTAGTCCTGATGGGGTTGATATTTGGTTCTTTGAAATGTTTTTAATTAAATGTTTGATTTTAGGTATAATATTTTTAAGTGTTTCTCTTATATGTTTAATCAAAATACGATATATGAATGAATTTTAATATTAAAAAATTCAACAATGTGAAAGAGCACTTTAATTTTTCACATTAATTAATAACAACAATTATAGAAAATGACTATTCAGAAATTTTAGAATAATCAGATATTGCTTTGAAGAGATTGCTTGCTGACAGCATTGGTATTACTTAGTTACAATTTTTTATAAATATTTTTCTTGTCATTTTTACTAATATGAAGCAGTAAAATTGAATCAAGGCAAGCAGCATGAAGATGCAATCAGTAGGAATATTTCAAACAGAATATATGTTCCTCTCTGCACATTGCCTCTCAGTCCAACACAAAGTGACAAGTTGCAGCACAATACACATCTTACTTAACTACTAATTAATGCTCTTTCATACACCAACACATCATTACAATGTAATATACTCCTTGGGATAGTAAATCGAAGATATTATTGTCAATAAAACTTTAAATTAAAAGTGTAATGTAAATTTTAAATAAATAATCATTAAGTACTAACAGTTTATAAAATATAGAGTAAATTATATGAATATCGTTTTATTGAAATTACACGGATCTCTTTTCAATTTTCAAAATATACACAGATTTTTCTTAAAATAATTACTATATATATATATATATACTTGAGTTCAATGTAAATGGTTTTGACTAAAATGTTCTTTGTTTTAAAGTTTTAAAGTTTAAAATATATATATTTAAGTTAATGGAAGATATTATTGTAGAAACTTTAAATTAAAATGTGTTAGGTAAATTTTTGACACAAAATTAAATATTATTTTTAAAAATATCTTTCATCGAGGGCTTTGGTGCATCAACTTGAAGATGATAAATTTTAAATTAAAGATATAATTTTTTTCCCTGGTTGGAAAAATGGTGATTGGTGAAGACTTCTCAACTTTTATTTTTAAAATCTTAAATATAGTTTTTTATTATACTTTAGATATTTTCTTTCTAATTTTATTATATAAATATTATATTTTAAAATATAATAACTATTATAACTTAAGAATACCCTTATTTATAATGCCTTCTTATTAATCCATGAAAACTCATAAAGCTCCTCAGCTGTTAGTGATTGTAAAAAATTTCATGCACTTTAAATTAATAGTTAAACTTAATTTTAATTATATGAAATTATTAAAATATACTTCCCATGACCAGTAACATATTTTACCCATTTTTCATCTTTCTTAATTCTTGCTTATTCTTATCACCTGTGTTTTTTATTTTCTTTTATCTTTGGATCTTTCTTGAATTTTAGACCAAGAAAATAATTATTTGGTAATTATTTATTTTAATATATGTGGTTGAAATAAAAGGATTTAAGTTAGAGACTTTTTGTTACATATTTTTTACTATTAATTTTTTCAGTTAACATATGACAAGTGAATGGTTAATCAATAATAACATAAAAATTGTATAATTTAGTTTAAAAATTATATAATTATTTACAATAATCATACACATTTCATTATTGATACAATTGAAAAAACTATATAATTATTATGTTTAATTAAAGAAAACATAACAAAATGTTACGTGTCAGTTTTTTCTTTTTTAAAAAGTAAGTTCTTTTTGAACATCTCGTTTGTTAACAAGTGTTTAACAATTACAGCAAATGTGATTGTACATTATTTATATTTTCTTTCTGTTATACAAATAATAGAATAATATATATGGCATCATTACAAGTGTAACATTATCATATAATACAACTAATAGTGCTTTTATTTAAACTTGATTATGACTTAAAAAATTTGTCTGACCTTATAGATTTGACTTTTTTAAAAAGATGTTTGAACAAAAAAAGTCTGATTAAAAGTGTCTATTTCGTTAAACACATCAGGCTTAAATTTTTTTAAGCTCGAACCGAGTCCAAAAAAAATGAATAAATATTTTTTAATAAAAAAAAATTTATTATTGAAAATATAATTATTATAAAAAGAATGTAACTTAAGATTTAAGATATTAAAAGAAAAACTATCTTAATAAAAAAAAAATGTAAAATATCAATTTAATAGTGGGATTAGTTCATTTTTAATTTAAGGTAGTTATATATAAATCAATAGATTGATATGACATGACATCTTGGTAAAAAAATAGCAACTAGTGCGTTTCATCACAGGATTCATGTCAGTAGAACAACTAATTTGTATTAATAATGTTAAAACAAGGCAACCAACACCCAAGAAGGGATGAATTAGGTGTTTACAAAAAAATTTTTTCTTCTCATAATTGCTTTACAAAATACTTGGTATGAAAGATACTTGGAAGAGTATGGAGTAAAACTATAATTATATCAATCAAGGGAAACTTAATGTTGATGCTTGGAGTATGAAGATAATGAGTTTCTTTCATAAAAACAGAGCATTCAACAATATGTAGTTTATTTTAATTCAAAAGCTTATTTCCTTGTAAATTAGAACAACCATACAATCTCTTTAACCATTGGATTATTTGAAGTAAATATAAAAGAATGTATCCAGCTATAGATTACAATACTTTAAGTAAAATATCAACAACAAAAGCGCATAATAAATATAACAATTCAAAATATTAAGAGTATAAGGATAGAGAAAACAAACTCTAACGTTTATCCTGGTTCAACTCCAACCCAAGCCTACGTCCAGTGCCCAAGCAATGTTTTGGGATTTTTCACTATCTCAATAATCAATTACAACTAGGGAGAACCTCTCCCTCAATTACAATTTTGGGAAGAACCTTTTCCTCAACCCAAGTACTCTCTACTTGATTCCTTTAAGGAACCTCTATGAACTTAACCGAAGGGAACCTCTCCCTCAACCTAAGCACTCTCTACTTGATTCCTTCAAGGAACCTCTATGAACTTAACCAAAGGGAACCTCTCCCTCAACCCAAGCACTCTCTACTTGATTCCTTCAAGGAACCTTGTTTAGCAATTCTTAAGGAGAACCTCTTCCTCAACTCAAGCACTCTCTGCATGACACTCTCATGGACCCTCCTTGAGCAATTTCCAAGGAGAACCTTTCCCTTAACTTAAGAACTCTTTGTTTGACACCCTTAATGAACCTCCTTAAGCATTTTTCTCTTAAGAAAGAAAGATTTACAAATGAATAAACTCTCTCAAAGAAGTAGATTTACAAGATGAAGTTCTAAGAACTCAAATGATAGAGAATATACAAGTTTTGGATCAATGATGTTTGTTTCTCTCTCAAATATCATATAACAAGTTAAGGATCACATTTGGCATTTAGTTCTACTAAAAAGTATGTTTGTAAGGTTATATATATATATATATATATATATATAGAGAGAGAGAGATCAATATGAGATATAGTTGTTACATACTCAAAAGTGTTTATTTACTTGTGAAAATGTTGTTCTACATGTTCCTAGTCAATTGACCTCCAAAATATGACTATTATTTTGAATATGTGACATGCCAGTCAACTTTTGGGAGCCTCTTAGTCGACTGTCCTCAGAAGATGATCGTTACCTCAATTCTGTACTATCCCAGTTGACTTACCAAATGAGTCTAGTCGATTGGTCACTTATAGTGACGCAGTTCTAAGTTTAAATGGTCATAACTTTCTCATTTTAAATCCATTTTAAGTGCATGGCCTATTTTTGAAAATCTCTTTAAGTTTATTTTCTATGAAAAAAAGTTGTAAGATTAAGCGCTTACCATTAGGCCAAAAGGTATAGCTGTTAGTTAGGGCACAACTCTATTTCCTCAACAACGACCTAGCACAAGTGCCACGTTTCGATTGTAACTTAGCCCCATACTTAGACCTCCGCCACGGGACAATTGATGCTACACACCTTGGCTAATAGAAGTTGTATATCTAAATTCAATATATTTTGGGAGATATGATTAAAATAGTGACCAAAGGTCATAAAATAAATTTATGCAAAACCCATATCTCACCACTCAAATTTATATGGTAATACCTTTTCCATTTGAACTCTGTTTTAAGTGAATAACCTATCATTGAAAAGCTCTTTCAATCTATTTTCTAATGGAATAAGTTTTATAACAAAATACCATATTATTTGTGAGATGTAGGCAAAATAGTGATCAAAGGTCAAAAATGATTTTTAAATAAAATCTATATCTCACTTTCTTTTAAGTCCAAACTTATATTTTGATAATCAAATATTCTTGAGCCAATAAATGCAAATATAAATTACTGAATTTTACAAGATAACACTTAGCCTATTATGATTATACCTATTCAATTCATTAACTATCTTGATGCAACAAAGCTTCAAATATTTAACCTTTTCATTGTTTAATGCATCTTTCGTTCTTGTTATCTTTGTGTGATGTATGATATTGATAATATATTATATTCATTTCTATACTCACTATTCTTTCTTTAGATCATCCTACATAACAAATATTTAACTTGCAAATTAAATAGTTAGTCTAAATAGTTAATCAATTAAACAAATATTTGTAACTCATATTTTTTTTATATATTTGTCATCATCAAAACAATTTTAACAATCTCTCCCCTTTTGATAATAACAAATCACCAAAAAAAAAATGTCAAATAATAAATTATGCGATGTATTGAGCACACACAGATATTTTCCTTCTCTTCTCACCATACGCATATTTCCTTTTCCTCTCACCATGCACATATTTTTCTTTTCCTTTCTCTCCCCCTTTGTCAGATTAAAAAGGGAGAAAGAGAACATCTAGTCCTTATTATAATCTTTTCCCTTCTTTGACATCAACAAAAGGGTTCAAGGAAAATTTTATATATATATATATATATATATATAAAAGTTTTAAGTACATATTCCTCCATTAATCAAATGAATCATATTATGATGTCAATTCACTACTAAAAAAGATTAAAATTAGTGACAGAAATTAGTGATAGATTTAAATCCCTCACTAAATTTATTTATTAGTGACGGATTAGTGATGAGTAACAAAAACTATTAATTTGCCTTTTAAAATCTTTGAATTAGTGACAGACTAATATTGGTCACTAATTTTCATCACTAAATTAATTATTTAGTGATAGATTAGTGATGAATTAGTGACAAATTAGTGACAAGCTTTCAAATATACACTTAGTTTAATATATTTATATTATATATATATATATATATATATATGTATGTATATAATAAATATTAGCATAAAAAGTAAAATAAAAAAAAGAATGTATCTATGTAATAAATTATTATTTTATTTCATAAACAACAATTAATAATTAGTATAATAATTTTTGAATGCTATTTGTTGGTGCAATCTTGCTTTCCTCGACATCCAATCATCCTATAGTATGCTATTCATCTCGCATAAAACTTCATAGGACCCGAACCTACTTTGATATGATATTTTGGGTTGATATGATATTTTGTGCTGATAAATCAGGACCAAAATGCTGACGGCAGAGGCAGAGTTGCTCAGCTTCGGAGGAGGCTACTTGTGGAGGTAGAGAAAAAGCTTATACCAGAGTAAGACAAACATTAATCTACAACTTTCTTTGAATCTGATCAAATGAAAGCAGAGTTCAATTGCCAAATCGTGAGTCTCGGGGTTTTTTGCTTGATAGTGATTTTTTCTATAATATTCTTATATCTTAGTTAATATATTAGAGGAATTTTGGGCAAGATTATGTTAATTATGCTGATTAATCTTCTTCCCTTATATAGCATAACTTCTCTGCTGAATGGTCTTCAGATATTGGTACTATTATAAATGTTAGGTTTTATGTTGTTGCAAATTGGACTTTGATTAGAATCATTGATTTTATGGCGCATAATTAACTAAATCCACAATATTGGAATCATTTTCATTATGTTAATTTGAATTCTTACTTATCATCTTGTGAATATTGTGCTTTAATGCTTGCCTTTGATTAGTTTAACTTGATATCTGGAATTCAAAATGCATAAATTGTGTATGATTTTTAATTTGTTGTTATGTTATTTATGGCTTATATATATATATATATATATATATATATATATATATATATGTTTTATTTTTGACTTGGTAGAATGTGAGAATCAAGAACAGAGTAGTAATATTTTAGTAAATAATATAGAAATCTTAAGTGTCTCTAATTAGAAGGATTTGCTTTGATTCTGGAATTAATGTTTTCTTAAATTATAAATAATACACACAGAGTAAAGCGCATACAATACGTTCATAAGAAGCAGCAATTGAAGTATATAGAGAAAGCAATTATTAGAACTCTAAGTGATAAACGAAAAGATAGTTTTTCAATAAGAAAGGCAAGAAAATTTTTTGACATAACTGAATACATTACTAATATTGATTTAAGACATGACAGGGAGAAAAATTTAGATGTGGAGTGATAGTTTAAGTATTATAATTATTGGTTGAATGTTTAGAAGTTCACGAGGCCAGGGTGGGATTAAGGGCTTCAAAATCATCCTAATACACATGATAATTTGGGATGATTTAGATCTTTTTATAATTTTTTTTAAGTTTTCTTCAACTGCATATTTTTAGAAGTACTAGCATCACAAAGATAATATTCAAAATTTAACATTTAAATTCACCTTGTGGATTAAAAACACTATAATATTCAATCAATGGAAAAGTGGAAAATTGTCCATGAAGTTGTCTCCCCTGTTTACCATAATGTCGGCCGGTCATTTATTCATTTCTGGAGGCCCAAAATCACTTGTCGATGTTATATGTTGTAACCTACTTGGGCTGGGTTCATGTGTTAGGCTAAACTTGGATTGCCAAGGCCCAAGTTCATTTTTGAGAAAATGTTAGTCATATCAGGCCCAAATGTTTTTTTAATAAGTCCAGGTACATAATGCAAGCAATCTGACTTTATAAGTTATCTCCAATTATGGCTTTCACTTTCTCTGTCCTATTCTATTGGATAACTACTAGTGTCATACTCCTGAATGGCTGCCTCTTTTAATCTCCAAGTCTATGCTTTTGGTTATATGTCTCACTCTATGTTTATTATGTGAAGGTTACTAAAATTCCATTAAGCTTTTCTGTGAATAAGTTAAGCTCAAATAATAACTACATATGGCTGCCACGTTGAAGGAACATGAATCGCCTAAAATGAGTTGGATGGCAATAGAATCTATCATTAATAATAATGCTATTATTATGACCAAACAGAAGGTTGGTTCTATGACTTGTGTTCTCTACTCCCTAAATAGGTATAAAGCTAAATTAATTATTATATATAAAATAATATATTCTAATTAATTATTTAAAATATTAACTTGTTAATCATTCATAATTCTTAATAGTAATAATTGATATTTTAATTGATTAATATTATTATCATAATAAATTTATTATAATAAAAAATATTGATTTATATATCATAATTGTTATAATTAAAAAACACAATCATCACTCTAAATAAAGTTGCAAATACTATGTAAATTCTATTTTACTTATCAAAAGTTGGCCTATATATATAAATATAATGATATAATCTTATCCTAATTTAGGAGACATCTTATTTGTGTTTTAAGTAATTTTTATGTGTTATATCAAATAGATTGTAATAAATTTCTAGACCTGTTGTCAATGACAATGATGAAGAAACCTCAACAGCACAACCTATACCTCACAATCCAACTCCTTGTAAACCTTCTAATGGACCATGGTTTACTTTTGATGATGTCCAACCTTACCTGAGGCGAGATAAACTACATGAGTTTGAAACATGGATGGATTTGTAGATGTTTAGAGCCAGTGCCACATTGATTGGTCTTATTCGTGAATTTGTCTCAAGATTCACTGGAACTCTGAGAGAATAGTTCTAATCTCTTGGAGAATATAATCAATTACATATTCTTCAGTTAGATAGTTCGACCTCTTTACTGGGTGCAATTCATAAAGAATTTATTAGTGATTTCTAACTCATTAACAAACAAAAGCGCCAAGAATACTTTGAAATGAAATGCTGTTCTTTTAAGAAACATGATCTGGACCGACACACGAAAAGAACTACAGAAGGGTATTATCTTCTCAATGGCTTGAATGACATTACACTTAGACATGTTTTCATAGCCTCTTTGCTAGAGGAATTGCAACCAGAACTGAATAAAGCCCTCTAAGCTCTTCACAAACTAACGGTTGATATCTCTCATGGAGAAATTTATTAGCTAGCCTTGACCACTCTTGACAAGCTCTATGAACAACAAAAGATGCTACATTCAGTTCTCTCTAGAAAACTCAAATTCCAAAAAATATGCCAAAAGCCTTATCTCAAGATTAAGTGTCATGATAAACAGTCTTGTGACTGTAAGCCAAAGAAGAAGTCTCATTTTGTTCATCCTTCCTTTCGGTCTAATACTTTCAAAAGAAAGCATTGTCCATTGTGATACTTTAGAAAGAGCCGTCAGAAAAACTCTTGGAAAAGAAAATTAGATGTTTTCTATATCTGCAAGAAGAAAGAACACTTTGCTAGGCAATGCCCAAACAAGCCCAAGCAAGCTATAAGGATGATAGAGCAAATTGAAATGCAGCTCCCCCTTGAAGACAAAGACCTTGAAGAAGTTTTATCTGAGCAAAGTGAGCTAGACGTTGACACCATCTTTGCACTCTCAGATTTAGAAAATTTCAACAGTTTAAATTCTAGATTTGACTTCGATGACCCATTCACCCATTACCATGGTCACATTTACAAAATTGACCATTACCATCCCCCTTTAGACCACAGCTCCAACTCTTTCCCATATCTCCACCTTGCCATCCTTTCAGAAAAATATGCCAAACCTCTTCCCATCATTGCACTCATTGATATAGGATCACAAGTCACGATAATAGACCCTTCATTGTTATTGGAAAAATCCTAGAGAAAACATGCTTCTTACTTTAAGATAGCCAATGATTCTGTGTTCAAAGTCTCCTTAATCACTTGACACAAAATTGGAATCAAGTTCTTCCTTGAATGTATTACTTGGACCCATGTTCTTAGCAGCCACATCATAGGAAAGGACATTCTCATTGGCTTGGATACTCTTCATAAATCTCCTGGTGTACAGATTGAAGCAAAAGAAGTTTGCTACAAGCATCAATTCAGTCTATATACTAATATCGCAAAGCTTTATTTGCTCCATGCTACTCCACCTCCCTATGGCTGCAACAACTTCTAAAGCACTGTCTAGAATCTCACTCAGAATTTAACCATCCTCATCCACTCTGGAAAAATGAGAAGTTTTTCATCAAGCTTCCTTTAAAAATGAATGAAGATATAAATCCTACAAAGGCAACCCATCCAGGAATGAATCCTGATGACTTAGAGCTAGCCAGAGAAGAATGTGAATCCCTACTCCAATAAGGATTAATTGAGCCAACCAGATCAGATTGGGCATGTCAGGCATTTTATATCAATAAACGGTTAGAGCAGAATCATGGGAAAAAGAGATTAGTCATTGACTACAAGCCTTTAAATGTTTTCTTGGAAGATGATAAGTTTCCCATTCCAAATCCTACTACACAGAGAGCTCAATTACAAGGAGCCCAATTGTTCTCAAAGTTTAACCTTAAAGCAAGCTTTTGACAGCTTGGTATCCATCCCAGTAAAAGGCACAAGATTGCATTCTGCATACCAGATGCCCAGTATCAATGGACTGTTATGCCATTTGGACTCAAAACAACCCCATTGCTATTCCAGAAAACCATGGCTGAAATATTCAATCCTATTCACAGTAATATCCTCATCTACATAGATGACATCTTACCGTTCTAAAAAATAGAAGCAGACCATCTCTAGCTATTGGACCAGTTTATGAACATTGTGAAATAGAATGGCCTCATGCTCTCGACTCGCAAAAACCAACTGGCTTAAACCTAAATTGATTTCCTGGGTATGCTTTTTGAAAATGGACTATACAAACCTAATCCACATCTTACAGAACAACTGGCCTAATTTCTGGATAAAGATCTCTCTTTCAAATAGATACAACAATTCCTTGGAATTGTTAACTTTGTTCGAGACTTTATTCCAAAGTGTTCTCATCACACTAGCCAGTTATCAAAGCTTCTCCGCAAAGGAACCCCATATTCTTGAGGCCCAAAATAAACTGTAGCTGTTAAGCACCTTAGAAAAATTTCTAAAAAGCGACCTCTTTTGAAGAATCTTGACCCAAACTCCATTTTAATTTTGCAAACATATGCCAATAACAATAAAAAGGCAGAAAACAATACTATTATGGACATGCTAGTGGATCATTCAAACTGTCAGAAGTTTACGATCACATGATGTATAAAGAGATCCTTGCCATGAAAAAAGATATCAAGAAGTTTGAATTCCATTTAGTACATCGCCACTTCATTGTGGAGATGGACAACACAACCTTCCCCAACATTTTAGAGTTAAAAAATAAAATCATCCTTGATCTTTAACTGGCACAATGGCAAGCGTAGCTATCACACTACAAATTTGAAGTCAAACATATTAAAGGAGTCACTAATCACCTTGCAGACCTCTTTTCCAGACCAAAACCCGATGTCATTTCCATCATCACACCCATCACCTCCATCCTATTACTTTTGATGATAAATCCAAACACTCTCCCTGATAATAGACTTGCCACAACCCGAAAATCCTTCCCTCTAACCATTCAAATCCCAACAGACCCTCTGATGTCATGGAACTAGCCAAATCCTCCTTGTTCTTCTACCTTTATAAATAACTCTGTGACATTCCCTTCACCCAATATTGCCGCATGTTTCACCCAGACACCCTATTTCTAACTTTGTTTCATCTTAATACAGGTACTTTAAATGAAGATGCTCTATGGTTTCTTTGGTCATTAATTATTCTCTACATTGCAGCATTTGAATTTAACCCCATGGACATGTTTTAACACCTCAACAATGAAGCCAATCATAAGTCCCTTGTTTGGACTTTCCTTGAATGGTTCTCACCACTTCCATGGTGGTGAAAACAGATTGATGATTCCATCTAACTATGGAATCTTTGAAACAGACTTGAACTTTGCTTAACTGTCTCATCCATTTACATTATTCACAGACCATACTACAAAAATCAAGTTGGAGTAATTTATTCTTGGGATCATGTATATGAATGGAACACATTCCCTAATTTTAATAAGGATCATAAAAAATCTTGAAATCATAAAAAATGTTCCTTTGTGATCTTAATAATTATCATGGACCTCTCTCAATTGAATGCACAACTATGAGTTTGTACCCAGGTGAATTTATCCTGGTGAACTAAAATTCCTTGAGACAGACATCCTAGATCAAGTTCAAGTCCCTAAGCATTCTCCAGCTCTAGTAATGTCATCCTATGATCCAACTATCTCAATAAACAAGCAATTATGGCTGGCCCCTCTAGCTATTAGTGATAGACCATCTACATATTCTTTTCAAGACAAGTATCAAGATCCCAAAGATGCCTATTATCAAAATCTCTTCAATAGGCCCAAATTTCAAGACTCCCAAGAGCCATTTGATGATAGTTTACTAGATTTTGAGTGATTAGAATCTCTCACCAAGTCATGAGCCAATTCTTACACGCAACAAGGACTGATGTTCAGTCATGTCAAGCCTAAAGTGTGTTTGTCTTTTTGTCTTTGTACGCTGTAAAGTTGTTGAGTCACCTCTGCTTTTATTTTCACAGGTGTATGATTAAGTCCTTTGCTTTTACTTTATCAGTTGCATTATTGAGTCTCAGTTTGTTGTGTTGTTCCTTGCTCCGTCTATATAAAGAGCCTTCCCCCTCTTTGTTATTTATTCGGAACCTTGTATACTTTTCTTTAGTTTGAATATCAAGTGTGTTTCTATGAATTCTCTCTAAGTTCTCTAGTTTCTCTGAAATCTTCTCTCTAATTTTATAAGTATTTTCTCCCTTCTAAGAGATCCAAGTATGCTCTGCGCTTGTCTCTGATGAGGATCCTGTGTATCAGAAAGAGTTAGTCTTATACATGATCCATGAAGAGAGCTATGTTTGTAATATATTTAGAATAGCTCATATCTCCTGGATAGAGACAATCGATTTAGTTTTATAGAATTATAAAGTGGCCTTAAGGTTGGTTGCCTAGGAAGAGGTGTTGGGGTCCTTGGCCTTACCTTGGTTCTGTGATTATCAAGTCGTGAGATCTTCATCTAGGGATGTAAACCCTTGCATTTATGTTATAGCTCTTGGATTTGTGTATTAGCTGGAAACCCAAAACTATAGGGCTACTTGCCTTAAGAGATCTTTAAATCTGTGTTCTTAGTCTAACAATGCCATGTACAGAGATCCTACCTCTCTTGTGGTATCAGAGCCTTAACTTAGAGAAATACTTGTAAATTTAGAAGAGTTAGAGAATTTGAGAAACACTTTTTCATAATGGATTTAGAAATATCTACTTCCACTTCTACCATTCCCTATTCCTTATCAATTTTTGATGTTTTGTCTCTGAGCTAATACCTATAAAATAGACAACCTCATCAAAATCTCCTATAAAGATCTTCTACCCACTCAACCTCTTAAAGACACCCATATTTCTCTTATAAACCTGTACCAACTATATACCCAAAACCGCTCCTGGACCCACTCTATAAAACATCTCATTTCCAAACCCAAAATCCCGATTAAAGAGTATGTCTACTCTTTTAACCTTAACCATGTTGAACTTCCTTCTTGTACCACAGAACAGTATGTGAAACTAGAAATTCCCCAACAGTTTATCAACCACTGGATTGATCAAGGGTACACTTACCTTCTTGTCAAAGCCATCTGACTGTGTATTACATATCATGGCCATAAAGGTCTCCCCGTCTCTGATAAACTAGCAATCCTTGATACCACCTATCTCACATACCAGCAAGCCCTTATAGCATAATTCTAACCACTTTGAATGTAGGCACAATAATTTTGATAATTTACCCAGATTTTAACCTCATGTTTTCAAATCCGACTACGAAAGATAGGCTACAAGTCTAGATCCAAATCACTAGTGTTGAACAAGTCCTTAAAGCTATGATCCACCACCATATGGCTTTTTGTGTACGGAATCATGCCATGGATCTCCACCTCCTAAACCATATTGAGGATGCTTTTATGATTGTTGCTAAGAGACAAGATGTTCCCATAATTGTACACATCCCCAAGCAGATCTCTCGAGAAGACCTCCTCAAGCTCATGCCAATCGATTGGGTGACCAATTATGAATAGAGACATGTTCATAGTAGACCTCTTGCAACTACCAAACCTTCGAAGCTTGTTTGCCTTCCTAATGGACATGTGAAATTGGTTTATAAGAAGCTTAAAGACTCTTCCTCCTAGGCACCTCAAGTTCCACCCATCTTACAGTAGATCATGATGATCGACTTTGTTTTAGTCTGAGAAATCAAGAAATAGACTATCCCAATCAAGACAAATGGCAAGTTTGTTTATGTCTCTCATATCCATGACCACTTTATATGAGATGTAGCTCCAAAGATGTGTAAACTAGAATGCTCTTACCATGACCTTCCCTATTTTTCTACTGATGACAATAATGAAATCGATCTTTCCTTAGATGACAGTGATTTTGAGGAACTTTCATGCTCCTATGCTTACAATACACCTACAAAATATAAGAGATGGATGAAAAAACATGTTCAAAAGAAACAACAATTGATCGATGAAGAAGAAAAGAAGAAGAAGAAAACTTACCGTCCAACTCGTCCTTTCTGACCCCATTGAAAGGATTGAGATCCTAACTGGAAGCCATCGTCAACCCCTAATCCTGTTACAGCTCCCTTCAAAGAAAAAATTCTTATTGAGCTTATGAAAGAAGCAAGCTACTATAGCAAATCACTGGAGACCCTTGCAGATGTGTCTCCCTACTTTGTTAAACCACCACCGTCCTTCTTAAAGCAGAACCCATGTGATCTTCTCCTACAAATCCCATCATCTACATAATGGTTTTCCTTCAAGAAACCTCTTATGATGATCTCTTTCCCCTTTTGGAAAGATACACTGATGAACACCAAGTTGTTTCTCACCATATGTTACCTCTTTTAAGGTTTCAATCTCAAGAAGTCATGAGCCCATTCATCCTTCTAGAGAAGTTTTGAACTGGCACACCAAGAAAGCCTCTGCCCAGAATCAGGTTCTCCGAAGATGTCTCAATCATACTAGCAAACGCATTAGAGAGTGGATAACCTCTCCCAACAGGTCGAACAACTTCGTCTGGAAACCTAACAGAAAATCCAGACCTTAGATCATAAATTTCGAAGCTTTATCACTTATAATTATTTTAGTCCTGAATTCTAAAAAAAGAAAAAGCTGAGATCTGTTATCTAAAAAATCAACTTGCACAGATTGAAGTAAACATAAGATCCAAGGCACCACCACTATCAAGACCACAAACCTTGCCACTATCACCCACAGTTATTCCTTCAGTATATAATTCATTCATTTCTCCACCCATTTACCAAACTCACTACATTGCTTCTCCTTTATACAACTTATACCATTTCAATGCTGACTATGCCAACCACTTCAAAATGACTCACAAAATCTTTCAAAAGGTACTTCCAAAACCCTAACCCAGATCTCCTCGTCCACCTCAAAGACCTCCTTACTTCCCTAAAAGATACACTACTTCCTCATCTTATATCAAACCATTAACCTCCCATAGAGCTTCTTTCAAAGAACCTCAACCACAACCAGAATCACATCCTCTTCCTACTGATGACCAAAGACTTAAAGGCCCCTTGTTCCCTCCTGATCCTTCTTCTGTGGCTATGGTTGAGCCCTACAACCATATTTTGTCAGATTCTTCCTGTTCTGATTCTTATTCAGAAAATGATTCAGACACCTATGTCTCTATCATGGACTCAAAGGACTCTAAGCAATTTGTAGATATTTTAACCTTGTATATGGTTGAACCTGCTAACCATCATAATAATCATGAGGAAGAAACAGAACAATCATATGATGTCAATGACAGTGATGAAGAAAACCCAGCAACACAACTTGCACCTCACAATCTAACTCTTCCTAAAAAAATAAATAAGATATAGATATTATTGGTGTTATTATAATATAATATATGAACTTTACAAAAGTAAATGTTAGTTGAAGGTGGATGCTCTCATGACAAAGTTATTGACTAGGTTTTTTAATTATCTTGGACTCGCAATATGTTACTGTTCTTTTTTTTTTTTTTCCTCAACTTTCTTCTCTCTTAAATATCAAATAAACCCACATGAAACCGGTATCTTTTTGCCACTTATAGCTTTTGTTATGTTTAGAACTACCACTCTTAAATTATAAACTTCTATTTTTTTATTCATTCTGTTGTTCTTTCATAGCCAGACTTCCTTACCCCTTCAGATTCACATCTTAAAATATTGCATTTTGACAAGTATGTGATGTTTCAAGAATTTAGTTATCAATGTGATTCTACTTTCTTTTCTTGTCATTTCTAGTTTATAGAAAATCACAGGTTAGAGACGAGCCACTCATTTCATTTCCTCTTTCATTAATCACCCACACACATACTTACATAAACAATTAAAACTTCTACAAGCAAAACATATCAAGAATCACCTTCATTTTTTAATTAACTTTTTGGGGTTTCTTAGTACAAAATAATTATAGGTAGTGAGATTGGATAACCCTAAAAGGCTGAACTAATGATAAATGCTAAATAACAAGAGCCTTGATCAGAGGCAAAGTAGTAGTAGTTGTTCCAAAACCAAATTAGGAACAAGACATCAAGTGACCATTTTGTTTTACCAAATAACATTTGAAGCAAACTTCATTTTCATAAAGACTTTTGACTAGTATTGACTAGATTGTATTGTGATATTTTAGGTGATTTGTAACTGAGTGGGAAGATATTTTGTTGGAAGATCTTTAATTTAATCTAAGAATTATATTCACTTTGTTGAATCCTTTCATTTGAATAGGTATTTCTCTTTCATTGACTATTTGATATTCATCATTTGTTTTTTTGTGATTTGTTTGTATTATATATGCATTAATTGATAATTAAATTGCTTAAAAAAAGATTAATAATTAGCACAATAATTTCCTATCCCTTCTTTCGTAGTTCTTAATATAAAGGCAGAATAGTATGAGGGTAGGTTAGATGTGGATGTATAATTAGCGTGACCAAAGTAGTAAAGGACTGAATGATAAGTTTATAAATGGAGTAGATCAATTTGTAACGTTTTTACTATCTCAAGCAACTTTAGTATCAAACAACCAAGTAAGTTGTCCTTGTTCAAGGTGTGATAATAAAAGACTTTTAGAAGTTGAAACTGTCAAGCTTTACCCCCAATTATGACCAATAAAGCTTTCATGGGGAACCTTTACATTATGGTCATGTTGAATGTAAGGTTGTTAGTGTTAATAAAGAAAGGATTGAAGGTGAAAATGAGGAAAGTTTCGATGTTAATGAGAAAACCCCTATTGTACTATGATTATAGATGTTGCTAGACCTAGTTTCAATCTTAACATCAATGTGGCCTCAGATGAACAACCAAACGTAGATGCCAAAAAATTTTATGACATGTTGAAAGCCGTTGAGGAGCCACTATATATAGGATATAGTGCACACACTCTATTATCAGCAATATCAAGATTACTAAACATCATGTTAAAGTTTAACTTGAGTAAGAGTTGCTATAGCCATATTTTGCAATTTGTGAAGTAGTTGCTACCAGATAAGGCAAATTTACCTATTAACTATTACAAGACTAAACAAATGGTAGGGAAACTGGGTTTAAGATATGAGAAAATATATGTGTGCATGAATGGTTGTATGCTTTATTACAAGGAGAATAAGGGAAAAAAAAGGGATTGTTTGGTTTGTGGTCATGCTCGCTATAAACCTATAAGCAAAGATGATAGAAATAAAAAGAATATACCATATAAGATCTTGCATTATTTCCAATTGATGCCTAGATTACAACGGCTTTATATGTCTACAAAGACAGCTAAACACATGACATGACATCATAAAACTAGACAAGAGTCAGGGGTCATGTGCCACCCTTATGATAGTTTAGCTTGGAAGCATTTTGATTAATGTTATCCTTCTTTTGCATCTAAAATTCAAAATTTTAGGCTAGAATTATTGTTAGATGGGTTCACTCCATATGGACAGTCAGCACATCCATATTCATGTTAGCCAGTAATTATGACACCATACAATCTTCCCCCAAAAATGTGTATGAAAACCCCATAAATGTTTTTAACTATTGTCATCCCTGGTCCAAGGAATCCTAGGCAAAAGATTGATATGTACTTACAACCTTTTATCGATGAGTTAAAATAGTTATAGGACGTTGGTGCCTTGACCTATGACTCTTTAACTAAGCAAACTTTCAAATAGGGGCAGCATTGATATGGACCATTAATGACTTCCTTGCTTATGGCATGTTGCCGGGATGGAGCACACATGGTGCTATGTCATGTCCTATTTGCATGGAGCATACTTGAAAGAAGGGCAAAAGCCAACATACTTTGATTGTCATCAACAATTTTTACCATTAGATCATCCATTTCATAGAGATAAAAAGTCATTTCGTAAAGGACACGATGAAAAATCTCCTATACCTTAAATATTTTCTGGTGATGATATATTGGAAAAGGTTTGTAACTTACCAAGAATAATAGAAAAAATTGACACAAATAAGTTGCTTAGTTTTAGCCACCACCATAATTGGACTAAATGTTATATATTTTGGAACTTATCTGATTGGAATATAAACTTGATTCAACATAATCTTGATGTTATGCATATTGAGAAAAATGTATTTGACAATATATTCAACACCATTATGGATGTAAAAGGCAAGACAAAGTATGAAAGCCAGAAGAGACTTGTCTATTTACTATAGTTGACAAGAGTTGGAAATGAAGGACTGAGGTGATAGAAAGATATTAAAGCCAAAAGCATCATACACTTTAACAAAAGATCAAAGGAAGTTGGTGTGTGATTGGATTAAAATATTGAGGCTTCATAATGGATATGCTTCAAATTTGGCTAAATGTATTTATATGCATCATTGTAAAATATCTAGAATGAAGAGTCATGATTGTCATGTGTTAATTAAAAGATTGATTCCAATTACATGTACAGATTTGTCACTTGAAGCAATTTAGAATGTTTTAAAAGAAGTAAGTATATTCTTTAAATACATTTGTTCAATAGTGATAATAGTGGAACAAATACAAAGACTTAAAGAAAACATTGTTGTGGCACTTTGCAATTTGGAAGAAATCTTTCCACCAAGTTTTTTTTGACTCCATAGAACCTCTACCTATTTTCTTGCCATATGAAGCATGAGTTGGTGGACCAGTGCAAAATCGATGAATGTATCCATTTGAAAGGTAAAAGTCGAGTTACATATGACTAAAAAAGTGAATTGTAAATAAACTCGAATACTTATTTAACTACCCATGATCTAGGTTTCTACATCATTTAAAGAAAAAGGTTAGAAATAAAGCTCGTATGGAAGGGTCCAATTGTGAGGCATATCTCATTAGATGGTGAGGTTGTGGGCTTCTATTTGTGTTCTTTCCTTTAGTATGATTTTGAGTTATGTGACTGTAAAAACATTGTTGTATACACTTAATTATTTTTGAGTTTTTCTTTAATGTAAGGAGAAGTTTGAGAATGAAATGAGAGAGTTCCTAGATGACACATCAAATGTTCCAAATGATGATAACCATGAAGAAACTACAGGGAATAACAATGTTGATCAAGAGATTAGTGTTTGGACCAAAGTGGTTAATGGTCCTACAAAGGGAAGGATTTATGGCCTTGGATAAGAGGGTTCTGTAATTTGTGCTACTCATGTCTCTCATTCAGCTGCATTACAACCCTCAATCCATGCAACTCCACTTAATCAATATAGCCTTGAACAAATGGAGACAATACGCCAAGAGGTTGAAAATGAAAGACAACAAGCTCAAAGAGAGAGAGGAAATGCAAAAAGAATTATAGGACCTAAGGGCAATGGTACAACAAGTACTTACCAATAGTGGGTTACCTTATCATTCCATAAGAAGTCAACCAGAGGATCCATCTGCAGGCTCTAGCACAATGCCAAATAATTACAATTAACTATTATTGTCTTTTTACATATTAAGTTGTACTTTGGAATACTTAGACCACTTTGATGTTATTATTTAGAGTTGTGAGAATGTTTTTATGTCTTGAATTTAAGATACTAGATTGACTTGATATTATTATTTAGAGTTGTGGGAATGCTTCTTTGTCTTGTAATTTAAGATACTATATTGACTTGATATTATTTTAATAATTTAATAGTGCATTACCAACTCATGTTTATATAAATTTTGTGTAGCATAAAGTATTTAGGTCTAAACAAGGAAATAAAGATAATATATAAACAAATAATACATTTAGAATAAGTATTACAATAGTGACCAATTAGTAACAGATTATCCGTCACAAAAAAGGAAAGAAATCCATATAAAATAATGTCAAATGATCTGTCACTAAATGGTGACGGAGATCTCATCCATCACTATTTAATGACAGATAGTCCATCACTAAATGAATAATGGGTGTCAACATTTAGTGATGGATAGTCTGTCACTAAAGCATTGTCACTATTTAGTGACAGATGTTATTTCTTAATTGTATAAAAAATAGTGACTGATTAATTAGGTTTAGTTATGGACTTGTCCGTCATTAAATTTAGCGATGGACAATTTTTGTCATCTGAATTAGTGACAAGCAAAAATGTGTTGGATTTAGTGACAGACAAATCCCTCACTAAATTGAAAATTAGTGACAAATTTTAATGTTTAGTGACAAATTTGTCAATCACTAATACTGATTTTTCTTTTTTTGGGTAGTGATTTGGTATAGGGTAGGTCTCATAATAACAATCATTTTGTTAGTGTCACAAACATTTAGATTATGCAAGATATGATTGGAAAGATATATTATCAAATGTATAATTCAATTCATATCTCATCATCCATGTAATGCTTGCAATTATTTCATATATGCATAGTTGCAACATATTTGAAGATGTTTTTTATATGTATGATGTTACAAACATTTTTCATACATAAAATAGATAAAGAAAGAAGAGGATATTACCTTTTACGATGGATAGATAAGAGAGGGACACCTTTTTCTTCTTTGAGATATCAAGAATATAGGCAAGCAAATTAAATACTTTTATGTCATGAAAAGTAATCCCAAAGATATATGCTCTCAATTATTGGCTATACTCCTCAAACAATACATATAATCATCATTTTATCAACAAAGGAAAGTATTATATCACTTATTTTACTAATTTTGAAGACAGATCTTTCATGGAAATATCCTATTTCTTCTTCCAAAAGATAAAGGATAAGGATGATATTTTTATAAGTTCCTCTTTAAATTATTCAAATGAAAATCATTATATATGCATTTATAATCATGCATTTGAGGCAATTATCATCAATACTTGTTATTTCTATTCCCATTTCAAAATAAGAAATTTTCCAAACATTCAAAACATTTTGAAAGGAATGAAATAAGAGGGATTTTCTAGAGAAGGATTTTCTATAAAAGATTATTATCATACACATAGGACATCAAAAGGTATCACAATTGTGAACACCCCATCCCTAATTACACGATTATTTAATTGATTCACCAATCGATTAATAATTAAGCAAATGAGGAAATTAAAAATGACCAAGACTCAAGTGACATTTGCAATTAGGGACAAGTTGAAATTGAAAATAAATAATGAGGGGGATTTTGAGACAAGTAAGATAAAAATCCAGAAATATGATAATTAATAATAATAAATTGATGTAAAAATCATGAAAAATTGTAATAATAAAATTGGAGAAATTAAAGTAAACTATAAAATAAAATGATTTAAAATTAAAAAAAAAAGGGAAAATGAGGATGAACGAAAAATGGGAGTTTTAATACATATATGTATATATATATATATATATATATATATAAAACAACATGGATTAAAAGTCAAGGCAAAGGTATATTAAAGATCCCAAAATAAGTGAGAAGAAGAGACAAAGAGTAGAAAGGAAAAGTCTAGCGCATTATCATTTTATAGGAAGGATGCTACTCTCCCACCCTGCAAACCCAAAGAAAAACACCAAAATGGCAAGATGCTAGCTTCTTGATACTCCTATCCGTTATGTCTAAAGGAAGGATAATAGCAAAAGAAGATGAGTCAAACTTACTCTGCTCCTTGCATGCAGAGCTTACAAGGGAAGGAAGAAAGGACAACACTTAGCTACAATGGCAGGGTAAGAAGTCAAGAGATAGCATGCAGCATGGAGAACACCAAGGGATAAAGAGAGTGGCTCCATTTTTTATATAAGAGAACAAACCAAGAAGAAAAGAGAGGGAAACCATAGACCTAGAAGAGAAAAGGAGGAAGAAGGAGTGAGCCAAGAGACTAAGAGAGTGAGATCAGGAAGTATGAAGAGAAGGAGGAGGAAACAATATAGAAGGAGCACTGAGAGGGAATAGCACAGACCAATAAGAGAAGAAACAGAGAAGCCACGGACCGAGAGAAACCAAAAATTGAAAGGAAGTTGAAGTGGGAGAACCTGAAAGGAACTAAGGTTCCTCGTACTGAGCTCTAAAGAGGGAGCTCAGGCAACGTGGAAGACGGAAGGGTAGCGAGTTGAGGAAGGAGGAAGAAGACAAGGAGTTGAAGGAGAAGAAGAAAAAAAGAAAGGGAATCGAAGCTAGAAGAGATAGAGAGCGAGGGAAAAATTAGACGTTGAAGTTTAGGGGGTTAAAGGTGGAGGAGGTAGTAACAAGAAAGGGGGGCTAAAAATGCAGAGAAAGGAAATGAAAATGTGGGAGGAGCTAGAGAAAGGAGGAAGATGAAACCAAGATAAAAGTGCCAAGAAAGAGGTGGAAGAAGAAGAGATAAGAGAAGAAAAGAGAATAGAAAGAGGAGAGCAGAAGTGCTCCCTATTTTAGATGAGGAAAACAAAGCATGATGAAGGTGCCGAGAAAGAGATGGAAGAAGAGGAGAGAAGAGGGAGACATGGGAGATTGGACTATAGTGGTGCATGGTGGCACTGGTATGGACCCAAATCCCCCATCACAACGTCAGAAGGAAAACAAGTAACTCTTCATATATGAACTCTATCTTGGCATTTCTTCTTATCATTCCAAGCTCTTAGCCTATCTTTCAGCCATCGATGTTGCCAAGCAACAGAGCGTGGAGGATCCTAATGGTGGGACATGAGACATATGAAGCAAGAGTTGAAAGTCCATTACAAATGAATGGACTGCCAATCAGCATGTACGCGCCCGAGATGGTAGGGTACATAGTGGTGGACAGCCAGGGACGGTGTGTTGCTACCATGTCGACATGGGGCTCATAAATAAGATGATCGGAAGGATCAACGACTAACCCTTGATCAGTGCTGGAACCTACGTCTGCGACTTATGTGGGGTATCATGCATGGGATCACAGGGCATTTGAAACAAGTATGTCTTGCCATTGGAAACAAGCCTCCTGGCTCTGGAAGTTAAGTGTGGATCATACATTTTAAGCCATCTTGGTATGTATTGATTTACAGATGAGTGGGTCTTTTAAAAGCATTTTGGTTATTATTATTATTATTATGGCATAATCACTATGGACCTTCCTTTCCATGTGCAAGTCTATTCCTAATTCTTGATTATTAGTTAGAAGAAAGATTCCCTGACCATGTCAATATTTATATTTATATAAAATATATGATTGGTCTCATAAAAAATAAAAACCCTAAGAAATCCCAAATGATTTCTTTTGCATTTTGGGTTATCGTGTGAGATTGTCAGGCACTCAAAAGTTGACTAGCGGAGGTCACGTGAGATCTTTGGTCTCCTCAGGTCTTGAAATTTAATATCTATTTTCAAAAATACCAAAAATAAAAAAATAGTAGTATATCCTGCTCATTATTTGTAATTTAAAAATATTAAAAGTACTTTTTCATGATAATTTTAGTTTCAAAATGAAAATAAAATCCAAAGGTTAAAAATTATAATAAAAAGAGAAACAAATTACACTTCCCATAAAAGTCTGATCAAATCTCAAATTCGTCTTGTTCATAAACTCCAACTTGGAACAATCTATCTTGTTCGTTCCTAAAAAAATATACAAGAATAAAAATTATAAATAATTTCTTATTTTATATTGTTGCATGAGATCTCTAATCTCCTTAGGCTTTAAAAGTGAATATATAATTTTAGAATCAAACTCATAAAAATAAAAATCGTAACAACTCTCAAATAACATCTTTTGCATTTCAAGTTACCGCGTGAGATCCTAAATACTCAGGCACTTATGAGTAAATTAATAGAGGCCGTGTGGGACCCTCAGTCTCCTCATGCCTTGAAATTTAATGCTCATTTTCAAAATAAAAAGATAAAATACATTCTAAAAAAGGGTTTATTTCACCTGTTACTCATAATTAAAAATCCCAAGAAATTATTTCTTCATTATGATCTCATTTTCAAAATTAAAACAAAAATAAAAAAGTCCAAGAAAAACATAAATCCCGAAAAATGGTTTTTCATTATAATTTCATTCCAATTTCAACAATCAATTCCAATCTTGAAAATCTAAAAAATAAATAAATCCAAAAATTCAAAAATATTCCTTTCATTATAATTATATTTCTATTCCAAAAAATATAAACTCCCAAAAATCCTAAAAATCTTATCCCATAATCATTTCATTTAAATTTCAAAATAAAGATTAAAATTCCAAAAATGAACAAAAATTAAAAAGAGGAAAAATGAAGAGGTCAAGAGAGCTAAATTAATCAGGTTGTTGTAAATTCAAACACACATATCAAATTCCAATCTTGTTTTGTTTACGAAAATCTGTTTAATTTGAACTCTCCTGTTCTCATCACAAAAATTATAAATCATCAACCAAATGATGTGCCTTTTTTGGTCGAATTACGTGGACTTTGATCCCTATCACGGGGTACGTGGTCCCTAGGCTTTCATCCTAAGTCAAGTTCGCCTTTGTAATTATCTATTTGTTTATTTTCATTAATGTTGTTTTTGTCTTCCTTATTTAACATGCATCCATGTCAATAAAAAGGTAATTGAGATAAATTTATGGCCATATTCTATTTCAGTTAACTAGTTTAAGGTAACCGTCCTTATGGATGGGTGTTGTGGGGTGCCTAATACCTTCCCCACACTCAAATAGACTCCTGAACCCATCTTTGTTTTTATAGATCATTTGCCTTTTTCTTTTTATTTTAAATTGGTTTTCCAAAGTTTTTCGTTAAAAATTTTGGCGGCGACTCCAGTAAATTGATTTTCAATATTCATTTTGGGAATCAATTTAAACACTTTTTATTTCCTCTCGCCAAACGGTCAGTTACGACAACAATAAAAGCATAACATCCCATATATATATATATATATATATATATATCTTTGAATGATAGCCCTAAATTTTATGAGTACCATTTCGAAACAATGCTTTCTTTTCACAATATCATAATTTTTTTTTTTTAATGTTTCTAAGCTTTATTGAATACAATCTCAACAATGTTAGGTCCTTAAAACTTAAAAATTAGATTTAAGACTTTGAAAATTCAACTTATTTAAATGGAGTAGCAAAAATTTTCTTTCAAAGTTTTATGAGTTTCCCTTAGAAATGAGCAAACTTTCAAGTAATATTAAAAATAGCTTAACCATGAGAAA